>OU343161.1:208332149-209697080 GCA_910595825.1 Philhelius pedissequus | reverse complement strand
CCTAAACCTTGTCTTTTCTCGTTAAAAAAAAGTTTAAATCTTTTATTCAATTACAAAAAATCACACACATTTAGATAGCAAATCCATCGAAAATAATAATAAATGCTAAACACTATAACCAATATTGATAAGGAAAAAGTAAAAAAAGAATTTGAATATCCTCGTTCGTATTAATTTTTGTATGTACCAAAAATTCACAAAATTCTAACGAATAGGTACACATATAAATAAAAGCAGAAAAAAAAACAACTTATTTGTCGTTAAAATGTCTTCTTAAAAGAATAATAATAAAAAAAAACGATTTCGCATAGGGGGATCATATTATTATCACTACTTTAAATTTTCCCCCTCGAAGATAACAGTTTCACTTTTCATTTGAGATAAACATAAACACACGGGTGTGTCATTGTGAAATAACCCACTTGAAAATAGCTTGCACAACAACCCAACATTATTGCTTCCGTCTTCGTCGTGTAGTGTAGTAGTCGACACCGCTCAGCGTCGTCGTCGTTTTGCCATTATTGCCATATTATCACCTTAGAGCGAAACAAATATTTCTGCAAAAATTTTCTTCGTTCATTCAGAACAGAACTCAAGCAAGAATGGCAGTTATAGTCAGTCTGAGGCCAAAGGCGGCAGATAAGGAAGGGGACAACGCATAATATTAAGAGAACCAAGTCAAATAAATAAAATTCCAATGTGGCGCCATACCGTCCCTCTAAACCATGGCGGTGCTGTTGCTGTTGCTCTGCGGAATAAAGACTTAAATCTACACTACACTTCCTTCAAATAGGATCATCTTGTTCGGACAAAAAAAAATCGGGTCTCTAAAAATAGATCCTCAGACAATTATAAATAACACGCTAAATAATGGCATCAAGAAAATACAAACCGAAAAAAATCTCATACAAAAATGTAGCCAAGAAAAAAAAGGTACGACTGGATCGCACGTACTTGCTCTTATGTTCGATCACATGGTATGCAAAAGATTTATATTAAGAATCTAAATATATTTTTAAAGTCGTTTTTACTTAATTTTTTTATATACCTACCTACCTACAAAATTTCTTTAATTTTTTTCTACAAAAAAGTAGTTGGTATGACAATTTTAAACATTTAATAATATAAACTTTAAAATGAAATTCCAAAAAGAATCATCCACAAAATAGAATCATTTCAAAATATGTATTGAATTTTCCAAAAAAATATTTTTCCAAAATTTTACCAAAATGTAGACTATACCTTAAATGGTGCACACATTTTTTTTAATCAAAATCGTTAGAGCCGTTTTTGAGATAATCAAGATGGATGAGAAAATGGCAAGTACCGTTCTTCTTGGGGCTAAAAACACGATTAAAAATTCTATTTGAGACAATCACCCAAAAACGCTTAAGTACCAAGTTTGAAGAAAATCTCTTCATCCGATTAGGCTGTAGCTCGATGTACAGACAGACGGATGGAATTGCGGGATCCACTTTTTTGGTGCTCTCTATCATTGTAATTGATAATAAATGATTGCAAAAAAAAATTTAAAAATGCCTAAAAACGGTACTTTCCGTAGGACCGTTTTTTTGCTTTCGACTATCTCATAAATGACTTAACCGATGTTTTTCGAAATTTCACACATATGTATGTATATAGGTGTAGGTAGCCAAATTTATACTGCATACCAATATTTTGAATTAATATTTTTTTTTGTATTTTTAAAAGCATTTAATAAAAACATTTAAAATTTATATTTTGAAAACTGGTTATTAATTTTTTTTTTCAAAATTATAGTCATATGAATTGGTGTTTTTGATTTTTTTTGAAATTTTTTTTGAAGTTACAAAAAACGTTTGTTTAAAAAAAAAAACTTTTTTTCTCAAAAATCGCTCCACAGATTTTTATTTTTTTTCTCTTAAATTCAAATTTATTCAAGAAATAAAATGGCGGACTTTTTTTTGAGTTCAAATTAGGTTAAGTATTAAATCCATTTTTTTTCAATTTAAAGAAATTTTGTATATATAAAAACTTAAGTAGAAAACGACTTTAAAAATATATTTAGATTTTTAATAGAAATCTTTTGCATACGATGTGATCGAACATTAGATCAACTTCTTACGATCCAGTCGTCCATTTTATTTTCAAATGCAAAACTTGTCATATAGTGCCTATATCGCAAGTAAAAATGTATGGACCAGTTAGCGCACTCTCTCACTCTCCTCTTTCAACTGTCTTCTGCAACTGGAATTTTCCCTTAGCTATGGAAGGATTCTTTCATAATACCGATTCATTAAAAAAGGACCTTAATATGATATCCTAAACTATAGACCTATATCAAAACTCTCATGCTTCCCAAAACTATTTGAAAGTATTATCTACGATACCCTTTTCTTCTATTGTAAACAAATTTTCTCACCTACACAATATGGATTTTTGAAGGGAAGTACACTTTGAGCTTTAAAAGAAGGCAATGAAGTCGATGTAATCGCTTCCGATTTTAGCAAGCTTTCGACAAAATATTTCATAAAATTATTCTACTTAAAATAAAAAAGCTAGGTTTTCCCCCTTTAAGAATCTCATGGATTATTTACAATTTGGTTAACTGTCAAATATAGGGCTTTATTTAGATCTTGTTTCGCAAACCTAATCTGTCTAACTACTGGTATCCCACAGGGGAGTCACCTAGGACGTCTTATTTTTTTTAAGTTGCTTGTATTAAGTTTAATAAGGTTAAGTAACGGTACGCATCTGACATACATCAAAGGTCACTACAAAAAAAAAACATAAGCACAAACAAATTAATCAAATACAGTCAACTCCGCTTTTTAAGACTACGCAACAAGGATTATTTTTTTAAATTCTCATATGAATTACTTCTGTTAACTAACACCAGGTTAACTGAAGATATCTGTTAACTGACAAAAAAATAATAACGACAAAAATCTCCGAACGAATCTGAAACAGCTCCGTATAACATGCGATTAATCTAAAGCATGTTTTCTTTCACTATCGTAAGTGCAAACGATATAGCAGCTGTCATTTAATAGATTAGATTTCTGTAAACTTTTTATTTATTTTTTTTGTTTTTCAATAACATCATCATTTTAGGTTTTCATAATGTAATAACAATAACAATCAAAATACAATTAATAAATTAAATAAGCAATGTCGTTTCTGTCTGACTGATTGACGAAAGTAAAATAAAATTTGAATGGAATAAAAATTGGAATGCTTCTAAAAGTTTCCCACCCAAGAAAATCTTACAGTTCTTCTGTTATCTGGTGCTGCTATTGCGATGAACTTATCGCCGGTGAAGACAGCCGATAAGCGCAAGCTTTGCATTTAGAAAAAAAAACGTTGAATTGAAAATTTTGATCAAACTTGACATTACGATGATAGAGAACACCAAAAACCGCTGAAATGTTTTTCTTCAAACTTGCTACTTAAGGATCTTGGGTGATTGCATCGATTCTTTAGTATATATATTTTTTTTGTCCCAAAAATAATAGCCATACAATTGTTTGTTGCGAAAAAGTTAAATTGAAAATTCATTGTTTCGAAAACGTCGATTTTTTCAAGATGACATTGTTAATTTACTCATCCACATTTTGTTTAGAAAAAAATTACAGAACTTAAATAAAGTAAAAAACGATTTTAGAAATATTTTTAGCTGTTTCTTCTAAGAATCTTTTCCGTACGATGTACCAGTATTGCAACATAAGTGCCAGTACGCGCGAGTCTGTTGTGCACTTTATTATTCTCTAATAATTTAACATGTTTACTTCACTTTCACTCGTCTGCCAATTTTGACAGCAAATATTGTATGAATTTAAAAAATTCGATTAGAGTTCTCTCTGCATGAAAATTCATATAATACATGAGGGGTTTTTAGTGCTGTAGCATTTTAAAGGATTTTTAGGGGATACCCTTGACATCTTAAAGATAAGCTATATTTTGACATTATAGGTACACAACCGTGAACAAACTTAGGTCAAAATTGCTTGAAAATGGATTTTTCTGTTGTCCACGTTAGGGGCCAGTTATTGCGTTTAGAAAACGAGTCAGGAAAAAAGTTCTGATGGATAATTTATAATGATTTCACCCGTTCTAAAATACAAATGCTACACTAATCGATGACAAATAACAGAGAATTTTTTTTGCAAAAAATTTTGCAACAGAACAATGATTTTTTGTTAAAAAAGTATTTATTTATGTTTCTGATGAAAATACATTTTTCGTGCAAGCTGGTTGCCATCATTTATCAAAAAGTGGAACAAATCAATCCAATGATTTGGGTTCCAATTTCTCTCGTTCCACTGGTATAATTGTAGACAGAAAACTTGTTCGTGTGTGTTTCAATCAGAAAAAACTTGATGGCAGACTGGTAGAGAGACTTGCCAATTGACATAATTTTCCTGCTTGCTATAAACGAACATCAGGAAAAAATATTCACTTTCATACTGTTTCAACTTTTTCTGGTTCGTTTTCCTGATTGCTTTAACTGGCCCCTTTAGATGAAAATTATGGCAGATTTCCGTTTCAGTTAAGCGGAGTTGCCTGTACTTAGATTTCATTTTTCGTGCGCAGTACAGTTTGTACTGTGCGCTAAAATAGTTTGTCCCCAATTAATAATACAGTTTACAAAAAAATGAGCTGCAAGTATCTACTGCGAAACATGGGTATGTTCACCCACCGGTGCAGGGTCATTGGAACAGACTGTTTGAACTGTATAACAATAAGCTCTATTAATAATAAGCGCTATTTATGCCGGCAGTTCATGCCATCCGCTGATTAGTAGGTATACCTACTAACATTTGCATGTCTCATGCAAACGAAAGTTGTATCTATTTAGTTACATCAGAGTGTACTTATACGGGC
This sequence comes from Philhelius pedissequus, assembly GCA_910595825.1. Lineage (NCBI taxonomy): Eukaryota > Metazoa > Arthropoda > Insecta > Diptera > Syrphidae > Philhelius > Philhelius pedissequus. The sequence continues at coordinate 209,692,217 of OU343161.1, read as the reverse complement.
ACCTCTAAGCATCCTACATATGTATACGATTTTTTTATATGACGGATGCTGTTGTGGAATGGCATTAGTGCCATAGCAGCGCGTTAGCGACACTGTGCAGTCTGTGGTGCGGTGCGGTCGGTAACGTGGTGGTTCACAAAGTCGTCTGGATTTCAAGCAGGGACTGCTTAAAAATACCCGTTTTTGCCTGTCCTCTTGTCCCTTTTTCACCCGTCCCAACCTAATGAGATTTGGAATAGCATTCGAATATCAAAATAAAAGCTTATAGCGAATGTAGGTCTCGCTACTTGGTGGTCGATTTGACTTGTTTGTGTTTGGGTTTTCGATCGATTCTTCAAATACGAGTGTGTGTATAAGCATTCCTTTTTATTTTTTTAATGCTAGTTAGTTAATCATAAACGGGTTGGGATGTAAACTGTTGACATATGAATTTAAGACTTGATGATAAATAAACAGTCGGTATAAAAGGGAATTCAAAGGGAAACCCGCAAAAGTAATCACAAATTCGGTCGAAAAGTAAAACTTACACGATTTGTTTAATTTATTTTTACGATTAGTGAAGCCAGAATTTAAAGGAGGCGAAAGGTGATTTTTTTGCAAAGTTAATAGTAATAGTTAAATTAAAAAAAAAAAAAAACATAAGCTTACTACTTTAAAATCATAGGCACAGATAGACGCACATGCTGAAGAGTATCGAGATTTGATTAGAAAAAAAACAGTATTTAAAAAAAATGATATTCGAATACTTTAGGTTTCATCATAACCAAAACGTCTTCGTCTGAATATTAGCAGTGCAATTTTTCCGCACTGTTTGATGGTCGGAGTTCGATGAACTTTTACTATGCTCTTTCCGCCAGTCGTACGGGTTCACAAAACCCAGTATTTTTTTTTTAAATATTGGTTTTGTTGAAACGCAACTAATCAACTTCATACATTTTTGTTGCTTATGTGTACATTAATTCGTAATTCAACTCTCAACTATAATATGTACCTACATCATTTTTTTTAAGCTCACTTAAATTGTAAAAAAGTAAAGTAAACCTTTTGTAAATTAAAGAAAGAAAAAATCAAGTTAATCAAAGAATATAATCAATTTTATTGTTTCTGTTTGTTCTTAAGGCGCGGCGTGCTGTCCTGCCGGCGCAATCAGGTTTTGTATTTATGCCAAGTTAACACAATCACTTTAAAATGTTTAAGAAATAACTTTTGGAATTACACAGTATAACGAATGCGATATAGCGAACTCATGAACACATTGGCCTACAAACTTCAGTAATGTGTTAATGTTAACAAAAATTTGCGTACGGCTAACATTATGTAAGACGGCTTCAAGAAAAAGCGTTGAACTTGAAATTCCAAAGCGTAAAGTCGCAAAAGAAATAAAATAATTTCAACTTTTTTAAACAAGACAATATGCATTTCGGACGTGTTGGGGTTAGAATACCGAAAACCGAAATCCCGAAAATCCAGAATGCAGAAAACCCAGCATCCCGAAAATCCAAAACCCGAAAACCCAAAAATCCCGAAAATACAAAATCCCGAAAAAATTTATAAAATTCAAAATTTGCGCAAATATTTCATTTTATATAATTTTTCGGGATTTTGGGTTTTCAGGATTTTGAGTTTTCGGAGATTTTGAGTTTTCGGGATTTTGGATTTTCGGGATTCAGGGCTTTCGCGATTCTGCATTTTCGTGATTCTGGGTTTTCTGGATTCAGAATTCCGGGACTGTGCCCTTCTCCCCTCCCTGTCTTCAAACATGATTTTCATATTGAAATCATTTGGAACCTAACCTATTGAAAGCTTTGCTTTGAGAAAGAAATAACTCGACTCATGGAACAACGCTTTGCATAATCCGGAAATAAAATAACTACTTCTCGAAAAAAGGAGAGCGCGCAAAAAATGGCACAAAACCATATTAAATCGACTATCTGGTAAGCTGAAAGAAGTAATCCGCGACTTTAAAAATAATGAGATCTCTACTAAGATAAATACAATCTACTCTCTCTGAAGAGCTTTAAAATGTATAAAAAATCTTCAAATATATTTAGGACCAATCAGGAAAAATAATGGCGACTTGGCTAAAACAGATAAGAATAAAACAGATTTGTTTGCTGAACACCTCGCGGGAACGTTCCGACCTCTTGAAGGAGTACTGACTGAGAACTTTATTATTCAAAATGTCTCACCTATCCGATCTTTACCAGATAATTAAAAACCTTAAAAATAATAAGGCTTATGGGTACGATTTAATAAATGCTAGTGTACTTTAAGAATTACCGAAAAAGCAGTTAGGCTTAAAATTGTTGTAGCCCATGAATACGGCATTAAGGCTTTCATACGTTCCACGCCAAAAGAAAGTTGCAGAAGTAATAAAGATTCCAAAAGCGGGAAGACCCGTGAACGATAAGAAATCATATATACCGATTTCTCTTATGTCTCTGATCCGCAAGGTATTTGATAAAATCTTACACTAAAGGAAAGGCTTCCTATAATTGATGAAAAAAAGTGTGTTTCAGCGAATTTCTAGACGTTTCCCAAGCGTTTGAAAAGGCCTGGCACGGATCAAGTATATGACATGCTGGAATCTTACCTCGAAGATAAATTATTTCGAGTTAAACAAGTTAAACAAAGTAGGGAATATTAGGGATTTAAGGAAATAATTGTTGGAGTTTCCCAAGGAAGTGTTCTTGGTCCGATCTTGTTCGTTTTATACACTCACTACAAACCCAAAGAAGAAAATACCGTAACAGCTTCATTTGCAGATGACAGGGCTATACTTTCAATATTCGATTCAATTGAAACGGCAACAAAAAGGCTCCAACAAACCCTAAACAATATTTTGGAATGGACTAAGAAATTGCGCATTGTTCTTAATGAGTGAAGAAGAATCGAGATGAACTCGAAATTAAACTTCGCGAAATAAATAGATTTCGTATAAGTGCTTAAACCTGGAAATACGATATATAACTCTAAGCCAATATGCAAATACTACAGTCTTACTCAGAACAATCGTAAATGCTCCGTGGTTAGTCAACTTGGATGACAAATATTATGCTCGACTTTAACTCGGTGAAGAAAAATGTTGGGGTTTCTTGGATCGTCTGAAAGGAATTCTAGTGGAAAGCAAGGAAAGTTTAAAAACGCCAACAAACGAATGATATTCCATTGCAAGAACTCATTCGTAGCTTGTTGTTTGCTACATATGTGTCAACGCCTGATACAAATCGATTAAATGCCAATTCTGACGAGGCGCACAAGAAGGTGTGCTATATAAAGGAAACTGATTTCTGTGATAACTGACGTTGATGGCAGAAAATCCGCCACATCGGGGTAAGTGTTTATGACGGGAAACCAATCAATATTCTGGTGATAACCAACTGTAGCACTGAACCATACACTAGTGATGACGACGAGCTTAGCAGTTGCACTACATATGTCTCAAAAGTTAAAAAAAAAAGTCTGAATATCCAAAATCAACAATCAAATTATCTTGCAATAGTCTAAGTGCTATTTATCCCGCGACAAGAAAATAAATATCATGCCAGAACAACAATCGTGCCCAGGAAAAATAAACCGAAATTGCAGCTCTTTGAACAAACCTTTGAAACTAGAACAACCACAGAACTTTACAACAGTTCACACATTAAATTCCTAGGCTTCTTGGTACGAGGGTTGTTCGATAAATCAGTGACTTTGAAATAAAAGAATGTTATAATTTTTTGAAATTAATTTTATTTTTCAACATAGTCTCCTTTTAGAGCTATACAGTCTTCAACGATATTCCAACCTATCTAACATTGCAAAAAAATAAGTTTTATTAATCTCTGCAAAATATGCATTTGTTGCATCAATAACTTCATTGTTCGATGGAAATCTTTTTCCACCGAGCCACTTCTTCATATTTGGAAACAGGAAAAAATCACAGGGAACCAAATGCCTAGAATAGGGTGGATGAGTTAGCAGTTCATAGCGGAATTGAGCTAATTTTGCTTGTGCTACTGCGGGCGAATGTGCTGGAGCATTGCCTTGATGAAATAGAACTTTTTTCTTCTTCGTATAAGGCTGATTTTTCACCAATTCTGTGTTGATTGAATCTATCCAATAAATTTGCATAGAAGTTCCCGGTAACTTTGCCCTTTTCCAAATAATCAATGATGATTACGCCGGCCGTGGGAATCCCAAAAAACCGTTCCCATTAGTTTTCCCGCCGACGGAACCATTTTTGCCCTTTTGGGTCCACTGTTCTAGTTCTATTTCAATTCTGGTGTGTAGTAGTGCATCCCAGTTTCATCAACAGTTACAAACCGCCGAAAAAATTCATTTGAATTGCCTCAAAGAGTTTCAAATACTGCTCTGAAGTTACGACTCTATTCCGTTTTTGTTCACTTGTTAGCAAACGCGGCATCCATCTTGCCGATAATTTTTTCATTCCCAACTGGTCATGCAGGATTCGAATAATCATTTGACATGGCTACAATGCTAGCTATCTCACGAACCTTGATCCGGTGACCGTCTGACACAATATCCTTTATTTTGGTGATCGTTTCTTCAGTTGGACGACCCGGACCCTCAGCGTCTTTTGTGCTCATACGACCACAACAAAATTCCGTGAACCACTTTTAGACTATTCCATGCGAAGGAGCAGAGCCTTCATAGTTTTTTTTTAAGTTTTCCTCAGTTTTCTTAATAGTTCAAACACGCAAAAGTAGTTCTTTATTAACACGTGAAATTCACTTTTTTGTGATAACAACTAAAAGTTCTTTCGAATTTGTAAAACGGTTAATAATTGACAGATATTTTTAATTTTTTTTGTCTTGGCCTAGAAAAAAATAAAATGCACGTCTGGATCGCAAGTACTTGCTCCTATGTTCGATCACGTTATATGCAAAAGATTCTTAATGGTAACCGCTAAATGTATTTTTAAAGTCGTGTTACACTTAATTTTTTATATATAAAAATTCTTAAATTTTTCTAAAAAAAATTGGTATGAACATTTTAAATATTCAATAATATAAATTTAAAACAAAATTTCGGAAAAAATCGTCCACCCGTTTTCGAAATATTGAATTATCAAAAAAAATATTTTTTTTCAAAAATCAAAAAAAAATATTTTTCGAAAATTTTGAAATGCAATATTATTTAGTATTCAAAGGAGATCCGGTATAAAAATTTTGATCGAAATCGGTAGAGCCGTTTTTGTGAAAGTCGAAAATATTTTTTTAAAAATTTCCCCCCAAAATGTAGACCATAATCAAGGCAGTACTCACATAAATTTTTATCAAAATCGTTAGAGCCGTTTTCGAGATAATTAAGATGGAAGAAAAAAATTTATGGAAAGTACCGTTATTTTTGGGGCTAAAACAACGTTGCAAATATCTATTTTGGACAATCACCTAAACCGCCTAAGCACCAAGTTCGAACAAAAACGGTTCAGCCGTTTAGGCAGTAGATTGTTCTACAGACAGACAGACAGTCAGTCAGTCAGTCAGTCAGACAGACAGAGAGACAGACAGATAGACGGAATTACCGGACCCACTTTTTTTGGTGTTCTCTATCATCGTAATGTCAACTTTGATTAACATCTCGAGTTCGATTTTTTTTCCAAATGCAAAACTTGCCCTATAGTACCTATATCGCAAGTAAAAACAAAGATGGCTGAAAAAAAAATGCAATGAAATCTGAGCGCCATCTGTCTCTAAAGTCACTTACTTATCGACAAGCCCTTGTATGTTGTAAAAATTGAAAAAAAAAATTATAATCATTATACTTCCATTCTCATTAATCATTATTTAATCATTCTGACAATTTACTTCGACCACCCGCCGTTCGTGCAACTCGAATGCTTTCCTTGACCCCCATTTCTCTCCCATTTTTATATTCAAAATTTTAAAATCAATGAACATCGATTTGTCCATTATTTAAATCGTTCCTTATTATCCAAACGTTCGCGTTGTGCCTGTTTAATTGAAGGGTAGTCAAAACCCCTTAAGTTCCAGTGAAACAACTGTGTTTGTCACGGCCGGCGTCGCTAATTACCTCTGTGTTATGGAATGTTTTGTAGTGAAATATCAAATGTCATTTTCTCGGTTGTGTTTTGTTAGTTCAATTCCCTTTGGGCTTATATAAAAACACGCCTAAAGTGTTAATCATTAATTCAATCTAAACGAAGAGCGAGCAATTTATGCTCACGTAATTTTCAGACAAACAACTTGAGTACCAAACAGTTCGTAAAGCATGTTGGCTTATAGCCACTGGCTAATAAATCAAACAAAAAAAAATGTCATCCTAGAAGTGACGTTTATGTAAAAACTAATAAGGACATCTGATTAATGTTTCAACATAATACGAGTGTTACTTATGGTCACACTGCACACAAACATTTCTGTGCTTGCAATCTTTCTATATTTTTTTCGTTCTTCACAATAAAAAAAAATCCAAATTAGATAATATATATTCAACGGTGGATTATCGTGATGAATTAATGATGACATTTGACAATGCGAGTATGTGGAAAATGAACAAAGAAGACAAAAAAAAAAAAGAAACCGGGACATTTGTCTTCTTACCAAATTTATCTACCGGGCTGATTTTATGAAGATGAATGGATATTATTATATGAAACTTAATATCCGCCTTTGGTGTGTAATGTGTATCTATACGTTGATATAAAATAATAATAAACACAGGCGTCAAAATAAAAAAAAATGAAGAAGATCCTTAGAGAATTTAGTAAGCACAAATATGTTTAACTTTGAAGAGTAAAATATTGCCTAATCATTATGTTCATTCCAATTTCCATTTGACATTTTCCAGCAACGTGCTAATGGGGGTTGAATGTTTGTATGTGTTTGTCTTCTGTTTATTTAAGTGAAAATGAATTAGACGGGGGTTTTTTGGGTGTAATATAAAAGTCAGAAAGGATTTTTTTTCATTTTAAAACAAAGAAATTTAATAAATAATACATGTGTCTAATGCTTCGTGGAATATTTTTTTTTTGAAATGTTTGAACAATAGTGTAGGACAAAATTCATGGTATTATTTGAAAATTTTATTTATTCTTGTTTGCGTCTAAATGTTTTTTGGCATGTAAGGAAATTGAAAATTTGGACATCCGTAACTACTCATGAAGGGCACTCTTACGTTGGCCTGTTGTAGAAGATCGGTAAATGACCTAACTAACATTTCAGCTTCGATAATATTTCTGTAAGTCAATTTTCACTTCGATAATACCGAATTACCGAAACGTTTTGGAATCTGAAATGTTAGTAAAATAATATTCACTTTCGACATGCTTAAAAAGAAAGCAAACATTTTTTTTTTTTTTTTTTTTAACTATGCGCGCACTCAAGGGGTTATGAATACCCTTAAAATGTTAATACACAGTGCGATCGATTAGGAAAATGGGATAGGATTAGACAGGAGATACCGATGCACATTGGTTTTAAATGCCTGATTATCGCAATGGGAGGGAAAAATTCGGTCGGGTAAAGCATTCCACATTCGTGTTGTGCGGCTAAAGAAAGAATCTCTATACTTGACAGTACGTCCGAAGTTGGGCTCAAGGGTAAATTGATGGGCTTTCCTAGAAGCGCGAGTGTTTCGGTTGAATAGTTTAAGGGGAGGAATGCAACTGGCTATTTCACTAGAACACTGTTTATTATAATACCGATAAAATAATGAAAGGCATGAAACATTGCGACGGTGCGAGAGAGGCTCAATTGTTTTAGTTATTGTTTCATCACCTATCATTTGTAAAGCTCTTTTTTGGATTCTGTCCAGGAGACTTAAGTGCGTTATGGGAGCACCTGCCCAAATATGACAATTGTACTCAAGCTTTGGACGAATAAAGGATTTATAGATTACAGCCAGATCAGAAGGGGAGAAATATTTCTTGCATCGTCTCAGAAAACCCAAACATCCTGCAGCATTTTTGGCGACGTCGAATATGTGTTCATTCCACAAAAGGTGGTCAGTGATGCACATACCGAGAACTGAAAGTTGTTCGGTTTCCTCGATGCAAGCGCCGCTAATGGACAACGGTATTGGGGGAGGGTCTCGCTTTAACGACAGAAGACAGCATTGGGTTTTTGAAGCATTAAATTCTACGCGGTTTTTTATTCCCCATTGGACAATGCTGTTTAGATCAGAATTTAATGAGCTAATCATTCGCTGCCGTTCAAGTTCCACATCCGAAGGACATGGATGAGAATCTAAAAACGAGTATGAAAAGCTGAGGGTACTGTCGTCAGCAAAACAGAACATTGGATTAGAAGTTTCAGACAAGAGATCATTAATGTAAATGAGAAAGAGAGTCGGAGATAGAACGGAGCTCTGGGGCACACCAGAATTTATTTTATGAATATCAGACTTGAAACCGTCCAATACAACTTGTATTTAGCGATCCGAAAGGTAATTTCTAATCCAAAATATATGGCAATGAAGTATGTCAGTTTCTTTACACTTTTTATTTCGTGTTTTTTTTTAACTTGTCAGAAGACGCCTGCTAGCTATTTTTTTTTTAATAGACTTTAAATTCGTGTTATAATACATAGGCATACCAACCCAATAATGTGTGTTCTAACACCGGAACATGCCAGCTTTTACTCATACTTAACGGAATGACAATTTTCAACATAATCTATGTATACAAGGTCGGAGAACATCCAACCACAGTGTCCACAAACGTAATACATTATAAAATGAACTTGTAAAAATCCACAGAATTCGAGAATTCCCCAAAGAAATTCGACTTATCGAAGCTGACGCCAAATAATATCTTCGAGTTATCGAGACATTCGAGTTATAGAAGTTCGAGTTATCAAACAAAAATTATATGTAAACTTCAGGCTTCGCGCTATTGCCAACCAATTTCATTCGACTTATCAAATATTCGAGCTATCGAAGTTCGACTCATCGAAGTTGGACTGTAGTTTTGAATCTTTTTTTCAGCACCAAATATAACGTTATCTGTCATACAATTGTTTGTACCATCTGAATTATATCGAAAACGACTCTAACGATTTCGATAAAAAAAATCTGTGCACTACTATAGACATGGTTTTTTTAAGTTAATTTTTGTTTACATATGTATTATGTATTTTTAACACTACCTGCCATACAACCATTTTTTTACTTTGGACTTTCTCATAAACGGCTCAAACGATTTCGATCCGTTGTTTTTAATAAGAGGCACTTAGAATTATAAAAATAATACTACTTACCAACATTTTCAAAAATATTTCTTTGGATTTTTGAAAAAGAAATCATTTTTTTTTTTTTTGAAAATTCAAGTTTTCGAAAACGTATGACGATTTTTTTTTGAAATTATATTTTTAAGCTTATATTATTAAGTACCTTCATAAAATTGCCATTGCAAATTTTTTTTTTTAGAAAAAATTAAAGAGATTTTGTATAGAAAAAATTTACAAAAAAAAATATTAATAAAAAAATAAAAAATTAAAAAAAAAAAAATTAAAAAAAAAAATTAAAAAAAAAAAATTAAAAAAAAAAATAAAATACAAAAAATTGAAAACAAGTATTTTTTAAGCGGTCAAAATCGTCAAAACACACTTGGTGGTAATCAGTACCAAGTAGTGTGATACTTTACCGAACTAAAACCCAGGACCAATCTATAAAACACTGGCAAATGATTTTTCTTTCTTTATTTAAAATCACATTGTGAAAATTTAAAAGTTGTAATACTTTCCCATAGCTTTTAGACATCAGCTCATGAGGCTAAGGTCTTCCTAATCACCGAACATTGTCTCGAACACTTAAGACGGTTTCCATTTCGGTGTTGAACTTGCAGCCTTCATAGCTCATTTAGCTTCCTAAATGGTGTCATGACTTATAGACAATACTGTACATTTATTTCCTATTCAGAATATGGTTCGATAATAAAGAAAAAAAACAGAAAAATCTTGTGAATTAAAATCCACAGGTGCCCATGAGATTCTGTATAGGTATATTACACAAAGAAAAAAAAACAAGATACGTGATGTGACTTTAAATTCTTCTTCTTCGTAAATAAATTACAATTTGTTGGTATATTTGTTGGAATGTTTAAAGGTTTTTTTGATTTTGAATTTCCAGATGTGAGTAGATTTGATGCCTGGATTGTCTTCTAACATCCAGGACAGTTCAGTCGAGACATATTTCTCAAATTATGTATCAGACATTGTACGAATCACACGATAAATGATTTTCAGAAGTGACATGTTGCCATTTAGTCTTTTCGAATATTACTTGAAAGCGTACCTCCACTTCAGAGATTATGGAGAGTTTTATTCTGGGAACTTGGGAAGGTCGTTAGTGTACCGGTATGGCGACCTCCACATACCTCTTTCGTTTTGACGTAGACGCTTATTTCGTTAAAAACCTCTTAGTCCACTTCATTTTCAGCTTCATGTAGTTTCCTCCGGCGCGCGGCCGGTTAATCACCCATTTTTTTTTAGAATCTTCATATCAATGCCCCAATAGGTTCATGCTTACCTTTGCTAGAATTTGCAGATCTTTTCTTCCAAGAGCATAGACAATTACGAATCTTAGAGTCTAGCCCTGATGTATTATTTCGTAAACAAAACCAAAACCACATGCGAGTGTCTTAGGGGCCCAATGACGGGAATCTGTTTTTCGTGATTATTATCGGGGCTGACTTTCAGGCTTTCAGCTTTCTACATTTCTAAATTATCGAGTAGAGTCCAAATTCTTGACACAAATTCTTGAAATGCGATTCTACTTTTCTATCTTGATATTCTCATGTCCATTCCCCTTTTTATCGTTATCCGTCCAATAATGTACCTTCCCACATTCCTGGGCCGGATCAAGGTGTTAAATGCCCCCTGACTAGCTGAAGGTTCAGTTTGAAAGAACATATCATCCGGATACATAAAGTCATCCAAATTAGGCTATAAACATCTATTGGATGAGATCGGGTCCAGCGCTTAGTGGATGCACGTAGGACCTGAATAGATGCTTCCTTTTGTGGTATTGGTAATAAATTCTTCCTTATGATCTGACAAAACAAATTAGCAAGAGGCCTATCACACCAAATCCTAAGGCTCTCGCTTTGTCACCTACACTCTTCCTTATAATGTTTCTGAAATATCTAACCCACTGACAGCAGTACCATCAGCTTTCATATTCTTTCCAGATTCACAACTGTGCCCTTCGGAATTAAAACTAACACGGGAGCGTAATATACGCTCATTTATAGTCACCTAGTAGTATAAACACCACTAAAGTCAAAGGCGCAAAATTTTAAACGATTTAGTAAAATGTGAAAACCACTTTTAGCAATTAACTAAGCTAAAAAGATGATTGAGCTAATTTTAAACGATTTTAACATTTTACTAAAGTTATCACGGAATGACTACTTTAACTTTTAGCAATTTGCTAAATCCATGATGGAATCTGATAGTATATCAGTCTTGCACACGGGTTGCCCAGGTTCGAGTCCTGCTGGTGCACAATTTTTTTTTCTTTTTGTAAATAATGCAGTTAAAATGATGAAAATAGCCATAACTCATACCTTTTTTAGAGCACATGTTGGGTTTTCATCAACATATAATTAATTTACAACGCATAACAACAATAATTGTGTTCATCAAAATTCAAACCCCCCTACTAATGATGGGCTTTCTGCTTAATTAGCAATTTACTAGTTTAGAAAAGGTTTAAAAATGTTGAAATAGTTATTCAATCAATAAGCACTTAGGAAATTGCTAACTAGTAAAATGCTAAGCCCTTAACAATGGGTTGTTTAAAATTTTGCGCCAAATTCTTTAACAATCGTCTTATAAATCCACTCCGTACATTAAAGACCTTGATTAATTTCAAGTGATCCCAATGCACTTGTCCATTCCCATCTACATTATATCGATAAAACTATTGTAATGACTACCAGAAGTAAATACACACAGACTTTTCAAAATGGCGCCAACGTTTCGTGATTTATTCAATTAGCCATTCAACAAACAAAGCACAAAATGATCATGTCCACCAATAAACTATACTAACTCTCTTACCCCTTAAACAAATAAAACTTTCTTCAATAATATTCTTAAGTTTTTGTTGTCATTTAAGTTGTCACTTTCGATTAAGTAGGAAGTGCAGTGGCACGGCTTGAAGGCGAGCAGAACCACTCGCTGAGTCTCGTCGAATTAATTTGTTGTTTAGGTTAAGTCACGTGACTTTGTTCATTCTTCAAAAAAAATTCCGCAGTACTTAAATAACCCTGTCGACTACAAAAGATTAACAATTTAATTCACAATACGATTAAACAAAAAAAAAAATAAAGTTTTCTAGCATGTTGCTGTCGCCACTGATGCAACAAATAATCCAATCGACTCCACTAAAGTAATTGAAGAACATCGCATCGCGTCGTCGTCGTCGTCGATTGTCTTAATCACTCGTTGAGTATTTTAAAGTCAAGGCGCCGCACAGTGGGCTATTTGGCCTTAAAATGTGAAATATTTTGTTTTATTTAAATATTATCAGGAATTGATTTGTTATTCGCTATTAAAGATAAATAAAATGCACGACTGGATCGCACATACATACTTGCTCTTATGTTCGATCACATTCTTTATATAAAAGATTCATAGTAGAAATGGCAAAATATATTTTAAGAGTAGTTTTTCAATTATTTTTTTATATATGTACATCATTTTCTTAATATATTTCTAAAGGATATGGATGGAATAAAAACATTGAAGCAAAATTTTAAACGATTTAGTAATATGTTAAATCATTTTTAGTATGATACTAGGCTAAAAAGAGGATTTTGATAATTTTAAACTAGTTTAGTATCGTACTATTTTCTTAATATTTTACTAAATTTAAAATCACAAAATGGCTACTTTATTTTTTTAGTATCGTACTAAATCCATATGCCACCTTGACAATTACAAAAGTTATGCTCGCTAACTTTTTTGCACTTGCATCTTAAGCGTGTTTAGTTGTAGTTTATTAAGAAAATAGATTTAGTATGTTGCTAGTTAAAAAGTGTTAAAATTAGGAAAATATTAGTAAAGTGCTTTAGTATTAGCAAGCTGTTAAGTAGTATCATGCTAAACCCTTAACAAAAAAAATATTCCACACGTTTTCGAAATATTAATTTTTCAAAAAATAGATCATTTTTTCAAAAAAATCCAAAAAAAAAAATATTTTTCGAGAATTTTGGTATGCAGGATTATTTATAATTTGAATGGCCTCCTATATAAAATGTTTGGTCGTAATCCCTCGAGCCGCCTATGAGAAAGTCCAACATAAAAAAATGGTAGTAAGGCAGGAGTACCGTTAATAACAAAATAAAGGGTGATTTTTTTGCTACTTGGGTTTTGACGTTTATATTTTTGACAGATCACACACGACAAATTCCACGAACATTTGACATTTCGATTCAGTATTGTTTGCCATTTCATCATGAATAGACTTACGCCTGAACAACGTTTGCAAATTATTGAAATTTATTATCAAAATTCGTGCTCTGTGAAAAATGTGTTTCGCAAGCTACGTCCGTTTTATGGTCGTCATAATCGACCCACCGATCAGACTATTCAGCTCATTGTGACCAAATTTCGCACCAGTTTCACTTTATTGGACATTAATCCACCAAATCTTATCCGTAGAGTGCGTACCGCAGAGAATATTGCTGCTGCATCCGCCAGTGTTGCTGAAGATCGCGATATGTCCATTCGGCGCCGATCGCAGCAATTGGGTTTGTGTTATTCGACCACCTGGAAGATTTTACGCAAAGATCTTGGTTTAAAGTCATACAAAATACAGCTGGTGCAAGAATTGAAGCCAGGCGACCTACCACAACGTAGAATTTTCGGTGAATGGGCCTTAGAAAAGTTGGATGAGGATCCGTTTTTTTATCGCAAAATTGTCTTCAGCGACGAGGATCATTTTTGGCTAAATGGATACGTGAATAAGCAGAATTGCCGTATTTGGAGTGAAGAGCAGCCAGAGGCAATTCAGCAGCTACCAATGCATCCCGAAAAATGCACTGTTTGGTGCGGTTTATGGGCAGGCGGCATCATTGGGCCGTACTTCTTCAAGGACGATGAAGGCCGCAGGGTTACGGTCAATGGAGAAAGGTACCGTTCGATGATAACAGATTTTTTTTTGCGAAATGCAAGAATTGAACTCGGTCGGTCGACATGTGGTTCCAACAGGACGGTGCCACATGCCACACTGCACGCGAAACCATGCATCAATTGAGAGGCGAATTTGGTGAGCAGTTGATCTCACGTTTTGGCGCAGTCAATTGGCCACCAAGATCATGTGATTTGACCCCGTTAGACTATTTTTTGTGGGGCTATGTTAAGTCTATTGTCTATGGGGACAAGCCAAACACGATTGCTGCCTTGGAAGCCAACATTGGACGCATCATTGGTGAGATTCCGTCCGAAATGTGTGAAAACGTTTGCCAAAATTGGACCTTCAGAATGGACCACCTGAAGCGTAGCCGCGGGCAACATTTAAGTGAAATTAATTTTAAAAAGTAAATGGCAGAGATTGATTTATCGATCCAAATAAAAATTTCATTCACTTTTTACAAGTTTCTGTGTTTTTTTGAATTTTCAAAAACCAAGCTCTTAAAAAATCACCTTTTATTAAAAAAAATGTGTACCAAAATGTAGAATGCCTATGCCTAAAGTAGTGCACATATTTTTTAAAAATCAAAATCTTTAGAGGCGTTTTCGAGATAATTAAGATAGTGGACACAATTGTATGGCAGGTAACGTTAGTTTTGGGCTTAAGAAACGATTCAAAAATCTATTTGAAACAATCACCTAAAACGCTTAAATACCAAGTTTGAAGAAAATTGCTTAATCCGCTTAGGCTATAGATCGTGGTACAGATAGACGGAATTGCGGGACCCACTATTTTGGTGTTCTCCATCATCTTAATGTCAAGTTTGAGTAAAATCTCGAGTTCTATTTTTTTTCCAAAATGCAAAACTTTCCCTCTAGTACCTATGTATTTACATTTATCTCAAGTAAAAATCATTTTATGAATATAAAAACAAATACATTTAAATATAAGTTTTGCATTTAGAAAATAAATGCACGACTGGATCGCACGAACTTGCTCTTATTTGCGATCACATCGTATGCAAAAGATTTCTATTAAAAAAATCTAAATATATTTTTAAAGTCGTTTTTTACTTAATTTTTTAAATATACAAAATTTCTTTAATTTTTTTCTAAAAAAAAATTGCTATGACAATCTTGAGTATTTATTAATATAAACTTAAAAACAAAAGATAAAATCGACTTAATCAGAGAAAAATAATTCAAAGTTCTGAAATAAATACTTAAACTAACATGAGCTCAACAAAAGGTACGCCATTTTATTTCTTGGATATATTTGAATTTATGAGAACAAAATTTAAAAAATCTGTGGAGCGGTTTTTGAGAAAAAAAGTTTTTTTTTTAAACTTTTTGAAAACATTTTTCAAAAAAAAAATTCAAAAACGCCAATTCAACAAATACATATACGTATAATTTTTCAAAAAAATTTAATGAGCTGGTTTCAAAATATAAAATATTATTAATTAAAAATATTGGTATGCAGTATGAATTGGGCTACCTACACCTATATACATATGTGTGAAATTTAGAAAGAATCGGTTAAGCCATTTATGAGATAGTCGAAAGCATACATAAAAACGGACCTATTGAAAGTACAGTTTTTAAGCATTTTAAAACATTTTTTTTTCAACCATATGATCGGTCGTGCCTAAAAAGCTGCACTGATTTTGTTTAATCAAAATCGTTTGAGCCGCTTTCGAGAAAATAGGCTTTAACGTGACGTTTATATGGTAGGTACCGTTATTTTTGGAGTTAAAAAATAATTTCAATTTCCCCTCTGTATAATACCTAAAAACACTCTAGTTTGAAGCAAGTAGGCCCACCTGTTTGGGCTGTAGGTGTCTATATGTACATACATATATACAGACAGACATACAGACGGACAGAATTTTTAGATCATCTTTTTTCGACTTCGCTATCATCGTAATGTCATGTTTGATTGTTATCTCAAAACTTTTTTTTCGACGAATTCATAACTTGTCTTATAGTACCTACATATAATCGCAAGTAAAAATCGGATTCGAGATTTTAATTAAAGTTGACATTTCAGTGAAAAGGAATTTTGTCTGTCTGTTTGTCTGTAGGTCGATCTACAACCTAAGCGGCTGAAGCGATATTCTTCAAGCTTGGTATTTAAGCGTTTTAGGCGATTGTCTCAAATTGATAAACTGTACCTAACGGTCCCACAAATGGTAAATTTTAATTACATATCTGGAAAATGCCTCTTAACGATTTTGATAAAAATTCAGTACGTCTATATTTTGGTTTATTTTATTTTTTTAATAAAATGTTATTAAAGGTACCTACCATAAAATGTTTTTTTTTTTTATTTTCGGTTTCTAATTCACTGCTCAACGGCTTTCGATCAAATGTTTACACATGGGTCCTTAGGATTCTAAAAAAAATACTCCATACCAAAATTTTCGAAAAATATTTTTTTTTTTTTGAAAATTCAATATGTATTTCGAAAATGGGTGGACGATTTTTTTTCAATATTATGTTGTTAAATTTTTATTATTAATTACTAATGACTTACAAATTTGTCTCTCTCATTCACTCACTTTATACTAAAAACCTACTGAAAAACAAATAATAAATAATTTTAAGAAATTTGTCCCATTCTGCATGATAAAAATGCCCACTGTATACTCTCACGATTTGTGTCTCGGCTTCGAACTTTAATCGCACAATCTCCAGCTACTTCGCTGGCACATTAATATGACACGAAAACGAGCGGGACAAGGGCAACCTATTAATTCGTAAATTGTATTGCTTCATGCTTGTTTGTTTATTTTTTTTTTTTATTTTGTTTACATTTATTATTCTACTATTGATAGAATACAAACAAACCAAATATGCACTATAAATACATACATATGCAAATAGATTTAATAAAAATGTGACAGACCCCAGCGAGGAAAAGAGAAGTGAATTCAGATTTTTTTTATTTGGATTAGAAGATTTTATAAATAACTCAAATATTTGAGAGTATCTGTTGGGAGGTATTTCTCTAAATATATATACTATATATGTTTGTATTATTTTTTGTATATTAAGAATTGTTTTGAGAGTCATTTTATTTTTATTTTGTGTCAATGGTATGGGTTACTTTTAATACAGGGTGTTTTTTTAAGCTCAAAAGAGTCCACTAAGTTGAGCTATGTATGTACGTTTCTGATATTTTAAATCCAACCCAGAATACAATCAAACAGGCGACATTAATTTCAGCTTGGCAAATACGTTTTTGGAATCACCTATGTGGAACTGCAACAGCAGCGTATAATAAGCTTATTAAATTCTTATATTCACAGACTTACATATGTCGAATAGCGACTAAATTAAAACGGATTATAATTTAATGAATTACCATGTATTCGCTGTTGCCAAAAATACTGCTAAGTGTTTGGTTTTTGCTTCGACCGATTTCAAACTAGTACTTTTAGAATAAAAGGAAACAAAAATCAATAATGGAAAGTATTGTATTTCGTGAACACCGTCGTTATTCGCTTTTCTAGGATGCTCATCCGTTTAAACATGAACCCACATTCGTACCTTCTGTCAATAGAGATTCCTTCCTTAACCGCCAAACACGAATCTGTCAACCCTATTGCGATTCTCAATTTTCATGAACATTGAAATTTTTTTAAACATTGAAAAATCTATTAATCGATTTGAAATTCCTTATTGCGTAACTCAATTGATTAAGGGATTTTGTATTGTCGATGAAATTGATAGCTGTGAATGAACTCAATTGTTGACATAATTCTTTGTTAGTTTAGTTATTCAATAAAAGAAACAGAATTAAATTGAAAATAAACCATATCCGAGAAATTTAGAAAACAAAGTACATAATTTAAAATTTGTTCGATGGAATTCTGGTTTGAGGACTACGAAGACTACGAAGATCAACCAAGTTTTTTTTTTTTGGAAATTTTAAGAAGACGAAGACAGCTTAATGATGCTTCAAATCTCTTAGAATTGGAGAAAATAATGTAAAAGTGGATCGCGCACGTACTTGCTCCTATGTTAGATCACTTTATGTGCAAAAGATTCTTAATAAAGCCGCTAAATTATGAACATTTTTAATATTTAATAATATAAATTTAAAAACAAGATTTAAGAAAAAATGGCCCCCTGTTTTTAAAATATTGAATTTTCAAAAAAAAAAAAAAATATTTTTTTCAAAAATTAAAAAAAAAATATTTTTTTCAAAAATTAAAAAACTATTTTCGAAAATTTTGAAATGCAGTATTATTTAGAATTTGAAGGAGATCCTGTATACAAATTTTGATCGAAATCCTTGCAGCCGTTTATGAGAAAGTAGAAAATCAATAAAATGGTTGTATGGCAGGTACCGTTAATATGTAGACCATAACATAAATCGGTTCAGCCGTTTAGGCTGCAGATCGTTCTACAGACAGACAGACATACAGACAGACATGTAGGCAGACAGACAGACGGAATTGCGGGACCAACTTTTTCGGTGTTCTATATGATAGTAATGTCATGTTTGATTGTTAGAAAACAAAATTTTTTTTACGAATACATAACCTGCCTTATAGTACCTATAATCGCAAGTAAAAATTATTAATACACCTAGTCCATTCCAGATTTGTTAAAATTTTTGGCCAGAATCAAAGTCGAACCAAAGTTTGTTCAACAAAAAAATATTCAAAAGTAAGAAATATTGTTGAACGAAAAAATAGACTTAGGTGTTTGTTCGAGCACGTGAATTATATTATAGCCCAAAAAAAGCTTCTGAAATTGCAAATGTTTGCATCGCTTTGCATAATATTTGCTTCGCTTTGCATAATATTTGGATTAAGTTCAATATCCCTGCACCTGAAGATTCAACTGAAGATGAAAATGACAACGTTGATGGAATCAATGCAGAGCTCAGTGAAAAATATGAACATTTAAATGAAATTACAGAAACTCAAGCAGCAGTACAATATTCATTTTTTTTAATGCTAACATACCCACAAAACAACAACCGCATGAAATAGTAATAAATTAATAAGCAACAGATACATAGCTATGCTAAAAGTTTATTTTTTTTTACGCGCTCACGGGATTATGAATACCCTTTATATGTTTTAACACCGCGCGGGCATCCGGTGAAAGAAGAGAAAGAAGGATAGGAAAGATGTGTGGCGCGATGTTCTGAGACTAGAGCTGGTTGTTGTCTCAGATTTATCTCCAGGGATGGTGGCTGAACTAATGCGGAGAGAATTACCGTGTCTTATTTATTTATGTCCCTTATAATTCACATTATTTTATTTATTTCGTTGTCATGTTTATGCGTATACTAGTTTACTCAATCACATGTTGTTAGTGTTATGCCTAAACAGCATGTAATGAGTAAACCAGCAACTTATCTTATGAGAATTGTAAAAAATGGGTTTTTAATAGAATATAAGAAGACATTTGTTTTCCAATTTTTCTCTTTTGCCGATGTTTATATTTTTTTTCAATTTCATTATATATTGCTTAAAAGTAGTTCAGCGAAAAAGACTTAAATTAAATTGATTAAGTCAATAAACCACCTTATAGTCTTTTGTATTTATTTATTTGGGGCGACATTCCATTAGGGGGGCACGCGTAGAATTTAGATTTTTTTTTTTACAGTGAACTAAGGGTCTCTATAAAACAGCTTTAAAATATTACGGTGAGGAAACACGCTTAAATATGATTAAAAAATGTTTTAATTTTTCACTTTTGTTCAATTTTTCACCAAATTAGAACGAAGTTCAACACACGGATACTTTTGTTCGGTAGATTTATCATTAAAGATAATAATTAAAACGGTTTTAATGTTAAACTATTAGTTTTTTTTATTTTTAATATATTTTTAAAGTTTTCAATATTAGTACACGATAAAAACAATTCGCAACAACGACAACGAAAAACTGTTTTGACAGTTCTTGTTAATACTTCCCTATGTTTAGTGTTCTGGTATTAGTTTTTTTTGGTTCTTTTTTTTTGAGAATTTTAATAGAAATAATTTTTGGGTTAAAAGTACAAGTGTAGTTCTTTTCAGTAATAAAATATACTTGAAAACATTTAACTAAATGAAATTTCATATTTTCGAAAAGTATGCATCACTTTTGATATACCTACTGTCAAAGAAAACCAATTGTTTATTATAAAAAATTACATTTCTTTTGTCTGCTATCGCCCAGCTTATACAGAGTTATGGTTTATACTACCTTACTTCTGAAAAGATTGTATAAATAGTATAGTATATATTTTTTTAAATTATTAGTTTGAGGAGGAAAGGTCATGAAAACCTCCTATTTAAGAATTAAAGAAAACCAATTGCAAATGAAAAAAAAACATTTTAACAAAACCTAGGTATATATAAAAAGCGACTTGCATGAAGTTTTTCTGTAATTAAGTTCAAGGCGTACAGAAAGCTTGGCGCATAAGGGGGTATGATGCCCCCCTCCAACCCCTCTGCTTGGCCCTATTATAGGATTTGGGGTGGGGTCAAAGTTGGGTGTGTGCAAAGTTTTTTTTAGGATTTGGCATGAAATAAATCAAGAAATATTTTTTTAAGAAATTGACAAAAAAAAACAAACATATCGCAACAAAAAAAAAATACCAAACAAATCCCAACAAAAATGCACATTCCACAACACTTACCATACCGAAGTTGCATACACTCATCTGTTGATTGGCAAAAAAGTCAAAAAAAAAAAAAAAAAAAACTGTTATCCGTAGTCATCTTTTGCATATATTTTGTATTTTAAAAATTAATTAAAAATAGAAAGAAAAGTTTCCTCACTTTAAAATTGTTATATTTATTGGCGCAAAACTTTAAACAACCCATTGTTAAGGGCTTAGCATTTTACTAGTTAGCAATTTCCTAAGTGCTTATTGTTTGAATAACTATTTCAACATTTTTAAACCTTTTCTAAATTAGTAAATTGCTAATTAAGCAGAAAACTGAGCATTAGTAGGGTTTGAATTTTGATGAACACAATTATTGTTTTTTAATCGTTTTAAATTTTGCGCCATTATTTTTAAGCATTGATCTACCGTATAAAAGTATCCGCGTGTTAAAATTCGTGCTCCCCTAAAGGAGAGTTAAGCCATTTATTTATTGACGCGTTTCGGCTATATAGCCATCATCAGAAAATTCGACTGTTATATAAATTTTTAATATAAATTATTAAAAAATTTTACAAATAAAATAATAAGAACAAATTTCAGTTTTGATTTTTAGAAATTTTAACAAGTGAAGAGTTCGTAAAAAAAAATCCGTAAACATATATACACCAAGAAAATAATGCAATGGGTAGAGGAAGAAGGGACCAAAAGAAACACGGAGTGATGACTAACAGCATATCCTTATTAAGGGAAATGTGGACACTTAAACATATGGGAGTCAATCTGTGTTTACAAATTACATTGGGGGTGGCCGTGGCGCGATAGTTGTGTATTCGCCTGTCAACCTCATGGTCACAGGTTCGATCCCTGCCATAGTCTATGTCCTCTTAATTTTCCATTAAAAACCAATTCTAAAATAAGTGTTATACGAGTTGCTGGCTTACTCATTACATGCTGTTTAGGCATAGAACTAACAACATGTGATTGAGTAAAACTAGTATACCGAAAATATGACAAGGAATTAAGAAAAATAATGCGAATCATGAGGGACATAGATAAATAAGATACGGAAATTTCTCCGCATTAGTTCAGCCGCCATCCCTGGAGATAAAATCTGAGACAACAACCACCTCCAGTCTCAGAACATCGCATATCGCACATCTTTCCTATCCTCCTTTCTCTTCCTAACCTAACGCCCGCGTTGTGTTGAAACATTTAAAGTGTAGTGTAATCCCTTGAGCGCGTGTAGATTATAAAAAATATAACGTTTCCTTAAATGATAATTGTGGATTTGCTAACTCTTAACTTGTTAAAATTTGTAAAAAAATTGTTTTTATTGTTTATTTTATTTTTAAAAAATGTCAATTAAATAAAAAAAATTAATTTTAAGAAGAAATGTAAAAACAATACATTTTTTTTGTGGACTCCGCTTTTAATTTTAATTTTTGTTTTTGTGTGAACTTTAGTCCAAATTATGCGTTTCGCCCAGGTACTACAGTTGGGCTCATCAGTTAGATGCTGTAGTACCCTTCTTAGACGCAAAATATTAGTCGATGGCTACCGACACACATAAAATTTACAGCTTTCAAACACTGCGAATTATATTTTCTAGGTGTCTGAATTCGCCCGAATTCCCCTAGGAAAATATAATTCGCAGTCTTTGAAAGCTGTAAATCTTATGTGTGTCGATAGCCATCGACTGAATAAATTAAATAACTACAAAAGACTATAAGGTGGTTTATTGATTTTATCAATTCATTATATATTATTGATCTTTTATTTCTTTAATTTTGGAATTTTTTCTGTAATAAAAAATATGCATTCTTTTTAAGTATTGTTCAATGTTTTTATTACTCTTCTGGATTTGTACCATTAGGATTCTCATTTTCTCATAAAAAGTATTTTGAGAAGAAATTTGTTCTTTTAACAAAACCACCCGTTGTGCTTGCAGATTTTCGGATTTTGAACAGTTTTGAGGATTGTCCTTTTTTGATGAATTAGTTTTTTGTGTAGTGTACAGAGATCCTTCATATCATCTAAACCAACTTCTTTGGATTTGCCATTGATATTTGGTACAATGATTCCCACGAAACAAAATTCTTGACCGAAAGGATCAACGCACGTATCTACTAGATGTAATGGATTATATAGGATTGGATTATAGTTTCTTCGATATCAGTGAAGGTGGTTCGGTGGTTCAGTTGCAGATAATTCTATTGCGATTGTCAGTTTTTTTTTCGTAAAAAATATTGAAAAAATTAATAATAGTCAATATTCAATTTAAAATTGACAATCGCAATAGGGGTGTGAGATACTTTATCAGACCAAATGTTTCCCTTCAATTGCGGTTCAAAAGCAATTCGCATATTAATCTTCTGTTAGATACTATTCAATTTTTCTACTCAGAAGCAGTCATAACCGCAAGTCCGCCAAATATATACAAAATAAAAAAAAATGTTTATTCCCCCGTACCTATCCTCATCCTGCATATTTCAGCTTCTGTAAGGTTTCGGTAAGGTTTTATCGAAACTGAAATGTTTGTTGTGATGTTTCGTAAATGGAGAGATAGATTAATTTCATTTAAATTTAATTTCTTTATAAATTAAAGACAAAGTTCTTTTCCTTTATTGTTGTCCTTCTTTAAAGTTCATATAAAAAGCGCTTATGTCAAAGAATTTTTTTTTTGAATTTCAAAACAACAAATTCTGGCGCACGGCAGTGTGTAGCCCATTTCTTATCGATGTATGTTCTGCTTACCTTTACTTCACTAATATCAAAACACAACTGACAATCGCCGCCATTTGCAAAAGTTATAGCATCTGTCGATAGGACGATTCACTTTGTGCCACTCTGTGTACTTAACGGCTGTGTTATATTATCCATCTTGATTGATTTTAGTTCTTGTGTTGTAGGTATATTTTTTTTCCGCTTTGGTATTTCGAACATAATATACATTTGAAGAAATTTAATCTAAAAAAAAAAGAAACTTCAAAATAAACATGTTGCTCACACAAAAGATTTTTTTTTATAAAAAAAAATTAAGGTGTTTTTCTCATATTTTTTTCTTTCTCCTGTAAAATTTTACATATTTTTTTATAGGGCTTAGAATATGATAACTCAAATTCTATAGTTACCTATCTCCACTCTCGGCTTCCAAATGAATTTCAATGCGTTCCTCATTCGTGGTATATTTCAATTGACAGAGAAGAAGGGAAAATTGAAAATACGAGTAGAATAAAAGGAATCTACATATCTGTTATTGTATATTAACTTTGCATCTAACGAATAAATTATTTTTTTGTCTGTTATTCAGATACACGGTTTTGTTGGAATTTTCTTACATTATAAAATACTATAGGATAAATGATTGCATATAATGTATGGAATAAGAAACATAAAACCTTAATAACCACCAACATTTGTCGGAATAAGGGGTAGATATTTAAGGGAGCTGTATGTAAGGAAATATTTAATGTTTCATTTAAATTTAACATGACTATGACGGACCAAAAATTCACAATATGGTGATTCAAAAATTTCCCAATATTTCGTAATGCTTTTAAATCAAGAAAAAAATGCAAAAAAGTTTTTTATTAGAAGTCATCGATCCTCGACCTTAGATTCCACTACCATAATTTTTTCACCTTTTTATTAATAATCCTTTTTCGCATTGGTTAATATTGATGTGTGTCAAGTTAGCACTACCACTTCAAAATTTTAAGGAAATTCCTATTGGATGAATTGTCGTAAATAATACGACAAAAATATTGACGCGCTTGTTTTTTTTTTTAAATAACTCTTGGCTTAAAACTGCGTGTAAATTTACTATGAAATTGTATGTAATTTTTAGTGTAAAAGTAGGCAAGTTGCGTATTTATACACATGACAATAGGTCATGTTCAAAACAAATTGAACACATTATGTTGGATATTACAAACATTTGTTGCAAATTTCATCCTCTGTGTACTTTTTGATAACCATTGTTCAGTATTAAACTAATAATGCTTAAACATTACACCCACAGTGTTTATAATTAAACAAATATTGTTTAAATTCAAACAACTTATGAAAACGACACATATAGTGTTTGTACTTAAACAATCAATGCTTATATTAACTACCATTTGATGTAAGTTACACATTTTATGTGTCCATGTGCATTTGCAATTCTTTTGTGACGATGACGATACGTTTGCAAGTTTGTAATCAGACCGTTGGCGTTGGCGAAAACAGAATATAAAATCTTTTGCTCTCAAATAAGAAACAAGAAAGAAGAAGAAGAAAAAAATTGTGCGCATGTGGTAAACAATTTGTCAAGTGGGTAAATCACATAATTCTAATTTTAAGCGTTTTCATACACAATTTTGTTGCTTTTCGAATTTCGCTATAAATTTGAACATACAAAGTTCAAATTTACACATTTTATGCTTATAGCTATATAAAAACGTTTACTTTAATTCTGTTGAATTTTAAAAATACATTATGTATTTATTAAGTTTAAACATCTTTGATGTATAAATATATATTTTTACTTTAAATCTTTATTTGAAATTACACAAAATAGTTTTAACATTTACACATTAAATATTTAGAATTAATTCGTGTGTAAATATACCGCAATTATCGTATCGCTTTATGATAATAAAATTACATGATTTATTTTTAGAGTGAATGCTAACTTGATAGTCAAGTTTGCATTCCCACCCCTCAAAATCAGTGTATATGAAGTTACAATTGTTAAACAAATTTTTTTTTGCAAAAATAGTAGTAAAAGGCATACTTTTGGTATGGTAGTGCTAGATTTAGTGAAAAATCGTAGTTTAGGTAGTAATCTTTAAACAAAAAAAAAAATCGCCATTGATTTACCACAAATTTACGACAGTTAATGGCATGCCCATTTTTAATTTTTGATTTCATATACACCGTTTTTGAGGGGTTATTAAAAAAAAAAACAAGCACCACAAATTTTTTTCTTTCACTGCAAATTTACGACTTTTGATTTTTTTTTAAATCTTCAAACGATGTAAAATTTTAAATCATGTTTTATTGCACTGAATGCCGCCCATTGACACGCCCACTTATTTAAACAGAATATTCATTTAATCGTCAAAGTGGAGAAAAATGACATTTGTGTTCTTCGATAGTAGGATTTCCCTTAAATACCTCCGTATACAATTGTTTGCCACGCCTACTTTTTAGAGGCGTTTTTTTTACTGATTAATTTCTTTTAAAAATATTGGAAACGAAATGTACATAATTATTTATTTTTCATCTATCGTATTTTAAATCTTGGCTGCACTAGGCTGGTTCCGAGGACACCGTGATGTGCTCGGATGTGATAAGACCGATGAATTGAGCAAAAACGATTCATCTTGACCCGAGTCAAATCAAATCAAATCTTCAGAACTTGTGCTACAGTTAAAGATGCGACAACTATCCATTTTGGTTGGAATCAGTACCGATTAGTCTTCCAAACCGAACGCACGTCGTACTGACAATTTATTTTATATCGAAAGAAGTTTCTTTCCCGTGTCGTCTGTGATTTGTAATAAGCAATAAAAATAAATACCACCCTTTTTGTTTTTCACAATTAACAATAAAATCAATAATTTACCCCAAAAATAACCCAGACCAATTTTTAACCTCGCCGCCGCTTTCAACAATTAAATTTAGTGATTTACATAATCATGTCAAAACAAAAAAAATCAACAAGACAGTGCATGTGAGTGATTCCCGTAAATTTCTCGTGCCAAACACATACCAGTTAAAGAAAGATCACCTAAGAGACCGTTTGGCAGTATCAGAAAGCCAACTCGGACGGTGGAACTTTAACTGATCACTATGCTTCCTCGGTAGTGATGTAGACTCCTGCGCAGATATGATAACAAATTTAATTCTTCACGGAATGAGAAATTTTATCCCGAATGGGGTGAAATCTATCAAACCGAAAGAAAATGCATGGTTCGATTCGAGCTGTAAAGAGGTTACAGCCAACCCCACTGAGGAAAACCGGAAAAAATTTCAACAAGCTAGAAAGACTTGCAAAGTTCACATTCGTAGAACTAAATTTTTTCATGACCAACAATTAAGGCAAAAAATACTACAATGTCCCAAAGGTAGTAAGAATGTTTGGTCATTTGTAAAAAATATTCGAAATTCAACGTCGTCTTCGGTTCCAACACTCATCTTTAATGTCACTGCTTTTGTCAGCTCTCGTGAAAAATCCAATTTGCTTGCAGCACAGTTCGCTGTTTAATTAGACGCTGCCAGAAAGTGGTATGACTCCTCCAGTACTTGAGAGTGTTAACGATTTCATGGGACAAATCTTCTTTCGCACTAGTGCTATTGCTCGACTCCTCAAAGACCTTGATATACACAAATCCGTTGGCTGGGATAGTATGCCTCCAATCGTTCTGAAGAGGTGTTCTTCAACGCTTTCTAAACCACTGGGGAAAGCTTTTCCATCTGTCCTACTCTACAGGTCTCTTTCCGAGTGGATGGAAAACAGCATTTGTTCAGCCTGTCCCTAAAAAAGGCACATCTTCTTCACCCCCCTAATTACCGGCCAATTGCACTTGCGTACCTTGTTTTCAAGGTCATGGAAACGCTTATTAATTATCAGCTTAAGAAATATCTTAAAGAACGGAAGCTCCTTAATGACGGGCAGTATAGCTTTCGTATCAATAGGTCTACTGGTGATCTGATGGTATCTCACCGAACAGTGGCAAAAATATTTACATCGTTTTGGAGAAAGTAACATCATTGCACTTGATATTTGAAAAGCATTTGAAAGAGTTTCGAGTTGCATTTGGTATCGATGAATCTATTATTCGTTGGATTAGAAATTACTTTTCTGACCGTTCAATACAAGTTGTATTCTGATATTCACAAAATAAATGCTGGTGTGCCCCAGGGCTCCGTATTGTCTCCGACCCTTTTTCTGATTTTTATTAATGATCTCTTCTCTGGAGCTTCTAATCCACTAAATTGTTTTGCTGACGATAGTACCCTCAGCTTTTCATATTCATTTGCAGATTCACCTCCTTGTTCTTCGGATGTAGAACTGCAACGGCAGCGTATGATAATCTCATTAAATTCTGATTTTTACTGCATTGTATAATAGGGAATAAAAAACCGCGTAGAATTTATGGCTTTAAGAACTCAGTGGTATCTTCTGTTATTAAAGCAAAACCCACCCCTCATGCCGCTATTTATGAGGGGTACTTGCATTGAAGAAACCGATCAGCTGTCAGTCCTTGGCATGTGCATCACAGACCACCTTTTGTGGAATGACCACATATTAGTTTTCGCTGCAAAGTGCTTAGGATTTCTTCGAAGGTGCAAGAAATTTTTTCCCCGTCTGATCTGGGTGTTATCTATAAGGCCTTCATTCCTCCAAAGCTGGAGTATAACTCTCACATTTGGGCAGGAGCTCCCAAAACCCATTTGAATCTTGGATAGAATTCAAAATAGAGCTCTAAGAATGATTGGCGATAGAACTATAGTGGAAACATTTACATCTCTCGAATATTGTCGAAATGTTTCATGTAATGCGTTACTTTATCGCTATTTTTATAAACAGCGTTCTAGCGAAGTAGCCAGTTGCATTCCTCCCCTTAAACTATTCAACCGTAATACTCGCGCTTCTAGCAATGTTCATCGGTTTACCCTTGAGCCAATTTCGGACGTACTATCAAGTACAGAGATTCTTTCTTTAGTGGTCTTCTTTGGGGTGGCCGTAGCGCGATAGTTGGCGATAGTTGTGTGCTCGCCTATCAACCTCGTGGTCGCAGGTTCGATCCCTGCCGTTGTCTATGTCTACTCATATTCCATTAAAAAATGAGAGTCATGAAATGAGTTGCTGGTTTACTCATTACATGCTGTTCAGACATAACACTAACAACATGTGATTGAGTAAACTAGTATATAATTTTCTCCGGATTAGTTCAGCCACCGTCCCTGGAGATAAATCTGAGACAACAACCAGCTCTAGTCTCATAACATCGTGCCACACATCTTTCCTATTCTTCTTTCTCTTCTTTCTACGGATGCCCGCGCTGTGTTAAGAAAAACATATAAAGGGTATTCATAATCTTTTGAGCGCGTGCAAAATTAAAAAAAAAAAGTCGAACAACACGAATGTGAAATGCTTTACCCGGCTCTATTGTTCCCTCCCATTTTGATATTTTGATCTTCAAAACCTATGTACATCGGTATCTCCTTTTAAATCCTTCCCTATTTTCATAATGCTCGCACTGTGCTTAAACATATTAAGGGTAGCCAAAAACCCCTTTAGTGTGTGCTAAATTATAAAAAAAAAATCTTAACTGAGCACCCTCAATTGGAAACCACATGCCCAAAATTTACATCCCATCTCCTCAATTTTGTAGAGGATGCCAGGACGAGGAGGCGGATAATGACCTGGGTAGAACAAGAAAATAAGCTAATAATATATTTTCGATGATCAATCGGGGCATAATAACATTCTGACATTTACTCTGAATTAAGGTTGGTCAGGGAGGCACCACACACCAAACTTCTACGTACGTCTTTCCTTCTTATATCTTCCCTTTCTATACCTTAGGGAGTATAAAGGATCCATGGAAATCCGAGTGAGGTCATGCGGTTTGCTATATCTTATAATCATACCCAAGGTTGATGAGCCCACATTTTTTAAACAAAAATTCTTCCTTATAATCCTATAAGCAACTTTGTGATAAAGTCTCCCAAAAGCAATTGGGGTGTGGATATTTTAATTAAACTATTAATTGCAATAAGTCTTGAGAAACTTTACCAGAAAGCTCCATCTAGTTTCGCAGGCCCCAATCAAGGAGACCCTAAACCACCTACTGACCAATTTGCAACCACACAAGATGCACAAAAACAGGCACCACATGGACAAAAAAAAAGAATTTGGCTATGCAGAACTTGAAAGTACAAAGAAAAAAAAAGAACATAATCCAGATGGTTCTATATGCTCTAAATCAATTCCAATCGTCCTTCGCGTCGTCGTCGTCGGTAGATTTTTAAAACTATCCAGCATTCAACCTCTTTTGTTTTAGAGCTATAACTTTATATAAGATACTTTTTTTTATGTCGTCAAGAATTGTGCAAGTAAAAAGTTTCTGTGCTCTTGGAGACTTAAAATTACCCAAAGTTAATTGGATGTCTGACCCTGAAGGTAGGTCCTTCTTCTCGGACCTTTTCGCCGTGGACTGCAAGAAAATGTTCAGAAAATTTAAAGTTATTTCGCTGATGAATGTGAACTGCAGCAAACTAATTATAATATTAACCTAATTAGAAAAAGTCATTGAATTGGCCTCCAAAGATGGACTTGAATTCACTTCGATTTCTTCAGTGAATAACTTTTTATTTCATCATTGCAGTTGTAATGAAATTTTATGATTGCAGTTGTAATGAATTTTCAAAATCGTCTATTTTAATAGTGAAAGAGTCACAGGAAGAAAAAGATTGATGCCATCCGATACGTAAATATTCTGGAAAAAAAATGTTGATGTAACTGAAATCTATTGATTGGGGGCGACATTTGATGGAGTGTAGGTCCTTGGTGTTGTCAAATTTGAAGAACGGGATGAACTATATATAGCTCGTCTTTACAGATAGATGTAGTCAAACGCATTACATAGGTAATGTGCATCGATCTGCCTTATCTGAATATTTAATGCTTCTTTGACTTAAAGTCACATAGGTGTGAACATGTTTTTTTTTTAATTTTGAGCGCACTCAAGGGGTTATGACTACCCTTAAAATATTTGAACATGGTGTGACTGATTAGGTAAATGGAACATGATTACATAGAAGATACCGATGCACATAGGTTTTAAATGTTTGAAAATCATAATGGAAGGAAAAAATTCGGTCGGGTTAAGCATTCAAAATTTGTGTGGTGCGGCTAAAGAAGATATAGGAGCCCATGTCCAGATATGACAATTGTACTCAAGCTTTGTAGATTACAGGCAGATCAGAAGGGCAGAAATATTTCTTGCATTGTCTAAACACACAAATGTGGTCGGTTATGCACATACCGAGAACTGAAAGTTTTTCGCTTTCCTCGATGCAAGCGCCGCCGTCCATGTACAACTGCATTGGGGGAGGGTCTCGCTTAGGCATCCGGAAACATCATTGCGCTTTTGAAGCATTAAATTCAACACGGTTTTTTATTCCCCATTGGACAATGCTCTCATACCTTTGAAGTTCCACATCCGAAGGCCATGAGTGTGAAACGAAACGAATATGAAAAGCTGAGGAAACTTTCGTCAGCAAAACAATATATTGGCTTAGAAGTTTAAGACATGAGATAATTTTTCAATATGAGAAAAAGGGTCGGAGACAGGACAGAACCCTGGGGCACACCAGCAGCTTGTTAACAAATAGTTTTAGGCGTTCACACAGTATGACGGGAAGGACCTTTTATGCAATGTTTAGGGCACTAATGGCTTTGTAATTGGCACGGTACAGTGGCTCTCAGTTCTTGAAGATCGGGCAAACGAACGCGATAGTAGGTGATTCCATAGAGGAGAAATTAAACGTACTTTTAGCCCCGCAGCTTACCCTAAAGTCCAAAACCGAACTTCGGACATATTGTCTAGGAAGTTTTTTGTAGAATGCGGTAAGCTCATCGGATACATGGCTTAACTAAAGAAGCAACAAAACGTTAGTCTAGTTGAGGCTAGTTTTATTCACCATTCTGTTTATTTTATTTCTTATAATTCTAATACAGTTTTGTCTTAATTTTTTTTATAAAGTCTTGCAATAAACTTATATAACTCAAAAATATTGCCTTAACTCTAGGTTTGACTAAGATAGCAGTATCCACTACACACTACAGAATAAATACTGAGATAGCAGTCGTCACTAAATTTCAATACTGAGATAGCAGTAGTCAGTAAATTACTAACTGAGATAGCAGTCGTCACTAACTCCTTAGACCTAGGCATCCAATGTCCAGCTGGGTGACATCTGCCTTGTCCTTCAAAATGTAGAAGATCTATCGTTTTCAGTGGCACTTTCCACTACGGTAGAACTCGTTAGAACGCGATCTGCATCATGTGTTGACCTCATCTTATACATATTTCGGTTCGCAGTGAGTATGAACTGTAATGTGGTAGACAAACTCATATTCCTTTTCCCATACTATACTTCATCAGTAGTGGCTGCTGAGGTTAGGGCGTGGTATTTGAGGAGTATTGCTACCTTTGTTTGATAGCTTTTGATGGAGGTGGTGGCGAACGTAATATACTGTATCATTACAATTGTCAACTTACGGAGATTGCTTCTTTAGCCACGCACACGAATGTGAAATGCTTTGCCTTGTTCTTTTGTACCTGCCAAATATGATATCTAAAAATTTAACCACAATGTGCACCCCAGTATATACAAGTCCGATATTATAATTCTACATCGGGACTTATGTAGGGGAAATTGGAGCAAAAAGAACCAAACCGATTCTTGTGTGCATCTTAGCTCCATCTTATATTCAATAATGAGATTGTAATTGTAATAATTCGTTTTATTGAAAAACTGAAGTTAGTTGTGTTTTAAATGAAGAAAGTTTGAAACGGCCCATCTGTTAAACAAACAACAACAAGATAGGTTGAACCTTTACAAAACATAGTGTATTTTTTATTGTTTGTGATCGTTTGTGTTCCTTGAAAACTAAATCTTAGTACCTGTTTCTGTCTCCCTGACCATTGTAACGTGCTCCAAGCGGAAATTTTGGCGATTAAAGAGGTTCTATCCTGGCTATGAAAAAACGGGATATCCACATCGGATATCCGCATCTTCTCAGACAGTCAAGCAAGTCTATAACTGCCCGCAAATGTCGATCATCTCTCAGTGGACTGTTAAAACTGTTTAAAATTCACATGATTTGGGTGCCCGGATATAGGGATATCTTGGGAAACTGCAAAGTCGATGAACTCCTCAGAAATGGCACCCTAGTATAAATTCTACCTAAAATGGAAGAAATCGTATGGCTACATGTAAACTTTTGTTACAACAAAACGCAATAGAACAAACAAACATGAGATGGTCAAACATTACTACTTGCCTGGCTACCATACGGATTTGGCCAAAAAGGGATCCAAGGCGCACAACAGGCCTGCTCTCTGAGCAGGAAACATCTTGGCTCTGTAATAGGTGTCTTAACTGGATACTGCTTAATTGGTAGACACGCCAAAAGAACTTGGCGTATTCTCCAACGATTTTTGCAGAAGTTGCATGGATGAGGAGGAAAAGGAGACTATCTCCCATCTTCTTCGCTCACGTCCTGCTCTTTCCCAAGGATATAGACTGCACCTGGGAGAAAACTTCTACGGGTCGTCGAACTTACCTAATGCACATAGAGATTCACCGGCTACATCGCTTCATTAGCGGCTTCATATGGTTTAATTAAAGCAAAAATATACATATCTTAACGTGATATTACAATGGATCTTTCTTTTCGTCGTCTAAGTGGGTCAGCCGTTTACCTGGCAGCCACTTCAACCTAACCAACCTAAGCTACGCCAAATATATTTTTACTTGCGATATAGGTACTATAGGGCAAGTTGGTCCCGCAATTCCGTCTGTCTGTCTGCCTGTCTCTACAACTCTCTATAGCCTAAGCGCTTGAAGCAATTTTCTTCAAACTTGGTATTTAAGCGTTTTAGGTAATTGTCCAAAATAGATTTTTGAATCGTTGTTTTAGCCCCAAAAATAACGGTACTTGCCATACAAATTTTTCTACTATCTTAATAATCTCGAAAACAGCTCTAACGATTTTGATAAAAATTGGTGGGTGTACTACTTTGTGCATGGTCTACATTTTGGCCGAAAAAATTTTAAAAATATTTTGTTATTAACGGTACCTGCCATACAACCATTTTATTGATTTTTGACTTTCGCATAAACGGCTCAATGGATGTCGATCAAAATTTGTATACAGGATCTCCTTCAAACTAATAATACTGCATTTAAAAAATTTTGAAAAATAGTTTTTTTTTTTGGATTTTTGACAAAAAAATACATAGTTTGAATTGCTTCATACTTGGTTAATAGAGTTTTTTAGGTATTGTACAAACTACAAATTGGAAATTGAATTTTTTTAGCTCAAAAAATAACGGTACCTGTCATATATCCGTTGCGTTAACGCCTATTTTTCTCGGAAAAAAATCAGTGCAGTTTTTTTTAGGTACGACCGATCATATGGTTGAAAAAAATTATAAAATATCTAAAAACGGTACTTTCCATAGGACCTTTTTTTTTGCTTTCGACTATTTCATAAAGACTTAACCGATTCTTTCGAAATTTCACACTTGTATAGGCTTAGGTTGCCCAATTTATACTGCGTGCCAATATTTTTAATTCATATTTTTTCGTATTTTTAAAAGCATTTTTAAGAAATAAATTTAAAAAAATTTATTTTGAAAACCGCTCATAAATTTTTTTTTTCAAAATTTATAGTTATATGTATTTACTGAATACCTATGAATTGGCGTTTTTGATTTAAAATTTTCATTTTCAAAAAGTTTAAAAAAAAAACCTTTTTTCTCAAAAACCGCTCCACAGATTTTTAAATTTTTTTTCTCATAAATTCAAATTTATCCAAGGAATAAAATGGCGCACTTTTTTTGGAGCTCAAATTAGTTTAAGTGTTTATTTCAGAATTTTGAATTATTCTTTACCAATTTTATTTCCAAAAAAATTAAAGAAAATTTTTATACATTTATAAAAAATGAAGTAAAAAACGACTTTAAAAATATATTTAGATTTTTAATAGAAATCTTTTGCATACGATGTTATCGAACATAAGAGCAAGTCGTGCATTTTATTCAGATAAGTTCATGTACTAGAGTGTGTGGGAAATAAGTCCCTGTGTTTTTCTAAACTCCATTTTCCTACCACTCGCACATTTGCATATTGAGGGTAGGAAAAATCCCCTTGATTATATAGCCACTCATATAATTATAAAGGAAAAACTAGAATTTTCAAAATAAATAAAATCTAAACAAAATTGGGTCAGATATAATTGATTAAATTTATAAATTGCCACTTAAAGCTGTATACCTTCTAATCTTGCGAAAATTACAACATCAAATATTGATATAGACTCAAAACCAACTAAATGTCTGTGCATACATTTGCCAATCTCCCACACATTCTTATCAGTCCTTTTGCTTATTCTTTGACAAATAACTATAAACTTCTTCTTTTATTCAGCCCCATTTTATTATTTTATGTGTTTTGTGTGTGTGTGTGTGTTTTTTTTTTGTATTCCTTATTATTATAAATGATGCATCTTTATTTCCCTTTCTTTTTCAGGTGAGTTGGCTCCAATTTATACCCTAAACAAACAATGATACATGTAAGTTTTTTTTTTTATAATGTTGTGTACCCCCCCCCCCCCTGCACAGTCCATATACATACATATATATAGATACATATATTGTTTGAAAAGATTTATTTTAAAAGATTCTTTATCTTTCGTATAACTGAATGTTTTTAGTTGAGATTTTACGGTTTTTACCCCCATTAATTTCTAGAAAAAAAGTCCTTCCATTTGATTCATAAAATATGAAAGTCTCCTTTGAGAGAGATTTTTTTTTAAACTTATATAATGTATGTTGGTGTTGTTATAGCCTTCGTTGGGTTTTCTAAAGCAAAATTGTTTCCCGGTTCATTGTTTCTTGTTCGGTAATATAATATCCTCTAATCATTTTATATAGATCGTAT
Source organism: Philhelius pedissequus (assembly GCA_910595825.1). NCBI lineage: Eukaryota > Metazoa > Arthropoda > Insecta > Diptera > Syrphidae > Philhelius > Philhelius pedissequus. The sequence goes on along the minus strand of OU343161.1, from coordinate 209,656,767 downwards.
AATTTATACCTATACCACTTATCTGATAGTTTATATCTTTATTTTTGTTCTTATGAAAAGGATACTTTATTTACGCGTTACCACTAGGTTCAACTACAGAGATAACATGATATCCTGGGCAAATATCAAATTTCAAAGTAGGTACCTACTACATGAGTGAGCAGAGCACTAACTAATATGAGTGTGTTTGTATATTTTTGATTTTATACAACAGGAGAAAATTCATACCTACTTCAAGCTACTTCAAAGACTTCTTGTGGTCACCACAAAAGCAGTATAGATATATGAATGTAGATCAATATCGGTTGCTTCTAAAGAAGTCATTAGGGGTTAATTGAAATTAATTTTCTTTGTGGTTTCTGTTTCGGTTAGGTTTTGACATTTTCTTTTCATTTTATTTTTAAAGCCAGAAATGAAAAGACATAAGCTATTGACTTTGATAAGATTAACTCAAGCTGTTATGTTCAATTATAATTGTCTGCAGGCATATTATACTTTGAGAAATGAAATATAATAGGGATTGTCACTTTGGATTAAACAGGCTTAGTGACGGGTTTTGTTTACATTGGCAGTTCATTGGTTTTAGAGACACATGACGTGGTGAAAATATCAGGTATAGGTAGCAAGAAACTAACCAATTATCAGGTTGTTTTATTTTCCAACAAACGCACTTTTTTTTCGTCGTTCCGATTGACAATTGTAGGTGTATTGTATTTGTATTTATTTATTAATTTTTTTATTTTTATTTATTGTGATTTATGATTTATTTGATAAATATATAATATTTTTCTTACTGATTTTATTTAACATTGGCATTTATTAAAATGTAGTTTATGGTTTGGAAATATGTACATATGTTCAAATTACGTTTTAAAGATAACTAAGAATTTTTTTTCTTTGACATGACATGCTCTTTCCAGAGCATTTTCCATTATTTTTCTTAGAATTTCAGGTGACATTTCCCTTACTTGTTATCGATTGTTATATGGTTCTTGGGTTATTGGCGTACACCTTACTTTTTAGTTTACACGTTCATGCGGCTCCTGGAAATTACGCCATAATCTTTCTTCATACAAAATTTTAGCCGTTTTTCCTAGCAAAAAACTCCAAAGTTTTCTGATAATCTATCCCAAAATTTTGGTGTTTTTTTTTCAAAAAAAATTCTGGTGTTTTTTCCATTTCGTAAAATGGAAAAATATCTGAAAATATTTTATGGCCTTTTTTTCAAAAAGTTATTTGGAAATTAGGCCAGACTATACAAATTTTCTGGCCTAATTTCTATTTTGCTTTCAGGCTCTTTTTCCACAGCCCTGGCATAATTTCCAATATTTCTGGCTTATTTTCCAAAAAAAAAAAATTGCTCATTTTTCCAACTTTGAGCCAGATAAAAATTATGGCATTTTTTTCCAAAAAAATTCTGGCGTAATTTCCGGGAGCCCGTTCTTGCTCTTTTGTTCGTAACACATCGTAAGCACAAGATTCTTAGTAAAAAGCTAAATAAATATTAAAAGTATTTTTCTACTTAATTTTGTTATAAACGGTGATTTTTTAAGAGCTTGGTTTTTGAAAATTCAAAAAAACACAGAAACTTGTAAAAAGTGAATGAAATTTTTATTTGGATCGATAAATCAATTTCTGCCATTTACTTTTTAAAAATAATTTCACTTAAATGTTGCCCGCGGCTACGCTTCAGGTGGTCCATTCTGAAGGTCCAATTTTGGCAAACTTTTTCACACATTTCGGCCGGAATCTCATCAATAACGCGTTCAATGTTGGCTTCCAAGGCAGCAATCGTGTTTGGCTTGTCCCCATAGACAATAGACTTAACATAGCCCCACAAAAAATAGTCTAACGGGGTCAAATCACATGATCTTGGTGGCCAATTGACTGCGCCAAAACGTGAGATCAACTGCTCACTAAATTCGCCTCTCAATTGATGCATGGTTTCGCGTGCAGTGTGGCATGTGGCACCGTCCTGTTGGAACCACATGTCGACCGAGTTCAATTCTTGCATTTTCGGCAAAAAAAAATCTGTTATCATCTAACGGTACCTTTCTCTATTGACCGTAACCCTGCGGCCTTCATCGTCCTTGAAGAAGTACGGCCCAATGATGCCGCCTGCCCATAAACCGCACCAAACAGTGCATTTTTCGGGATGCATTGGTAGCTGCTGAATTGCGTCTGTCTGCTCTTCACTCCAAATACGGCAATTCTGCTTATTCACGTATCCATTTAGCCAAAAATGAGCCTCGTCGCTGAAGACAATTTTGCGATAAAACACATTTTTCGCAGAGCACGAATTTTGATAATAAATTTCAATAATTTGCAAACGTTGTTCAGGCGTAAGTCTATTCATGATGAAATGGCAAACAATACTGAATCGAAATGTCAAATGTTCGTGGAATTTGTCATGTGTGATCTGTAAAAAATATAAACGTCGAAAACCAAGTAGCAAAAAAATCACCCTAATTTTTTTTTGTTTTTATCTACAAAATAATTGGGTATGGCAGTTTGAACATATATATTTAATATATTAAATTCTAAATCATAATTTCAAAAAAAATATGTATTGAATTTTCAAAAAATAAAAAAAAAATACAAAAAAAAATAAAAAAAAAATTTAAAAAAAATAAAAAAAAATAAAAAAAAAATAAAATAAAAAAAATAACAATCTACCTCATATATGTATATAAATCCATGCATACCTGAATTGTATATTTTTTTTCAGAAAAATATTATGGTCTATTTAATCAAAAGTTTTGGTCAAGTTAATGAAGGGTCCATAGTCCATATTTTTTACATTTTATCTTGCGATATTAGTATCTAGGTACTATAGGGCAAGTTTTGCATTTGAAGAAAAAAAAAATCGATCGAACTCGAGATTTTAATGAAATTTGAGATTAATGATAGTCAACATAAAAAAAGTGGGTCCCCAATTCCGTATGCCTGTAGATCTATATTCAGCCTTAACGGCTTAAGCTATTTTCCTCAAACTTGGCACTAAAGCGTTTTATGTGATTGGCCCAATTCTTTTTTTAGCTACTAAAATAATGGCACCTGTTATACATTTTTTTTGTCCAGAAATGGTGAATCCTAATTTTCTCGAAAACACCTCTAACGAATTAATATAAAACATTTCAGTGCACATTATATTATGTAGGTAGTAGTCTACATTTTGGCTAATTGTTTTTTTTTTTTTTTTAATAAAATGTTATTTACGGTGTACCTTGCAACATAACCGTTTTTTGATTTTCGACTTTCTCACTGCTCAACGGATTTCGATCAAAATTTTCATTTATTTTTTTTTATTGTTGAAAAAAAATAAGCATTTAGGAGGGCTTCGATAGTTATTATTCGGCAATTTCAATTTAACCTGGTAGACAGTGAAGAAGATCATCGATAAAAAAGCAAAAAGACTGGGACTCAATGGACATGTCTTTTAGACTCCATAGTTGTTTGACTCATGCTCGATACCGTTGCAAATCTTGTCTTTCTCAGCATTTTCTAAGGCCCTTCCAAACTTTGATTTCACTCCAGCATTGCATAACCTGCTATGCTTCTTATCACAAACCTGTTAATAGTAGTTTAGCATTTGACACTATTTTTTAGTACCTTAGTATTATAAAAATATAAAATGTAATTAATTTCCTTAAATTACTCATTTAAATTTCTCTGATTTAATGTATATTGATTTAAAATGGAAATAAAAAAAAATTGTAAAACCTGAAAAACTTGAAACTTGTTTTGTGGAAACACATCAAAATTCCAGTCGAAACTTCCACTACTTTATTCTTGCTTAGACCCATTTGTTTCTCAATTTACAACGTCAGTCGGAAGCGAAATGCATCACGAAACTGGTTCCCGTATATTGGTACAAAAACTGTATTTGGTTTAGAGAGCAATTTTGACAGGGCAAAAGAAACATGTTGAGGATTTGAATTTAAAAATTGAATGAATTTTAATTATAAAAATAAAACAATGAATTCCGAGTTATTTGATTTCAAGCAATTCTGCATTGTACTGACTTGTTTAAACTTAAGCAAAAAAAAAGTTCTCTTTTTGCAGAATTGGTTCACTAACAGACATAGCCTACCTAAAGCACTGAAAGTAGACATAGAATTTAATGGGGCATGCAAGGCATGAACATCTAATTTTAAATAAATTTTGATTGGTATACTCTAATTTTCGAGACACTCGGTGAAAATATCAGGCAAAATTTGCAAAGAAATTAACCAATTATCAATTTTTTTTTTAATGCCGTTGATCTTACTAAATGCCGGATACCAAATTTTGCCAATCTAAATATGTACTATTGTGCTCTCTTTTGTTATATTTTTGTTTGAAGGAACGAAGGGGCATAATGGGCTTGGGCTAGAAAGCGATTTCAACTATTTAGCGTAGTAGACCAAAGCCCTAACCATTTTCTGGAGGGTTTCAATTACTTAAATCAATTATAATTATTTTTGTTTCGAATGAATACAACACCGCGTACTATAAGCAGGGATTGGTTCGACCGATGAGTCAGAACAAAAAAAAAAAAAAGATCGAAAATGAGATAACAAAAAAAAGCACAAAAAAAACCACCACAGCCGTTCAATTGGGCTGGGTTCAGTTGAAAAATTTTTGATAGCGCAAATGAATTAATTTGTTATTGACTAAATCGCAATAAATTCGAAATAAATTAAATGTTTTATTGAATGTACTTACAGTGGGATATAATTGCAATTAAAATTGGCCAATTGTTAACTTTATATTCACTGGTCCATACAATTGTCTTCCGATAAAGTAAGTTAAGCTTTTCTCAAGTTTTTAATACACAATTTTAGAACTTATCCATCACGCGAGACTCGAAATATTGGAATAAAACTGTGCTAAAAAAAATTAATCCTTACGCCACTAAGTCCCTTTACGTTACTTTTTCTTAGACCTTCCCTCGAATACGCTAGCCAAGTTGACTAGACATCTGAAGCAGTGTAACTTCGATATCGTCGCTTTGCCCTCAGTGATGTGGTCTTTCTTGGTCAGATAACATAATCAACTCTACAAAAAATGTTGGGAAATCGCTGAAATTTTATGTGTGCATCAGCTCCTTCCAGGAATGTATGCACCTCAAAATCTTAAACTTAAACTTTTGAAACGAGTTGTAGAATTCACGATTCGCTTAAAATTTTAACCCACATATTTCGTCGGATTAAATAAGGTTTACACATGTTTTAAACGAACCATTGTATAACCTCACTTAATCCACCTAAATCAATAAGTTAAAATGTTGAACTCAGGCTATCGGACGGATTAAATATTTTTACACCTGGAGTTATTTTTTCTGAAAAAGTGTCAGCTAGTTCAAACCAAAGATACTGCTTTCTGGAGTAATAGAAGTTTACGTTTAACTTTTCGAAACGCAATTACTTAATTTTCGCATTTTTACTTGCGATTATAGGTACTATAAGGCAAGTTATGCATTCGTCGGAAAAAAAAAGTTTTGAGATAACAATCAAACATGACATAACGATGATAGCGAAGACGAAAAAAGATAGTGTAAAAATTCTGTCCGTCTGTATGTCTGTCTGTCAGTCTGTGAGTCTGTCTGTCAGTCTGTGAGTCTGTCTGTCAGTCTGTCTGTATGTATGTATAGACACCTACAGACCAAACGGGTGGGTTCAAACTTGGTATATAGAGTTTTTTTAGGAATTGTACAGAGGGGATATTGATTTTTTTTTTAGCTCAAAAAATAACGGTACCTGCCATATAACCGTTACGTTAAAGTCTATTTTCTCGGAAACGGCTCTAACGATTTTGATTTAAAAAAAATCAGTGCAGCTTTTTAGATACGACCGATCATATGGTTGAAACAAAAATTTTAAAATGTCTAAAAACTGCACTTTCCATACCGTTTTTCTTATTTCGACTATCTCATAAATGGCTTAACCGATTCTTTCGAAATTTCACACATATATAGGCTTAGGTTGCCCAATTTATACTGCGCCTGTGTACCAATATTTTTAATTAATATTTTTTTGTATTTTTAAAAGCATTTAAATTTTTTTTTTAATTTATATTTTGAAAACTGCTCAATAATTTTTTTTTTTCAAATATTATAAATAGTTATATGTATTTGCTGAATACCTATGAATTGGCGTTTTTGAATTTTTTTTTTAAATTTTTTTTCTTCCACAGATTTTTAAAATTTTTTTCTCTAAATTCAAACTTATCCAAGAAATAAAATGGCGTCCTTTTTTTTAGCTCAAATTAGTTTAAGTATTTATTTCAGAATTTTGAATTATTTTTTCTTTGATTAAGCCGATTTAATCATTTATTTTTAAGTTTATATTATTAAATATTTAAGGATTATCATACCAATTTTTTATTAGAAAAAAATTAAAGAATTTTTGTACATATAAAAACTTAAGTAATTAATTAAGTAAAAAAACGATTTTAAAAATATATTTAGATTTTTAATAGAAATCTTTTGCATACGATGTGATCGAACATAAAGCCAATTTCGTGTGATCCAGTCGTGCATTTTATTTTTAAAGTACACCCTTAAAATTGCAGTAAATGAATTAAAAAAAGAATGTGTCAGTAATTGTAGTAAATTAGTCGTAAGTACTGTTTAAAAAAGTTTTCTTAAAACCACTTCAAAATTACCATGGGCTATTTAAAAGAACCAACGCGAAAAAATTGTTTCTTTGACAATAAATTTACGACGCATTTACGACTCTTAATCCAATTGGTATGTATTCCTTGAAAATTCTGCACATGAAATGCAAATTCAACCCTGCTCTATCGAAACATCCCCTGCGTATTTAAAGAGCTTCACTGGCAATTAATATAAACACCAAGCAGCCAGCGATCTTATTGTTATTACTCAAGCTATTGTAAAGCAACAAATGCTGATATAATTGTGATCCCCATTAACCACACGATTTCTGATACCTGCGGTTGAGTAGCTAAATATTGCTTCCGCTTACTGTGAATTTCTATCATACTTTTTCATCAATTGATTTGATATATTTTAGCCCAACACATAACCATCGCTGTCCTACTTTTGAATCTGATTGTAATATTCAACGCATTTAATTATATTCAGCCAATAAACTGATTGGAAAATGTCTAATTAAGAATTCAAAGCGAACCTAAAAAGCAATACAATAATAATAACCAGGCAATATCAAAGCCAAAGCGCAAGGACTCAATCGTGTTGAAATACTTTTCCCAGCCATGTTTGATTGCACAAATCTATTTCCTTTTCGTGTCATCGTCATTACGGGGTTTTCAGGGTTTTCCTATAATTAAAGAGCACAAAACAACGACCAAAACAAACGACATACAAATTAAAAAAAAAAGTTCAATTTTCAATCATGATGTAAATTTGATTCGAGTCCTTTTTGAAGATTTCTAAATGAAAAACTGTGAGCGACGACACGCCGACAGCGCTCTCGGGTATTGCGAACAAACAAAGGATAGAAATGTCTTTTCATCTCCCTGGCCACTTGACAATAAAGTAAAAATCAATATTCGAATGAACGAGCCGTATAACGGTGAACCAAGTGTCATTATTTTCAATTGAACACCATGAAACGACATTGCTTCTACTATATGATAAGTGAACAGATCCACGCAGTGCGAAAAGATACGATACGATAGGGGTATGCAGAGCTGTATGAAAGACGACGACGATGACGACCGACGGCGACGATACCGACAGGCCAGGACTCTATAAGTATACTTTCGTTGTAAATTGCGTTTCATTAATCTTTATCCGTTTCAACCCACTATATTCGCCTACCCGTCTCCAGTATTTCTTAAGTCTTCAAACCAAGTATTTCCAATAAAAGCAAAGTAAAAATGATTATCGTCAAGATTACGGACCGATCCTATCTTAAATTGTTTCCCGCCACCTACAACTTCTCACTCTTGCTGGGCGTACTCTTTTTTTTCCCACTCATTACACACTCAGCTATCGTCTTATACATTTATTTATTTGGAAAACTAGTCCCAATCGGAAAGTGTAAAGGGGTAGGGAATGGAAGAGCTTTATGTTGTATCCACAATGAGATATTCAGAGAAACTAAATCACTTCAAATGAATTAATTAATAAATACAGCGATAGTAACAACATAAAGATACAGTAGCACAGCAGTAGCAGGAGTACGAGTAGCAGTAGACCATATTGGGTGAGCGTTGCGTGGGTCGGTTGGGCGTCCTTATAAATATAACACTGGAATCAACTGTATATATATATTTAAAGCAATAAAGGATTCCGCTCAAAATCAAGAAACGAACGAATTGTGCCCGAATAGAAGCAATTTACCTTAACGAAGTCGGTAATTAACGACTCACGAAACTGGAACGTCTTACTACATTATAGCAATCAACTGGAGGTGATTTTATTGACAATTGAAAAAAAGGGACTCTTCAACTAAAAGTTAAACTGCAATTAGAGTTTTTCGATTCGACGACATAAATTTAATTGGGAGATTGCTTTTTATTTTTTTTTATTAGCATGGAAATTTCTTATTAAATTTAACAATTAAAACCGCAGAGTCAAAAATCACTAAAAGGACGAAAAGTTTTGCTTATTTTTTGGAGAAGTAAAAACTTTAAAACAATCTTAAGCCTTAAACGAGAAATTAAAATTTTTGTTTGATATAAAGATCTGAGAAATTGTCAAGACAACACTCGTTCTAGAATCAGAGATAACGGGTTATCCATTTTGCGGCTTCAAAAGTAAACGTAAATAAAACACATATAAAATATTTTTTGTCATGATATTTCTTTTTTAGATTCCACTTGGTGGCCAGTTGATATCGCCACGACGAGAAATTAAGCGGCCAGGAAATGTCTCTTGCAATAAAGCCATATTCGTTCGAGTTGTGTGGCATGAGGCACCGTCTTGTTGAAACCACATATTCTCCAAGTCGTATTCTTTAATAGCAGGCAAAAAAGTCGGTTATCATATGACCATAACGCTCCGAATTGACAGTCGTTTTCGAAGAAGTAAGGTCCAATCACACCTCCGGACCAAAGCGCGCCCCAAACAGTGACTTCTTTTTTCTTAGAACCCCAAATACGACAATTTTGTTTATTAACATACCCACCGAGTGCTCCGTCGCTGAAGAAAATTTTGTTCGTAAAATCGCCGACCCCGCCTGTTGTTCAAGCACCCATTCGACGTATCTACGACGTTGTAAATGGTCAGCTGGCTTCAGTTGTTGTGTGAGCTGGACTTTATACGGATGTAGGTGTAGATCAAAATGCAAAATACGCCATTATGAGCCGTAAGACATTCCTAATTTCTGAGAAGGACGAGGAAACGACACATTCGGGTCTTCGGCAACAGTTTCACTTACATCAGCGATATTTTCAGTGATACGAGCGAAACGATGATGCACAGGCCTTACAATATCTGTAACCAATTCAGTCTCTTCAAATTTCTTCACAATTTTGCCAATTGCTTGCGTAGTTGGACGATTATGTAAACCATAATCTCCTCTTAAAGCACGATATGTGGCTGTGGCAGAATTATGTAGTAGGTTTTAACAATTTTTATGCGTTGTGCGATAGTTAAGCGATCTGTTTTCGTAAATGTCAGACTTTCAACTGAAAAAAAAATTGGTTTAACAACTTAGTTTGACAGATGTCGAATTCCAGCCCTATACTTTTGAAACCGCAAAATGTATAACCCTTTACTGATTATGTTAAAGTATTTATCTTGTCTCTTTTCTGTATTAGCCGTTTTGAAAAGGGTGTTGTCCAATTCTGTGATTAAGCCACCCCTTCTCTCAGATCTCTTATAAGAAGGTACATGCCTCTTAACACGTCCTTATCTATTTACTTGCGATAAATGTACTATAGGGCAAGTTTTGCATTTGAAAAAAAAATTGAACTCGAGATTTTAATCAAACTTGACATTACGATGATGGAGAACACCAAAGAAGTGGGTCCCGCAATTACGTATGTCTGTCTGTCTGTCTGTACAACCCTCTACAACCTAAACGGCTAAACCGATTTTCTTCAAACTTGGTATTTAAGTGTTTTAGGTTATTGTCAAAAATAGATATTTGAAATTTGAATTGTTGTTTTTTCTTAATTATCTCGAAAACGGCTCTAGCGATAAAAATTATAAAAATATAAATAAAAATTGATAAAAATTGGTGTGTGTACTATTTTGGGTATGGTCTACATTTTGGCCAATAATTTTTTTTAAATATATTGTTATTAACGGTACCTGCCATACAACCATTTGATTGATTTTCGATTTTCTCATAATCGGATCAACGGATTTCGACCAAAATTCTTATTCAGGAACTCTTTCAAATTTTAAATAATATTGCATTTGAATTTTTTTTTTGAAAATTCAATATTTCGAAAACGGGTGGACCATTTTTTCTGAAATTTTGTTTTAAATTTATATTATTAAATTTGTAAAATGTTCATTCCAATTTTTTTTTAGAAAAAAAAATTGAGAATTTTTATATCTAAAATATTAAGTGAAAAACGACTTTAAAAATACATACAAATATTTTTCTATTAAGAATATTTTGCATATAATGTAATCGGACATAGGAGCAAGTACGTGCGATCCAGTCGTGCATTTTATTTTTGTTTGTTCTTATATTTAATGAAGGTTTTTTATCAGTAGTTTTTCCTTCAATTGTACCAATTAAAAGCCTATCCTATAATTGATTAAAAAAATGTATCTATTTGACAGTAGTAAGGTAGAGTATATACCAATTTCTGTAAATAGTGCAATATAGGTTTAAGACAATGTAATAAGATATATATAAAATTTTTTTATAATTAGCGCACACTTAAAGCGATTTGTGTTACCCTTATTATGCCAAGACAGAGTTTGAGAATTAGGAAAGTTAGAGTGGGTTTGATGTTAGGTGTCAATGCACATTTGTTGTGAATTCCTGAACATTGCAATGACCGGGAAAGACAGCGTAAGATAAAGCGTGATGATTGATGAACATCAGCATAGGTTTTGGACTGACAATCGATCCCTGTGAGACTCCTTGAACAACAGGTCTTTAAGCTTAGCATTTTCTACCAACGATGATTCTTTTTAATCTGCCTGACATAGATATGATGAATATGATGTTAGGTCAGGTCATTTTCAAGCCATTTAAAACTTTTATTGAGCTCATCATGCTTTTGCCTGAAATAATCAAAAGCTCTTCTAAATCGTTGAAGAAATAGCTGCCCAAAAATGTGTTCCTTATATGGAAAAGTTCTTGACAATAACAAAGGAAATAAGAGGCGTTTTCTAGTTCATCTTCGTCACTGCCGTCATTGCTGCATAGGTCATCACTAGTTAGCCCGTTATTTAAAGATGTCGAAGGAGTTTTTTTTACCCAGAACTTCGCCGAAGAGGTATCCCTTTCAGCACGATTTGGTTTCAACAAGTGCACACGTAGCCACACAAGTTATGGCGGAGCTCCAACGATACATATTACATACATATTCTTCTCTACATTTTATAACTACCTTAGATATCATATTGTAGAGGAGAGTTTTACAGCTCGATATATTTTCCACGTTTAAATTAAATATTACATCGCAGTCTTCGGCGAGACATGTCCACTCCCTGTACCAGCTATGTTGGTCTTGTAGGCCTTATAAAACTATTTTCCTGTCTTGTTGGAAATCAGGCATCTTGAAAACTTTCAGATATTCCGCTTGCAGTTTTAAGGTTTTAAAGTACAGAGGTGATAGTCCAGTTTCTGACATAAGAAAATTTAGTCTGGTGCCTTCGTTGGTAGGCGAAATATTCTCTTCACGTAGCGTGTTAAAAGTTTCTCCACCGTGAAAAAAATTTTACATCCCCAAACTTGAGCGCCATACAAAAGGATACTCTCTGCAACTGCTTCAAATATTTTATATTTACAGCTATGAGCTATATTTACGTTCTTTTCCATGAGATATTAATAGCGGTTTTAGCTTTTTGCAATTATTGATTTAGATGTTTCTCCATACTCAAGTTTTTCGAAAAAATTATGCCTAGGTATTTGTATTCTTTGACACATTCAATATCTTCTCAGCGCCTTTTTTTAAAAATTATTACCTTAGACTTCTGAATATTGACGATTAAGTTCCACAGACAACAGTAATGGTATACTCTATTAATCATGAGCTGTAAAGTTTCTGGGGAATACGCAAACATGACTTTATCATCAGTAAAGTAACAATGCCTTAATACGCACCCCTGCGAAATGAACACCACCACCAAAAAGAACAAAAATCGCAAACTCGAATAATAAGGAAAAAACCTATGCTCGCAGAACAGAACAAAGCTATGCTCAGGAGGCCAAAAAGCTGAAATGATGACACCAATTGAGACAGTTAGAATAGAGATACCTCAAATTTCCCTAAGGAAGAACTTCAAAAAAAGAGGAAAAGAAAAGGAGACCAACCGGTAAACCACAAACAGAAGCCATAATCATCCAACCAAAAGGAGATGGAACATTTACCGATTAACTGCGGGAAATAAGACAAAAAGTTAAGCTCAAAGATACCCAAACTACTATTAAAGCAGTTCGGCAGACGAGATCAGGAGATGTTCTTCTAGAACTTGGCGCGATGACAAAAAACAAAGCAGCTTTTGAAAAATTGCTCCAACATACCCTTGGCGAGAAAGCAATTGTTCGAAACATTGATCCGAAGATAACAGTGGAAATAAGGAACCTTGATGAATTAACTACTCCTGTATTAATCTAAGTAGGAACAAACTAAGGGTAATAACAGATCTCCTCACTGGCTAATGAAAACTAAACAGGCACCTCAATATCCTTGGATTGGAGAGCAATGCTTTCTGTAGGTTTTGTAGGTTCTGTAAGGTGTACGAGGAGACACCTGACCATATGCTAGGGAGATGTGAATCCATAATTCACCAGAAACACACATTTATGAGATATCACCTAATAGAGTAAAAGGAAATACCACACATACTAATTTTGCTCAAATGAGTTAATTTGGAGGGCGCTACTGTAGAATGAGGAATCATGCTTTGAGGTCCACCTTTCGTTTGGTTTTAAAAAAAAATCTTCTCTCCAATGTTCCAATGTTTAGTGACACAGAGTGGGATTCTAATTATTATTATTATTAATTTAACTATATGCTTGTAAGACCTAAGGTCTTTTAAATGCAACCTGAATTGCACGGCACTGTTTGGCACAGTGGATTTCAGAACCAGGTATTGACTGTCTCATTTTAACCCATGGGCGGCATCCAATTAAAATTGGAGGTATAGAAAAAAATGCGTCTAGCGTGGGGATCGAACCCACACGTCCTAGTTAGCAATCAATCACTTTATCCACTGCGCCATTGCCACCCGCAATCGACGAAATAAACTGACTAGCTCAAGCTCCTCGCTAGCGTATCAGCTCTCCCCGTTGTCCGGTACACCACTGTGACCCGGCGGCCAGCAGATTATAATGTTATGCTGCGTGCTAAGGACTCTCAGCTCTTCGCGACAGCAAGTTACAGGCAACATTGTACAAACTTTTCTTTTTAAAATTAGCTCCTCATTGAAACTCGTTTTAAAATCGTGTTTTATTGAAAAATGTCAACATAATAATAATCAGTATAAACCGAATTTAAACTTAACCATTCCTTTGTTCTTGTTTACTATTCATTCATAAGAAACTACTTGTGCGATAAGAAAACTTGAACCTTTCAGCACAAACACATTAAAACGACTCCATAAGCATAATTTCTGTTCTTTCCTGCAAAACATCGAAAGAAATCCCTTATCAACGAATAAAGCTCAATTTCTAACAACCACAAAGTCGTTATTTCTATTGTAATAATGACATGCTGTCGCAAAACCAGCTCGATTGCTGACACCAACTCCAATAACTTTCAATCTAAACGATAAGGAAAAGTACGACCGACCGACCGGTCCCATTCCGGTGGTTGTGTTATCATTTAGATTGAATTTGCTTTGAGTAGCAAATTATTATCCACATATGGCACCCTTAAGTTCATTAAGATTAATTTGCTCCATCAAAATCACACTGCTTCCATTACACCAATAATACAAAAAAAAAATATATAAATCGTTTAACCACAATCAAAAGTGGTGGCAATAGTCTAACTTTTTCCCTCCTTCAACTTTTCTCATGAATGAATCTGTATTTCGTTCGTGCAGCAGTAGGAAGCTATGACCCAAAGTGTTGTCCGGAATTTGTTTTTTTTTTTTTTTGGTTGTGGTGTACCCAGGAATATAACGCAATAAAACATCTGCGTTCCAAATTAAATCTTGATATATGTATATACTTCCTCCCGTAGGATTTTCAATATGTGTTGAGCTTAGGTTTTGGTAAAAGAACTTTCATCTTCTGTGTTGTAAACATGTCCCTATATATGCACATAGAGAAGAGTCGATTTAGTAAAATCACTTTAGGTTGTTTAAAAAGGAGAACTAGCTGACCCGGCGAACTCTGTTCCGCCTTAGATTCAATAAATAAGTAGATTTTGGATTTTATTAAGTTCAATTTTTTATTAGGAAACACAAATAGAAAAATTAAGTATTTTGATGATTCTTTATTGTTCATGTATTTTAGTGCATAGGTTGCCCTCTTCAGTTAAGTACCATATACAAACAATTTAGATTATCTTTCGACCCGTGAACATGACATTCCATTGACCATGGAAAAACATGGATATTCCAGAGTCAAACCACAAACTTTCAAGGATTGGCTTTGTGATTAATGTTCATGACCAATGCAAGACTGATCGGAAATTGAAGTCTTTTAAACTCAAACTATAAGACATCGATTTTTTTTATTTCATAAAAAATTTGAAACTGTCAATTTAGTTAATTTTACATATTATTAATTCTTTCCTTTATTATATTATATTATCTCAAATAGTTTGCACTTCATTTAATTTCTTAAAAATTGCATTATATAAATATTCTTTTCAACTTTGGAAAATTTAATGTTTAAACTAGTATAACAAAAATACTTTGGCACCACTAACTTCGCGAAGTTCGAATTCCGAATAGCTTTTAAGTATCTTGCGCATATCGAAAACAGCAGTAGGAAAAGCTCTTTTTAACTTGTATAAAAGGCCGAACACGATGCCAGTAAAATCACTTTCATTTGGTATCTCGTCAAGCGAAGGTTTCTCCGCGTTACCGTCCTTGGAAAGATATCACATTAAAGGCTTGAGATTAAACTTAATTTATTGTCCCATTTCTCAGCGTTTAGCTTATTTTTTTTTTACTACAGTTCACGAACCGCATAAATTAAAATTCGTTCAACGCAAGGTTAATGGTTGCCCACAATTATATTGTTCGCCTTAAGAGAATAAAATTGAGTAGATTTCCTTTAAAATTACAAGAGAATAAAATTTGTTTTGTTATTCATTTTGAAAATTAAACCAAACGGTTTTTTTTATTTCAATCCACTTTGCCTTTTGCTTTTGGTTGCTGTGTTCCTCCTTGTTTGGTTCTCTGTTTGTCATAGTTTACTGCGGTTTTAGGACAGCATAAGCGCGGCAAAGAGGCAAACAAAATTGCATTGCATTGTTACTTTTTATTGAAGAAAGAAGAAAGAGAGAGTCACCGAACTTCAGATAAGTGCTGCTACCATCAGTGTAGCCATACTAACGACCCCTAAAGGGTACTAGGCAATAAGATCCACTCCTAAATGCAACCCTTACAAAACGTCATATTGGTTGGGATCATCGGGATCCTCGGAATGAGAACTCCCTCACCTTCGAATTTTCCTTTAAGTATCGTCGCGTAAATCACATTGTTCATCAATTTACTTACCACCAAACGCGTACCGTTGCACAGTTTTGGTTGGTTTATGTTTCGAAACATGATTACCACGGAGCCAATCTTTAAAGGTAAATTGTTCGGTGGTAAGCCAGGCACATCCAAGGAGCTTAAAAATTCAATTGAATGCATTGTTCCAATGATCTCATTCTGAATTATGTAGTTTCTGTCATTTACATCTTTATTCTTAGCCGCTAAAATTGCTCGCTCTCTCAACCATTCATCATTTTTGCAATTTGTACCTAAATATGTCAAACAAAGTTACAGAAATTATGAGGAAATGAAATCAATCCGCTCGATTCGTCGACAGGTACTCGACCTTTACTGATAGTCAGCAATTGTTCAGAGAAATCTTCAGCAGATAACTCTCATGTTTGTTGTCAGCTGAAATTTCTTCACATTTTATTGCTGTACGCATCCTTCTAACAATGTGCAACCGCAATGTTGGATCTTGAACGAACAGTGCGGCTAAAACTATTGACATGAGGAATGGCTTACCAATTCCACCAGGGGCACCCAGCAAATATAAACCACCATTTCCATCATCAATTGCCTTAATGCATCAAAAACTTTCTTTTGCTGCAGATTCCATATATGTACATTCGTTTGAACTACTAAATCTAATTCTTGTTAATCATATTCACGTTCGCGTTCCTATTCTCGATTAAATGCTTCATTCATTTCACGATTTGGTGCTTGCATTCCTAACTTGACAAATAAACTACCGCACATGAGGTAACACATGTCTTCGATCAAGAATAAAGCCCGATAATGTATCTCCTCATTCATCTTAAGATCGTTATTTCTGGAACAGACACCTAATGGGTATCGTTTTCTAGTGATTCAAAAAGAATACAAATTACTGATTTATTACTGATTATTGATTTCTAAAAAAATTAATAATGATCAAATTTTGAACCACACTTAACCGCAGACAAAATTACGTTTAGCTGTCATAAGCGTTCTTTTATTCCATGTCAAATGCGTTTTTGTTATACCACGTTTTATAGTGACTTGTATTCTTTTTGACGTTTTATGTCACATCACACGGGAACACGGTCGAACGGGATAAAAAGTATCCTATGTCCGTCTCCTGGTGCTAAGCTACCTTGCCATCAATTTTCAGCCAAATCCGTCCAGCCGTTCTTGAGGTATTAAAAGTGTAACTAATACCACTTTCTTTTATATATACAAGATATATAAGTTCATACAAAAGGCTGTTTCAATATGCATAATCAGGGTTGAAAGCTCAAGTTATTGACTTCTATTAAAACAAAAGAAAGCCCATTATTGTCTTGACTTTATTTAGTTTCTCATGCCAATCAAATTGAAGTGTGATTTTCAACAAAAAAAAAAAACCTTAACATCTCATCATTATAATAGGTACTCCCTGCCTAGTATTCTATTCTTTCTTAGAGTAAGTTCAAAGTTTTTTTATAAAACTTCTTGAAACAAACTGACAGAGCCAATAATATGTTCTTCCTTTTCTGGCTAATTAAATCCGATTGCCAATTACATCGCCGTACCTCTCATCACTTTTCCCCCCTTTACACTTTCAAACAGGTAGGCTATTAAAGTTTATATCCTTTCCTTTTAGCAATATCTACTGCGCCAACTATCAATTATCCTTAAGGAAAAGGTTAATTAAGCAAAAGGGAATAATAAATTAATGGCCTCTGTGTGTCCTGTAGGAATGAGGAGTCAGTCCTTCACAAATAGATAGGTACCTGAAGAAGAAGTTCGACAATGCTTCACAGTGGAATGAGTATAAGAGAGCTTCATCAAACCAGGTCAAACTGTACTTATATAAACTTACAAAGGATATCCATATCTCCTTATTATGTATTCAATCCTTTGTTTCGAAGTTCGATGGAAACAATTTTTGAATTACATATTAATGCTGGTAGAAATGTGTTGTTGGCCACTTTTTTTTTAATAAAATATTTATTGTGCTTTGGAATTCGTATACTGTCTATCCGGACATTCTTTATTCTTAAATTCAAAAAAAAAAAAGAAAAAAAATTGTTTTCTCTGATATTCGTGATTACTAAAATTTCAATAAAAGTTCCTCTAAGTAGTTTGTAACTCTCTTAAATATTAAATCGCTTCCAATAAGTTTTTGCCTTCGACCCGTATTATCCAAGAATGAAAAAAGAGGTGATAGATGCATTATTCGGTAGATACATTAATATAATAGGAGGTGGGCTGATGGTGGGGTGAGCATTCGATATATAAGTAGTGTTTCAAACTCCTCAATATAGTAGTTTCCAGATCCAAAGAACAATCGGAAGACAACATAAGCACGAATTGAATGTAATTTCGAGATAAATAATTAACGAGCGCGAAACTGTTTTAAATGGAAGTTCATTTTGTTCCCTTTTATTTAAATTCCTCAAAAGCATCAGTTTTATAGTAATCACTACCAACAGGGACTGGCATGTATATTAATACAAAGGAATATGATAATAATAGAGTAGTAGGGATTCGCGTGTAGAACTTTCATGTCGCTTAAGATTATGACTTAACGGATATGTGTGTACTGTACATGTATATGTATTTACATTTAGTTTTAGCGTTTGACATAAATTAATCGTTGTTTTATTCTTAAATGTATAATATAGTGTTGTTAAAAGGCCATAAAAATATGTACAAAAATGTATGTTGAAAGTTTTTGAGAAGCGCCTATTGGATTAACTATCGTACATTTGTCGGCAAAAAAAGAAAATGTTTGCGTTTTTTTTAAAATAATAAGTGTGTTTGTAAAATCACAATTTTAAAGTAACTCCTATTGGATTTACTTCATACATTCTTTGTAAATTTGTCGTAAATGTGTCGTAACTTTGTCGTAAAATTGTAGTAAATTTGTTGGAAATTTGTTGCAAATTTGTCCCGCTGTTATTTTTTAAATTACCCCTCGTAATGCTAACTTGACATTTAAGTTAGCATAACCACTCCTCAAAATTGGTTTATATTATGTCAACAAATAGAAGGGATGTGACAATAATTGTCTTAAATCAATGGCGAAAGACAAAAAATGTTCACTTTAATTTTTTACTGCGATATAGGCTAGTTTTGCATTTGGAAAAAAATCGAACTACAGATTTTAATCAAAGTTGACATAACGATGATAGAGAACACCAAAAAAGTGGGTCTGGCAATCCCGTCTGTCTGTCTGTTTGTAGAACGATCTACAGACTAAACGGCTGAACCGATTTTGTTCAAACTTGGTGGTTTGGCGTTTTAGGTGATTGTCCAAAATGGATTTTTGAATCGTTGTTTAAGCCCCAAAAATAATGGTACTTGCCATACAAATTTTTCTACCATCTTAATTGTTTCGAAAACGGCTCTAACGATTTTGATAAAAATTGGTGTGTGTACTGAGTATGGTCTACATTTTGGCCGCAAATATTTGGTTTTTAACGGTACCTGCCATACAACCATTTTATTGATTTTCTACTTTCTCATAAACGGCTCAACGGATTTCGATCAAAATTTGTATACAGGATCCACTTCAAATTCTAAATAATACTGCATTTCAAAATTTTTGAAAAATAGTTTTTTTTTGGATTATTGAAAAAAAATATTTTTTTTTTGAAAATTCAATATTTCGAAAGGAGATTTTTTCTGAAATTTTGTTTTTAAATTTATATTATTAAATATTTAAAATGTTCATACCTTTTTTTTTTTAGAAAAAATTTAAGAACTTTTATATATAAAAATTAAGTGAAAAACGACTTTAAAAATATCTTAACCGTTTCTATTAAGAATCTTTTGCATATAATGTGATCGAACATAGGAGCAAGTACGTGCGATCCAGTCGTGCATTTTATTTTATAAGAGCTTACTACCCAAGATTTTCACTAAATCTAGCACTGTCATATCAAAAGTATGGTTTAAATGCTTTTTTTGCAATAAAATTTGTTTAAAAAATTTTTGCTCAATGTCCTTGATGTCCTGCAGTGTGAATTAAATACACAAAAATTCGAGTGCTTGATTAATTTGAGTATTAAAATAATTTTTCGCGCACTTTTCTCTAACAAAAAAACTACCTTTAATATTGCCCACTCACTACCCTAAAATATAATTTAGGGAAAAATCGACAAATTTACGACAATCCAATACAATTTTGGAGTGATAGCGCTAACTTAACTCAAATCTGGTACGTTAGATTATCCAGAGGTTAGTTTTTGCTGTAAACAAAGGCAATTTTAATTATGACAAATCACAATATATTACGGATAAAACTGCTAAGTATTAGCAGGTGTTATTATTTGACAAACGGTATTTTTTTTCTTTTACGAGTAATTTACGTCATATTTACGACATCCATAATTGACAAATTCCTCCTTCCTTTTGAAATTAATTTAACTCTTTTTTAAAATTATTGTCTTTGATGACAAATTTACGGCCGATAAACATTTGAATTTGACATATATAGAATCAAAAATGTGTGAATAAAATTATGCAAAACAGTGTTTTAAACAAAATATTTGGCTTTGTCTCAGACTGCTTGACAATCCATCACACAGAAACAAAATAGCAGTCGGATGAGAGAACTAAGTTAAAAGTTCCCGCATCTAAGAATGCTTTTATCCTGTTTTCAGTCACCCAGATCAATCGCTCAGGCGCCCTTGATAGTTTGGTATTTAAATAAGAGAAGGTAAGCATTTCATTGTGGCCTCGGGGTCCGACTCAAAATCAAAGACTGTCTTGGCTGGAGTATTGTTGTCGATTCGCTCTTTAATAACTCAACTCAATAAAACTTTTGTCACTTTGCCTACCCGATTTTCAATGTAGCAGCAAATATGCAACCTGATCCACCACAGCATCCCTCCTTATAACAATTACACAAGCTTTGGACGAATGTAGGCTTTATAGATTACAGCCAGATCAATTGGGCAAAAATATTTCTTGCATCGTCTAAGAAAACCAGCATTTTTAGCGACATACAATATGTGGTCCTTCCACAAAAGATAGTTTATGATGCGCATGCCAAGAACTGAAACTGATCGTTTTCGTGAGGTGGGGCTTGCTTTACCGACAGAAGACAGCACTGAGTTTTTTAAGCATTGAATTCTAAGCAGTTTTTGTTCCGCATTCGGAAATGCTGTGAAGATCAGAATTTAATGAGCTTATTATACCCTGCCGTTCAATTTCCACATCCGAAGGACATGGATGAATGATTCTAAAAACGAATATAAAAAGCTGAGGGTGCTGTGTCGTCAGCAAAACAGTATATTGGGTAAGAAGATTAAGACAAGAGATCATTAATGGAAATAAGGAATAGAGTTGGAGACGGAACGGAGCCCTGTGGCACACCAGCATTTATTTTATGAATATCAGATTCGAAACCGGTCAATACAACTTGTATTGATCGATCCGAAAGGCAATTTCTAATACAACGAAGAATAGATTCATCGATACCAAATGCACGCATTTTCGATAAGAGAGCTTGATGCCAAACTCTTTCAAATGCTTTTGAAATATCAAGTGCAATGATCTTACTTTCTCCAAAACTATGTAAAGATTTGTGCCATTTGGTCACCAGTGGTCCTATTGCTACGAAAGCCATACTGCCAGTCATTAAGAAGCTTTTGTTCTTCAAGATATTTCTTAAGCTGATAATTAATCAGCATTTCCGTGACCTTGGAAAAAGGGGAGGTTATTGCAATTGGACGGTAATTAGGGGGTGAAGTAGATTCGCCTTTTTTAGGGACAGTAGAGTAGGACAAATGGAAAAGCTTACGCAGTGGTCTTGCCAGCGTTGAAGAACACCTCTTCAGAACGATTTGTGTTTAGAAAGTCTTTAAGGACTCTAGCAATTGCACGAGTGCGAAACAAGATTCGTCCCATAAGATCGTTTACGATCTCAAGTAATGCAATAATTGGAGGTGTAATAACACTTTCTGGCTGCTTAGAATTAACAGCTAACTGTGAGCAAATAAATTGACCTTTTGAGAGCTGACAAAAGGGGTGTAATTATAGACAAGCATTGGAACTGAAGGCGAATTTGTATTTTTTTACAAATGACCACAATTGTGTACTACCTTTGGGACATTGTAGTATGTTTTGCCTTAATTTTTGGACTTTCAAAAATGTAGTTCTCTGAATGTGAACGTTGCAAGTCTTTCTAGCATATTTAAACTTATATCGATTTTCCTCAGTTGGGTTGGTTTTATAATTCTGGAAACTTACTTCATGAAATTCGTAATGAAATTTCTCATTCCGTGAATTAAATTTGTTATCATATCTAAGGTGGAATCTATGTCACTACCGAGAAAGCATAGTTATTACGAGTAGTTAAAGTTCCTGAAGAAATTATGGAGACCGTCCAAGTTGGCTTTTTTATATTACCAAACGGTTCTCATAGGTGATTTTTCTTTAACTGAGAGGTGTTGGCATTAGAAATTTGCAGATATGACATATTGATTTTATGCACCAAGAGGCGATAATACACTTACATTATATTCATCAGGGTCAGAGGTAAGAAACAAGTCTAGAGTATTGGCGGTTTGACCTGCAACGTCAAGGATTCGATTTAATTAAAACATTAAAAATAAAATACGCATAGACAATAAATTAAATAACATATAATATTAATGTATTTTGATGTCGAGATAAATAATAAAATAACATACACAAATGTGGCTTCACAAATTTTTTTTGTTGAGTATTAAGACTACACGATATCTTTGTATTCACATTTTTGTATAAAGAAGTAATTAAGCACTTGTTTTTCCACAATTTAAAATTTGGTTTTTATTAATATCTAATTAAAAAACTTTTTTAAGGCCAACGCGTTTCGTCTTAGTTAGGACATCATCAGGGCAATACATTTTTTTTTCTGTTTTTAAACAAATCATACAATCATAAAGGTTGTAACACGACACTGGTGAACAAAAGTGTTCATACAAATTAATAAACTTAAAAATTAAACATAGAGATCTGATATTAAAAAAGGGTTTAAACTAAGTATAAAATATGGAAAAAACATATAAAGCAAAATAAAACTTTGTATTCGCCGTCCTATTAGCCAACATCTAATAGAACAAAATGCTATCCGTGTGTACGCCTTCCCCACGAACTTTTTCCTTTATCTTAGATAATCTCATGGTACCTATATTCCATTGACGACTCCTCGACTGTATGCAGAGTGCAAGATTGCTATGTGGATCCACATTCTTCGAAATCTACACTACTATTGTGGAAATTATCACTTTTCGATAAGAACTTCGCTTATTTTTTTTTTTCAAGAAACAAAATTCTGCTTACTAAACGGTATAGCTTGATGAGTCCAAATTTTGCACACACAAATCTAACAACTATTATACTCCTAATATGGTTTTGAAGAATAATAATATTAAAAGATAAAAAACACCTCAAAAAAGTTAATCGACATTATTTTTCAAACTAAAAATTTTCGATCAATTATTTATTAAAATGTCTCATTCCAATTTTAAGATTTTTCCGAATTTTTTAAAACATACAAAAATTACTTGCCTTAGTAACTTCTATTTGAATAATAACTTTTCGACGTAACTGCACATTTATACACTTTCACTTTACCTATTAGGTTATACCGACTCCATATTGTCTTTAAATATACTTATATGTATGAAATTGTTTAGTTAGAGCAAAATATTTGCTAGACAACAGTGAACGTATTTTTTAATTTAATCCTTTGGATTAATGTTACGTTTAACCATTCATAACGTAACGTAATACGTTGTTTTTCTTCAAATATGTGAATTGAGTTAAAGTTGAAAGTTATTTACGAAACAATGGCAAAAAAATACCATTTGTTTTGAACTTCGAACTGTTGCGCATTTTTAAATTAATTTAAAAATTCAAAAAAAAAAAAAAATAACAAACTTTCAATAAAATCACATTTCCTAACCAAATGTAAATCATTTACGGTGAAAAAAGATAACAAAATATACAAATACAAAGTTTCAAATTCCCCTTTAATTATACCGAGATAGTAATTTCTTTATCATCAACAATTTCTATTTAAAAAAAAAAGCATTTATTGGAATATAAACATTTTGTGAAGTTGGGGTTTTTATTAGGAATTTAATTCTGTAGGTAATTATTGCGCAATGCGAACTGAATAATCCCCTCCTTCAAGTTCAAATTAATCATGTTAAACTGGAATACAATGTGGAACATATATTGGTGCTCCAAAATCCAACCACGTAGATCTTGTGGTTTATTTATGTGTAGTGTTTATACGAAAGAGCAAGCTATAGCAAAAAAAATTCTTAAAATAGAAATACCAAAAATTATCTATAGAAAGAGTGAAACATCTTTCTTTAGTCGGAATTTGTATGCTATTTTGTTAGTCATGTAGTTTTTGTTAAATGAGTGAAAAAAAACAAGAAAAACGAACAACTAATCGATGAGATTGCACATCTGACAGAAACAAACATTATGTGTTCGTTACATTCCATAAATTTCAAAACTTTGACAAACTGTGTTTAGCGCTGTTTACTTAAATGTCAAATTGAATGTTTACTTCCTTAATAGGTGTGATAGTGGCTGTCGGAGAGGAAACTTAAACTGACAATGGACTCGCATAGAAGACGAATTGTTTTAAGAAAATGAAAGGTGTTTCATTCGGAGGTATACACATTTTTATTAAGAAAAAAATAATTGAATAAATTTGGACTTAAATTAAAAATAGTCTAATCTTCTTATTATTTTCAATAAAAAAATTTAAATGGGGAAATTAAAAAGAACATTTTAGTTAGTAAAAGTAAGAACTTTATCACAATCAACACTCCTCTGCAGAAAACAAATATTAACTTACGGTTGACACTGTGGGATGTATGGTTCCCAAACTATTTCTTCTTCCGGAAATTGTTTAAGACCTAAAAACATTTCCCGGTGTTATTGATGATTATCTAACATTAGAGTGATTGTTCAAATCGATGTAAAATTCGGGGAAACATACCTCATATGTATATGGTAAATAAGATAATTTGGTTATGTCCCATCAAAGTGGTTCAAAAAATTTGTGAAATTATGTCCAACATGCCAAGCTGGCCAGTTGATGTATCCCAACTAACATTTCAACTTCGATAAAGCTTCGATAAGCCATTGCGGCACGTTTCGCTCTGAGAGGCCAGCTTTTATTAAGTTTTATAAAGTTTCGGTAAGGTTTTATCGATGCTAAAATTATCGAATTTGAAATGCAAGCTGGGCCGTAAATTCATCAAATTTCCGATTAGGTTAGAAACATTTATAATGCATTTTATCTTCAATTTTTTCTAGAAGACAGTCACTGAACACATTGTTTGTTCATATACAAATTTTGTTATTCAGCCAAATTCGGTTGTTGACCAACCATTGAACCAAAACCCATCTTCGTCGCTAAAATGTATATTCGCTCAGAAAGTGACATTCGTCATTATTGTAATTTCCAAAATCTCAAGAATTGCAGCACGTGTTGAATTTTATTTAAAATACCGATTTTTCAGTTAGTTAAATAAAAAAACACCCTTTATAAACAAAGAACTCGCACTCATACCATAGAAATTTATTTTTAGTTTTAAGTAGATGTTTGTTTTTCTTCTTTTTTTTACATTTTGTTTAACTAAGGATTCCCCACCAGCCATCATCATAGACAGACTGACTTCAAAAGAGTCCCCTTGAATTGGTGCGAGAGAATGCTTTACGTACGTTAGAAAACTAAAAGAGGTACACAGTGATGTCCCGGAGAACGACAGATGCGTTGTAATTAATTGATAAATTTTGTCTGGGAAAACATTTTTGGGTGTTCATCGAGGAATTTCATTAAAATTTACTTGTTTTTTTTTTAATGAACAACATGAATAATTTCCCTGTAAATAACTCTTTAGTGAGAAATACAAGTTATCGTCTTGTTATAACATAAGAACTTTGAAATTCGCACACAATAAAGTGAAAGGTGTTAAATTTAGTTTGTATTTCTATTCGACTTTATACATTTAATTGATGTGCTTCCATTTTAGCGATTATTGACAGCTCTTCAAAAATGCACACTACCGCTCAAAAGATTAGGTTCAATTTGTAAAATGTTTTGGAAAATCGCATTAAAAATAACATTTGTTTGGCCCATATAGATTGGATCAATCCGATCTGTGTGAGTTCTGCCAGTAGAAAACTAGTTGACCCATCAAACTTCGCCCGGCCAAAATTGATAAAATGATTGTCCTATTCGAAAGTCCAGCCCTCTACTGGCAACTTCTTTACGTACAGCTAGAAATACAATCATATCAGGCAAGTTTGACGGATCAGTATCATTGTGTCTCCAAAGCGTCACATTGTTTCGAAAAGTTTGCGTTGTTCGCTCAAACACTAGCTTATGTTACGAATAAAACCGGTTTGTTAGACGACCTATTGCATATACCAATGGTAATTATGAAAAAATATATAGAGAGTACGGGCTGGTTCGTAAATGAACGAGTCTTCATGAAATATCTCTTTGTGAAAAGGGTTGACAATGGACCAATAGGCCCCCGTGTGCGCACTAGCCTTTGAGCTGCGCACGCCCCTCCTAACCTAACCTTACCTAACCTATGAATAAAAATAAAAATGATCGACTCGGTTACGGTTTATAATTTCGAATAGACTCAATATTGGCCCTTGTCGTGTCACTCTACCGATCGCGAACTCTAAGTTCAGCAGTGGTCGTCGGCATCGGCAAGCTTGACGACTTAACCACACTCGTTCACTCAAACGATTTTCGCAGAAGCTTCATTGACGAAGAAGAGTGGAATCTATTCCTCATCTTCTGTGTATATGCCCTTTTCTAGCTCAGAGACGTAAGCTCCACCTTGAAGACTTCTTCGTCGACGATCTCAGCGATCTAAACAAAATAGACATCTACAGTCTCTTATACTTCATTAGGAGCTCCAAATGGTTCAACGAATAGGGAGATTATTTCTGGTATCACAAGGGACGAACTCTGGTCTAAGTTTGTTAGCTGCAACAGTGACAACGACTTCAACCTAACCTAACTTTGCCAGTTTCATCAGGCGAATCGAGGAATGCTGTCGTTGTCATCGTCAACTGCTCCCATCAGTGCGTTACTTAATTGCTTAAGTGGCGCTACAGTACGGGCGAACCTGGGCCTCAACCAACATGCGCCTCCAGCTAGCTCGGTCTTTGGCTAGCTGCCTCCAGTTTCGCACTCCAATTTGGTTGAGGCCATCTTCTACTTGAGTACGCCACCTAAGGCAATGTCTTCCTTGACTGCGTCTTCCCTCTGGGTTGGAATCACAACGACTAATGATATATCATTCGCTTTCGGTAGAGTCCATGTCTCCGCGCCATAGAGCAGAACTGAGATGATAAGAGTTTTATAAAGATTCTCCTTTGTTTTTCGAGAGATGGCTTTATTACTCAATTGCTTACCTAGTCCATAGGAGCAGCGATTGGCAAGAGTTAAGAGTTATTCTTCGCCTTATTTCTAACGAGATGTTGTTAGATATTGTAGCAGATCCGAGGTAGACAAAGTCCCTAACGAACTCAAAGTTATACCTGAATATTGTGACGTTTTGCCCAATCCGCCAGTGTTGTGTCATTTTTTGTGGACAGCAGATACTTCGTTTTGGTCTCATTGCCTGCAAGTTCCATCTTAGCCGCTTCAGCTTTAATGTTAGCAAACGCTTTAATGACAGCTCGCTGGGTTCTACCAATGATGTTTATGTCATCAGCGTATGCTAGCAATTGCACAGACTTGAAAAAAATTGTGCCACGAGCGTTATATACGTTAATTTCTTGGAGAATTAGCTGTGGGATATTTGTGCAGTGTTTCTGTGAAAGTTTCTCGAAAGCAATCTCGCTCGCACTGAAACATATATATCTTGCTCCATATCGTGGTATCTTCCAGACAGTTTTAAGATTAAGAACTCGTTTCCCTGCATTTCCCCAATCATTTGGCAATCCTCATATCCTGGTAATTTTTTTAGAATACATAATTTTATCCTTCCATTACAAAATTGAATTTCAATTTACGAATCAATAACAAAAAATCCAATTCGATTATGTTCATTCAACTTACTTGTACGCGTACGAACCGAGACCAACTTGTGTGCTTCATGTGTAAAAAAAAAAAAAAAAAAAAAATGGACAACCCTAATGTCGCTGTATTTTTCAAGAAAATTTAAACAAAAATTTGGGTTCTGTTTTCTCGGAAAGTTAAAATTGTATCTTCCTTCTAAGTTCCTATGTGAATTTATATACTCGTTTCATGGCAATTTTGAAGTGTAGTTTGTGGACTCGAACGTCATCGGTTCAATCAGTAAGTTGACAGCTGAACGAGCTATACTCAACCATATCTCGATGAACACTGTTTTGCATGAGGCGCTCAGCTATTGTTTTCATGATGATACACTTGTGACACCATTTGCAAAGTTAATGGAATATTCACATTCTACCTTTGTGCCACGGTGGTGTCGTTTATTTCATTATAAAGACTACGTTTTCACCGGAACACAAAATCAAATATAATTTAATCTCCTTAAATATCTATTGGGCTTATACTTTTACAAATCGAACTAACCTATTTCCCATATCGAAATGAACGCATTCATTGGATAAGCAATTTTTTTTTACTTCGACTTCACAAGAAAAATGGAACACCATTTGCATTTAGAAAAGTGCTTTCAAATTTAATCTACTTTTTAATCTTTTAATGTCGTCTCACCTTAATTAGAGTAAATCATATTAAATCTTGATTAAAAGTGTTTGGTGAAACTATAGTAGGTAGGAGTTCATCTAGTGGTAAATAATTATCAATTATTTTAAAAGTGACTAGCGGCTGAAATGAAATCACTATCAAAAAATAAATGAATCTAAATTCAATAAAATTTAATTCAGTATACAAGAGGCGATTGAGATTTGCGGTTGACATATTTCTGATTTTATATTTTCTTTGATTGCAATTAAATGCGTGATTTTCTTTTAATCTGGCAGCTTGATTTGAGAATACTTCTGCATAGATTATGTGCATATCATTTTATTTTAATTCACAGCACAAAACAAGAAACAAAAGATATATACGTGTAGATACCATGGACCGCCTCAATATCATTTACTCTTTCCACAACATCAAATAGACACGGGGCGTGTCAGTTCGGCAATCATCTTTATGAAATCGAAATTGGGTCACCATCACAAGCAATCATAAAGTCGATTCAAATAATAGACAAACAGCATCCACAAAAAAAAGTAAAAGTCTTTGTTGTTGTTGTTGTTGTTGATAAATGTGCCTATATTGTTGTGATGCGATGCCATTGCTGTGATGGCAGCCGTTTCTCATTTTATTGTCAATGACACGCACACAGTTTGTTTAAAGTACAAACACAGGCATGCGTTTCAGATCCGGTGTATATTTGTAATGTACTGTGCAAAATTTTTTTCTGAAAAGAAAACACCGCAGGCAAGAACATGAGTATGTTTTCTTATACCAGA
This sequence comes from Philhelius pedissequus, assembly GCA_910595825.1. Classification (NCBI taxonomy): domain Eukaryota; kingdom Metazoa; phylum Arthropoda; class Insecta; order Diptera; family Syrphidae; genus Philhelius; species Philhelius pedissequus. The sequence goes on along the minus strand of OU343161.1, from coordinate 209,627,519 downwards.
AATTGAAGTGAACATGCAAAGTACCGCAATACGAAGTAGCGGCTAGTTATTTTGTGGAAATGAAATTTTCTAAAGTTGATAGTTTGCGTTCTTCGAAAAGAAGTTGTATTCCAAAATGTTGTTCCTTTAAAATTGTGTAAATAAATCCAAAATTGTCTGTTCTCATTTAGTTTCAGAATTGTCAATTTAAAAATTCTTTGCAATTATTAACTTCTATAAAATTGTAACTACTGTATTCTTATGTATTATTTTACAGTAAAATTAACAGTAACGAAAATTAGAATTCGGGTCATTGCTTTTTGCAATAATTGCGGCTGTACAATTCTAAAGGTAAATATCAGGACAACCATAGTTTCATCAGCTATTGCTGAACTCATCTAAATCATAAAAAAATACCAACAACTAGTAGGCGATTTAAGTGAGTTGAGTCTGTAGATCTGTTTTATACCTAATGCTGGCACCAGGAATACTCAGGTGGGATAGAAATATGAAACAGACACACGTACATACCTATATGCTAATCTAACTGATTGGTGTTTAATTGGGATTTACAGTACATGGCCGATTGACAATGTTACAGAATTTGTATGTTGTAACGAAATGAAGGAAATCTAACGAGAGAAAGTTACAAAAGAGTTTCTGTCAAAGCCTTTGAATGGCTTTTGATCCTTCCTGGGGTGTAAAGAATGCTCTTATAAACACAACCAAGTCTAGACTAACTCCCATGTATGGAATGCGTAAAGATGCGAATCGTGAGTTTATTGAAGGAAAAATATCGAAGAAATACAAGGTCACCAATTCTGCTACAAATTCAAATAACTTTTTTTGTGATTGATGTACTATTTCATTTATATTTTTTATTGGATACCAAATCAAATTTTATTTTAAATAACTAATCCACCCTTTTTACAGGAACAAGCTCAGGCGATTTTCGACCCCCCTCTAACTTCAGTACCAATAGTCAGAAACTTCAAACTCTCAGCATTTACTAAGCTTAGGTAACTCACTGATTTTAAATCCTTTAGCATTAGTGGTTCCCGAGATATAAGACTGCAAAAACCGTAACTGAATGACTCACTCACTCACTCACTCACTGACAGATCATCAAAATTATGGAGCACTTCCCGACATCGTAGAATCTTGTAATTCCGCATAGCGGTAGGCCTTGTGGTGTATACAAAGAAAAAAAATCGAAAATTTAAGATTTTCCCTTCCCAGGGCATGGTACCCGCCCATTTTCATGGAATTGATAAAAATTATTTGGAGCACTTCTGATTGTCGTAGATTAAAGAAATTTGGTACAGCGGTAGGGCATAAGTCGCAGACAAAGACAAAATTTGAAAATTTAAGATATTTTATTCAGGAGGCGTGGTATCCTCCCATGTTTATAAAATCGATATAAATTATTAGGGCCACTTCTCACCGCCTTGGAATGATGAAATTCGGTACAGCGGTAGGGCTTAAAGTGCACGCAAAGGCAACATTTTAAAATTTGGGATTTAACACTCAGGGGCGTGGCAACTACCCATTTACATAGAATTGATCCTAATTATAAGGAGCATGTCTGATTGTCGTAGAATGATGAAATTTGGTAGAACGGTAAAGCTAGAAGAGAAATGCAAAATTTTATAATTTGAGATTTGTCATTCAGGGGACGTGGTATCCGCCCACTTTCATAGAATTGGTATAAATTATTTGCAGCACTTCTGATTGTCGTGGAATAATGATATTTGGTACAGCGGTAGGGCTCAAAGTGCAGGCAAATGCAAAGTTTTAAAATTTGAGATTTTACATTCAGGGGCGTGGCAAACGCCCATTTGCATAGAATTGATACCAATTATAAGAAGCACATCTGATTGTCGTAAAATGATAAAATTTGGTACAGCGGTAGAGATCGAAGTGCAAAGGCAAGATATTAAAATTTGAGAGCTTACATTCAGGGGCGTGGCACCCGGCCATTTGCATAAAATTGATATCAACTATGTAGAGAACTACTGATTGTCGTAGAATGATGAAATTTGGTAGAGCGATAAACACCCATTTTTACAGAATTAATATTAAATATATTGAGAGCACTTCCGATTGGTGCAGGATTATGTTTGTTAGAGCATACAAAGAAAAAGTTGAAATTATGAAATTTTTCATGCAGGGGCCTTTCATCCGCCCACTTGTTATCAATTATTACAGATTTAATAGACCACTTCTAACTAATGAAAATTGGTAGAGGGGTAGGACTTGTAGTACATACAAAAGGCATAAATTAAAAACTTACGTTATCTTATGAGGCATTCATTGGGCGTTTTTTCCACCCACCTTCCTGATAAAAAGAATCTTTGCAAAAAGTAGTGAAATCAAACCAAAAACATAAATGTTAAAAAAGTAGCCAAGTTCTTCTATATACAAAAACCTTTGCGTAAAAAGTCAGCCGTGAAAAGTAGTGAGATCTAATTTAAGTTAGTAATCATTATATCTGATAATTTTGAGGTTCTTCCATATTACTCTACTTAAAATATTTGATATTTAACATTAATAAACCTATAACTTGGCGTACTTTTAGATCTCACTACTTATCACGGCTGACTTGCTACGCAAAGGTGTTTGTATATAGAAGAACTTGGCTCCTTTTTTAGCATTTATGTTCTGGTGTGATTGTTTTTAAAGATAAATAGACCGAAAATGTAATACCTGACTAGGAAATTGTTCATTGCGGCCTGAGGGTTAAAGTTGGGATCGCTTCAATTATTGTCTTAATAGACTGCTTATCAATTCACTCAAATTCCTAGGTTTCCATTTGTACGCCTCCTGCTTGGCATAACCCCATACAAAAAGTATGGTGCAGTCAGTTCAGGTAACCTTGGGTGCCAGCGAAGAGTGGAGTTCCTGCAAATTAATCTGTTTTAAAATTTTTGTTGGAGCTCCGTCATAACTGGTCTAGCTGTATGTGCAGTTGCTCTATCTTAATGGAACCAAATGCTGCTCAATGATGCACGTCTTCGGGGAAGTTTTGGGTAAAAAAAAAACAAATTCAATATCTTTAAATAACGGTTTCCATTGGCAGTTATTGTTACGCCGTTTTTTCAAAGACGTATGATCCCACAATACACCGTGATGCATTTGTGTACCACACGACTCGTTCTGAGTGCAGTTTCTCTTCATGAATCATTTAGTTTAAATAGAAATGGGCCTCATCAGACACGAACAAGCAATTTATCAATGTGTTGTCTTCTGGCCATAATCAAGCATTTTTCGCAAAATTCCACGCAATCAGGCAAATCCTGAGGGCTGAACTTGCCTTTACTTTGGGATTTGTACTGAAAAAGTTTAAGTTATCATGAAGTATCCGTTGTAGTTACCGTCTGCTAACTCCAATTTGTCCCGATAAGTTTCGAGTCGAAAAGCTTGGATTCGGGTGTATTGCCGATGTTCCAACCGCGATTGTATCCTCTACCAGAACATTTGGATCTCGATGGTATGGTCTTATTGCGATGCTTCCAGCTGATTCGGCAATCATGTCCACCAGTCTCATTATCGTCCATTTACTGTGGGGAGTACGTCAAAACTCCCGCCCAAATTCCCTGTAGATGGATATGACCGACTGCAAAGCATGACACATTGACGTCATTTGTGAAACAAAATACATTAATCCACAAACAACAACAATTTGCAGATTTTGTTTCACATATGAGGTCAATAAAATAAGGAAAACAAAGAAATGTCGTAATCTTCTTTTCTTTGATTCCTGAGCTGCGACTCAGTAACGAAATATTTGCGCCAAAGAGGTGGCAAATGGATGAAGTGCATACGTAGACCCCTCTCGGGGTTGATGAAAAAACGGAAATTTTGCAAAAAAAATTGCACACCGAGAAGGTGCGGTGCTCTCCGGTCCAAATCAGGATGCCAACTGTAAACGACTAAAGTTTAACAATCACTACTAAACATCTTGGACGCATTTGCTCCATCCTTTCCTTCGTTCATGATCGGTGAATTGATATTTTGATATTTCATTATGTGTGATTTTTTTGATCGCTAACAGCTGCTAATTGTCATAAATTATATGTACATGATTTAGTGAAATGAAGTGTTGAGGCCTAAGCTCTTAGAAACCTAATTTTGAGGAAATTTTGTCTACGATTACCATTTATCGACAAATTAAACTCTGGATTATTTATTGATGAATGGAAAGTTTCTTTTATCTCTCCAACTTTTAAATCAGGTTCTAGACAAAATGATAGTAACTACATTATCTATCATTCCTAAAGTTTTTGAAAAGATTGTTTCAGATAAACTTTATTTCCTCACTAAAAGTATTTTATCTAAATTTCAACATGGTTTTATGTCAGGTAGGTCTACTGCAACAAACCTCACCATTTTATGTGATGCAATTTATAAAGGATTCGAAAAAGGATTTCAGGTTGATATTGTTTATACTGACTTTGCAAAGGTGTTTGATAGAGTTAATCACGATCTTTTAGTTTTAAAATTATCATTACTTGGATTTCATTCTCAATTTTTGGTGTGGATTGGGTCCTACTTGAAAAATAGAACTCAATTTGTTAAAATTGGCATAGTTAAATCCAAAGTTATTGGCGTAACTTCGAGAGTTCCACAAGGAAGTCATATTGGTCCTCTGCTATTTATTTTATTTATAAATGATATACCTAATTACATCAATTTCTCACAGATTTTAATATACTCGTATGCTGATGATGCGAAAATTTGTAAACATGTGAAATCCATTCAAGATTGTTTTATGTTACAAAAAGACATTATTGAGTTATCCCGTTGGTGTAATAATAATGCTCTATATCTTAATGTCTCTAAATGTGAATCCTTGTCGTGTTATATGATAGATTCTCCAATTTGTTTTAACTATGCTATTAATGATATTCCCCTTAGATTACGTTGTCAATAAGGCAAACCAGATGCTTGGCTTCGTAATGAGGAACTCAAAGGAATTCTCTGATCCATTCACATTGATAAGCCTTTATATAGCGTTTGTTACCGGATTTCCGGAAACCTCGGCTTTCTCGGGGATTTCAAAGCTCTGCAGAATCACCGACTACACCATGAAATAATATTTGGTTAACGACAAATTTTATTCCACCATCATAGCGCACCATTACTGGATGTGCAATATCAACATTTTTAGTAAGAGATAAAGACCGCCGTCGAGCAAGTAAGTCTTCAACGATTTTTTATTTGTAATATATATTATATGTAAATTGTACCCTTGGAAAAAAAATAATAAAATCAATCTATCTATAGCGTTTGTTCGATCTAACCTCGAATATTGTTCCATCGTATGAAATCCGTATTATAATACTCAGTCTCTTAGGTTAGAACCATTTCAAAAGAGCTTTACAAAGTTTGCTTTCTACAAATTAAAATGAAATATCCAAAAACCTTTATATTTCGTAAGGTGCCTGCTTTTTAATATGCTAATGCTTGAAACAAGAAGAAATTTGACGATTTCTCTAGAAACAACTACGGTAGAAATGCACCTATATCGCGATGCATCAAAGATACTAATAACGTTTTGGATGAAATTGACATTTTTCTTTCTTGGTCTCGTATTAGTTTTAAGAACAAAATTGTGTACGCACTTTTCCTTCGTTGATTTTTAGTCAATTTTTAATGTTAATGTAATCTAATTGAGAAATATTATCTCAGATTGATGATAAATAAATAAAAAAAATAAATAAACTGTACGATTACCATTTATACTGGCACTGTTGTTCTCCCAAGCAACATCTATATGTGGATTACCGAGATTCCCTCCATACAATTTTGTTTATGCTTTTTCCCCGACTTCTAAATGTGAATTGCCGCAAGTCCCCCAATGCATACATAATTTAAATCTTTTTGCTTCCTAACGTTTTCAATCGTTGTGTTACTGAATTTTCGCTAATTTAACTTTTACATAAAACAAAATGAAAAATCTCTTTTATTCCGAAAAAAATTGTTTTCCTAATAAACGAGTTTTCCGAATTAAAGGGCTTTTACTGTAATCTCAAAATTTACATTCGAACTAGTTGATTGTTTTTATTCTATAGCACGATATGAAATAGAAATCCATTTCACATTTAACAATTCAAGATTTTTAGAAAGTGGAAAACATTTTTGCACATCACTACAACGTACATTACACTTTGTATAGGCACATGGGTGGCGCTGTCATCGAACGATGCGAAGAAATGATAATGTCGAACACATGAATATGACAAGTCGTCTTCTCACTTTGTGGCGGGCGATTTCTGTTGATTAAAGTTGTGTGTCATGTTGTGTGATTCGTAGGAAAACGTCAATCGATACGATTTTGCTTCGTCATTGGTTTCGTCGTGTTTCGAGTCGGTCGGTCAATTGCATGAATATACGCACAATATTGCTCTTCTCCTCATACTTTGTGTGCTTTCGTTTGCTTACACTTCACTTTAAATAAAATTCTAAATTAATAGTGCAGCAACGCCGCCGCACCGCGCCGATTGAAAAAATAACAAAAAAACCCTGATGCGCTTCTACTATAAATAAATTGCATCTGATTTATCTGATGTAGCGTAATCGAATTTTATTTATATGCTCAATTGGATTTTTGTTCCATCATATCTGTCGTGGGAAGATAAAAAAAATACAATGGGAAGACTAACATCACCACGAACGAAACTTTCCACGACAGTGGTGGCGGCAGCGCGGTGGCCGGGCGGCGGCAGCATGGCACGTTGCTGTATTCGATAATGCTTTCAATTTTAATTGAAATTTTGTGTTGCTGCGCTGAAGAACTAATGGAAAAAAATGCGTTTTAATTTTTCATCTGTATATAGATGCGCACCTGACGTACCTACATTAATATATAATATATCTACTCATAGGTGTATGAACGCCTACACATTTTCAGTCGTGGTAGATAGTTGTTTCCAATCTATAACATTGCCAAAGATGAGATGAATGGATGAACATTTTTTAGTATTTTTTTTTTTTTTTTTAATTTCATTGTATGGTATTTGCCATTGAAAATGATTTGCACTAAAACACAAAATCAATTGAAATACATTTAATATTAAATTGCGAAATTTAGCCCACATATAATAATTAAATATTTCAGAATATGTATTTGCTGAATATCAATACTTTGATTTAATCTCTATTTTTTTTTTGCGTTCAAACGTCAAAAGTGATTAGGACAAATATAGAGAGATACAGAGAGGAATATTTAAATTGATTGACGGCTTGAAGGACACTTTAAAGTGAAAGGTTATCGCGTCAAAGTTTCTAGCTCTTGGTTGTGTATTTTTACTTACTACTATTTACTGAATTACTATTTCAGATATTTTGAAATATTGTTGCAGATATGAAATACTCGTACAAATATTTGTATAGAAACAAAAGTTAAGTTTAGGTAATAGTGATATGACTGTCGGAAGAACACATGAATCTGGAACTGGTGATCATACATTTCAAACCACTTGAAATCTGTAGTGAACTGTGCGGCCTGTTCTTCTGAACTGTTTCGGACGAGAAAAGTTCAATGAAGAAGTTTCTGTTTTAATTGCCAACACATCCCAGTTAACGAAAAATCAGCTAAGAGAACCGTTTGGCAACGGACGGTCTCAATAATTTCTTCAGAAGCTTTAACTGGTCACTATACTTCCTCGGTAGTGACAGCGTTTCCAAGTTCATTAAAACACTGATTAATTATCATCTTAAGAAATATCTTGAAGTACGCAAGCTCCTTTATGACCGGCAGTATGACTAGCGTACCAATAGGTTCACTGGTGATTTAATGATATATCTCACCAAACAGTGGCACAAATAATTTTTACATCATTTTGGAGAAAAGAAGGTTATTGCGCTTGATATTTCAAATGCATTTGATAGAGTTTGGCATCAAGCTTTCTTATCGAAAATGCGTGAATTTGGTGTCGTTGAATCTTATCTTCGATGGATTGGAAATAACCTTTCAGAGCGCTCAATACAAGTTGTATTCGTTTTTAGAGTCACTCCCTTGTCCTTCGGATGTGCAGCATTTTCCAATGGGAAATAGAAAACCTCGTAGAATTTAATTTTATAAAAAACTTCTGTAGGTAAAGCGGAGTCTATCTCCAATGCCACTATCCATGAGCGGCATTTGCATTAGAAGAAACTGATCAGCTTTCCTTAGTATTTGCATTACAGACTACCTCATGTGGAATTACCACATATTCGATGTCCCCAAAAACGCTCCAAAATGTTTGGGCTTTCTTCGAAGTTGCAGCAAATTCTTCTGGTCTGGCGGTAATCTTTATTCGTCCAAAGCTGGAGTACAACTCTTACTTGAGTCTTTTAGATAGAATTCAAAATAGAGCTCTAAGAATGATAGGTCAAAATGTTTCGTGTCTTTCAATATTTTACCTCTATTCTTATAAAAATATGCTCTAGCTAAATAGCCAGCTGCATTTCTCCCCTTAAACTATTCAACCGTAATACTGTCAAGTACAGAAATTCTTCAGGCTTTATTTTTCCCTACCATTTTGATATTCCGAACTTCAAAACTTATGTACACCGGTATCTCCTGTTCGATTTGATTAAAAAACTGTATGAACTTTTAGGTAGATATAGTCTATATTTTGGTCCACAATTTTTTTTACATATGTATATTGTTATTAACGGTTAGGGTTAAGTTGAAGTGGCCGTCACGAAAACAACTGACACACTTAGACCTTAGATATGTCCATTGTGATACCACATGAAGAGAAATTTACTCTTTAATCAAATCAATTGGAGCCTTTAATGAAGCGGTGTCCTCGAAAAAGTAATATTTAGCATTAAGTCTGTCAAAGTTGGAGCGTGCTTTCCTGATACAAAAATGACAACATCATCAGCATACGCTATTACCTTCCCTCTGCTTCTAGGTCTGTCAGCATTTCATTTGCCATATTTCGTTCCATAAAAGAAAGTAGTTTTTCCCTTGTACTAAGACCAAGATTATTATTATTTTTATAGTCTGTCCGTAATTGTTCAGTGCTACATATGTTTTGTGAGCTATCAGGGAAGTGAGTGTCTAGTAGCAAGGATAGCGACTTATTGCATGAGAGCTGTTTTCAAGGAGCCAGATATCGCCGGATTTTTCGAGAGGATGGTTTTTCTTAGTCTTGAAGCTTCAGAAGTGTCCTCTATGTTTTCACAGAAGTTTCTCCATGAAGTTTTCTTACTCCTGCTCAACTGTCTTGTAGATCTTAAGGGACTCTTTATGCGCGCCCCAATCTGAGTGTTCTCTTTTTTTAGCTCTGTTAAAAATTATTCTACAATTTTTCCTGAGCAGTAATAGCCACACTACGGTACCTCACATACCTCTTTTTTTTTTTGATTTTCGACTTTCTCATAAACGGTTCGAAGGATTTCGATCAAAATTTTTATATGGGAGGTACTTCGAATTATAAATAATACTGTATACAAAGATTCGAACACAATATTTTATTTATTTTATTATTTTTATTATTATATTATTAAATATTTAAGATTGGCACAACAATATTTTTTAAGAACAAAAATTAAAGAAATTTTGTAATAAACAATTAACTAAAAACGACTTTAAAAATATATTTGGATTCTAAGTACAAATCTTTTGCTACAATGTGATCGAACATATGTATATTTATATTTATATTTATATTTATATTTATATTTATATTTATATTTATATTTATATTTATATTTATATTTATATTTATATTTATATTTATATTTATATTTATATTTATATTTATATTTATATTTATATTTATATTTATATTTATATTTATATTTATATTTATATTTATATTTATATTTATATTTATATTTATATTTATATTTATATTTATATTTATATTTATATTTATATTTATATTTATATTTATATTTATATTTATATTTATATTTATATTTATATTTATATTTATATTTATATTTATATTTATATTTATATTTATATTTATATTTATATTTATATTTATATTTATATTTATATTTATATTTATATTTATATTTATATTTATATTTATATTTATATTTATATTTATATTTATATTTATATTTATATTTATATTTATATTTATATTTATATTTATATTTATATTTATATTTATATTTATATTTATATTTATATTTATATTTATATTTATATTTATATTTATATTTATATTTATATTTATATTTATATTTATATTTATATTTATATTTATATTTATATTTATATTTATATTTATATTTATATTTATATTTATATTTATATTTATATTTATATTTATATTTATATTTATATTTATATTTATATTTATATTTATATTTATATTTATATTTATATTTATATTTATATTTATATTTATATTTATATTTATATTTATATTTATATTTATATTTATATTTATATTTATATTTATATTTATATTTATATTTATATTTATATTTATATTTATATTTATATTTATATTTATATTTATATTTATATTTATATTTATATTTATATTTATATTTATATTTATATTTATATTTATATTTATATTTATATTTATATTTATATTTATATTTATATTTATATTTATATTTATATTTATATTTATATTTATATTTATATTTATATTTATATTTATATTTATATTTATATTTATATTTATATTTATATTTATATTTATATTTATATTTATATTTATATTTATATTTATATTTATATTTATATTTATATTTATATTTATATTTATATTTATATTTATATTTATATTTATATTTATATTTATATTTATATTTATATTTATATTTATATTTATATTTATATTTATATTTATATTTATATTTATATTTATATTTATATTTATATTTATATTTATATTTATATTTATATTTATATTTATATTTATATTTATATTTATATTTATATTTATATTTATATTTATATTTATATTTATATTTATATTTATATTTATATTTATATTTATATTTATATTTATATTTATATTTATATTTATATTTATATTTATATTTATATTTATATTTATATTTATATTTATATTTATATTTATATTTATATTTATATTTATATTTATATTTATATTTATATTTATATTTATATTTATATTTATATTTATATTTATATTTATATTTATATTTATATTTATATTTATATTTATATTTATATTTATATTTATATTTATATTTATATTTATATTTATATTTATATTTATATTTATATTTATATTTATATTTATATTTATATTTATATTTATATTTATATTTATATTTATATTTATATTTATATTTATATTTATATTTATATTTATATTTATATTTATATTTATATTTATATTTATATTTATATTTATATTTATATTTATATTTATATTTATATTTATATTTATATTTATATTTATATTTATATTTATATTTATATTTATATTTATATTTATATTTATATTTATATTTATATTTATATTTATATTTATATTTATATTTATATTTATATTTATATTTATATTTATATTTATATTTATATTTATATTTATATTTATATTTATATTTATATTTATATTTATATTTATATTTATATTTATATTTATATTTATATTTATATTTATATTTATATTTATATTTATATTTATATTTATATTTATATTTATATTTATATTTATATTTATATTTATATTTATATTTATATTTATATTTATATTTATATTTATATTTATATTTATATTTATATTTATATTTATATTTATATTTATATTTATATTTATATTTATATTTATATTTATATTTATATTTATATTTATATTTATATTTATATTTATATTTATATTTATATTTATATTTATATTTATATTTATATTTATATTTATATTTATATTTATATTTATATTTATATTTATATTTATATTTATATTTATATTTATATTTATATTTATATTTATATTTATATTTATATTTATATTTATATTTATATTTATATTTATATTTATATTTATATTTATATTTATATTTATATTTATATTTATATTTATATTTATATTTATATTTATATTTATATTTATATTTATATTTATATTTATATTTATATTTATATTTATATTTATATTTATATTTATATTTATATTTATATTTATATTTATATTTATATTTATATTTATATTTATATTTATATTTATATTTATATTTATATTTATATTTATATTTATATTTATATTTATATTTATATTTATATTTATATTTATATTTATATTTATATTTATATTTATATTTATATTTATATTTATATTTATATTTATATTTATATTTATATTTATATTTATATTTATATTTATATTTATTTTTTTATTTATATTTATATTTTTTTATTTATATTTATATTTTTTTATTTGTATTTATATTTTTTTATTTATATTTATATTTTTTTATTTATATTTATATTTTTATTTATATTTATATTTTTTTATTTATATTTATATTTTTTTATTTATATTTATATTTTTTTATGTATATTTAATTGTTTTATTTATATTTATTTTTTTTTATATTTATATTTTTTTATTTATATTTATATTTTTTTATTTATATTTATATTTTTTATTTATATTTATATTTTTTATTTATATTTATATTTATAATATTTATATTTATATAGTTAGTTAGTTAGTTAATATTATTACTGATTCCCTTAAGGGTTACAGGATTCCGTTCCCGACTTCAGTCTACCTCATCATCCCTTCCACTTTCTCTCGTCTTGTCTTTTCTCACTTCCTCTAGCTCTTTTATCCATTCTTCTCCTCTCCCTTTTTCGTCCATTATTTCCATCAACTTTTCCCCTATGGATTTTCCATCATTTCCTCCTGATCAGCATCTTTCTATTACATGTTCCCACGTCTCTGGTTCACCCTCGCACAGTCTGCACATTCTCTCCTCTTCTCGTTTCCAATACCATCTTTCTCTCACCTCATTCCCTAGTCTAACTCTTGTTATTCTCCTCGTTCTTTCTGTCTTCCATCCTGCTTCCAGATAATGCGGGATCCCCTCCGTCATTATTTCTCTATACCATCTGTTATATCTGGATTCCTTTATTTGTTCCCGCCTTTCTTTCTCCTGTTCTATTCTGTCTTCTCTTTCCACTTCCTCGTATCCAGTCGCACTATCATCTTTTCCCTCCCTTCCCCTCATTTCTTGCCTACCCTGTTCCCATCTTGATAATCTCACTTGTCCATCTCTCCCTCTCTCTTTCATCTCCTGTAGACATTCCCTCGCTATTTCACTTCCCTTTCCATCTGTTAACTTCTCTTCATATTTCCATGCCCTTATCCCTGCTCTTATCCTTATCTTGTCTCTTTTTGTTTCTTCTCTCACCATGTATCCTGGGGTTTGCCATTCTACACCTAGTGTCCATTTGAGGTACCTCTCTTGCATTGTTTCAATTTCTTTTCTCTCATCCCATCCCCATATTTCCGCTCCATACCCCATCAACGTCCATACCAGGGTGTCGAAAAGCCACATCTTCCTCTCCCATACCCTCTCGAATTTTCTCCTTCCAATCCCCCATGCTTCCTTCATGACCACTGCTGCCTTTTTTGTTCTGTCCTTTATATGTGCCTCCTGCCCTCCATTCTTTTTGAACACATAGCCCAGGTATTTAAACTCCCTTACTTCCTCTATTTGCCTTCCCCTCCATCTCCAATCTACTGTTTTATTCCTCCCTCCTCCTTTTCTGAACCTCATCACCTTCGTCTTTCCAACTTTTAACTCTAGTTTTTTCTTCTCGAAATATTTTTCCAGTATTCTTATCATACATTGCATCTCTTCTTCGTTTTTCGCCAATACTACCACATCATCTGCGTATGCCAGCGAGCAAATTCTTTTTCCTCTCACTTTTACCCCTCCCCATCTCCCCTCTGCCAGTTCTTCTTCCATATCTGCCGTCAATAAGTTAAACAGTATTGGACTCATCGGGCAGCCTTGTCTTACTCCTTTTCCCGTCCAAAATGTTCCCCCCATCACTACTCCCTATATATATTTGTTTATTTCAAAATAGCTTACAAAGTAGGACAAGAGTCTTTAAATTGAATTAAGAATTTGAATTTAAATAATTTTTTTGTAAGTACTCGTATAAGACCAAGTTCGTGCGAACCAGTCGTGCATTTAATTTTATGTTTTGTATACTTCTATGTTTCCAACCGTCAATTGTTTTATTTTTTGTTTTAATAATAGAAAAGAAGAAACAAACATAAATTCTATATAAAAAGAATACTTTTCATTGACTGCTCTACCTTGATCTGACATTTCTGTACTAATTGGTTCCTGCTCCGAATTTTTCCTTTGAACAGAGCTAATTTCTTTTCATAACATATTGTTTAGATCTTCCCACAAAAAATAGGTGAAATATTGAAAATTTTAACTTGAAGTTATCTTGTGTTTACTTTTAGTTCTTCGTGTGATTTCTTTTTCTTTTGTCAAAGTTTGAAGTTTTTGAAATAGTAAAAAAAGCTGCACACTGGCTATCAATGGCAATATACTCGTAACTCCTCAATAATTATACTAAAAAATTTTTTAGTATAATCCCAGCTAATCAAAGCTTATACCAATTGATAAGAATCTAATGTATTGCAAAATCAACATTTTGATCAAAGATTTTATGATTTAGGCTGCTTATAATAATTTATAAAAATGACATATTTATGATTTAACTAACTGCGTTTCTGGAACACATTTCGTCTTTAAATTATACGATTTAATTAGTTTGGAAAATAAAAATAAAAAATAGACACATACATCACTTGATTTGCCTTCAGTGATTTAAAAAAAAAGTTTTCCGCGCCTATCTCTTTTAAACACTTACTATAGACACACACGCATACAAATGCTGAACATTTCAAGCTAATTATATTTTCACTACGTACTTTTTATTTTCGGCCATTAGTAATTAGTTAAACTTCAAGGGACTCTAAAAATCTCAGTTAAGACTGTTAAAAATTCCAAAAGCATGAAAATTTCACTGTATTTATTAGTTGTATTCAGGATTCTGGTTTTCTTGGATTTGAACAATTCCCAAATGCTCTTCATTTGATACATTCTTAGTTCATTAAAGATATCCCATTTACTAACTTAAATAATTTATTTGTTGTTATAACAATTTTAATATAATTAAAATTATATATAAAATACTACTTTCTTTTAGAGCTTTCAAAAGATGGAAAATATTAGTTTGCTTCACAACTATGTACCAAAGAAATTCTAAAAATCTACCACCTGTAAATTCTGGGATTTAATCGAGTTCAATCCTCGACCTAAAGGTAGAACCTGTGCCTCAACATAAAATTAATATCTAATTAAATGTATTCAAAGTTACCTAAGTAAAATACTCCACTTTAATACTCCTTCAATTCGTTCCGTTTCACTAAAAAAAAACTCCATCATTCAATCACATCACAAATCGAAACTAAGATACATTTCCGCAATCACCACCGGCAACCACATGAAAATTGTAAAGCAAAAAAAAGTGTACTTTACGGTTGCACAAATTCAATACCGTTTATTCGATGTTAAAGGAAATAAGGAATCAGGCCAAAAAGCTTCCCCAAGCCAGAGGTAAACATCGTGGATGCAAATTCTCTATTGCAAATCCTTTTGCTAAGAGTTTGTTTGCATATTGTAACTCAACATGTTAGCACATACCTATGGTCTCTTTCCCGCACCATGTCGCAAAGTAATCGTGTTGTTGGATTCGACAAAAAAAACATAAGAAAATATTTTCTGGATCGCCCCGTTTTCTCCTTATGGTGGGGCTGTAGAATATCCTTTTAACATACTGTTCAATTGCAGGGATAATTAAAGAATCGATTTAATCTGACTGTAGAAAATTTAATGGGCTTGCTACATGTATATTAGAATATGCCTACCGGTACCTATTAAATAACTTGGGTCTTGTGTTGTTTTCAGAAACAGAAATAATACGACTAAACGTGTTCACAATTAATTAAAAAAAAATCCAATAACACGTACCTGTTTTAACTGTTATTTTGCTTTGACATTTTGTAGATAGATAAAGAATTTGTTGACAGCTACAAGATAAATCAACAATATTGGTATATACTCGACGGCTGAGTTCGAAAAATAAATTTAAGGAATTAGGAATAAGGAATTACTGAAGCATTAAGATTAGAATTGACAACCAATAAAACACCACGGCATCTGTGTATCATGACTAAAATATCCTTGCGAAAAATTTGTAAATTCAAACGAGAGAAGTTCGTTGTTTATAAAGTCAGAAGAGAGGTTAGTTTCTGTGGGGTTCAGATAGATATTAGTAATCTTTGTACAAAGTCCTCCGACTTTTTGATAACAAATGGGATATCCTCGTATATTGAACGATATATTGTTTATGAAATTGACGGTTGGGCGTTCGTAACGAAAAAAAACAGTTTATTAATGGATCGTGGTTTTACCTTGGAATTAAGATACATAGTGTACGAAGGCGAGGTGTGGATTCCTGTTTGCACCACAAAGAAAGTGTATAAAACTGACTCGTGAGCCTGAAGAAGAAAAAGATGATTTAAGGACTTTCGGGTGGTAACGTTTGGAATAAAATATTACCAAACGTCAAAAAATATTTGTCTAGCCATGAATTGTCAAATTCTATTTAAGGATGGCTCCGATTTAAATGGATTAAAAAAATTTACTTTCCCAACCAAATGTCACCTGAAATGCTTTAATTCGGCTTTTCCGGAGCAAAAAAATAAAATCAGAAAAATTTCGAATTTTCTGAAGTAAAATTTGAATTTTGTAGAGGTTTTTAATATACCTAAACCTACTTAAAAACTAGAGCGGCCACAGCAGCATTTTTCAGTTTTTAAAATTTTTTTTTGTGTATTTTTAGTATAAGCATGCAGACACATATGTTCATATACATATACATACATGCATATACACATGCGCACATACATCCTCATATGCCTCTGCCACCCTGACTGTCTCTTACCTAATTACCCTTAATTCTATGTAAGTCGGCAAAGACAAAATCTTCTCCTGCTTCACTCAGTCCCTTCGGTCCCGATCGGACACAGTCCTACTGGACCGAAGGCGCTCTTCTCCACCTTGAGCGATAACGTCTCGATCATATAGGAGTCGCCTATCTACAGTTCTTCGGCTGACGTGGTATATTAGCGGAACCGCCATCCTATCATGTATCAGCCCTCGACTGTCTAAAAAGAGGAATGCATTAGGAGGGATGTAGCCGCACATTCTCGAAGTATTCGTTATTGGGGTAATAAGCCCCAAAAATTAAGCTGTTGGTTGAGGACATCGCTCTTGCAATGTGACCCCGAATCAGCGTAATCAAAAAATTATCTATTTTCTGTATGTTGGCGTCGTTGTATAGAACCTGGTTGGAATAATATCGTTTGTACTCCGACTCTGGTGTTCTGTGTAATCCAAGGCAACGTCTAAGACATTGTCTCTCAAACACCCGAATCTTTTCCATTTGAGATGGGGCAACGTTGAACCACACCGGGCATCCATATGCAATCATTGGCCTGATGAGGGCCATGTAGCAAATCACCTTTACCCTGCTGTCAAGACGGCTGCTATAAAACAAGCGTTTTGTCAGGGCAAAGGCTCCCCTAGCCGTAGCAGCACTTATATGTTTGTCAAAATACAAGTACTGATCCAACCAGATGCTCTACGATCACCAGCTTGCGCCAGTTCTTTCTCGTATCCCTTGAGGCGCTAGGCAACCGAGTCTTAAACAATATCGCTGAATCCTGTCGCTTTTAGATCGTCGGCGTACGCAATTGCCTGATCGTCGGCGAACGCAATTGCTTGATCGTCGGCGTACGCATTTGCCTGAGTAAGACTACCTATCAGATCGTTGGTGTAAATGCTGAATAGAATCGGCGAGTTAACCGCTCCCTGCTGAAGACCATTTTTAATATTAAAAACTGCGGTAGAAGTTACATTGTCACTTTTGACAACAAACTTTCTACCATTTAGCATTTCATAAAGCATATACAAAAGCGGCTTACGTATGCCTTGTCTGTTAAGCTTTAAAAAGAAACCTTCTAACCATACGGTGTAGAAGGCCTTCTCTAAATCCACCAGACAGACACCCGTACACTGTTTTTTAGTTTTGTTCCATTGGATATCAGAAACCAGTTTAGACGTGTGTCATGTCCCGCCTTAAAACCGAACTGAGTATACGATACTCTGATATACCAGAGGACATATCGACCGGAGATTTACCTGATTGAAGATGTCCTTTCCCTTTTTCGGGAGAGGATGCGCCACAGCTGTCTTTCACGGCACTGGATAATATGCATTATTCAGCGCGTTGTTAAACAGTGTGGTATAAATGTCAACTGTTTCCTGCGGCAAATGTCGTAGTACAACTTTGGATATACCATCGACTGCTGCTGACTTCTTTTTCTTTAATGAATCGAACATGAGCTCAGTCTTTGAAATTAACAGGGAACTGGGCCCATTTCCGTCGGCGATTATAGCGTTTGCCAAATCTTCATCATTAAACCCGATAAAACCAAGGTTCTCAGATCACCATTCGGTTATATCGTTCCGGAGCCATAAGTGAAGAAGAAGAAATCTGTTCATGATTCGGGCGAATGCTAGCATTTACATTGTACACTTGCTGGAAAGCAGCCCCCACAGCCTCCAAATAGACACATACATCACTTGATTTGCCTTCAGTGATTTAAAAAAAAAGTTTTCCGCGCCTATCTCTTTTAAACACTTACTATAGACACACACGCATACAAATGCTGAACATTTCAAGCTAATTATATTTTCACTACGTACTTTTTATTTTCGGCCATTAGTAATTAGTTAAACTTCAAGGGACTCTAAAAATCTCAGTTAAGACTGTTAAAAATTCCAAAAGCATGAAAATTTCACTGTATTTATTAGTTGTATTCAGGATTCTGGTTTTCTTGGATTTGAACAATTCCCAAATGCTCTTCATTTGATACATTCTTAGTTCATTAAAGATATCCCATTTACTAACTTAAATAATTTATTTGTTGTTATAACAATTTTAATATAATTAAAATTATATATAAAATACTACTTTCTTTTAGAGCTTTCAAAAGATGGAAAATATTAGTTTGCTTCACAACTATGTACCAAAGAAATTCTAAAAATCTACCACCTGTAAATTCTGGGATTTAATCGAGTTCAATCCTCGACCTAAAGGTAGAACCTGTGCCTCAACATAAAATTAATATCTAATTAAATGTATTCAAAGTTACCTAAGTAAAATACTCCACTTTAATACTCCTTCAATTCGTTCCGTTTCACTAAAAAAAAACTCCATCATTCAATCACATCACAAATCGAAACTAAGATACATTTCCGCAATCACCACCGGCAACCACATGAAAATTGTAAAGCAAAAAAAAGTGTACTTTACGGTTGCACAAATTCAATACCGTTTATTCGATGTTAAAGGAAATAAGGAATCAGGCCAAAAAGCTTCCCCAAGCCAGAGGTAAACATCGTGGATGCAAATTCTCTATTGCAAATCCTTTTGCTAAGAGTTTGTTTGCATATTGTAACTCAACATGTTAGCACATACCTATGGTCTCTTTCCCGCACCATGTCGCAAAGTAATCGTGTTGTTGGATTCGACAAAAAAAACATAAGAAAATATTTTCTGGATCGCCCCGTTTTCTCCTTATGGTGGGGCTGTAGAATATCCTTTTAACATACTGTTCAATTGCAGGGATAATTAAAGAATCGATTTAATCTGACTGTAGAAAATTTAATGGGCTTGCTACATGTATATTAGAATATGCCTACCGGTACCTATTAAATAACTTGGGTCTTGTGTTGTTTTCAGAAACAGAAATAATACGACTAAACGTGTTCACAATTAATTAAAAAAAAATCCAATAACACGTACCTGTTTTAACTGTTATTTTGCTTTGACATTTTGTAGATAGATAAAGAATTTGTTGACAGCTACAAGATAAATCAACAATATTGGTATATACTCGACGGCTGAGTTCGAAAAATAAATTTAAGGAATTAGGAATAAGGAATTACTGAAGCATTAAGATTAGAATTGACAACCAATAAAACACCACGGCATCTGTGTATCATGACTAAAATATCCTTGCGAAAAATTTGTAAATTCAAACGAGAGAAGTTCGTTGTTTATAAAGTCAGAAGAGAGGTTAGTTTCTGTGGGGTTCAGATAGATATTAGTAATCTTTGTACAAAGTCCTCCGACTTTTTGATAACAAATGGGATATCCTCGTATATTGAACGATATATTGTTTATGAAATTGACGGTTGGGCGTTCGTAACGAAAAAAAACAGTTTATTAATGGATCGTGGTTTTACCTTGGAATTAAGATACATAGTGTACGAAGGCGAGGTGTGGATTCCTGTTTGCACCACAAAGAAAGTGTATAAAACTGACTCGTGAGCCTGAAGAAGAAAAAGATGATTTAAGGACTTTCGGGTGGTAACGTTTGGAATAAAATATTACCAAACGTCAAAAAATATTTGTCTAGCCATGAATTGTCAAATTCTATTTAAGGATGGCTCCGATTTAAATGGATTAAAAAAATTTACTTTCCCAACCAAATGTCACCTGAAATGCTTTAATTCGGCTTTTCCGGAGCAAAAAAATAAAATCAGAAAAATTTCGAATTTTCTGAAGTAAAATTTGAATTTTGTAGAGGTTTTTAATATACCTAAACCTACTTAAAAACTAGAGCGGCCACAGCAGCATTTTTCAGTTTTTAAAATTTTTTTTTGTGTATTTTTAGTATAAGCATGCAGACACATATGTTCATATACATATACATACATGCATATACACATGCGCACATACATCCTCATATGCCTCTGCCACCCTGACTGTCTCTTACCTAATTACCCTTAATTCTATGTAAGTCGGCAAAGACAAAATCTTCTCCTGCTTCACTCAGTCCCTTCGGTCCCGATCGGACACAGTCCTACTGGACCGAAGGCGCTCTTCTCCACCTTGAGCGATAACGTCTCGATCATATAGGAGTCGCCTATCTACAGTTCTTCGGCTGACGTGGTATATTAGCGGAACCGCCATCCTATCATGTATCAGCCCTCGACTGTCTAAAAAGAGGAATGCATTAGGAGGGATGTAGCCGCACATTCTCGAAGTATTCGTTATTGGGGTAATAAGCCCCAAAAATTAAGCTGTTGGTTGAGGACATCGCTCTTGCAATGTGACCCCGAATCAGCGTAATCAAAAAATTATCTATTTTCTGTATGTTGGCGTCGTTGTATAGAACCTGGTTGGAATAATATCGTTTGTACTCCGACTCTGGTGTTCTGTGTAATCCAAGGCAACGTCTAAGACATTGTCTCTCAAACACCCGAATCTTTTCCATTTGAGATGGGGCAACGTTGAACCACACCGGGCATCCATATGCAATCATTGGCCTGATGAGGGCCATGTAGCAAATCACCTTTACCCTGCTGTCAAGACGGCTGCTATAAAACAAGCGTTTTGTCAGGGCAAAGGCTCCCCTAGCCGTAGCAGCACTTATATGTTTGTCAAAATACAAGTACTGATCCAACCAGATGCTCTACGATCACCAGCTTGCGCCAGTTCTTTCTCGTATCCCTTGAGGCGCTAGGCAACCGAGTCTTAAACAATATCGCTGAATCCTGTCGCTTTTAGATCGTCGGCGTACGCAATTGCCTGATCGTCGGCGAACGCAATTGCTTGATCGTCGGCGTACGCATTTGCCTGAGTAAGACTACCTATCAGATCGTTGGTGTAAATGCTGAATAGAATCGGCGAGTTAACCGCTCCCTGCTGAAGACCATTTTTAATATTAAAAACTGCGGTAGAAGTTACATTGTCACTTTTGACAACAAACTTTCTACCATTTAGCATTTCATAAAGCATATACAAAAGCGGCTTACGTATGCCTTGTCTGTTAAGCTTTAAAAAGAAACCTTCTAACCATACGGTGTAGAAGGCCTTCTCTAAATCCACCAGACAGACACCCGTACACTGTTTTTTAGTTTTGTTCCATTGGATATCAGAAACCAGTTTAGACGTGTGTCATGTCCCGCCTTAAAACCGAACTGAGTATACGATACTCTGATATACCAGAGGACATATCGACCGGAGATTTACCTGATTGAAGATGTCCTTTCCCTTTTTCGGGAGAGGATGCGCCACAGCTGTCTTTCACGGCACTGGATAATATGCATTATTCAGCGCGTTGTTAAACAGTGTGGTATAAATGTCAACTGTTTCCTGCGGCAAATGTCGTAGTACAACTTTGGATATACCATCGACTGCTGCTGACTTCTTTTTCTTTAATGAATCGAACATGAGCTCAGTCTTTGAAATTAACAGGGAACTGGGCCCATTTCCGTCGGCGATTATAGCGTTTGCCAAATCTTCATCATTAAACCCGATAAAACCAAGGTTCTCAGATCACCATTCGGTTATATCGTTCCGGAGCCATAAGTGAAGAAGAAGAAATCTGTTCATGATTCGGGCGAATGCTAGCATTTACATTGTACACTTGCTGGAAAGCAGCCCCCACAGCCTCCACTTTCTCCTGCGGATCTTCGATTAAATTGAGGTCATCGTCCAATACGGCGTCCTCTGGGTCTATGCCTGCTGTCAGAAGTACGTCTCTGTTCTCTGTCGTCTTCTGAAGCTTAAAACACGGAAGATCGTTTTGATCATTTCTTCTAAATATCTTATTAATTTTTGGGAACATATTCGGGTCGCTAGAGTTAACGGTCCGAATTTTATTGTCCCAAAACAAATTAATAGATAACCTATAATTTTCCGTGATCAATTGGTTGATGTTTTTGATAGACGACTTCAGTCTCCTAATCTCCAGATCTCGTTTGTCAGTAAACCGTCTGTACAAGCGTTTTAGTCTTGTCAGTAGTACACTTTTTTGTCCGTGAAGTGCGTCAATGGTCGCGTGACGGTACATATCAGTTGCGTTACGTTCTTTGTATTTCGGTATTGTTCTGTTCATTGTTCGTAGAATCGTTTCGTCAATTTGTTCTAAGTATTTGTCGATTTCAGTATTTATCAGGTTCCTGTCATTTGGTAGGGATATACCATTCGAACGTAATTCTCTCAATAAGGTGTTGGAGAAGCGTGGCCAGCGCACCTTACTGTAATTGTAAGTATGCACAGATAAATACTCCTCGAACTCCATAAGCTCGTTCGGAAGTTGTATTACGGCGGCGAGCCCGCAGTGGTCACTGTCGTACTCGATCGTCCGTAGACAATTTCTTGGCCGTTGACCGACAGTGTCAGTCATTGTTAGTCTTGCGTCTTTTAGCAATAGATCCAGATAGAGATGATCCACCCTAGTCGCCTGCTCCGCTCTTGGCGTTTACTTATATCTGCAGGTACAAGGACTCTGGTGGCCCTAGGTTGGATAGTACAAGGACCCTGGTGGCGCTAGATCGGCAACTACAAGGTCCCTGCACTAGATCAGCAGGCACTAGGCCCCTGGTGGGTTCGGGAAATGCTTACATATGCACCGACAGATCAGCAGGTATCAAATTTTGATTTAATTTTAATTTTGGTGGGGGCAATACCCCCATTTATTTGGCTTAATACAAGCTTCATAACTTAACCTAACTTAACACTATAAAACTTAGGGCTATGATTGGGTTGATTTAACAGGAGTAGGTTTAGGCTGGGAGTGCTGAGGTTGAAGTCGAAACAGTTTTCGTTTAAATCAACCCTTCGCAGCATACGGGTAATAGGTTAATTGAAACCATAAGAAGTACGACGAGTTGGCAGGTAGAAGAGGCGATGGTTTCTTAGGTTACGGGGGTTAGTGTTGAGAAAGATAAAGTTGTAGAGGATTTCAGAGTCAACGGAACACGAGAAAAGTCGATGAATGAATAGGATTTCGGTAATTTCTCTTCGCTGCAGAGTATTGAGGTTAATTAGTTGGATGCGATTTTGATAGGGGGCAGAATCAAAAAATTTTTCCAAGGCAGGCCACGAAGAGCGAATCTTAAGAAACGGCGTTGAATGCTCTCGATTCTAGAGATATGAATTTTTTTATATGGGGACCATAATTGGCAAGCGTATTCAAGTAACGGGTAGACAAATGTTATGTAGAGTGAAATGGTGTCGTAGGGGTCGGAGAATTCTTGGGACCATCGTTTCACAAAACCAAGCGTTGAATTGGCTTTCGAAATAATATTATCGCTGTGTGTTATGAAATTGAGCTCTCGGTCACATAATATGCCGAGGTCTCGAATAGAGTCAACTATGGCTAAGAGTTGATTGTAAAGAAAGTAGCTACTGGGACAATATTTTATGCGTTTGCGTGATTGAGTGACACTTAGCAATATTAAGCTCTAAGCAGTTTTTGATACACCAGACTGAGAAACTGTCGAGATCTACTTGGATAAGGGAAGAGTCGTGTGAGGAAGAAATTGTCTTGAAAAACTTGGTATCGTCAGCGTATAATGAGAATGGGAATGTTTAATGACCAATTCAATATCGTTAATTGTAAGAATAAAAAGGCAAGGGGCCAAGTGACTTCCTTGGGGGACCCCGGAGGTAGATAAGGCAGATCTGAAACGAACACTGTAATATCGGTTTTCCAGATAAGAAGAAATCCATTTTAATAAAATAGGTTCAAAGCCGAGGGTGGACAATTTGAAAAGTACAAGTCTATGTGAAATTTTGTCAAAAGCCTTGCTAAAGTCAGTAGAGATAACATCTACTTCCCTTCCGCTTTCTAGAGCTGAGACTGTATACGATACAAATTCAACTAGATTAGTTGTTGTAGACCTACATTTGAAAAAGCCGTGTTGTCTAGGGGAAATGAGCGACTTACAACGGAAACTTAAAATTTCGTACAAAATACTTTCAAATATTTTAGGGATATGTGAAAGTTTGGCAATGGGACGATAGTTTTTAATATCGCTCTTAGTACCCTTTTTGTATATTGGGGTTATGAAAGAGGTTTTCCATACCTGAGGAAATTCTCCCTGAGATAATGATAGACTGAATAATTTGGATAGCGGAAAAGAGAGAGCTGAAGAACATTTTTTTAGGTATATTGCGGGGAGGCTATCAGGACCAGGAAGATATTCATCGTTAAATTGATTCAACTTATTTTCGATGATATATGGGTAGGAGGAAGAAATTTGGCAAATAATTGAAATAATCTGAATCAGGTACGAAGGAATCATCGGTGAAAGATTGCTTGAAAAATTTTGCAAAAAAGTTGGCAATATCTTGCGGATTATTCGAAGTTTCGGTATTAAAGGAAAGAGAGGAATGGTAACCATCGGATTTTCTTTTAAAATTGACGAACTGAAAGAACGACTTAGGATCATTTATAAGGTTGGTTTGTGTTTCTATTAAATAGAGTTGGTAAAGGGTGTTGTATAGCTCGGAAAAGTGAAGATAAGAACCAAAATAATTAGAATAGTCAACTTGGTTCTCTTGTTACGTAAAGAATGAAGCTTGCGGTTATACCAAGGTGGGGAGGCAGCCGATGTTTTTTGTCGACTTAAGGGTACATGGAGAGAAATAGAATTAAGTATTTCCCTGTAAAATTTTTCTGTGGCATCTTTCACGATAAGGCTATCGAAATTAAAGGAAACTCTGTTGAGATATTCATTAATATGACGGAAATTTGCCTTATCAAAATCAAAGGAGTACTGATTTGTAGGGAGATTAGTTCGTAGCAATTAGGCCGTTTATGCTTCGCACTAAAGATTACTTACCCGAGTCGGACAATTTCAACTGCCTTGCTAAATTCGAGCTCGTCACCTTAAACCGTTACAAACAAGTCACTCTCATCCTACACAAGAGTAGGGCCTCATATTATATTTTCTGGTAGGACCGACTGTGAACTATATTAGGGTTGAATACAAATTGCAAATGTGTTCAACTCAGCTATCATGTCACATGTTGATAGCGACTG
Organism: Philhelius pedissequus; assembly: GCA_910595825.1. Lineage (NCBI taxonomy): Eukaryota > Metazoa > Arthropoda > Insecta > Diptera > Syrphidae > Philhelius > Philhelius pedissequus. The sequence goes on along the minus strand of OU343161.1, from coordinate 209,601,594 downwards.
TGTATTATATTTGCGAAGTGTATTAATCGCTATATTTCGTAGATTGTATGCACGATAGCTGTGGTGTCGTATGATGTTGTCGTGTAGTCTTGTCCGCTGCTGCTGCTGCAGCCGCTGCGATATAACTAACGAAATGATTTTATATAGGGGAAAGCATGTAGCGCTTCGTCTCAAGGTCCAGAACAGAGCAACACCAAAAATAAAATTCAGTAACGAAAAACCGTCATATGTCCATATCCTAAGTGATGTATCTTATATCCTATGAAGTTCTATCCAGTTGCCTTTTCCTAGATTTAAGACTATTTAAACACTTTAAACATCTTCGTACGTCGGCATCGAATCTACATATAGAAGTCAATTCCTTGGAAGCAGCGAACTTTTCAATTTCTCCTTCCACTATAGACTGTCTGTTATCCTATCTCCCAACCAAGAAACCAAGTAATTTGTTGAAAAGTTGAGAGACAATAAAAAGCTCAAGTATCTTTATGTCGCTACTTTTCTCTGCTAACAAATAATTTAAATGGAAAATCGTATAAATTTCTTGTTGAATAAAATCGATTTTCTTTTTCTGACATCCTACACTACTGGAAGACGCGAATTGTTTATTTTATTCATTTTTTTTAATGTGTGTTTTGATGTTGACTTTTGTTTATTTTTTCTGAGATTTTTTTCCCTTATTTCTCTTTGATTTTTATTTTCGTTGAGAAATAGAAGAATAATAAGTTTGGTTTTTGTATTATTTTCTCTTCATCTGTCTGTTGGTTTTTATTGTTTGTTGATTTGAATAAATGTTATTTTTTTTCTTCTAACATTCTGGGTAGCTTGATTGAGGACATTTTATTTAGTCGTAGGTTTTTGAATAAGAGTAAAGAATTTCTTTAAAAAAAAAAAAAACAAAGTGGGTTAAATTAGTAAATGTTGTTGAATAATTAACCTAAATTGGTTGATTATCAAACACATTCCATGATAACAAGTGATTAGAGAGGATTAGGTGTGAATGGACCTTAACCATGCGTTACTATTATTTTCTTTTGCCACTGTTATGCAGTCAGGTTCCTACAAATATCGTTTTGTTGTTATGAGTATAATAAATAATTGGACAATGGTAGTCTAAACTAACGTAGGAAGGCTTAAGAGATTCTACCCACTCTAGGTTGAATTGTAAAGCTACCAGACAGTTGCTTCCGTTTAGTTTGCTTTAGTTTCTCAGCATCGATTACGACTCTAATATGACGATTTCATCGTCTGTAGAGTTTGTTCGGACTATGGCTAGGATTTTCATGCACTTAAAAATGCAAAATATGCTCTTAAAAATGTAAAATATGCACCTAAAATATGCATTTAGAACCATATCCCTATATATACTATATAACAAAGTACATTTGAACCATTTGTATGGACAAGTATTATTATTTAGTAATATTTAGGTTTATATAACAAATTCAGTGCTTAAAGCGTTTAGATCTTATTTGTTCAATTAATAAATAATACATTTAATTAATTTAGTTTTTACGCCAAACAAAAACTTTTTTCAAATTGGGATTATTGAGCTTGCTTAGCGGATTATTAGCAGCAACAAGTGCGTCACATAAATCCATATTAAAATTGATTTTAGTTCTAAACAAAACGAGTTGTAATTGCGATTTTGCAGAACCAGATTGTTTTTTCAGTTCCGTATGTTTAATAGATTTCAGGTGTTGGTCAATTTTAATTTTTTTCTCTAAGGAGACTTCTTTGCTAAAAATTTTATAAAAAAGAATTGTTCCATCGGTTGTGAAAGTGGGGTCCGGAACATATATTTTTAGATTTGCATTTACAGATGTCTTCGCTTTCGGCATTGTTTCTTGAAATAACTACAGATCTCAAATTAATGGCTTGATAAAGTAAATCCTAAATTTAATATGAACTTTTAATATGAAACTAAATCCAGAAATTTTAGAATAAAACAAAAAAAACTGTCAAACAAAACTCAAACCTATATAGACCACAAAATTACCTCTTTCAAGTTACTCGCACAGAAAAACATTACGATTTGGGAGAGTGTATATGTGAATGCAAAAGTGAACAAAAACATCTGCTGTCATGTACACAAGTAAAACTACGTGTGTTTGGTAACGTGAAAATTCGTACGAATTTATAAAAATTTTCACATTTTCATGTCAATAACCATAGGAAAGAAAAACCAAAGTTTGGGAAACTTGGGGAAATTTTCAAGTTACTAAACAGGTATACTAACTCATACACATGTGTAAAGTGGAATACTGCATTATACCAGTAGGAAATTTCAAAAAAATTCATGCTAATTTTTCATCAATGAGTGGAAGCTACACCACATGAATTTGGTATGAAAACATCGATGAATTTAACATTAGGCTGTCATAGGCTTGCACCAAGTAATTTTCGGGGTGAATATTTAACAGTGAAATCGCGAAGTAGGGGTAACTAGTTTATTCATAAGCAAAATATATGTGATGAAAAATGGCATGAAGGTCAAGCTGTGAAATCACTAGATAACTTAGATAACCTGCTTATTCAGCAGGTGCAAAATGGCATGAATGCTCATCCATTAATTCACTCTCTTAATGTAACTCGTTAATTCTCACATGAATTTTATATGATGAAAAATGCCATGAATGTTCATTATGAAATCACTAGGTAAAGCCCGTATGATACCTACTTCTTTTTTTCCTCATTTTGAATGCATTAAATGTATCAGTTTTCTGTGAAAGACGAAATATTTTTTTTAGGAAACAGAAACATTGTATATGTATGTTATACCCCCAAACATCATTTTATTAATTTAATTGACGATTATTCAATAATATAAACCTTCACTTAAGAAAAAAATATATGTTTAGCTAATAATAATTAAAATGTAGTCTTGATAAAATTTTGATGCGAAAGTAAAACTTATCAATAAATTGATTCTTTTAAATTTGATCTGATGTCGGTCTTAGCAATTCATTTTGTTAATTCTGCTGCGTAGGTTTTGCACTTTCAGTCGACAGTATTACGTATTGAGTAGGTATAATGCGCTAAAAGAAATATTGGCATTTTTAAATTTTGTTTTGAATAAAGTCGAAGAAATACCCACCAGTCGCCAAATATCTTAAGGTTAATAATTGAAACCTTTCAGCTGGCTCAATACAATTTCTGAACAAAACACAAAAAACATTTTGATAAAAAAAAATAATCTTTTGTTGTTGTGTTAAATGATGATAATGATCGCGAACAAAACTGGAATTTCTGGTTTATATGTTTTTTCACTTTCTCTAAAAAAAACCCACGAACTCATGTCATGACCAGCGAAGACTGACTACTGAGCGCATTTCTCGTTGCAGGTAGAAAAAAGGCAATGTTCGTCAATCTTCCCATGGCAGATAAAACCTCTTTTTTTAAGGCTTTTTTGTTTGCATTTTTTTTTTCTCGGGAAGAAAACAAAACAACCACTGCACCGCAGATAACCAAACATCATTTGCGAACTCATGAACCTATACATTACTCTTCATCGGTGGAATCATCGCTTATGATTTTGTAACTGAAAACGTAGTGAATTGTAAGCATCCAATTCATTTGAATTTAGTTAACTGATGAAAAAATGAGCAACCGTTTTCTTATGAAATCATAACATACTACACATCGATGGAAATAGTCGATGAATCCATTGATGAATTCCCCAAAAAAATTTATTGATGTCGAAATTTCCTACTGGGATGGAAAAAAGCTGCGGTGAAAGTTGTCAACAGAAAATGAATGAAGTAAACATTTAAAGCACGTGTGCAGTTTTGCACACGTGCTTTAAAAAACGTGCTTTTTGAAAAAATGCCCGAATATGCATTTATTCTTGAAAATCTGCAATTAAATTTAAAATATGCATTTATAATAAAATATGCAAAAATATGCACTAACGATCAAATGTCATTTCAAAGCAAATTGATTGATTCGTGTTTCTATTTTATTCCTGTGTTTCTAAAGTTTTTCATAAAAAAGATACATTTGCATAGAAATCCTAGCTCTAGTTCGGACTATGTAACCTTTAGAAGATTTTTCTTCATTTTGAATATACAGATCTTTTGCTACATGTGCTTTTCAAACAAAGTGGTCAATTAAACCCAGCCCGTCAGAGGTTATAAGTCTGCATGTATTTTTGGTAATGAACCTATCCGGAAAGGAACTAGCAATATTTTCCAACTGCTTGTCCTTCGTCGAACTTTATCACATTCTTTTCATAACTTGGCTTTGGTCAGTGTATCTGCCGACACACCTATCAGTGTTTGGCTCTTGGAACGCTCAGAAATCACAGTGATAGATGAAAGTGAGGTCGATTTCGCGCGAGACCTTCATGTCGGAATTTACGTCTTCTAGTGGCCGACACTCTGTTCCCCCCTCCCCGTTTCCCTACAACATTTCCAATCCAATGGTTTAATACCCGGTATTGAGGATAATGGGGTATAATATACCCGCGGAGAAGTAAGTGAAAAGTTATAACTAAATTCAAATGGCGTCACTTTAATTTATTGACATGGAAATTATATATTTGGCGAAATTTTAAAAATCTTAAAGCATCCTAAAGTGCAGCACATTTTTAACAAGGAGTGTAAGTAGATTTGCCAAAGAGATTCAAATATCTAAGCTTCTAAGTTCCTTATCGACCTGAATGAAGTAAAAAGGACTAAAGAACAACAGGTGGACCATGCTTGAGAATGTTTTGTTAAATATAAATATACTCTAGGTTTACCTTAGCACATTGTGTATATTATGAATGTATGTAAGTTGTTATTGCTCTAAGACTGCTAAAGTATGTGTTTTATTTCATGTGCTTGTGCATAGAGTATAAACGTAAGATTAGGTATGTATGTGCTAAGCTTCTTTTCATGTGAATGATGACTATTTTTTTTAAAGAGAAATCATTTATATTGATGTTTGATGTCCTTATAGCCAAAAGGCAATCATATATGTAAAATGAAGAATATTAATCTGTGATTGAATAGCCTTATGGGATTTACTTTGAAAAAAAGTTCGGGCTTGTATAAATAATTCGGTATGTTTAGCTCTCAAAGAGGAATATACGAAATATATTATATCATATCGAGGCTAAGAGTAAGACGTTAATATTTTGACACTTTTCATACATTGATGTCAATCAAAAAATCTCATAAAATAATGCCGATTTAAATTATTCAATTATTTTCTTACCTTCAAAATAGATACTAAATTCAGGAGCTCATTCTCAGGCACTTCATTGCTAAATCGGGAGTCCCTTAAGGTAGTTATTTAAGGCCACTTCTTCTATCTTAGCTATTAATGATGCATCCCTCAGAGTAGGTGAGACTTAAGATATATTTTCTTAAATTATTCATATTATTAAAATTACAAATAAATATGATTTGAAGGTATTTTCATTAAAAATAAAAAAGTATTACAAAAAAAAAAATCTGATCCATTGACATTAAAAATCCTTACAAGGTGCGATGATGTAATACATGAAATGAATTTAGTGAAAAAGTGTGAAGAAAATCTTGCATATCAGTGCAAAAATAAAATGTCAACCCTTCTCACAAAATATATGACAGAGCTTCTCAAAAATTTGAAATTTTATCTCACACGATATGACATGTGCCGTAGATATTTTTTTTAACACATTGGATTACATTTAAGTGTTTGAAATAGGGGTTTTTCCTATAGTAGTTTGAAAGCAGTGCATAATGACTTATGTAGCCCATATGCGCATCCTTATAAAATAGACATTTTTTTACGCGTTATAGTTTTAATGTGCTTATGTCAGAATAAAGTATTTACGTGCTCTCTTGTTTTATCTTTGTGAAACATTAGGAAGTTTTGCAAAAAAAAAAATATCAATACACCCCTGCTCCGACAGATATCTTGCTCGACGATCGAGACGAGACTGGCTTCCAATCCAAGCATTATCGACATAGGTGCGTGCCAAAAATATACATGGGCGATGTCAAATGACTTTTTGAGAGAAAATCACTTTTATGTAGGCTCTATATGTATAATTTTTCAACGCGGTTAGCTTATGTTGCTGCTTTGCAAGGTTTCATAAGGTAATGCATACGATTTTTGCGTTTAGAGAAATTATAAGGAGTACATAGTCTTATGAACTGGCTATGATGCGTTAACGAATAAGGCTGTTCAATGCTAAGCGAGATTAAACGGTTTTTCAAAAACAGGTCAATAATAGATCGGGATTTTGAATGACCGGGATCTTAGGAAACAGGATTTGAAAACTTTTTTCCGGGATTTTTGAAAACGGGGTTATAAAAACCGTGATTCCGATAAACATTTATTTAGGGCTTATTCAACGCTGAGTAAATACATGTATGGATGTTCATCAACCATTTTCCGATCCGTATCAAATAAAGTACCAAAAAGAGAAATCTATTACGTTTAGATATCATGAAGCAATGTGTCTTCAACCTCTAAGGGCGTTTAGCTTAAAATGCCTCAACGTTATATAACTTTTATGAATAAGATATCCGCATTTAGGGACATTTTACCTTTACGCAGCATATATATTTCTTTTGTAGAGTTTTAGCTAATGCGAAGGAATAAATGTAGATATTTTCTTTTATATAACAATTTGAGGAAATAGGGTGATTTTCTGGGTTTGTTTAGAAGCAAACACAAACCTCAATTCTGGGTATCAATTTGATATATTGTCCTCTCCATCCAACGTCTACCTTGCTTATAATATTTATTTCAAATGATTGAAATTTGATTTTGAATGACAAAATTTAAATGATCAACATCCTTGTTTTTCGCTGCCAAAATCGCTCGTGAATTTAGCTAATCATGGAAGTCCACTGGTATCACGCCATTGCCGATCGCCAATAGTAGCCCGGAGAACTCTGCAGCGAACTGGCAATTTCGTAAAGCGACTCGCATATTTGTTTTTAATTGGAATTTCTTCACGAATTGCCATAAGGCCGATGATTTCAGGCAAGCGTTCAATTCATCTGCCGGAGTTGATCTTGGAATGACAGGCAGAGTTTGCCGAAAATCCCCTGACAGTAAAATCATTGCATTTCTTTTGTTCTTGATTCAACATTGACACATGTGTTCAAACTGTATGACTCAATGCAACTCAATCGAAATCCTTTTCTCGCGTCAATGCGTCATGCATTGGCCAATTTGGTGGTGGTATTCCCAATTTGCACAACAAATTGCCACTCATAAGCAGACACATGTCTTCGATCAAAATCAAAGCCTCGTTGCGCATTTAATCTGACATTTCTATTTCATTATCATTAGTCACAGTGCGAATTCGATGCAAAATATCGTCGGCCATATCGTCCTTGTATTTATTCCACAAACCTTTAGGATTCGATGGAAGACATGTCGAAATTATGATTGTGAAGAGTGTCCGAAGTTAATTGGCAGGCGCAGTGATAGTGGCATCTGCCATTGTCAAATCCCAATGATTATCATTTTCAAGCAATTGTCTACGTTGGCAGGCTTTTCGCACACAATACACCGTCAACAGTACGTAGGGATTGGAATGAAATGGGGCCACGAAAATTTACCAAAAGCATTGTTAAATAGAAGCATTCATCGTTTATTGGGTGCACTGTCTATATATTCTACCAAGTGCATCACTTTCATGAATACCAGGGAATCCAGCAACTGCACTTCCTTGTTTCCGCCGCTGAACTTCTACGATGACGCATTCCATGTGAACAATCGTGACATTTCGGAATAAAGAAGTGTTCGTGCAAATTCGTCGCTTCGGAAAGTATCGAAGAAATTTGTCAACGTCGTTGCAGGTGGTCGCTCGGTTCGATCGGCTAGATTGGAAGGCGTGGAAAAGACACGTTGACCATTTTCCAAGTGAACCGCCAGATGGACGACAGTTGGGTGAAGTTTGTGGATCAAAAACTCGTTGCTGTTCACGTACCGGCCCATTGATAGGGAGTCACCTCATCATGCATACCAGGAGCTCCCAATTATCCCGAACACTGCCATATCACTGCCTTTAGTCACGTATTTGCACACATATTTGATGGATTTGATGGAGCAACATAATTCTACATTGATATGAGTCTTCAAGACTTTTGACAAAAACGGGCAATACGGACGAAAAGGGCACCTCATATTCCTTCCTTAGGCCAATACGAATCCCAAAATCTTGAAAATCAAACGATGTTCCAGGATTACCAATTTTCCTGAAAATTTTCCGGAATTTTCATCCAGTGTCCTATATGCCCTTCCTAGGGCCAAAAGCCCTAAATCGTGAACGGATTTTCCTCCATTATCCTATTACCTTTCTTGAGCCAATACGAATTTATCAAGCCCTAAATAGTGAAAAAAAAAACAGAATGATTCCTGATTTACAATTTTCCTGGAAAAATTTCGGTATTTTCCTCCAGTATCCTATGTTCTTCCTTGGGTCAATACGAATGTATCAAGCCCAAAATCATGAAAATCCAACCATCCGTTCTCGAGTTATGTGCGCAAACACGGGCGACATTTCTCTTTTAGATATAAGAGATGTGTTCCAAAAATAGCTAACAAATCTTGGGGTATGAAAGAATGATTATTACTATGGGATTGTTGCACTGCGACCTTGAGATCTATTGTGCCCCGTCAAGAGCTGGGTAGCTCTTTTATAGCTCTTTCTCCAAATTTATTTCCCTCATGAATTTGAGTATTTGAAGTATTTTTAGAGATGGTAAGTCACTCTCTTTCACCTGGTATCGTCCAAGGTGTTTTTTCCTTTGATGAACAAGTGCATCACAATTGCCCAGAATATGGTCCGGCGTTTCCTCTTTTATATCACAGAACCTGCATGTGGCACTACTTACTAAGCCAAGGATGTTTAGATGTCTTTTTATTTTACAGTGTCCTGTAAGGAGACCCGTTATTATTCTGAGGTTGTTCCTGCTTAAGGTTATACAGTCTGTGAAACGTTGTTGGTTATAATTCCCAAGTAGTAGTTTGGACTGTCTCAGTTTGGGGAGTTTTATCCAATTGTTGGATCTTATGGCCTCCTGTTCTTTTTTGATTTTATTTCTAATCACATTTTCTCCTTTTCCGCCGTATGGTTCTGGCCCCACTAAGGGAGTCGACGCACCTATTTTTGCTAAGGAGTCTGCCTCCTCATTGCCCTGGACACCTACGTGGCCAGGTACCCAATGAAGTGTGACATTTTTATTTTTGCCGAGTTCATTTAACCTGCCTACACTTCCAAAAACCTCATGTAGAGGAGACAGATGAAGTATAACCTCCATGGCTGATGTAGGGCAGGTTCTCATTGCTCCAGTTATGACTAAGCAGGCGAGCCTTTGTACTTTCTCTAGGGATTTCCTAGTTGTTAATATTTCGGTTCGTTTGTGCCATGCGACGCACCTTAGGTAATGATGGGTCTTACCATCATGCTGTACATCCATCTAAGGATTCTCGGCTTGCAACACCAATATTTGCCTGCAAGTCTCTTGCATATGATTAGGGTCTTTGTGGCTTTCCCGACGGTTGATTCTACATTTTTGTTCCAGAGGAGTGTACTATCTAGTGTGATACCTAGGTATTTTACCTCCCTCTTAGTTTCTATTACTTCGCCAGCTACCCGGATAGGTTTCATGTGTGGTAGAAGTCTTTTCTCGTTAAATGGTATAATCGTGGTTTTTGTAGGGTTGATATTTAGTCCTACAGAAAGACACCATTTCCTTGTGATTGTTAATTCTCTTTGGATTATATCACACAAAGTTTCTTCAAACTTCCCTAGGGCTGAAATAACTATATCATCGTAGTTCCTGCTGTTGCCTCCGCTGTTCTACTGACTAACATTTCTCTAATCCATCTGGTTATAGTGATTGGTACACACTTCCTAACAAGAGATTTGTTGACTGCATTATGGGATGTGTTGTCAAAAGCACCTTCTATATCTAGGAAGGCAGCTAATGCCGTTTCCTTTGCATTTAAAGCTTTTTGTAAGGTGTTAGTGACCACATATAGGGCGGTTTCTGTAAATAATCTTGGGGTAAGATTTGGTTCAACAACAAGTACTGTATTTCTGACGCATTTTTCTAACTTGCATTACAAAAGTCTCGGCCATGTAAGATCGATCTTCAATTCCCAATGTATCAGTTCTTTTAATTTTAGAAACAAACCTAGCTCTAAGGCTGTTCCCCCTTCCTTTTTACAGGAAGTCCTTCAGATTCTGAATAATAATAAAAATATTATATTCAGTTTTTGTATGATTGCATACTTGCTTTTTAAAGCCATTTTTCGTATCATTTGATGACTTTGAATGCCCAACAACAACTTGAGTGTGCTACCACCAAGTTTTTTCTCAATTATTTTTGGCTGGAATTATAGCTATTTCACGTAAAAATATTTGTTGGGTTAAAGAAACCTTTTTTTTATTTTTTGAAAAATCAATAGCCGTTTTCTTTTGGTAAATTTATCGGCAGCAAAGCAGGATTTTCCAAAAGAACGATCCGCAGCAGCCTGATTTTTTGTATTTTTAAGTTGGTATTACCGACCTTGTGTCTAATAACTAAATGCAAAAAATCAACAATTGATTTGTTTTTATTTCTTCAGATTAAAGGCATTTACGAATACTAAACTTAAAGATGCTAATAAAATGGAATATATTATGAAGCAGTAAGAAATAACAAAAAGTTGAATATTTCACATCCGTGTCTTCCAAAATGTTCATTTTAAAATTATGTTATGTGTTTGACGATTTTTTTTTCAATAAATCAGATCTTGTGCAAACAAAAGGGTATGTCTGCATTGTGTTTCCTTGCAACAATGATCGCATTCATTATTCAACTATTAAGTGTTTTTACACTTCGTTTACATGCGGCTCAAAAATCGAGTTGGAATAGAGAGGTTTATTAAAAATGAGTTATATAAAATATGGACAGAAATCCCCTTTTCGAACCTCATAATTGGGGTAAATAGTCGTGTTTTAGTAAAAATTATTAACGTCGCAACAAATAAACACTAAAAAAAGACGATTATGTCCACTTATATATTCATTGGTCGGTCAACGGTCAACTCAACTCTGAATTCAAAATGACGTAAAATCGTGAAAATCTGTTTCGACACAAATTTTAGGGTCAAGTTAATACGACATTCATGATTAAAATTTGACATTTTTGAGCTATATTTTGAAATATTTACAATGTATTTCTTGCTAAATTTCGCCAAAAAGGTCTAAAATATCACCGTTGTACGCAGATGAAATTAAATCTGTTAATTTCCAATTGTTGGTATAACAAAATTTAGATTTTTTTAGAAGAAATCTTAATAATCTGCTCAATCGAATTCGACAGTTTATGTCTTGCAAGTGGTATGCTCTATCGATAACACACACTTACGTGGTATTAATGAGCACTTATTTATTAATTTATTACGAAATAAAAGATATGCACTGACTTACTCCCTTGCTCCTTAAATGCTTGTTGCTATTCCAATTTGAAATTTTATGCCTGTAAGATCTAAGGTCGTTTACATGCAACCTAACCTGAATTGGACGGCCCTAGTTTGGCACAGTGGATTTCAGAACCAGGTATTGATTGTCTTATTTTAACCCATGGGCGGCGTCCAATTAAAATTGGAGGTATAGAAAAGAATGCGTCTAGCGTGGGGATCGAGCCCACACGTCCTATTTGCCAATCAAGTACTTTATGCCCTACGTCATTGCCTTTGGTAGGGTGCGCTGCTCATGTTTCAGTTAGTTGATGTTTTGGGCAATTTAACAGCAGCTGACCCAAAGCCACTTAAACATCTTTTATTTAATTATCTTTGATCTGACAGTTTCGCACGAAGAAGCTAACTTTTACTTAAAGTGTTAGAGCGCCCCCTACCAATGCTTATTAATATGGTTTAAAAAGCAACAAAAATAAATAAAACGTTGCGTTAGTAATTTTTATTTCCTGTAGGTGAATAGCTGTGAGACAATTTTTTTAAGAAAAAAAAAACACATTATTAACCAAAAATTATTGATTTTTGACTGCTTTCAGCTAACTTTTCCGAATCGTTCACAAAATATATTGGAATTGTTTGATATCCGAGATAACTTATCTAATAAATGGGCGAACGTGCCCATTGACAGAGAGAATAACTCTACGAACAAGGACTTAGAGATTAATGAAAGTCATCGGAACTACCAACTAAACAACAAAATATCATTCGTTACTCGAATAAATGTCACAAATCTATCCATTCTGCTTTTACTTTTATCGAAAGCAGGTTCTTGTATTTGTAATGTGTGTAAATTCTGCTTTGCTGCCGATGGCTTTTGCCAAAAGAACACGTCTAATATTTCAACGGGCCGACGATTTTTTTGACATTACTCATTATTAGATAAACAATGCACTTGTCTCATATTCTTTGAAATAGGGTTTGTTTTCAATTGTTTTAATTAGAAACAAAACTACCAGTCTGCAAATGTAGTTCGAAGTTAGAATGTGCCCCAATTGTCTCCCTCCACTACCTCGCTACACTACTGTACATTACTCTGAAAGTCGTTTGACGACCTTATTTCTGTGCTTTCTTTAGTCTCAGTGCTCTGCGGCAAATCGCACATTGATTCGCCTGGCAACACTTCCAATTGCCTTGTAACTTACCTATTAAGTCAAACTGTTTGATGTTGAGCCCATCCACAGACATTTTGGATCCCAACTATAATAATCAATTGCAGACACGACACTGTCAATTTGGAATCTCTCAATGAGTTTTACAGATATAACTGTCTAAATTTATTTAATAAAAAAAACCCTTCTACATCTGAAAGTTCTTTAAATTTCAAAGTCCCAACACATAAACTTTAGAAACAAGCAATTGAGAGCAAGTTGAGTTGTGAACTTTATTTTGTTTTGGAGGCAAACTTATGACGGAGGAAACCGATTTAATTTTTTCAATGTGGTTTTTGTCTTTCAAGTATTTTTTTTTTTGTAACATGAACCAGGTTTCTAACCATAAATTAGTGTTAATTTTTTAATAGGTGTGTGTGTATGGTGTGTATGTACAACTAGATGCATGACACTAAGCTCACTTTCCCACAATGTTATCCAATCAATCTGCAAACTTTAAGATGATGATTAACCTTCGGTAAACGATAATAATAACAAAAAGTTAAATTATTTCCTAGAAGCATGTGGTAAGCTCCTAAAAATAGTTTTTAAATGATTTGATGTTAGCTTGTTAATTTGAAATTACTTCAAGTGATTTAAACAAAAAAAAAATCTTAAAAGTTATGACATTTTAATTGCAGATGCGGTCGTAACGGCGCGCGGCGACAGTCTGTTAGATAACATGAACAAAAAAAGGCGATGAAGTTTTAATGGTGAACAAACTTCAAGTCTAATTTTAAAATAAATTATGATATTTGAACATTTTTGTGAATCAATTTTTTAAATTTAAATTTGGTAGATAAAAGAAATTGTATAAATTATGATGATTTGATTTCAATTAACACACTACTGGTGTATAAATAGAGACACAATAATTTTGTGTAAGGCTAGACGATTCTCTTGTGCAAAATAGAGCGATAATATTTCCCCTTATTTCTGAGAAAAAAAAATGAATTAAAATTTTAAGCTATTGAAAATCGCCTATCGCTGATTAGTAGTTATTTCAGTTACTAGTTTGCGTGTGTACTTGCTTTATTGTATGATTACATCATAAGCTCAAGAGGCTTAAGGCTTGGTAGAAAAAGCTAAATATAATTTTTAAATGTTGTTGACTTATTATTTAAAAAAAAAATACAAATATATTTGCAAAGAAATGATTTTTTTTAGAATCAAAAAAATTGATTTTTAAGGCCGTCCTCTGTGTTTTTACTTGCGATATATCCACTATAGGACAAGTTTTGCATTTGGAAAAAAAATCGAACTCGAGATTTTAACCAAAGTTGAAATTACGATGATAGAGAACACCAAAAAAGTGGGTCTGGCAATTCCGTCTATCTGTCCGTCTGTCTGTCTGTCTGTCTGACTGACTGACTGACTGACTGTCTGACTGTCTGACTGTCTGACTGTCTGTCTGTCTGTCTGTCTGACTGACTGACTGTCTGACTGTCTGACTGTCTGAATGTCTGACTGTCTGACTGTCTGACTGTCTGACTGTCTGACTGTCTGACTGTCTGTCTGTCTGTCTGTGGAACGATCTACAACCTAAACGGCTGAACCTATATTGTTCAAACTTGGTGCTTAAACGTTTTAGGTGATTGTCCAAAATAGATTTTTGAATCGTTGTTTTACCCCAAAAATAACGGTACTTGTCATACAAATTTTTCTACCATCTTAATCATCTCGAAAACGGCTCTAACGATTTTGATAAGAATTGATGTATGTACTAACTTGAGTATGGACTACAATTTGGCCGAAAAAAAATTTAAAACTAGTGCCGTGCTATTCAAGCTGCATTTAAAAGACCTGAGGTCTTACATGCATATAGTTAAAATTAAAAAAAAAAAAAATTAATTATTAACGGTACCTGCCATACAACCATTTTATTGATTTTCGACTTTCTCATAAACGGCTCAACGGATTTCGATCAAAATTTGTATACAGGATCTCTTCAAATTCTAAATAATACTGCATTTCAAATTTTTCGAACAAGAGTTTTTTTGGATGTTTGAAAAAAAATATATATATCTTTTTTTTGAAAATTCAATATTTCGGAAACGGTTGGGTAATTTTTTCTGAAATTTTGTTTTTAAATTTATATTATTAAATATAAATATTTAAAATGTTCATACCAATTTTTTTTTAGAAAAAATTTAAGAATTTTTGTATATATAAAATTAAGTGAAAAACGACTTTAAAATACTTTTAGCCGGTTGCATTAAGAATATTTTTCATATAATGTGAATGAACACAGGAGCAAGTGCGTGCGATCCAGTCGTGCATTTTATTTACTTGCGATTAGGTACTATATGGCAAGTTATGGATTCGTACAAAAAATCGAACGAAAGTTTTCAATCAAACTTGGCATTACTGGACATAGGGAAGACTAAAAAAGTGTGTCTCGCAATTCCGTCTGTCTGTAATCTAGTCTACAGCCTAAACGGTTGGAGGGATTTGCTCCAAACTTGATACATATTGTTTTTTTTTTTGGTGATATACACGTTTTTTCGTTTTTTTAAGAGAAATAACGGTACCTAATTTTTTTTTTCCAAAGAAGAAAAATCTTATTTTTCTCAAGAAAGGTTCCAACGATATTTATAAAAGACAAATCAGTCCACCAATGAAGTGAATATGCATTTTTTGGTATTTTTTTTTGAAAAAAAATGGTTATTTTTGGTACCTCTAGTAGAACCATTTTTTTGATTTCCGATTTTCTGGAAAACGCTAATGTGTTCAAACTTTCTCTTTTTATGCAGATAATTCAAAACCAAAAAAAAAATGGTTCTACTAGAGGTACTAAAAATAACCATTAAAAAAAATACCAAAAAGTGTCTATTCACTTCGTAAACCAAAATTTCTGAAAAAAAAAATTGTTAGCATTAACAAAAAAAAAACATTTTTTTTGAAAACTCATTATTTCGAAAACGAATTCGTCTATTTTTTTCGAAACTTCGTATTTAGTATTATCGTATTTGATATTTTCAAATACGACATTAAAAAAAATATTTTCCTACAACACGAAAACAATTGTAGCTACGAAAAAATGTATTTCTAAAAAATTTTGTAAAAAAATTTCGTAAATTAGTGCAGTAAATTTTAAGGTAAAAAAATTTATTGTAGTTTTTGCAGTTATTAACGGTACTCTATAGAACCACTTTTCATATTTTCGACTTTCTCACTATCGGATGAACCGATCAAAAATATTTTTTTTCTGCAAATTCTGCATAGAAGTTCTAGTAAAATTTAATACCCAAATTTTCAAAAAAATTGTTTTTCGATTTTTAAAAAAATAATTGCATTTTTTTTCAAATCAATTTCAAAAACCAGTCACTGTTTTTTTTGTGATATTAAAATTTTATGTGTACATATATTTATAATTACTTTAAAATGATGTATCGAATTTTTTCTAAAAATGTTTTTAAAATTTTATAAACTGATTTTTGATTTTTTTTGATATATTCATATTTGTCCAGCAATTCAAATGGCATCTTTTTTCTCTAAAATTTTAACAACTAAGCAATTTAAAAAGATTTTATTATGTATATCATACATTTATTTGTGTCTAAATATATTTCTTTTCAACGAATTGGCGTACGTCACTGAATATCTATATACGTACTTTCTGCTTTAAATCTGCATAATAATGGGTTATCCATTTTGCGGTTTCAAAAGTAAACGTAAATAAACCACATGTAAAATATTTTTGTTCATGATATTTCTTTTTTATTATAAAGTTTGAACGTTGACATTATGTGTGAAACACTACATCATTTAAATGACCACCACGCAAATTGTTGGAAGCATCGATTCTTTTGAGGTAATTTTCGACCACTTTTTGACACAAATTGGGCGGTATCTCAGCCATAACTTGACGAATGTTGGTTTTCTAGTGCTCAAGAGTTAAAGGTTTATCTGCATAAACACGGTCTTGCACGTAGCCCCACAAAAAAAAGTCCAGCGGTGTCAAATCGCATGGTCTTGGTGGCCAGTTGATATCGCCACGACGAGAAATTACGCGGCCAGGAAATGTCTCTTGCAATAAAGCCATATCGCTCGAGTTGTGTGGCATGTGACACCGTCTTGTTGAACCACATATTCTCCAAGTTGTATTTTTCAATAACAGGCAAAAAAATGGGTTATCATATGACCATAACGCTCCGAATTGACGGTGACAGTCGTTCTATTGTTGTTTTCGAAGAAGTAAGGTCCAATCACACCTCCGGACCAAGAGCGACCCAAACATTGACTTTTTGTGGATATAATGGCCTCTCTTCAATTACTTGAGGATTCTCAGAACCCCAAATAAGACAATTTTGTTTATTAATATACCACCCGAGTGAGAAATGTGCTTCGTCGCTGAAGAAAAGTTTGTTCGAAAAATCGCCGTCCACCGCCTGTTGTTCAAGCACCCATTCGACGCATCTACGACGTTGTGAATGGTCAGCTGGCTTCAGTTGTTGTGTGATGTAGGTGTAGATCCAAATGCAAAATACGCCATAATGTGCCGTAAGACAGTCCTAATTATTGAGAACGACGAGGAATCGACACATTCGGGTCTTCGGCAACACTTTCACTTACAGCAGCGATATTTTCAGTGGTACGAGCGAAACGATGATGCACAGGCCTTCCAATATCTGTAACCAATCCAGTCTCTTCAAATTTCTTCACAATTTTGCTAGTTGGACGATTATGTAAACCATAATCTCCTCTTAAAGCACGATATGTGGCTGTGGCAGAATCACCATTTTTGTAGTAGGTTTTAACAATTTGTATGCGTTGTGCGATAGTTAATCGATCCATTTTCGTAAATGTCAGACTTTCAACTGCAAAAAAAATTGGGTTAACACATTAGTTTGACAGATGTCGAATTCTAGCCCTATACTTTTGAAACCGCGAAACGGATAACACTATATAAGTAACTACACTACTCACCTACTAACAGCGGCAATGTTTAGCTACATTAAAGCTGCTAGCTACAAGAGCAAAGCAATCGTGCATTATATTTTTATCTTAATCCGTTGACCCGTTAAAGATGCCATTTACCGATAACATTTTATGTAAAAAGTTTTGTTTGCGCAAAATGCAGACTATATCAACAATGTATAATTTTTACCTAACCAATTTTTTTTTTCAAGTTTTTGGTTGAATGCAATTAAAACAACTTTTATTTCATCTTTCCCGACGTTTCGTCGATGTTCCTCGACTTCTTCGTGGGAGGTATTTTGAAATTTACTGTTGCATATTATTTAACAAATTAACATTGAGAAACTACACAATTTAAGTAAATTACATAAATTAAGAAAAAAACAAAAAAAAACAGAATGAAACAATTAAAAGTAAACAGAAAATTATCATAGTTTAGATATGCTATCACAGCTGAGTTGTTACCTATCATCTACAAAAGTGCTGAGATTTTCTTTTTTTTATCAAATTGTTGGTGCAAACATTTTATGGTAAATACCGTTATTTTTGGGACTAAATAAAGATCGAGGCAATGCAAGATAAGAAAGTCGCTTCAGCAGTGTAGGTTTTATGTTGACCTACACACAAACGGAATTGCAGGACCCACTTTTACGTGTTCTCTATCAAGTTTGTTCTCGGCTTCGATTTGGTTTTTTTAAAAACTTGGACTATACTCGTAGTAAAAATACAGCACTACATATTCCGCGTTCATACCTAAACTAAGTTAAAAATACAAGGGCCGCCGAAAAAGTGAAATTACTATTTAGGCACTTTGCACTCAGTAGTATCTTTTTGGTACGTTTCTCTTTTGTACTCGAGAATGGTATGCTCAACTCCCGTAAAAGTAAAACGCAGTCTTCCATGCAATTCCCACACAACGCAGATCGTGTGTGTATGGTACAATAATACACCATTTGCTTCTTTAAAATCGAAATTTTTCAGTCCCGTTTCGGGTTTCTTTTGGTATATGTATTGTCTTTTACATTTTTTTAAGGACGAGAATAATCCAGGACCTGTCGGCCCGTTTTCTGTCACGTGTTCTCTATAATTTTCAAAAATGGACGTGACTGATGAATTATTTCGTCAAAAAAAAAAAAGAGTCGAAAGTTTTAAGTAATATTAAGGATTATAGGACTTAATGGCTTGTCGATGTGTATTTTGCATCTGTGGACTTCACAAAATCAAGGTTAAAACGACATTTGCACATTCGATAGTTTTTTTTTCATTTTGGGCCACCTTGTACAAATACATACATCGCAAACTAGAAGATGCAACTCAATAACATTCGAAAAATAGCTAGGGAGTTTTGCTTAAGACTAGCAGAATCTCAAAAGCTGAAAAAGGTCTCTTATGTATTCAATCTTATTCTATAGGATAAAATTCTGAAAACTGAGCAGGGAACATTAAATTTTTAGTGCAATTAAACCAGACGAGAAAATTCTATCTGGTTATTTTATGGGCAAATTGGAAAAAATATATAGTATATCATTTATGAAAATAATAAAAAGAAACGGTCCCAAATGCATGCACTGGGGTACTCCAGATGTGCATGTGTATACGTACTCTAAAAAAAGATCTCCCTGGTTTTACTAAATGATAAGCGTTAATTAAAAACAATTTAATCCTGTTCAGAAGAATTGATTGAAATCCAAAACGACTTAATTTATCTATGAGTATGATATGAATAACTGAGTCAAAAGCATTGCTGAATGCATTGGAAATACGATCAATTTGCATTAGAAGAACAAAAGTAGTAGATACAATTTATATGGCATCGGTGCCATTGTAATTCCATATCCGTAGAACAAGGATGTTTATTCTGAAAAGGGATATGAAAAGCTGATATTCAGGAAGAAAATGTAATAGATTAGAAGTTTCAGAGAAGAGTTCTTGGATGAATATGAAAAATAGTATTCTAGACAGAACAGAGCCCTGTGGCACACCAGCATTTATTTTGTTGATCTTAGACTGGAAACCGTGCAACACAAATTGTATTGAATGGCCCGAAAGCTAATATCTAATCAATATTGATTTTTCGAATATTCAAAGGAAGTATATCACAATTAATCACATACTCCTTAAATGAAGTACCGACAAATTAAGTAGCGACATTTTCCACTTTATTTTGCTTACAAAAACCACCCGCAAAGTTTTGGGGTTGGCATACATTCCAAAGGTTCTCAATTGTGTCTTATTCTACTTGTTGATATTCATTAAATTTTCCTTAAGTCATTGACTAACTGTAAAAAGATTATTGCTCTACTTTCAGCTATTTCTTTTGCAACTTCTTAATTTAAAACAATTTTAAAAGTACTTATGAGTTATCATTGGTGTACAAGAACACATTCAAAACTTATTTTTATTTTGTAACTAAAATCCTCTTTAGAAATTACATTATTACACAACTTTTTAAATACTGTTCAACCGCTAAAAATAAAATATTTTGTTGAAAAATTGAATCCTCATGTGTGTGTAGTCTTATCTCAAAAATGTCGGTGTGCTCTACTTTACTATTTGCCATGATGGTGGACCTAAAAGTCGGCAAACTTTACTCGAGGATCCTTAAAACTCTTCATCGTTTTTCTAATGAACATGCTGACAGCTTATGTTTTTTTTTTTTTAGTAATTCTTTAGTTTATCTATTATACAAGCATACGTGAACATTAAGTTGACATTTACTTTCGTAGGTTGTAATTGGAGAATATAAGGACATTTTGTTAATGTTGTTTTTGTTTTGTGTGTTTTTGTTTTTTGATGTCATATCGTTTGACTGCTTGCCAGCATGTAACTTGAGTTCAGTGAACTCTATTTTTCGTGATAAGTACTTCAAATTATATAAATCACACACACACGTCAACAGTTAACAATTTGGTACAAACCCACAATAAGCCAAATGAAGGAACTTTCATCCAGCAGTTATGGCGACATCTAAGGAAAAAATAAAAATGTAGATTTGCTTGGTTTTTTTGGTGTAAGAATGAGGAGGGGCTTAAGTCGCCGCGGTACTATTTTATAAGTGCTAATCCCATGACAGTCATATTATCGCTAAATTACAAAGAAAAAATAACTAAATGTTTTCCACATGGCAGTGGTTGGGTTTTAATGGTGGTGTATGGTGGTTTGGCCATTTGCACTATTATCATGCCGCCAACAACGCCGGTATAAAATTCCAATTTCAATAAATCTCCTTCTTCCAGCCGCCATCCGTTGTGCTGGCCAATCCATATCTCCTTGTTTTTGTGTTTTTTTGCGAGCCCTGTTACCCTGAAATTTGGTGAAAGTTTGCATGTTTTTTTTGTTTTGTGTTTTTTTTTGTTTTGGGAAGGATTTTTCAGAATGAAAAATTGATACATTCGGAGAATAAATGCAAAATTTGTCGCATTTTTTGTTTGTGTTTGGTCCTTTTTAGTGAGAAGGTTCAACTGTATTTTTGTATAAATTTGTGTCTTTTGTTTGTTTTAATGGCTGGATGGTGCAAAAGGAGGCGTTGTTCGTGAAGCTTTGTGCAAAAGATGGCCTCGGTCGCCATCAGCAAAGGCTTAAATGCTATTTTCGAAATTCAAAAATGCAATGGCATGTCTTCCCTCTCCATAGATGTCTGGGATGTTGTTGTTATTTTCATTATGTTGAAAAAAAAAAATAATATTTTATATTAAATTTTTTGTCGAATGTTTAAAGTAGGAGCTTTGGTTAAAGGCTCGTAAATTTATTTTTTTTTTCTGAAATAATCATAATGGAAGATTGTTAAGCTTTAATTGGAAGCAGAAAATTAGTGAATCGTTGAATGAAGTGGAAGAGTAAGATTTGAAGCCTATTTCAACTATCTACTATTTTTAGGTTGTGATGAGCTTTTTGCTTTTCAGTCGTACTGACAAAATCACGAAACTCCAAATGAAGGTATTTGGAACATTATTACAAAATCTTTGATAAAAACAACTCATTGCTTAATGCTTCGAGCAATAAAGCTATGATGACCAGATCGACTTACCTCGTCTTTGAAATGATCATTCAAATACTTAAGGTTGTTTTATTTAGCATATTAAGGTGTTTTTCTTTTTTCGAGCTCCAGAACTCGAGCGCATAGAGTTTGCTTGAATTGTCTCCGAATTGAGCGAGCTTTGAATACTCCGATTTGTTTTTCTAAACACACTTGCACTTTTCATTTTCCTTCTTGACACACATTACATTTCGTGTGCTCAGCAATTTACTCTAAATGTTCAGACGATTATGTCCGAGCAAATCGAGCGCGCTCTTAACATGTTCAACAAAAAAAGAAACACACATTCGGACCTCTGAACGCTCTGAGTAAAAAGGAAACACAAACAAATTTAGATGCATGAAATCCAAGGGAGAACGATGATATGTCTTACTGCTGCCTGGCTTGAAACCAATATTATATCTATTCCTATCGCTGATGGACATGTGGCTGGATAACCTTAACAATACCAAGGCATCAGACCACAGCTGAACCAACTTGATTTGAATACTATATGGAGATGGAGGGATCTGCCTTATGTTCCAGATTAATTGGAAGTTCTACTGAAGGGTCGGAAAGCATCTGAAATACTAAGTTAATTGATAAATTATTAATTTTTTGGTAACTTACAACATTCACAATAATACAATAGCTGCTGCTGTCAGGGAGTTTAGATTAGGTTAGGAAGGGCGTGCGTAACTCAAAAGCTGCTGCGTACACGGGGGCCTATGGGTTCATTGTGGTCCCCTTTCACACAGAGATATTCCTTACTAATGTTTCATGAAGACTGTTTCATTTACAAACCAGCACGTACTCTCTATATATTTTTTTCATATTTACCATTTGTATATGCACCAATGGTACGTTTGTAGATTTGAACAGTCGCAGAGCATGTGTTTAATGGTTTCTGTTTCATCAGCGTCTTGACAGCTCCTGCAATAGTCGAGTGCCAATACACCCGGTCTAGTGGCCATTGTACCTATGGCACAATGTCCTGTTAATACACCTATCAAGGTTCTGATGCTCTTTTTACTCAGTGATAAAATATACTAGGGTTTCTTTTCATTGATTCTAGGCCATAAACTTCTAGAGACAACACAGTCGCTCCTGGATATCCAGGAGTTATTTATTTGCTCTTTCATTTGTATGTCTATTTTGCTTTTCACTACGCCAAACGGGACTTCAGGACCTATATCCAATAAGTTGCTGCTGCCCCTATTTGCCATAGAACCCTTCCTTGCCATTTCATCTGCTATATCATTCCCTTCTACATTGCTGTGTCCAGGAACCCAACAAAGTTTGACTCGGTTAGAGTTACCGATGACATTCAGTATGCTTCGGCACTTTGCCACTGCCTTGGATCTTATTGTCTCGCTGGATAGTGCTTAGGTAGCTGCTTGGCTGTCCACGAAAAATGTGATCTCTGATGAGATCAGTTTTCTTCTTTGGATCATTTCAGCTGCTTTTTCAATCGCGTAGATCTCAGCCTAAAAGACGCTCCATTCATCTGGGAGTTTATATGATTCCTTAATATTAAGGGCTTCACAAAACACCCCGGCTCCTGTTCCTTCTTCCATTTAAGACCCATTAGTGTAGATGGGAATACCCTGTTCTCTTAATAGTGAGCTAGGTTCCCATCCATGTCTTTCCTGTATTATCATCGTGAAATTTCTGTTGAAGTCAATTCTCGGTGGTAAGTAGTCCGTTGTCATATCAAGTTAAGCCATGTTTCCGTAACTTGTCCTGATAGCTCCATGACCTTTGGTACTGTGCTTCCAAAATACCGTTTCTTTAAGTAGAAGTGCACTCTTGGCAGCTGTGCACCTTATGTACCTCCATGCCCCTTATTCCCATACAGGTTAATCTCTGTACCATGTTAAGGTTTTTGAGATAGCTATCTTTCTCTACAGCTTTCCGCAACACAATCGACCCGTAGGTAAGTATGGGGCCAACGATCGCTGTGTTACTCCAAAGAATGACTTGCGGCCGCATGCCCCATTGTGCTCCAAAGGTTCTTACATGTGTAGAAGGCGCGAGTGCTCTTTTCATTCTTTCGTCTGTATTCCGTTTCCAAGTTAGCTTAAATTCTAGGATTACTCCTAATATTTGGCTTCTGTGGAAAGTTTCAGAGGGATCTCATTCAGCTTAGGAGGTATAAAGTCCTCCAGCTTTCTTTTCCTCGTGAACAGAACTAGTTCAGTTTTAGAAGGGTTAACATTAAGACCGTTTTGCCTTACCCACGAAGATAATTTCTTAAGCGCAGATTACATTATATCTTTGATGGTGGTAAGGTACTTCCCCGATATCAGAATTACTATGTCGTCTGCATAAGCCACTGCTTTAATTCTTTTATTTTTAAGGAAGTTCACGACGATTTCTTTGACAAAAATCTGTATCTGCCCCACGAGTTGTGACCTAGGACTTAACCAAAGCAAAACGGATCTGCTGCTGTTTATTACCAGAACTAAACAAAAACCTTTCACTCTATCACGACTCAATGGCAAGTTGAAGCACTGCGCTGTCTTCCAGTGCAAAATATCTGGACGTTATTCTTGATGCTAAATAAATTGTGGTAAACAATATTCGGTTATTATATAGTTTGATTCCCATGGATATTTTTTTCGAAGTCCACTGGTTAATGTACTCCTACTGTTAGTTTCTGTAAGGCTTCCTAGTTCAATTTTCATGAAGGATTGGAAGGATGACGTTGTGACGTTTGGACTTCAACACAATTATTTTTACTGTTGTTTCAAAGATGGAGTGTGGTGTTAGGTCCAGAATCTTATCCGTGTCATTGCATGCCTCTAGGTATTTTCGACGAAACTGCTGGCAATTAAGGAAAAATGCAATGTACTTAAACAGGGCTTAAATCAAAATCGGTAAACTGTTATCCTGACAGACAGACAGCGGTAAATTTTACTATCTCGGCCTCAGAAAAGTCTTAAATAATTAGTCCAGTAATACAAAAGTGGAATCGCAAGCCTAAATAGTAACCTTAAACTAAAGCAGCAAAGCAAACAGTGGTAGAAAAGCGTCCAACAGTGCGCCCTCCTACAACAACGCCCGTCAACCCCCAAATTTCTTACGCCCAAATGGCGTCAGGAAGGGGAAGCACGGTACAGCCTACACCAAAGGTCGCCCAACAGGCCCCCGTGCCTAAGGCGCCGGCGGCACAGGCGGATATTATGGGCGTTCTACTGGCCATCCAGGGCCAGTTGAACGGCCTCCAAAACCAGATCATGGAGCAGGCGACTAGGGTGGATTATCTCTACTCTGTTTTGCGGAGCTTAACGCAACTTAGAGGTTAAGGGCGCGCTGCCGGAGAGGCCCTTTAAGATCCTAGTGAATGTAAATTCACTGATTAGGACCGAACGTAGAGCGAATTTATTCCAATTGCTTAAAGACATAAGTCCAGATGTGTTTATGGCTAGCGAAACCAAGCTTAACCAGAAACATAAATTGACTAACAACAATTACAATATCGTAAGGAGAGACCGACCCAACTCCACTCAAGGAGGGGGCGTCGCAATCTTTATACGTAAAGGCATTAGTCATAAGGTAATATATAATAGTGATGTGCGTAAATTTCGGAGTTTAGAGACATGCATCATATGCATTCATCTCCAACAGGGGAAGCGAATATATGTGATCGCTGCCTATGCACCGGAAACACCTCAGCCCACACAGTTTATAACAGAGCTTGAAAAGCTTTTTGAATGCTTAAGATTAAGCTCGGAAGAAAACTACTACATATTGGCTGGTGATTTGAATGCCAAACATATAGATTGGGGAAATCAAATACAAAATCCTCTTGGTAACCATCTGTATAATTGGATGGGTCGATACAACCTGGAGTATCGCATTGAACTTCTCGCTACAGACAGGCCATCGTTTCCAAGAAGCGGTGCCTATCTGGATCAATTGTTGAAAGACGCAAGACTAACAATTACTGATACTGTGGGCCATCGGCCTAAAAATTGTTTAAGAACGATCGAGTACGACAGTGACCACTGCGGACTCGCCGCCGTAATACAACTTCCGAACGCGCTTATGGAGTTGGAGGAGTATGTACCGGTGCATACTTACAATTACAGTAAGGTGCGCTGGCCACGCTTCTCGAACGTCTTATTGAGCGAATTACGATCAAATGGTATATCCCCACCAAATGACTGGAACATGACAAATACTGAAATTGACAGATACTTAGAACAAATGGACGAAACAATTCAACGAACAATGAACAGGACAATACCGAAATACAAAGAACGTAACGCAACTGACATGTACCGTAACGCGACAATTGATGCACTACACAGACAAAAAAGTGGCTTACTGACAAGACTAAAACGCTTGTACAGACGGTTTACTGACACACGAGATCTGGAGATAAGGACACTGAAGTAGTCCATCAAAAACATCAACCAATTGATCAAAGAAAATTATAGGTTGTCCATTAATTTGTTTTGGGACAACAAAATTCGGGCCGTGAACGCTACCGACCCGAGTATGTTCCCACAAATTAATAAGATATTCAGAAGAAAAGATCATAACGACCTTCCGTGCCTTAAGCTCCGGAGGACGACACAAAACAGAGACGTACTTCTGACAGCTGGTATAGACCCAGATGACGCCGTCTTGGACGATGACCTCTTCATAATCGAAGATCCGCAGGAGAAGGTGGAGGCTGTGGGGGCTGCTTTCCAGCAAGTGTACAAGGTGAATGCTAGCATTCGCCCGAACCATGACCTGGAGAGAAGAGCTCTGGTTCAACACTTTTACCTCCGGAACGATATAACGCAGTGGCGATCTGAGAACCTTGGTTTTACCGGGTTTAATGATGAACATTTGGCAAACGCATAATCGCCGAGCGAAATGGGACCAGTTCCCTGTTAATTTCGAAGATTGAGTTCCAGCTCATCTTTGATTCACTAAAGAAAAAGAAATCAGCAGGAGTCGATGGTATATCCAACGTTGTACTACGACATTTGCCTCAAGAAGCAGTTGACATATATACCACACTGTTCAACAACGCGCTGAATAATGCATATTATCCAGTGCGGTGGAAGACAGCAGTGGTGCATCCTCTCCCTAAAAAGGGAAAGGACAATTCCAATCCGGCGAATCTCAGGTCGATAAGTCTTCTTCCGAGTATCAGCAAGGTATTTGAAAAGGTTATAAATAGGGCTCTGTTCAAGTGGGCGGAGGACAACAAAATCATACCGGATAATCAGTTCGGTTTTAAGACGGGACATGACACAATTCATGCCGCGTCTAAACTCGTTTCTGATGTCCAATGGAACAAATCTAAAAAGCAGTGTACGGGTGCCTGTCTGGTTGATTTGGAGAAGGCCTTCGACACCGTATGGTTAGAAGGCCTCTATCTAAAGCTAACCAGACTAGGTATAAGTAAACCTCTATTGTATATGCTTTATGACATGCTAAATGGTAGAAAGTTTATTGTCAAGATTGGCAATGTAACTTATACCGCAATTTTTAATATTAAAAATGGTCTTCAGCAGGGAGCGGTTAACTCGCTGATTGCATTCAGCATTTACACCAGCGATCTGATAGGTAGTCTAACTCAGGCAATTGCGTACGCCGACGATCTAATTGGGTACAGAACAGCTAATACGGTTGAGGTCATCAAAACTCTTGCATAGTGATTTCGACAAGATTAAGCGATATTGTGATGACTGGAAGTTGAAAATCAACTTCAGAAAATCAGAAACTATTCTGTTTAGGACTCTGTTGTCTAGCGCCTGAAGGGATATGAGAAAGAACTGGCGCAAGCTGGTGATCGTAGGGCCACATGGACATCCAGTGGGCGAGTAAATGTGCAGTAAAGTACCTTGGCATCTGGTTGGATCAGTACATGTATTTCGACAGACATATATGTGCTACTTTGGCCAGGGCTAGGGGACCCTTTGCCTTGACAAAACGACTGTTTTATAGCAGCCGTCTTGACAGCAGGGTAAAGGTGATTTGCTACATGGCCCTCATCAGGCCGATGATTGCCTACGGATGCCCGGTGTGGTTCAACGTTGCCCCATCTCAAATGGAAAAGATTCGGGTGTTTGAGAGGCAGTGTCTTCGACGTTGCCTTGGATTACACAGAACACCAGAGTCGGAGTACAAACGATATTATTCCAACCAGGTTCTATACAACGGAGCCAACATAAACAACATAGATAATTTTTTGTTTAAGCTGATTCGGGGTCACGTTGCAAGAGCGATGTCCTCAACTAACAACTTAATTTTTGGGGCGTATTACCCAAATAACCAATATTTCGAGAGTGCGCGGTTAAGTGGCTACATCCCTCCCGAGGCATTCCTCTATTTAGACAGTCGAGGGCTGATACAGGATGGAGGGGCGGTTCCGCTCATCTACCACGTCAGCCGGAAAACTGTGGATAGGCGACTCCTGTATGGTCGAGACGTCATCGCTCAAGGTGGAGAAGAGCGCCTTCGGTTCAGTAGGACTGTGTCCGATTGGGAGCAGAGGGATAGGGCGAAACAGGAGAACCAGTTCTGGTGGCTCTCTGAACAGCATCGTGATATTTAAAGTCGATGAAGATATTATATCTTGGCCGACTTACATAGATTTAGGGCAATTAGGTATAGGGAACAGTCAGGGTGGCACCAAAAAAAAAATTAAAAATATGTATGTATGCGGGGGCATACGTACATGTATCTGCGTGTCTGTACATGCATGTGCGTACGTATATGTATGTACGTATGTACATGTATGGGTGGGTTGCATGTTGGTGTGTGTATGCATGCATATAAAAAATAAACAAAAAAAAAATTTAAAAAACGAAAAAAATGCTGCTGTGGCTGTTCTAGTTTTTAAGTAGTTTTAAGTATTATTAGGTATTTTAGGTGGTTTGGGTTGTTGGTTAGTATAAGTTAGTTTTATTTAGTTTTAATTATTTTTAATATATATTTAGGTTTAGTTTATAAGTAAAAAAAAAAGATAAGATACCAAGTTTTTTTGAAAGTTTCCTTGAAATATAAAATAAAATAAAAAAAAAATTAGATTTAATTAAAATAGTTCTTAGGTCGAAATACATTAGTTTTAAGAGTTATTGTTTAATTTAGAGCGCCCGTAAAGGGCCAGTAGATTAGTTGTAAGTTATTGATAATTAGGCTAGTTTTAAACATTTTTGTCTAGCTTTAAGATAGTTATAAGTTAAAATGAAATAAAAATGAATAAAAAAAAAAAAAAAAAAAAAGTAACCTTAAACTCACATTCATCTGGGTTCCGGGCCACAGTGGCATGCAGGGAAATGAATAAGCGACAAAATAGCCATGCACAGCTCACTTGCGGAAAGGAAAGAGTAAATATTCCACCTGGAGTGGTGAAATGTAATATTTTCTTAATTTTTGTTTGAAGAATATAGTGCATTGCATTTCGACCGATAGGAGGGCCTGTGGTGAAGCCGGGCATTCGTCACAATACCCGTTGCTGAAGTTGTGAGCATCAGCAAGAAAAAGGAATATCACTTTCTCTGTAGACGACCTTTCAGATTTGAAGATCAGATACCTGATCTCTTTTCTAAACATGACGTAGTAGCCTTAGGAAAACTTCGGTAACTACTGTATCAAGAACATCTTTCGGACTCAATAGCTCGCAAGTGAGCATACTAGGGTTTTTGGGGTTTTTATGATACACATTGTACAGTGGATATACATAGTTGGATTTTCTTTTGCTCCGGTACCAATGATTCTGGTGCGGATGGTGGTAATCCAGCGGTGGGAGTGCCCTGGAACACCCAATAATGATTTTTATCAATACATTCCACAAACACAACCATTACCTACTCGTATGTTTTTTCAAATGAACCTTGGGATTTTGTTTGGTCTCATGTGTTGTCAAGTGGAGTGGGATGACTTTCGACAAACTGCAGTGTAACAACTCACCATGAAACCGAATATTTCCCTGAGGGATCAGATCGTATAATTTTCTGAGGCGGTCAGTAAGAACCTAGCTAGGCTGATTACTGCCTAACTCAGAGCTAGAAAGCAAATAACAGGTTTATCGAGTTATGGTATCAAAACAGGGTACTTCAGCTTTAATGGGAGCGCCATTTTCTACCCATCTCAAATCGCTGCTGTCCTGTTAATTTTTATCAATTATGAATTGATAATTGCCAATTTTATCATGGTAAGCTCTTTTATCAAGGACCCACAAATCGCCCCTTGCGGTATCAAATATAATATCATTTTTTTTATATAATAAACACACACTAAAGGGGTTTTGGCTACCCTTAATATGACAAGTACAGTGCGAGCTTTAGCAAAAAAGGGAAGGATTTTAACGGAGATACCGATGTACATTGGTTTTGAAGTTCAGAATATCAAAATGAGGGAAAAATAGAGCCTGGTAAAGCATTCCGCACATACGTGTTGTACGACTAAAGAAAGAATCTCTGCACTTGACTGTCTGTATGAAATTGGGCTCATGGGTAAGCTGATGAGCATTCCTAGAACCGAGAGTATTACGGTTGAATTGTTTAAGGGAAGGAATGCAACTGGCTACTTCGGTAGAACACTGTTTATAAAATAACGAAATACATGAAACATTTCGATGATTTTCGAGAGATGTAAATGTTTCCACTATAGTTCAATCGCCAATCATTCTTAGAGCTCTATTTTGAATTCTATCTAAGAGATTCAAATGAGTTTTGGGAGCTCCTGCCCAAATGTGCGAATTATACTCCAGCTTTGGACGAATGAAGGCCTTATAGATTACAACCAGATCAGGGGAAAAGAATTTCTTGCATCTTCGCAGAAAGACCAAACACTTTGTAGCGTTTTTGGCAACATCAAATATGTGCTCATTCCACAAGATCTGGTCTGTGATGCACATACCAAGTACCGAAAGCTGGTCGGTTTCTTCAATGCAAGTACCGCTCATAAATTTGAATTTAAAAAAAAAAAAACGCCTTAAAAAGCCAAACAAAATGTTTGTTCTAATTTATTCTAGATGCTTTTTCTTATTTCAATTATCAATGATTCCATATAATTTTCATAAATTAATTATTCAAAGAATATTGCTTTCAGTTTTCATTTTAACAAAATTCTTCCTTTAGAAAACTAAAATGAAATTTCCATATTTTAGTCCAGTGGCTCTTTCCAGTTTGCCGGCTTTTAAATTAGGTAAAATTGCGTCGCAGGGATTCATAATTAGCTCGCCCACGAATGTGCTACTTTCCATATAGAACTCTCGGTGCATGCCATCCGTGCTTTTTGACGAATAAAGTGCATGAGAGGCAAACTACAAAATCGTGTCATATCATTGAAACCAATCTGACTGCAAATCTTAGGTAATTGAAAGTTTTTTTTGCGGGTATGTAGGTATGCTGCTTGATAGTCCATTCCCGGTGTAGCCTCGTTTTAATCATAGAGACGACAGTTCAGGGGTTTTATGCTTTTGCGGATTGCAGCTCCTTTTGAAAGTGATGCAGTGGGATATTTTTTTTAAATATTAAAAGCGGACAAGCGGCGCATAATGATCAACCAACATCATCTCAATGGTTGGATTCGTCGACATCGTTCGTTCGTCGCCATCGCCACCGTCGTCGTCGTCATCATCATCGTCAATGTTGTCGCCATCTTCAACACTAACGAAACTCATCATCAGCTTTCGTAGTAACTAGATTGGAAGTGGAGTGAAGCTAGAGATGATTATTTTTTAAAGGTTAAACGTGGGGGTTAGAAAAAATAAAATAAAATAAAAAAAAAACTGAATCAAATAAAATTACCCTCCTTTTCACTATCTCTATCTTCAACATCATCATTGACGACGACGACGTCAACAACATCATGCACATCCGCACAGAATTACATGATAACCTTATGAGGTATTAATTTATTCAGTTTAAGGTTTTCTAAGAAATACGGGCTTCAGTGATAGAAAAGTGGATTATCGATGGCGTGCAAATCGATTTAATAAGCAACAAGCTCGCCTTGATCGATTTTGAAATTCAGGACAAGTGTTTTAGATTAACAACAATCGTGAATTAAGGCTGAGAAGCTTGTAGCACCACGATGAGCAACTAATTAGCCACTTTTTGTCAACAGTTTTGTAATCCTTCTAATTTTATGTGAATCTAAAGAATTTTTGCTGACTACGTAGGTCTTAATCTCTGAGCAAGTCCACCACCAGCATCAAGTGCAGATGACCAGTGATTTGGCAATAAATGGTCTTGAGTAAGAATTTCTGAATTTGACTTAATATAACCTATCTTCAAGATACGAGGTTATCCACTTGATTGAAGATGGCGGAAACCCGTATAAATTAAGTTTAAGCTTGATAATCTCATGAGACAATTGATCAAAAGCTTTCGAAAAGTCTGTGTATACACAATCAACTTCTTGGCCACTTTCCAAGGAGTTTAAACATTTACTCAAAAAGACAACTAGATTAGTAACAGTAGAACGTTTCTGCATAAAACCATGTTGTTGGTTGCAGATAATATTTTTACATATGAATGTCAAACTATCACATACAACTTGTTCGAACAACTTCGGAATGCAAGAAAGTTTAGAAATTGATCTATAGTTGGTAATATTGGTTTTGACTCCATTTTTAAATACTGAGGTTATAAATGCATTCCTCCAAACTGAACGAAATTTACCTAATTTCAAAGATGGTTCAATAATATTACTCAGAGGAAGAACTAAAATGGACCTACATTTTTTTACTCAAGATTACGTCATTATAAATGAGATTTTATGGATACCCGTCACATTTTTGTTTTTAGAAATTATAAATTTCCGGAGTTTTTCCTGTCTAACTTCAAAGAACGCCCCATGGTTTCCAGATATTCGTTTTTTTGAATTCTTCAGAAAGGGAAATGTAAACTACTTGATTATCTAGCGTCATGAACGTATTTTTTCCAAGCCTTATTTCTTTTATTTCGGATAAATTTCAGTTCTTTTGTGAACCAACGATAACAAGAAGAATTAGAGGGAATAGATCTTTTTTCTTTGGAACTGTTTCATTAATGCATCTCATCAAAATAGAATAGAAGCTGGAGATAGTTGAGTAAAGGTCATTAGAAATCGGTAAATGTTCTATACCGGAGTATATTAAACTATTCACGAGCTGTTAAAAATCACCTTTGCGAAAGTCAAAACTATGGGAACAGTCATGAGGATTACTATTTTCTAGTAAATAACCGCTCAAGTCAAGAAAAATATCAAGAGCGGGTGATAACGATCTATGTTAGATAAAGCAGAAGTAGATTCTACCACTACTGTACTAACGGCGTCAGATGAGAAAATAAGGTCAAATTGTCTATTTTTAAAATTTTGTATAGAGCTAACTTGATATAAATCTGTAGAGATAATATTATCCAACATTTGGAGCTCCTGGTGGGATGAACTTGTGGCAGCTTCAAGATAGGATTCGTCATCAGAAGGATGAAGGTCAAAGTGAGGAAGATTAAAATCCCCTAATAGAAGGATATTACTGTCCAGGCTAGCTAAGCTAAAAATAAAGTCAAGTGCTATACTGACACAGGACTTTTAGGTGGAATATAAGCAATTAAAACAAATAAGACAAAAGATTCCTTAGTTCTTCATCAAACTACAACATCTAAGCCCTACTTGATGTTTAACCAATTTTTTAAAATCCTGTGAGCTGTATCTACTAAGAATGTGGTACTGTGGTCGAACATAATAACAAGTACGTGCGACCCAGTCGTGCATTTTATTTACTTTCACTCATCAACTTAACACATTCCTGTCTAGGTCATTTTAGCGTTAGGCTCAGTTAAGTTAAAATGTACCCCTTTCATTTTAATTCAAGCATGTCCAAGAAAAAAATATTTCAAATATATCTCAAACAAAACTTGACCTTAATCAAGTAAGACCAAGTACATATACAGTACCTAATGTATCTGTTTCCTGATTTTAATTGAAATATCATTTTATTTTCCACATCGTTTTGTTCTTGCTTTCCCCAAAGAAATGCCAGAATGTGCTGCATAGATACATACTTGTGTATGTAGTCCTCAACTCTGCTGTTCTATTTTTTTTAGGGGAATACGTATGTGTTACAGTTATGTTCGTATTCTTAGGTTTGACACCGTTGACAAGCTGTCACATTTTCCAAACTGTATAAAAAAAAACACTAAGTGCGTATTTTTCGTATTTCTTGTTCACATTTTTATTTTAAGGAGCTGATTCTCTAAGTTGATTTTGAAGAAGATGTCAAAATGAATTTTTCATTAGAACTTTGGACAGTTGGCAGCAGATTTTGTCGTCTTGGTATTGTGACAGATTCGAAAGGAACATACGGACGAATCACTGTTAAATAATTTACAAATAAGAAGTATTTTTTAGCAAGACATGTTTTTATTTGTGTTTTTATTTTTAGTTCTTTCACTTTTAGTGGTACTTTCCTATTGATTTTATATAAATAATGTCTATTTTATACCTCTCTTATGATTTATGTAAATGAATACGTGCCAGATATGAGCGATTCGTTCTGTGTTAAAAGATACGTTTTGGCATCCTACATTAAAAAAAAAAACTAATCGCTGTTATAATGCACATATTCAATAATTGATTTTAAGCGTGCATGAGTTACACTATTGACGAATAAATAATAAATACTATTACACAATTTTCGCAAAAAAAAATTATTTTTTGCGTAGTGCCTGAACTGCAGTTTTATGAATATCTGCAGTCTCATGCAGTCTCATAACCATTTAAACTAAGCACATAAAAATTGTCGTAAAAATATAAAATAAAAAAAACTTACGATATTTTAAAAACTCCTGGTCATATTAACTGGACAGTAAAGGATGCAAGTCGTAAATTTGTTGTAAATTAATCGTAATCTAGGCGCGAAAGAAAAAAAGGCGATCTTATTGTGTGTGCATTGTACGACGACACACGCCACGTTTTGCTGGATGTATATTATCATTTAGAGATAGATACTTACTTAGGTCATGAGGTTACCCTTGCGGGACATAGGGCCTCCACTACTTATACGCGCCATTGTTTATAGGGTTCCTGGAGATGTACCTCAGTTCAGGGCCTCCACTACTTATACGCGCCATTGTTTATAGGGTTCCTGGAGATGTACCTCAGTTCTCTCCAACTCTTCCCCAATTGTGCTGCTGCCTCTTCGACAGTTCCTTGCCATGTACTTCTAAGTTGACCCACATCGACCCACACACGTCTACCCCTCTAAGTGAGGGCATGCTATTCCATCGCCTGACTCGCAATGCACTCGGGAACTTTTCGAAGCGTATGTCCAATCCACTGCCTCTTACGTTATCGTACTATAGAGTCAATTGGTTCCTGACCTGTCCCCTCATGAAGTTCATAAAGTTTGGCCAGAAAATCCTCAAACTGTTTCATAGACATCTATTTCGAGAACGTTTGCAGCTTTCTTGTTAAAACGGGTGCTACTTTTCAAGTACTGCATCCATAAAAAAGCACGGAAACAACATTGCAGTGGAAGAGTGAAACGGTCGTAGCTTGGTCTTTAAGTTTCTGGAGTTATTTCTCTATATATTTGACAGCATTCCGAATGCAGCCGTTGATTTCCCGATTCGGCTGGATAAATCTAGCTCGGTCCCACCATTAGTAGAGACAATACTCCCAAGATATAGAAAACTCTTTGCCATCTCTACTGGTTGTGTAGAAATATCTATTTGTGTAGATGAGGAAGTTCCAAGGCGTGATCCTATGAGAGAGTAAGCATGAAGCATGATTGCAGATTCCACTGAATTTCTCCATTTGCAGTCTATAAAGCTGCATTGATTGAGCATCACTTATCAAGGACAGTATTGGTGACATTATACAACTCTGTTTAACCCCGCACTTTGGATTTCAGACTCCTCTGACAACCATCCCTTATGCAGAACGATACATTTGGATAGATAGATAGATATATAAAGATTTTTATTGCATTTCATTTAAATTTACATTTTCATAATTATATAAACAAAAAATCATTTAAGCATGGCTTTTGCGGTCTGCCAGATTGTCAATGCAGAACAATGTGTGTATTAACAAGACATTAAAAAAAAATTACCAAAACGAAATTCAGAAGTTTTCATTCATTATTGCAGTTTTATACCTTTGTGCGATCTTGCACTAATCGTAGAGTTTGACAACACCCATTTCGTTCAAGATTTAACAATTTGTTCCTCCCATAAAATGTTACTTCCAAATATCTCTTCTCATCTCCCTGAGAATCGGACATCTTCCCAAGAAGTGAATAACGTTTTCTCTTTACGCTAAGTTGTATTTACTATAAAGTTTTACCATGATAGATATCACGTGTATTTTATTTTTCTTTATTTTATATTATTGAATTTTGAGTGGATCAAATTTACCGGGGGACATTGTAAATTTTTCCAATCGTAACTGCATAACTGAAGTATCTAATTTTGTATTATAAATAAAAATAGACTTTGACTTTCTTGGACTTAGTGATAAATTATGCTTGCGTGCCCACTGATGAATGATCTTTAAGTCATTGTTCATCATCTCAATACCTCTGCATATCAAACCCAGTTCACAACTCAAGAATAACTGAACGTCGTCGGCAAGCATACAAACAGTACAATTAAAGTTGAGGGATTTCGTTCACGTAGAGAGAGAATAGTAGAGGCTCGAGAATGGAACCCTGGGGAACTCGAGCAGGTACCCCAAGTAATGCTGACGTATTATTTCCAATAGCTACGCATTGTCGACAATCGTTAAGATAAGAATCCAAAACTTGGACTGCCGGAGAAGAAAATCAAAAATAGAATGGTTAAACGTATCGAATGCTTTTGAAAAGTCTAATAACGTCAAAATCGTGGGACGGTTAACATATAGGTTTTGACGAATATCGTCGACAACAAGTAGGAGTGCAGTTTTACAACTTCTCTCTGTACGAAAACCAGATTGGGCAGAACTTAGGTGATCGTTACCATTCAAGTGCAATTGCAACTGCTTTAAAAGGATTTTTTTAAACACTTTTGACAAAAATGGTAGAATTGCAATTGGTCTGTACTCAGGATTGGTTTTGAGGCTTAGGAACTGGAATTATTTTAGTTTTTTTTCCAGGAGAAGGGATACACACAAGTAGTTAAGGTTTGATTAAGGATGTGAGTTATATATTTAAGAAGGAAGGGAAGTAACAGCCTTAGAAATTTAGGAATAATTCCATCCAAACCTATAGCATTATACTTAATTGATAGCAAAGCTTCAAGAACGTCTTCATCCGTTAGTCGAGTAAAGTCAAAAGATACATTATTGTCACTTTAATAGCCTGATAATAAAGATGGTGAACATGATTAATCATAGATTGAAGAAACAGACACGAATTGTGTACACGAAGTGTATTACAGTCTAAGTTTGCAGGTAGAATCGATCGCTGTTTACCAACGCCGAGTTTGCGCAGCTTTTGCCGAGATATTTCCCAGACTGTGCTTCAGAATTAACAAAATGTTCATAGTAGCGCCGCTTTCGAATTCGAAATACAACAAATTGCGTAGGGACCTATAAGCATCAAGCAATAAATTGAGCTTATATCGTTTCCAGCGAGTATACGCAATATTCCGTTGTTGTCTCAAAACTGGCAAATATCTGTTAAACCAAGCTTCACCACCTGGATAACGAAGTCTTATGTCGTAGTGGAATGTGCTAATCAAAAAGATTTTTTAAATTTTCTTCGAAGAATAAAACCTTCTGATTCACAAATGACATCAAATAAATGTCATTCCATGGTATTTGAGAAACGTTGGATCGTAGTCTACTATAATCTATATTTTTGAAATCTCTATAACGTGTACATTATAAGAATCACGAAAATAGGTTTTTGCAGCAAGGTTATGGTTAAATCTATATTTAAGTTTTTTGTTATATTAATGCCAAGTTACCTGTATACGTGTAGCATTCTATATGTTTTCCCCATTGTAGTTTCATTTTTCAATTACCGCTTTACGCCAACCACCATTTTTAAATATCATCATATTTAAATATTTTTAAACACTGACTGTTACTTAATTTTTAAGTTATTTAATATTAAAAAAAATTAAATAAATAAAATATAACGAAAAACAATGACCCTAATCATACGAATTTGACTGTATAAATCCAAAGAAGCGAGCCGCACATCTGTAACCCATTTCTTTCAATCGTTTAAATATAAACCATGAATGTGTGATTTATTCCACGGATACAGAGAGTGACTGAGAGATTTATTCTATTGACAAAAAACCACATGCATGCAGTTCCAGCGAGCTGGAAAAAAGTTATCGACAAACGCACCGCATCGCCCGTCATTCATATGCTCCAATGACGCACAAATGCCAATCAAGACTTTATTGAAAATATAAACAAGAACGAAGTGAAACGAAATGCAAAACGCATGACGATGATTAAGATAAAGAAGAACTAGACTGCCTGTACAATGTGTTTAGTGTTGCCAAGAGAAATGCCAGGAAATTAACACACACAAAAATAAAACTACAGGGTGGGCCACAAATAAAATGTGGATTTAAGAATGAAATAAATTGCTTAAGAGTATTGCTGTACGAGCTCGAAGTTTGGAATGCCTTCGATCAGCATTTCGTCTCAGTTGCCCTACTAATCACCAAGCTACTCGTACAAGGACTTGTAATATTTGCAAGTAAATTACAATGAAACTACAAGTCTACTACAATTGTAATGCGTGATTTGTACAAGCGATTGTGATTTCCCTCTATCTGTAATACAGAGCTATAAGTGTAGAAAAAAAACGATTGTGCGTACTTATGTACACGCGCTAGAAGTAAAACTTCCCTAATATGGAACAATTTTTTCTTTCATAATTCTATGCCAGCTATAACATATTTCAATTTCATGGAAACCGGCCAAAGAACAATGAAGTTGACGTTTTTTGATACCTGTACCAATAATGACCCTATCTTCCAATTATACAAACTTCACCGTGCGTCGCGTCGTTCGAACTTTCATTCATGGTTCAGAAATTTTACATAACATACATTATACTACTCCGTATGCCTATATAAATCTACGAATTACCTACTGAAGCTTTGGGAACGAGACCATCGACTTAAACATTACACAAATTAATACAGCACAATATACCTACACTAATGTTAAATGTAGCCTTGGCGGTGTCCCAACCGCCGGAGTATGCTGTTAAAGGTCCGTTGTTGGCCGCAACAATAGTCAGTGGTGCCACGTTCCAGGCAGCAAAGTTGGTTGCTGCGTGAATGACCAACCCAAAATCGCAAAATCGCAATCACACTTACACAGCTCGTGTTTACCCCTGCGTGAATGAAGTGCGAAAGAGAAAGAAATAGCGAAACGATGAAAGAGAAATAAATCTATCTGAACACGCGCGGGTAGGATTTTCCTTGATTGTTTTTGACGTTTCTCTTTCTACTTTGTCTTTCTTTTTTCGGATTTGCTTCATTTAATTTTCGCTGTAGATGAATGAACACCAATCCAAAGGGCTGACGAATTTAAATGGAGCAATGAAAAAACTTTTAAACTTATTTTAAATTAACCAAATTCTCTACAATAGTTGTCTTTGTCATCCGGAATACGTATATAAATAACTGCCTTCCATTTTTCTTTTAAAAATTAATTTTTGTTCAATATCTGCACTGGGCAAAGAAGATTAAATGAAAGATAGCTGTCTGAAAATGAGAAAAAGGCTTCGTGTAATAACGCGCGTTACCGAACAAAAGTTCAAAAGAAAATAACCAAGGCTGGCGCGGTACAGTCACGCGCTGGGTAATACCAGACCTACATACATATCATGAATAAAAGAAAACAAGATTACGACACTTCTTTTTTGTCTTATTTTATTGACGCCACGACAGATCAAAATCCATTAATCCACATCGGGCAAACGACAACAATTTCCAGATTTGTAATCTCTGGTGACGTCAATAAAACAGGACAAAAAAGAAGTGTCGTAATCTTACGTCAATTGGCGGTCCATAGAAATTGTTTTCCCGCAACGTACGTAGCAAATGCGAATGACAGCAGGGTTTTCGGGTCTTTTTATTTATTTATTTATCAAACTGTCAAACATCACTTTTAATGATTTGGGATCAAATATTTAAACCACGTTTGTAAGTGGGCCTGCCACCAAAATTTAGTAGTTATATATTTGTTACACAAGTGACAATGGACCGAAAATTTTATCGGAGATTTGGCAAAAGAATTAATTCACAATGCTCAAGAAAATATGACAAGATTCATTGTAACTATTTCACAATTCAATGGGATGAATCTTTTCACGACCAGATTTATTTAAGAAAATAATATTGATACTAACTGATTTTCAATTACTTTATCTATTAATTAAACATAACGTGACGACATGAATTGTGTATCCTCTTCATGGTTTGACACTAATTTAAATAAGAACTCATTAACCCACGTATCGTATTCGTATCACATCCATTGTGTTAAAAGAATAAACAATTCTTACAAATGCATGGTTTCGGTTTTGACAGCGGACTTAGGATTCTTTGTATTACTAGTCTACGGTTGTCAACATGACAGTTTAATTTTTTTTTTTTTTGTATTTTTGGTAGATTTAATTTGTTTTTTTTTTTTTAATTTAATATTAGTTAATAATGAAAAAGTTTAATTTAAAAAATTCCAAGTGATATTTGGAACAGTGTTTGCTGTTTTATTAAAAAAAAATATAAAGAAGTAGATTGTTTGTGTGTTTTTTTGTGTGTCTTAAAATATAATGACGTTTGCCGTTGCCGTTGCCGTTGCATGGAAAATGTTTACCCCCGGTAAAGAAGTTTCACTTCAAAAACAATCTCACTGGTAGAAAAGTCCATGAAATCTTACATTGTGAAACTAGAAAAATTCTAGAAGTCGTTTTTGGCTTCTACACTTATAGTTTTTAGTTACAGAAGAGCGTGTAATCTCTATGATAAACAATGGAATTTGCGAAGACGAATCATTCTGCCCTTGCAGGTTTGACAACGTTTTGAAACGTTATGAACCTAAATAAATGAAATCTTGTTAATTTTAAAAATTCGGTTGTAAATGTCATTTAAGCGCACAAAATCATCGATTTGTCTTCTTCCTCCATCATCGGTAAAAACAGCAAAACCATCTACTACACAGTTTATAAATTTAACAGCTATGTAGGCAAATGCGCCATCCTTAAAACAGAAAAAAAAATGCATGGACGACTCAGTTTCACAGGCTCACCAAAGTAAAGTATGGGTTCGTTTCCGTATACTTTAAAAACATGCACATAACATGTCATTAAGCTATGATCGGGAGAATCTCTACAATTGTGAGCATACATATGTATATATACTTATGTATGTTCAATGTACATACATGTATCATTCAGTTTTTTGCCTCAAAATTTCGATGCCGAGTAATTCTCCTGATCCGAACGTTTTTTTGCTATCTCTTTTTTTATTTTTTTTAAATTTTTGTTTTGTTTTTTTATTTTTTGCTTTTTTTTATTTAAAAACAAAATTTTTTTTTAATTTTTTTTTTTAAGTTTTTTTTATCCTGTTTTTTCTTTGGGTTTTTTTTACTGTTTTTTTTTCTTTTTGTTTTTAATTTTTGTATGCATTGGGTGTTTTTTGTGTTCTTTGGTTTGATATGAATATTTTTGCGCTGGGTTTCATCAATCCATCCTTTTGTTCCAGGGTCTACATAGTAGGATAACTATTCAAAAACAGACTTTAGCATTTTTCGCATCGTTTCCTCTAAATTTGTTCCATTTGTAGTGTTTGTGCTAATTGGCAACTCTGGTCACGTTCATTATATTTCTGAAGATGCTACATCTGGAACGAGATGATTTGTGCGTTGCATCTGTTGTGTGTGTTATACAAAAATTGGGAACGCATACGCTGCAGAAGAATTCATTTGTCAATCGACGACGCATAAAGTTCATGACAAATTGCTTGTGCGTTACGAATTGCCACACAAACAATCTTACCAAGTCGAATATCGTTTCTACACACGTATATTTATAGAACGGTTATATAGATTTTGAATCCTCCTATAGATATAGTATGGTTTTTGTTTTGGTTTTCAGACATCCACTGACCTAACGAAAAACCCAAAACCAAATAGAACATTGAGTGGCTTTTGCACTTAGATGTTAATTAGACAAAGCTTGTCGGCCAAATATTGAACTTAATTAACGAATGAAACGAACATAGGATGCGTGCTGGAGATAGAAATTTATTTAGAATTCGTTGATTTAATTAAGTTCAGAAGGATATTGATGCAGAATGAGTGCTCGGAAGTGGCTCTTGACTTGGAAGTTTATATTTAACTATGATATTGGTAAAGGAAAATTCACACGAAGATTTACTTTGGCATAGAAACAGTTTGGAAAGTTAAATGTAATTATTTTTGAGTGTTAGTTTTTTTTTGGTTCAAGTGTTGAAAAAGTTTCTAATGCTAATGTTGATGTCTCGCCTAGTTATGTAGAATATGTATATATATATATATATTTTATGTTCTGTCAGAGTTGTGTTGTTTAAAGAGTGAAATTAAAGCTGATGATGAAAGTACATGCACACAAAAATGATGTCTTGTGATTTTCGATAAACCGTAATTTTGTCAGCTGGAATTAATTAATTTTGGAGGACAAACCAATAGCTGGAGATGATATGTCATCACATGGGCTGGGCAGTAATATAAGTACAGGCTATCCCTCAATCTAAAATTTCATAACGCTTTTTTGTCTGAATTCCCTATCAAAGATGAATGGCATTGGTGTTGGTAAAGATTTCTGCTCAGAATCTCTTGAATTAGACAACTCTTAGACTTCCCTTAAAGCAGCGTCGTCCAAGCTGAGGTCTTAGCAGTGAAAAAGCTGCTAAATAAGTCTCAATGATGGCTGATATCACCTTTTTCATTGATAACCAAGCAGCACTTAAAGCTGTTCCTTGGTTCCTTATGTTTCTGGACACAAATGATATGTCAGGTAAGGATATTTCAGAACAGGACTAACTTCGATGTAACTTGCTTAACACCAGTATATAAGAACAAATGTATATATTTTTCTCGTACTCAAACGCTTCTCGCATCGCATCGCCTTGTTGCACCACTGTACGCGCATCCAAAGTCTGGCTAAGTTTCTATGAACAAAGATCAGGGAAAATAATCCAAAGAAGCAAAAAAAATCCTTGAGTCCTCTTGTAAGTAGTTGTACCGGACGCAACGTCCCAACTAACATCTCAGCTTCGGTAAATCATTTAAGCTGACGTTATCGAAACCTTATAGAAGCTGAAATATTAGTAGAGCTACTGAGATACTATACAACAAAATGAAGCTAAGTACGGATTCAAAGGATGTGGTGGTGAAAAGTCACTTCACTCTGCCACTTAGAAAGAAATTTTTGGGGACTTACTTCTTTGAGGACTGGGAGCAAACGCCTGATGAACTTTATCAACACCTTCAAATTACTTCATATATCGGTGGTATCATAGTTTTTTTTTA
The DNA here is from genome assembly GCA_910595825.1 of Philhelius pedissequus. Classification (NCBI taxonomy): domain Eukaryota; kingdom Metazoa; phylum Arthropoda; class Insecta; order Diptera; family Syrphidae; genus Philhelius; species Philhelius pedissequus. Next base: position 209,558,586 of record OU343161.1, on the reverse strand, counting down.
TTACAACAGGGAACCCTCCATGGTATCCCAATGAATCTTCATTGATCTAAGTCTGATGCAAATCTGTTGAACTGTCGGCCAATTTACATAACTGGACCTTAATCGGTATTTTTAGTGGCATAATTTTCTTATATTTGTCACTTCTGATATCATGCGAAGCATCTCTATCACAACCACCGCACATTTTTGTTCTCGTAAATTTTCCAATTTCCTGGCTTATTCATAGCTTCCAAAGGTTAATGCCTGTTTTTTCTGCTTCGGAAATGGATGGAAGAAATCACACCATAGCGCATTTTCTTTCCGAAACCCTGTACATGTTCTGAATGCTTAATGATGGAGCAGTTATTCAATACTAACATTTCAGCTTCTATAAGGTTTCGATTAAGTCTTATGGAAGCTAAATCAACTTACCGAATCCATTTCGAAAACGAAACGTAAGTTTGGCCCCCAGTTGAAAATTTCACTAATCTTAAGCGCTCATTTCTTTTTTAGAATAGGGTAATTAAAGGTCGGGTCCTCAACACAAAGACATGAACGAAAAATATGTCAGAAAACCTCCACGAGTATGTGAGGATTACCGTTGAGCTATAAATATTTCATCAACAATCATCTGTTTTTCAGAAGGCTGCGCGTTCCTGAAGACAACAATAAATATGTCAAAGCTTACATTATCTCTTTTAATTTAGACTGTCAAAGAGACAGTTAATTTTCTCCATTGAATCCACAATTTGTCCAGCCTAAAATGATATAAAATACATAATTTTATAAGAATTATTAAAGACTTCAGATCTTTGGCCTTTAAATTTGTATATCTCTTAATTTAATTCATTAAAAAAAATCATAAAATAGCGAACATTTAGATTCATTGAAAATTAAGTTAAAACTTCTTCAAAACTCTTAACATCTTGTTAATCAGGATGTTACTCTTTGCTAAAGTTCTCCTGTTTTTCTTCCTTTTTTTTATTCTGCTTCTTATATTTAACACTTAAATATGCTTCCATTGGGAATTAAAGAATAGTCCTTCATTATCTTAATTTTGAATTTATGGAGCGTTGAAGCTTGCGTAACTACTTCACAAGGCTCTTTTCCTTTTTTTCTGCCTTGTGGATATCTATTTTTTTTTATTTGGACTATAAATTGAAATATCATCTTCTTTCGCATAAAGTATCTTTTAAAAGCAATATGCTGCTGTGTGCACATAAATTCTACAATCCTTTTTGATTTTTTTTGTTAAATAATTTTTTACTCGAATCCATAGCTGAATTTTTATAAGAAGGAAATATATGTACGTATAAAAAAAATTTTCGGATAATAATAAAGTCCTTAAAATTCCTTTTCCACAATAAAAGTATAACAACGTTATCGTTTGTTCAAGGGGTTTTGTGAAAATCTTTTTTCGTTTTGCTGCTCAATTCATTGTTTGTGTAAATGTCCTATTATCTCAATATTTGACGTGTTGTGTACGTGTTTGATGGTTGGTTTGACGATGTTGTAGATCGAATTATGGATGAAGGTCACAAATTTTATTTAAAAAAAATATGTGAATTTTACTGTTGAAGCAATTTAAAATACATATATATATTTAAATATCCTTTTTAATGCATAGGTAGCTAATTTGCTTCTGATATCCTTCATAAATCATGATTTGAAATTTAAAGATGTTGATTTATTATTCCTGAGTGATGAAAATACTTTGTTGTTTATTATAAACCGAAGAACACCATCAACATAATTATAAAGACCGACAGTGAAGACAACTTAAAGAATAGAACCGAAACCTTAACGTTGTGGAATTTCTATCTCATGTGCAATTGATGCCAATAAATGTGTTTATTTTGATCCATTATTGATATTAATAATTCGATGAGAAATCATATGAACCTCAGGCCTTTAATAATAATCATTGAACTATTTTACGCCTAAAGGCGTTACCATAACTACCGATAAATCCAACCAAATCAATTATTAATTTAAACTGTCGACGCAAAAATGCAATTTCATAATTAATGATCATCAAACTGCGTTAATTTAAATTTGAATTTAACAAAAAAAAAAAACATTCATTTCAAACGCGATGAATACCCCGATAGGCAAACACAACAAACCAATAAATAATGAATGGAAAACCCAAAACAAAATCTGATTTAAAAACAGAATTCCCAATGGTGGCAAATAAAATCTTTAGCCAAATGTGTACTTAAATTTTTCGGTCTCTCACAAAGCACACTCATACTAAGTATCGCCTATGTATATGAATATCCCGTGATGAGCATATTTTTAGATATGCATATGTATGCACAGTATATGAATTTTAATCAAAATCCAAAACTTTGATTTCATATGCAATACCTACTCCCACGGCTGGTGGCGTACAGTAGGGCACTACTTATGGGAAATTGTACAAAATTTTACAATTCAACCGATTCTGATAAATTTTCCCCAAATAAACAATCAAGCTCGCCTCTTTTCTACGCCCACTTTGAGAAATTTAATACGTTTTTTTTTTTATAATTGACGCCCACTCAAGCGGTTATGACTACCCTTTAAATGTTCAACATTAACACAGGGAGAATTAAGTTGTCTTAAATGTCTGTATACTGAAATGGGGAGGGAAAATAAATCCGGGTAAGGAATTCCACATTCATGTAGTACGGCTAAAGAAAGCATCTCTTCTACTTAATTGCTCGTGCTAAGTTTGGCTCAAGGGTAAAAGTGTTAAACTTGATAAGCATGTATAAAAACCAGTCGTTTTCGAAATATTGAATTAAAAATAAATACCTACACCCAAATTAATAAACATGGACTAGGGAAGGCTTAGGACTTATTCTGTGGACTAAGTGCGAAATACTATTAATAAATACAATTCCTGGTATTTGACGTTTACCAACTTAACCCTTCACTAGGCCATCGAAGACGGTGGTCTAGCGATGGACTAAGAATTGACATTTAAGAAAAAAATTACAGGGAAATAGAATCAAAAGAGGTAGAGTTTATACTTTTTTCTAGTAGAATTTGTTCGATTTTTTATTAATAGGAAATTTTAGTCCATGGTCTAACTCTTATTCCATGGTTTTGTAAGTCCATGGACTAAAGGTGGACTAAGCGTTTTTTATTAATAGGGCTGCTAATGCTTTTTTTTTCAAAACTCCAAAAAAAAATATTTTTGAAAATTGTAGCTTGCAGTAGATATTATTTTACATTATCATTTTTAACAGTTCAAAGAACCGTTTTGTTTATTTTCGGCATTCTCATTTACAGCTCAATGCATTTCAATTAAAATTTTTATACAGATTAACCTAATTCTTCATACCGATACTTTTATTTGTTGGATGATTTTAAGTTCATAAAATTATAAAATTATATTTATTATAAATTAAAAAAATTAAATTATATTATTATAAATTAAAATTATATAAAATAAATAAAAAAAATTAGTTAAAAATGACTTTTAAAATATATTTAGCTTTTTTTCAAAGAAACTTGCTAACAACTCCCTACGCCGCGCTAGGAGCTCTTCTCCATCTGCTACCCCTCGATATTTTCAGCAAACACACAGCAGCCAGCACACAGCTGCCCTCCTTAGGTATAGCTTTTTCCTAAGGGATTAATAATGATATTGGCCATTCTGTCATTTGGAACTAATTCGGATCACTCCCAAGTTATATTGATAATTGAGCAAAAACTTCCAAATCACCATTCCTCTTAGATCTGTCTGGGAGGACTTAAGCTTTTTGGAAAATGATGCTATCCATTTTTAGTTTTACACTGATGGATCGAAAACTGTTGATCGGATTGAAGGGGTGTGTACTCAAACATACTAAGCTTAAGTCTCTCTTTCCGTCTTGCTAATCATTGTAACGTATTCCAGGCGGTTATTCGGACAATTAGAAAAGTCCATATGGGTTCAAAGAAAACGTGATACATATCAACTACTGATAACCGTATCTTCTCAGTTCCATTAAATCTCTGGAACCGATCTCTACAAACTCCATAAATGCTCTCAACTACTTTTCATCTCTTATGGATATGGCGCAAAAGCTCAATATTAACCTATGGTGGGTTCCCCAGGGCATAGTGACATTCCACGGAATTGAAAGGCTGATGTACCTGCGAAAAGTGGAAGGACACTACCTTTATTACCTGACATGACAAGTATATGTATATCCATTGCCCAGTGGCGGATTAAGCTTCTCGGCGCTCTGTGACACGCTCAGTGCCTACCGCCCCTTTTCTTACTACTCTACTATGCAAGGATCGTATTTGAATGGGCTAACATCGAAGAGTTATGGGACACGGTTGTCTTTTTGGGGATGAGGAATTTGAATGCGGCGGTAGTATTTTCACGTCATTGTTTTTAATAAATTTGATAGAATTTTTGTAAGCAAAATTGCATTACTAAGTGTTTACTATACTTGTAAGGCGAAAATATATTTTCCCTTATATTTCAACGAAAAACGTAAGTTTTAAAACTGGGAACCCGTCAAATATTGTTTATGCTGCCAAGGCGTATTGTGTATAGACTATTGCAATTAATTTAGTAATAAGATCTAGTAAGATATATATAAGAAGTTGATTGCTTTTGTCCTTAAATTAAATGGTGTATGGCTTAATGCCTTTTATTGTTTTCTTCCAGAGCTTTGGGGGCTCAATACCTCATGACCCTCCGTCTGGAGCCGCTTCTTGCGCAGTACATGATGGTTTATATATTTGTTGTTGAAAAGGCAAATAGTTATATATCTTTGGTAGTATTATATTATTAGAAATGGCATTGGTATATACCTTTTCTTATAAAAAAAAAACAAGTTTCAGTTCCGAACAATTTCTCGCCATTAAAAAGGACAAATAATGTTTGTCTATAAATTTTAAGAATTTATTATTTTTATTTAAACAATATTTAATGAACATTTTTACCCGTTTCAGTATAAAATATTCAGCCCCATTTTAAATATTCCCCGGGAAAATCAGTCTCCGGGAGATGTGTTCTCCCGAGAGTAGTATTCTCCAATTATGAATTCCCCGGGAAACTATTTTTTTCTTTCGAAAGCGGGAAAGAGAAATCTGAATGTTCGAAACAACTGTTTGACATAATATTATATTATATTAATGTTAAAAATATATACTATATTATATTAAAATTAAAAAAAAACAATAATTTATTATCCAATATGAAAGTTAAAAGTTAAATAAATAAAAGCCGTGTTCTCGTGACTAGCAAGTACAGCAAAGTAAAACATTTTCACGAAAACGATACACACTCCGACTTGATTTTATTTATTTTAATATGCAGGCATTTTCACATCTGTGCTTTTTTCTGTCAAAAAGCTGTCAGTTTTTTTTCCAAATTACTCGAAACCTATAAGTTCTTTTGAAAAAAGTTGTAGGTACGCATTGTAGCTGATATTATTCCACACAAAAAAGATGAAGACAGTTTTTATCGTACAATTGATTGATTTGGAGAAAAATGGCCGAAAACTTTGGGGTGTAGTACATAAATTCAAAAAAATGTAATAAATTTATGTTTTTGAGTGGGGATTTTTTTGTTTTTATTTATGTTTGCAAAACATATTCTATGAAAAATAAAACAAATTTTAAGTGTGGAACCGGAAGGATGAATGCTGCCATCTTAAGAATCCTATTTTTTAATTATTTTGCTTAATAACTCCCAAAATCTTTATTTTTTCTAAAAAAGCTCTTAGATTAATTTAGAGCAGATTTAAGATAGTAAAAATATCTATGAAATGACATATTAACGACTTCTGTATATCAATTCGTTCTTAAGTAATAGTACGCCAAAGTCTTTTTAAGTCACTTTTTTCACTATATAAAAAAATATTTATTTATTTTTATTTATTTATTTAATTTAAGAATCTTTTACAATAGATTGCATCAATCTTAATTTACAAGAACCAAAACTGAAAAAGAAAGAAAGCGAATATTTTATTTTAATTTTCAGCCAAATATTTGAAGAGAATTTCATCAAATTTTTTGTCAGAGGACAATTTTCTAATACTTAAAGGTAACGAGTTCCATGAGCAAGTGACTTGAACAAAAAACTGACGTTCACAGGTGAGACAACGAGGTTGTATAATGGAGAAGGAGCGAGTTGAAACAGAGAAATTTATTTTTTCGAACAAATACGTGGATTGTTTGCTTTTCATGATTTTATTTAAAAAACTTAAAGAACAAAATTTAAGGTAACAATGTAACGTGCATCCAAGTATCTTTTTTACGTATGAAGAAACATGGTCAAATCGCTTCAGATCAAAAACATAACGAACTAAATTGTTCAATGCAACATTAAGCTTTCTTCTGCATTCAGTGTCATATGCTATAAAAATTTGACATCCATATGTTAGCATGGGTAAAATACAGGACTTACCTATCAATAATTTTGTAGCTAAAGGTGTAAAACACTTTGACATCCAGAGATTTCTTAGGCAGCCATATACCTTCCCAATGACCGATTGAATGTGGACATTCCATTTAAGTGTTCTATTGAACCAAATGCCTAGATTCTTGCCCTTTTCAATATACTTGAGAACTGTGTCTCCAAGGTACACTAGAGAAAATCCATTTAAGTCAAGCTCAGATTTATATATAACTAAACAGTTGGATTTGGTTGGATTGATTCTTAAGCAGTTGTTTTCAGCCCGGAGGGTGATTGCTTTTAAATCCTCATTTAATCGATATACAGTATCTTCCCGCATTCCAATTTCACTGCTTAAATATAGTTGTACATCATCGGCATACATGTGCACTGATGAGAACTTAACTATTTGAGGAAGATCATTTATAAAAATTAGGAATAAAAGAGGACCTAATGTTGACCCTTGCGGAACTCCTACTGAATTATAAACGAATGCGGATTTCTTGTTTTGAACCTGAACGAGCTGCTTTCTATCTAACAAATATGTTTTAATTAGACTCTGTGCAGAAGTTGAAAACCCACAGAGGTCCCTTAGCTTTTGGAGGAGTAAGCCATGGTTTACCATTTGGAAGGCTTTGGAGAAATCTAATAATGTCAAGAATGTAACAAAGTCCTTATCAATAGCATTTCGAATATCGTCAGTTACTTTCAAAAGCGAGATAGTGCACCTGTGGCTTTTGCAAAAACCCGATTGGTTATCGCAAATGAATTTAATTCTTTGTAGATGGCAAAGTATCTGCTGATGAATAAGTTTTTCTAGAACTTTAGACAAGAAAGGCAAAATTGAGATAGGTCTATATTCATTAAGTGATTGAGAAGATTCACTTTTTTTAATGATAGGGATTATTTTTGCACATTTCCATGCTGAAGGAAAAAGTGATGTTGTTATAACTGTATTAAATACGTGGGTTATAAATGGTAATATATGAGGAAGGATTGCTTTAACAAAGATTGGATCGATTTCATCTTCTCCAATTGCTTTCGATTTGATTTTTAAGATCGCACCCAATACATCTGTCTGACCAACACATGCAAACTGAAAGTCGCTTGAATTTGAGTTGCTTGAATATTCGTGAAATAAAGGTGTGCTATTTGGAGAAGAGTTCTGAAGGTTAACAAACTGATTATTGAGTTGATCGGGATCAACATCAACAGGAGTTTGTTCTTTCTTGCGTCCTATACCTATATCTTTTAAGTTTTTCCAGAAAGTAGTCGAGTCCAAATTTCTATTCAATCTTTCAAAATAGTAAGATCGTTTGGCCTGAAATACCTTGGCACTAACTTCTCTACGCAATCTTTTGAATGGCTATCTTAAGTATTACGCAGTCTGTTTTTGCAATTCTAAGGCCCATAGGTAAGTGCAAAATATTTAAAATCTATCTATGGCGACCGCGTATTGTTCAAAACCGGTTACTTTCGAAATATGCAGAGACGGAAAATCAGGCCAGAGATTTAAATTTCGCATTTTCAGATACCAAAAATGATGAGTACCTCATTTGAATGACATTAATCTTTTTCTTTGTTTTTTTTTGAGTAATATTTTTTTTAGATTAAAATAAAATATAATACAAAATTTTCCGCCACCTACAAGTTGCCGCCCTAGGCTCGAGCCTCACGTAATAAGGGTACCAATATAAATTTAAAAAAAAAAACATAATTTCAAACAAATTCGTACAATCGTTTTCAAAATGTGACGAATTTTTAAAAAAGAAAAAAAAATTGTTTTATTTTTGTATACGGAGTATTGGTAACAATTTGAAGGAACTCTTGTATACAAATTTTGATCGAAATCGGAATCGAAATGAAAAAGTCGGAAAAAATTTGTTGTTTACCAAAATCGTTCGAGTATTTTTCGATATAAGTAAGTTATTTTATAACGGTAATATGTCACGTACCGTGAAACTAGATACTAAAATTCAGCGACGTGGGCTGTAGATCGAGGTACAGATATACTTATACAGACAAATGTCATTGAGGGACCCTTTACGCATTTGAGACTATACTATTCTCTTTTGAAATAAATTTTTAATCTATCCTTGATCTTTAACTGATACCACTTAATTTCCAAAGAAACCATAAGTCCACTTATTTATTTTTTGCCCCGAAATCGTAGGCTTAGTCCCACTGTGCGCCGGTCACCGTTCTCTACCAAATACCAAAAGCGAATGAATACTAATATGCATGATTAGAAGACAGGGTTGTAAAAAATCGTCAAACTGTATAGGTAGATATAACGGTGAAACAAGGACACCTATTTGAACTGGACACATCAATCCATCGCAATGCTTTTGTTACTAAATTTTTTAGATGTCAAATAGATTTCCATTCAATGCTATTAATATCGAAACCTAAAATTTCTATAATTCTGTGCTAGTGGTTTCTGTATATGTCATGTTTTAAAATGGAAGGAGCTTATTTTATTTGAATAGAAATGCGGTTGTGGTTACTTTCAAGGGATAACGTTGGCCAATAATGTTTCAGTTAAAAGGATTATATTTTTGGCCTCAATGAGAAAATGTTTTCTGCTTGCAGCTAGGTAAGTTTTCAGTTAATGAAAATAGCGGTTTAGCATGATTTAGTAATGGTATTAAGGCTTATATAAATAAATAGATATTTTTCTTATAATATGTAGTGATTGGTCTCCAGATCAACGAACGGTCAACCAAATTGACCACATTGCGATATATAAGAGGCACGCATCCAGTATTTTGGATGTCCGAACATTCCGAGGAGCTAACATCGACTCGGATCACTACCTTGTAGCAGCCAAGGTAAGAATGCGGATATCCACCACACCACAACAATCCAGAAATACTGTGAAAAAATTTAATGTCGGAAGACTGAAATCGCAAGAGACCGCCAAGACCTTCGCACAACGCGTATCCCTTAACCTCTCGATTAATACCATACCACCAGCATCGAATGTCGAAGAGCAATGGCAACGATGCCAAGAGGCCATTAGATCAGCCGCAACTGATGTGCTAGGTTTCTCGCGCCCACCAGCAAGAAACCCCTGGTTTGATGAGGAATGCCGACAGATGCTCGCAGCCAAGAACGAGGCCTACAAGGCTAAGCTGCAGGTGAAGACGAGAGCTGCCATTGAGTTCTATAGGCAAAGAAGAAGGGAAGAACATCGGCTTTTCAACAAGAAGAAAAAAGAGCAAGAAAAGCGCGCGATCGAGGATATAGAGGGGTGCCACTCCAGGAACGATGTTCGCAAGTTTTACCAGAGTGTAAAACGTCAAAGCCAAGGATACAAGGCTCGAACAGAATCCTGTCGAGATGAACAAGGAAATATTGTAGTTGAGACATAGTCGATGCTGAGGATATGGAAAAACCACTTCTGCAGACTGTTAAACGGCGATGACGAACAACATTCCGCTGTCAGGCAGAACGAACCATTCAATATTGGCAACGACAGCGAAAACTGCCAACCACCCGACCGGAGTGAAGTGAGGAACTCAAGCTTAATAAGGCTGCCGGAAATGACGGCCTTCCCGCTGAGCTTTATAAGACCGGCGGAGATGACTTGGTAAGTAACATCCACCAACTCATAAACCAAATCTGGTCAGATGAAAATATGCCTGAAGAATGGAACCTCAGCATCGTTTGCCCGATCCACAAAAAAGGAGACCCTATGAACTGCGCCAACTTCAGAGGCATAAGTCTCCTCAACATCGCCTACAAGATCCTATCTGCCGTAATATGTGAACGCCTGAAACCGTTTACCAACAACCTGATTGGCCCTTATCAGTGTGGTTTTAGGCCAGGAAAGTCCACAACCGATCAAATTTTCACACTCCGGCAGATCCTGGAAAAAACTGAAGAAGTCCAAATCGATACCCACCACTTATTCATCGATTTCAAAGCCGCATATGACAGCATTTATAGAGACGAACTGTACAGAGCCATGTCTAGTTTTGGTATACCGCCCAAACTCGTCCGTTTGTGTAGGATGACGATAGAAAATTCTCGCTGCTCCATCAGGGTCGGAAACGACCTCACCGACACATTCGATACCAAAAAAGGATTTAGGCAAGGCGATGCGCTGTCATGTGACTTCTTTAATCTGATTCTTGAGAGGATTGTGCAAAACTCCAAAGCCAACACCAGAGGCACAATTTTCCAAAAGTCGGTGCAACTACTAGCATACGCTGACGATATTCACATCATTGGTAGGACTCAACGTGATGTCATAGCCACGTTTGCTAGAATAGAGAAGGAAGCGGCGAAAATGGGTTTAGCAGTAAATGAGGGTAAGACTAAGTATATGCTGTCATCACGAAAGGACTCACAACATCGACGAATTGGACAGAACGTCACCATTGACAGATATAACTTTGAGGTAGTGCGGGACTTTGTCTACCTCGGCTCCGCTATTAACTCTGACAACAACATCTCGTCAGAAATTAAACGAAGAATTAATCTTGCCAACCGCTGTTTCTTCGGGCTAAGAAGGCAATTTAGTAGTAAAGCCCTCACTCGAACTACTAAGGAGATCCTATATAAGGCCCTGATCATCCCAGTCCTGCTCTACGGCCGGCGCTGAAACCTGGACCGTATTAAAAGCGGATGAAGAAATCGAGAGGATTCGAGAGGAAAATTCTTCGAAAAATCTTCGGTCCCGTTTGCGTTGACGGGCTATGGAGACGAAGATTCAACCAAGAACTATACGAGCTGTACAGCGACATGCCCCTGGTCAAAAAACTCCGCATTGGACGTTTAAGATGGCTAGGACATGTAGAACGAATGGACACCAATACTGCGGCTCGCAGAGTCTTCGATCACCGGCCAGACGTCGGACGCAGTAGAGGAAGACCTCGCCTTAAGTGGCGCGCACAAGTAGAAACCGACCTCAACCAACTTGGAGTGCGCAACTGGAGGCAGTTAGCTAAGGACCGGGCTAATTGGAGAGGCATGTTGGTTGAGGCCCAGGTTCATTCCGGACTGTAGCGCCACTTAAGTAAGTAAGTAAGATTGGTTGTTATATTCTTATTCAATTAACAGAAAATGGATTACGGTGTTTGATGTTGCTGAAGTTAAAAACTTTTTTATATAAGTGCATATTTTTTCTTCCTTGAGGCTGTTTTTCATGCAAAACCTCTGTATTTGGTCGAAATCGATTTATGATAAGTAGCATTGCCATTTCAAAACATCAAAGGAAATACCCAGTGGCCAAATTGTCGTATATTTGTCGTAAATTTGTCGTAAAAGGCACACATTGCTGTTTATATTTTTCAAAACTCAACCTGACGGTCAAGTTAGCATTACCAAAAATATAAAGCTATGTGTCATTCATTAATTGTCGTAAATTAGATGTCGTAAAACAGTGCTAACTTTGTTGTTTTTTTTACTACACATACGACATACCAAAAATATGTCTTCTATTACAATTATTGCTCCATGTCTTTGGATACATTAATAAGCGTTTTTGGGAAAAAAGTTCTCAACAAAATATTACACAACTTCTTTAAGGACATGGAGCGCAACTATTGTTTAAATAGATTTTTCCCAAGAAAATGGTAGATTATATACAATCCAATTTAAGGGTAGTTAAGCTTGATTTCAAATTGAGTTTATAAAAAAATCCGACTAATTTACAACAAATTTACGACATTTTTTTTTCTTTTTTAAGGCCTAATCAAGTTAGTACTAGCAGGATTTATTCAAAAACAATAGCGACAACTTTTGTTTGTGACTAATTTACATCAAATTTACGACAATGCTTGTTTTTTTCTTGTTTTAATTTATTAAACTTTTATTTTTTGAGCGGTTCTTAAAACGAAACGTCAGCTCCAATTTTTTTTTCGAAAAATTTACGACAGTTTATCCAATAGACATTCCTTTAAAATTTTGAAGAGATAATATTAACTTGACAAACATTGGAAATCGTCGTCAATCATGTGGACTGGGTTGATCTAGTTTTCGAATATATTGTCGGTAATTCTTAGGTATTCTGCTGAATAGCTGTAACTTAAATGCTTGTCAATACTAGTCCTCCTAATATTACTTTTCTTCAGCCCACATTTTCGTAGTTATTAAGATTGATGATAATTTTGTATGCTTCGAGTTGGAAACTATGTTGATAGACCAGGCTACATCTAATTTCAATTTAGCTTCTAGCTTGTTTATACAAATCTGAACACATAAAATTTTCTTTTTAAAATGTCCAGTTATCCATTTTGCGGTTTCAAAAGTAAACGTAAATAAAACACATATAAAATATTTTTTTTTTCATGATATTTCTTTTTTATTATAAAGATTGAACGTTGACATTATGTGTGAAATACGACATCATTTAAATGACCACCACGCAAATTGTTGCAAGCATCGATTTTTTTGAGGTAATTTTCGACCACTTTTTGACACATATTGGGCGGTATCTGAGCCATAACTTGACTAATGTTGGTTTTCAAGTGCTCAAGAGCTAAAGGTTTATCTGCATAAACACAGTTTTTCGCGTAGCCCCACAAAAAAAAGTCCAGCGGTGTCAAATCGTATGATCTTGGAGGCCAGTTGATATAGTCAAGACGAGGAATTACGCGGCGAGGAAATGTCTTGCAATAAAGCCATATTCGTTCGAGTTGTGTGGCATGTGGCACCGTCGTGATGAAACCACATATTCTCCAAGTCGTATTCTTCAATAGCAGGCAAAAAAGTCGGTTATCATATGACCATAACGCTCCGAATTGACGGTGACAGTCGTTCCATCGTCGTTTTTGAAGAAATAAGGTCCAATCACACCTCCGGACCAAAGAGATCCCCAAACAGTGACTTTTTGTAGATGTATTACTTGAGGATTCTCAGAACCCCAAATTTGACAATTTTGTTTATTAACATACCCACCGAGTGAGAAATGTGCTTCGTCGCTGAAGAAAATTTTGTTCTAAAAATCGGCGTCCACCGCCTGTTGTTCAAGCACCCATTCGACGTATCTACGACGTTGTGAATGGTCAGCTGGCTTCAGTTGTTGTGTGAGCTGGACTTTATATGGATGTAGGTGTAGATGCAAATGCAAAATACGCCATGATGTGCCGTAATACAGTCCTAATTCCTGAGAACGACGAGGAATCGAAAAATTCGGGTCTTCGGCAACACTTTCACTTGCAGCGGCGATATTTTCAGTGGTACGAGCGGAACGATGAAGCACAGGCCTTACAATATCTGTAACCAATCCAGTCTCTTCAAATTTCTTCACAATTTTGCCAATTGCTTGCGTAGTTGGACGATTATGTAAACCATAATCTGCTCTTAAAGCACGATATGTGGCTGTGGCAGAATCACCATTTTTGTAGTAGGTTTTAACAATTTGTATGCGTTGTGCGATAGTTAATTGATACATTTTCGTAAATGTCAGACCTTCAACTGAAAAAAAAAATTGGTTTAACAACTTAGTTTGACAGATGTCGAATTCTAGCCCTATACCTTTGAAACCGCAAAATGGATAACCCTTTATAAAAATATATAATTTTCTCTTTATTCTTTACTTTTCGTTCTGTGATGCTTTTTTCCAAACGCTGAAGCCAGGATTTTCCGAAATCATTTAAGAACTTGGCTAATGAAGATGATCTCCCTCCAATTATAGGCGCTTTTGACTTTTTTTTAGTTCAGATCATAGCCTGAGTTGTTAAACAAATTGTTTGTGTTTTTTTTTTCACTCAGAGCATTTCGAGCTGCGAATGTGTGTTTCTTTTATCGTTGTGAACATGTGAAGAGCGAGCTCGATATGCTGGCATCTGAGCATTGAGTAAATTGCTAATTACAAGAAATATCAGGTGTGCCAAGAAGGAAAATGTGAAGAAAATATAATCGGATAAAATTAAAATGGTGAAATAAGTTGGTCGCTTGTTGATTTGCTGTACCTGTGTTAAAAAATAAGGGTAGTTTTGTGTTATATTGCTTTTTATGATTAAAATGGAATTTTTTATTATGTGTGTAAAGTTATCACTACCACTTCAAAATTTTAAAGAAACTCCTATTGGAATTATTGTCGCAAATTTGTCGTGAAAGAAACAAATTTGTCGCGCTTGCCTTTTTTTTTAAATGACCCCTGGTAATGATAAGTCAAGTTAGCATTGCCACCTCTCAAAAACGGTATATATGAAGTCAAAAAATAAAAAGGGGTATGCCATTAATTGTCGTAATATTTCGTAAATCAATGGCGAAAAAAACTGTTGTTTTTTTTTTTTTTTAATAACTATCGGACCAGGCGAACTTCTCGCCCCAATTTAACGCATTCAAATCAACTGCAATGCTATAATAAAACACAGATAGTTCAAATTTCAATGTGATTTATTTGAATGGAATAAAAATAAGGAGAGAGCGATATGATAAAAAATGTTTTTCGATTTGTTTTCCGGCGTAAAAACAAGCAACAAATACCATTTACCAAGCTTTCCTCACAGTTAGTATTGCCCGTTCACAAATCCATTCGAGATTCTTATAATTTTTTGGAATGCCGGGGGACACTTTACTTTGGTGATGAGTTTCTCCTTCGACTTTGTTAACTCGCAAAAATTTGTCGGGAATGATATCAATCCAATCGAGACATCAACAGAAATATGGCCATTGCCAAGCGCCAGCAGTGGTCTTGAGAATTCAGCAGCCGATGGGTCGTTCTGCAATGCCACCCATATATCCCTTAAGTTCATCGGCAGCAGTAGATTTCAGGATGACTGGAACCGTTTGACGAAAATCTCCGCTGAGAAAAATCATATTCCCGCCAAATCATCTCGAAATCCTTCATTGTTAGGTCAACTGACTCCAAAGCTCGTTTATGCTCCATCGTGCATTCATCCCAAATTATGATTTTGCATTCTCGCATCAACTTCGCTGTCGCCGAATTCTTGGTCATTGTCCACGTTATTGGTTTGTCAACTTTGAGAAAATTCATCGCCAGTTTCAAAGCGGAATGTGCAGTTCGACCGCCTTCCAGCGGAGTGGTATCAATGCCATAGATGCCATTGGATGCAACAGGCAACGGAAGAAATATTGGCCGAATTGTTGCTAGAATCGACTAAAGGACGAATGTCTTGCATCTCCCACCGGGAGCATGGAGCAAGTAAATGCGATCGCGGAATCGTATTCCAAAGCAGTGCGATTGATGTCTACATTTACCGTTTTTTTTCTTCTAATAACTTTTTGTCGAATTTGTAGTGCAGTTTGAAGCTGTGCAATATGGACACGTCTCCATTTATTTCCTCTGCACGTACCTCTTGCGTTTGATTATCACGGAAATTCTGATTAATTATTGCAAGACGTTTAGCTCGTCCAAGGTTGGATCGGAATCAGTGTAAAAGTATTATTTAGAAATCGTTTTAATTTTTTTCGCAACATAAAAACGAATTTTCACTCGGCGGTCAAACGTCGTGTATTGAAAAACGCAAAGTAGTTATGTTAAAGAAATACACCGGCTGAACTACTATAGCGAAATCAGGAATTATACGTTGTTGACATTTTTTTTATATATATATTTATTTATGTTTATGTTTGTGTGTATTAGTTCATGAGATTTAACAATTTTGGTAAGCATTTTAAATTTTAATAGCTCACAAAAGCAGCCATAAATCCAAAACCAATACACATAAGCACATTGCACATAGCTTAAAACCTTCTTCTCGGCCATATCTTTCGTGAAAGAAGGACATTGAAAATGGTCGAATGCCAACTGAGATCATAGCGTCATACGTTTTTCACAACATTTTTTTATATATAATAAAGATTAAAAGATTACTACCTAAACCACGATTTTGCATTAAATCTAGCACTACTGTACGGAAAGTATGTCTTTTACTACTTTTTTTTTGCAATACAATTTCTTTAAGCAATCTGGAAGCAGGAAATTTTACTTGCTCTTATTCGATCACATCGTATGCTACAGGTTTCTTTTAGAATCTAAATATATTTTTAAAGTCGTTGTAACAACATTTTTTTATTTTTTTTTTATAAAAAAAAATAGGTATAAAATTTTTAAACATTTAATAATATAAACTCAATAAAAATCATCCACGCGTTTTCAAAATATTGAATTTTCAAAAACAAAAAAAAAATAATTTTTTTTCCAAAATCCAAAAAAATAGTTTTCGAAAATTTTGCTATGCAGTATTATTTATAATTTCGAATTTATCGAAATCTGTCGAGGCGCTTATGAGAAAGTCGAAAATAAAAAAAATGGTTGTGTGGCCGGTACCGTTTATAACATACTTATATGTAAATGTAAAAAAAATGTTTGACCACTTGAACCACACTTTTTTTCAAAATCGTTAGAGCCATTTTTGAGATAATTAAGATGGCAGAAAAAATTGTGCGTCAAGTACCGTTATTTTTGGGGCTAAAAAAAAAAAAAAACGGTTCAAAAATCTTTTGAGACAATTACGTAAGACGCTTAAGTACCAAGTTTTAAGAAAATCGTTTTAGCCGTTTAGGCTGTAGATCGTTCTACAGGCAGACAGACGGAATTGGGGGACCCGCTTTGTTTGTGTTCATCGTAATGTCAAGTTTGATTAAAATCTCGAGTTCGATTTTTTTCAAATGCAAAATTTGCCCTAGTACCTATATATATCGTAAGCAAGTGACGATGAAGAATGATATAAATGGTGGACGAATAGTCGTCCCTTGTCGCGCCGGTTGCGCCGACTCCCCTTTGATAAATGTATGGCGTGGATGCCGTTGGAATTGAGGCGCACCACTCGTCCTGGTAGCGCGGAATCCCCCTTTTCTTTCTTTTTTTCGAATTTGGAGATTTTACTTCCTCCAAAGTTAATTCATGTCTTGAGATGATCTGAACTACGACGGTATAATTGTGCCCACAAGGCAAACTCAAAATCTTTTGCCACATGGGCGGATATCGACCGAAAAAAACATAGAATTCTTTTTTGTTTGTTTTTAAGTTGGCTGCCATCCACGATTGTAGCAGATAATGGGTGCGGTCAAATATATGCTTAAGTGCAGTATCACAGTTTAAATGATTCTGACTACAATCGTGGATGACACAAACCATGCACGAATTTTGAAATTGATGAAAGTGTATTTGTTGAAAAATTTCGATTTTCAAACCGTATAGTAAATTAATATCACTAACGCATCACAACAATGCTCCTAGCGTTAAACAAAAAATTTTGATAGCTTTGCTTTACTCACAGCGAGAGTTGTAAAGAATGCAGTCTTTTTGGAATGCATTCATTGAAGTTACAGGAAAAACTTCACTTAAAGACTTCAACTTCAAAATATGAAGTCACCATTCATTTTGAATTCATTGATTGGGAATTCATTTTAGTAAATTAAAAGATTGTATTCAAATGAATGCAATCTTCTGTGATTTCAGTGAAGTCATTGAAGTCTTTTGAAAGTCATTGAAGTCATTTTGAAGTCACTGAAGGCATTTTGAAGCCATTGCAGTAATTTTTAACTATTTTAAGTCCTATCGAGTTGATTTGAAATACGAAAAGTATATTACCACTTTAAATAAGCTTATACTATACGT
Organism: Philhelius pedissequus; assembly: GCA_910595825.1. Classification (NCBI taxonomy): domain Eukaryota; kingdom Metazoa; phylum Arthropoda; class Insecta; order Diptera; family Syrphidae; genus Philhelius; species Philhelius pedissequus. The sequence continues at coordinate 209,540,677 of OU343161.1, read as the reverse complement.
TATTTAAAAAAAATAGTATCGCAAGGCAAAATAAAGCAATTAAAAACCATGAGTCATGAGGGAGCATACTGAATGAAAAGAAATAAATTTCATTTATCATTTTGTTTATTTTTCATAAAAAAATGTATTTACAAAAAAACATAATCATTTCATAATAAAAAAAAAAATAGATTTTCTTCGTTAGATATTAAACATATATTTCCAAAAAAAAATTCCGATTCGCATTCAGTATCAAAGTATCCCCGATCCCTACGAAATTGAAAGAAAATAAGTAATGCAAAATTAAACAATATCAACTTACATATATAACTTAAGGTCGCTTACTTATTACGAGTACATCATATTCTTGTCCCTGAAGTTATTATATCAAGGGCCAGCATCTAAATTTTTTTATCGCATGCACATGAGCTCTATAGTACTAGTACCTTATAATTTTCCAAAATAGTTCAGTTTGATTGCACCGAAAAAATTTGATTTCATAAAGAGAACTTCGCGGCAGCTTATCGTTTTTCGAAATATCTTATAAAAATATTTTTTCGTGTGTAAGTACGCTTCCCTAAGAGTTCCTCATAACTAAAAAATAGTTCTGTGGAATTCAAGCCGAAAAAAAAGTAAAAACAAACAATTAAATTTATGTAAAAAAAAAATACTTGCAATGTAAAAACTACTAAAAGACACGCAACTTGCTATAGTAAAATCTCATTTTTGATTTAAATAGCTTGGCTGAAATGTTGAAATGCTGAAATTTTGTACTCTAACACTATGCTAAAGAAAATCACGACTTTTTTTTCCTAATTTTTGGAGCGCTTTTTCACGACTTTTGGTAAAAGACCTTGAGATGCGACAGTAAGTTAGCGAACCGGAATAATTTTTTGTGGATACATTTTTAATATCTAACAAAGAAAATGATTATGGTTATGTTTTTTTTTTGACTTACATTTTTTTTTTAATGAAAAATAAACAAAATGATAAGTGACATTTATTTCTTTTCTTTCAGTATGCTCCCTCATGACTCATGGTCTTTAATTGCTTTATTTTACTTTGCGATACTATTTTTTTTAAATAACTTATAATATTAGGTTATTTAAAGTGTTAATATACTTTTCGTATTTCAAATCAACTTAATTGGACTTAAAATAGGTAAAAAGGACTGTAATGACTTCAAAATGACTTCAATGACGTCTAAAAGACTTTAATGACTTCACTGAAATCACAGATGATTGCATTCATTTGAATGTAATCTTCGAATTAACTAAAATGAATTCCCAATCAATGACTTTAAAATTAATGGTGACTTAATATTTTGAAGTCTTTAAGTGTATTCATTAGCTACACATTTTTGGAGATAAATCCAATGAGTTAAATTCTAAAATAATTTAATTCATTTACAACTCTGCTCACTGCACTTATTTGTCTCCGCATTGCATAGTCGTGACGAGGCAACTTGTACAACTAAATTCTACAAAAAAAAAGGAAATTTGCAAATTTAACAAACGCAGCTGTTTTCTTTGTGGTACAGATATATAAATTACTTGTTAACCATACATAGTTGACGTTTGCTTGTACAATTGTTAAATTGTAGTTTTATGATATAGGCCGCTGGTCGGCGGATGAGGTACATTTTGTGTTGTTGGTGTACACTCTGGGCCAGTCGGTAAGGTACATTTTCGAAGTTCTGGCAATTATGAACAAGTTAACAGTGGCGATTGAAAAACTGGCCTTAATTTTTCTCTCTGAAGAATTATCTAACCAATTAATATATGAAAAACAAAAACCTGATAAAATATTTGAATCACACAATTTGTTCAGCCAGAAATCACGTCGTAATATTTACAATCCAAAGTAGTAACTTTCAATATTTTTTTTATAGGATTTCCATGATTTAAAGAAGATCATCCGTTACCTGAATTTGCGCAGCACGCTCCAGCATCAAATGTTTGAATAAATTAGATTCGTAAAGATATTGAATTCAATTTTATGAAAAAAAAATCCCCTAGGATATATGAAACATAAGAGCAGCGCACAGTATCCTCGTGCAGTAAGCAATAGCAGAATTCTTAATGTGTTTTTGGCATCCCTTTTTGTTTTTTTTTTGTGGTTTTCAATCGACACGCGATAAAGATTTACCAGCACCCTCGAGCCTTTTTTAAGCTCATATCCAGCAATCGAATGCTGGTTGATGATGTACCTACAATGTACTCCTTCTGATGATGATGATGATGGTGGTAGCCGGGTATCTAAAGGAACAAAAATTGATTTAAGCTCATCTCTCAAATGCTGATGGTTGCAAAAAAAATATTTTTCCTCTGTCTTTTTCGGATTTTGCTGATAATAACGAGAAATTTAGATGAATTTTGTTTGAGCCATCAGCAGTGCATTAGGGTGTTGGTGTTTTTTTTTTGTTCTTTAAGTTTAGTTTCAGCATTCTTTGTGTGCAACAGACTGTAGTAGTTGGTACTGAGTGTGATGATGATGCATGGTGGTGTAAGTACAGTCTGTTAGAGGAACATCTAATGTCGATGTGGAACGACAGAGAAAGAGAGTTTTCAAGTGGTGTCACATTGATGCGGTTGCTGGTTGCTGCTGAGGGTGTCGAAAGTAAAGTGCATTTATGTGGTAGCATAGGATCATGCTGCTGCATGAACAATATTGAATAAAAAAGAGGAAAAAAAATTCGTTTGAAACACGAGTGCGTGATTGCTTCTTCGGATTTTAATTTCAAATTAAGTTGTTACAACTCGCAAGTGTGCTGTGCGATATACGGAAGCTTATGTAGACAAAGTTGATGTAGATATTAAATTTGTATAGTTACAGGGTATTAAGGGTAAAAAAAACGTAGAAGTTGTTAAAGGAAAAACAAAAAAAAGTACTTTAATAATGTCTAAGAGTCAGAAGTCCATTGGCGCATTCCTTTGACATGTATTCTAAACCAAAAAATGGAATAGCATGGGCGGGACACAAGACCTATAAAATTAAACTCCTTAGGACCCGCGAAAATACTGACGGGTGATTTTTTTAGATGTGTGGTTTTCAATCTGGCAATACTTTTTTCGGTGTTGGTCTTTTTGACATCTGTCACTTGATTTATGCTCAGTTTGGTTTGCCATTGAATAGGCTTACTCCTGAACAACGATTGCAAATCGTGCAAATTTATTACTAAAATAATGGCACGGTTCGCGCGACGCATCCCAAGAAAATTTCGTTCAGCGACGAACTTCATTTTTGGTTAAATGGGTACGTTAATGTGCAAAATTGGTGTATTTGGAGTGATCATAATCCACAAGCCATTGTTGAGACGCCGCGCCGTTACATCCTCAAAGAGTCACTGGTCCAAATTGCTTCAAAAATGAAGACGACCAGTCAATGAGGAACGCTATAGAGCCATCATAAATGACTTTTTCGTACCTGAATTGGAGGATGTTGATGTGGACGACCTTTGGTTCAAAAAGACGGCGCTACATATCACATAGCCAACATGGCCATGCCGCCAATTTATTGAAGGACACTTTTGGTAAGAGCTTTATCTTGAGTCGTGGGCCTGTGGCGATGGCGTGGCATGCACGATCGTGCGATTTAACACCACTGGACTATGTCTTGTGGCGTTATGTGAAAGCGCTTGCCTACGCAGATAAGCCCGAGACGATTAACGCCTTGAAAGAGAATATCGGCGCGTTTTTGCTGACAGACGGCCCCAATTGCTGCAAAAAGTTGTCGAAAATTGGGCCTCTCGGCTGGAATTTGTTCGAGCCAGCCGCGGCGGCCACTTGCCCGAAATCATTTTTAAATCATAATGGCAAACTCTTATCTTTATAATAAAGTTAAATTCTTGGCCATAACATTACATTATATGCGTTTTATTTCTTCTTGAAAACCACACGTCTACAAAAAACATCCGTTATAACAAACGATGTAATAGTATTAAATTAAGAAATTCCCTGATTTAATATAGTAATTACTTTTCCATAAACATCATAAGGCCAAATACCAACACTTTTCCACGGTACGTTTTTTATGGATGAGACTACAGAAATGCCAATTTATAAGAGTTATAACAGTTTTATAACAGTTGTTCGCCCTTTAAAGCAATTATTCTCTAAACTTCCCGCCGGCCGTGTTTTGGGCTGCTGAATCAAAAAACAAAATTCGGAAAGTCAAACGCCATTTTAACCCTACGTGGCTCTACATCACTTTTAACCCCCTTTTTTAAATTATGAACGTATGCCCTAATTTTTATAGGGACTTTTACCCATCAGATTGGGTTAGAAGTTAACAGCGAATTAGTGTACGCTTGAACCACTGGCGTGAGACATAAGTACACAATGCATTCTGAATTTAGTCATTGTGATATTAGGAATATTAGCTTTCATAATGAATATACAAACAATTCTCGCACTGAATAGTCTATAATTTTGGTTTTGTAGTGCCATTTTTTTCCGAGTCACCCTATTAAGTGTGACATGTGACTTTCCTGAAAATGTTGTCAACCTTTGGTGGTATGTGATGATAAAGTTTAAAGTTTCCTTCAAAAGAAAAGGAGAACATCTTTGAAACAAGCAGGTAATTAAGGTTTTAAGAACACTCTTTTGTACCTTATGTGACTTCCTGTTTCTGGTTTTCTAATTATCTATATTGGTGGTGTTTTATTGTATTCAACCACAATGAAGTTTTAATTAGAAATATGTGCTTAAGATAATTGTTTAATTATTTTAAACTTGTACCACTTGTAGTGGTATGTTTTGATGGTTATTTCGATGGCTGGAGGTATGGTGTTGAATCCCGTCTATATACATATAATACTCAATTGTTATTCCTTCAGGAATACTGTTTCTTGCGAAAAAGTCGGACAGTTCCATCTGAAAATTGGAGGCATATTCCATTCCTGTTGACCGCTTTTTGTCTTAGGCCCAAATATGCTCGTTCCCTCCATAGGGATTGTTAAAGACGCGTCGAACTTAAGTGTGTTTAAGGTCATTTATTTACGATTCTATGATTCATTTATTCGTAACAATTTTAATAAAATTCTCATGTTTCCAACAACCTTTTTATAAAACAAAATTCGCATATACCTTCACTTTATGCTTTAAATCTGAACAGTGTCTACGTCTTTTGCAACCTAACTTCTTTAAAATATGGAGCTTTATAACGTTCTCGAAACTGTCTTATCTGACGGTCGCCTCCCCTTAATTATAGATATCGCCGTTAGAACTGAGTGTGAACTAAAAGCTTACAGAAAAAATAGAAACAATATTCTAATCTGAACTTCCTCCTTGGGCGCATTTTTGTTAAGTTCAATTCTTACATGCATTTTTTAAAAACAAAAATCCAATTGTGAACTATACCCAACAATATTAAAATTCTTAATCATTAAAATTAGAAGATTTTGTATTTTATATTCAAAATAGCTTTTAACGCCCTTCGTGCGGAACGAAAGGCGAATTTTGTGGACTAAATGCTGTTAAAAGCTATTTTGAATCAATTATTCAACAAATTCGATTAAATAAAATACTAAGTCTTCTACTTGGCTGAATAATTTCAGTAGTATATATAATTTGGATTATAAATAAAAAAAACCTTGCTAGATTTTTATTTTATTAATATAATGTTTAATTTATTTCACTAAATTATAAAATTTTCTCTTTCCAGGTACATACATATATAAAGATTTTAATATTTTAACAATAATGTTGAAAAAAATCTGTTCATCTTTTAACAAGGTAATTTTTATTAAGGCTATTTTCTTAATGTTTGTTTTGTCTGCTCAATAAAGAATATATTTAGTTATTTTATATTTTATTAAAACGATTACAGCAGGTTGCATTACAATTAAACAGTTAATTAAATTGAATACTATTCATCTCATCACAATACTTACCATTTTGAACAAAATACCAAAGGGTTCAAGATCATTTTATTATAATGTGTCGTAAACACGTAGTAAATTAGTTGTAGGTACATAAAATCTTTTTTTTTTTAAGAAAATTACTAATTTTCTGTTTAAATATGCCAAAGCACAACGAAGTTACCTTATTTTTGACCCATACTGTTTTGAAAGTATTTTTTTCTTTCATAATTCTTCGTCAGCTAGAACGTATTTATATTTCATGGAAATCGGTTAAAGAACAACTAAATTGACATATTTCTGACCCACATTGTTTTGCCACTATTTTTTTCTTAAAGAACAATGAAGTTACCTTAATTTTGATCCATACTGTTTTAAATTTTTTTTTTTTATTTCATAATTCTACGTCAGCTAGAACGTAGATAAATTTCATGGAAATCGGTTAAAGAACAAGTAATTTGACATATTTTTGACCCACACTGTTTTGGCACTATTTTTTTCTTTAATAATTCTACGTCAGCTAGGACATATCAAAATTTAATGGAAATCGGTGAAAGAACAATGAAGTTGACTTATTTTTGACCCACACTGTTTTGAAGCTGTTTGACACATTAACACAACAGAGGAAGCCATAGAAAGAAAGAGCAATATTGTGGGTACACATTTTTTTTTAGAGAGCATGTCGGTCGATTTGACAGCTCCATAGACATTTTTTTACGCCTAACGCTGCAAAAGATATTTTAATTCAAGAAAGGTGGGCACCAGCAGACAATTTTCGAGAAATTTCGAGCAGAAACCGCAATCATAATACGAAATGCAGAAATCGACAAACGATAAACAAAACAATTCCTTCGTCGACTCGGAAGCGGAACATATTTTAAGTTTTGACAATACTTGTTTTGATGTCCAGGATGACACTAAAAAAAAAAACACTGCCGAAAAAAAGACAAGTGTTACCTTTCAGATAATAAATGTTTGAAACAGTGCGACTTCTTTAACGAAAAATTCGAATTTCTCCGACTCCACTATTTAATAAAACAACGATACCAGCACTGAAATCATATCAAGAATAATTCTTTCCCATTTATGCGTTTTGGACAAAAAAATCAAGTGAGAAAGTAAAGTTTTCATTTTTGAGATACTGAAAATCGTCCACTTCTTTTTTCGATGTAGTACCAGGCATTGATTTTGTTATAGTTAAGTTGAGTAAGTTTTAGGCTATTTTAAGAAGAAAATCTTCTAGTACCGTCCAAAAGAATAACCATTAACATACTGTATATCCTTATTATCTAGTGTTCCGTCCAGGAAAATCTTTAAGTTAAGAAAGACTATGTCCTAAGTAATGTAGGCAAATGAAACGAACCTCAATCAACTCAAATAACAAACTGTTAAAAGTTATAATATGCTTTATCTAATAAACACTTAGTAATATGTTAAATCATTTTCAGTACCAGTTTAGTATAGTTCTTTTTTTAAACATTTTTCTAAAGTTAAAATCACAAAATGGCTACTTTATTTTTTAGTATCGTACTAAATCCATATGCCATTTTGACATTTACAAACGTCAAACAGTTATGTTCGCTTAATTTTTTGCATTATTTAACGCGTGTTTAGTTGTAGTTTATTAAGAAAATAGATTTAGTATGGTGCTATTTAAAAAGTCTTTAAAATTAGGAAAATATTAGTAAAGTGCTTTTGTATTAGCAAACTGTTAAGTAGTATCATGCTAAGCCCTTAATATCAGCCTGTTTAAAATTTTGCGCCACTGACTTTAAACAAAAAGTTCAGCCATCCCATAAATGCAAGAAAAACTACTTTTGCCGCTGCTGTATGATTCTCCGACAGAAATGTCAAGACGTTCCCATACATCGTTTGTATATTGTCTACTTCCAGCAAAAAGATATAATTGGTCTTGAAGTTATTTTCCGTTTTTCCCTACAGAAAATAACAACGATGTAAATGAGCAAAAAAAACATTTTCCTTGTTTGGTTTCTTTTACACGATGGGTTACCTGTACTTATAGAAACCACAAGAATCCAGAAAAAAATACACCGTTAACTTTTGAACTTCACAGTTCCTTCAACTAAAGGCTTCTTATTGAGTTCACTAGAGGTCAGTCGTGATTGCAATGACTCTTCCAATGTCAAACAGCTGCTTAAAGGTTCTGCTTACCGGTTGACTGACTTGTAAGCTTCATCAGCTTACCACCTACAGTAGTGTGTAATGTGTGATGTGTGAAAAAACACACAGACTAACCGACAACCCCACCGATCTATGGCTCTTAGTAAATAGCCCACAATCCAATAATACGAAAAAAAAAACGACCAAATCCCTGTAGGTAAATCTTTCGGGCATTTCACATATAGGGAGAAAGGAGTATTCATCTACTTCCACATATGCATATGTAAATAGATACTCGTATTAACCTACCTAGGCAGAGGTGATAATTCCGAATGCACGATGTTGAACTTTGTTTAGAGAGACCGAAAATACCTTTTGTCGATTTCGTTATTTCCTTGTTAGCTAACAATCCACAACAGCCAGCCAGCTAGCCATCCAGTGAGCGTGATGTTAATGGTGATGGGCAAAACGTTTTTCAAATTTAAACCCCAACCCATAGATATACATCGAAAAAGTGACTAATGATTATCCAAACTGAGGCATTGGGATTGCAGATTTGGTTTTCTGGAGTGCCAGACCTTTGGTGTGTTGCTTTTGTGTATTTGAATTTCGTATTGAAGCTCCAGATATCAGATACTCGGCAATCAGAGATAGAAATTCCAAATTTCTGACGACTTCTCAAGTGTTTCCAGATGGTGTGCTCTATAACAAAAAAAAAAAAAAAAACGAAGCCTTCTTATTAGTGTTGGCAACAAAACAGATGGATAAAAAGTATATTTCGATTTCCATCGTGGGGGACACGTGCTTCGCAAATATAGACGTAGTAGCAGAGAGGAAAGTTACCATGGCACTTTCATACATTTTCCCAACTAGGAGATTCATTCGATATTTTAGTAGGTATATACAATTGAGAAGGAAGATTCCAACAGATAAATCATCGATCTTGTTTCAAAAGGTACGAAAGGTATTAAGTTTGCAATAGGCGGCCATTGTTAGTTACGTCGGTGTGTGTGTTTACAGACTATGTATGTGTGTTGGGTGAAGGTCTTATAACTTATAAGGGATTTTAAAATTAGAAAACGAATAATATAACCGAGTGTTCAGTGGTAGTTGTAAAAGGGGATTCATTGAATAGGTGTATTTTATGTATGTTCTGTTTTTATATTTTTCTTGCAAACAAAGATTGTTTGGATAACAAAAGCTTATAGTACACACTATTGACCAATTGGAAAGCATTTGCATAGTTTTTTTTGTGGAAGGAGAAGACTAGGAGGCCTCTTATAACTACAAATTCTATGGGGAAAATATTGGGAAAAAAAACTTTAAAATTTCAACGGACTTTAGCAGTTGTTACTTGTGAAAGAAATTCATTAATATTTTTTTTTTTTATTGAAAATTGATTGATTCATAAAAATTGTGTGGAAAAATTAACAGCTAAAAACAAAAGAAATAGGTACATTCTGCAATTAGTTTTTAAACAAAAACTTTAACTATGAAATAATAATTAGTAGATTATTATCGCTTATGTCAGGTGCAATATTGAGCAAGTGCTCTATACACACTGCCTCGTAATTTGAATAATTGTAAATAGAGACTTTATTGCCATAGAGTCGGATTTTCATGTTTCAACTTAATTGCACACTTATCCACAGTTTACACTTGGTGGCACAAAATATGAGAATTAAGCAGGTCCTAATGAGTTAAAACTCTAATTTTTTACTTGCGATATATGTAGGTACTATAGAGCAAGTTTTGCATTTGAAAAAAAAAATCGAACTGGAGATTTTAATCAAAGTTGACATTACGATGATAGAGAACACCAAAAAAAATAGGGTCCGGCAATTCTGTCTGTCTGTAGAACGATCTACAGCGCAAACGGCTGAATCGATTTTGTTCAAACTTGGTGGTTAGGCGTTTTAGGTGATTGTCCAAAATAGATTTTTGAATCGTTGTTTTAGCCCCAAAAATAACGGTACTTCTCATACAAATTTTTTTACCATCTTAATTATCTCGAAAACGGCTCTAACGATTTTTATAAAAATTGGTGTGAGTACTATTTTTTGGTTTTTGACGTTTATATTTTTGACAGATCACACATGACAAATTCCACGAACATTTGACATTTCGATTCAGTATTGTTTGCCATTTCATCGTGAATAGACTTACACCTGAACAACGTTTGCAAATTATTGAAATTTATTATCAAAATTCGTGCTCTGTGAAAAATGTGTTTCGCAAGCTACGTCCGTTTCAGCGACGAGGCTCATTTTTGGATAAATGGATACGTGAATAAGCAGAATTGCCGTATTTGGAGTGAAGAGCAGCCAGAGGCAATTCAGCAGCTACCAATGCATCCTGAAAAATGCACTGTTTGCTGCGGTTTATGGGCAGGCGGCATCATTGGGCCGTACTTCTTCAAGGACGATGAAGGCCGCAGGGTTACGGTCAATGGAGAAAGGTACCGTTCGATGATAACAGATTTTTTTTTTGCCGAAAATGCAAGAATTGAACTCGGTCGACATGTGGTTTCAACAGGACGGTGCCACATGCCACACTGCACGCGAAACCATGCATCAATTGAGAGGCGAATTTGGTGAGCAGTTGATCTCACGTTTTGGCGCAGTCAATTGGCCACCAAGATCATGTGATTTCACCCCGTTAGACTATTTTTTGTGGGGCTATGTTAAGTCTATTGTCTATGGGGACAAGCCAAACACGATTGCTGCCTTGGAAGCCAACATTGAACGCGTCATTGGTGAGATTCCGGCCGAAATGTGTGAAAAAGTTTGCCAAAATTGGACCTTCAGAATGGACCACCTGAAGCGTAGCCGCGGGCAACATTTAAGTGAAATTATTTTTAAAAAGTAATTGGAAGAAATTGATTTATCGATCCAAATAAAAATTTCATTCACTTTTTACAAGTTTCTGTGTTTTTTTGAACTTTCAAAAACCAAGCTCTTAAAAAATCACCGGTTATTATTAAATATTTAAACAATTCATATCAATTTTTTTTGAAAAAATTTAAGAATTTTTATATATAAAAAATTAAGTGAAAAACGCCTTTAAATATATATTTAGAATCTTAATAGACATTTTTTGCATACGATGTGTGCGAACAAAAGAGCAAGTTCGTGCGATCCAGTCGTGCATTTTATTTAATTTTACTTGCGATTATACGTACCATAAGGCAAGTTATGCATTCGTAAAAAAAAAATTCTAGCGATCAAAAATGACATTACGATAATAGAGTAGCCTAAATAAGTGATCGACAACAAATATCTGTCAGTCTGTCCGTCTGTATGTATAACGAGATGTAGCCAAAACGGTGTAAGCGATTAACTTCAAATTTGGTATGTGTGATTCTTTTGGCATTCTTCTGAGGGGAAATTGAGATTTTATTTTTAGGCCTAATGTATGGCAGGTATCGGCCATACAACTATTAAGGAAATCCTATTTTTATCGAAAACGTCTCCAACGATTTTAATTTAAAATAAAATGCACGACTGGATCTCACGAACATGCTCTTTTAGCTAACAACTTTAATGTATCTAACCATTGAGGTTTAGTAAGTTAGGTGTAGTTATCCTATGCAGGGTTAAAGGCTATGTCGATAAGATTACCTTGATTCTTAGTATAATGAATTGTCGAATGGATGATTCAAGGAATAGTTACATAGGTACCTACATACAAACGTAGGTATATTTAAATCTGAGTTATGAATTTTAATTATGTAAGTTAGGAGAGTAAAATGTGTCTATATATGTATATATATATATTGATGGAACCTAAGAATGTAAACATGTATAAAAATGAAGGATGAAGGTGGATAGCTATATACATATGCACAACTTCATAATTTAGGTGCAATATGCATACATAATATTCATGTGATTTTTAAAGCACATATGTAGGTATATATAAATGTATGAGGGCCTACATTGTATTTAGAATTCAGTGACGTACGCAAAAATTCGTAAAAAGGAAATAATAATAAGGTATAATTAAATGGATAATACACATACTTAAATGTTTTTATATTGCTTAGTTATTATAGTTTTAGGGAAAACAAAGATGACATTTGAATTCATGGATAAATAAGAATATATCAAAAACAAAATTCAAAAATCGTTGGAGCGGTTTTTTAATAAATTAATTTTTTATGTATAAAATTTTGAAAACATTTTTAGAAAAAAAGAATTGAAACGCCATTTTGAAGATATTATTAATATACATATAAAATTCAAATTTCAAAAAAAATCTATGTCTGGTTTTTGAAAAATCGATTTGTCAAAAAAAAAAAAATCGAAAAACTCTTGAAAATTTTCGTATGCAGTTTAATTAACAATTTTAGGGAGCATTTGAAGAAAAAAAATTATTTTGATCGGTTCATCCAATATTGAGAAAGTCGAAAATATGAAAAGTGGTTCTATGGGAAGTACCGTTAATAGGTACGAAAAAAAATATATTTTTATATTTGCAAGTGAAATGTGCTAATTTAGGAACACAAACATTTTTGTATAAAAATGTTTGGAACCGTTTTCGAGAAATAATTTTTTTTCTTAACGGTTTTTTAACATTTGTATGGGAAGTACCGTTGTTTTTATTTTAGAAAAAATGTTTTTTTTTAACTATTCAAGATACTGTCCAAAAAAACCGAATACGAAGTTTCAAAAAATCTATTGAGTCGTTTTCGAAATCTTGAGTTTGCAAAAAAAAAATTATTCAAAAAAAAAATTTTTTTTTTGAAAAATTTTGGTACACAATAGTATTTTAACTTTCTAGGAGCTTCTGCGCAAAAATTTCAAAACAATCAAATTGACCGTTTCCGAGAAAATCGAAAACCAAAAAAATGGTTGTACTAGAGGTACCAATAATCACAATTTTTTCCAAAAAAAAAAATATCAAAAGGTTCCCTTTCCTTCGTTAATTAACTGATTTTTTTTTATAAAAATCGTTGGAGCCGTTTTTGAGAAAAATAAGATTTTTGTTTTTGGCCAACAAAAATTTATGGGAGGTACTGTTATTTGTCGTCTTAAAATAAATGAGAAAAACGTGTGAGCATATTACCGAAAAAATTATATGTACCAAGATTGAAGTAAATCCACCGAACCCTTTAGGGTGCAGACTCGAGTACAGACAGACCGACAGACGAAATTGGGGGACCCACTTTTTTGGTGTTCTCTATGATCGTAATGTCATGTTTGGTTGTTGGAAAAAAGATTTTTCTTTACGAATACGTATGTAACTTGCCTTATAGTACCTATAATCGCAAGCAAAAATCAGTTCAGCTTTTTAGGTACGACTGATCATATGGTTGAAAAAAATAATTTAAATGTCTAAAAACGATACTTTGCATAGAAGCGTGTTTTTTGCTTTCGACTATCTCATAAATGTCTTAACCGATTCTTTCCAAATTTCATACATAAATAGGTGCCCAATTTATACTGCAAACCTATATTTTTAATTAATATTTTTTTGTATTTTAAAAAGAATATATTTTGAAAATTGTCCATTAATTTTTTTTTCAAAAATTATAGTTATATGTATTTCCCGAATACATATGAATTGGCGTTTTTGAATTTTTTTTGAAAAATGTTTTCAAAAAGTTTTTTTTTTAAAAAACAAAACTTTTTTCTCAAAAACCGCTCCACAGATTTTTTATTTTTTTTTTCTCGTAAATTCAAATCTATCCCAGAAATAAAATGGCGTACTTTTTTTTTGAGCTCAAATTAGTTTAAGTATTTATTTCAGAAATTTGAATTATTTTTTCTTTAATTAAGCCGATTTAATCTTTATTAAATATTTAAGATTGTCATACCAATTTTTTTTAGAAAAAAAAATTAAAGAAATTTTGTATATTAAAGAAATTAAGCAAAGAACGACTTTAAAAATATATTTAGATTTTTTTTTGCATACGATGTGATCGAACATAAGAGTAAGTTCGTGCGATCCAGTCGGGCATTTTATTATTTTTTTATTTGTATATTACACGCGCACTCAAGTGGTTATGACTACCCTTAAAATGTCCTGACACAGTGCGAGCGATTAGGATAATAAGAAATGATTTAAAAGGAGATACTGATGCACATTAGTATTGAATGCTTGGACATCATAATGGGAGGGAACAAAAGGGTCGGGTAAAGCGTTCTACATTCGTCTGGTGCGGCTAAAGAAGGAATTTATATACTTAACAAGTAGTCAAGTGTAATCTGATGAGCATTTCTAGAAGCGCGAGTATTACGGTGGAATTATTTTAGGAGAGGAAAGCAACTGCTGATAAAACAATGAAAGGCTTTAAACATTGAACATTGTAATTGTTCCTGTTATCACCTTCATTTTTAAAATTCTGTTTTTGTATTCTATCCAACATACAAGTGAGTTGTGGGAGTACCTGCCTGAAGGTTGTACTCAAGCTTTGGACGAGTGTAGGCTTTAAAGGTTACATCCATATCAGATGAACAAAATATTTCTTGCATCGTCTCAGAAAACCCAGACATCTTGCAGCGTTTTTGGCGACATCGAATATGTGGTTGGTGATGAACATACAGAGACCTGAAAGGTATTCGGTTTCCCTCGATGCAAGCCCCGATTATTGACAAATGTATCGGGTATTGTCCCGCTTTAACGACAGGAGACTGTATTGAGTTTTTGAATCATTAAATTCTAAGTGGTTTCTATTCCTATTGCGCTGTGCTGTCAAGATCAAAATTTAATGAGGTTATTATACGCTACCTTTCAAGATCCGCATCCGAAAAAAATTGGAGTGAATACAAAAACGAACATGAAAAGCTGAGGGTACTGTCGTCAGCAAAACAATATATTGGATTAGATGTTTCAGACAAGATACCATTCATGAAAAGAGTAGGAGACAGAACAGAGCCCTGGGGCACACGCAGTTATTTTATCATGCTTTTTAATTCAACTTGAATGAGCCATCCGAAACGTTATTTCTTATCCAACGAGGAAGAGATTCATCGATACCAAGTGCACCGATTTTCGATAAAAAAGCTTGATGCCAAACTCTATCAAATGGTTTTGAAATATCAAGTGCAATGATCTTACTTTCTCCAAAACGATGTAAGGATTAAAAGATTTCAGCGGTTCGTTGAGATATACCATCGGATGACAAGTGGACCTATTGCGATGAAAGCTATAGTGCAGGTCATTAATGAGCTTACGTTCTTCAAGATATTTATTTAGCTGATACTTAATCAGCGTTTTCATGATCTTGGAAAGAGGGGGCGTAAGTGCAATTGGATGGTAGTTGGAAGGTGAAGAATATTCACCTTTTTTAAGGACAGGCTGGAGAAATACTGTTTTGCATCCACTCACAAAAAGGCCAGTAGAGTAGGACAGATGGAAGCTTACGCAGTGGTTTTCCCAGAGTTGAAGAATACCTCTTCAGAACGATAGGGAGCTACTATCTGGACTGTGCTGCTAGCAAATTTTTAAAATTACACATAGAAGTGTCATTGTAAACGAGCCTTGGAGGAGGTAGAATTCTCTACGTGCTTACAAATGACCAAAAATGTTTAATTCCTTTAGTATATTTTAGTATTGTTTGCCTTAATTTTTAGTTTAAAAAAATAATAAGTCAATCAGCAGCAAGCGATGACAACAACAATTTTCCGAAAGGTTAAGTTGAAATGCATTTTGTTTCAGAAATATAGAATTTTGTATAACTTCCTCGCCATAAGCTTCTACCGCCATTGTAAATTTTTTCATTAAATTTCAAGGTGCACTGTTTTGTGCCATTAGCCGCATTTATAAAAAAAAACATAAATATGCATTTCACAGAGAATTTTTTCTAAAATCATTTTTTATATATTTGAATGCAACATCAAAATTTTAACAGTTGTCATCAGTTCCTTCCCAAAGAGTGTGAACTTCATTCCCAGGGACTTCTTTCGCTACACCGATTGGGACTGCATTATCTATAACATTCCTTAAATGTTAACAATTTTTCAGATCTCTTCCAATTTCAATTTTGCTTATATTAATTTGAATTATTTCACACAAATTACAATTTCAGAATCATGCAATTAAATTCAAATTAACTAACAATAAGCGGATCAAATCATGTGATTGATATGATTGAATACACTTTTGGGTGTAGGTGCTTTTGAAAGGTCATTAACCACAGAAAAATTCTTAATTATGCGTAAAATCCTAAAAAACAATAACAACCTACAACCCTAAAAAATAAACAAAAAACAAATAAACAAGTTATAGATGATTATGTCCTTACATATTAATCACTTATGCTGCCAACCCATATCAAAAATCGTAATCAATCAAATAGGCACTGCTGTATGTTTTCAATTTGTTTAATTGATTCGTACCAGACTTGACACCCTGCTCATTCTACCCGATATATACATATTATGTATATTCATAATTGAATTGCTTTTTTGAATATTATATCCACATATGAACCAAAACTGAAAACGTTCACTTGAGAAATTGCGACTCAAATGAAAAGGAATTCAACTGTAATAACTGTGTCCATGTTTTCTGAATAAACAGACTTTTGAGAGCTTCAAAGAAGAGTTGGGTTTAACATTGAATAGTGTACAAACCTGATGGGAAATAAAAAAAAAAACAAAAAAACTGTCAAAGTGGATGTGTACAAAGTTCGACGATTCATCCAAAATCCTAGGGTAGGTATATCAGTTGTGTACTTCGCCGTGCTTAGAAAAGATATTAGATCTCTGATCATTAAATCTAAAAGGTCGTCAAAACAGGCCTTATCAAATGCTTGTGCTCATCTTCTCACAAGAGTAGAGCATTTTTTGAGTAAAACGTGCTGAAAAACAAAGTTACAACATGAGAAAGATAATGGATAAGAGATGGTAGAAGGTTAAAAAGTGTGTACACAAAAAAAGCTTAAATACAATTCTATCCAACGTTACTCCTTTTTCTGGAAGAAAAATTTGACTACACGCCCAAATCTGCCAACTACTCTAAGCAGGTCATCCCGCATGTATCAGCAAAATGCAGACTACAGTAAAGCCTGTCAAATTGGACCACCCTTGGGACTGAAAAAAAGTGGTCCAATTAGGAGGTGGTCCGATTGTAGAGTTTTTTTTTTTAAATCAGACCGATCCACTTAGAGAGGTTTTCTCTCATGCATACATGTCTATAAAAATACGACTGCCAGTGCATATACCAATACGTATACATTCAAAAATCGAAACATAGGTATCCGCATAGGTTGGTGTCGTTGTAATCCCATGTCCGAACACATCTGATGACAAAATAGCTGCTGCCAAAAAAAATTGAAACTGCCCGAAAAAAGTTGGTACACTTTTGTATCCCATGAGAAATGTCAAAAACATATGCACAAACCAACACAAATTTAACCTATCCGATGTGTGTTGTTCAGGAACTTATTTCAAATCGCAGTTTGATGTTCTCTTTCGCGCTCAAAATTATTTGGATTTGAGATGTGCTGCTATCAAATTTCTTTGCAAGAACTCACTGATATAAATGTTCATATTCGAAACACTTAATAATTTCAACCTAATTTTCCAGATCAAGATCACAGTAATTTCGTTTACTCATTGTTCTTTTACTTTTTTTAAACTTAGTAGCTTTATTGAAAACCAAAAACGAACACCTTTAAAATATCAATTGCTAATTGCACTGACTGATCTGAAACCTCTGCCTACAAGAAACATACAAAATTCAAATTGTTTCATTTGCGAACTAACGAAAGCTAAAATTACAAACTTATTGGGAAATCACCAAATAAAGCAAAAGTAACCGCGCGCCGGCCGGCGGCGGCGCTCGGTACCAACGATTACAAAATAAAATAAAAATGCGATGCATACATATTTCGTATTTCCTACGCCTGGACCAATTAGACAGGTGAATACATTAAGCAACTCATGTTATCTTAGTGGTCCATGGTCCGATTAGCAGGTGCCCCGATTATAAGGGGAAATTTGTATGAAAAATAGCAGGGAATGCATAAGGTGCGGTCCGAATATGAGGTGGTCCGATTATAGAGTGTCACGATTAGCAGGTTTTACTGTAGTTAAATCCTGGAACCTGAGCGATTTTACCAATTTATAAATGTCAAAAGAAAATCCGATGGTTTCTCTTCCACTTTTAATTCTAACAATATTTCCTCAGAAGACCCCCAAGTTATTGTAAACCTCTCGCCATTTTTTTTTTTGGATTTTAGTTACCTGTCTAACCGTCCAACCTATCATTCGTTTCTCTCGGAATAAGTGAATCGATGGGCCTTGAAAAGATTAACTCTCTTAAAGACGACTTCTCCCGTGTTCCCGATGTTATCCCAGCCTTTTGTCTGTAAAATATTTGGTAATTCTCATTAAATACCTCTAACAAATCTTTTAAGACTTCAGTCAGGCTTTCGACAAAATTTGTCACCTAATTATAATCTATACCAAACTTGAGGCTTTTGGTTTTCCACACCTATTCAATGCCTATTAAGTGGGTGAAATCTTACTTGGAGAACCGCCAATACGGCTTGGTGTTCAGATGCTCGGTAACTGAACCCATCTATGCCACCTCAGGCGTCCCTCAAGGATGGCACCTTTGCCCACTCTTTTTTGTCTTTGAAATTATTAGGCAGTAAAGCAAATGTTTCCAATTATAGACCAATCGCCAAACTGTCATGTATTCCCAAACTTTTCGAGAGTATTGTCTTCGACACAATGTACTTTCATTGTAAACCATTATTTTCCACCAAACAGCATGGGTTCCTTAGGGGTAAGTCTACGACCACTTACTTAACTGAATTTGTTTCATATGCCTTAAATTCTTAAGAGAAGAAAGACGAAGTTGATGTGATTGCCAAGGACTTTAACAAAGCATTTCGCAAAATTTCACAAAATTATCATTTTCAAGATTATAGCTCTTGGATTTCCTCTTGGATTTGTTCAATGGATGGATTCCTAACTTTCTGATCGTAAATATCGAGTCTTGTTAAGGTCTTCTATATCGGATCCTTTAATTTCTAAATCTGGCGTCCCACAAGATAGCCACCTGGGTCCTATTATCTTTATCCTGACAATAAATGACGTAGAATCAGTAATAAAGGATTTTGAACTCTCCACATACACAGACGACATGAATATTTTCAGAGTAATTTCTTCACCTTGTGAAGCTTTGTGTCTGCAAAATGACTTGGATAATTTCTTTGTGTGGTGTCAAAACAACAATCTAGAACTTAAAGTCGATAAATGCCAAGCAATCACATATTCTCACAAACGTTTTCGTCCGAAACCACGGGACTACTACATAAATAATGGCTTTGTTTTAAGAGTAACATCCATTCGGTATTTGGGCGTTATCTGTTATAGTAAGCTGTATTTCAAATCTCATTATGAAAACATTATTTCTAGGGCTAACTCTGCCCTTAGTTTCGTTAAGCGTTGGTCTAAGCAGTTTTTAGACCCTTTTGTTACGAAATCTCTGTACGCAACCTTTGTCCGACCTTTACTCGAGAGTATGCTAGCCAAGTATGGTCCACGTATCGTCTTGTTCATATTAAAAGAATCGAAGCAATCCAGCGTAGATTCCTCTGTTTTGCTCTAAGGGGCATTCCTAGGGATGACAATTACGAGTATAACCTGTCCCCATATCAAGATCGTTTAAGACTCATTAACTTATAATCTCTCGAAAAGCCCCGTGCGGTTTCTGATATTATTTCGTACACCAAATTTTATCTGGCGTTACTGATTCTTCTACCTCCCAGTAGGAAATTTCGACATCAATGAATTTTTTTGGTGAATTCATCAATGGATTCATGGACTATTTCCATCGATGAGTAGTATGTTATGATTTCGTAAGAAAACGGTTGCACTTTTTTTCATCAGTTAACTAAATTCAAATGAATTGAATGCTTACAATTCACTACATTTTCAGTTACAAAATCATAAACGATGATTCCACAGATGAAGAGTAATGTATAGGTTCATGAGTTCGCAAATGATGTTTGGTTATCTACGGTGCGGTGGTTGTTTTGTTTTCTTCCCGAGAAAAAAAATGCAAACAAAAAAGCCTTAACAAAAAAGAGGTTCTATCTGCCATGGGAAGATTGACGAACATTGCCTTTTTTCTACCTGCAACGAGAAATGCGCTCAGTAGTCAGTCTTCGCTGGTTCGTGGGTTTTTTTTAGAGAAAGTGAAAAAACATATAAACCAGAAATTCCAGTTTTGTTCGCGATCATTATCATCATTTAACACAGCAACAAAAGTTTATTTTTTTTTATCAAAATGTTTTTTTTGTTGTTCAGAAATTGTATTGAGCCAGCTGAAAGGTTTCAATTATTAACCTTAAGATATTTGGCGACTGGTGGGTATTTCTTCGACTTTATTCAAAACAAAATTAAAAAATGCCAATATTTCTTTTAGCGCATTATACCTACTCAATACGTAATGCTGTCGACTTACAGTGCAAAACCTACGCAGCAGAATTAACAAAATGAATTGCTAAGACCGAAATCAGATCAAATTTAAAAGAATCAATTTATTGATAAGGTTTACTTTCGCATCAAAATTTTATCAAGACTACATTTTAATTATTATTAGCTAAACATATTTTTTTTTCTTATGTGAAGGTTTATATTATTGAATAATCGTCAATTAAATTAATAAAATTATGTTTGGGGGTATAACATACATATACAATGTTTCTGTTTCCTAAAAAAACATATTTCGTCTTTCACAGAAAACTGATACTTTCATGTTATTTAATGCATTCAAAATGAGGAAAAAAAGAAGTAGGTATCATACGGGCTTTACCTAGTGATTTCATAATGAACATTCATGGCATTTTTCATCATATAAAATTCATATGCGAATTAATGAGTTACATTAAGAGAGTGAATTAATGGATGAGCATTCATGCCATTTTTCACCTGCTGAATAAGCAACTCTAAGTCAACTAGTGATTTCACAGCTTACTGTTCATGCCATTTTTCATCACATATAATTTGCTTATGAATAAACTAGTTACCCCTACCTCGTGATTTCACTGTTAAATATTCACCCCGAAAATTACTTGGTGAAAGCTTATGACAGCCCCATGTTAAATTAATCGATGCTTTCGTACCAAATTCATGGGGTGTAGCTTCAACTCATTGATGAAAAAGTCGGTGATTCATGCATGAATTTTTTGAAATTTCCTACTGGGCTTACTCGCGTTAATTAGTACTAACATCAATTCACACACTCTAAGATCAGTACCCCAATTTCATCAAGCTCCTCACAGAACTGACTATGGAAGAAATCAACCAGTCACAAGAATGTTGAGGGAAGTAAATGCAAATTCTGATGTATTTAACTATAATCATAGCAAGATCACATAAAAAAAAACTTCTACATAGTTCGTCATCTCTTTAACACTAATATAAATGTAAATAATAACAAAAAAAAACCTAATTTTCTAGAGAAACTGAAACTGCTAACTATTAAAATTAACAAATGCATTAGCATGCTATTCCTTTTAATTTGTTAAACTTTTTTTTATTAATTTTTTTTCTCTTATCTCTTTAATTTATAGATCTACTGATCGTATATTTTTAAATTTTTTATATTTTATTTTTACCTGCTTGCATTAAGCAGGCCCATAACCCTTCTTCTTCAATACTCACTCGATCGTCAATAAATACAAGTTGTTGTGTTAGGCTGGCATTGGCAAAACACAACAACTTTTTGCTAGAATTTCATTTTTAAGTGCCGATATGAATGGCAACCGAATTTGCCGTCATACTCGGTGCAAATGGACCCCAGCGCGTGGGGTCGTATCTGGGGGGTGGAGGATAGAGGCGTGGGATTATTATTTATTTATGAACCTTTCATTGGGCATTTATTCCATCCACTTTTCCCGATAAAAATAATCTTTAAAAGAAGTAGTGAAATCATACCAAAAACAAATAGCCTAGAAAAGTAGTGAGACTCAAAACTACTCCAAGTTTATTATTGGCGCAAAATTTTAAACAACCCATTGTTTAGGGCTTAGCATTTTACTAGTTAGCAATTTACTAAGTGCTTATTGATTGAATAACTATTTCAACATTTTTAAACCTTTTCTAAACTAGTAGATTGCTAATTAAGCAGAAAGCTGGGCATTTGTAGGGTTTGGATTTTGATGAAAACAATTATTGTTGTTATGCGTTGTAAATTAATTATATGTTGATGAAAACCCAACATGTGCTCTCAAAAGGTATTAGTTATGTCTATTTTCATAGTTTTAACTCCATTATTTACATAAAAAAAAAATTGTGCATCAGCAGGACTCGAACCTGGGCACCCCGCGTGAAAGGCTGATATACTATCAGATTCCATAATGGATTTAGCAAATTGCTAAAAGTTAAAGTAGCCATTCCGTGATTTTAACTTTAGTAAAATGTTAAAATCGTTTAAAATTAGCTGAATCACCTTTTTAACTTAGTAAATTGCTAAAAGTGGCTTTAACATTTTACTAAATCGTTTAAACTTTTGCGCCATTGTCATTAGTGACTTAATAAATTTTAACTCTAAATTTCCCATTAGAATTCGTCATTTAATTTAATAGAAATTTAACTTCATAATTAAATAGAATATTCAGTATATTATTTTTCATTTCATTTAAAATTAATTATTATAATATTTTTTTCACAACAACAATAACAAAAATTTCTACCTTTCAAATTGCAACTTAAATGTCTCCATAGCAATAAATTCTGAGTCAGAAACTTCACAATAGAGATGACTGTTGCGAGTTGTCCGCCTTTTCTTCTTCCAACTCTTATCTGCCTCTAATGCAAAATAATATCATACCAAAAAACTTTATCCTCGCACAATCATTCTCCTTTTATCCTTTTGCATTTGTGTTATGTGTGCATGCATACCACTGCGAGCGCCGCGCCCCGTCTACCCGAAGGCAAAAGATCATGACAGTAGAGTATTTTTAGATACTATGGAAACTCCGATTGTACGTGAAATATTAGTGTGTGCGGTTGTGTGTATGTATTATACACACAAATGAAAGAGGAGTAAATTCCGAAAACTTTTGAGTATCCTTTCCCCCATATACCAGTTGACCTTAATTTAATTTATTACTCTTTCACCCGTTTGGTTCGTTTTTAATTGGTAAGAGTTTCGTACAGACAAAAAAAAGTTTCTAATTTCACTTTTTTATACTTTTTTCATTTATAAACAATAAAAGTTCTCTCGTCGAAAATAAAAAAAAAGCGAAAAATTGCAATTGAAAATGTCACTTGAAACCCATTCAACTCGATGCGACCCATACGCCCTCTGCAATCCATAAAATACGACAACAACATGAATGAAACAAACCCCAAAAATAACCTGGAAGTCGTCGAGTCGCGTCGTGTTGCGTCTGTCGGTGCTGAAACAATGTCAAATGTTCGTCGATTTTCGTTCAAGAAGCCAACAAATGAGAATAATTTTGAAACTAATTAAAGGCATCGGAAGTGGTCCTCATTATTGTAGAGGATGGACTTGCAGATACAAAACTGAAAGGCTACCCCAAAAGAGGACAAAATGATAGTGAGAAGTATAGTATAGGTAGTGAAGATGCAAAAAGTTTTCTTGATGCCAATTTGCAAAGTTGTTCTTCTGCTCAGAAACTACTTTGTAATTTAGTGTGGCGATAGAAAATGCTACAGTTGGGTTTAATACTCCTCGTCATCTTCATCATTCTCGTCCTTATTCTTGTCCTCAAGAACAATGGCTCATAATCGCTTAATATCTTTCGAAAAGAATAATGCTACGTTCAACTGGTTTTGTTTTTTTTTTTCTTGCGCACGAGTTGCTGCATAATTAGATCGCATCAATTGCTGTGGTTATTGTTAAATTTATTTTATTATGGCTGATTGGGCTGTGCCACCAGTCGGAATAATGACAGCAGGGCGGATGTGGGTGTTGGTGTGTTTCGCATGCAAAACGGCCAATCTTTGCACCAACAACCCTCTAAATCAGATTTTAAGACTCAAAGGGAATGCTTTACAAATGTAATGATGCCGACAGTAACTTTATGTTACCCATTTGGTGATGGCGTTTATTTTTTTTTTGTGTAGAATTGTGACAAGGACTTCGATGGACGAATGAAAAGGATGATTGTTGCCGTCGGCCAAATGCTGCTAAAATCTGTTTTGGCGATAAATCAAATTCGAGTGTGACAAGGGATGTGATTGATGGATATTTGCATATATGCAGCATATTTCCCCTCAAAGTGCCAAACGAATTTGAGTGCAATTAGTATTTTCTTTAATAATAAATTGTTTGTTTGTTTTTTTTTTTTGTCTGTTGTGTTTTTGGAGGAGGGTGATTAGGGGAACATCAACACAAATGGTGCGATACTATACATTTGTTGACGTAGGAAAAAGGTGGTGTTTGAATATGCAAGTTAAATGTATGAAAATGCACATCTTCTGTTTTTTGATTTTTGTAGTTTTTGTTAGGAATAGTTATTTCAATCAAATGACATTGAGATATTTATTTTTACTTGCGATATAGTTACTATAGCATGAATCACAGATTCATGGTACTATAGGGCAAGTTTTACATTTGCAAAAAAAATCGAACTCGGGATTATAATCAAAGTTGATAGAGAACACCAAAAAAGTGGGTCCGGCAATTCCGTGTGTCTGTCTGCCTGTAGAACGATCTACAGCCTAAACGGATGAACCGATTTTGTTCAAACTTGGTGCTTAAGCGTTTTAAGTGATTGTGCAAAATAGATTTTTGAATAGTTGTTTTAGCCCCAAAAATAACGGTACTTGCCATACACATTTTTCTCCAATGTTAAATTTCTCAAAAACGCCTCTAACGATTTTTATAAAAATTGGTGTGTGTACTACTTTGGGTATGGTTTACATTTTGGCCTACATTTTTTTTTTTTTTAATATTTTGTTACAAACGGTACCTGACAATCGATTTTCGACTTTCTCATAAACGACTCAACCGATTTCGATCACAATTTTTATGCAGGATCTACTCTGAATTCTAAATAATACTGCATATCAAAATTTACAAGAAATAGTTTTTTTTGGATTTTTGAAAAAAAAAAATATTTTTTTTTTTGAAATTTCAATATTTCGAAAACGGGTGGATGATTTTTTCTGAAATTTTGTTTTTAAATTTATATTATTAAATATTTCAAATGTCCATTCCAATTTTCTTTTAGAAAAAATTTAAGAATTTTTTATATAAAAAATTAAGTGAAAAACGACTTTAAAAATACATTTAGCCGTTTCTATTTAGAATCTTTTGGATATATTGTGATCGATCGTGAGATGTGCGATCCAGTCGTGCATTTTATTTGTTAAGTTAGCGACTAATGCCCGTTTCGGTTTAGCTGAAATGGAAAATTCTCGTCGGTGTCGTCGAGAATCCTGTGGAAGTTGTATTGAGACTGGTTCATTTCGTGCCTTGAACCATTGTGTCAGGAATATATTTTAGAAGTTTTGGTTTTAGATACATATATGTATATACTTGACTCTGCTCATCTTCTAATTATAATAACAGTAGTTATGTCTGATCAAATTATACAAACCCCTGTTGAACGCATGGTAAGGTTCAAGTGGAAAGGATATCTACGAGAAAGTGATGATCAAAGTCTTCACCGCCACATCAATCAATAACAAATACTTAAAATCATTCTGGAGCACAATAAAGACTATTGCTGGGTTGATAAATAGTTCAAACCACTTTGGCATTTTATTTTTAAAATCAGTGTGAAGAGAATGTTGAAAATCTTCTTTTATATAAATTTGCTTTACAAATTACCCAATGCGAACTAGTTAAGGCCATAAAATTTATGAAAAATGGTAAAGCTGCAGGAACAGATGGTATATGTTCAGAATTTTAGAAGTATTCCTTAAATGAGCTTCTGGCTCTTTTAACTGTCTCATTTCTGACTTAAGACTAGAAGATTAGATTAGAATATTCGAAAGCTCTCAACTTCCAAAAGAATTAAGAAAGCCATTATATTTCCGATATTCAAAAAAAGGTGGTAGCTCTTTGCGGGAAAACTACGGAGGAATCTCCTTTCTAAACACTAGTAAAAAAATATTTGCTGAAATAATGTACGCCAAGGTTCTGAATAAGATTCAATCAAATGGTTGATTAAGGGTTTTTTTTAGCGGGCTTTCGTGCAGGATAGTCAACTTCGTATCAAAGTTTAGTTCTTCGGAATATCGCTCGATACTTTGTTGCGGCATTTGACAAAATAAAGAGGAACAATTATGTATACAAACTATCAGTAATGGGTTTGCCGCTTAAATTTACAAGGATTTACATGGAACTTCTTTCTGGAACTTCTGCAATAGTGGATGGAAATACAGAAGGCTCAAATTTTTTCAACGTCTCGTAAGGAGTTCCTCAGGGATGTATCTTAAGCCCGATTATGTTTGCATTATACATTGATGACATAACAGAAAACTGACCGGGTGGAGTCAACTTTGCACGGTCACTTATAAAAGTGCTACTCTAAGCTTGACTGGGTTATGTTAGCAGTTGATCCAAAAACTCTGGAGCTTATCTGAAATAAGCTAACCAATTACTACACATAATGGGATCTGCATATAAATATCTCAAAGTCAAAGGTACTGGTTCTTCGTTGTAATACTTCGAGGAGAAGTGAAACCGAAAGATGGTTTTTGAATAATGAACAATTGGAGCTAGTCGACGAATATAAGTATCTAGGTGCTATTTTCTCTTCGAAGTTAAAACTAGAAGCACATCAAATCCAATTACACAGTTGCACGAACAGCTATTACTTTGATATGAGAATTCTTTCACGGAAATCAGATTTGAAGTGTCAAAGAGAGCTTATAGCAAGCTCCAATGGTTGGCCAACACAGAAAACTATGTTATGCCACTGGCTCATCATTTTAGTGCATTGTTAGTCGTTAGTAGGCAAACTTTATTACAAGTAATACTTACACAAGTACATCATGAAAAGTAAACAAATAACATTACGTCAATACAAAACAAGAACATAACATCAAACAGAAAACATTTAGGATCGTAGATCACTGGTTTTGAGTAAATTTTTAAATTTAATTTTACTTATATTGAAATCTAAAATGTTTCAATTCCAATTTAAAAGTCTAGCCAAGAGCTCATGTATCCCATATTTGGTCATATGTGTTGCGACTTTAATTAGGGCTGGCAACGAGACCTAGACTAGTCTCGGTCTCGGTCTCCGATACGAATAGAAATCGTTTTTCAGACTTTTTTTCACCCTCCGAAAAAATGACTTTTAATTGACACTTGTAAAAAAATATTATCGAAATGTCAAAATATAGTTTGTTATTTAGCTGTCAAGTCATGAACTGTCAAAATCGATTTAGGGATGGCTCCGCTTTAAATGGATTAAAAAACTTCAACAAAATTCAAATTTCACCTCAGAAAATGCAAAATTTTTCCGATTTTATTTTGTGCTTCGGAAAAAGTTGATTTTAAAACTTTTGGGTGATATTTTGAAAGAAATATTATTCAAGCGTCAAAATATAGAATGTTGTCTACCATGAACTTAAACCATGAGCTTTCAAAATCCATTGAGCGATGCTCCGATTTAAATAGATTAAAAAGCATCTACAAAATTCACATTTTATCTTATAAAACGTCTCTTGAAAGGTATCTGATAATGTTGCTTTGCAGCCTACTTTTTTGTAACGCAATAAAAGTTAGGTCTTAGCATCAAGAGCATGATTTATTTTTGTGGGATGCTGACCGATTTTTAACAAAATATATTCCGCTGTACTTTTGCAGACGCGATTTTGTTCATTAAATTGAGAATCACTTAATGCAGCAAAACCATTTTAATTCTTTCTTTAAAAATTCGAGCAAAATCATTGTAATTCTTTCTTTAAAAATGAGGATGGCCTACTTCGCTAAAACGGCACATAAAATTTGTCATCACTTTCATCAATATTACCGAAATTGTCACTTCACGACCGAGATTCAATTGTCACTTACATACTGATAAAATTGTAATTCGTGAATGCTTATGAAATATGCCCAGGTCTCGTCTCGTTTCCAGGCTTCTCGTTTGCAGATTCCATGGTCCTTTACAGTCATAACACGAGTTTAAATGTGCCGTGAGATAACATAGCCATGAGAAGAAGGAGAACGTTTTGTTGAAAATGTCATTTATTGACATTTTGTCGGGGTAAGATTAAAACTGCTCTTTTGACACCACAACGACTAGACCACCACCACCACCGAACTGTACTTTCATAAACCATTCCAAACTACCATTCCAAGCAGAAAAGAATGGACGAGCAACCAACCCTACACCAGTGAATCAGCGATAGCAATCTATACTGATGGCTCCAAAATTGACACTGGTTTTGGTGCTCGGCACCTCTTGAGTGAAACAACTCAATTAGTCTCCCAGATTATACTAGTGTCTTCCAAGCGGAGGTTCTGGCAGTGAAAACAGCTGCTAGACAGGTAACCATGATAACGCTACCACGGACTGATATCACTTTTTCTATAGATAGCCAACCGGCAATAAAAGCGATTTCGGCCACTGTGATAAAATCGAAACTTGTTTCTTGCTGCCGTGAAGAGCTAAATGTTCTTGGTACGCAACACAATGTGTCCCGGGACACAGCGGTATACCGGGTAACGAAAATGCCGATGAGTTGGCAACACAGGGATCAGCGCTTGACGTTAGTCAAGCAGATCTGGTAAATATCCCACCCTGTTACATTAAACAAAAAAATTCTGACAGGATCCAAAAGAAATCCAAAACAAAGTGGAGCCTAATTGACACTTGTGACACTACCCGGAAACTATAGCCATGCTTCAACAAGCAGAGTACAGACAAAATTATGCAACTCAACAAGATTCCCCTTCGCTCTCTCATAAGCATAATCACCGGACATAACCTGCTGGGATACAATAAATTCAAAATGAAACTCAGTACAAACGATCTAAGAAGCAGGGTGGTGACGAAGAGGTGTATGAGGACACCTCAAACTTTTTCTGCCACTGCGCTGCACTCTGTCACCAGATGAAGGATCTGTGAGGCAACATATGGAACTTCGTCAATGCCTCCAAATGGCTTGACTGATTCAGAGAACACATGTTTATATTGGAAAATCGTGACTACACTTCGGGTAACACAATGGATCTACATTGATCTAAGTGTGACGATAACGTCATCAAATGTCTGCCCAATTACCTAACCTCACATACACTACAACGCAAACTGGTTAATATCCTCTTGAAGTAGAGTTCGATCCTTTGAAGATGATATATTCTTATAAATCTATCTTGATATTGTCTGCAAAGATAAGAATTTCGCTAGTGCGTACCCAAAGTGGAGCATCATTAAAGCCAATGCAAATGGTAGTGGTGCCAGATGACTTCCCTGCGGAACACCTGATTTAGCAATAAAGGTCCTATCTTCAAGATGTGAGGATATCAACTTCATGAAAGATGGAGGAAAGCCGTATAAATTGAGTTTAAACTTGATAATTTCATGAGACAATATTGATCAAAAGCTTTCGAAGAATCTGTGTATAACACTCAAATTTATGACTTCTTTTTGTCTCCCAGTCTTATCGTATTTTCTAGGGCCATTGCGAAATACCCTTAATATGACAAGCACAGTGCGAGCTTTAGGAAAATAGGAAAGGATTAAAAAGGAGATACCGACGTACATTAGTTTTGAAGTTCAGAATATCAAAGTGAGGGGGAAAAATAGAGCCTGGTAAAGCATTCCACATACGTGTTGTACGACTAAAGAAAGAATCTCTGTACTTCACAGTACATCCGAAATTGGGCTCAAGGGTAAACTGATGAGCATTCCTAGCAGCGCTATTATTATGGTTGAATTGTTTAAGGGGAGGATTGCAACTGGCTACTTCGCTAGAACACTGTTTATAAAAATAGCGATAAAATAGCGAAATACATGAAACATTACGACGATGTTCGAGAGATGTAAATGTCTTCACTATAGTTCTATCGCCAATCATTCTTAGAGCTCTATTTTGAATTCTATCTAAGAGACTCAAATGAGTTTTGGGAGCTCCTGCCCAAATGTGCGAGTTATACTCCAGCTTTGGACGAACGAAGACCCTATAGATTACAGCCAGATTAGACGGGGAAAAGAATTTCTTGCATCTTCGAAGAAAGCCCAAACACTGCAGCGTTTTTGGCGACATCAAATATATGTTCATTCCACAAGAGGTGGTCTGTGATGCATATGCCAAGGACTGAAAGCTGATCGGTTTCTTCAATGCAAGTGCCGCTCATGGATAACGGCATGTGGGGTGGGTTCTGCTTTAACGACAGATGACAGCACTGAGTTTTTGAAGCATTAAATTCTACGCGGTTTTTTATTCCCCATTGGACAATGCTGTCAAGATCAGAATTTAATGAGCTTATCATACGCTGCCGTTGCACATCCGAAGAACAAGGAGGTGTATCTGAAAACGAATATGAAAAGCTGAGAGTACTATCGTCAGCAAAACAATTGAGTGAATTAGAAGTTCCAGATAAGAGATCATTAATAAAAATGAGAAAAAGGGTCGGAGACAATACGGAGCCCTGGGGCACACCAGCATTTATTTTGTGAATATCAGACTTGAAACCGTCCAATACAACTTGTATTGAACGGTCCGAAATGTAATTTCTAATCCAACGCAGAAGAGATTCATCGATACCAATTGCACGCATTTTCGATAAGAGAGCTTGATACTCAACTCTATCAAATGCTTTTGAAATATCAAGCGCAATAATCTTACTTTCTCCAAAACGATATAATGATTTGTGCCACTGTTTAGTGAGATATACCATCAGATCACCAGTGCACCTATTGCTACGAAAGCCATACTGCCGGTCATTAAGGAGCTTTCGTTCTTCAAGATATTTCTTAAGCTGATAATTAATCAGCGTTTCCATGACCTTGGAAAGAAGGGACGTAAGTGCAATTGAGTGGTAATTAGAGGGTGAAGAAGAACAATTAAATTTGTTATCATATCAGCGCTGGAGCCTATGTCACTATCGAGGAAGCATAGTGACCAGTTAAAATGCCTGTAAAAATTATTGAGACCGTCCCAGTTGGCTTTCTTATATTGCCAAACGGTTTTCTTAGGTGACTTTTCCTTAACTGCATGTTGTTGGCATGAGAAATTTGCAGATATGATACAATGGTCTGACGTGCCTAGAGGCGATAATACATTTACAGTGTATTTATTAGGGTCAAAGGTAAGAAACAAGTCTAGAGTGTTGGCGGTTTGACTTGTATCGTCAGGGATTTGTGCCGGCTCGTCAACAAGCTGAGTCAGTTGGTTTTCAGCAGAGACCTCAACATACCTTCCTTTGGGTGTTGTCTGGCTCGAAAAGCGGAGCCAGTTTGAATCGTCCGTAACGACGATTTCAGTGAGAGGATAATGGGAAATAATTCTTTGAATATAGTCGGACAGAGCATCAAATTCTTTAAAAGTTGAATCTCTGTCCAAATTTAGGCTGCGTTAAATAAAATAAGTGTGTATGATGATCGTGAATTTTAACCACATGAAATTAAAATTTGTGTTTGAGCACAAACCATATTGCAGTTAAAGTTGGTACGCAACATCATTTCTAATGTAAACGGCGAGACCGTGGTGTGAAAAGAATAATGACACTAAGTTATACCCAAACAAATTAAATTCCGTTTGGTCAGAATTTTCACCTATTTGGGTCTCACTCAGTGTCAAAACAACTGGCCTGTTTTTCACAGTGGACATACGCGGCACAAAAATTCTTTCTAAGTCCACGAATGTTGCCGTAGTCGACTCTAAACCTCCCAACCATTTAAATATTTAAAAAACTATTAAAAAGGCAAGTCAAACAATTATCTAAACTGTTGCATTTCTCTCCTTAAACAATTTAACCGAAATACAATTCAAGTAATGAAAATCAGTTTATCCACGGACTCAATTCCGGATGTATTTCTTTACGTCATTTTAGTTTTGATAGAATCTTATAGAAGCTGAAATATTATTTTAAATTCCCCTACTGTGTGTGTTCAACATAATATGTTAAGGGTATTACTAATCCATTTAATGCTCCCAAATTATACAACAAAAAGTGCTTTTAATAATTATCAAGATCTAAGAACTTGACATTGAATTTGGAAGTCCTCATTTCCTCAATCGAAATAATGCTATCTGTATTTCAAATTTCAACAATTCCAACAGTTGTCTACAAATAAATTGTTTTGAACTTGTTACACACTAACCTTAGGCATATTTCATGTATTTATCACAGTAATAATAATTAAACACCTCATAAAATGCTGTTCTTGTGACGTACCTACATACTCATGCTCCCATATCCATCATCATTGAAGGTCTATGAACTTTTACGTCTTAACGATATAACGGGTGATTTTTTTTGCTACTTGGTTTTTGACGTTTATATTTTTGACAGATCACACATGACAAATTCCACGAACATTTGACATTTCGATTCAGTATTGTTTGCCATTTCATCATGAATAGACTTACGCCTGAACAACGTTTGCAAATTATTGAAATTTATTATCAAAATTCGTGCTCTGTGAAAAATGTGTTTCGCAAGCTACGTCCGTTATTTTTGGCTAAATGGATACGTGAATAAGCAGAATTGCCGTATTTGGAGTGAAGAGCAGCCAGAGGCAATTCAGCAACTACCAATGCATCCCGAAAAATGCACTGTTTGGTGCGGTTTATGGGCAGGCGGCATCATTGGGCCGTACTTCTTCAAGGACGATGAAGGCCGCAGGGTTACGGTCAATGGAGAAAGGTACCGTTCGATGATAACAGATTTTTTTTTGCCGAAAATGCAAGAATTGAACTCGGTCGTCATGTGGTTCCAACAGGACGGTGCCACATGCCACACTGCACGCGAAACCATGCATCAATTGAGTGGCGAATTTGGTGAGCAGTTGATCTCACGTTTTGGCGCAGTCAATTGGCCACCAAGATCATGTGATTTGACCCCGTTAGACTATTTTTTGTGGGGCTATATTAAGTCTATTGTCTATGGGGACAAGCCAAACCCGATTGCTGCCTTGGAAGCCAACATTGAACGCGTCATTGGTGAGATTCCGGCCGAAATGTGTGAAAAAGTTTGCCAAAATTGGACCTTCAGAATGGACCACCTGAAGGGTAGCCGCGGGCAACATTTAAGTGAAATTATTTTAAAAAAGTAAATGGCAGAAATTGATTTATCGATCCAAATAAAAATTTCATTCACTTTTTACAAGTTTCTGTGTTTTTTTGAATTTTCAAAAACCAAGCTCTTAAAAAATCACCGTTTACATATGTACATGTACACATGTTTATATTTATTTTCATAATTATTATTATTATCATCATCATCGTCATTTATCGTTTTTGTGGGATGCT
The DNA here is from genome assembly GCA_910595825.1 of Philhelius pedissequus. Taxonomy (NCBI): domain Eukaryota; kingdom Metazoa; phylum Arthropoda; class Insecta; order Diptera; family Syrphidae; genus Philhelius; species Philhelius pedissequus. Next base: position 209,507,344 of record OU343161.1, on the reverse strand, counting down.
AATCAAATTAGACTCAACGCTCCAGCTAACACATATGTATGTATGTTATACATATCCGCAACGCCATCGCCGTGGCACCAAATGACTGCGACCTCGATGACGACGACACAACGCGACGACGACAGCGTGTTTTGTCTATACGGATTTGAATCTTGAGGTATTTCACATGCGACTCAAAGTGATAAATAATTTTCCGGTTTATTGGCAATATTAATATGCTCCGAAAGATTTAACATGAACCTCACATGAAAGCATAAGCACATGGATGCATCCAATATAGATGAAAAAGTATTTGTTTATTTTGTTTTTGCTTTGTTAATTTGAATGTTTTTGATGATTCAAGGTAAAGTCTTTCACCTGACCTTGTTTTCGACGAAATTCAAGTTCATCCAAAAGCGTTAGATCTTAGACCACTCTCAAAAATTAATTTGCTCCAAGAGTTGACTTTGATGGGTTAAGCTTTGAAGTTTTGTATAAATTAGAAAGAAACTATTCTTTTTTTTTTTTTTTGTTTGGTATCTACTTTTTTGGCCATGCAATGAGAAAATGCGATCACTTTTGAGAATTTGAAAAGTCTACTTGACCTTGGATTTTGTAAATTTATTATGCAAATCGATAGATTGATCGATGATATACTTTTTGTCAGTATTGCCAGACTTGCCAAAATTCAATGGTTCAGTTTTTTTGTTTATAAAATAATATTCATGTAAAAAAAAATAACAATTTGACAATTTTAATGATTCATTAAAAAAACGTTACTTACCAAATATTTTTGACAGGTTACCGATGTGAAAAAAGGATGCGATTATTACATCTGCAAGCATTTATAATGTTTATAGACAACTTTTCCGTTTATCTATGTGGCGGGGTAAAAATTTTGATGTATAGGTATGCAGATAATTCGGTGTTTTGTTTACCGTCTCGCCGGAACGCTTACAAAGAATGATTAATCAGCTACAAAAATATTGTGAGGAATGGAGGGTTGAATGTTAACATAAATAAATCTTTAACGATGGTTTTAGGAAAAGGAGGATTGTGTTGCGCCAGGAATGAAAAATGGCTTTTTGATGGATAGAAATTGGATTCTTTGAAATTAGTGCATAAATAATTGGAATGAACACCTCGAAAGTCAAAAGAGTCAAAAGTGCAACATAGAAAATCTTTTTAAAAGATACACAATGAGAATTAAATATCTTTTTACTTGCGATTATGGGTACTATCAGGCAAGTTATGTATTCGTAAAAGAACATTTTTTCTATCAATCAAACATGACATTACGATCATAGAGAAACCAAAGAAGTGGTTCCCCCAATTTCGTCTGTCTGTCTGTCATTCTGTCAGTCTGTCATTCTGTCTGCCTGTCCTCGAGTCTACAGCCTAAAAGCTTTAATAGATTTGCTTCAAACTTGGTACACTTTGTTTTTTTTTTTGGGTAATAGGCCCACACTTTAACACTTAAATTTTTTTTTTAAGACGACAAATAACAGTAGCTCCCATACATTTTTTTGGCGAAAAACAAAAAATCTTATTTTTCTCAAAAACGACGCCAACGATTTTTATAAAAAAAAATCAGTTCATTAACGAAGGGAAGGGTAACTTTTGATAATTTTTTTTTTTTGGAAAAAAATTGTTATTATTGGTACCTCTAGTAGGATAATTTTTTTGGTTTTCCTTTTTCTCGGAAACGGTTTATTTGATTTTTTTACGCCGAAGTTCCCAGAGAATTTAATCACCATTGTATACTAAAATTTTTCAAAAAAAAATATTTTTTGGAAATTATTTTTTTTTTGAAAACTCAAAATTTCGAAAACGTCTCAATAGATTTTTTCAAAACTTCGTATATTGACATTATCTTGAATATTTAAAAAAACTATTTTTCTAAAATAAAAAACAATGGTACCTCCCATACATATGTTAAGAAACAACCAACAAAATGTATTTCTCGAAAACGGCTCCAAGAATTTTTATAAAAAAATCTGTGTGTTCTTAAATTAGTACAGTTCACTTTTAAGTATAAAAATATTTTTTTTGTGTACTTATTAACGGTACTTCCCATAGAACCACTTTTCATATTTTCGACTTTCTTAATTGTTAATAAGACTGCATACTCAAATTTTCAAAAAAAAAGTTTTGCGATTTTTAAAAAATAAATAATTTTTTTTTTGAAAAATCGATTTTTCAAAAACCAGCCACAGAATTTTTTTGAAATTTTAATTTTATATGTATATTAACAATATCTTCAAAATGGCGTTTCAAGTTGGCAGAAGCGAAACGGGTCTATAAGATTTCTTATCATGTGATGGTTTTCCTGGTTTGAGATCCATTATAACTTCCGCAACCTTCCATTGGCTGGGAACGTACTTTAGCCCTAGAGTGGTATTTATTATATAAAGAAGATTAAATAACCCGTAATTAAGTCATATCCCGGATCTTTCTTATACTTAAGCTTTCTTATTTCTCCACTTAATTCAGCAAGGGTAACATTTCTTGTCATGTAAGTTTCGCTTGAGTTAGAACGTATATTTAAATTTTCGTTGAGTCCTTGCCCAATGAAATATGTGAGTTTTTACCTGAAATAATACGATGCAGTAGAAAAAAACTGCTCCGATATCTCTAACTCGAATTTTATTCATAATTATTCATATTCATTAGGGTCATTGCGGGAGAGAGGCCGCTTATAGTCATCCTCATAAAAAAAAATATCTTGCTTTTTCTTCGTTAGGTATTCAAACAGAGGACAAACAATTGGTTGCAGCCGGATTTTTTTTATATTTGTTTCATTTTATAATTAATAAAATTTTTTATATAATATTATATTATGATATTTATAATTAATAAAATCAATATTCATCATATTTTACTCACTATGGAAATTTTTCAGTTTGTTTGCGGAAAAAAGTTGTAGCGTATATTTCTAAGGGAAATTATTGTATATGATATAAATACGAGTAAGTGTTATAAGAATACGTGTGTGTATTTTTTTTGTTTAATTTTTTTTAAGTTTTCAAGTGTGGTGCGTCAACTCTCGCTCACTTTGGGGAGAGATGCCGCAGTTTTTTTTTCGAAAAGTCTCGCATTTTTTTAAAGTGAATAATAAGACTACAAGTGGTAATTGGACTTAAGAGGCGCTGGAAGAAGCCCGAAAAATACATTGATAATATTTCTCCGAAAAGCAGAAAAACTATTTGGCGTACCAGCTATAACACTAATCCAGACGATTAAAAGATAGAATTTTTTTTAAAGAAACCTCTTTCTTCTGAAAATACCTTTTCATGTCATCAAATAATCTTCGAACCAGTAATTCCAACCACCAGGAATGGACCGCATGCTTGCAATCATTCCCAAAATGAAAAACACACTTCATCATCTTTCGAAAACCCCCAACAGTTAGTAGAGGTTTTTAACTTCTCCCAGTTTCATTGAAAAAAAAAGAAAATCCCCAAGTGTCCGAAAGTAAAAAAAAAAGAAAAAAAAATCTTAAAAGGAAGGTTGAGCCGACTGAATATCCCTATATTTTAATTCAATGTTGGGAAAATTAGTTCGAAACAAAAAACTAGAAGATGGATGTACAAACTGCTAAAATGGCTAGAGGAAAACTGTACAACTTACAAAACACTAAAATCTACGCTAAAAAAACGGTTTGTTAATGAATTTTCAACCGCTTGTTTTTGCTTTACATTATCAATTATGTATTTTAGAAAAAGGTAAAAGAACTACTAAGAAATATTGAGTTTCGAAACATTAATTTAAAAAAAAAAAGTTTGAAAAAAAAATTATACTATTCAAACTTCTAAGAAATTTTACCATAAGCAAAAAGTCAACAGAACCGTTCCCACAAAATCCAAAACCAAAATGATTCTTCTATAGGTGTTAAATGTCCATTTATGTGACAAAAACAAATTAAGTAAAAATTTTCATTCCCTATATTAATTAACTGATTTTTACTTGCGATTTAGGTACTATAGGGCAAGTTTGCATTTGGAAAAAAAAATAGAACTCGACATTTTAATGAAAGTTGACATTACGATGATAGAGAACACCAAAAAGTGCGTCCCACAATTCGGTCTGTCTGGTTGTCTGTAGAACGATCTAGAGCCTAAACGACATAACCGATTTTTTTGAAATTTGGCGCTTAGGCGTCTTAGGTGACGGTACTTGCCATACAAATTTTTCTACCATCTTAATTATCTCGAAAACGGCTCTAACGATTTTGATAAAAATTGGTGTGTGTACTACTTTGGGTATGGTCTACATTTTGGCCAATATTCCTTTTTTAATATTTTATTTTTAACGGTACCTGCCATACAACCATTTTATTGATTTTCGACTTTCTCATAAACGGCTCAAACGATTACGATCAAAATTTTTATACAGGAGCTCCTTCGAATTCTAAATAATACTGCACTTCAAAATTTTCGAAAAATAGTTTTTTTTCCAATATTTCGCAAATGTGTCGACTATTTTTTCTCAAACTTTGTTTTTAAATTTATATTAAAAAATATTTAAAATGTTTATACCAATTTTTTTTTTAGAAAAAAAATTTAAGTATTTTTATATATAAAAAATTAAGTGAAAACCGACTATAAAAATACATTTAGCCGTTTCTATTAAGAACCTCTTGATGTAACATAGTTACTAGTTCGTGCGATGCAGTCGTTCAGTTTATTTTCCTATCAATATCGTTGAAGCTGCTTTTGATAAAAATCTCGAGTTTTATTTTCAATTACGGATTTTTGAAATACAAAATTTAAGTGTCTTCCACAAAATCTTAAATAGTGGTGGGACAATAACGAAAACAATCGCATAACTTAAACACCATTGCATTCATGCTTCCAATTATTTACAGGCAGTGCTTAAGTGAAATAACCAGTGTTAGTTGTATTCTTCCCCTTCACCAATTTAAACGTATTACTCGAGCTTCTAGGAATGCACATCGACATCAATATACCCTAGATCTTAAATTCCTTCGTATTCCTTCTTTGCTAATTGGAATGTAGAAGATTGTAATACTCATCAGACATTCAAATGCTTTTCAGTCAAATTGTTATTGACGAACAAAAATTTTTTAAAGAATAAATTTTAAATCACTTACATCCCCCAAAACACCTCATCTTGTAGCCAAGCTTATCTACCAGCAAAACTCAAGTTAAATTCCATATTTAAAGTAAGTGAAAATCTGTTGTTTTTTTTCAAAGACTTGCTAAATTATTGGGAGCCGATACCGCTTGTCATACAAGTTTCTTAACCTTTAATTTGCATCCGACACAATTCGGATGAATTTTGATAAACAAAATTCAGTTTACAAATTGTTTATTTATTTAACATCAATTAGAGATAATTTAATCTACAATTAGACTACAAAAAAGAGATAAATAGGTATAACATTTAACATCTAACAAAATTACGTTAAGTATTTAATACAATAAATTGTGTAATCATAATTTGATTAATCAATTTGAAAAGAACAAAATTAAATTAATTTTTAAAATGTATCTGCTTTTATGAAAGTTAAAATCAATATAATTTGAAATGAGATTAGTTTCTCTGACACAACGAGTTATTGGTTTATTACGAGCATAGTTTACTCTGTGTTCCTTTTCTCGGAATAGACAACGTTCTCTTATCTGACGCGACGGAGCATACAAATCAATCAATGATAAAAGCATAGGGCATTTGATATGATGTGACAAAATATCACTAATGAACATTACAGACATCATTTTTCTTCTATTTTCGAGAGATTGAGCTCCAAGAAGTTTACATCTAGTTGAGTATGACGGGATTTCGATGTTCCAACCTAATTTCTGGATTGTATACCTTGTAAATTTTCTTTGGATCATTTCTATTCTGTTTGAATAAATATTGTAGTAAGGATTCCAAATCACACAGCAGTATTCTAAGTTAGACCTAACATAGGCATTATAAAGAGATTTAAGGGCATAAGGGTCCTTGAAGTCTTTGGTATTTCGTTTAATAAACCCTAGCATTGAATAAGATTTAGCTACAATAAATTCTATGTGCTTGGTAAAATTTAGTTTTGAATCAAATATTACACCAAGATCTTTTTTCTCCAAAACTCTTTCAAGAACAAACGTGTCAACTGTGTAATCAAATGTAATTTTTGAAAAATTGCGACAAAAAGAAAAAAATTGGCATTTCTTAACGTTCAAGAGTAATTGGTTAGTTGAGCACCATCCTGTCAACTTATGGAGATCCTCTTGTAAGAGAATACAATCATTTAAAGATTTAACGCATCTGAAAAACTTCAAATCATCCGCAAATAGAAGCCCACTGGAGTTCAGAAAGATATCAGCCATGTCATTAATAAAGATTAGGAAAAGAAGGGGGTCAAGATGGCTACCTTGGGGGACACCCGAGGTTACTACAATTGGATTTGACAGCACTTGATCTATAGAAACAAACTGTATACGACCCTTTAGATAGGATTTTAGCCATTGCAACATGTTTGAGTGAAAACCAAATAGTTTCAATTTTTCAATCAATATACTATGACTGACTCGATCAAAAGCCTTCGCAAAATAAGTATAAATAACATCAATTTGGTATCCTTCTTCGAGTTTATTTAAGATGAAATTGGAGAAAATTGAAAGATTAGTGGCTGTAGATCTACCTGCAACAAAACCATGTTGAAATGGTGAAATATGCTCCTTAAGAAGAAATGTCATTTTTCCACATATAATTTTCTCCAAAAGTTTCGGTATACTCGATAGTTTACAAATAGGACGATAGTTGGTTACTTCCTGCTTTGGGCCAGTTTTATGAATTGGAGATAAAAATGATTTTTTCCAAACTGAAAGGAATTCACCACTCACAAGGGAGGTGTTGAAAATGTAAAAAAGGGGCACAGATATAGCAGATGCACATTTTTTTAAAATAATTGGTGGAATTTCATCAGGGCCTGGCTTACAATCACTATTTAAACTTAATAGACCTTCTTCGATTTCGGATATATTAATCTCTAACCGACTAATGTCAACCTTATAATTTTGATTATTTAAATCAGCTCTACTTAAATGATCTAAATTAGATTTCGTATAGTTTGATTCAAAATAATGGGCAAACGAATTACAAATATTGGGAAGATCCGAATATGTTGACCCAAGGTACTTTATACTACTAGGAATACCATTGGACATTTTTTTACTTTTAATAAATGACCAAAAACATTTTCCATTTGTTTTTATGTTCGATTCAATTGACAAAATGTAATTTTTATAAAGAAATTTGTTAAGAACATCGAATTCTCGCGCTAACCGAACGTAAACCTCTTTTAAGACAGTATTATTTTCGCAAGTGCGTATGCGTTTGTAAGCTCTGTTTTTTCTATTACTTAAGCTAGAAAGCCTTTTATTAAACCAAGGAGGCTTTGAGTTTTTATTAATTTTTACCTTTGGTACATTCATATCAATTGCCGCTTTCAGATTATCAATGAAAAAATTATAAAATTGAATTAAATTCATAGAACTATAATTTAAGTTTGGTACCATAGACGTTTTTTTTTTCAAAAACGGGCATTAACTTTACTTACCGCCTTGAGCACAATATAATTACTCAAATACAACGCACAAATTAATAAAATTTATTAATGTTTCATTAAAATTCACCCATTATGAATCCACTGTTTATTTAATAACATGTTGAATCAAATTAAATGCAATTCGTACTGGAATGATTTGACTTTCGTGGAGTTAATGAAATTATTCGTTGGCCAAATAAAAAATAGCATTTTCTAAAGAGACAAGAGATAACTTTCTTAATTCAAAACAAGTTTTGTTGATTCTTAGAGTATGGTAAATTAATTAAAGGGCTTTTATACATTTGGCTCGCTAACCAAATTAGAAACTGCCCTCTAGGTAATATACTCCTCCCCTATTACATACGATAAAATCTCTTGTCCAATTTTCTCCTAAAGAAAAAACGTCTTAGATCAGAGGCAAAACCCTCTAAACTGGCAACCATACTCAGGTCGTGTGTTTTAAATCTGATAATTACAAATATACATTTTTACCTTCTCTTTTTTTTGTGTGTTTTTTTTCTTGTATTAATGGTGCTACTGCTTCGTCAATATTGACTGTGCTAATAAATAAGTGGTTTTTGTAAGAAAAACAAAGTTCCTCAGACTATTAAAGAGCAATAACGGAAGAGGCAGAAGGGGACACTAACATATTAAAGATGAAATCATGTTCGAGATGATCTTCTTTAAGCTCTTTTTTGGTGGGTTAATAGGGTTCGAGCTTGCGAACGTTTCAGTACATACCGGTGATGTGCTGTTCTTTGGCATTTTTGTGTGTTTATTTTATTTATTTTGTTTAATAGAGATCGGAATTGGGAATTTATTCTATCGGATTGATTTGTTCGTATTTATTTAAATAAATTAAGTGCTTCGTTCGAAAACGTGTTTTTCTTAATGTGAGGTGATTATATATGCTGTGTTTGATAAACAATGTTTTTTGTTTAAATCCCATTTGAGAGCTAGTTGAAGTAATAGCGAATAGAGTGTGTTTTTTTAAAGTTTGGTTTGGAACAAAATAATATTTTGGGATATCTCCTCAAACATATATACCTAACTGTTGGAATTTCTTCAGTCTTCATACAGGTATGATAAAAATAAATGATAAATAGTATACTCCGCCGCCGGCCGTTAGTACAGAACATTTGCATTGGCTTGTATAAAGTTCTAACAGGGTTTTCGTATTCTTGCATTAACCCTTCATAATTTCAAAAAATAAAATTTAAAAAGCGTTTTCAAAAGCTGCAAAAAGCTACAAAATCCGAAAGTTTTTTTTTTTTTTCAATTTGGACAGTAATACGACATTCTGGGCCACTGCTGTGTATCAGATGGGTCGGTGATGGTTGATTGTTCACAATTTTGCTGTAGATTAGAGCGACAATAATTAAAGCTGTGCATTATTTTCTTAAAATTAATAACTATTTACAAGATTAAACATTAATATTGTACAGGGTGGCGCACGAATCGTGCTACAATAAGAAATTTAAATTACTTTTATTTTAATCGATGTATTTAATTAATTTTTTTTATTGGATTAAAAATTAAATTTTATTTTAAATAACTAATGGTTTTTAAAGATGATAGACCGCAAATGACCTCCACGCTCATCAAGCATATGTGGCGCCTGATCAGAAAATTGTTCATTGCGGCCTGAAGGGTTGAAATTGGGATCGCCTCAATTATTGTCTTAATGGACTGCTTCAATTCAGTCAAATTCCTGGGTTTCCTTTTGTACACTTCCTGCTTGACATAACCCCATAAAAAAAAGTCTGGTGCAGTGAGGTCAGGTGACCTTGAGGGCCAGCGGAAAGTGCAGTTTCTGGATATCAATTTGTTAGGGAATTTTTATTGGGGCTCCGCCATAACTTGTGTGGCTACGTGTGCACTTGCTCCATCTTGTTGAAACCAAATACTGCTGAAATGGATACGTCTTCGGCGAAGTTCTGGGTAAAAAAACTCCTTCAACATCCTTTAATAACGGTCCCAATTGACAGTTTGTGTTACACCGTTTTCTTCAAAGAAGTATGGCCCCACAATACACCTTGATGAAACTGCGCACCACACAATGACTCGTTCTGGGTGCAGGTCCGTCTCATGGAGCATTTCTGGATTAGATTCACTCCATATACGGCAATTTTGCTTGTTAACATTGCCGTTTAAGTCAAAATGGGCCTCATCAGACTTGAACAAACAATTTATCAATGTGTTGTCTTCTTCGGCCATTGCAATCATTGTTCTGCAAAATTCCAGGCGAACAGGCAAATCCTGACTTGCTTGTAATTTGGACTCTGTACGGAAACAATTTTAAGTCATCATGAAGTATCCGTTGTGATGACCGTCTGCTAACTCCAATTTGGCCCAATAAGTTTCGAGTCGTAACACTTGGATTTGCCTGTATTGCCGATGCAACAGCCACGATTGTATCCTGAACCCGAACATTGGGATCTCGATGATACGGTCTTCGTTCGATGCTTCCAGATTCGGCAAAATTGTTCACCAGCCTCATAATGGTTCATATACTCGGGGGAGTACCACCAAGCTCCAGCCTAAGTTCCCTTTGGACGGAAATGAAGGGCTGCAAAGAATGGTAACGCTGCACTATCCAAATCCTTTTTTCAGTATCCCGAGCACTCAGTTTGATAAATCTAAATAGTAGCCTATAAAATACGAAAAAAAAATTAAGCCGATTACTCACACTGAAAAAAAGTTATTACGTCTTATTTTTGTAGCACGATTCGTGGGCCACCCTGTATTACAAATCTTATTGAAAAAATATCAAATTTGATAGATCTACTTTCCTTTTATTAAAAATAATTATTTACCGTGTCTATTTATATCATAAAGCCTTTTACGATTGTCAACTTTCAACTGATAATTGATAAATACTGAAATTCGATATTTAATAACCCAATAGCTTACATTGAAATTTCAAACTTGATAATGTTGCAGAAGATAGTGTATTTCAAGAATAATCGGAATTGAATAGCTAATTAGTTTTTGAACAAATTGAGTTTAAAAAAGATATTTTGAATATTTAACAATTCTTAGTTGAAAATTGACAACAGATCTGCTAAAGAAATTCGACCCAAAGCTGTAGATTATGATGTGGATCCACTTATAACCCAAATAATAAAACAAAGTTATAAGTACTCCTGTAAATTGTAAGTGATAGGAAATTTATAAGTATAATGCCCATTTGCTGACACAAATCAAAATTATTTTTGTTCAACTTAAAACGCTTATAGGCTACTTTTCCTTTGCGCAAACTGTCACATAAGTGGTTAAGTACAACTTAAATGCTGAAGTTGTGTATCAGCAAACGGGCCTAAATCTGTGAAAGTATGTAGGCAGTAAGTAGTAGAGTATGAGCCTTCCTTAAATTCTTTCTATATTCTATTCGCGTTAGCTTTATACTAGAGAGCCCAGACTGCTCACTGGTGTTCCAGAACCTATTTGCCAAACGATACACAAAAAATTTAATAACATATGGATCCCTAAATGCATGACTGAAAATGATTCGAAGGTCTAAAATAGTTTTTCCAAACTAGACGAATTCAATTACGCATTAAACATATTGTTTCACACTCATTATTAATATTTAATGAAAAAACGAGTAGTATTGTAAAATTCACAAAATAATGTAAACCAACTGGAAATATAGTTGCGTTGAAAGCTTATTTTTGGAAGGCTTCGCGGTGCTTACATGAGTATTTAAAACGAGATTCGACTTCCGAAGCAGCTGATATCTTGACGCCAGTTGTCATCTCAACATCTTTTTAACTCAAGTCAAAATGGAGTACTCAACTCGAAAGATGAACAACCTGAGTCGAAAATGAGCTTAGTCCAACCCCAGCTCCCGATCCTGCTTGTAACGGTGACTTTATGAATAAAATAAATAACAGTGGCCGAAGGTGACTCCCTTGCGGTACATCAAAATTGAATGAAAAATGATTACTCATCTTCTGTTGCCTCTTTAGTAGAAGCATAAACTGGAATTATGGATATATCATATTTTTCAGTTCTGAACTTTACACCTATCACTCTGTCGCTAAGTCCTTAGTTCACGAAAATTCGTTTTGAGTTTTTGTTTATCAGGAATTCAACGCCAAAGGATCCTTTTATGGTACAGGAGTATGTAAATATTATGCATGGCTTTCTCCATGTCTTATTATTTCAACAAGACCTTTAACATTTCAGTGTATCTTCTTGAGAACATTTTAAGAACGAATTGACATACAGAAGTCCGTAATATGTCATTTTGTAATTAATTTTACCGTCTTAAATATGCTCTTAGAACTTTTTTAGAAAAAATAATGATTTTGGGAGTTATTAAGCAAATAAAAAAAATAATATCTTTAAGATGGCAGCATTACCCTTCCGGTTCCACACTTAAAATTTGTTTCTTTTTTCAGAGAATATGTTTTTTCCAAACATAAATAAAAACAAAAAACGAACCTATAGTTTTCCAGTAATTTGGAAAAAAACGAATTTTTCGAAATTTAGATGCTTAGGACATTAAAATGAAGCTCTCCACCAAAATTCAGCTTTGTCGGAATTTTTTCGAAGTTTCATTATTTTTTTGTCTAATTTTCCTGGACTATGGGGGCATATTATGTGAAAATTAAACTTCAATTAGTAGAGAATCTTAAATTAAATAATTAATTTATTAAATGTAACCTTTTGAAAAAGTTTATACAACGAATGTTGATGCCGAAGTTTACGTTGCACTAAAAACTTTCTTTGGACTTCAACATCTATAAAACCACTGCTGAAGCTAGTTGCGATGTAAAAATAAATCCAATTTTGAAGACTCCTAGCTCTAAAAGCGATTTTCGATATACCTATAAAAAGAATTATCCTCTAGAGGACGTCAACAAAAATTTCGGGTAACATTTTTATTTTATTTCAATTGTTCGTGGTTCCACAATAATCGTTCAACAAGTATTTTATTGTACAATGGAAGACGACACGACACACCCGACGAAAGCAACTTTTAAGATAAAGGAAAGGTAAAATTAAAGGAGAGGTGTGACATTAAATTTGCTACCAAAGAAATTTCAACTTCAACCCAGAAAATACCTTAGAGTTATGCTGTGAATTTGTTTTTTTTTTTGTTAAAAAAAATCTAAGTTCCAAGAACCAATTCCCAGAAGGGAAATTTAAAATGTGAATATTTCAAAAACATTTTTCTCGAAATAAACATTCGTTGACTTAAAATGTTGTTTCGCTGAACATTTCAGTTGTTAGTGTAGGTGTGTCACTTGAACAAAACTGCTTACGATACAACCTCCTTAATATCATATGATGGATACCTTGTTGAATTTTATAAATAAGTGATTCTGTTATAAGGTCGATAATGAACATTTAGGGCCAGTTTTTAATTGACAGATCATCATAAAATTTAGACCCTGAGTGAACTCAACAAATTCGTAGATTTAACATTGGATTAGCTAAGTAAATATTTCTGAAAGATGGTTGCCAAAAATCAATCGAAATCAAAAAAAAATGTAGACTATACATTGTGCCGCACATAAAATTTGTCAGATTTTTGTCAATTAAACGTTAAAGTTGATCCTCCACTGAACAACTGCTTTCTAGTTAACCCAAGTTAATTTATTTGCAATATTTATTCATTTACCTTCTACTAAAAAATAGATCTTGGAGTTACTACAAAATAAAGTTCCCATTTCTCTACTGTCTTGTAATGATAGACTACATTACAACCCCTAACACCTCTATGGCCAGTCATCAAACATACCTAAAAAACAATAAACCAAGGTAGCGATACTCATCAGATACCCCGTCCCTCAGAGGCTATTACTGATGAAGTAGTGGAAAAAGGTACTTTGAGTTTTTCTACCATGTTACAGTTCACACTCACTGCCAATAGAATTATGTATAAGAGGCGGTCTACAAATAATGAAAAATCGAGTTGTAACAAATTCTGCCGTAGTGGTAAAAAACAATTTAGTATCAAGGCACCCCAGGTGTATAGGTCCACTATAACTTGACTGTCAAGTTAGCACTACCAGGGGTTATTTAAAACAAAACGAACGCGACAATTTTTTTGTTTCCCCATTGGTTTACGACAAATTTACGACAGTTAATGGCGTACCCATTTTTATTTTTTGACTTCATATACACCGTTTTTGAGGGGTGGTAATGCTAACTTGACTGTCAAGTTAGATAACCAGGGGTTATTTAAAAAAAAACGAACGCGACAACTTTGTGTGTGTACCCATTAGTTTACGACAAATTTACGACAGTTAATGCCGTACCCATTTTTATTTTTTGACTTCATATACACCGTTTTTGAGGGGTGGTAATGCTAACTTGACTGTCAAGTTAGATAAAGAGTGGTTATTTAAAAAAAAAACGAACGCGACAACTTTTTGTGTGTCCCTATTAGTTTACGACAAATTTACGACAGTTAATGCCGTACCCATTTTTATTTTTTGACTTCATATACACCGTTTTTGAGGGGTGGTAATGCTAACTTGACTGTCAAGTTAGCATTACCAGGGGTTATTTAAAAAAAAAAAACAAGCCTGACAATTTTTTTTCTTTCACGACAAATTTACGACAATTAATCCAATAATAATTTCTTTAAAATTTTGACGTGGTAGTGCTAACTTAACACACATGAAATCATTGCTTTTACCATTCGACCGATTATATCCAGTAAAGCTCGTGCAGTGAAGTCGTGGCGGTCATTTACTTCACTGGGAAGTAATTTCTGATCTTTTTCCACATCCCACATTTTCACCATAAAATCAAGACTTGGAGCATTGAATTGTCGTATACATGCGCACCACCTGGAGTTTTGTTTCTGCTGGTGATGATTTTTTTAATGATCAAATACAGTTTTTAAAAGACTTTTAACCAACCAAGATCATGATCCGGATAAGAAAGCTTGCTGTGTGGTCTGTGTAAACCACTCGCAAAGTTTTCCTCTAAACACCTAATTCTCTGTAAGTGTTGCTTTTGCATGAACTCTTCTTTCTGAAATTTTCCTCGTTGCATCCCTACTTCGTATATTGAAACCAACTTTCATTGATTTTCAAATGATTGCAATCAATTCATTGGTATAAAATGAATGGAAAAGAATTAATGGAATTTTTTAAATGTCAAATTAATGCTGAAGAATTTGAAATCGGATTCTCAAAGTTAGTTAAATAAAGGTAATCTTTTAATTGAATGCGTTGAATTAGTTTTAAAGATTCTTTTACATCTCCGCTCGTCTGGTAGTTAAAAACTTTCTCGAGAAAATATAAAACTGAACAGATATTAAAATTAAATGCAACAACTTTAATGACCGGTGGGCCTCAAATTTCATTATAATTCTCAACTCACTCATCTCGCAATGTCCTTCATAGATCTTTCACATAAAACAACAAAAATCGTTTACTTCTCATAAACAACTTGTGTTATTCAATCTTAACATCTACCCGTCCCTGTTAAAAAAAAAACATTTATGCATATTCAATTCTCATATATTATTACCTGAGTTAATAGCAATTCATTTAAATTTTATAGTTAATTCATTCAAATTGCATTTTTTGTTATTGAATTGAATCGGATAGACAGTTCACTCTTACGACCGGAAGGCTGCCTACAGCCATTAATTACAATAATCATCCTTATTTTCAATGCAAACGTGGAATTATTGATATTTTATTTATTGCCTAGTAATTGCATTTTTAACTAATTGGTAAATATTGGTTTCGATTCAGGTGTATTTTCGTGCAGCCACTATATTTGTGATAATGAGTGCAGAGCATCAATTTCGATTACTATCTACCAATTGGCAGATACCGAGCTAACCGATACTCCTTCACATAGAAATATAATGCATTCTACGGACCGGACAACGAGGATATTTGCAATTCACGTTGGTTGTCTCTTTGGCAAAACCTTAAATTGCTAATAATAGCCCCTAATGCATGAAACCCCTTTTCAAAAATTTTCCAAGTGGCTATTTGGCAAACACGAACACTCAACCCAATCAACAACCCCATCCATTGGGCAATTGACCCTTTGTTGCGTCGCGGTCGGTGGGTTTAATTTGGTGGAATAGTTATCTTTTTTTGCCGAGACTGTAATTTAATTCCGGTTCGAGGGACCAAAATGCATGTAATCGAGTCATGCAACCAGTAGCAACTCGTTGCTGTCTTCCTGGGTAAATCTCACTTCTATACCTCCATTACTATAGTACATACAACCCTGGTGTTTTTTATTTTCGTGTCATTTACCGGAAATGGCTGAAGCAGAATGACAGGTGACACTGTGAAAGCGAATGCATACGTCAAAGTTAGCTGACAGATTTTGTGAATTCCGTAAGGGAGCGGGTGTTTTAATGATAATGTTGGGGAAAGTAGCTGTGTGATGTTGGTTTATTGGTTGAGCGGATAAAACGCGTTGCTGATGGAAGTTTTTACGACCAAATTATTTTATAAAATTGTTTTTGAAGGGTTGGAGCTAGGTACCTGTTAATATACAACCAACCGCAACCATACGTTGCATATAGCTTCCACAAACTCGAAGGGTCTTATGCGAAACACGAAGCATTGTCAATGACACAGAGTCTAGGGAGAAGAAGTAAGCAAGAAAGACTTTTTGTAGAGCTATGTAGCATACCTAACTTATGTATAATATTTCGCAGTTGTTTTGGAATTTCACGAATGTGCATATATGTATTTATGTGTGTGTATGAAGGATTTTAGATGGAGTTCAAAGTTGTGGTGGCTGATTCAATGAATGACGGTGAATGTATTTTGTGGAAATTGGTTGTGGAGAGGTTGTGACGTTGCATCGTTTTGTGGCGGTGCGGTACCGGTAGTGTCGTTTAGTTACCAAGTGGATTAGAAGAGGCGTTGCCGTAAATCAACTTGATAAAAGAGGTTCATTCAGGAAATTGGTGCAAATGGCAATCTCTGTAAGGTTTTTTTTCGTGTTCTTATTTATTA
The DNA here is from genome assembly GCA_910595825.1 of Philhelius pedissequus. Taxonomy (NCBI): domain Eukaryota; kingdom Metazoa; phylum Arthropoda; class Insecta; order Diptera; family Syrphidae; genus Philhelius; species Philhelius pedissequus. Next base: position 209,490,847 of record OU343161.1, on the reverse strand, counting down.
TTCACGAATATTATTTCTTGATAATGATTTTTAAATTGAAACTCTTTGTTTGAAAATCTGGATATGTTGCAGTGAACTTACTGATGCTGTGCAATACTGCAAAAAATTAAATTTAAAATTGGCAATAAAGTGGCTGTGGGGAACCACAATCACTTTTAACGTATTTGCAAAGAAAAACAGTGAATCAGTTCCAGCGGACTATAATTGTGTTTTATACCCAAAATTCCGACTACCTAAGATCCCTAAATTTCTTTTTCCGAAATCGAATTCCGAAAAATTATATAAAATTTAAAAAACTTAAGTTTTTTTTGTTTGAGTAATTTAGAGTTAGGGAAGAGTCGGTAGGTTCGATGGAATTACTGAATTTTGGCCATTCATGGTTATGGGATTTGTGGATTTTATGTTTGCGGGATTTCAGGTTTTCCGGAGTTTGTGTATTTCCTGTTTTCGGAATTTTGGGCTTTTGTGTATTATTGATGTTCAGTATTTATATTTCGAGTATTGGAAATTTTATAAAATAAAAATAAATTGCTTGTTTTACGTCAGAAAAGTTTTATATCGTCTTCTTCGTGTTCTTGGGCAGTAGAGATAAGTACCTACTTTAGAATTACGGCAGTTTGGTAATTCGGGATTATTGTTTGTCGATTCTAGGGATTTTGGGTTTTTTGCAATATCGGGTTTTCTGTTTTTTGGGATGTCCGAGTTTCTGGATCTTGCGTTTTGGGGTTTTGGAATTTTAGTAGCGGAATGTTGAGGGTTTTCGGGATTTAGAATTTACACTATTGTTTTTTTTTTTTGTTTAATTTGGGGATCTCTGAATTTCCGGATTTTGGTATCTATTGTGGATTTTGGATTTCGGGGTTCGGCTCCCAGTGCGGCAAATACTTATCGAATTCTGAGTAAGTAAGGTTTTGTTTCCAAAACTCATGGAAACAAGATGAAAATACACAACACAATGGATTCCACTGGCCCTTTATTGAACAATCAGAAACCGAGATCACATCGTCCAAAATAATTTAACTCCTGATACAATTTCGACTTATGTACCCCTCCAAAATCCTGCCCTTGAATAAATTTAATCACAGCAAATGTCTCTCATAACTTCAATATTCATCTTAACTTATTTAAACATCCTTCACTGTCATATTCAACGTGAATGTTTATTTTTTCATTGAAACCTGTCCCCAATTTAACATTGCAATGCACCGCTTTCCATACAAAATCAAGTGACCACACCAAATTGAAAACCATTTTGCGAATCCTTTGCATAAACAATAAGTTCGCAATGCAAATTGAAATCTATCATCAGGACACAATGGAATATAGATTAATGGTGTAAGTGCGGGCGGTTTAATGATTTTTGCATGTTACCAATGGGATTATGATCTCATTGACAATCACGTTAACCCCCTGCCCATATAATGGCATTGTAACGCTTAAAGCTAAAGTGCATGATATTTAATTAATGAACATGTAGATACAATTGTATACATCTACAAATTCACAAAATATAGGGTCCTTTTTAAATGATTGATGAAAACAGTTTCAACTGTGATTGCCTTACTTCCTGGATGAGATATGAATCCGGCAGCCTTTGAACTTATAGAAGCAATTTATTCAAAAAGTGGTCGCACGCGACAAGTGTCGCTGTCAACACCTTCTGTTTATTATTTTTTTTTGTGTTTGCGTTCACCCCTTTTATAAATTCGACACTAAAATAGATACCTAACTCATAACAGAGTGAATGGTGGAATATTGTTATGTGTGTAATGAGGGGGAAACCCTGAATGGAAGGCAACATTTTAACAGTTTAAGTGACCTGGTTTCGTTTACATCAACAGAGCCATGCGGTACGGCGCGGGCGAGGCGAGGCGCCCATTAAGGAAATATGTAGTATTGAAGCGAAAGGCTAAGGGAGATTCCTTTAGTTGCCATAGATTTATCCAAAATTATGTTAATGCCACTAGTGCGGGACGACTATGTGTGAGGGATAAAAATAAATTGTTTTGTGGAAGTCGGGAAAATGTAAAGAGTTTTAAAGTAAACTCTACCAGTACAGGGTGTCTACAAAATATTCTCAAAAACATTCATGATTAATTTTTGCTTATGTAAATTAATGACAATTGAGCGGATAAAATTCGCTTCCAATAGCAATTCTAATAAGCTTATTCAAGTACTGATCAAGGAAGAAATCAATCTGACACTAAAAAGAAAACAAACAAGAACTAAGTAAAAGCAAAAAAATAAACATGTTGAACAGTAGGCACATACTTTCTCTGTATTTTCTGTTAAATTCTAATTTGTAGTTTCTTATAAACCGAACTATAATTGCAACTTTTATTAGCTTCGGTAATACGTCTTACCTTCGATAAAACCTTATCGAAACTTTATAGAATCTAAAATGTTAGTAGTGAAATAAATCAACGTTTCATTTAAAACAAACGAACTCTAGATTTTAATAAAAATGGACACATGAAAAAAGTGGTTCCGCAATTCCGTCTGTCTGTCTGTCGGTCGATCTACAGCATAAACCGCTGAAGCAATTTTCTTTAAACCTTGTACTCAAGTTTCTTAGGTGATTGGCTCGATTATTTTTTATAATCTTTTTCTTTAGCCCCAAAAATAACGGTAGCTGTCATACAATTTTTTGGAGCAAAAATGATATATCTTAGTTATCTCGAAAACGTCTCTAACGATTTTTATAAAAACAAAATTAAGTGCGCTATTATAGGAGTAGAGTCTATATTTTTGTTTAATTTTGTTTTATATAAAATTTTATTAACGGCACCTGCTGAAGAACGTTTTTCTTGTTCGATTTTCCATTAACGGCTTAATGGGTTGCAATCAAATTCTAAAAGGTCCTTCAAATTGTAAATAATATGTTTTGGTTTTTTTGAAAAAAAAAATCATTTTTTTTTTGAAAATTCAATATTTGGATAATTGATTCATGATTTTGTGTGAAATTATGTTTTTAAGTTAATATTATTAATTACTTAAAATTGCCATGCCAAATAACTCAACAGCAAGAATTGGTACATCACAGTCTAAGAAAATTAAATTAACACATTACGGCTGATATTTTTGTCTGAATCCGGATATTGGCAATTCCACTGTATTTTATTTACCTATGGGAAAACTTAAAGTTATGGGTTGGTTACCAAAGTTTTACCTTTTTTTTATTTTATTTTATGTAAAAAAATTTTTTTTTATTTGAAATTTTTTTTTTAATACTCGTAGTACAAATTTGTTAAATTGTAAAAGACTTGCTTACATTTGTTGTAATAAAACACAACATAGTTCGAGATTTCATTAGCCTATTAGCCTGGAAATGTTCTCGCTACCCTAGTACAAGGTGGGGCAAAAGTAAATCGTCAAATATATTTTTTTTTTGGTTTGCGAAAAGAACTATAGGGGCGGTGCGAGGCGTGGCTGGGCTTAGCTTATAAACCCGCTTTAACGAGATGTAAAAGCAGCATATTCAATGTCCGCCCATTTACACGCCCACTTTTTAACAAAGCAAATTATACCTCATCAATATTAGTTTTTTGAACCTTTTATCAATTATGTTTCCTTAAACGAAAATTCTGTGAGCAAAATTTTGCAACGACCATTTTTTTGGGCATGTTTTGGAATCTTGTGTACTTTTCTTTTGTATTGGAATTTTTCTTTCAATACAGTCTAAACCGCTTAGCCAATATTTTCAGGTTTCCATATTATAGATAATGTAAGAGAGAAGACAATCCTTTTTTTTTGTTTAACGCGTGAAAATTAAGGTCAGCCCATAGTGAATTAGTTATTGATTTAATCAAACAAATTATCACAACAATTCCGTGTTTTTTTTTGTTGAAATGTATCTTTCACATATGTTACACCCTGTTTCTAATATCTGCCGCCTTCAATGCATTACGAGTCACTCGGAAAAAATTCTGCTGAGTACTCTCATTCAATTTTTCCGTGACTCCACATTTCATCTTTTGTTGAAGTTCTTTTTTTTCATGTTTTCTCTTTGTAAGTAATTCGTATTTCTTTATTGAAAACCGCCTCAAAGGATTTTTGTGGTAAAATGAGAAGAAACCACTTGACATGGAAATTTAGATGAAAGAACACTGAATGTGTATATATTTAGATCATATCATTATTTTCATTTTTCATTTTTCGTTTTTTTTTTGTTTTTCGTTTGACATTCGATGACGATGATGATCATGGAAAAGGGATTAAAAAGAAAATGTTAAAGTTATGTGCTTACATATAAGTGACTTCTAAGAACTGAGTTGAAGGCGACACTGGTGACTGCTTTAATCCAATTGAGAATATATTATTATTAATACAAAAAAAATGATTTGCTTTTCTATTCTTAACTTTCTAAGCTTTTTGTTGTTATTTGATAGTTGAAGTTTCGAATTGAAAATTAAAACTTATTATTTCGGAGCCATTGGCTAGATACTGTACGGGAATAATAATTTATCAGAAACACAATATTCGATAGTTAGAAACCTAATCAAAACAAATTTAAAAGAAAATCAATCAATTGCATTATTACACTAAATGTCATTTATATTTATTCGGTTGTTGCAAACTTCAAGGTGTTACGATATTACTGACACTCCAAACTGTCTTGATTTTTGTAAAGTTCCTTTAAATGGTGCCAATATTCTTGTATAGAAGAACGTTGAAGTTATTTAAAGGCTACAAGTCTACACTTTTGACATTACATATTTTGTAATCAAATAAATGTTCATTCCCTTAATACATATTATTACTTAAAAAATAAAATGCACGACTGGATCGCACGTACTTGATCTTATGTTTGATCACATCATGCAAAAGATTCTTAATAGAAACGGCTACATATATTTTTTAAGTTGTTTTTTACACAATTTTTACTTGCGATTATATAAGGTACTATAAGGCAAGTTATGCATTCGTCGAAAATAAGTTTTGAGATAACAATCAAACATGACATTACGATTGTCAGTCGGTCTGTCTACTGCCATCCTGACGAAACCACTTCTTATCTTAACTACATATTAACGAATGCAACGAATTGATCGAAAGGAAGAAAAATATTAGATATAAGATATAAGATATAAGATATAAGATATAAGATATAAGATATAAGATATAAGATATAAGATATAAGATATAAGATATAAGATATAAGATATAAGATATAAGATATAAGATATAAGACATTTTTTAACCGTGTATTTTAACAAATCTTAAATGTATTAAAAATAAAGTAAAGTTAATTAAAGATGGAAAGTAAAGCTAATGAAGAATCAGAGTAAAAGTTTGTGTTAAAAGAAGTTCCTTTATTAAAGTTTGACAAACGTATTGACAACGATGTTAGTGAAGAAGAAAAAAGATGGTCTAAAAATTCTTTTCGTCTGTGTGTCTGTTTGTATCTCTGTCTGTCTGTTGTATGTATGTATAGACACCTACATCCCAAGCGGATGGGCCGAATTGGCTCAAACTTGGAATATAGAGTAAGTTGTGTAGGTATTGTACAGAGGGGAAATAGCATTTTTTTAGCTCAAAAAGCCTATTTTTTTCGAAAATGGCTCTTACGATTTTGATTTAAAAAGTTTAAAAATCAGTGCAGCTTTTGAATACGATATGGTTGATTTTTTTTAAAGATCTTTTTAAGTGTCATAGGACCGTTTTTTAGGTGACTAATTTATTGTTTAAACTTAAACTCTTTGGGTTTTTGAAAACAAAGTTTTGGACGTGAAATAAACAACAACTTGTTCAGTCGGAGGTCGATTCCAGAATAAATCGTTCTTTAGTCTTCTCTTCGCTTATGCCGAAAACTTACATCTAATTAAATTTTATATGTATAGGTATAACAATAGTAATGAAGGGAATTATATATGTGTATAACAATAATAGCATAACGAATATTGCGCTGGTTAGTTGATCAGTGTTGCTACTGGGCCTACGTAATTACTACAGTTTTTTGGTTTCGTAAATAGCTTAACCGATTGTTGTGAAATTTCGCCCAAATTTTACTGCGTACCAATACTTTTAATAAATATTTTGTTGTATTTTTAAAAGAATTTAAAAAAATTTTTAAAAAATATATATTTTAAAAGCGCTCATTAAATTTGTTTCAAAAATTGTATTTGCCGAATTCCTATTAATTGGAGTTTTCGATTTTTTGATAAATGTTCTTAAAATAAAAAAAAAATAAAAAAAAAAAACTTAAAAAAAACTGTTTTTCTCAAAAAACCGCTCCACAGATTTTTAAAATTGGTTCGTACTTTTCTTTGAGCTCAAATTAGTTTAATTATTTATATCCGAATTTTGAATTATTTTTTCTTTGATTAAGCCGATTTAATCTTTTGTTTTTAAGTCTATATTATTAAATATTTAAGATTGTCATACCAATTTTTTTTTAGAAAAAAAATTAAAGAAATTTTGTACACACTGTATACATATACAAAATTAAGTAAAAAAACGACATTAAAAATATATTTAGATTTTTAATAGAAATCCAAAAAAATATTTTTCGAAAATTTTGGTATGCAGTATTATTTTTAATATAAATACCTCTTATATAAAAATCGAAAATCGTAAAGCCGTTTATGTCAAATTTGAAAATCAAAAAATGTTTGTATGCCAGGTATCATTAATAACTAAATATCTAACAAATTAAAAAAAAAGGAAGACTATCCCAAAGTAGTGCACATGCTTTTTTTATAAAATCCTTAGAGCCGTTTTTTTTCTTATAATTAAGATTGTCGAAAAAATGTATGGCAAGTAGCTACCGTTATTTTTGGGACTAAAAAACGATTCAAAAATCTATTTGGGAGAATCACTTAAAACGCTTAACTATCAAGTTTGAAGAAAATCGCTTCAGCCGTTTAGGGTGTAGCCCGATTTACAGACAGACAGAAAGACAGATAGACAGGTAGACATGCATACGGAAGTCTGGGATCCACTTTTCACATAATGTCAAGTTTGATTAAAATGTCGAGTTCAATTTTTTTTCCAAATGCAAAACCCTATAGTACCTATATCGCAAGTAAAAAATGAAAAACAATGGTTTCCACCCAAAAACAAATCTCTAAAATAAAACCTAAACATGCAGGTATAAGTTCACATCTCACAAAATAATGAATTGACCTCAACATAAGCAACTGTAGGAACAGCAAAGCAATCGTTGCATGCAGTGTGTTAATGTATCTATCGGATGCCTTTTATAAAATAAAGCTTTTTATAACTTTTCTATTCACATCATATAGGTGCATAGATACATATGTATTTTCGATTGAATATACTTGAAAAATTCATAGCTCCATACACTTGCATTTGTGTATACCTATGAGTTTAAGGTTTGGTTTTCATATTTTTCCTCATCTTCTATACATAACCGGAACAAAGGCTTTTCCATGGTTGCAAGTTAAGGTGTCCAAACAGACAGCTGATGTTTTTGCTTTAAATAAATTAAAATTTGTTACTCTGCATTGTTAGCCATGGACATGAATAGATATCTTTGGTTGTATAAAATAGGTGTAGATATAGTAGTAATGGAAGCAAGTCTTTGTTGTCTAGTCTAGTCTAGTTTATAATGCTCTTTAGTAATGAAAATAATTAATTATTTAAAGAGGATTGTTTTCAGTTGCATGTTCAAAAGTAATCTTGAAAAAATTTTATATTCTCCATTTTTGTTTAACGAGGGAACGTTCTTAGTTTGTATGGCCTTTTCGCAAAGGGAGTTCCAGACATCGTAATTTATTGCAGCTTATAACAATACTGTTTATATAAGTACCGCTTATGCGGCCTTGCAGGTCCAGGCTTCCGATTATGGAAACAATTGTGTCTTCAAATTATTGCTTTATTATTATTATTTGCTCTTGAGTTAATATGGACTCGTCTCAATACTTTAAAGTGTACCTACGAATCTTTCTCGAAAGAACTCAGACCTATTGTCTATCATCTTTCCTCCTAAAAACTCTTGGAAAGTTTATTGATATCCACTTACGTACTAGCATCAATACGAGACTTTTAGTCAATGGCTCAACATGCGTACTGCCAATGAAGATCGGTAGATACTTCCTATATGTAACACTAGTACGAACTATCGATTTCTTCCTCCACCATAAGGAGTATACAATGTCGACGTATCTGCAATCGAATTTGCACTATAAAGAAGATTGATCGCTCGGTGAATTAATGACTCAAATGCTGACTAACAGGGCTATCAATTCAATACTGGGTGGTTTCTCTGCAAGAAGATTATCAGTAGAGGTACGCCGGAAAGCGGTGTTCTATCTCCTCTTGTCTGGAATTTGGTAGCAAATGAGCTGCTGATGGACCTGGAAGCGGAGAGCTTCAGAGTGGCTGCTTATGTGGACGTTGTTGCCATTGCAATATCAGGAAAGTACCCCACAGTCCTAAACAGTATTGTGGATCCATCTACAAAAGGCTGCAAATTGTGACAAGCTGAGCGAAGGTCAATGTATATAAGCGTAGCAGCGAGTAGCGAGTACAACCGCCCGCCGAAAAGGTTCTTCACAATGGATCAATAATGTAATTGGCCATTCTGTTATTGTGAAATCATTCGGATCACTTCAAAGTCACATTGATTACACCATACCTAAACTAGAATTCGGCAAAAACTTCCAAGCGCAGAGGGTTCAATATTTATGTTGGGTGCCAGGGCACAAGGATATTCCAGGGAATTGTAAGATGGATGAACTTGCCATCCTTTATTACCTGACAAGGCAAATATAATTATAGACATTGCCACGTGAAACAGGAAGCTTTAGAAAGGACAAATCTTAGGTGGGAAAATACAACAGACTGTCTGATGAATAAACAGTTCTGGTAAAAACTTGATCTGGAACGCTCCAAGTGTTTGATATCCATAAGCAGAGTGGCTATCAGCTCCGTAATTGGCTTTATAACCGGACACTGCTTTATAGGCAAGCATATAACGAGCCTTGGCGTTCAATCAAACGATTTTTGCAGAAGCTGCATATACGAAGAAGAGGTGGAATCTTTTCCTCATCGGCTGTATATATGCCCTGCTCTATATCATAGACGTAAGCTCCATCTAAGAGACTTTTTCTTCGATGATCCCAGCAATCTGAACAAAATAGATATCTACAGTTTCGTACGCTTCATTCGGAGCTCCAAATAGTTCAACGAATATGCAGATTCAAAGGGGACTAAATTTGATCTAAGTTGGTCAGCTGCAGCGCTGACATCCACTTCAACCCAACCTACCCTAACATACGCATCTTCATCGAACTCTTAGCCGATCGGCTAATATTATGACAAATGGCTGATATTTTTTTTCGGGTATGTTATGAGTACGCATGATGCCTTTTGCTGATGATCTAAGAAGTCCTTACCAGTTCTTACTTGGAAAGTCTGTATCAAACTCCAAATTTTTAACAAAAATTCAATATAGATACATGCTTTTTTCGTCAAATTTTAGATGGAACTTATGAAAATCCTCGAAACCATCAGATGTTTAAGACAGACTAACGATCTGTCATGCGGTTTCTTTAATGTTGAGCAGGAGAAGGTGATTCGCAAGGTTCCAGTCTATTAGGTACTATCATTCTAAAATCGACATAAGAAGTACGAAGTGAGAGTTCTAGGTGCCTTCAATAAAGTAGATGAAGCAACACTTGGTAAGAATGTAACTATTGATAAGAACATTCAAGGTTGTCAAGAACTTTGTCTATCCGGGCTATGCTGGAAACTCGGAAAACAATTAATTAGCGACGAAAACGTAGAATAACTACCTAAACGGAGGTTTTAATACTAAGAAGGGAATTTAGCATATTGCCCCTTCGACGAAGTCCAAAGAGTAGCTGCGGTCCCAGTGGCTGATATCCGGTCGAATCATAACTTCCTTTGCTGTGTGCAAAAGAAAATGTTGAATTTGAAGTTGAAGTTTGAACCAAACACTGAGCAGCGAAGAAGATACAACAATCTTACGAGCTTTATTGGGTCGCTGACATTATTTTGTAGTGCGATAAGTCCCTAGTCAGTGTCCACAAAATCTTTGAATCACTGGCGCTGCAGGGAAGGATAATGCTTCAGGTGGCACACACACTTGGAAAACTAGAAACAGTGCTAGGAGCTGGTGCTGGTTGTAAAAAGGTTTGTTGTTTGAGCTCCGGATTACGATAGAATACAAATTTTCAAAAAGAAATTTTCCAGCCTAACAGACTTATTTATAATTATTTATTTAATATTCATTTCAATTCCGGCCTTACTCTAATACTATGATGATTTTAGGCAAAAATTGGCTTTAGATTTATTTAGGTCAGTGTCTACATAGAATCATTTTTTTTTTTTGAAATTTGATCAGGGAAATATGAAAAAAATGTTTCAGAGATAAATTTGTTTTGAAAAGTCAACAATGTAATATTTCGTCTACGTTGGCCATTTAACTATATCCGGGAAATTTAAAAATTCAATAGTTCCATACTGACAAATAAATAAATGTGTTTGTACAGAGTTGCAAAAAAAAATTGTAACCAAATCGAATATGCATTCAGTAAATATAGATAGAGGTTTTGTTAAAAGAGAAGCCATATGCAAGAAGTGATAAGAAGACACGGAGAGTTCGTTTCCGAAAATTATTCTAAGCTCGCCTTTATTCCAGCCGATTTCGTAAATATATACGTACATATCTAAAAATATGTCTGAATATTTTTTTCTCGCATGCAAACTCGTGGATTGCATATCGTCTTATACGCTTCGCTTCTTCGCATTGCATATCCTATCGCATTGCATCCCCTATCGCATTGCAAAGCTTGTCGCATTGCATATCTTCTAGAATAAATAGCTTCGCGCATTTCATAGTTTTTCGCATTGCATACCTTCTTGCATTACATAGCTTCTGGCATTGCCTATTACATCACATAACTCCACGCATTGTATTCCATATTGAATTGCATCTCTTCTTACATTGCTTCTCGCATCATCCAATTGCTTATCGCACATCATTGTTTATCGCATAGCATTGCTTATCGCATAGCACTACTTATCGCAAAGTATTGCTTCTCAGGTTGCATAGCTTTTCGCATTGCTTAGGTTCTCGCATTGCATATCTTCTCGTTTTGCATAGCTTCTCGCATTGCATATATTCTCGCATTCCATCGCTTGTTTCGAATCGCATTACTGTTTGTATAGCACAGCTTCTTGCATCGTATCGTTTCTCGCACATCGCATTGCTTATCGCATAGTATTGCTTATCGCATAGGATGCCTTATCGCAAAGTATTGCTTCTCAGATTGCATAGCTTTTCGCATTGCATATGTTCTCGCATTGCAAACCTTCCCGCATTGCATAGCTGCTCGCATTACATTGCTTCTCGATACGTATGGCTTCTCCTATCGCCTTGCTTCTAGCATTGTATCACTTCTTGCATCGTATCGCTTCTCCCATTGTATGATTTCTAGCATTGCATATTTTATCGTTTCATATCGTCTTTTCACCCACATGCCTTCTCGATTCCCATCTTTTTCCACATAACATTACTTTTCGTATAGCCTCTTGTATAGCATAAATTCTCGCATTAGATTTATTACTGAATTGCATCTCTTCTTGCATTGCATCGCTTCTCGCATTCTATCGCTTGTTTCGCATCGCATTGCCTTTTGGATATCATAGCTTTTTGCATCACATCTCTTCTCGCATTCTATCATATGGATTTTGGCATCGAATGTCTCTCATAGCATTGCTTACTGCATGGCATTGCTTATCGCATAGCATTGCTTATCGCAGAGCAATGCCTATCGCAGAGCAATGCTTATCGCATAACATTGCATTTGTGGCACCACTGTGCCAGCAGCCTTATTTGGCCCATCACATGACTTAGAATTAAAAATTTCTTAAATTTGTAGTTAAAATAATATTTAGATGCACCGTTTGCATACCACATTCAATGTATTCATCAAAAAATTCATTGCCAATGTATCAAACATGTGTAAAGTTGTTGAAACAAGTTTTGTATATTTTTTTTATTACACAGCACTGTAACACATCATAATACTTTGTATAGAGGACAAATTGAACCTACCAGTGCAAACTACATGAACTTTAAGGTTTTTATGAATTGTTGCGTGCTCACAGGCCCGATTAAAGTCGACTCAAATTTATATATGTATTTTTAAACCCTTTAAAAAGTATTATGGAGCGAATATAAAATATAGGTCGGGTGGTTCGGTGTACCCGTAGGTATTTGATTGAAATTCCATGGCAAATTGGCGGTTCGGCTCGGTAGCGGTATGTTGTACACGCTTTGTGCATTCACCTTTAGTAGCGAACCGGAAATGGAAGTAATTTACTCCATTTCTGTATACATTTATATTTTTTGAGTAATTTGCAAAATTATGGTATGATTTTCCGGATATAAATCGGTGTCGTATATGGTTGTGTGCAGAACAGACTTCATACAAATTGTTTTGTGTAGAATTGTTGCAAACAACGATGCGACGACCGACAACACACGGAAATGCTTTTTTTAATTTTAATTGGAGAGAATTTGCTTGTTGGTAATTGTGTCATTTATAGTTGACTTGGAGTAAGTTTGAAATATGGGAGAAAGCGTTATTCTTTGTCCTTTATATTCCCTGAAATATAAATTTTGACCCGGAAAAGGATATTTTTTTTCAAGACATACAAGAGTAACTAGTGCTGCTTGCAATGTTCCTGCCATTGCCCATGACGATAGCTGAAAAACTACGACATTTTGTCTATTGTATAATTTTTTAAATCAAATTTGGTATTTAAAAGTTTAAATTTACGGATGGTTACACACATTAAATTATTGGTGCCAATTACGAACGAATTGCATCGATGGATCATTTGTAGGATTTCAACACAATAAACAGGACTAGGTATAATAATCTATAGCTTGTAAAAGGCAGAGCATTTGTAGTCAGGCCATAACTTACCTTAAATTTATTCCCATCCAAGCAACGTTCTGTCCAAGATATTGGTGCTGGGTGTACTCAAATGCTCCATTGTAAATCTGAAAAATCTTATCTCTATTAGCTTATCTATCCAACTAATCACTTTGGAAAGCTGTTAAAGTAACGAGAAAATCAAAGCTTCCGCTTAAGAATGATCAAAACAAAGAGAAAGCAAACCTATTCAGGGATTATCCGGTGAACACATTTAAGCATTTTAATGGGGAAGGACTAAACGAAAATATAAATATACGTTCTAACTCAAGCGAAAAGTATACATAAGAAGAAATGTTACCCTTGCCGAGTATGAGAAAGCTCCGGGATATGACTTAATTAAGGTCGAAGTTCTCAAAATTCTTCCTCGTAAAGGGTTAATTAATCTATTTTATATATTCAACGCCATTTAAACTCTTGACCACGTTCTGAGCCAACGGAAGGCTGCGGAAGTAATAATGGATCTGAAACCAGAAAAACCATCACATGTTAAGAAATCTTAAGGACCCATTTAGCTCCTGCTCGTAATATGTAGAGTCTTTGAAAGAATATTACTTCCGCGGCTGAATCCAATAAACGAAGAAAAGCGTCTAATACCTGAACATCAGTTTGGTTTTAGAAACAATCATTCGACAGTTGACCAAGTGCATAGGATCACTGACGTCTTTGAGAAAACTCTTGAAATAAAATAGAAAATTTGTTTGGCGGTCTTCCTAGACGTAAATAGGCATAAATTTTAAATTAGAAGAAACTGCCTGAAGCACTTTATACGATTGTAAGAGATGAGCAAGAGCATATCTAGAGAATAGACTTTTTCGAGTAAGACACGGAAACGATTATATTCGGATTTCAAAGAAATATTGGCTGGGGTACCACAAGGAAGTGTTCTTGGTGCATTATTTTGCCTATTACTTACTCATGATACATATACTTCGAACACACTATCGTAGCCGCGTTAGGTGATAACTCTGCAATAATATTAGTGGACCAAACGATAAATGATATAAAATATACAAAATATGTCGAAATGACTACCTTTGTGAAGTGGAATTAGTAACGAACACACTCTTTCTTACAGAAAGTTATTGCGCACTCAAAAAAATATTAAGTGGAAACTCACTTGTCAACTTTTAATTAGGTCTAGCCCGCTTCGTAACTTCCAAAGATTTTAAATCTCTTTTGCTTCCTCCATCTCGCACTCAAGTCAGTTGCCAAGAAGACGTCAAATTAATACTCAGGTTCCCTAAAGTGGTCCAGGCAGGTACTGCTGCCTTTTCCGAGAATCAATTTTAATATCAGCCTGGCTTGCAGAGCCTGACTTATTTTCGTCCAGCCTTATTTTACTTCATCTTACAAGTAGAATTTATTTCATACTAGCAGATACCCGCGTGATGCTACGGACCCACGGGAATCTAATGAAATAATCTATCCACCTACAAAATTTCATTCAAAACCCTTCAGTCTTTGAATGTACACACAAACGACGAACATGGTCGCCTAGCATGCTCGCGGGCGCTATGCTCTTCTTGTAAGTTTAGGTTAAGTTTTAATGACTTTTTTACTAAAAGGTATAGGTAATAACATAGTTATACAATATCTTACATTTGTTGTTTATATAAAGTATATAAGGTTTGGCTATAAGCCGTCTACCTGACTGACATTTTTTGTATTTTTCTTCAAAAATCCCCTTCTTTTATTCGATGCCTATACTCTATAGCACTCTTCTTGTATGTGGGCTGGTTCGCGAGCCGCTTTCTGTTGGCCAAAAATTTAGATTTTGTCGTGTTCGTTGGCTTCGATGTTCGTAGTGTATGGTCATGTTCGCGAACAAGGCGAAGATTTAATATTGGATTCAAAAAGTAAGAACTACAAAAATAAAGTTATGAAAAATAAATCATGACCAATCTAGGTAGCTCCTTACAAAAATCATTAAAATCCATTCAATGGTTGAGGCATGAATGCGGAACCAACAACCAAGTATATATTTTGTTCGTATATAAGCCTCATATAGGCATAGGAACTGTTCGGTTCCATTTTTCGGGATAAAAATGACCTATGTGAGAATCCAGTACACCATCCATCTACCAATCAAATTTCATGCAAATCCTTTTGTAAAAGCTATGTTGGCTATTTGTAGAATGAGCTCTATGAAAAATTAAAACACTAACCTATTCCACGGGAACCATACATTTTTCCCGGGATAAAAAGTAGCAATAATCTATCTCTGTACCAAATTTCATCCAGATCCGTTCAGCCGTTCCGGAGTTATTGAGCAACAAACATTAATACATCCATCCAAACTTTCATATTTATAATATTAGTAAGATTTAAAGGAATGAAAACCATACCGTTTCCCTGGAATTTTTTTCCCATCTTGTAAGGAAACTATCAGGGGAACATCGTGGTAGAATCTCAGTCGATGTTGAAGATATGGAAAAATTATTTCTGGAAATTGTATAACGGCGATGACGAATCGAGTTCCGCTGCCATACAGATTGTACCATTCAACCTGGATGACCGACGTAGGCCAACATAATACCATCCACCCGATCACGACTAAGTAAAGATAGGTATATCTAAAGTTAAGTCCAACAAAGCTGCTGGAGTTGATGGTCTTGCGGCTGAACTATTTAAAGCGACTTGCGATGAATTGGTTAGGAGTATGTACAAGCTCATCTGCAAAATATGATCCGAGAAAAGCATATCCGATGAATCGAACTTCAGCATTGTTTGCCGGATCCTCGAGAAAGACGATCCTCTGGCCTGCACCAACTACAGAGGTATCAGTCTTCTTAATATCGCCTATAAGCTCTTCTCTGCCATAATTTGCGAACGCCTGAAGCCATTCCTCAAAAACCTGTTCGGTCCACTGTCCATACCCGTGTGTCTTTAGGCCAGTGAAGTCCACCCTCCACCAACTATACGGCATATCTTGGAAAAACCAAGGAGTTTGAAATCGATGAAAAGATGGTGCGTCTGGACTTGAAATTCGTTATCCTTTTCCAGGATTTGCCTGTGAAGATTTGGTCTATCGTTGATCTGTCTGGCCTGAAGCCACACTTGTACGTGCCGATGATTGTATTGCAGAAAGGTTTAAGACGCTCACATAGTACGTTTGATAGGATCTTGTAGGCAACATTAAGCAGTGATATGCGTCTGTAGTGTTTGCAGGACATAGGATCGCCTTTTTTGTAGATTGGGCATATGGAGCTATTTGACCAGTCGTAGGGCATGGTTTCCTCCCCCCACACTTGGTTGATGAGCTGCTGCATGCGCCCTACCAGGACATCTCCTCCATACTTTAAGAGTTCCGCAGGTAGGCCATCCGGCCGGCGGATTTGTTGTTCTTAAGCTTGTGGGTGGTTTTCTTAACCTCTTCAGTACTGGGAGCTGGAACTAGATCTTTATTGACTGGTCTCATGTTTTTTTGTTCTCCCGTTGCTTCCTCTACATAATGCCCATTAAGCAGTTGCTGGAAGTGCTGCTTAAACACGTCTACAATTCCCTGTGCTTCTAGGTTCCCCTCGCTGTTTGAAGAGCTTGCGTGTCATTCCTATAACCAGATGCCAGCTGCTTGGCTGTTTTTTAGAACAGGCGGGTGTTGGTGACGGTGCAAGATTCCTTGAGATACCTGAGCTGAGAGGCTGCGGATGCTCTTTTCTTTCTTCGCATAGTTTTTTTCTCGTTCCTTCCCTTTTCACGGTACTCCTCCCTTGCCGCTCTTGTTTTCCGTTGCAGCATTTGCATTCGTGCATTTTCCTGCTTCAATACCGCGCATTCATCACCATCCCACGGGTTCTTTTTCGTGGGTGGTTGGTAGCCTATGGTGGTCTTGGTTGTCTCCTTAATGATGTCACGATACTGGTTCGGCAGAGAGTTTTCCGGTCAATTGCTACCTGTAGTCTCTGGCTTTCTCAGATGTGCAGACAATATTGAATTTCTTCCTTTGGGCGGTCTTTGTTTTATTTTCGTTTGACAGTCGGGCTCTGAACTTTGTCACAACAAGAAAGTGGTCAGAGACCATGTTTGCACCTCGGAAGGTTCGCACCTCCAAGATGTTTGATGCGTACCTGCGACAATTAGCACGTGGTCGATTTGGTTGGCGGTTCGACCATCTGGAGATCGCCAGGTTGCTGTGTTAATCCTTCGCCTAGGGAACCTTGTGCTACTTATCGCCGTATTAAGAGCTGGAGCAAAGTCGACATTGGTTAACTTTTAACTTTACCCATTTTTCCGCGCATCTTTTGACATATAAGCAAAAAAAAAAAAAACATCTTGTTGGTTGTTGCGTCCACACAATTGTTGATCTTCATCGGATTCGGCGCCCTCCGACGCAAAAATACACATTCACAATAAATTTGCTAATTTAAAGTAAAAAAATAACAGCAAAATCTATTAAGACCAAACATTTCTCACCCCTGTTTTGATAGAAACACTAGGTCCATTTTATTCAATTTCTCGGAAGCGTCGCGTCGCTTCTCGGGACGGCGCGGCGCGCCGGCTGATTCGCTCGAACGACCGCGCGTCCATTCTGGTCAGCCAGTCATTCAGACTGACGCGACTATTACCCCTATTACACACTAGTATCGAAACACCTTAACAAACCGATTCATTGTGGACATTTACATACCCAGTATGCCGGTCTGGGGCCAGTGTTGCCGGAGAGAAAAAGAAGCACAAAATAGTAGTGGTATTTTGAACAAAATAGTAGTACCTTTCCAGAATTGTAAAAGTTTCCAAATGAGAGCGTGTGAAATAAATTTTTATTTTAAAACTTAATTTTTCGGTAAAAACGATCATCCGTATTGTCTAAAAATTGATGTATTCTTTACGCAAAATAATACTTTGTTTTGCCGCCATATTGGTAAACATTAGTCTTGATAGTTCATATTTGGCAGTCGTGAAGTAGACACGTGGCAAATTTATTATGAAAAAATATTCGATAAACCAACGTGTTTTAATCGTTAGAACATATTAAAATCAATCAACGATTACTGTGACGATGAGAAAATTACGTGAAACAACGTGACAACAAAAGGCACTATTTATCGTGTAGTGAATGATTTCGAAGAAAGAGGGTCTATAGTTGATAGGCCCAAGCATGGACCACAACGTACTGCAAGATCGGCTGAAAACATTACTGCTGCTCAAGGAAGTGTTCAAAACAATCCATCAAGCTTAATTCGACGCCGTGGTCAGGAGCTTGGTTTTCAAAGAACAACTTTGGCCACAATTTTGCACAAGGATTTGCATTTGTTTCCATTTAAGATTCAGTTGACACAAGAGTTCCTTCCACATGATCCATTTACACCGCCGTACATATGACAATGGGATGATACAGATAGCCCATGACAACCCCGATTTCCATAAAAAAATCATAATGACGAGGTACATTTTCATTTTCAATGGATATGTAAATAAACAGAATAGTCGGTTCTCAGCAATGGAAAACCCTCAAATTATTCATCAGTCACCTTTCCATCCATTAAAAGTTACAGTCTGGTGTGCAATTTGGTCAGGAGGAATCATTGGACCTTACTTCTTTGAAAATGAAAACGGCCGGCGAACCGGTAACTGGGAATGTGGAGCGATATCGTGATATGATTGAAAACTTTTTAACGCCACAACTTAATGCTTTGGGTTTGATTAACATGTGGTATCAACAAACCGGTGCCACATCGCATACATCCAGGATTACAATGGAATTACTGCGAGACCTCTTTCCACAACATGTTATTTCAAGATATGGTGATGTTGATTGGCCTCCACGGTCGCCAGATTTGACTGCTCCGGACTTCTTTTTGTGGGATATCTGAAAAGCAAGGTTTATGCTAACAAACCAGAAACGCTTTAGTAACTCAAATATTCGTGATGAAATTAATGAAATACCGCGTGAAATGTGTGAGAATGTAATGAAAAATGTGCTCAAAAGGGCTGGCATTTGTGAGACTAACAGAGGTGGACATTTACCTTATTTTTGGCGTTTTTCTTTTTTAGCTCCGAGTAAAGAACTCAGGTGTCAAGATAAGATCTGTGTTTCTTTTTTAGCTCAGAAACATTTAATCTCTCAACTCGTGTTTCTTTTTTAAATCAGATCTAAATCGGGGTATGCTCAGAATAAAATGACCGATCAAACGGAGCAAAGTGCTGGCTGCGGCTAACTTTACTTATAATTTTAACAATAATCACTAAAGTAAAACCAATTAAAAACAAAAATGAATTCGGAAAACGAAAGCTTTGTATTTGGTGGTAAATAAGTTTAAATAAAAACAATTGTAATAATATATGACAGTTCTGCGCTTAAGTTTATTTCAAATTAAATCTGAGATATCTGACCATGCTATACTCAGATCTAAATCGGTTTACTCAGTCTCTGCTCAGAGATCTGCTCGGAGATAAAAAAGAAAAACGTCAATTGTATTTCATACATAATTGCCGAAATTAAATAAAACATTTATCAATATAAGATCCATTCTCTTTCATTTAGTCAAAAATTATAAACAATCAAACTTCCCGGCGGACACCCTGTACAAGATTTGTCTGGGCATTTTAAAAAATTAGTACTACGGGTGTGAAAGGAGGAGTACGGTAGTAAGGAGGTGTCGAAAGTAGTATAATACTATTATATTAGTACTTTCCGCAACTCTGTGTTTGGCAGTCAAAAATTAATTGTCAAAAATTTCCCAAAAAAAAATAGTTGTTAATTTGTCTGTATTTCAGTTCGTCGAGCCATTTCTCGTCCATTTGGTAGACAATTTTTGTATCTTTAATTATTGTTAACAAAATTGTTACTTCAGAATGAAGTATATGTAACATTACATTACATATTATACTACTCCGTAGATAAATCTACGAAGTAGAGACACTGAAGCACTGGCAACGAGACCATTGGCTTTTTAAACATCACATACATTAATAGAACAGAGAGAGTCAAAAAAAAGAAAGAACACACAACAGAAGAAACACATGTTAACAGAACGTGGTTGGTTTCCGATGGCCCCACATCAGAGTACTAACCACGCTCAACGATGCTTGATTTCGCTGATCTATGGGAAGCGATGCTTTTATCGGAGCCAAGGCCGTAAATGTATATATTTCAAAACATGTAAGCATCAGCAAACTATAAAAAAAAACATCAAACCGTTTCGGTAAACCATTCCGAATCTTTTTACACGCCGCTGGCCGTGTCGGCATACTATACCGGAACAATATTTCTGCAAATACAGTGTTGGTCGGTATATCTACTTTTCACATGACCATATAACCTTATCGACAAAGTTTATGGGTACAGTGTTTCGCGGTGTGTTATAGGGGTATATATGAATAAATATTTATGTTGCCTAATAATTGTTAAAGTTTTTTTTGAAAAAAATTCTGACTAGTGGTCCTCACTTTTTGGAAATGGCCCTCAGAAAGGCCTCAATATTCTGTTCCTTTCGGCAACCCTTCACAAGATACCAACTCTGTTCTAAGTGTGCCAGCTGCATCGCTGACAGCTACTTCAACGTAACCTAACATAACTTAGGTTATATAACCTAACCTAGAACCTTAGTGGACTTACATTGTTGCTGGGGACATATTTCCCTTCACCGAATAAATTGTTCATTCTGGTTTAAAAATCTGTATCGCAAATCACAAATAGATAAATATAGAAATAATTCTCATCTCAACTCATGCTCTCGCTATGCTTAACCCAATATTATAATCAAATGGAGATATTAGTGCCAAGTTTCGCAAATAAATCTAAATCATATGACTAGAATAAACATTGTTTATCCATTTAAACATTCCCGTGTCAACAATCTGAAAAATGGGGCTTATGAGGAATAATGTCTACTTCCCATTGAACTGACACAATTAAATTCGTCTCAGAATCTAAACACGTCTATCCACACCGTCTTGTGTTAACTCATCTCTTCATTAAGTATACAGTCTCGTAGAAAGATTTTTTTTTTGTTTAGCTGGAAACGAAAAACAGAAGAAGATATAAAAAGTACATAGTACGTAAGTACACAAGATATGAAATGCGCAAAAAATAAAATCTAATTGCACAACACCATGTGAAACACCACAAGGTGGATTGCCGCAATCCAAATACCTCCATAGCCAAGTTAATATTATTGCTTGACCTAAGGCACGAACATGTTCCATTTGACATTCAGCTTTAGGTGCATTGATGATAAAGACAAATAACAAAAAAAAAAAAACACATTCCACATGAATATGTTTATTTTATTGAATCTTTAAGTTGTTTTGGTGTAAGCTGTTTAATTTATTCAATCTTAGGTAACAGGTGATTCCAGTTTTAACCGACAAATTTTATTCATCAGGTGTGATACGCTGAACAAATGGGGGGAAACACTGTAGCGACCTAGTCAATGATTTCTCCTTTAGATTAAAAAATAATTAATTTTACAAATATGTTAATTAAAAGTCACGCTTCCCACTCTTCGTCGTTACATAATAGAAACTATTTTATAGACATTTAAAGAAAATTACCATTCAATAGATTTAAAACAGAATTCTTAAGTAAATTACTTAGTCAATTAAATTACAAAACATTAAATGCACGACTAGGTCGGATGAAATTGCTGTTACCGTTATGTGACATTTACACATACAAACTTTAATCAAAATCGTGTTCGACTGTCCTCGAGTCTGCAGCCTAAACGGTTCGGTGGATTTGCTTCAAACTTGGTACATATTATTTTTTCGGTAATATGCCCACACGTTTTTTTCATTTATTTTAAGACGACAGTAGCTGCCAAACATATTATTTGGCCAAAAACAAAAATCTTATTTTTTGTCGGCTCCAACGATTTCAGTTCATTAGTGAAGGGAAAGGGTACCTTTTGATAATTTTTTTTTTGGAAAAAAATTGTTATTTTTGGTACCTCTAGTACAACCATTTTATTGGTTTTCGATTTTCTCTGAAACGGTTAATTTGATTTCTTTGAAATTTTTTACGCAGAAGCTCCTAGAAAGTTTAAACACTATTGTATACCAAAATTTTTCAAAAAATTTTGTTTTGGAAATTAATTTTTTTTTTTGAAAACTCAAAATTTCGAAAACGACTCAAAGATTTTTTCAAAACTTCGTATTTGGTGTTTTTTTGACATTATCTTGAATAGTTAAAAAAAAAAACTATTTTTTTTAAATAGAAAACAACGGTACCTCACATACAAATGTTAAAAAACCGTTAAGAAAAATGTATTTCTCGAAAACGGCTCCAAGAATTTTTATAAAAAAAATTGTGTGTTCTTAAATTAGTACAGTTCACTTTCAAGTATAAAAATATTTTTTTTTGCGTACTTATTAACGGTACTTTCCATAGAACTACTTTTCATATTTTCGATTTTCTCAATATTGGATGAACCGATTAAAATAATTTTATTTATAAAAATGCTCCCTAAAATTGTTGGTAAAACTGCATACGAAAATTTTCAAAAAACAAAACGTTTTTCGATTTTTAAAAATTAAATAAATTTTTTTTTTTTTTTGAAAAATCGATTTTTCAAAAGCCAGTCACAGTATTTGTTTGAAATTTGAATTTTATATGTAAACGGTGATTTTTTAAGAGCTTGGTTTTTGAAAATTCAAAAAAAACACAGAAACTTGTAAAAAGTGAATGAAATTTTTATTTGGATCGATAAATCAATTTCTGCCATTTACTTTTTAAGAATAATTTCACTTAAATGTTGCCCGCGGCTACGCTTCAGGTGGTCCATTCTGAAGGTCCAATTTTGGCAAACTTTTTCACACATTTCGGCCGGAATCTCACCAATGACGCGTTCAATGTTGGCTTCCAAGGCAGCAATCGTGTTTGGCTTGTCCCCATAGACAATAGACTTAACATAGCCCCACAAAAAATAGTCTAAGGGGGTCAAGTCACATGATCTGAAACTGGTGCTCGGTGGGTCGATTATGACGACCATAAAACGGACGTAGCTTGCGAAACACATTTTTCACAGAGCACGAATTTTGATAATAAATTTCAATAATTTGCAAACGTTGTTCAGGCGTAAGTCTATTCATAATGAAATGGCAAACAATACTGAATCGAAATGTCAAATGTTCGTGGAATTTGTCATGTGTGATCTGTCAAAAATATAAACGTCAAAAACCAAGTAGCAAAAAAATCACCCGTTATATGAATAATATCTTCAAAATTTCGTTTCAATTTTTTTTTTTTAAATGTTTTCAAAATTTTATACATACAAAATTAATTTATTAAAAAACCATGAATTCAAATTGCATCTTTGTTTTCCCCCAAACTATAAGGACTAAGCAATGTAAAAACATTTGATTATGTGTATTATCCATTTATTTCTACCTTATTATTATTCCCATTTTACGAATTTTTGCGTACTTCACTTAATACTAAATACAATGTAGGACCTCATACATTTATGTATACATATGTATACCCACAAATGTATGATATACATTTGTAGGTAGGTACCTTTATAACTATTACTTGAACCATCCATTCTACAATTCATTATAATAAGAATCAAGCTAATCTTACCTACATAGGCTATAAACCTGCATAGGATAACTACACCTAACTAAACCTCAAAGGTTAGCTACATTAAGGTTGTTAGCTACAAGAGCAGGTTCGTGCGATTCAGTCGTGAATTTTATTTTTTTTGGAATCTATTTTTAGGATTTCTTTCAAAATACTTGCATAATTCAACAGAAACTTGGTGTACCTCGACTTACAAAAAAAATGGGCCTCACAATTCTGTCTGTCTGTCCGCGAGCCTACAGGCTAAACATAGGCATGTATTGGAAACGTATTTTTCCCCAAAAAGTATTGCCCGCGAAATTTGTTGGAATTTTTCAGAATAGTTTCCACATAATGAAATATTAATTTATGATTGCCCAAGTAACGATTGCACGAACATTTTGGAAAAATACTATTTCGTACCTTTCAAATAAATTTTATTTAATTATTTATATGTATAGTACTATATTGTACTTATGGCTAAATATTTTATTTATTTATTATATACTAGCGGACTAGGCCAACTTCGTCTCGCCCCAATTTAACGCCTTCAAATGAACTGCAGATCTATAATAAAACACAGATAGTTCAAATTTCAATGTGATTTATTTGAATGGAATAAAAATAAGGAGATAGTGATATGATAAACAATGTTTTTCGATTTGTTTTCCGGCGAAAAAAAAAACAAACAACAAATACCGTTTACCGAGCTATCGACGACGTCCTTTTTCTTTGCTGCTAGTATTGCGCGTTCACAAACCTTATCGACATTCTTATAATTTACTTCGGTGATAAGTTTCTCCTTCGACGTTGTTAACTCACATAAATTTGCAGGGAATGATATCAATCCAGTCGAGACATCAACAGAAATTTGGCCATTGCCAAGCTTGTCTTGAGAATTCAGCAGCTGATGGTTCTGCCCAAAATCCATTTAATGGGAATTAACTGCTGTAGCCGCCTGCATACACGCGGCAACAAAGAGAAACCAAAATGAAGTGTATGTATACAAAACAAAACACATTATTTGTACAATAAAACAATAACAAACATGTGAGTGACATTTTTGGTCATAAATCCGGTTCTAGACATCGGACGGCAAACAGATTTCTTATATGCACTCTTCAAACATGTCCTAAGATCTCCTGAGAATTTCATTCAAATCGATCAAGACGAAAAAAAGAAGATAGCGCACATTTGGATTGTCCTTTATATATAGATTTTTAACATTTTTTTTTTGATTTTTTTATAATATTTAATTATATCTCTTTGACTTTTTATTAAAAAATCTGCCAAATGGCTTGCTTAAGTACTTTTTATTGCACGAAGAGTTTTTCTTCGATTCTTATGACAAAAAGAAATTCCTCGTCCAAAATTAAAAATCAATAATTCATTTCAGCATGCATCGTTCTTGTTAATTCTCATGATTTTGAATGACGTCGCATAATGTCAAAAACAAACAAAAAATTCAACGACCGTCAGCACTGCTCAAGCCGACGAAAAACTCATTTTTTTATAAAAAAAAAGCAAACCTTATGTTAGACCTAAGACACCTTTATTATAAAATGTATATAAAACCAACAATTTAACGAAGCAGAGCCCCTTCTGTGCTCGCAGATATTATTAGACTTAGAATTAATTATTTGTAAATATATACCACTCTGTAAAAATTTGAGCTGAATGAAAAATTGTATATATAAAATTGTATAAAACAAAAAAATAAGACCAAATTTCATGTTCGTTGATTCTGAGTAGTAAATTTGGAGAATTGGCAATCGTGATACGAGAATTAGGCTTGCAGGCAATCGTTACTCGGGTAATTGTTGTCCGGGGTATTGTTTTCCGGGAAATCATATAGCCAACCCAAATAACCTACCATACATTTTTTCTTATCCAATAAGGTAAATCTTTTTTTCTCTCCCAAAATCAGTTAATTAATGAAGTGAAGGGTACATTTTGGTGAAAAAAATATTTATATTGTTGGTTTTCGATCGAAAAACGGTCCAGTTGATTTTTTGATTGAAGCTACTAAAAGTTTTACCAATATTTGTTAGTCAAAATTTGTGAAAAACTTTTTTTAAAATTAATTAAAAAAACTTTTTTTTTTGAAAACTCAATATTTCGAAAACTACATAATCTATTTTTTCGAAAAATTGTATTATTTAGTAGTTCTTTGACATTCTCTTGAATATTAAAAAAAACATTTTCTTAAAATAAAAAACAACGGTATCCTACTATACAAATGTCAAAAAACCGTTACGAAAAAATGTTTTGATCTCAGAAACGGCTCCCAGAATTTTGATAAAAAGTGTTCTTAAATTAGATGAATCCACTGTAATGACCTTGAACTACTTTGCATGTGTTCTGCTTAAAATATTTTTTTTTATGTAGATACTCTTTAAAGGTATAAATAATATTTCAAAATAAAATTTTCAGAAAAGAATTTTTTTTAGTTTAAAAGAATCGATTTGTCAAAAACGGATTGGTAATATTTTAAAAATTAAAATCTAATGTGCATATCAAACATTACATTAAATTGGCAATACAAATTTGTTTAATTTAAATTTATAAGATTTATTCTTAATGTGTAAGAAATTCAGTGAATAAGTAAATAAAATAAATAATATAATTATTTTTAGGTTTAATCTACATTTTGCTTCAATATTTTGTTTACATATTTTGTTATTAGTGGTACCTGCCGTATGGCATTTTTTTGATTTACAATTTTCTCATATCAAAATTTTATTTCGAATCCTTATTAACATTGCACACCAAAATTTTCGATGTTTTTTTTTTTTGAAAATTTAATGTTTCGAAAACTGATGGAAGATTTTTTTAAAACTATTTTTTTAAGTTTATATTACTAAATACTTCAAATTTCAAAATTTGAAGATACAAAATTTAAAAAAAAATTAAAGAAAGTTTGTACCTACATAAAAAAATTAAAAACCGACTTTCAAAATATATTTAGATGATTCTACTAAGAATCTTATGCAAGTACGTGCGATTCAGGCGTGCATTTTATTTTGAACCATAAACGTAAATCTTGTTTTTCTCAAAAAAAAAAAACAGCTGATATAATTTATAATTAATTAATTTGTAATTTGAACTGTCAAATTTTCAATAGAATCGACAGTTTAAAAGAAAATCTATTTTAGTGTAGTTCGGTTTGGCGCAAAAAAAAATGAGTTACTCACGACAATCAAAACTCTCATGATAATTTTTATTTTTACACGAAATCAAGAGCAATTAAATAAAATTCAGTTCTGATTATAAATTAACCAAAATGACTAAATAATCAAAAAAAAAAAAAAAAAACGTGGAATCTTTTTTCAATGATTTATAAAATTCTATTTAAAAAATAAAAAGATAATGGAACTTACAAAATAATCTCAGTTGTTTCATCAGCATTATGAGGAGTCTTTAACTTATTTCCTAATCTATATTCGACTCATCAGACTTGGAATCAATATGAAAGTTATGCTAATTACGTTCTGACTTTTTTTCTCGTTTAATTGTTTTTTCGTTGCTTCTAAGGTAATGTATTGGCTTCGCTGTACAAAAAATTTAAATAATATGTAGCTTCGAAATAAGCAATAAGTATTAGCTCTCCTAAAGAACCAAACATTTCAATTAAGGCCCTCCCTTTTGTGAGCCTTTATAAGGCGTACTACAGATTGAGTACGTGAGGAGCACAACCTTAATGATTTTAATGATAAGGACATTTTTTTTGTTTAAGTTGTTAAAGAATTATTCCTAAGGGGACCATATGGCAATACGAAAAATCTAACTTGGACGGCCTAAATGATTTCTATAAGAACTCTTTCTGGCACTTTTAATAGTACTTCTTCGAAAGTGGCCTAGGCTCGAGCGCTAGTATGATCACAAACGTAATTCTTAATTGGATGAACGCTTTTATACCGAACAGACTTGACTATTTCATTTATAATGACACTCATGTGCGGTTGGTCCTCAAGGAAAAGCAAATATGCTTTAGCTGATAATTCTGCGCTAAAAGTGTTATAACTTCTCCTGTATGTACTTAAGAAAGTTAAGGTATCTTCTTTCGTGCTAGTACATTTACTAGAGTAAATATCTCGTAGTACACAACTCCTCTGGTCCAGATAGTATCTCCCATATTGTTCTGAAGAGATGTGCTTTTAAGCTGAACAAACCACTACGTAAGTTATTCTATCAGTCATTCTGGTCTCTTTCCGAGTGGATGGAAAACACGATTTGTTCAGTCCGTCCCTAAAAAAGATGTATTTCCTTTTTCCTCTCACTACAGTACAGTTGCACTTACGCACCTTCTTTCCAAGGTCATGAAAACGCAGATAAATCATCAGTTAATTATAGTGTCTTCTTTGTTGTATTAGAAATTACCTATCGGACAGACTCCGACTGCCTTTCTTTTCATTCATTGATGATGTGTTGTCCCAAATTTCTAATCCATTAAATTGTTTTGCAGACGACTGTGCCCTCAGTTTTTTATATTTGTTGCTGAATTCGTGTGTGGAACTAAAATGTCAATCAATTATGATTTCGATCTCGATCAATTTAATTCTTCAAAAAACTCAATGCTGTATGCTATTGTTATTAAGCGAAACCCACCATTAATTTCGCTATTCATAAACTGCGCTTGCATGGAAAAAATCGATCAGTGTTCAGTTATCGTTATGTGAATTAAAGAACACCATTTGTGGAACTACCACATAATCGATGTTGCCAAAAATGATGTTTAGTATTAACGTTTTGTTCGAAATTTCCGGCAATTCTTCTCCTATTCTAACCTGGCTATAATCTGCAAAGTCTACGATTTTCTAAAGCTTGAGTACAACTCTCACATCTGGGCTGGAGTTCCCAAAACTCATTTGAATCCTTTGAATGGAATTCAAAACTGGTTTTCAAAAGGTGATAGAAAAAAACGGAAACAAAAGCATATTTTTTTATTGCTAATTCTATGTGAATTTGAAAATAAGTGTGAAAGAATTAGAGAGAGAAAGAGAGAGGGGGACAAGATATCATTAAAGAAACACAACAGAAAGAAGATAGGGGCAAGAACGGAGCCTTGAGACAGCCCAATATTTATTTTTTGAACTACAAAGCGTATAAAACAACTCCAATAGAATAATCGGAAAGGCAATAATCTAATCCAGTGGTGTCCTACTGGATTTTTTGAAAATCTAAAAGAGCTACGCGGGTAATACCGATTAAAAAAATATTGAGTGAGATTAAAGGAAACTACATCATTCCCTTATACAACTTTTTATTTATTATTAGATTATGATATAGGTACTATATTCTGAAAGTTGAAAAGCCCACCCACATTGCGCCACAAGATTTCAGACCTATAATCGTATCTTCCTGCCCATTGAATACTCTGGAAAGACTCCTAGATGTACAAATTCACCTGAAGCTAAATGATGGTGTTCTCTCACAGGTCCAGCAATAGCAAATCTGGTAAGACAGTGCTTCATGACGTGGTAGGTACAATTAAAAAATCTACACAATTCAAATAGTGCATATCTTGATATAGAAGGGACCTTTAACAATGTTGAAAATAAAGCAATTTGATAAGCCCTGGACTCAAGTGGCATTGGCCCGCTACTGTCAAATTGGATCGACTATATGCCCCAGTCCAGGATCGTGAATGGAGAATTGGGCGATTACAAACTTAAGATTAGGACATGCATTGATAATATCTCCCTTCTTTTGCTTCTAGTCGTTAACCAGATCTAACTAAAGCTAAGTCCAACGAGTGTCAAAGTCGTGGCATAAGCTAATGTCATTGTGCTATAGGCATCAGGGGAATTCGTTCACATACTGTGGGAAATTCGTCAGAATGGCCTAGCTAAGCTCAGTAATTGGGACAGTAGTTGCGGACTAAATGTAATCCTTATAAACACCGAACTAGTTTTGTTCATGAGGAAACGTAACATTCAAAATATAAGCCCCCCATCATAAATGGGACGCCAATACACATAACTTGCACGTCTAAATATCTCGTTCTGGTTATAGATCGTAAACTGAACTGGGAAGAGAATATTCAAGAAAGAGTGAAAAAAGCTGCAATAAAAAATTTGAGAATTCAACAAATTTTTTCCAATCCGCCAACGACAGATGGTCAGGTATCGACAGTTGTTGGTTTTCGAGAAATCTTTGGACATCTCTAATAATCTTGAATATCCCTAAGGAAAAAACTGAATATTTGCTTGGGCTTTACAGATCTCAACTGTCCCTCCTGATGGCTATCCTAACGGGCACATCTCAATCGGAACCCACATAAGCAGAATGAGCATGCGCACATCTTATTTATGTAGAGGTTGTATGGACGAAGAGGCGAAAGAGTTCTCATATCAGTTCATTTGTGAATGATCCAGCCTAGCCCGGACCAAGAAAAAAGGTCTCGGAGATTACTTTTTCGACGAATAGGCGTTGTATCTAATAAGCCACACATCTGAAAGTTATTCAAAAGTCAGGATGACTTAGGCAGGCACCTCAAACATAATCTTCCCATTTACTCCCCTTTATAAGCGCTCATTCGTTAACATATTTCTGTATTTCGTTTTAATCACATTTGATGAGCGTTCACCGTACACATAGATACGTTGATCCGAACAATGCTTTAAGGATGCACAGTTACGTATGTTTTTGTATTTATCGAGGTCCATGAGCTTGAAAATCTCGTCGTTTTTATTGTCTGTGCTTTTAAGCATGATATCACTTCGAAATGTTATAATTTTTAATTCAGTCTTTGTTTAATGGATGAGACTAATTCTGACATCAGTATTAATAAAAGGATTAAATAAAAAAAATCAAGCAGAGGTTCCATACAAAACATTTTCCCAAAACGCCTTTCAACTTCCGATTGTACCCTGCAAGAAGAGTTTACTTGAGTCCGTGGTATTTGCGGGCGCCTAGAAAACAGTCAGCGGGCTGCCAATCGCCCGCGAACTACGGGTTGGACACTACTGATCTAATCCATTCTACTTCTTCAATCGATACGAAAAACAAACTTTTATAGAAGATCTTGGTGCCAAACCCTATTCAAATCTAGAAGCGATTTTTCTACGTGGAAGCACATTTCTTCAAACCAATGGACGTTATAACATCAAAACCTGCGAATGAATAAATGCCTAGGTCCTTAAGCGAATTGCGAAAGTCCAATTGAACCGTGGAACCCTAAACTCTCAAGGCAAGGTTGCTAGACTGATTTGTCTACATGGCAGGGTGGATTTTCCAAAATAATTAACAACAGAATTATGACTGAATACAATTGTGATTACCAAAAGTTTTTCTTTAAAATGTTTTTGCAATCATTCATATTTTGTTAAATGCAAAGTTGTTTCGATGGCTTTCCTTGAGATTTTACCTACCAAACTAAACGGTGATTTTTTAAGAGCTTGGTTTTTGAAAATTCAAAAAAAAACAGAAACTTGTAAAAAGTGAATGAAATTTTTATTTGGATCGATAAATCAATTTCTGCCATTTACTTTTTAAAAATAATTTCACTTAAATGTTGCCCGCGGCTACGCTTCAGGTGGTCCATTCTGACGGTCCAATTTTGGCAAACTTTTTCACACATTTCGGCCGGAATCTCACCAATGACGCGTTCAATGTTGGCTTCCAAGGCAGCAATCGTGCTTGGCTTGTCCCCATAGACAATAGACTTAACATAGCCCCACAAAAAATAGTCTAACGGGGTCAAATCACATGATCTTGGTGGCCAATTGACTGCGCCAAAACGTGAGATCAACTGCTCACCAAATTCGCCTCTCAATTGATGCATGGTTTCACGTGCAGTGTGGCATGTGGCACCGTCCTGTTGGAACCACATGTCGACCGAGTTCAATTCTTGCATTTTCGGCAAAAAAAAATCTGTTATCATCGAACGGTACCTTTCTCCATTGACCGTAACCCTGCGGCCTTCATCGTCCTTGAAGAAGTACGGCCCAATGATGCCGCCTGCCCATAAAACGCACCAAACAGTGCATTTTTCGGGATGCATTGGTAGCTGCTGAATTGCCTCTGGCTGCTCTTCACTCCAAATACGGCAATTCTGCTTATTCACGTATCCATTTAGCCAAAAATGAGCCTCGTCGCTGAAGACAATTTTGCGATAAAAAAACGGATCCTCGGCCCATTCACGGAAAATTCTACGTTGTGGTAGGTCGCCTGGCTTCAATTCTTGCACCAGCTGTATTTTGTATTTCTTTAAACCAAGATCTTTGCGTAAAATCTTCCAGGAGGTCGAATAACACAAACCCAATTGCTGCGATCGGCGCCGAATGGACATATCGCGATCTTCAGCAACACTGGCGGATGCAGCAGCAATATTATCTTCGGTACGCACTCTACGGATACGATTTGGTGGATTAATGTCCACTAAAGTGAAACTGGTGCGAAATTTGGTCACAATGAGCTGAATAGCCTGCTCGGTGGGTCGATTATGACGCCCATAAAACGGACGTAGCTTGCGAAACACATTTTTCACAGAGCACGAATTTTGATAATAAATTTCAATAATTTGCAAACGTTGTTCAGGCGTAAATCTATTCATGATGAAATGGCAAGCAATACTGAATCGAAATGTCAAATGTTCGTGGAATTTGTCATGTGTGGTCTGTCAAAAATATAAACGTCAAAAACCAAGTAGCAAAAAAATCACCCGTTATAACATCAAGTTCATGGTACACGACGCGTCGTTTATTTTTTGTTGTTTTTGTATTTTTGATTTCAGGAAAAGAAATTCTTTATTTACATTGAAGCACAACATTTCATCTAAATGAGTTACAAAAAAATAGATTTCTCTTTTTCATAATAAATTGAAAATAAAATGAAAACACTTAAACCAAATTAAATGGTAAAACAAAAATACACAAAGTAAAAAGAAAAAAAAAATAGAAAACATTTATGCAAGGACATCTCATGTTTTGCTCCAAATGAATATAATATTTTGTTGGTGATTTTTTTGGAAGGTCATTCTGGATAGCGAATTTAAGAGCTAGGGTGCCTTGTTTGCTTGCCCTCGTTTTCGTAATTTTTATACATCGATTAATCTCGAGTTTCATCATTTACCCTCGAAATATCAACAAAATTAGGATACAAAAATTTAAAGGATTTATTTATTTCATCCTTGTGTTGGTGAAAAAGCAAAAGAGAAAAATGATAGAACATTTTTTTTTATATTATTCGTTTAATGGAATATTATTAAATTATGATTTAAAGCGCTTCATAAAGTTGTAAATTTTCTGCTGAATTCTTAAGATGATATCTTGGATTTAAATGAGTGGTAGTGGGAGGATATTTTATAGGAAATTTAACTTAATTGACAAGTTTTGCCTGCTATTCAATCGCAATAAAAGATTACATAATGTCACATTTGGAACCGCTGATGATGTCGATTTCGTCCGGATAATTAGAACTTGATCGGATTTATTAAATAAACTGGCTTCCTTGTGAACTCCTGTCTGCGCTATACATTGGGACATATTCATAGCTGTTGCTATGAAATACTTGAGATTATCATATCTAATTATCATTAAAACTAATTAGTGACTAAGTATATGTCCCATTGTTTTTTGTGGTGCATGAGAGCTATTTCCCAGCTTTACCGAACTATATAAGTTTTCCCCAGATCTCGAGTTCGACGAGTACTCTACGGAGCTTATAAATATCATGAATGCTATATCATGTGCGTCTGGCTTAGAATCGACTAAGAAAATGGTAGTTCTCGCTTTAGGCTAGGATGGTGAACAGGGTCATGTCTCATGTAAAGTTAGGTTATGTTAGGTTGAAGTGGCTATCAGCGTTTCAGATGACACAATTATACCAGAGTTGGTCCCTTGCGATACCATATGAATCCACAGAATGAACCATTGGAGCGACTGAAGATGTCGTATTTTGTTTAGATCGCTGATATAATTGAAGAAAAAGTCTCCAAGATGAAGCCTACGTCTCTGAGACAGATCAGGGCATATACACAGAAGATGAATAGCATCCACCCCTTCTTTGTCCATGCAGCTTCTGCAAAATCGTTTGAATAAACACTAATTATGGAGCTGATGTAGAATCTTAAGGTTATCAAACACTTGGGGCTTTTCAGTTCGAGTTTTGACCAGAAATGTTTTGTCGTGAGACAGGTGGTTGTATTTACCATCTTAAGTTTGTCTTTTCTAAAGCATCGTTTGAAACATATATTTCTTGCAGCTGTAACCCTCTGGCTAATCTTATTTTCAATGACATTCAAGCAAATTATTTTATATTTGATTCAATTAAATAAGATGAGCTTTTCAAAAAATTACATCTAAACGGTGATTTTTTAAGAGCTTGGTTTTTGAAAATTCAAAAAAACACAGAAACTTGTAAAAAGTGAATGAAATTTTTATTTGGATCGATAAATCAATTTCTGCCATTTACTTTTTAAAAATAATTTCACTTAAATGTTGCCCGCGGCTACGCTTCAGGTGGTCCATTCTGAAGGTCCAATTTTGGCAAACTTTTTCACACATTTCGGCCGGAATCTCACCAATGACGCGTTCAATGTTGGCTTCCAAGGCAGCAGTCGTGTTTGGCTTCTCCCCATAGACAATAGACTTAACATAGCCCCACAAAAAATAGACTAACGGGGTCAAATCACATGATCTTGGTGGCCAATTGACTGCGCCAAAACGTGAGATCAACTGCTCACCAAATTCGCCTCTCAATTGATGCATGGTTTCGCGTGCAGTTGCGAAACACATTTTTCACAGAGCACGAATTTTGATAATAAATTTCAATAATTTGCAAACTTTGTTCAGGCGTAAGTCTATTCATGATGAAATGGCAAACAATACTGAATCGAAATGTCAAATGCTCGTGGAATTTGTCATGTGTGATCTGTCAAAAATATAAACGTCAAAAACCAAGTAGCAAAAAAATCACCCGTTACAAAAAATAGGAATTCAAGTACAAGTGATGGTATAACAAACTTGTTTCTAAAAAATGTTGCTTGGCAATTAGTTGACATATTAACTTACTTGTTTAACTAAAATATAAGTAAAGGTTGTTTTGCTGTGAATTGCTAATTAAGCAGAAAGCTGAGCATTTGTAGGGTTTGAATTTGGATGAACATAATTATTGTTGTTATGCGTTATAAATTAATTATATGTTGATGAAAACCCAACATGTACTCTAAAAAGATATTAGTTATTTCTATTTTCATAATTTTAACTTCATTATTTACAAAAAAAAAAAAATTGTCCACCATCAGGTCTCGAACCTGGGCACCCCGCGTGCAAGGCTGATATAAATATAAAATCGTTTAAAATTAGCTCAGTCATCTTTTTAGCTTAGTAAATTGCTATAAGTGGCTTTAACATTTTACTAAATCGTTTAAAATTTTGCGCCAATGTCTCTAATTACAGACCTATTTCGCCTTTACCTACATTCGCAAA
Organism: Philhelius pedissequus; assembly: GCA_910595825.1. Lineage (NCBI taxonomy): Eukaryota > Metazoa > Arthropoda > Insecta > Diptera > Syrphidae > Philhelius > Philhelius pedissequus. The sequence goes on along the minus strand of OU343161.1, from coordinate 209,455,976 downwards.
ACTTTTTGAAAAGCTGATTAAAACCAAAATGTTTTGCTTCTTATATTGTAATAAGTTTTTTAGTGCCAAAAAGTTTGGCTTTACACCTGGTTTGTCAACAGAGGATGCAATCCTCAGGGTATGCACTCATCCATATCAATGGTTAAATGGTAATCTATCAACATGGCTTTTTTTATAGATATGACTAAAGCCTTTGATATGGTTGATCATCAGATATTGCTTGTTAAATTATATAATGCTGGGCTTAGAGGATCAATGTATAGTTGGCTAACTACTTATGAAGATAGAACACAAAAAGTAAAAGTAAATGGGGTTTTCAGTAATTCTAGAGTTTTAAAAATTGGGGTCCCCCAAGGTTCTGTTCTTGGTCCGGTTTTATTTTTGATCCACATCAACTCGACCTTTAAGCAACAATTTAATGGCTTAGCAACTGCGTTTGCTGATGGCATAGCATTCACATACATGTATCCAAACCACTTTGAATGTGTTTTTAGGATAGGCGAAGCCTTAGAAAAATTAAGGATGTGGTTTGTCGCTCACAAGCTAATTTATCAGTGAAAAAACAAAACCGCAAGCCAAATACAACATTCTGCTGGACCTAACAGAAAATAATATCCCAGAATGGAAAGACAGAACCCAAGAATTCGTTCTTGATGTGAAACAGGCAATGAAAATGGAAAGCATATCACAAGCTGAAAATTCATCACGTTTTTTGTATCGGCAACTCGAACATCAACAGATTAATTATTTAAATCTTGGCCTCAGTACTGCACAAATTTCTATGGTAATTCGAGTGAGAGGAGAACTAATCAAGTTAAATTATATGCCCCATCGCGAAGATAGTTCATCAATCTGTCACCTCTGCAACACAAGGGAAAACGAGGACGTGATGCACTTTCTTGGTTCCTGCCCCATCCTGAAAGAAATAAGGCGATACCATTATGGAGTCAATCTGATGAATATTGAAGATGTAAAACGTATCCTCAACGGCAGTGAAAATTGGGGAAAACTTGAACTAGAACAAATATTATTAATGAAAATTTCTAAAATAAATAACAAATCTACATTTTCATATTTAAATATTTGTAAATATACCTTTAAAATTTAAATTTTGTATAACTTTGTATAACTGTTAAATTTGTTATCATTTCTCGGCAGACGGCTAAGCCATGCTTAAATGTACTTAGTCTTAAACAAATACAATTGTAAATCTTATAAATGAATTAATAAAGTACCAAATAATAATAAAAAAATAAATAATAATAAAAAAACAAAACTGCTTACTTTCAAAATATCCGGTACCATTTTAAACGATCACAATCTTTTCTTTCATGCACATGACTGTAAAAAATTCAGCTTACCGTTTCACAATTGTAATTTTCAAAACTTCGAAAGCGAAAAATCATGTGTTTTATAATTGAGTCTGTTAAAAATTTTAAATATATCTAGGGGTGTTAATAGACCACAAATCTCACATGTGTCTAATTGGTAGAAAAATGTATCTAATTAAACCTTATTGCTCGAAAAAGGTTCTATTTAGTATCTACTATGGTCTGGCACACTCCAAGTTACAATATGGTATTACAAGTGGGGGTGGTATCAATTTTAGCACACTGGAACCTGTTCTCATTGCTCAGAAACATTTGGTTCGTATTCTCTCTAATTGTAATCGTCGCACTCATAGTTAGCCTTTAATTAGGAAGCTTCAAATATTGCCTGTAAGGCATTTATATATTTTCAAGGTAATAAGACATTTTTTTATACAGAGTGGCAATATTCCAAGTATAAATAATCAAACATATAACTTGCGAATAAACAACTTTGCGTTCGTTAACATACCAGTAGCACGTGTAACTCATTTTTCTAACTTTTACACGCATACTGCCCCGACTTATTTTAATAAGCTTCCATTTTCAACTCGAGTTATTCTTAGCAAAAACGTTTTTATTAAAAAAAATTAAAGATTGGTAGTTTACTTTTGATAATACAAATATTGAGTCAATATAGTCAGGATTTCAATGTAGGCAGGTGGCATAAGATGGATTTCTTTTAATGTCTTTTGAATACTCTTTTGCTTCATGTTTTATATTGTTAGTTTTATTTCCATTTTACTAAATATTTACTGTATGCTCATTTAATTTACTTTCTCTCATTATGTTCAATTAAACACTTTTTTTTCCTTTTAACTTTGTAACTGATGTCACCCCACATCAGATTTATACATATTTATTAAATTTCGTTGAAGTGTCGTTCAACACTATACTCTGTCCCAGAAAAATAGGCAGTCTTATGGGAAAGCTTTTTCAATTTTCATTAGGGTGTCATATTTTTGCACCATGCTAAATTGAAAGAACTTCTCCATAAAAAGTGTTTGCCCGTCCGTAAATATATAAAATAATAAAAACATATCTGACGCAGACCCAACGTCCTACTCAGCGCACATATGGGTGTGGGAGGACTGATTTGCGTTTGCTGTGGCCTGTTGCTGCTATTCAACCCCCATTAAATATTGATGTGCTTTCAGAGTTACCCGTGTCGATTTGTTAACTCGATCGGTTTTTTTTCCTTAGGTTTCTGTTGAAGTGCTTTTGATTTGAGAGCTTTAAAAAAAGTTTTGAATGATGAGTGTTATCGTGGAGTATTTTCATTTTTTACACTTTTTTTAATATGTGCAAGATACGTTAAAATGCAGTTACAAAATTTTAAGCTGTTTTTTTTTTGAAGAAGAACATTATTTGCGTAGATTTTAGTAGCGCGCGGTTAATTAATGTTAAGTGAATGGCATCGGTGTGTCCGACACGTCAAGCAGAGGGTTGAGCCGAAAATGTGGGAAATGTACAGTTTTTCGAAACGCTCTGTAGAAAACCTTGTTATAAACCTAAGCGAAGATAGCAGCAGCAGTAGCAGGAGCACCAGCAGCACCAACTCCCTTTCTTAATATTTTGTAAATATAGTTATTTAAAAGATGAATTTATATTTATTTTTGTTATTTAATTTATTATTAATCCTAATGAATAAATATTTTATTTGTACTTGTTTTTTATTTAAAAAGGATTTGACCTACTGGCACCTTTTTTCTTACCTCATGGTGGTGTGGAAAAAGATACAATTTATATAAGCAAAACGATTAAATAAAAATTCCTATCTAAAAAAAGGGTGGTAACCCTACATACTATTCTTTCATATGTGAGTCCATTTAAAATGCACACTACAAAAACCCTGTGAAAGCTTTCTTGGGGGACAGATTCATGCAATTCACTGTTGCAAGAATGAGAGGCAAACATCCTATCTTGCCTGTACTGCCTATTTTTCTGGGACAGAGTATAATTTTGAACTCCTTGTTCCTAAATTTCAGAACGGCAACTTATTTATTCATTCTAAATACTTTTGCTAAGCTATGAATTATGTTATATTTTAATTCGAAGTTGATTTTAATAAAATTAATTATCTATCTATCTATCTATCCCTTTGCCCTTGCACCCAACATAGGTGAATAGTTAACTGATGCGCTTGGAAGTTTTTTTTTCTGAATTTTAGTTTACTTCAAGGTGACTGAAGTGATCCGAACGAGTTGATAATAATATTACGGCCAATATCATTATTGATCTATTTTGAAGAAGCTCTTAGGCGCCACCTGTTTGTTGAAAATATCGGGAAGGTAGTATATGGAGTAGAAAGTCTAGCGCGGCAGAGGGAATTGTTCTTAATGCTCCGCTTATGAAGCTGATCTTTGGACTTTGCTCATCTTGTCACAATTTGCAGCTTTTTCTAGAGCGGTCCACTATAGTGTTACGCCATAGCTAAGAATCGGTATGATCACCGAAGTATATAGCCAGTGAGCAATACGGGGTTGAAAGCCTCATTTATTCCCTATAGATTTTTAGCATGAGAAGGAGGCCACTGTGGCTTTTTAAAGTCTTTCTTCTAAAGGGTTTTCCAATAAGAGGTGTTATTTTGATATTCAAAGAAAAATGGCATTTTTGGAGATAAATGATCGGATGCTTATTTCATTATAAAGAGGAAGGTATGCCGTTAATAATGGAACACAACATCAGCCAAATGGCCGCCAAGACCACGCTTACAGGACCATATCCTGTTCATGAAATTTTCCATAACCAAATCGCAAAGTGGCTGCCCTATGTCCTCGATAGCCTCACGAATTTCATCTTTGAGGTCTTGAATTGACGCTGGGCTGTTGGCGTAGACCTTATCTTTCACGTGGCCCCAAAGGAAGAAGTCGCAAGGTGTTAAATCACAAGATCTCGGTGGCCAATTGTGATCACCTCTTCGAGAGATAACACGGTCCGGAAACTTTTCCCGTAAAAGATCGATGGTTTCATTGCTTGTGTGGCACGTAGCGCCGTCTTGTTGAAAGTAAACGTTGTCCAGATCAATACCATCCAATTCAGGCCATAAAAAATCATTAATCATCTCTCGATAGCGCAATCCATTGACCGTAACTGTTGCTCCAGCGTCGTTTTCGAAAAAGTAAGGTCCAATGACCCCGCGGGACCATAAACCGCACCAAACAGTCACGCGTTGAGGATGGAGAGGCTTTTCAACAATAACTCTTGGGTTTTCCGAGCCCCAGATGCGACAATTTTGCTTGTTGACGTAGCCTCCGAGGTGGAAATGGGCCTCATCAGTCAAGATGATTTTTCGATGAAATTCCGGTTCATTTTCATGCATTTCAAGGACCCAATCAGCAAAGACACGACGTTGTTGATGATCAGCCGGCTTGAGTTCTTGTGTTAACTGAACTTTATAAGCCTTAAGACCCAAGTCTTTATGCAAAATACGGTGTAATGACGTTTGTGGAATGCCTAATTCCAAAGAACGACGAGGAATGGACAAACCTGGGTTTTCTTCAACACTTTGGGCTACAACAGCAATATTCTCAGTTGTTCTTGAGCGACGTGCACGGGTTTTATTCTTCACATCACTAGCTTGTCCCAACAGCTCGAATTTGTCCACCAATTTCTGTATTGCAGTCCGACAAGGTGCTTCACGACGACCCAAAAATGTTTTAGTTTTACGAACCGTCTCTGCCAAATTTTCACCATTTTTATAGTGAATTTTAATAATTTCTATGCGTTGTTGAAGCGTGTATCGTTCCATTTGTATTAATAGCGTAGTTTCTACTTGTCAAATGTCAAAAAATGACAGCTTCAAAAGTGACAGCTACCGAAATAGCGGGCTATTCAAAATAACACCTCTTATTGGAAAACCCGCTATATTAGCTGTCCAACTAAATGTTGCATCTACATGAAGAATTTTGTATTTCCTTGAAAATAGGACGAGTTTCATTGCTGAGGGTTGACTCCTAGGCCACAACTTTCTGCTCAATTTAGTGGCTTATTGAAAGCGTTTTGTAGGAGTTCTTTTAAGACGATGGGCTACTTTCCTGACGCGGCAATGGCAACATCGTCAACCAATCTGTAGCTCTTCGCCTCCATATCCATCAGCAGCTAATTTGCTAACAGATTCCAGAGAAGAGAAGAACTCTACTGACAAATCTTCTTGCAGAGAAACCACCCAGTTTCGAATTGATAACCCTTCTTGTCAGCGATCCATCTGCTTTTAGACATGACAGTTTGGATGCGATTGCAGATACGTCGATATTGTTAAAAGTGCCTTCTATGTCCAGAAAACGACCATAGGGTGTATTTGATAGTTCGTACAAGTAAGGCATGTTTTGTTGTTGACAAATGTCTCGTATCGCTGCTAGTACGTAAGTGGATATCAACCAATCTTTCAAGAGTTTTTAGAAGGAAAGATGATGAACTTTGGTGTCTAACTTGGTTGCATTTACTCGCCTTGGGTATATACACAACCTTAACTTCTCTCCAAAGCAGAGGTATGTGTACCAGATCTAAGCAGCTGTGAAACTGAAGGTATTAATTGCCCAGAGTAGTTTTTCCCTAGTAATTAGACCTTGTTGATTAGTTATTACTTGTTATTAGACGCAGGCCGTGTGGTCCGTAAAGCTAACATTTTGAGAGCTACCTGGAAAATGGGTACCCAGTAGCAAGTCGAGCCATCCTCCGCAAGAGTCCTTGAGAGATTTTTTCTTAATTTCAAAGGTCACCAAAGGTCTTGAGAGTCCTCAGGGAGGTTAACTCTCCTTGGTAGTGAAAGGATCTTTATTCACAACCCCACCACTATACTTAACTTAGGTATGTCTACATTCCAACTACTTTTTTCGTTGTGATTTGAATCAGTAGAGAATACCATGGATACGGCGAGTTTAGGAAACAAAAATTTCACAAAACTGTTTCGATTTTCTCCTCCAAAATTGATCTTGGTCTATGATAGTCACCTCAAATCATATAATTCGCAGACATGGGGTCAGAATCCCGAAAACCGAAATCCCGAAAACCCAAAATCCCGAAAACCCAAAATCCCGAAAATCCAGAATTCCGAAAACCCAGAATCCCGAAAAGCCAAAACCCCGAAAACCCTGAACCCGAAAACCTAAAATCCCGAAAACCCAAAATCCCGAAATCGGAATCCCTAAATTTTTTTTTTAAACAAACAAACCCAAAACACATTTGCGATATAATTTTTAGGGATTCCGATTTCATGATAATATTATGTATTTAACCACTTGACTGTTATTGTTATGTACTTCTTTTTTTTTTGAAGTTTTGTTATTGCTTAATTCTATTTGTTATATGCTTATTATTATTGTTACGAGTATATTCTGTTTGTTATATGACTATTTTCTTTTTGTTCAATAAAAGTTTCACTGAGCAGACAATTTTGAAGTTTTTTTATTCTATTTTATTGGCGGGATTTTGCCCTTCCTGGATTTTGGGTTTTCGGGCCTCTGGGTTTTCGGGATTGTGGATTTTCGGGATTTTGGGTTTTCGGGGTTCAGAATTTCGGGATTGTGTCCGTTTCCCTAATTCGCAAGGCCAATTCCTCTTTCATTCAATTCAAGTATTTCCTTCTTCTAAAAATCTCTGAATAATTTCCCGCTTCCTCTCTACTTCTAGTAATAAGTTTGTATCTCTAGTTTTAGTTATTACGTATAGATTGTTTAAGTTTAAAGTGCTTGCATTAAGCCAAATAAATATTTTCTGATCACCAAATTTCAATGGCACAAATAAGTAAATCTCGTTTTAAAATTACCAAAAAAAAGGAAGTATAATCTTTATTTAACCTCCAACGCTATAATTGAATTCTAAATGGTGTTTCTACAAAATGCAAATATATGGCTTCCCTTAATATTATATTCAGATTTAATGTGAAAAAAATATATTACCCCACAAGCAAAAAATACAACCCACATTTACATTGGTGTTTAGATTGTGATTGCATTTTATTTGTAACTCATTTGTTGTGGTATCACAAATCCATTTTATCCCTGTCTCCTGAATTGTGTGTATCCATTGCAATTGATATCGTCAGTTGAACATATGTATGTGTGTGTATTAACATTTTTATACACAAACGAATTGCATTCTCATTATGATTTTTTTTTCTTTGGCTTTTGTTGAGATAGACTTTTTTATTAATTTATGTCATTTTTTTTCATTTCAGGTAAGAGCGATTTGTTTGGATGTTTAAATTGGTATGTGATTTTATATATTTGTTATTTTTAAACTATAGAAGACTTATTTTCATTTTTACACAATTGTGTATAGGATATGATGGGGAAATATTTAATCGATTATACGGAGGTGAAATTGTTACATTGTTTCCAATTGAGTGTAAAATTATTAATTATAACTTAAATTTAGTGCGATTTCATTTGTGATTCAAATCAAACATTTTTTGTTTTTCATATTTGAAAAATGTAATTTATTTTTAGTCACAATTGAGGCCGAACATACCTTGCTTATTAAGTTAATGGTTAGGTTAGGTTAGGTTGAAGCGGCTGTCAGCATTGCAGCTGAAGACCTTGTGATACCACATGAATCCTGAGATAATCTGCCTATTCGTTGAACTATTTGGAGCTTCTAATGTAGGGTACGAGACTGTAGATGCATATTTTCTTTACATCGCTGAGATCATCGAAGAAAAAGTCTCTAAGATGTAGCTTACGTCTCGAGATAGAGCAGGGCATTAACACAGAAGATGAGGAATGGATTCCACATGGAATTTGTAGAGGACGATCTCAGAGATTTAATCCGAGAAAATACGGATATCAGTAGTTGTTATCACGTTTTCTTTCAGCCAGGAGAGGACTTCTCTAATTGCCATAATTTCCGCCTGGAACACGCTACACGCTTTTAAGTCAATACTAACTTTAATTTTGAATAATATTAAATATCGACTTGAATTGTGCTCAATCGAAAGAATGAAACTTGGGACATACACATACCTACCACAAGAGATGGATAAATGCCATTGGGGAGACAAAATTTTCGGCCACTTTTGCAAGCATTTTTTCTTGTGAGGTATCTCCTATTTATATCCAGTATGGACAATATCCTCAAACAACATGCCTTTCAGTTCAGTACTTAGATAGTATTGGTTGATGTCGTCTCCACTATTGAACTTCTTCTAAAATGGGTTCTTCCTCTGCTGCGTCGTAAGGGATTGATTCAAACAATTGGGCCCTGATTTCCATATTCGGTACACGTGATCCAGCCATCTAAACTGCTGGATTTTCAACTTTTTGACCAAGTCATCCTGGCTGTATAGTAAAGTTCGCTATTGTATCTCCTGAATATAGACTGGAACGAGAGTATATTTTGCTTCCATAACTCTCGTGACCATTGATCAAAGGCTTGTGGTTATTGTTCCTGAATCTATTTCAATACGAACTTGATGAGGGGCTGTCGGTAAGTTCAGAGGCGGATATGATCCTTCCTGGTATTTGATCCTTCATATAGAAATAGGTGCGTCACTTCAAAGGATTATGGGTTACGTAGACGAGCTGTCAATCCAAGGTTGTAGACAAATCATTCCTCGGTTGATCCCTACACTGATGTGGTGACTTTAACTTCCTCGTAGTTATATCTGTCCATTTGAACGTTTTGACCAAGTATGTGACACTGACATTTCATTTCCGAAACGGCAGCATATACCTACTTATTGTTTTTTCATTTTTGCCCTCTCTGCTTTAGTGTCTGGCAATAATTCAGGGGTATCTCTCTTAACAATATCAATATCATAAGTACACTCATGTAATTGAACGGGTTTTTTGAAAAATGATACTGCTTGTGTTGTCTTGAGACTTTCGTTTTTCGTACAATTACTTCTTTCAACGGTTGACCAAATCGAGCTTAAGGCAGTTTTAGACAATGTCAACAGTAAGTTTGAAGTTAAACAATTCTTTGAATGGTGTCGGACTCCCTGACACTTCTGGACAAAATATTATAAAATTGGATGCAAGTAGGAATACAATTTTTTTAATATTTGCTTGCTCTAAAAGTGAAACCGATGACTTGACTGATTGTATTTTTGACACAACAGTCAAAAACAAGTATTTAGATATCTTGCATTATAAATAATTTAAAACATTTGAAAATCATCCGCTTATGCAAGGCGCATGGGAAGCTTGTAGTTACATCATTTATGTAAATGTTGAATAATAGGCGGTCCAAAATTGACCCTAGGGGAGCTCCAGAAGTTGGGTAGAAAGATCTTGATGAAAATTTGTTCATTAATGGTATTTGGTCGATTTACCACTCGAGCCAAATAATAAGATTTCGTTAAATCCAAACTTTCGAAATTTCATTAATATCTTAGCTTGGTTTATTGTATCGAAAGTTTTGGAAAAATCGGTATAAACCACATCGAGAGTTATAATTATAATTAAATTAATTATGTACTTATACCAGGCCTAGAACGATAGGGTCTCTAGATATAAATAGTTGGTCTTCGTAATATTTAGGAATCAAGACCCAAGTCTGCAGATTTTAAGAGCTCGGTTGTCCTGACATCGGCTGAAGGAGCTTTGTTGGACTTAAGTCTGGATAACTCTATTCTAACTTCATGTTAATCGGGAGTCTTCTCTAGTGCTGGGATTCCTCCTTTACTTTTAAGTGATGGCAGCTTTTAGGTATCTAACTAGTCTATTCCAATCGCCAAGGTTTTCACCGTTCAGCATAGATATGATTTCATTTTCAGTTAATGTAGTTTGTTCGAAGTATATTGTTCTGAATTCTCTTAATACGGAGTGGGGGGGGGGCACCTTCCTAAAATGTGCTGAATATCTGCGTATTCTCTCATGTTACAGATACTGAATGCTGATAATTCATTCCCGCCAAATCTGCTACCATTCAGGCAAATAAGTTCAACACCAATATTAAACTCGTCAGTAAAATAGGCCCCTCCTCTTGTGAAATCCAACAATCTATAGATGCTGCTGTTGCTATCAGTTGCTCTTCTAATATTAAAGTGATGTCCTTCAAGCCTAAGACAGTCCAAGAGGCTTAGGTTCTTAAGGGTCCATTCTTCTTTCCAGCAATCTCCTTCATTCCAAATAAGTCCGTGTTTGGCATCGATCTCATTTATTCTTTTACCCAAAATTGCTTCTTTCGTAGTAGGATTTTAGAAATTTGATGTGGAAGTTTTTTTTTTTGTAACTAAATGCCTGTAAGACCTAAGGTCTTTTAAGTGCAATCTGAACTGCACGACACTAGGTAGAAGGATAAGAATGATAGGGAAGAATTTTTTGTTGGCACAATGGATTTGAGAATCAGGTATTGACTATCTCATTTTAACCCACGGGCGGCATCCAATTAAAATTGGAGGTATAGAAAAGAATGCGCCTATCGTGGGGATCGAATCCACACGTCTATGTTAGCAGTTAAGCACTATATCCACTGTGCCATTGCCACCCACCTTTCTTTACCATAATCAAACAAGTTTTTTCGACGTACCTCAGTTGAGATCTAGATTGTAAAATTGGCTATCTTCAGCTCCGGTTTCAAGCGCCAATGCATAGTTTTGCGTACTTGTTGGTAGTTTTAAAATTTTCTTTAGAAAATACAGCTGAAGCTTATATAACTTCATCAAAAAACCTAAATCCCCAAACTTGTGCACCATATGCTTGTGCAGCTCTGCAGACTGCCTAAAAGGGTTTCCACTTGGATTTCAGATTTATGTTTTTTTTTTTTGATGAAAAACATTACCAAGTCACGTTAATGCTATTCTTCGCTGCTGGTAAAGGTCATTTCCCAGATATTTATAATTCGCGGTAATTCGTATTTGTTCTCCTTTCAATGTCCAGTTTTCTTGGCTAGATATTCTGCCTACATTCCGGAACACCATCATCTCTGATTTCGATATATTCACCTCCAAACACCATTTTTCGTAATATTCTTCAAGTCGACTTATCATTTGTTGCATAACACTGATGTCTTCTGCCAAAATAACCATATCATCTGCATACAGTAGCAACCAGCAATAGATTTTCTATTTGCAGGCCTCATTGTAGAAAATCATGCAAGTCATTTATATAGAGAGCAAAGAGAAGCGGAGATAGAAAACATCCTGGTTTCACACCATAAAGGGCTTTAAAAGGCGTTTTTCTTTTTTAGTTCAGAGCAGAGTCTGAGTTGTCAAACCATTTGTGTGTATTTCTTTTTAACTCAGAGCTTGCAGAGCTCCAAATGTGTGCTTCTTTTTTCGTTCTGAACATGTGTAGATCGCACTCGACGTGCTCGAACATAATTGAGTAAATTGCTGAGCGCACCAAATGCCATGTGCGCCAAGAAGGAAAATGTGAAGAAAAAAAATAATTAGATACATAAGTTGGCGAAGGAAGCTTGTTGATTTTCTGTATCTGGTGTGTATCAGTGTACAAAAAAGGGTAGGTATTGCTCTTTATGGTTAAAAATAAAAATGTATTCTGATTTGTGTGGTTCAAGTGTGCTTAAAAAACATATCAGTGTACAGATCTCGCTCTGTTTCGAACAAGTTCAGTGCATAATCTTTGTGTTCGAACTCTGTTCAGTGCTCTGCTCTGAACGAAAAAAGTAGTCAGACATTTCAGTTCCAGTCCACACAGCAGATACAGTGTTGGCATAAATGGCTTCAATTAGACGAAAATTTTTTGTTGATATTCCCATAGAGTGTAGTTTGTAGATTAATAAGCTTAGTGAAATTTTGTCGAATGTAGCCTTCAGATCCACAAAAAATGCAAATATACCTTCTTTTTCTCCCCAAGCTTTATGTGAACTTTGAAGCCAGGTTGTAGATGTTGTCCGCAGTAGAATACTTTTTTCTGAAATCCAGCTTGAGACTCTCCGAGGATGTTGTTACTCTTCACCCATGCAAAAAACCTTTCGTTTAGGATTCCCAGTATTGTTTTGGCGATACAGTTCCTGAATGAGATGCCACGGTAATTATTTCGCTGATTTATGTTTCCTTTCTTAAAAATTTGGGATATACGCATGCTTACTTTAGATTTTCCGATTGTTTGTTGGCCTCACGGAAAATGCTTGAACCGTACATCCATGATATGATCAATTTTGTTTAAGGTTCGTTAGTATGGCAACTTGCATGCACATTCAGTCAAAAATAAGTTGCATCTAATTTTCTAATAACACTTCGAATGCAATCAATTGGCATATTATTTTTGAGCATTTCGTCTGACTTATAACATTTTTTGTCGCTATTTTGTTGAATCCAAACACTGTACATCTCACTGCCATTGCACATCGAGCTAGGTCCTAAACAGATATGGGCCGGTTTTCTTCAAATTTAGTACCGATATGTATGAGGCGAAATTAGATGTCATGTTTGACGGTCAGCTGATGATGACATTTTGGAAAGATGGATTTTTCAAATTTACTCAAAAAAATTTCTAATGATTTGAGTTTGAGTTGAAAGTTTAATCATTCTGCGAAGTGTTTTCTTTCACAGAAGGGTCAATACTATTTTAACCCCTACTAATCTCAAAAGTAATCCCTCTAATTACTTCACACCTTTAATTTATTCTTACAACTGTTCTTTCAAACACTTGAATTTCTCTTTCGTCTTTAAAAGAGAAACTGACTTTTCAAACTATTATTTAACCTAAGATATTGCTTTGTTCAAGCTTGTTTCACAATTCCAGAAGCAACATCTATTCGGTAACGATATCTCCCATGGGAACAGCCACGTACCGCCATGGTTTTTGCCTGCCGTCCGCTTCTTTTGGCGTTCTGTTCCACACCGTCTCAGAAACTATACTATCTAGTGGCATTCTTGTCCTCAATGAATTATGCATGGGTACTGTTTGTGCGCATTGGTTAAACTTTTTAAAAGGAAAATTCTTTTGGCTTTGAACTGAAAACCACACCACCAAAAAGATACACTTGAATGCGCACCACTACGTCACGTATATACGTATAGGCCTTTCTATTCCTGATGCTCAATCCTTTGCTGATATAGACGTTTGCTGTACGGAATCTGTTTGTGACCCATCTTCTTTCCTCTCCCCCAAAAAATAGCCCAACACGTTTCTCTGCTTCTCCGCATCATTTTCCCTTATACGGAGTACGTTATACCTAACAAGATTCAGTATCCAGATAGACACATTCGCCAAGTCTTTTAGTATCTAAATAGCGCACGTTTGATGCCTTAGTCTACTTTTCCTTATTGCTCGTGCGGCATGTTTTAAAGGAACGCTCTGTTGTCGGTTGTTTGGTGCATTAGTTTTCTACCTTAAAGAGGCATCATATAGAGACGAAGGACGCTAGTGAACGGCAAACGACGACGTTTTGAATGTTTGCCAATGATAGGACATTTTTCTATATATACCTACCTATACTTATAAAGAGATTTACTTAAGGGATTCAAACTCCGCTGTAGCCGAAGCACTCCCTAGAGTGTTGTGCCAAAATACTTGGAACTTGGCAAAGGACTTTATAAAGGTTGTAAACCAAACGCGAACCAAACAAAAAAAAATTATATAAAAGATGAACGGGCAGGGAAGGGTTTATATCAAATTATGAGACTGGCAGGATTTTTATTGATTTTTTTTCTCGTTAGAGCAAAACTTCTAGATTGTGTTTTTTTTTGTCTCTTGCCTTCGAACCAGGAGGACACTTTTCGCCCTGAAGTAAGATAATTCATTTTAATTGTTCGCAATTGATGCAAGTTACCTTGTCCGCCTGCTTGCGTTTGTAGGCTACCGTGTCAGTCCGCTTGGGGGGGACTGATGGATAGATTTTTTTATGAAATTCTGATGTAATGTACATACCAACGGATAAAATTACTATCTTGTCATTATATTACATTGAATTGCGTTGAAAGTTGACTGCAGGGAAATATTAATTAAAATATTTTTTTTTTGGAAAACAAAAGCGTTAAAGCCCAAATTTTTACAGGGTGTATGTCTTTGCACAAAAGCGGTATGTTGATTCGTGTTTTTTTTCTAGTTTGTTTTTACCTACTGGCTTTTCAAAATGCAACTAAATTCAACGAATTGCCGAGTACATAGATTGAAAGTGCATCATATACAAGGTGGAGCAAAAGTAAATTCATAATGGTAATTGGTTGATATTTCAATAATACAAGGTCCCTGATTTCACCATCTTCGTCGTGGCTGATCTGAGTCATCCAGATCATGTACTCTGACATCCGCCATGGCTTGGTCCTTAAAACGGTAGTTCGTTAGTTTTCGGGGATGAGATTTGAAGATCGATTCGCTCGTTCGCTATTCGATGTGGTCTGCATTTTTGGACAGTTTAAAGTTCAGTGTTGTATCTTCTTTTTTTCTGTTTACTGTCCAGCACTCGGCTCTGTTAAACATGACATGTTGTATATAGAGTTCACAAAGTCTACCACGAGAGAAATTTTGAACCAATTGTTTCGCCAACCTGAATTAAGAGCCAAATGCTATGGCAATTCTTCGTCGGATTTCCACTAACGTGTCATTCACTCCAATGTTGTGCCTGCAATGATACTTGATTGTTCAGTGATAGCAAGTATTTGGGCTTGACCTCGTGTCCAACAAATCTGAACTCCTCTGCGATCCCGGAGAAACATTTTGAAGATATTGCTTTCCGAGCTGCTTCACTCTATCATTTCCCCAACCAGCATCTTCTTCCCGAAGGCCTGTATATGCTTAGAATACTTCGGAAGTACCGATATTTTCTAGTGTCAACTTCATCAGTTTTCCCCGGGATTCCGAGTTCGGACATCACCGAATGCTATCATCTGCAGTTTTCTAGTGGAAGAAGAGTTGGTGGTCTTCCACTCGAAACTCATGATCTTTCCGGAATTTGGTTTAGTGTGAATGTTGGTCTATTGTCTGGGGTGCCGAAACTCACTGATTAATTGTTTGCAGAACGCCTTAAGATGACAGATATGATCTTGTATGCGACGTTTAGGAGGGTTATGATACGATAGTTCTTGAAATACATATGACCTGATTTTTTGTAGATTGGGCAGATTTTCCAGTCATGGCGTTCTTCCTTCTGCAAATTTTCGTTTGATGATTTTATTTATGAGCTAATTAACCCATTTCCTTCGTATTTGAAAAGGTCTACTGGTATTGCGTTAGGACCGATGGTCTTGATTGATCGGAGGTGTATTCCCTACTTGTCTTGGAAATGCTACTAGGATATGAATACTGTTCGATGACATCTGTTATTGAAAAGAACCTGTGTCCTGTGATTAAACCCAGCAGGAGTTCCTATTTTCTTAAGTTGAAATAGGATTACGTATTTCGGTGCTGGTTTTAATGTAGACGTTTGTATTAGGTGAGTGTACCAGTCGAAAGTTTCTCGCTCAGGTGCTCTCCGTAGACTTCAGCAACTGCAAGTGCGATAAGACACATCTTATTTTCGTTTGACAGTCGAGCTTGGAATTTTGCCGCAACAAGAAAGTGTTAAGAGTCGACTTTTGCTACTTGAGTTCAGCCCAAGTTAAGGGAATTTTCAATTTTTGCAAGTTGTAAATTCTTCAATGTTGAATTTAAATAATTGTTGAGTTTATGGTGCAGATAGCTGTCAAAACGGAGCATCACAAATTCTGGTCACCATTTATTCCCGTGCTGTGTCAGTGATATCCTTCTCGAAAACCTAACGTTGTTGTTAGAGTTAGTGACTAGACATTATTATTCGCAATCGAACGAGCGACATCGTTGATCTTGCACATGGTGCAGGGCGTTGAGTAAAGCGACGATAGAATTATTCATGCCCATGCGCCAAATATATCTCTATGCAATTCAAATATCAAATCATACCTTATTACATTTGACGCCATTTTGCAAAGAAAATAAAAGAACATTAATATTATTTTTGGCCCACTTTGTGTTAGGGAAGCGAGCAGATTGCCACGCACGCTAATCAAATCACAAACAAAAATTGCTCATCCGAGTTGAAGTTTGTACGATAAAGAGCTGCCAGACATATTGGTCATGCGTCGTATAGGCAGCACATCATATTAATATTTTTTTATAAATTTAATTAAAAACCGGGATTAGCCAATGTAAATTTCAAAAGCTACATCCTTGTATTTAATAGATAGGTAGATAGATACATAGATACACTTTCAATCCACGTACACATAAAGTGTATGTTGTGTACTTTTATACAAATCTGTGTGCTTGCGTGCTTTCCCGCCCTTGTTTCAGAAATATGTAATTAATAGGGCCGAATTCACATGTACCTATATGTATCAATTTTGTAAAAGAGACACAAAAACCTCTGTTACTAGATTACTTTAAATTGTGTTGTTGGAATTTGTGCTCAATATAGCGGTTGGTGTGTATGGTCGATGTATATTAAACTATAAAGGATAGACAGCATCATATCGAACTCGAAAACGCTTTGAGTAAACTCAAATGGGACAGAATATTTGATGAAAAGAAAATGGTAATCTACTTGGTTTTAAGAGAAAAACAAATCGAATCTATGGAGTTGGATTCTTAATAGTAAAAACCGACAAGCAATATTAATCAAACTAGCCGATCCAGCTCTCGAAATTCGAGTGCCAATGTATTTATTTAATTCATTATCATTCAATAAAAGACAGAGAATTCGTGATTTTTTTAAATTGTTGAATGCAATGAGAAGTACCTACTAAGCACTCAATCCTGGAGTCCAAAGGAAAACAGTTAATGGTAAACAAACTTTCAAACCTATACACATTTTTGACACATTTACAATTTTTGTTTCGATTCTTTCATGCCATTGTCCTTCAGCTGTTGTTATGGCCATACTATTGGAATTGAACCCACGTCGCCGGAGTGACGCCAACCTGTGAATTTTGTGTAACATCTAAAAATTAGGGTTGTTGAAAAAGTATCGATATATCGATGTTTTCATTTCAAAAAAGAGATATTTTTGGTCGATATAATTTAATTCGATGTATCGATACATCGATACATAAAACTCAATATCGAAAATTGTATGAAAAACGATATTTTTTTGCAACCAAAGTTTCGAGAACCCAAAGCCGAATAAGACAGAAAGGAACGAACAAAATTGTCTATGATTTGTTTGCGTTGTTTTATGTGTATAACTGTAAAACTCATATAACCCGATATATCGATATTTTTTCCTCAAAATATCAACGTCGATATTGATATTTTTTTTTTAAATGTCGATATATCGATATTTTTTTCAACTTCGACATCCCTACTAAAAATTTCACTCTCATAATTTTTTCATATCACGGCAATACAAAAATTATTCATCATTTTACGGGTGGCGCACGAATCGTGCTACAATAAGAAATTTAAATAACTTTTATTTTAATCGATGTATTTCATTAATTTTTTTTTTATTGGATTAAAAATTAAATTTTATTTTAAATAACGAATGGTTTTTAAGGATGATAGACCGCAAATGACCTCCACCCTCATCCACGCATAGGAGGCAGCTGATCAGAAAATTGTTCATTGCGGCCTGAAGGGTTTGAAATTGGGATCGCCTCAATTATTGTTTTATTGTACTGCTATAATTCAGTCAAATTCCTGGGTTTCGTTTTGTAAACTTCCTGCTTGACATAACCCCATAAAAAAAGTCTGGTGCAGTCAGCTCAGGTGACCTTGGGGGCCAGCGGAAAGTGCAGTTTTTGGATATCAATTTGTTTGGGAATTTTCGTTGGAGCAACTTTTGTGGCTACGTGTGCACTTGCTCCATCTTGTTGACACCAAATCCTGCTGAAAGGGATACGTTTTCTGCGAAGTTCAGCCTAAAATAACTCCTTCAAAATTTTTAAATAACGGTCCCCATTGACAGTTTGTGTTACACCGTTTTCTTCAAAGAAGTATGGCCCGACAATACACCTTGATGAAACTGCGCACCACACAGTTACTCGTTCTGGCTGCAGTTCCGTCTCATGGAGCATTTCTGGATTAGATTCACTCCATATACGGCAATTTTGCTTGTTAACATTGCCGTTTAAGTCAAAATGGGCCTCATCAGACTTGAACAAACAATTTATCAATGTGTTGTCTTCTTCGGCCATTGCAATCATTGTTCGGCAAAATTCCAGGCGAACAGGCAAATCCTGACTTGCTTGTAATTTGGACTCTGTACAGAAACAAGTTTAAGTCATCATGAAGTATCCGTTGTGATGACCGTCTGCTAACTCCAATTTGGCCCAATAAGTTTCGAGTCGTAACACTTGGATTTGCCTGTATTGCCGATGCAACAGCCACGATTGTATCCTGAACCCGAACATTGGGATCTCGATGATACCGTCTTCGTTCGATGCTTCCATATTCGGCAAAAATGTTCACCAGCCTCATAATGGTCCATCTAATCGGAGGAGTACCGCCAAACTCCAGCCTAAATTCCCTTTGGACGGAAATGACGGACTGCAAAGAATGGTATCGCTGCACTATCCAAATCCTGTTTTCAGAATCCCAATCATTCATTTGGATAAATCTAAATAGTAGCCTATAAAATAAAAAAAAATTTGCCGATTACTCACACTGAGAAAAAGTTATTACGTTTTATGTTTGTAGCACGATTCGTGGGCCACCCTGTATGTATATGGTAAGGTTGCCCAAATTATACCGCGTACCAATATTTTTAATCAATATTTTTTGGTATTTTTAAGAAAAAAATTTAAAAAAATTATATTTTTTAAACTGCTCATTAATTTTTTTTCAAAAATTATAGTTATATGTATTTGCTTAATACCAATGAATTGGCGTTTTTGATTTTTTTTTGAAAACTGGTTTCAAACAATTTAAAAAAAAAAACTTTTTTTCTCAAAAACCGCTCCACGGATTTTTAATATTTTTTCTCATAAGTTCAAATTTATCCAAGAAATAAAATGGCGTACTCTTTTTTAGCTTAAATTAGTTTAAGTATTTATTTCAGAATTGAATTATTTTTTCTTTGTTTAAGCCGATTTAATATTTTGTTTTTAAGTTAATATTATTAAATATTTAATACCAATATTTATTATAGAAAAAAATTAAAGAAATTTTGTATATATATAAAATTAAGTTAAAACGACTTTAAAAATATATTTAAATTTTTAATAGAAATCTTTTGCATACGATGCGATCGAAAATTAGAGCAAGTTCGTGCGATCCAATCGTGTATTTTATTTCTTTATGTATTAAAAAAAAACAAGTGAATTAACGAAAAACTGTCTTTTTTATTTACAAACAAGTTAAGGGTGGGCCATATTTTGGACACTTACTCTACTTATGTGCACTTAAGCGGGTTTTTTAAAACTGCATTACCCCTATAAGTGCATATTAAAGTGGGGCATTTAGCGTGAGGAACTTATCCGCGTTTTGCTGTATATGCATTAAGTTTAAACATCTTAAGTGTAGGAATATACTTTTTTACTTAAAATCTGTATTTGAAACTACACATAAAAGATTTAACATTTATACATTAAATATTTAGAATAAATACGTAAAAAAATACATTAATTTTGGTAGGCAACAAGTTTCCTCGCTTTATGATAGTAAAATTACACGATTTTTTTTCGAGTGTATTGTTTTTTTTTTGTTAATTAATGACAGTGGTTTTATTATTTGAAATTGCATTAGAAATATATACAATTATATTGCCACTAACAAACAGCAGCATTCCCCATTAGAAGGAATTGTTTTGCATTCTAAAAACTCTCCAGCAGTCCCCATCAAACAAAGTTGCCATTTTTTGCCATAAAAAAACGTCCCCATTGTAGTTTATAGCATTTACGAAATGACAAATATGTGAGTTTTTGCAATAATAAAAAAAGCTAGCTGGTACAGGGCCAAAACTCTACGAAAAATAAAGAACTTCACGCACTCTAGCCTCCACATCGGAGTGGAGTTAGCACTCAAAGTTGATATGTGATGAGATATAAAAATACAAAATTAAATTTCGAAAAAGTCGTGCCAAAATCGCATTTATGTATTCGTATATGACGCCTAAAGGATAATAAACCTAAAAATTACTTACAATTAGATAAATTTAAAATAAGCTGACATTTCAATATTTTATTGTGTCCTCGAATTGAGTAACTCGCCTTATACATACAATAAACATTTCACTGTGTGGAAGCGGGGGCTTTATTGGGATGAGTATACTTTTCGATGACAGGACAATAAAGACTTTTTTTATGTGTTCCATTTTGTTTATGTCCTTAAACCCACGTTCCTCGTTTTGCTTTTTTCATAAGATCTCCAAAGAGAAATAAAAAAAGATTTTATATTATTTATTTGCTCATGCAGGGCGAGGAATGAAGCCTTAAAAGATTTCCATCTGATGAAGGATGTATTTACATATCCTTTTTCCCTACTACAATCCACCTGCATCAAAGATAAAAAATATATGCCCAATATGAAGGATGTGGCATTGGCATTTAAATAAGAAGGACACGAAACAAAAATGAACCCCAAAGAATTCTGGCCGTCTGTTTTTAATCAAAAACAATTTTTGTAAGCTTGAACGATTGCCGCAAACAGTGTAGAGGGGGGTCGCCACATCTTCATATCCAGCATATCCTTTATGTTGGTGTTGGGATATTCAAATTAGAACATGTTCCGCGAATAGTCGTATATGCAAACAATATAAACTCCATTATAAAGCGGAAGAGTATAATGTTTGGAGACGGGAAGTCTCATTCTGGATGCCCGCAGTTTCATAACGGCGCGCGGCGGATCCGATATAAGTTATACGATAGCGCTTCATACATGGCTGTGTAATTAGATTTTCGATTTAATTTATGATCTTGGAATAAATTTACACACAGAGTACGTACTGGGTGAATCAATTAGTGTAGGCGCCGCCGTTAGAATTTTCAATTGTGATTTAAATTGGCAGAGCGTCATGCAGTTGAAGTTTGATTAACGTGGTGCTAGACCATACTTTTTCCTACTACAGCTACGGTTTCTAACGGGTGATTTTTTAAGAGCTTGAGAACTTTTTTAAAAAAAAAAACGCATAAAATTTGCAAAATCTCATCGATTCTTTATTTGAAACGTTAGATTGGTCCATGACATTTACTTTTTGAAGATAATTTCATTTAAATGTTGACCGCGGCTGCGTCTTAGGTGGTCCATTCGGAAAGTCCAATTTTGGGTAACTTTTTCGAGCATTTCGGCCGGAATAGCCCGAATTTCTTCGGAAATGTTGTCTTCCAAAGCTGGAATAGTTGCTGGCTTATTTGTGTAGACTTTAGACTTGACGTAGCCCCACAAAAAATAGTCTAAAGGCGTCAAATCGCATGATCTTGGTGGCCAACTTACCGGTCCATTCCTTGAGATGAATTGTTCTCCGAAGTCGATAAAAAAGCGGATTTTCTGCCAACTTTTCTAGGGCCCATTCACTGAAAATTCGACGTTGTGGCAGATCGTTCGGCTTCAGTTCTTGCACGAGCTGTATTTTATACGGTTTTACACCAAGATCTTTGCGTAAAATCTTCCATGTGGTCGAATAACACAAACCCAATTGCTGCGAACGGCGACGAATCGACATTTCACGGTCTTCAGCAACACTCTCAGAAACAGACGCAATATTCTCTTCTGTACGCACTGTACGCATTCGTGTGGTTGGTTTAATGTCCAATAAAGTAAACTGAGTGCGAAACTTGGTCACAATCGCATTAATTGTTTGCTCACTTGGTCGATTATGTAGACCATAAATCGGACGTAAAGCGCGAAACACATTTCGAACCGAACACTGATTTTGGTAATAAAATTCAATGATTTGCAAGCGTTGCTCGTTAGTAAGTCTATTCATGATGAAATGTCAAAGCATACTGAGCATCTTTCTCTTTGACACCATGTCTGAAATCCCGCGTGATCTGTCAAATACTAATGCATGAAAATCCTAACCTCAAAAAAATCACCCATTACTTATGTATACCTTTCAACGTTACCAGTTCTACGAGTTACAGCCTTAGCATTGGATCTAAAAAGTTAAGGCCAGTTTAACAAGGCAAACCTTCGGGATTAAGTAACACTTGAGTTTTCTTATGAGTAAGGGCCACTTAAGTAACCAGAAAAGGAAACGACAGTAAGTCCTCCAATTTAATTCATTTGAAGGATTTTAGTATTGGGGTGGTGGATTTTAATAGACGATATTTCCTTTTCCCCTATTAGGTGATGTCCCAGAAATTTGTATCTCAAGTGAGTGGTGGCTTCAAAACTACCTAGCATATGGTCAGGTGTCTCCTCGTACACCTTAGCGGACCTACAGAGAGCATTGCTCTCCAATCCCAGGATATGGAGGTGCCTGCACCTGCGCAGCTTGCAGTGACCAGTTTTTCCCTTAGTTTGTTCCTACTTAGATTAATACAGGATTAAAACAGGTTTTGGTTGTAGTTCCCAGGTAGTAGTTTAATCTGGGATTTTATTCCAAATGTTGGATCTTTGCCTCCTCTTCGAATCTGATCTTGTGTCGATCACGTTTTCTCGCAGACCTCAATAGGGTTCTGGTCCCATTAAAGTTGATGTTGCTCCTATTTTAGCTGGGGAGTCTGCTTTTTCGTTGTCCTCGATTCCCATATGCCCAGGTAACCAATCAAATGAGACTTTGTTATAAATACTTACCCAGATTATTTGACTACCTGCCATAATGGCAATGTTCTGGTACCTATAGTTTATTTCGAGATTACAAACTGCGCATTTGCCAATTGCGTTAACTTCCGCCTGGAAAATGCATGTGGATGGGGCAGCGGAACAGAAGGTTGGGTTCTAGGGCCAAGAACTCCTGCACCAATCCCTTCATTTGTTCTGTTCTCGATCCATCAGTATACTAATTGATGGCATTTGCTTTAAGTGTGTTGTTAAAATTCTCACCTACCCACTCATTTTTAGACCTTAACTCCGTTCTGAAGTTCTTCTGGAAAATATATTTTTTGAACATTTCATCTCTTGGAATGTCCAATAGGTTTATTCCTGTAGACTTAAGAATAAAGGTTCTTTCCCTAGAACCTATTATTTTCCCTGGCCCTGTTCCCTCTTTGGCAAATCTCGATATGGCGGTCTTAGCTGAGTTTTCTACTACCACGTAGTAGTGGTGGAGTGAAGTTGCTAATGACTTCAATTGGGGGGCGGGATGTCTATTTCTTCCCCAGCTAACCAAATCGATTTTATTCGTAGAAGAAGCCTTTTATAGTAAATGGTACTATTGTTTGTATTTTTACAAAGAGCTTCTTCGAACATCTGTTGTGCTGTTTAAGCAATTTCATCAGCCAAAGCCGATGCACTTTATGCCTTCAGAAGTAAGACTTTCTAATAGATCATCCACACTAGTCTCCATAGTAGGCGTGATAATATTCATTTTGCACCAATTTTTAATTACTCTTTAGGTCACGTCTAGTTCCTAACCCCAACCGGCACACTCCACAGTTTTTTGTCGCATCTTGCGCCAATCACCATGTTCGCATACATACACAAACGCAAAATCACAGATACATCTGCGCTGAATTTTAATATATGGGGGATATAAAATAAATTATGAATTATTGTTTTCAATTTGATAACGTCAAAATTTGTATGCAAATGTATACATGTACATACATTTATTGTTTAAAAATATTAATCAATTTATTTATTCCTCACATATGGAATCAAGTCTTATAAAAGTAGAATTAATTTACAACTTTGGTATAATTGTGATGAATAATTGAAACCGACGATAACGAAAACCTGGTATGTTTTGTGTTTTTTGTTTGCTTTTCATTGGAAATCAATTAGTCTATGTATGTATGACGTATGTACGAACGCGTATATCTTCAATGATTTTTTATCATACAGTAGCTAATTAATTGCTATTTAATTTATTAATTATATTTCTGATCGAATATTTTTAATGATGCAAATTATTATACCACGATTTAATATATCGCGGCTAGACCGATAGAATAATACGCTGATGATGCGGAACTTAAAATCCCATGCAAAATGAGGCGAAGAATTTATAAAAAAAATATTTCGTTCTACTTTTTTGCAGCCCCGACTGTGTTGGTTGCACTGCGATAATTGTACTATAGATTTTTTTTAGCACTAGAAGGTTTAGTTGAGACCAAAAAAGACTCGAAGCCCGACAGGCATCTGCTCCTGACCTTCTACCTTGCAACTTGAGAAATCCATGGTATATTCGGTTTTTTTTTCGGTGATCCAGTTGCAGAGTGGTAAGATTATTCCCAATTTGCTGAACTTATTCAGGGAGTTTGCATACCGTTCGCACCACTTAGGTTAAGTTTATCAAGAATATGTGGTTAAAAACCATAAGACACAGGAGTCCTCTTTGTATAGTACCTTTCAATGCCCTAAATTACTAAATTTTGCTTTGTATAATGACCAAAAATGAGTTCAGTCTAATTATCTATAGGCATTTGTTCTATTATATCGTGTTTTCTCGAATGCGAAAGCTTAAGTCGACGTAATACTCAGCATGTGCTGTTGGTATTAAATAGGCGTTATGCTTACGCAGTTTAGGAGATTGTCTCAAATAGATTTTTGAAACGTTTTTTTACCCCAAGAACAATAGTACCTTCTTAATTATCTCGAAAATGGCTCTAACGATTTTGATAAGAAAAAAACTAGGGCTACTTTGAGTATAGTCTATATTTTGGTCCAAAATTATTTTTACATATTCTGTTATTAACGGTACCTGCCATACACCAATTTTTTTGATTTTCGACTTTCTCATAAATGGCTTGATGGATTTCGATCAAAATTATGTAGGATTTATATACACTTATGTAGGATTCCCTTCAAATTCTAAACAAACAATTTTCGAAAAATATTTTTTTTGGATTTTTGAAAAAAAAAATTATTTTTTTAAAATTCAATTTTCGAAAACGTATAAACATTTTTTTAAATTATATATTAAAGTTTATATCATTAATTACATAAAATTACCATACCAAATTTTAATCCGGGAAAAATTTTGTATTATTATATTTTGTATATAAAAAATTTAGTAAAAAAGACTTTAAAAATATATTTACCCGTTACTACTAAGAATCTCTTGAATACAATGTGATCGCACAAGTACGTGCGATCCAGTCGTGCATTTTATTTTGGATGAGTCTGTATTTTCAAAAATTTCAAATTTTTGATCAATAAGAAATGAGTTGACGATGTCATCAAATCGCGTAAGCGTAAGGGTATAGTGAACGAAATGACGGGAACATTCGACACTTGAGGAAAAATTGCTTCATTGCTGAGGCTTATTGAAATTAATTTACAGAAAAAATATCATTACTTCCAATCTTCTCATAAATGAACTAATAGTATGCTTATTAATACAGAATGAGATTGGGCGAGAGACAGAGAGAGACATATAGAGAGTGAGATACAAATACAGATATCTATAGACGGACATGTGTATAGAAAAGAGAGAGATCTATTAAGAGCGAGGGACCCCTATACCGAAAGACAGATGGATATAAAGGTCGAACTATAAAAAGATGGGAGCGGAGAAGGATGTGAGACGAATAGAGAAAAGGATATAGAGCGAAAGAAGGGAGAAAAATATACAGATGTGCTTAGGTTAGATTAGAAGGGGCGGTAAAACGACAAGCCGACGGACCTTGCTCGGATCTCAATGGATCCATTGCGGTACACAGGGTCGAAAAGGGGAAATTTAAGTAGGTGAGTAAATGGAGAGATTATGTTTAAGGTGCCTCTCTAAACCATCCTGACCTCTGAATAAATGCCAGGATAAGTGGCTTATTAGATACGTCGCCTAGTTCGTTGAAGAAGTAATCTCCAAGGGCTTCTTTCCTGGTTCGGGCTAGGCTGGGGCATTCACAAAGGAAGTAATATGATCCCTCTTTCGCCCCTTCGTCCGTACAACCTCTACATAAGTCAGATGTGCTGATGCAAATTCTGGTCACGTGGGTTCCTATTGAGTTTTGACCCGTTAGGATGCCCATCAAGAGGGACAGTTGAGGTCTGTAAGGCCCTAGTGAATTTTCAATTTTTTCTTAGAGTTCTCTGTCCAAAGATTTCTCGAAATCCTACAACTATCGATACCTTACCATCTGTCGTGTACACAGAAGTGCTTACATGTTACTTACTTTTTGGCTTAACGAACGAGAAGCATAATCGTTAAGTTTTCATAATATATTTCTGTATTCTAATAAACTTCCTTAAAAGAATGCAAGGCGCTTAATTTTATATATTCCTCTTGAATACTCAGTTCTGCCTTACTGACGAGGACTATTCTATCCACCTATGCACAGAGTTTTTGCATTTAAATGATCGGGTCTTGCGATCAAACGAGACGCACCGTAACACTGAATTACGATAACATAGTTTAAAAGTCAATATTTTAGAATTGTTATTTGCTAATTCATCTTCTATAAAGGAGCTGGGAACTTCAAAGTCCTTAGCAAGACCAGGAGCTTAGAGTTTCAGCAAGGAAAGAGCAAAGAAAGCAATGACCGTATTTTACTCCTGTAGCTAACAGAATGTTTGTGAAATCCTAAGGCAACTGTCAGGCAAATGTTTTAGTAAAATGCGTTGGAAAAAGCTACCATCCTGAACAAGAAGCTCTTGAGCTTTCTATTTCTTTTAGACCTTCCAATTACGGCAGCATAAAAGCTATTGCTGCAACAGAGGTCCAATCGTAGCTTGGTAATTATTGTTGAAAGGAACTTAAGTTCATTGACATGCAGTATAATATTAGACTCTGGTGGGTTCCTGGATTATATCAGGCACCGAAAGAGCTGATAAGCTGCCAAGAATAGGATCTTCGCTTGCTGCGAACATATGAAGTTATTAAGCAGGATATTGGAAGAAGAATATTCGTGGAACTTGTTCGATGCCTGTAAAAGAATCAGGAAATTATCGACAAGTTTCAATTACCAAAGAACAGAAAAATAATCCAACTCAACAAAAAATCCGTGCGTCTTCTTCTAATTTTTTTTTATAATGAGCACACACTCCAGGGGATTTTTGTTACCCTTATAAGGAAAGGGAGAGAGGGTTGGAAATGAGGTGTCGGTGCACATTAGTTTTGAAGTCCTGAACATTGCAATGACCGGGAAAGACATAGTGTGGTCAAGCATTCCGCATTCGCGTAGTACTGCTAAAGACAGAATCTCTGAACTTGACAGTACGACTGAAGTTGTACTGGAGGGTATACTGATGAACATTCCTAGAGGCGCGAGTATTACGGTTGAATTATTTGAGGGGACGAATACATGTGAATATTATTATTACCGGGCAGAATTTACAGGGATACCATAAAATGATGCTCAGTACGGATGAGCTATGCAGATGCTGTTGCGACTAAGACGCCTATTGCATATTATCTCAATGCCTCCAAATGGCTTGATATTTAGTGGGTGTCATAGGTTTTATTATAGGAAAGTGACAACTCTCCAGGTTATCAACATGGAACTTTACCCAAACCTAACCTACCATTATCCTTCCAAAATGTGGTATTCGTGAAGAACATAAATGCATTAATATTTTGAAACCTTTCATTCAATCAGTGCAAGCTTTAAGGTCGTGATATAACCGAATTCAGAGTGCTTCATGATTTGCCCGTAACCGATAAGGCACTAGGTACATCTGAAACTCAGATGATCTGTCGCGCTTTAGTGAGTGTTAGTCTCAGTCTAAGTCTAGCAATTAGAGAGTCTATAGCTATTAGAGAGTTTGAGTAAGAAGCAGACACAGTCAAGAGATATGAACAGAGAGAGAGAGAGAGAGAGAGAGAGAGCGAGGGAGAGAAAGTTAAATACAAATAGAGAACGAGGTACAGCGAGGGACACTCGTGAAAAGTTTTTCTCTGAGAAATGTTGGAGAGGACAAATAGAGTCCTGATAATTTGATACTCTATTTTCCTCGACCACCAACACACTTTATTTGAACTTTGTATTCAATGCTATAATACACCCAGAAAAAAAACAACGTAAAATCAAAGAAAACCACTTTGATTTAAAGATGAACATTTAAATACGCTTTCCTTTGATTTAAAGTGGAATCATAGTAAAATCAATATCATCCAACTTTAAAACAAAATGGAACAACTTCGATTCTAGAATGGTGCATTGTTAAATAAAATGTATTCGAGCTTAAAAATATTACGAGCCAACTTTGAAATTACTATCTTTCAATTTTAATTTCAATACGTTTCATTGTTGTTTTAAGTAAATTCTAATAAATAACCTTGAAATGAAAACGTTTCAGTTTTAATTTTACCAACCATGAAACGTTGTAGAATTTACTACTTTAGGTTTTGAAAATAACAACTTGGATCCACTCATGACTTACTTCAATCTAAATTTAATTAAATTCTTCCAATTTTTTGTATAAAAAATGATCATTCTAAAATATAAAAATTGTATTTTTATTTTTTAATAAATTTTTTGATTAACTGGATATTAATGTAGAAGTACACTTGTGCTTTGTTTCAAACCGCATAACCCAAGAAAATGTTAATGGTCCACATTTCTTAATTGCATCGGAATTCGGGATAAGGCACCAGAAAATAGTGTTTTTGCTTAAGACTTGCTCTAATGTATAAAAAATAAACAAATTTCCATCAAACTAGGATTAATTATTATGATAGCCGTTAGCACTAAGGTTGATTGTAAAGAAGTTGCCTTGCCTTACCTGAATATTGAGCAATTATATATCTCTGTGTTAACTTACTTTCAACACATAATGTTATATTATTCTTTATTGTCAGTTATATTGCACCTAGAAGTACTTTTGAAGTATATGAACAACATTTTATGAATATTGAATTTGTTAATAATACTTGATCTGAATTTGATTCCGTATGATGCTTTGGTGATTTTAATTTGTCAAATGTTATATGGAATTGGGCGGTTAGTGATAATATGCTAATAGCTTGTAATATGACAAAAGATTTTGAATTTTATTTGTTGATTCGCTTTATTCTCTTAATCTTAGTCAAATTAATAGAATTCCTAACTCACTAAATAATATCTCGGGCTTAGTTTTCTTAAGTAATGATTATTTTAACTAGTGTCTCAGTAGTTCCGTTTTCACTTTTAAATGAATCTATTCACCATAAAGAATTATTTATCGAAATTGAACTGTACATTTTTTCTAGTAATGAATCTGACCAATGTCCACAATATTTTAATTTTAAAAAGGCAAATTTTATTGAGCTTAACAATTTGCTCTTTACTTTCAACTAGTCTAATGAATTTTTAAATCTTAACCTTGAACAAATGTACATGCAATTTACCTCAATCATTTGAAAGCTTTTCTAAATGTATACCTTTGGCTTGAAAGCCAAAATCAAATCTACTACCAAAACTTTCCGTGGTACAATAAGCAAGAAATGTCGAACGTAAAGCTTTTAACAAATACAAGTAATCAAATAGTGATTCAGATTATGCTCATCTCCAAAAATTGCGAAAAGACTTTCTTGTTCTTAATAAGTTCGTTCATAGGGGTTATATAATGAATATTGAAAAAAACATCAGGTCTAACAGTATCTCGACCTGGTCATTTATCAATACGAAGAGAAAACCTTCTGGTTATCCTAAAACCATGTCGTTTAGGAACACCGAAACTTCGAACATTACCTTTACACTGGACTTATTCGCCGATTTTTTCCAATCCGTTTACTCGATACCCGGTGACGATAATTTTACATATATGCTTAATATACCAACTAAGGATTGATATTGGTGCATTACAGTTAAGTGGTAACGAAGTTATGCTGGATCTTCAATCAATAAAGCCTAAACCAATCCCCGATGCCGACGACGGTATACCAGCTATATTTCTAAGGAATTGCTCGACATCGCTTTGCTCTCCTTTGCTTTGCTTATTCAACAAATCCCTTTCGAAAGGAAACTTTGTTAATGAGTGGAAAACCTCTTATCTTGTGCCTATTCATAAATCTGGGTCTAAGAATCTAATAGAAAACTACAGATGTATTTTCAAACTATCAGCAATCCCTAAGTTGTTCGAGAGTGTTATGAAAGCCAAATTAGAATTCCTAACTAGGGAATCCATATCCGAACTGCAGCATGGTTTTGTGTCAGGGCGCTCTACCACAACAAACATGACTCTATTTTCAGCTTAGGTCATAAAATCCAGTGAAAAAAGAGTCAAGTAGATGCAACTTACACTGATTTTAGTAAGACTTTTGACTCTGTAAACCACTCCAATCTATTGCTAGAAGTATTTGGATTCCACTCTTCACTTTTGAATTGGTTATGATCATACCTCATTGGTAGGTCTCAAAAAGTTATTATAAATAATTCGTTTTCGAGATCTATTGAATGTAGTTCGGGTGTACCTCAGGGTAGCCATTTGGGTCCCCTTCTTTTTAATATTTTTATTAATGATATTACATCTGTATAAAATGTTCCCAGTGCCTTCTTTATGCTGATGATCTTAAACTATTTTTAGAAATTAACAGTGTAGAAGACTGCTATCTCAAACAATGTGATATTAATCAAGTCTTTGAATGGTGCAATTTAAATTTCTTAAAGTTAAACGTAAAAAAATGTAACGCTATATCTTTTTTTAAGTCTAATACTCACATAAGCTTTGATTATATGATTGAGTCTAACTCACTGTCACGTGTAGAATTAAGGATTTAGGCATTATGCTTGAATCAACTTTCTCTTTGAAAACTCATGTCGATTATGTGGTTGGAAGTGCAAATTCACTTGTAGGATTTATCAAGCGAAATTTTGGTGATTTTAGTGATCCTTACACATTGTTATCCCTTTATATAGCTGTCGTTAGATCTATACTTGAATATACAGACGTTATATGGGATCCGATTTTTAAGACTTCCTCTCTCTGTATTGAGAAAATCCAGAGTCGTTTTACAAGATTTATATTTTATAAAATGAAATGGAGTTTTGTTCCGGATTATAAAGTAAGATGTTTATTCCTTGGAATTAAATCTCTTGAATCAAGACGAACTAAGATCTTTACGTTCAAGAAATTTTCTTTTTGAGCAATATCACAGAAAAAGCTATGGTAGTAATGAACCAGTTAGGGCTGGCAACGAACCGACTCTAGTCTCGGTCTCATCTCGGTCTCTGTCTCGTCAACGAGACGAGACTCCTTTAAAAGTACCGAAGACGAGACCGAGACGAGACCGTATTTTTGGTACCGAAATTCGACGAGAGTCTCGCTGGTCTCGGTGGTTTGGTTTCGGTTTTCGCTATAAGAAAATTTTGTTTTTATTTCATTATTTTTTAGTATCTAATCATGTTCAATTTTTGTAATATTCACAAGTTTTTTTTTGCGAAATATTATATGCGCGTTAACATATCAAACCATATATGTATGTACATAGTTATACAGAGATAGGCGCATTGCGAAAATTCAGAGAAGAATACGTACGACTTATGTATGCATTTCGTTGCTTCCTTTTGGGTGACATTAGGTACAAAATATTGTCAAAACGTCAAAATATAGTTCGTTGCCTAACTGTTAAGCCATGAGCTGTCAAAATCCAATGAAGGATGGCTCCGATTTAAATGGATTAAAAAACCTCTACAAAAGTAAAATTTTACCTCAGAAAATTAGAAATTTTTCGATTTAATTTATTGCTCCGGAAAAAGTTGATTTTAGACTTTTTGGGTGACATTTGGGAAAAAGTAGTATCCAAATGTCAAGATATAGTAAGTTACATACCTGTCAAGTCATGAACTGTCAAAATCCATCGAACGATCGCTCCGATTTAAGCGTATCAAAAGAACATCACCCTCTATAAAATTCAAATTTTGCCTCAAAAAAATGTTTGTTCCAGAAGAAGTTGATTTTAAGCCTCTTGTATGGCATTTGGAAAAAAATATTATGAAAACGTCAAAATATAGTTCGTTGCCTACCTGTCGAGACATGAGCTGTCAAAATCCATTGAAGGATCACTCCGATTTAAATGGATTAAAAAACCTCTGCAACACTAAAATATTACCTCGGAAAATTCGAAGTTTTTCCGATTTTATTTTTGGCTTCGGAAAAAGGTGATTTAAGGCGTTTTGGGTGAGGTTTGAAAAAAAATATTTTCACGTCAAAATATACAGTCCTATTCTGTTAAACGTTCACGTGAATATTTGTATTCTGCTATCGAACAGAAAAAACGAATTGTTTCCAAAAGTACATAAATTTCAATCAAAAATAAATTTTAACAATTAGATTCTCTTAAGAATTAAACAAAAAAATATTAGTAAAGCTTTGGACTCAAAAGATAGAAGACATTTGAAAATATCTAAATAGTGGAAAATTGAGTGAAATATTCACGTGAATCGGAAGATAGCAGAATAGGGCTGATAGTTTATTGCCTACCTGCCAAGCCATGCACTGTCAAATTCATTGAAGGATTGCTCCGATTAAAGTGGATTAAAAAAAACTGTAGAAAATTCAAATTTTATCTTGGAAATACGGCTCTTCAAAGGTGTCTGATAACTTTACTTCACAGCCTATTTTTTACGTTATCACACACCTTTGAAAACTAAATTCGCACGAAATGTAAGCCATTCGGAGCGCTTTCATACGCAACTGATAAAATTTAACTTAAGATCAT
This sequence comes from Philhelius pedissequus, assembly GCA_910595825.1. NCBI lineage: Eukaryota > Metazoa > Arthropoda > Insecta > Diptera > Syrphidae > Philhelius > Philhelius pedissequus. The sequence goes on along the minus strand of OU343161.1, from coordinate 209,423,124 downwards.
AGTTTTCGATTTACACAAGTAAAACTTACTCGTTTCAAGTGAAGTCTATGGCCTTAACTTCATGGACTTACGCACTGCAGAACAAAATTTCTAGTTTATGATTTGTTTAGCATAAGCAACGTACAAGGATATATCATTACTGGATTCATTTATAATTGACAAGCACAATAAATTTGGAAAAGACGTGCAGATGCCAAGTTTGACCGAATTCTTGAGATCCATATTGTACGTTGATTTTCACCAAGTTTCTCAAATTTGGGTTTTTTTTCTATGGGTTTTGACAGCTAAATGTGAAAATGTGAACCAATTCGTACGATTTTTCACGCTACCAAACAATAAAATCGGAGCAATCCTTCGATGGATTTTGACAGCTCATGGCTCGACAGGTAGGCAACCAACTATATTTTGACGTTTTGATAATATTTTTTTCCAAATGTCATACAAGAGGCTTAAAATCAACTTTTGCCGGAGGAAAAAAATTCGGTGTAAAATTTGAATTTTGTAGAGGATTTGTAATCCATCTAAATCGGAGCGATGCTTCAATGGATTTTGACAGTTCATGACTTGACAGGTAGGCAACTTACTATATCTTGACATTTGGATAGTATTTTTTTTCCAAATGTCACCCAAAAGGTTTAAAATTATATTTTTAGGGAGCAATAAATTAAATCGAAAAAATTCGATTTTTTTGAGGTAAAATTTGAGTTTTGTTGAGGTTTTTTTTAAATTCATTTAAATCGGAGACATCCTTAAATAGTTTTTAACAGGTCGTGGCTTGACAAAACCGGTTAATTTATTTTTGAAAATATCGAGCGTTGTATGTAGGTACTCTTTTTTTTTAATATTTTATTCGTTTTTGCTATGAAATATATTAACTTACAGAATTCTTCCAAAATGTTATTTCCATTTAACTCAAAAGACAAAACAGACTCACGAGTTTGTTTTATACATTTTCACGCATTTTTCTAACCGATGAACTGCTGAGATACAACAACTATACTCTATATTTGCAATCCGAACAATGCGTCTTATCTTTATCTTACATCTTTTTACTACCAAAAAAACACGAAAGAAATCAAGACTAAGGATGATACCAAGACTGAGACCGAGACGAGACTTGGTTAGGCGCTACCTGGACCGAAACCGAGACGATACTGAATTTTTTCGATTTTGACGAGACCGAGACGAGATTAACAAAAGTCTCGCCTGGTCTCGTCTCGTTGCCAGCCCTAGAACCAGTGTGTAGATCAATAAGGTATTTCAATGAAGTTTGCCAATTTATAGAACTAAGCTGCTCTAGAGATTTGTTTAAAGCTAATCTATTCCTGATATATACTTTTTAACTATATTTATATATATGTACATTATGTAAATACATGTAAATATTTTAAGATATTTTTATTTCATAATTTGTTAGCCGTAAACGCTTGTAGATCAATAAATAAATAAATAAAACTAAATTAATAAATAAATAAAAAAAATTTCTTATGATTTAACTAAAACAAAACTTATATTCTCAACGTAGGGGAAATATATTCCATTTTAAATTTTCTTAATAGTCTCCGAAAGACAAAACACGACTGACAATATGAAGTAAAAGCTTCACGATCGACGGCGCCGACCCGATACTACAGATAGTTTTTTTTTGTTTGCTATTTTCATGATTCTACATGGAATACACTTAAGATCAACTATAAATCCCTTTGAATTTACGTCTATCGTAGTTTGAAAATGCAACATCAATGTGAAAATGAATACGCTTCACTTTGTTTCTACATCGCTTCCACTTTAAATTTTAAACCTTTCGGCTTTACATTGGGTCCACTTAAAAATGAGTATGAATGAATTCAAATTAAAGTTGATTTATGTATATTGAAAATCTTTCATCAATGTTTGTGGAAGAATAATTTAATATATAAGTGTTATTTGTAAGTGGCTGCCACTTCGAAATGATGTTGACCAAAGTAGAATCAACTATGTTGCACTTTGAAAGTTGTGCATGGAATTTTAATTTTGGATACATTTTAACATTTTCCACTTTAAAACAAAATTGAACATACTTAATAATGAATGAAAGTTGTTTCACTGTTGAATCGATTACGGTCCACTTTAAAAGAAGAATGACAATACTTAAAACAACGTTGCGTAGTTAAATCAATATATTTTCAACGTTAAATTAACTACGTTCATAATACTATTTTCCAACGTTAAATCATATACGATTTATTAGATTTTACGTTGCCTTTTTTCCCTCAGTGTACATACACTCCTGATACGTACTCATAGTTAATTAATGTCACTAACGAGTATGTTGTTAAATTCAAACTTATAAGTACAAATGCCACTTCCAGAAAACACTATCTTAAAGCTCTTTAATTCTCATGCTCAACCATTCAGTTGAGGTTGATGTAAACCGCATTCCCAAACAAAAAAAAAACGTTACTTAAGTAACATATCCAAAAGTTAAAAACAAATTACATTAAACATTAAAGTCTTGGCTAAAAACCAATTCGGTTAAGTTCTGTTTCCCCACAAATGTTTCCTCTATTGCGCGTTTCGTATACACATACATTTCTACATCATAATATTCAATAAACTTTTTCTTCTTTTTCTCAAACAATCTTCTTTCGCTTGGCCGACTTATTAATGGTTACTGCTTTTAACTACATGAAGTCCTTGGAAAGTTTCTTGACAAACACAATTTAATTCCAAAAATGCCACCAATTAAGATAACTTTATTTGAAAAGTTTAAAGATTATAATATTCAACCCATCAACCCTGTGGCTATGTTATAAAAAACCACCCTTTTTTGCAAATGCTTTTCTCTAACCAATTCTGAAAATCAGCAGTGTTTCGAAGAAAAATAATCAATACACACACCAACCAATTAAAATTATTAACAATATTCAATGTTTTAATAAAAAAATTATTTTATATTTTAATATTATGTTAACATATATAGTTTCATTCCGAGAAGGAAGCATTCAAATAATTATTTTTAAATCATCCTATCAAAATTGACCGCATTTAATCTCTTTTTGGGGAAAAGTCTGAACATTATTAAAAGCATCCATCATAAATTCTGCAAACAAATACGTACAAACAAAAATCTGAGGTATTATAAAGATAAGTCAGTCTTTTCGGTTCTAGCAAATTATCCCTTTTATTTCTATTTTATTATTCTTGTGGAGAAGGTAGAAGAAGAAAGTAGTTGTCATAATCCACTGGCTGCTAAATTAAAAATAATATAATCAGTATAGAGTGCTCTGAGTGATTAGGTGTATTTTCTTGTTCACGCTTTATACAGTTTAGGGAAGTGCTAAATAATAAGTAGACTGCTAACATTTAGGTTTGGGTTCGACAATTTGATGCTGACAATTGCATACTATCACACACTGTCCAATGACACACTGTATACTTTCTCGATTCACTGCCAAAATATAATAATGTCTTAAGTGAGATTTGAACCCAAAGAGCAAAATGACAGTCCGAGATTGTGACAGTGTGGCTTTATGACAGTGTTTTATTGATTATGGGATATTTTTGAAATTTAGCGTGAGAATGTTACAGTGTCGAGTAAGAAAGGGGATACTGTTATGAAGTAAAAAAGTACTTGACCATGACAGTTTATTGTGACAGTGTAAATGTTGGACAGGAATGTATGACAATATGTAACAGTGAAAGTGTGATAATGCCAAAGTGAGTGTGAAAATTTAAAAATGCGACAAAATGAACGTTTTGAAGAATTTAAGTAAAAAGAGTGATTGGAAAAATGCGTGGCTGGTAGATCGTTGAAACACTCTTGCACTCCAAAGGCAGTCATGGTCCTTACTGGCTGACCAAAATTATATGTAAGAGAGCGATTCCAGAAATGCTAATTTAAAACAGTTTTGCCAGGGAGTGTACTTTCAGAAATTCCATTATTTGGATCAATCGAAACACCCCTTGCAGCTAAACCATCTACACTGTGCCCAACTAAGAAGCTCGTAGATTGGTGCTGCGGTGGGAAGTAATCCGATCGACCCCCAGCCCGTTATTTTTTCTTATTTATTTATTTATAGCATACACATTAAGAAATTAAACTCTTTTAATAAGTAATGTTTTACATTCAGGCTATAAACAAATTAATACAAAATGTAATAGAGTTATTATTTAGAACAAACATATTTAAAATTTTTTGAGAAAATGAAAGAAAAAATTATTTTAATTATTCGATTTCAAAATTACAAAATAATACTATTTACATATTCTATAAACATACGCCAACATAATACATAAGAAAAGGAGACTATACATATATTCGCTGCGGAAATACCGAGTGCCACCCGTCTCTCGAACATGCATTGGTAGAGAATTCCACAAACGGATAGACTTAATGAAAAACAGCCGTTCCGATGTATGGCAAGAGAAACGGGGAAGAATAAGTTGGCGAGTTCTGATTGAATTACTAAAATTGAATTTGTTAAAAAGGATGTTTGGATTACATTTGAAAGCAGGATAGGTGATCTCTAACGAACATTTTTTTTTTTTATAATTTCGCACGCTCTCAAGGGATTAGGAATACCCTTGTATGTTTTTAACTCAGCACGTGCATCCGGTGAAAAAATAGAACGGAGGGAAGGAAAGATGTGTGGCATGATGTTTTGAGACTAGAGATGGTTTTTGTCTCAGATTTATCCCCAGGGATGGCGGCTGAACTAATGCGGAGAAAATTGCCGTGTCTTATTTATTTATGTCTCTTATAATTCGCATTATTTTATTTTTTTTTTTTGTCATATTTTGTTAGTGTTATGCCTGAACAGCATGTAATGAGTAAACCAACAACTCATTTTATGACAATTTTTAGAATTGGTTTTTAATGGAATATAAGAAGACACAGACAACGGCAGCAATCGAACCTGCAACCACGAGGTTGATAGGCGAGCACACAACACTCGCTCCACGGCCAAATGACATATTATATAGTGTTCTAGAAAATTGGGAAATTCTGTCGAAACGCCTTACGTTAAAAACATATCTTGGAATATTATTAAATGCAACGTTTAGTTTTCTCTTGTTGCAGAAAATCTCACTCCGTAAATCAAGCTGGGAACTAAGAGCGTTTTCGCTAGCAATTAACGCGTTTTTAAGAGAGTAAAATGGTGGGATAGCCAAAGCTGGCGTAAAGTTCCATAACCTTTTCCGACGGCGGTGTTTATGTATTTATCCGAAGTAAGCGTTCTGTTGAAGACCACTCCCAAATTTCTTGCATTGTTAACATATTCGATTATTGAGTCACGAAGCATGATATCAGGCAAATATGACAGGTCAAGCTGGTTCTTACTGACGACTAGGCATTTGGTTTTTATAGGATTTAGAAATATACCGGTTTCGTGTGACCAAGCAGCGATCCTATCTACGTCGGCATTTATAGCATTTGCACAGTCCTCAATAAAACCCAAAGATTAGCTTCTATATACTTGAACAACAATGTTCGAAAATGTTCATTTACGTATAGTGAGAACAGAAGCGGCCCAAGAATGGAGCCCTGCGGCACACCTCTGTTGTTATCAAGGAAATTGGACGTTTTGTTGCCTACCGAACTTGCCTGTGATCTGGACTAAGATGAGAGAAGAGTTATTACAGAATTTGAAAAACCGTATAAAGTTTTTGATTTATTGCAAAGATTAGTGTGGTCAACCTTATCAAATGCCTTTGAAAAATCCAACAGTACTAAAAAACTAACTTCTAACTTTGTCTTCGTCCAAAGACTCTCTTATATCTTCCACCACATTTATAATGGCGGAAACACAACTATGATGTTTCCTAAACCCCGATTGTAATGGAGACAACAAATTATTTGTACTAATGTACGAGTTGGTTGTCTTTGTAGAACTCTTTCAAATATTTTAGATATAAACGACAGGATAGATATTTGTCTGTATTCATGACAATTAGGACTTCTTCGAATGGGTATAATTGTTGAATTTTTCCATTGGGATAAGTACCTGTTGTTAAAATAATATTAATAACATGTGTTAAGGATGGAAGAATGAAAGAAAAAATAATTTTAACAAATTTTGAATGGTCAAAACCAAAGGCGTTTGATTTTATGGATAGCAAACAATCTGCAACTTCCAAAGTATCTACGCAACAGAATTCGAATAATCCTGGCATTCCAATTTCTAGAGTGTTTGTTGGGGACACATTTATTTAGCACAAGGTAGGGAATAGGTACAAAGCTCTTATTCAATTCATTTAAATCTGAACTCATGTCAAATTTTGAACTAGTTTTGCCTACGCTGATTTCTCTTAGATTGCGCCAAAGCTGACGACCGTTTATTGACGGATTTATTTAATTTGCAAAAAAAACTCCGTTTGGCGGAATTAATTTTTTTAACTACTTCATTGCGCAGGCAACGATACAATTAGAATTGAACATCAAGTCTATACCGTTTCCAATTTTCGTAGGCCTTGTTACGTCTTTGGATAGGTTTTATAATTTCATTAGTAAACCATTACCATATTTAATCCGTTTGACTTTAATTGGAACATGTTCTTCAAAAAGAATACGAATGCTGTGTTTGAGAAATTCTATCTGATTATATACAGAAGGCATAAAAAAATATCCTATTCCATTCTATGTTTTGCGCATCTAACTCAAGTTGACGGTAGTCAATATTTAGAAAATCTCGGTATTCATAAGTTAATTCTGGCCGATTTACTGAAAAGTCAAAAATTAAGTACAAGAGATCGTGCTTTGAAAAGGCAGAATCAGACAACTGGTTATAAAAAAGAACACTGTTAATATCGTGAACGAAAAAAACATCCAATAGTGTACTAGTATTTTCAATAAAGTGAGTAGCACAATTTGTATTTACTGGGAAAAGATTAAGAGAAAGCGTGTTCTCTGTAATGTTGGTTTCAGATAACAGGTTGCTATTTAAGTCACCTATAATAATTATTTTAAGATACTTTGTGGAGAGTGATTCCAGAAGACTAAAGATTGGTGCTGGATTAATTTGACTATTGGGTCTATGAGTAGATTAACAGAGAAAGATTTAATTTCTACAAATACGTAATCAATTTCACTTCCCATTATCGATTTGCACTTCAAACAACACTTTAACTTTTCTTTCACATATATTGCTGCACCTCCACCCATTCCCATTCTATCACCACGAACAATTTTATACCCCTTAACATTATAGATCTCATCTTTGATATTATCACAAAACCATGATTCAGAGATACAAACAACATCAACTGTCGATCCTTCAAAAAGATTTTTTATTTTAGGAAACAGACTTTGTGCGTTCAAGTGACAAACTCGCAAACCATTCCTTTGGCTTCCCAAAACATCGATCAATAAACATTACCTTGCGGTAAGACACTGACGAATAACACGTTTAACAAGTAACAAAAGTTCATCCTTCAGCCATTCCGTCGCGAAGAGAGCAGAAATCAAATCTTTGATATATAATTTCGAACGTTCGTCACTATTGTCAATAAATGCCCCTTCGAATGACTGTACTCTAATTTGGAGGAAGTGCATGACTGTTTTCATACTACTGCCTATGGATTGTCTGGGCTTGCGTGTTCAATTGCCAAATCTTCCCAGATGTAATGTTTGTATTTAAACTGTGCGGTTTACTTTGTTAAGATTAATTTAGAGTATATTGCTGTTCATAGCTTCGAGCAGAGATTCGAATCGTCAGCCATCTTGTCATCGAGGTTAATGCTTAGGCTCGCATGCTCATTTCGGCATTGCTGGAAAAATTTCGAGAATGATATAGTCGAAACAATAGCGCTATAAGCCGCGGGTTCTGATTTTGGTCTCGTTTGAGCATGCATTCTTCCTGGCAGCTGAAAAAAAATTCGTAAAGTTGGGTCTCCAAAATGACAGAGATATTCAGAGGCTTAAAGATAAGATGTCTGAACCAACATCATACAGACCATCACTCATCCAGTCCACTGAAATTTTGTTGTTATTAGTCGATGGTTTAGGTGTGGACTTTAAACCAACTGAGCTGTTGTTTCAATAGTCCTCTGTGGACTTCTCACATAACCAATACCAATCTTGAAGAGCTGCTTTTGACTAACTGGCGTGCCTGTTGGCGTGCTCTTTCATACAAAAATGTAACTCGTCGCTGAATATAATTTGGTTGATTAAATTGGGGTCCTCTTACAATTGCTTCAGCGAACACACGCCTTTGTCTATGGTCGTTTTGCGTTAAGCCTTGATTCAGTTAGATTTTGTACCGACGCGACGTAGACTTAAGTTTCGACGCAAAATTTCCCAAGTTAATGTCTGGGAAAGGCCAAGTATATCGGCATGGCTGGCGGCTGAAATTTTGAGAATTATTTTAGCGGGATTTTTGTTTCTAACTGACGATTTTGACGAAACTTTGAGAAAAGTCTCTCGACCTCTAACCAAGTCATCATTGCGGTGGTTAAACAACATATATTTCATCAGGAAGGCCAAACCCTATAGCAGTATAGCACCCCCGTGCTTCGACCCACCAAAACCGAACCAGAGTCTAAGACAGATCCAAGAAATCGACAACCGCTCTAACAGTTAGGTTGGGTCTTCTTCGTTCTGTGTAAATTGATAGGGACCATTCACTTTGACACTCTATTATTCATCTTATGCAAAACGCCTTGTTTGTATATTCTAGTGAATGTTTTTCTCATTTTTAAAATACAGTTATTAAAAAAAGGTTCTGTAAAGCAACGACCGAGAGCTGCAACAGCAACGGATCGATTCAAATCTATCTGTTATAAAATAGTTTAGGTATGCCACCTACAAAGTATTATAAATAGGAAATAGTGCGCCCTCCCTCTATCCCACATAAGCATTTTACTCACACCCTTATAAATGACAAATGGTATTGGGGTGGAAAAGTGGTACATCGGTACCGGATGATGGATGACACATTCAAGTACTGACGCACAATATCTTTTTCCTTGGATTGAACCTGGGTACGGTATAGTCATACCGGCGTCATTATAGATGTTGCGTTGGCTTAAGAAAGTCTATTCCTAGCACACTAAACAGAGGTACATACGTACATACTTTATGCGTCCCTATAGAATGTTGTGGTAATGGGTATGAAATCATTGAAAAACTGAGTCCCGCGTACACTCTAGGGGAAAGCAAACAAATACAGTAGAAGTCATTTAAACAGATACATCTGGGTACCATTGAGGATTATTTATCGATGCTTAATAATGTGGCAATGGGAATTTGAATATTATGGTGTTCTATGGGTAGAACTTTACTCGTTGTAATTACTCGTACAATAAGATGACTCATGAGACTAATAAATAGAACAAAAAGGCCTTCAGTTAGTTAAAGGATTTTTTGAATGTTGTTTAACCCTAATTTAGGAAATATGAATAAGCAAACATATATCAATGGAATATTGTATTTGGAAATAATTATAATTGATACTGCATTTAACGGAAGTTGTTGGATTGTCTTAATTGTAAGGACGCTGGCTGGTAAAAGATATAATTTATGAAGTAGGAACATGAACCTTAATTGTTTGAAGAATTATAGCTAATTTTCTATAATAGCACCTACGAGTAGAATACTTTTTCTAGTTTTTCTGTGAACTTCTAGTTTGCACACAGTATCAACGGAAATATCTATGAGGGAGCAGAGGCCATATTAGTGATAGTACCAGTTTCGAGTGTTGTAAAGCCCCTCCTTTTGAAATACTAAGTCAGCAGAACGGAGAGACTTAAATAATAACTAAGTGAAATCTTTTATCTCAGATTTAGTGATTAAATGACGTTCGCTACTTTTGAAAGCATCTCACATAGTCAACTTCGTCGGTTGAAACAATTTGTCGGACTTTTTAAATATTTAATTGTTTATATTTGAGTCAGAAGAGGACACGTGTTTTTTGGTCCTCCTTTTGCAATGACAGCACTCGAGGAAGCTTTTTTTACTTCGCGGCCATAACTAAGTAGTATATTCAGATTTTCCAAACACAAATAATGTCTTTCGCCGGAAATTCTGTTTTCCATTCACTCAGAAAGATACACGTTGAATAGGGCAGAGGGAAAACCTTAGGAATTAGTTTTGCTGCTTTCCTTAAGGACTCTAGAAACTGTAAGAGCCTGAATCTGGAATCATTTACTCTCTAAAGTACAGTGGGAGTTTCTGGGAGGATCGAATTAATAGCGAACTGTGCTGCAAACAAATTGGGGCTTTCTCATTTGAAGAGAGAAATGACCAACCCTTTTTTCTGACTTTATAAATAATGTAGTACTTTTTGTCCTAATTTTTGGTCCTGCTAAATTTTGTTGCTGGCCACATTTATAAGCCCTGACTGTGTGTCAACAAAACTCTTAAGTACTTAAGCTCCCACCCAACCTCAATACGTTTATGGATAAGAGGTTAATTTTCTTCTGGTTGACTATTTTTCGTGTTACAAATTGAGCTAAGTATTTTTATTTCCAGTCTTAGGGTAACATGATTGCCAGCCATAATTGCCAAATCATATCAGCATATAGTATAGCAAGACGATAAATGTGAGAAAAAGCACTCCTTTATGAAGAAATTCAAATTAAAAATTTCGTCGATGATCAGGGCAAACCTGAGCAAAAACTGCTTTCGTTTTAAATAAATGTGAGAACTCATTTCCATCCCATATTCTTGCATTTGTTGCTGAAATAAAATTATAATACATCGAAAGAAATTTCCGAGATAGAACTAGGCCAGACATGAAAAATTTTGTAAAGCTTGCCGGTTCACCTTATCAAACTTATTTACCTAGGTCTTTAGAGCTATTAAGTCAGTTTGGGATTCGTGTGCGATCTCCGGAAATGTGCATCAGTTTCCTCCAACTTTTCCCTAGTTGCACTGATTTCTCCTTAACTGTTCTTCTCGACCGCTCAACTCATATTTATTCTTCTGTGGGTGGAATCAAGTGCATTGCTTGAGTTGCAAATATGTACAGTTGTTGCGTTTTCGTAGCGTATGTCCAATATACTGCCAAATTTCTCATTGTATACTAGAGTCGATGGGTTTCTGGCCCGTTCTCTTGAGCAGATCTTCGTTAGATATTCGTTTCGGCCAGAAAATCCCAAGAATGTTGCGTAGACATTTTTTTTTCCATAATTTTGCACGCGCTCAAGGGATTATGAATACCCTTGATATGTTTTTAACACAGCGCGGGCATCCGGTGAAATAAGAGAAAGAGAAGAATAGGAAAGATGTGTGGCGTGATGTTTTGAGACTAGCGCTGGTTGTTGTCTCAGATTTATCTCCACAGATGGCGGCTGAACTAATGCGGAGAAATTTCCGTGTCTTATTTATCGATGTCCCTTATAATTCGCATTCATTTTTTTATTCTTGTCATATTTTATCGGTATACTAGTTTTACTCAATCACATGTTGTTAGTTCTATGCCTAAACAGCATGTAATGAGTAAACCAGCAACTCATTTTATGACAATTTTAGAATTGGTTTTTAATGGAATATAAGAAGACATAGACAACGGCTGGAATCGAACCTGCGACCACGAGGTTGACAGGCGAGCACACAACTATCGCGCCACGGCCACCCCCAAAAGTATTAACGAACATTTACAACATCGTTATGAAAGTTGATGTAGAGTAGTAGAATAGCAGACATATAGTAGCACGGATTCTACATTGGAGTGGAACAGACATAGCTTGGTCGTTAAGCTGACATTTTTTTTTGCCTTTGGTAGAAAGGTATAGAAAGTTCTGTACTTTCTTTACCAGCTAGCTGTTAAGAAATATTTATCAGGGAAGATGACTGGGCCCCGAGGCTAACCATTTTTTTTGTCGGTATAGATGTTAAGCGCCCCACTTCAAATTCTCCCTCCAGCTCCTCTTTTGTTGTCATTTGATGGAGATCTATGATTCTATGAGAGAGAAAGCATACGTCATCAATCATAATCAATATGCTTCAGGTAGGATGTCAGAGTCCACCAAATAACTCTGTTTCCTCTCAAGTCTGCTCGCAGGATATCGCAAATCACCAACAACGATAAGCAGCCCTATCTAACTCCACTTTGGATTTCAAACTCATCTGACACAATACTTTCGTGGGTAAGATATTTTTCTGCCGCATTTTATCCTTTTTAAATTACAAAAATTGCAGCATTATTAAAACTGCTTGATATACTGTCATCCGCAGATAAGCGGATAACTACTCAAAAGTTTGTTAAAGTGAAGTTGTTATCTCAACCCAAGTCTGTGTAAATTGATAAAAGTTGTACGCTGAATTCTCTTAGCAAATTACTCTTTAACTGCTATTAGATAATGAAACGTAAAGTTTGTCTGAATCCATCAGTGTCCCGACAATGCACCAAGATCAATACAACATAAAATGCACGACTGGACCGTACGAACTTGCTCTTGTAACTAACAACTTTAGTGTAGCTAACTACTGACGCTGTTAGTAGGTAAAGTTTGTCTAGTTATCCTTTGCAGGATTAAGGCCGATGTAGGTAAACTTACCTTGATTCTTAATATAATGAATTGTGGAATACATATGATTCAAGGAATGGTTACATAGGTAACTACCTACAAATGTATATTTAAAGGGATTTGAATTATGAAAAAGGGTATTATGTGCCTACCTATATATAAAGAATCTAGGTTATAGATATGCACATACATTATGTATAAATGAAAGTGAATGCTGTGTAGGTGGGCAATCGTTTTTTCAACTTATAAAAACTGCCAAAACCAACCAAGAAAGACATTAGATGCCACCGATCAATGAACATTTTATCAAAAAGTATCTCGAAAATTATAGGACGGATTTTGATGAAATCCGGTTTTTTTATTTTTAGTTTCTTGAAAGCAAATGTTTTTTGAAATTTTGATATGCAGTTTTTTAGAGTTTATTAAAATACACGTGACCATAAAAAAATTTTTTTTTATTAGTTTTAAAAATATTGATTTTTTAAAATAAAAAATTCAAAAATTAATTTTAATTATAAAAAAAAGTTATTTAAAATTTTAATATGTAGAATTAGTTTGGCTACCTAGGTCTTCTCAGATATAAAATTTGAGAGATATCCATTGTACAGTTAAACCGTTATATGAAAAATACAGTTAATAGACTTTTCCCGTAAACTTGGTTCATATCAAATGATACCTTTTCTCAAATTTTTGTATCAAAATCGTTGGAGCCGTTTTCGAGAAAAATAAGATTTTCCTTCAAGGTCATTTGGCAGGTACCGTTATTTTTAGGCCTACATATAAAATTTCAATTTCCCCTCTGAAGAATGCCAAATAATCACACATACCAAATTTAAAGGTAATCGCTTACACCGTTAAGGTTGAAGCTCGTGATACACACAGACGGGCAGACCGACAGACTGACAGACAGACACACACACATTTTTTGTCGATCACGTTCTAAGGCTTCTCTATGATCGTAATGTCATGTTTGATCGTTAGAATTTTTACGAATGCATAACTTGCCTTATAGTACCTATAATCGCAAGTAAAAACTGGGCCTGTCTACTAAAAAATGTAAATTCTTCACAAACATCACCTTCAGACGGCCTATTCAGCACTTATAGCCTGAATAAATTAAATTAAAACAAAATTATTCAAAAATAGTATTGGATGGTTTCAAGCCTTATTTATTAAAATATATGCTGGTATGTCGCAGGGCTCCATATTATCTCCCGCTTTCTTAATTGTATTCTTTAATTGATCTATTTTCTAAATTGTCTTATCTTTTACGACTGGTTCGCTTAAAATAGTACCTGAGGTTTTCATATTCTGATTTACATCCTTATCATTTGAAATTTTAATTGCGTTTGCTGGAAAATGAAAATTTTCCATATTTTTTGAATCAAGTCTTCAAAATATCAAGAATTTTTGAAAAATAGGTCCATGCTTTTATGGTAACCAAATATAACTGTGGTTTTTGTTTGTGTCATTTGAGCACAAAATTGTATAGTTGATTTTGAGAAAATAATTTAAATGTTTGTCATTTTTTACCTTTAATTCCTTATTGTAAGCGCATGCATCATCTCTCCGAAATTCTTCCATAATTTGGAATCGTAACAAGTCTACCTATTTTCCAAATGTATCTGAATAGCTCAAGTATGCATTTCCGACTCTGTCGGTCGGTGTTGATGATTTTCATGAAATTCCAATTTAAATGTCTACATAGCATAGAATTATTTCATTTAGCTTCGATAATTCACAGTTGTTACTCAGGAAACATCTACCAACACATATATGTATGAATTACTAGAGTACGCTTCAAAAGTTCGATCGTGTTTTTAACTGTTTTTACCAGGAAATCTATGCAAGCATTTTACGAATACTCCAATTACCTAGAGCTTTAGTCCAAGTTGAATATGGAAAATGTAGCTAGGTATATATGTAAAACCAATTTTAAAATGTTGCGCCTTTATCTCATATTAATTCCATGTTTTGTTTGTTTTTCTGCTTCCTACATGCGTACATGCATGAAATGTATATTTTTCAGATTCACCCATCTACTATATTCTCAAACCAAAATTCCGCTCCTGCGGTAGATGTACATAGGATTTTTTTTCTAAATTTAATATTTCCATCTAGTATATTTTTGCAGCTCCAGCTGGGTTGGAAACACCCAGCGGATACAATTTTACAAACTTCCAATTTACTTAGTTTCGAATTTCACCCTCACCCTAACATGCATTCTAGCATTACCATAGATGTTGGACTGTGGGTCCTTGGTGCACTGATGGAAAAAATGTGAGCAACTGAATTCTAATTTATTACTGTGTAAGTCCTGCTAGAGTATATGTAGGTGTATTTAACTGTATGTACCCAATATGGTGTTGCCTGGATATTATGCTTCTGCAGGCTCATGGTATTGTGCTTCAAGGAATATGGCTTTCCGGCTTTGTTTGTAAGATGTATTTGTTTTCGTTCCCAAATATCTCCACCGGGTTACCATGAACTACCCAGGGGAATCCACCAGTTTCCTATTTGATGCTTCGATTTATCGATTGACTCAATTAATTTCCTATACAGTATTTTTAGTTTAAAATGATCTCTTTTTGCAGAGAGCTGACCATACTCTGTATGGTCAGGATATTTACAGGATTAAGAGGGCACTGATCGACGGGCGACGGTGTTCGGATTAAGTGTTTAATTAGGGCGTTTTTTTAAACTTAATTGACGATGAGGTTTGAGCAGTAGAGTGGTCCTAAAATTTGCTTTTTTTTTATTTATTTCCTTGGATGACTTATTTTTGTTTAGAATTTCAGTTTCATCCCCTAGGGGGCGCCTGGGTCAACAGTGCTTTTGGTTAAATTATAATTTTATTGGAAGTACTTCGGCAGTACAAAAAAGTGTCGGAATTCGCGATTTGCTGGTCAATCGATATTCCGGATAAACAGGATCTTAAGAATTTGGTATTCGAAATAGTTAAGGAGCTATTAAATGGTCAATTCAAATAGTCAACGCGTTTATTCTGGCGTAAAAATGGCGTCCAAATCTGACCTAATTGTGTCAAGTCGTGGGATTGTGAACGAAATATTCTTCCAAACAGAAAAATTACCGATCATTTCTTCTGTCAATTGTTCAACGCGTTTGAATTTGGTAAAGTCGTGTGATCGTCAAAGTTTTGAGTGTCAATTTATTGACAGTGTAGACTACAAAACGTGGCACGTCAACTAAATTTTTAGAAGAACATTGGTCGACGTTCGTCAACGTTGATGGCGCGCTGACAGATTGAATGAAAATTTAATGGTGATATCAGAGACTAGGTTGCCTGTCTAATTGTATTTCTTTATAAATAAAGAATTTATTGTGGATTTTTCGTCTGCAAAGAATGGTTATACATTTCGCAATTATATTTTTGGACGTGTAACCCATTGAAATGGGTCAAAAAATAAACATTGATTGTAATATTTCATAATGCCCAATATATAATTCCCTTGTAAGTAATTTATCTCAGAATTGTATATGATGAATGAAGATAACGAATCCCAAAACTATACCTAGACCAAATACCCTATAAGATTCTTAGAATTAACATTAAATCCCTCAACATGTTTAATATAGGTTGCAAGTGTAGCTAAGAGCATGTTAGCTGCTCATATACATATTCCATCTAATTCATTTATTGGTTACATTTGTGAAATCATATCTCGGAAATTGATGACGGTATCATAGTTAAGGATGGACATAAATGATTCGGTAGTATTATGTAGTATTTGTGGGTGTATTTGCGACAAGGAATGAAGCTTAAGTTTATGTGCATGCATGCGGCATTGATTATTGACCAAAATTACAATTTAAATCTCAGGGACAAAGGCTCTCGAAAGCTTACTCGTTTATGTGCGAATTCGTATAATTGTGCGTTGGGATTGGGACATCTTACCATTTGACCTACTTCTTAAATTGTAATAAATATCTTACTCACGCTTAGACTTTATGATTCAGATTGGTTGTGGTTTGCAAAAACATTTGGTCACAGCAAAATCATGGATTTACTTGCAGAGAACTTGACAGTTGACTGACTACTGAGTTTCTCGTTTACACCAATTAAGAATAGAAATTGATTTCTCATCGGTAGTAGCGGATATTAGAAATGACGGTGTGGCGACAGAATTCGACGAAAAAGGTAGGTAATAAAGTCGATGACGTATGATAAAACACGTATACGCAAAAGGAAATGTTGTATCATTTTGTCTCGTTTGCTTTTTTTTTTGTAATTTTTAGCAGCATAGATTGGTATTGTGGAATATGGTTTTTGAATGTTTAATGCACTTACAATGTGTATTTAGTGCTTGATTCTTCACTTCGAACTCTGATCCCCACCGAACTATCAGTACAACTTCGATAATACTTCAGTAATTAATTTTAACTTCGATTAGATCTTACCGAATCGTTATAGAAGCTAAAGTTTTTTTCTCCAATTTCAAAAATTACAAGTTCACAAATTACCAATTTTCAGTTTTTTTTTACCTTTCGTTGTTCTTAATTTATTAAAAACATTAAAAAATTTGATTATTTTTTCATCTGAGTTTCAGATTTGACTAAATATTGAAACAGTGGAACCTAATTACGCACACTTGAAAAAAAAATCGTCCAAAATTGTTTTAAAATAAAATGCACGACAGATGCACTGCACTCTGTCCCTCTGTATGTATAACGAGCTGCAGCCTAAACGGCGTAAGCGATTACCTTCAAATTTGGTATGTGTGATTATTTTGGCATTCCTCAGAGGAGAAATTGAAATTTTATTTTTAGGCCGAAAAATAACGGTACCTGCCATATGAAGGAAAATCTTATTTTTCTCGAAAACGGCTCCAACGATTTTGATAAAAAAATTTCAGAATTTTTTGTTGGTAATGGCTATCATTTGATATGCATCAAGTTTACGGGAAAAGTCTATTAACGGTAATCTTCATATAACGGTTTTTTTAAATGTTTGGCTTTATCGGTAACTGTACATTGGATTTCTGTCAAATTTTATATCTGAGAAGATCTAGGTAGCCAAACTAATTCTGCATATTAAAATAAAATTTTGTATAGTTTTTTTTATAATTAAAATTAATATTTGATTTTTTTTTTTGAAAATCAATATTTTTAAAACTAATACAAAAAAATATTTTATAGTCATATATATAATAATAAACTCTAAAAAACTGCAGACCAAAATTTAAAAAAAATGTTTTTAAAAAACTAATAATAAAAAACTGGATTTCATCAAAATCCGTCCTACAGTTTTCGAGATACTTTTTTTTAATTTAATTGATTCGTGGCATCTAATGGTTTTCTTGGTTTTTTCGAGAAACCGATTAAAGTGATGGTTTTGGCAGTATTTATAAGTTGAAAAAACGATTTTTACCCACCTATACAGCATTCACTTTCATTTATACATATGTATGTACATATCTACATACATAGGTTCTCTATATACAGGTAGGTACATATTACCCTCCTAATTTTCATAATTGAAATCCTTTTAAATACACATTTCAAGGTAGGTACTTATGTAACCATTCCTTGAATCATATGTATTCCACAATTCATTATATTAAGAATCAACGTAATTTTACCTACATCGGCTTTAATCATGTAAAGGAAAACTAGACAACCTATACCTACTAACAGCGTCAGTGGTTAGCAACACTAAAGTTGTTAGTTACAAGAGCAAAGTTCATACGCTGCAGTCGTTCATTTTATTATACATAAAAATTCTTACATTTTTCTAAAAAAAACAATTTTATGAACATTTTAAATATTTAATAATATAAATTTGAAACCAAAATTTCAGAAAAAATCGTACACCCGTTTTCGAAATATTGAATTAAAAAAAAAGCAATAATTTTTTTTTTCAAAACTCCAAAAAAAATATTTTTCGAAAATTTTGAAGTGCAGTATTATTTAGAATCCGAAGGAACTCCTGTACAAAAATTTTGATCGATATCCGTTGCGCCGTTTGTGAGAAAGTCGAAAATCAATTAAATGGTTGTATGGCAGGTATAAATAATAACAAAATATTTTAAAAAAAACTTTTGTCCAAAATGTAGACCATACCCAAAGTAGTACACGCAGTAATTTTTATCAAAATCGTGAAAGCCGTTTTCGAGATAATTAAGATGGTAGAAATATTTTTTATGGCAAGTACCATTATTTTTGGGGCTAAAACAACGATTCAAAAACCTTTTTTGGAGAATCACCTAAAACACCAAAATCGGTTCAGCCGTTTAGGCTGTAGATCGTAGTACAGACATACAGACGGAATTGCGCTACCCACTTTTTTTCAAAAAATTTCGAAATTGCGGAAATCGTGACCAGTTGGCTTAAACATTTTTTAATTCTATTCGGGACTTAGTGTTATCGGTCCATCTACGTAACGTTCAATTCCTTGTTCTAATTGTTACTTCCAATCGTTGCTTTTCCAAACGCACTGATTCCCAGTGACGTTTTTTAGAAGATATTGATTACTGCATTCCTACTGTGGTTCTGAATATGAATTTCTTAGTTAAAGTTAGAAAGGAAAAGGAAATGTTGATTGAGGTAAAGAAATATGAAAAAAAAAAAAAATTTTAAGAATTAATATTAATGAAAATTTCATAAATTTAATTTAAGTAATAATTGATTAGAATAAGTAATTTGAAAGGCTGTATAACATATTTAAATTTAAATTAGCTTATAGTAAATATTCATTACAAACTTGTATTAGTTTATAAGATAATGTATCTTAATATACAAGTATACAAATAAATAAATAAAAAAATAAATAAAAAAAGTTCCATTCAGCAAGTATTTTGTGGATGCCGAGAAACTCTGACACAATTATTTTTAATAGACTCGGAAGAGTCGCGGGTTGGTAGAACTGGCAGTCCCCTGATGATGGCTTAATCGGACGAAACGCGTCTGACAATATTTCATATTAAAATATTATATTATTAATAAAAATCAAATTGTGGATCTTATTTAAATTACAAGAGTGTTTTTACTTTCTTTAAAATTATTTTTACTGTTGGCTTAAAGATCGAATGTGTTGTCAGGTTAGGAATCTTCTCCGAGTTATTAAACGTCGCACTGCTGGCAATTAGGGAAGCATGCAAGATACTTTAACAGGGTGACACTTTACCTCAACCACTTTTTGATAAAAACTTCCAGGTAAGAAACGATGGTGTAGTGGGTGGTGTTTATTCTAACAGACTAAATCTTATAGTCTCTCCTTCCGTCTTCCTAACCATTGTAGCGTGTTTCAAGCGAAATTAATGACAATTAAGGAGGTTCTATTCTGGCTTAAAGAAATCGTGATATCTGCAAAGGATATGATAATTTTCTCCGACAGCCAGACAGCGCTGAAATGTCTGGATTCAATCTCCACTTACTCCAAAACAGCCCTCGACTGTCGATCATCTCTCAAAGAGATGGCAGAACAGTTCAACATTCGCCTATGCTGAGTGCCAGGGCACAGAGATATTCCGGGGAACTGCAGGGCGGACGAACGCTGTATCTTAAACGCTCTAACCTTATAACTAACTTTAACCTTTCTATGCAGATGGCACATTAGCTCCACTATAGGTGTCATCACAGGACACTGCCTCATAGGTAGACATGCTGCAAAACTCGCCGTGCTTGCAAACGACTTCTCCGAAGCTGTTTACATGAGGAGGAGAAGGAAAATGTTCTTCATTTCCTCTGTACATGCCCTGCACTGTCTTACAGACGAAGACTTCTTCTAGACGTCTTCTTCAGTGACATTAATGAACTAGCACACTTAGACATTATAAGAAGCTCAAAGTGGTTTAAAGTTCTTTCTTTTTGGGGCAAAAAAATCCAACACCTGTGGTATCACAATGATTCTTTCTCTTTGGACTAAGTGTGTTAGTTAGTTATTTTTAATAGCTAACAGCCTCTATAACCTAACCTAACCTTACCTACTTAAACAGGATTGAAATCAAAGCGAATCTGCAAATTTTGTATACAATAACCATTGTCGAAGTTGTGGGGACCAGCGTAAAAAAATTAACTTAAGAATGGAAAACCTCTTTTCTGGTCAAAATAAGAGCAGAGATATTTGTTTGGACACTTTTTGACAACCTCGACGAACTCTTAGAGATCAGAGATCTCAACTCTTTTCTGAACATATCGAATTGGCTCTAGGTTACTCGGTATCAAGACTCGGTTATTCGGTATCAAGACCTTATTTCAGATTCAATTGACCGCGAGCAAGCAGACTAGGCTTTATAGGAATCTCCGATGTACAATAGACGGATGATTTAAACATGGCTAGATTGAGTTTGCTCCGGTATCAATCAATAAGCTGTCTGACACGGTATGGATTGTTCAGGTGCTGGTGGTAAGAGTGAGTTCCCGAGGTCATGTAGTGGATACTACTCGTACATTGAATTATTAACAAACAAAATGTAGTACAGTGTGAACAGTATCGTGTAGACGTCGGACGCAGCGTATACCAAACATTATCTCGGAACGCACTCTTTCAAACACTGAACACACTTCAAAATTTTCGATTTGACATTTCAACTTCTATTACATTTATTCTGTTTCTGACTGTGGCCGCGAATAAATCCTTTTTTCATTTTGTCCTGGAGGCTAAAAAATAGCTCAAGAATATCCTTAAGAAATTTAATAATAATATTGTAATAATTGGCTAAGTCCATTAATTAGTTTTTAAATTATAAAAACTGTTATAATAGTGTAATTGGTTTCTTAAAACTAAAATATTAAAAACCAAAGGTTCTTTTGATAGTCGTTCTGCCCATGGTTTTGTAATTTTCTTTTACAAAAAAAATACTGGCGCCCTTTTTATTTTCAAGGATTACGCTCCTGCGGTCTTATGAGTTATTTATTCAAAATAATTTATCAAGTACATATGTAATTGATAAGAATCCAGCTTACAAATCAAACTTTCGATTAGTGTTTGCTCATAACAATTTTAATCAGCTTCATCGTCGTTTGACAGCTTGTCGTGACGGAATCTTTCCACCAAGTTATTAATATGCGTATTTCTTTTGTTGGACTAGACAGAATACATTTTTCTAAAAGTTGTTTAGGTGAATTATTGAAGGTAAATGTAAACAAATAGTTGATTCGGATGTTAAGTTCTATTCGAAACTAATACTAAAAAAAAACGAATATCTGTAAATGAAACAAAAGACGAACTAAATTTGTTTTTGTTTTTTTTCTTAAATTGTCATAAACAGGCAAAATGCTAATAAAAGTAGCTATCCTTACCCCAGAAGTTTTAAGAACAAGAACCGCGCATACGTAACCACTTTAATTTATGAGCGTTGCATTTCCCTTATACGACTTTTACACAAAGCAATAGAAAACCCGAGTTAACCCAAATAGCACATTTTTTTTTATTTTTAAAGTAGTTATACGGTATATATACAACACCAAGGGAGGGTGGAGGGAATCTAAAAAGGGGTAGAATCTACTAAAAACCCAAACAGCCGCCCAGCCATTCATTCACTAAATCAAACAGACAAATGAGATAGGTGCACAGAAGTGCACTTAAATGTCGCAAATTCTTTTGATATCCCGCTGCACTCTCTAATGGATTCTGAAATATTCCCCAGAAGGAAGCCAGAGATATCCGTGCCCACAACACTATACTCTCCGCTGCGGAGACAGAGAAGTATTGTATGGATACATTTAAGCATAGTGGGAGGTTTTTTGCAGTTGTAGTTTAGAACAATGACTGGAACGTGCAGAAGAAATCTGTGATATTCATTTCGCGGGAAGAATAAAGAATAGACAAGGGAAACTAAAAAAAAAAACAAAAAAAGAAGCTGGGAATTCTTCTACAATAACAGTCCAGTGCCAGCATTCCTATATACATTCATGGTGGTGTTCCCAATTCGAATTCCATTTTCTTAGCTGACAACGGCATCAGCTACTAAAATGATAAAGATAATGGTGATGTTGATGATGCTGATGTTGTTGATTCCACATAGCTGCTGCTGTTGCTTTTCCTAATGATGGTGTTGTTTATGCTACGTAATGATGTTCTTAGTTCATTTTATCTTAGTCACTTCATAAGCCAGCTAAGCAAGATGCTTATTGTTGGTCACAAATGTAAAAACTTTGCGTGACGACCATATGGCTTTATGAAAACAGCGGGGGACTTCAGAAAGTCCATGTATTTAGAGATATTATATATCTACCTTAATCGTTTTATTATGTTTTTTTTGATACCTACATACTTACGACGTACAAGGTATGTATATTTGGTCGATGGTCGGAATAGTCGCCAAAAATTTAAAAGAAAAAAAATTAGAGATTTTTATCATTAACCAAGAAGATAAAGATCCGAGACCCGTGTTGTCAATTTATCATCGCATTTGCCTACAAGCTGAGAAAACGCACACAATTAACTTTTCCGTTTCTCTTCCAATAGACACATAGATCATTTCTATTCTCCCAGCAATTTGTCAGGTATTTTGAGAAATCGGTGGGTATGTTCAAAAAGTTTGAACACTGAATGAACTCCCTTTTTAGTGCTAACCTAACATTAAATGTATATAATTTCAATTTCGAATTGCATGGAAGATAAATATAACGTAAATTCATTTTAAACGAAAATGAGTATCAAATATGTTTAGAAAACAAAGATTCTATGTAAACTCCTGGATAAATAAGAATTATATATAAAAAAAAAATCAAAAATCAATGGAGCGGTTTTTTAACAAATTAATTTTGCATACCTATATAAAATTTTAAAAACACTTTTAGAAAAAAAAAATGAAACACCATTTTTAATCTATTATTAATGGTGTCATGAAATTTTATTGATAAAACTGTTCCGAGTAAATAAAGTCCAATGCAACAAAGTCCAAAATCAAATTTTACAAAATTCTTAAGAGTGCAAAAAAGTCCAAACACAAAATGTAATAACTGGCTTAAGTTGAAAGTAAAAACAAAATGTCTCTATTTACAGTTTTTAATTGAGTTGAATAATAAACAAAAGCGTTTGTTGAAGATCATTAGGTTAATTGAAGAAAACGCACACAATATGTTTATATATATTATTTTAGTTTAGTCATTTGAAAAAAAAATTATGGAAAACACCGGCAGGCAGACGTTTAAGAAAGAGGAAATAAGTCCCCAAAAACTAATTTGAGACTTATGTCCCACTATTACGTTTTATTGTGGTACTTGTGTGAAGTATTTTTTGCAATTATGTTCACGGCGTACAAAAAGCTCGGCGCTTAAGAGGGGTATGGTGCCCCCTGCAACCTCCCTGCTTGGCCAATATCGGATTTGGGTAGGGCACAAGTTTGGGTATATGCAATTTTTGTTTTGGATTTGTAGATTTCTTTTTAAAAGTTCCAAGTCTTTAGTTTAAGTTTTCTTCAGAAATAGGCGAATGCAATAAAGTCAAATGGCTTTATTGCACTTTTACTAGTGTAATAAAGTCCAAAATTTGGTTTTCAGTAGTTACAAACCTACCTATATAAATATATTGAACCTAGGTATGAAAATATGTACATGCATACGTTTATATTTTATTTACATTATTTTAGAAAAATCAACAATTAAAAATTATCAATGTTTTAACAACACTGTGAAGTGTATTAACATAAAGCTAGCCGACGCAGCTCTCGAAATCCGAGTGTCAATTTATTTATTTAATTCATTATCATTCAATAAAAGACAAAGAATTAATGAGTTTTTTAAATTGTTGAATGCAATGAGAAGTACCTACTAAGCACTCAATCCTGGAGTCCAAAGGAAAACAGTTAATGATACACAAACTTTCTACACATATTTGACACATTAACAATTTTTGTACAACAACAAATGTTCCTGGTTCTTTCTTTTGCACTTTCATTATTTCCATGCTAAACCAAAATACGTACATACAACAATACTGACGCCTTAAAAAAGTTCAAGAAATATCAAAATTACCCAAAACAATGGATTTAGAGATGGGCACGCTTCACACACTTCGTGTTTTCACCACACTTTACCTCTCATGAAATGCCACCACAAATGAAATAAATAATGATTGTTTTAATTTGTATAAATTCAATTATATTAACTTCGAAAATGAAACCTAATTATTTTCTAAATTTATTGTTCAAGTTGTACATAAGTTTTCATTAAAAATTAAATATTTATTTTGACTTTTCCACCACTTTCTTGTACTCACCTATTTACCATCCTAGTATTGCCCAGCACTAACACAATTCAATAAATAAGTATGCAACGAACACTCAAGAGTATGTAATTTCTAATTCCTTTTATATATTTCATTAAATTATCCAATGCACAAACCATTTTCTTTTTTCGGCAACAGATGTCGCTAGAGTATGTGTATTTTTTTTAATTTAACTATATGCATGTAAGACCTAAGGTCTTTTAAATGCAACCCACAAGTGTACCACAAAAAACATATTCGCCGTTTTATTATATGATGTAATGGTTAACAAAATGCCTTATTTACTTCACTAAAACTTCAATGGTATTTATATTAAATTAATAAAATAAAACACATCCATTATTTTGAATGTATTTCGGCATTTTATATGCCATCATCAGTAATTTTTAATTTTTGTTGACCTATAAAAACTTTTGCATAATTAATCGTGATTACAAAAAAAAATGTGTTGTCATATAAAATGTTAGATGTGCCCTGGGTTCTGTTCTAGCTCCTGCACTCTTTATTCTGTTCATCAATAATCTCTTGCTTGGAACTTGTAGCCAAACAACTGTATTTTCTTCCCTCCCCTCAGACAGTGTTGGAGGATATGAGTGAATGTAACGACGAAAAAAAAATGTGACGATGAAAAAAAGCAAGCTAACAATCACAGTTACGACCACAGATGAGTAACACAAAGATGGGAAATTTCGGCATATATTTTGGTTTGCATACATTTCATCAGTTAGAAACTGATATTTTTGCTTCCGTGTGTAGTATCAGTACACCAAATATTGTTGTCAAATTTACAATTTAAACAAATGGGTTTCAGACTGTGAAACGTTTGAAAATTTCCTACCTTGGTATGGCTTATCTGTGGTAACGATCATGAACCTGTCATAATAAAAATTGAGATATTTTAAGTTTGTTTGTGTTGTTTTCTATTAAAATTAAATATTTTAGCAGTTTTAAATATTATATATAATTAATTAACTCTTTTTTTTTTCATTTCAGGTGAGTTGCTTAACATGTGTGTTAATGTTTGAAACAAAAAACAAAAACATCGAATAATAGGTAAAGTTATTTAATTCAGATAAATTGTTCTATTTTAAATTTAGATCAAATAATTTTAGAGTTGTAGAATGGTATGGTTGTATAATTATTTCTTCAAGTAAGATATTTTTGAAAAAGTTTAAGTGCATTTTTACAGTATTTCGGTTAGGTATTTGAAGGTCAATGGTTATTATTTTATTTGAATATCATTTTTTCTGTTCATTAAACCCTCATGTTTATACATTTGTAAGTTCAAATTGACCTTTCGTCAATTAAGCTTATAAAAAATGCGCATGAGAACAGAAATGTTGTAAATTTCAATATTTCCAATAGTTGAAAAAAAATGTTTGGTTTTGAAATCTAAATCAATAGATGACAAGCCTACAGATATTTCCCACACAATTGAATTCATCAATTTTTATTTTCGTCGGAATATTGTATTGCATCGAATTCGATTAATGCCGAATTCGAGCAGAGATAAACAATAATGTCGCAATAATTCGAATATGTATATAGGGTAGAGCGTCCTAAATCTATAACTGCTCTAAGAGAAAATCTGTTATTAACACTTATTAAAACAATAATCAAGCAACTGAAACTCACTGCCAAAAAACTTTTCACAATTTTTATACTTTAAATTTGTATTTATTAAAATTCATAATAAAAACTCAAAATCAATTTAAGTTTCACGCTTCGTTCTGATTGTTAACTGAATTTTTCAAATAAGAACATGTCTCATTTGGGACTTTTTCAATTGATTTGGGCCAGATGTGCCACTTTATGAAAATTGCAGTAATTGTCTGCACTTTCTCATATTTAATTTTAGGGTGACGAGCAGTGGCTGCTTTCTCTTAATTGCATTCGAGCGCTGAACCACCAAAACTATGTTTGCTTATTTTTTAATTAAAACATTAATTTGGAGATAACAATTTATTTTTCGTCAATAGAAAGAAAAAATAATCTTTAAAATGGCGATAAATTTAAACTATTGATATTTATAGTAGTAGTACATATATACCTACTAAGAAAAACACTTTAATAGCATAAGTGATTCCTCGAAGCTCTAGGTCGAAGCGCCAGGCGGTGTCTGAGTAACTACTATGAGGAACGAGCGAACATGCCAAGCGCGTGACACAAAAAATATTAAATACAAACTGTATTGAGAAATAACCCTATTTCTCGTGCGCGCACGAAAGCAAAAAGCACTGCCGATCTTTACCTGAACCTCTCGAAGATTTGCGATAGCACGTGAGGTTTTTTTCTTCTGGTCCTGTCAGGGATGTGACTTTTTGGAAAAAAAAATCTGAAGTAGATTTGAAAAAAAACGCAGTAGATTCATTTTTATTGAAGTAGATTTTTATATCTATATATATAAAGTAACCCGCACAGAATCTATAGGTTTCCAACGATCTTTTTCAACGTCATCCATTTTCTTGAACAGAATAATATTTTGCAAAGTCGTTGTAGGTATTTCTTTTATTTCGAAGTTTATCCTTCACTTAATTTACTGCCGAAAATTTGCGTTTGGCTGCGGCACTAATATGAGTTAGAGAACACAACATTAACATACATGTATGTACCACAAATGTTTAAATGTTTTTTCATTATAGAATGGAAAAGATGTAACAATGGGCAAAATTGAGGTCATTGTACC
This sequence comes from Philhelius pedissequus, assembly GCA_910595825.1. Lineage (NCBI taxonomy): Eukaryota > Metazoa > Arthropoda > Insecta > Diptera > Syrphidae > Philhelius > Philhelius pedissequus. The sequence continues at coordinate 209,395,795 of OU343161.1, read as the reverse complement.
CTTCACAACCACCTATGCACATCAAATGAAATTGAAACGTTTTTTTATTTGACAACAAACTTCTACGTAAAATTCAACCAATTTTTTTATTTCATAGAGTTTGCTTTCTTCAAAGTCGTGAGATGCAGTAAATCTTGGAACTCGATCCCAAAATGTATGTGCGAATATAGCAAAGATAATCTGAAGTATTTTCTAAATCGATATTTGTAGATAATGATTGCATCAAGTGGATAGGATACTATACTAACCCATGAATCAAATGGAACAAGATTACGACACTTCTTTTTTTGTCTTATTTTATTGACGTCATATGTGAAAAAAATCCATTAATCCACATCGGACAAACAACAACAATTTCCAGATTTTTTCTCACATATGAAGTCAATAAAATATGACAAAAAAAGAAGTGTCGTAATCTTGTTCTCTTTGATTCATGGGTTAGTATAGTATCTTATCCACTTAAGTTCGTGAACAACCAACATCGATAAGTTTAATTTGTATCGGTTTGTGCATATGTGTTTGACATTTCACATAGGATACAAAACCCACCAGCCGCCACTGGTGACGAGAGATACATCTAAATTCACCAAATAAGTCGGAACGAATCGGGATGTGAGACAGCTCGTCTCTTTGATTTTGTTTTGACTTCGATGCCTGACATCAAATTTGACAGTTTTTTTTTCTTTTTTGTGTGCAGTTGACATTTCATCTCATTATTTTTTCTCTCATGCCGGTAACTATTATTTTGGCGCCCTTCAAAGATTTTTGTTTGTACATAAATTCTTCAAATACACCATTTTTATTAGTTAATGTTAATTAACAGGAGTATATCAGGTCAACTACACCTCAACCTCTCTTATTAAAAGCAAATGTTAAGACAACAAAAGTTCTCTGATGTTTCGGTGGCGATATAGATATCAAGTAGAGCCGGCCTGTTAAAAAGTGTGTATTGAAAAGAGAGGTGTTAAAAGCAGAGAACAGTAAATAAAAAAGAGGAAAGAAAACAAATTTGTTCTTATAGTTCTGTGCTTCTTTTAGGAGAGAGTTGAAAAGCAAACGTGTGTATAGAGTAGGACTGAATGCAGAGTGAGTGAAATAATAGGTGCGTTCCCGTGCTCCCTATATTTCTACGAAACACAGTCAAATCCTGTTCCCTTAAACCAAATTTTCGTAGTTTTCCACAGAAGGGAGCACTCATAAACAAAAAACAAATATTTCCCCAGGCTGCGAATCTTAGTCCAAGAATTTATTTGCACAATTGTAAAGACTGTCAAATGAAGGAAAGAAGAAAGAAAAACAATACATAAGCTGTCAGTTGTCAGGTATCATTACAAAAGTTAAAAATATTCGAATTTCTCGTCGGGTCGGGCTTGGTGCAATAAATTAAAATTTGTGATAGCAAATTTGGTATTTAAAAAAAATTATTTCACATAAAACTTTATTTGCAGCTCTCTGAGAGATTAGTAACCCCATACTCTTCCACAAATGATAGTCTTCTCTTTTTTGTGCACAAAGTACGGGAACACACTTAATGTTGATTGGGTATACAGGTGCATGAGTAGTAGTAGTCGTAGTAATATTGATTTTTATTCCATAATAAATTAATTTTAGCTAACATAACTTATCAGTATAGCATGGCACTTGCGTCTGCCAGATTGACAATTAAAGTAAATTAAATTTACATAAATGTATGTCATAAAGCTTTCGATTAAAAAGTTTTTAAGTAACAATATTTATTATTTAACAAAATTGAACTAAGCACACATTGACACATCAAAAATCTTCATTGATTATTCTATATCTATATTTCATTGCTACTTTGAAAAATTCATATAATTTAACGACATCCATCTCATTCAACATATTAATAACTTTTTCTTCTGTTAAAATTAATTTCCAAAAGTGTTACTCCTAGTCCCTCTTAACGTTGGGCATCTACCGATAAAATGAATTATATTCTCTCTTTCACGGAAGTTGCAGATACTACATTGAAGAGGCAAGTCACTCCTATGTGGTATGAAATTCAGGCTTAATAATTTGCTTCGAAGCTTGACCATGGTAGCAATCACCTGAATACTATTTGAATTGGGGGTGGCAGTGGCGCGATAGTTGTGTGCTCGCCTGTCAACCTCGTTATTGCAGGTTCGATTCCTGCCATTGTCTATGTCTTTTTATATTCTAATTCTAAAAATTATCATAAAATGAGTTGCTGGTTTACTCATTACATGCTGTTCAGGCATAACACTAACAAAATGTGATTGAGTAAACTAGTATACCCATAAATATGACAACGAAATAAATAAAAAATAATGTGAATTATAAGAGACATAAATAAATAATACACGGGAATTTTCTCCGCATTAGTTCAGCCGCCATCCCTGGAGATAAATCTGAGACCATAACCAGCTCTAGTCTCAGAACATCGCGCCACACATCTTTTCTTTTCTTAAAAACATATAAAGGGTATTCATAATCCCTTGAGGGCGTGCAAAATTATAAAAAAAAAACAAGTAGTTTTTGTCTGCCAGATTCTGATTGAGTCTACTGTATGCTATTCTTAATATTGAACCAGAAGCTTCCGCTATATATTCCGTTCTACAGCTCTCATCTACTGCTCGAGACATTATCAACATCTAAAACAAAGTTTAATTTGCATGCTTCTGCAAGTCTAACCCACTCTCTGTGCCAACTGTTTTTATCTTGAATAGGTTTAATGGCAAGTTTTCTGACCAGTCGTGTATCAGGCATATTGAAGACGTTCAGGAGGTAGTCCGCTTGCAATTTCAACGTTTTTATGTACAGAGGTTCCATACCGCTTTCCAGCATAATAATATATAGTCTAGCGTGTTCATTGGTATGTTAATAGTTTCTCAACCGAGTGAAACTTTTTGCAACCCTATAATTGCCAGGTATACAAAACAATACTCTCTGAAACTGCTTCAAAAACCTTATGTTTACTGCTGTGTACAATATTCTTATTCTAAAAGCATCTTTTCAATGACATATTAATAGAAGTTTTTGCATTTTGTAATTTATCATTGAAGTGTTTCGCCAGAAAAAATTACTGTTTTCGCCATTAAGGTTCCATATTTCATTCGAAGCATTCCGCCCTCCTCCTTTCTTAAATATCGCTTTAGACTTCTGTATGTTCACTTCTAGGTTTCATATATCATGAGTTGCAACGATTCTGGGGAAAACGCGAACATTACAACATCATCTGCAAGCAGCAGAGCCCTAATACGCTCCCCTGCAAAATCACTTCCACCAGGCATGCAATCGATGAGATCATCTAAGAACAAGCCAAATAGATTGGGGCTCATGTGGCTAGCAGCTTGAAAGTCGTTGAGACTGAAAATTTCAAGAGCTAAAGTGGATTTGACTGTTGCTATTGATTCTGGAACGAATTCTGTCGAAGATCATATAGCCCTTCCTCCTGTAAAGAGTCTTTTTCTATCTCGTCTGTCGCCAAATACTGCGGAAAGTATGATCCAAAATTGTATATCAAAAAATCTTCCGTCTCACTAGTCTTAATATAAGGAAGTTTGCAATGACCGTCAAAATGACTATTCATCATTCGAAATCAAAGTCGGAAGAAACTTTGAGCTCTTTAGACTTCTTAACGACAGCAAGTTGTGGTCTCTGCATACAGTTCACGACTTTTTTCGAGTCAAGAAGCGCAAGCCCGTCGACAACTAACGAGGATCAACTTTCTTGCTACTACCAAAACGTTGAGGGACTAAAATTCAAAATAGTCTCCCTATTCAAATTAAGTTTTTCAATGGATTATGATATTTTATTTTTCACTGAAACTAATCTTGATTCAACGGTTCTTAGCTCTGAAGTTATGAACAGTGAGTATAAAATTTTCAGAGCTGATCGTTCGGGTATAAGTAGCAATAAGAAATCAGGTGGTGGAGTTTTGATAGCACTCAGAGCTGAGCTCGCAGCCAAATACATTAACCTACGTCACTTAAACGTTGAGATGGTTTGTGTTGAAGTTGATCTTAAAACCACCAACGCATATGTATTCAGCGTTTCCATTCCACCAAGATCTGATCCTTTATTATACGAGTCTTGTTTTAATAATATTGTAAATGTGATGGATAAGTCAAAGCCATGTGATAAATTCGTAATATGTGGTGATTTCAACATGCCAGAAATTTCTTGGACCAAAAATGATGACGAAAACATAAACCACTTTTTACCAACTTCGTCAACCTCAACCTACGTGGACTTTACGGACAAAGTAGCAACCCTTCCCTTGTTTTAATTCAACGGAATTCAAAACGAACTAGGGCGAAATCTGGACCTCATTTTTTGTGATGACCCAAATGGACTTTTTGTCTGCCGAGCTGTTCCGATTCCTAATGATGTTCAATATCATCCAGCTATCGAATTTCATTTTGCAATATATGGATTGGTTCTTGAGAAAAGTCCCTCAAAACCATGTCGATATTTAGTTTATAATGACTTCAACTCATCCGACTACGCTGGGCTAAACAACAGCATTTCCGAAATTAACTGGAACCCTAAGCTTCAAAACTCATCCGAATACGCTGGGCTAAACAACAGCATTTCCGCAATTAACTGGAACGCTAAGCTCAAAACATGGATTACAACTCCATGTTAAACACTTTTTATTCAACCTTGTTTGAATGTTTCGACTTAAGCATTCCACGAAAACGGTTTAAGCCAAAATGTGATTCTTACAACCAGTTGTTTGGGACCGAACTGCGGAAATTAAAAAACTATAAAAACCATCTTCACAAAAAATTGAAAAAGAGATTTTGTATCAACGCTTACAACAACTTCATTGAAGCCCGGAAAGAGTTGACTAGAAAAACATCAGTTGCCTACAAAAGATATATCATGAACGTTAAATCGAATTTGAAAACCAATCCATCTTTGTTTTGGAATTTTATAAAGAGGAAACGGAAACAGACCCAAAATCCATCTTCGCTTTCTTTTGAAAACAACGTGGCAACAAATGGCTCTGATATTTGCAATACATTTGCAGATTACTTTAAAACAGTTTATGTATCTAGTGAGGACAACGAAGCTAATGTAAACCTTGACGACAATTAACTCAAACACTCTACAACCTCCATTTTTCATTGAAAGTGAGGTAGAAGCTGCCTGTTCGAAAGCCAAAGGCTCTGATTTGCCAGCCTATGATGGAATTCCTGGATGCATACTTCGAAGATGCTCAAAATCTTTATGTGCAGTCTTGTGCCATCTTTTCAACAAGGTCCTGCATGATTCAATTTATCCTGACATTTGGAAAAAATCGAATATCATACCTTTATACAAATCAGGATCTCGGTCTATTGCCTCCAATTACAGAGGTATCGCAAAATTGAGCTCTGTTCCGAAACTTTTTGAATCACTTATGGCCAACTACATGTTTTTTTAATTTAAAGTCTTATATTTCCCCACAACAACATGGCTTTTTTGGTGGTAGATCAATTGTTTCAAATTTAATTGAGCTAACATCGAATATATCAAGAGGATTCGCGAATGGCTAACAAACTGATGTTGGTTACTTCGATTTCGCAAAGGCATTTGACCAGCTAAACCATCGTATACTGATAAAAAATTAAGTCAACATGGCTGCGGTAATTCTCTTCAAGATTGGTTTTTTTCGTATTTGAATGGTCGCATCCAATACCTAAAATTTAAGAACCTAAGATCACCAACAATAAAAGTTATGTCTGGGGTACCCCAAGGAAGTCATCTCGGACCTCTACTTTTTTTTATTATACATAAATGACTAACCACACAAACTTCAACATTCTAAAATTCTCCTCTACGCCGACGATGCCAAAATTTTGACGTATTCAAATCCTGAATAATCTTTATATCTTCAAAATGATTTTGATGCTCTTCTCGAATGGACAGCTATAAACAAACTATTTTGTTAATAGTTTGCATTATCAGTTGGATTATCAACTGATGCGAACAATTTAATGATCTCGGAGTGCTTTTTGATCGAAAGCTTACCTTCAATGACCATATAGACTACATAGTAAACAAAGCAAAATCAAGATTGGGAATGATAAAGCGTTGGTCGAAAGAACTTAACGACCCATTTGTTACAAAGTCTCTTTTATGTTGGTCTCGTACGAAGCTGCTTAGAGTTTGCAACCCATATTCAAAGAATAGAATCCGTCCAAACACAATTCCTGTTATTTGCACTTCGTGATTTAAACTGGGAAAATCGATTTTCGCTTCCACCATACCGTCAAAGGCTATGACTGTTACAAATGAACCCACTCGAGGACAGAAGGAAGGTCTTCAATTGCTTAACAACAATAAAAATCATCAATGATGAAATTTCGTCACCATATTTACTATCGTTAATTAAATTTAACGTACCTGCTCGTCGGACACCGTTCTATACACCAGTACATATCAGCTTTCAGAGGAGTAATTTGTGAGCCAACAAGCCGTTCAGGAGATGTTGCCAGACTTTCAATGATCTCTGTTTTGTTTGTAATTTTTTTTCTTCCAGTGTCTCATACATGAAATCAAATTTGTTAAATTATTTTAAACAATATTTTCATTAGTAAATCTATTATTGTAAGTTAAGTTAAACTGTTAGTTCTTAAAGTGTAGTTAATTACAAATAAAATAAAAATAAAAAATAAAATGGGATTCATTCGATATAATATGGACCCCACGTCACTGGTATTTAGAAACCTAATGCATTAAGAAGAGGCGCGTTTATTGTATTAGAAATAAAAATAATGGCGCAAAATTTTAAACGATTTAGTAATATGTTAAATCATTTTTAGTATGATACTAGGGTAAAAAGAGGATTTTGCTAATTTTAAGCCAGTTTAGTATCGTACTATTTTCTTAACATTTTACTAAAGTTAAAATCACAAAATGGCTACTTTATTTTTTTTAGTATCGTACTAAATCCATATGCCACTTTGACATTTACAAACGTCAAAAAGTTATGTTCGCTTACTTTTTTGCACAATTTTAGGCGTGTTTAGTTGTAGTTTATTAAGAAAATAGATTTATTATGGTGCTAGTTAAAAAGTGTTTAAAATTAGGAAAATAATTTGCAATTTGCTTGAAGCGCAGTTCGCTGTTAATTCGACGCTGTCAGAAAGTGTTATGACTCCTCCAGTACTTTAGAGCGTAAACGATTTTATGAGACGAATCTTCTTTCGCACTCGTGCAGTTGCTAGAGTCCTCAAAGATCTTGACATAAACAAATCCGCTGGCCCGGATAGTATCCCTCCCATCGTTCTGAAGAGGTGTTCTTCAACGCTGGCAAAACCACTGCGTAAGCTTTTCTATCTGTCCTACTCTACAGGTCTCTTTCCGAGTGGATGGAAAACAGCATTTGTCCAGCCTGTCCCTAAAAAAGGCGCATCTTCTTCACCATCTAATTACCGTCCAATTGCACTTACGTCCCTTCTTTCCAAGGTCATGAAACGCTGATTAATTATCAGCTCAAGAAATATCTTGAAGAACGAAAGCTCCTTAATGACCGGCAGTATGGCTTTCTTAGCAATAGGTCCACTGGTGATCTGATGGTATATCTCACCGAACAGTGGCACAAATCTTTACATCGTTTTGGAGAAAGTAAGATTATTGCGCTTGATATTTCAAAAGCATTTGATAGAGTTGAGTATCAAGCTCTCTTATCGAAAATGCGTGCAATTTGTATCGACGAATCTCTTCTTCGTTGGATTAGAAATTACCTTTCGGACCCTTCAATACAAGTTGAATTGGACGGTTTCAAGTCTGATATTCACAAAATAAATGCTGGTGTGACCCAGGGCTCCGTATTGTCTCCGACCTTCTTTCTCATTTTTATTAATGATCTCTTATCTGGAACTTCTAATCCACTTAATTGTTTTGCTGACGATAGTACTCTCAGCTTTTCATATTCGTTTTTAGATGCACCTCCTTGTTTTTCGGATGTGCAACTGGAACGGCAGCGTATGATAAGCTCATTAAATTCTGATCTTGACAGCATTGTCCAATGGGGAATTAAAAGCCGTGTAGAACTTAATGCTTCAAAAACTCAGTTCTGTCTTCTGTCGTTAAAGCAGAACCCACCCCCCATGCCGCTATCTATGAGCGGCACTAGCATTGAAGAAACCGATCAGCTTTCAGTCCTCGGCATGTGCATCACAGACCACCTCTTGTGGAATGAACACATATTTGATGTCGCCAAAAACGCTGCAAAGTGTTTGGGCTTTCTTCGAAGGTGCAAGAAATTCTTCTCCCCGTCTGATCTGGCTGTAATCTATAAGGCCTTCATTCGTCCAAAGCTGGAGTATAACTCGCACATTTGGGCAGGATCTCCCAAAACTCATTTGAATCTTTTGGATAGAATTCAAAATAGAGCTCTAAGAATGATTGGCGATAGAACTATAGTGGAAAAATTTACATCTCTAGAACATCGTCTAAATGTTATATGTCTCTCACTATTTTATCGCTATTTTTATAAACACTGTTCCAGCGAAATAGCCAGTTGCATTCCTCCCCTTAAATTTTTCACCCGTAATACTCGCGCTTCTAGGAATGCTCATCAGTTTACCCTTGAGCCCAACTTCGGACGTACTGTCAAGTACAGAGATTCTTTCTTTAGCCGAACAACGCGAATGTGGAATACTTTACCCGGCTCTATTTTCCCCTCCCATTTTAATATTCAGAAATTCAAAACCAATGTGCATCGGTATCTCCTCTTGCATCCTTCCCTACTTTCCTAACGCTCGCACTGTGCTTGTTCATTTTAAGGGTAGTCAAAACCCCTTTAGTGCGCGCATCCGTTTAAAAAAAAAAAAATTTAGTATTAGCAAACTGTTAAGTAGTATCATGCTAAACCCATAACATCAGACTGTTTAAAATTGTGTGCCAATGGCCTCGTTCGGTGGCACAACCTAACCGATCCGGATTGCTTGGTGTTGTTGTAACGCCTAAGGAAAAAACTGCTGATGAACTAAACATATGTTGTCAAACACAAATCTCAAGCTACCCAACAATTATTGGATTCGTTGAGATTCGTTTGGAAATGTGAGGAACAGCTGATTCAAAACTTCAGATGTGTATGCAATACAATTGACATAACGAGAAAGCTACCTGAATCGTTCGAAAATAAATCCGCTACAAAAGTATATTGGATAGCCTATCGGCCGCGCACCGAACGAGGCCAATATCTCTTACTTTGCTAACTTTATCGATGCTATCTACTGCATTCATAAGTATAGATTTCTCCTTCGTGCCGAATCTTAAAAAAAGAAAACTTTACATGACTTTTGCAAGAAATTCATGACCCTTTAAAAAATCCATATGAATGGCTAAACTTTCAAAACACCCACACAAAAATAAAATAAAAAAAAACTAAATGACAAACAAAAAAAAAAACGTACAAATCAACTTGTTGAGCAAATCAAATAAATTTACCTTTAATATCTGCAAAATCCATTACTCATGACCACACTACGGAATGAACCTCTATAGCATTTGCAGTAAAAGGTAACCAACTTCCCAGAAGGACAAACAAGCCTTGCAACTTCTAAATGTCAGATATAATCTTGAGTAATTCTTACAAAGCATCTCCGTTGCCATGAGGAGTAAACAATCATTACCGCAGTCACGACCGACGACTATTTAAAGATGACGACACAGCTAGAGGCCGGGCCGACGCCCGCCACCGCGCGCTGCTGCCGTTAACGACGACGACAATTCCAACAGTTTCAATCATGGTGGCTTCCATTTCCCATATAGTAGAGCCAGCCAACTATGGCCTGATCATTAGAATGGAGATTTATAAATGTCTTGGCGAACAAAGCCAAAAGAGTAAACACAGAATCCGCAACGAAATTAATCCCCGAGTTATTGTTACTTTTATAACCGAGTGCACCCTATATGTATTGTATATGTATGTGTGTAGCTGCTCATTCAATTGCGAGGTTAACTACAACGATATACCGTTGTTGATGCTATGCGATCCTTTCTCTTTAACAAAACCATATCACTCGCTTGAAATTCTGAACTATGAATTTATACAATTGGCAACGCAATCGCGGACTCCATTCCATTTTCAAAGAAATGCCGCCGCGCCCGGCCGACTGATTGCTCTGGGAATTTCTTTCAAAACTGAAATCCATTGAATTCATCCAACTGAAAAAGCTGAAGTTGCAGAGCTGAGGGACACTTGAGCACCCATAAAATTACGGTCGAGTTCACATTTTTCGCTTCCTAGGTTGTGTTGTGTTGGTACTTGGTAGGTATTGCCCGCGTTCTTGACTTCATCGTCATCGCGGTGCTTGGCGATGCAGTCATTGGTATTTGTTTTGAGTTTCAGGAACTTGTTGGCTCAAATTAAACTAATGTGACCTAAACTCAAGGGAGAAAAATATGAAAAGTTAACCGAGAGTTAAACAATAATGTAAACGTGTTCTTAGAATTGCACTGCGTTGGCGTTGGTGGTGATTATCACGCATCAGGCTTAGCTAAGTGTGAAAAATAAAACAACATTTTAGGAGCAGTGAGTGAAACAAATCAGCAAATAATATAAGTTTTTCAGTTTAGAGAAAATCAGGATTTATTTTGAAGCAAAATTGGTTCAGTTGTTCGTTCAGGAAAAAAGTGGTAGTGGTAGATTAATTTTAAATACTTTAAAAGACATCGAAACTAATAAAATATATCTTAAGTCGGTTAATTTGCAGCTCAGTACTTATCAGATGGCAAAATGTTATTGGCTTTTTAAGTTTATAGTGATGCCATACTATCTCAAATGACGTTAACAAATTTTAGTTCCATGTGTCAAACTTGCACAAAGTAATACCCGACATAATTGATCATCTGACAATGCTATTCGACATATTGTTGACCGTTTTTGCACAATATTTTCTTTACAATGTGCAGTGGTACAAGTGTGCATATACTGAAAAGAACATTGTATTTGTTCTCTAGAGAGTTGAAAAAGCTCAACATTTATCGAATAACTTCTAAGCTTCGCTTATCAGCACACAATATCCATTTTGTTCAGGAATTTGAAGCCAAAATCAAAGCATGTATTGCTTTAAAAAACACCCTGTTAAAGTATCTATCATTTTTACTTGCGATTATAAGTACTAGAAGGCAAGTTATGCATTCGTCGAAAAAAAAAGTTTTGAGATAACAATTAAATATGACATTCTAGGAATTCTGTCCGTCTGTATGTCTGTCTGTCTGTCTGTCTGTCTTTACGTATATATGTACACCTACTGCCCAAACGGGTATGCCGAATTGCTTCAAACTTGGTATATAGAGTTTTTTAGGTATCTATTGTACAGAGGGGAAATTGAATTTTTTTTTAGCTCAAAAAATAACGGTACCTGCCATATCACCATTACGTTAAAGCATATTTTTCTCGGAAATGGCTCTAACAATTCTGATTTAAAAACTCAGTGCAGCTTTTTAGGTACGACCGATCATATGGTTGAAAAAAAAATTTAAATGTCTAAAAACGGTACTTTCCATAGGACGTTTTTTTTTGTTTTTGGCTATCTCGTAAATGGCTTAACCGTTGTTTTCGAAATTTCACACATATGTAGGTTTAGGATGCCCGATTTATACTGCGTACCAATATTTTTTACTAATATTTTTTTGTATTTTTAAAAGCATTTTTAAAAACAAAATTTAAAAAATATATATTTTTTAAACTGCTTATTAATTTTTTTTTTCAAAAATTATATTTAAATATATTTGCTGAATATCTATGATTGGAGTTTGTGAATTTTTTTGAAAAATGTTTTCAAAAAGTTGAAAAAAAAAGCTTTTTTTCTCAAAAACTGCTCCACAGATTTTTTAAATTTTTTTCTCATAAATTCAAATTTATCCAAGAAATAAAATGGCGTACTTTTTTTTTAGCTCAAATTAGTTAAAGTATTTATTTCAGAGTTTTGAATAATTATTTTTTCTTAGATTAAGCCGATTTAATCTTTTGCGTTTAAGTTTATATTATTAAATATTTAAGATTGTCCTACCAATTTTTTTTAGAAAAAAATTAAAGACATTTTGTATATATAAAAAAATTAAGTAAAACGCGACTTTAAATATATATTAAGATTTTTAATAGAAATTTTTTGCATACGATGTGATTGAACATAAGAGCAAGTTCGTGCGATCCAGTCGTACATTTCATTTATGTATAAAGTGATTGTTATAAATTAATACTACCTTCAACTTCAGTGCATGAAAGCTAAATTCTTAAAAATCACAAGGGTTGGTTTTAAATGAATGTGTCTTTGGTATGTCTAGGGTACAACCCTGGTTGTGTATACTATAATGGCACATGCGAAAGAAGCATATGTTTCTATTCGTTGGTCTTAGCGAAGTAATGTTAACTATAAACACAAGCTTGCTTAACAACTTATTGCATACAAAAATTGAAATTTTGAATGAATGATTCCCAATATAATCATACATAGAGTGACCATATTGACAATTTGGTCATCGGTGGAAAATATTTTCACATTAAAATACCTATAAAGCATGTCACTTGGTATTTTATATGTCAAAAGTGATATTCAAAATAAATTCAACTTCGATCTTTATCTTTCAAGAATGTTTTGAAAAAATACTTAGTGAACATTGTGTCAGTCATTAATGAGAAATCTTGGAAAACATATTGTAGAAAACAAATCAAAACAAAGGACGAATGGTCATCAGAACATGCTTGAATTTTGTACCTACATATTTATTTAAGTCCCTTAAAAGCCCTAAAGAAGTTCAAGTGATTTCATGTTGTTTTGATTATAAATCCATTAACACAATATCACACACTTCGAATAGACTTCGATAAGTTCGATAAGTAATTTATAAGATCCCTTAAGTCTGCCTGCACAGGCAAAATTTTATTCACTTTGACCAAATATATTGATAGCATATCAGACTTTTCCAGTAGACCGTTAAATATAAAATACTAACATTGCAGCTTCTATAAGGTTTCGATAAGTTCTTATCGAAGCTTTGGTAAAATGACTCTTGGAAGCCTTCTCGAATCTGAAATGTTAGTAGTTCTCTAAGACCTTATACAAATAAACTAAGCTGTTTCGAGTATAATCTTATAGTAGTTAATGCCTTGTAACTAAAAGCTATACATTTTCCAATCTATTCCATCTTAGTTGACAATGAAAAATATATAACATTTCAAAATATCTAGAAAGAAACATAACCTAATATCATAAAGAAAAAAAAGGATGTGTCATTTTGGTATACAGAATCAAAAGGTCAAAAAAGGACAATGTAACAACATAACCACATCAACACAACAAAATAAATAAATAAGATAAATCCCCATCCATTCCTTATAACCTGACAATAAATCCAGATACCCCTATTCGAAACGATAACGAGCGATGATAAAAAGCCGACAATAAAACTATATCAGCTTTTGGTTGAACAAATCAATGTACTTGGACTTAATGTTTAAGATATACCTACTCTTGTATGTATGTAGACACCAGAAAAAAGAATGGATTTCTTATACTCATCCCGGTATTAGATACGAGTTTATGTTTGAAAGGATTTTTATACAATTTCAATGTCAAGAAACCTTTAGCCCCGGGGTAAGATGCTTTTTGTTTCGTTGTTTTTTCTTTCTTTCTTATTTTTTGTGACATTCAATTGGAAAATCTTTCGATGGACATATCTCAGGGAGTCAATTCATTGGCGCCCGAAGGAATTCGCCATTTAATAATAAAAAAGGGATACTTTTACACTCGATATCATTCGAGTAAACAAATCATCCCACTGGCCGTGTTCATTGCCTCAATCGATAAGTGTGGAACTAATAGATCATCGCACAGTAGGAAAGCCTATAAGACATTATGTAAGAATCTAATTGGAAAACACATTACAATGTTCCAAATAAAAAGCCTTTGGAGTATTATAATAGTTAGTACGAATATTCGTCCATTTTTACTTGCGATATAGGTACTATTTATTGGGCAGGTCTTGCAATTAAAAAAAAATCCGAACTCGAGATTTTAATCAAACTTGACATTACGATGATAGAGAACACCAAAAAGTGGGTCTCGCAATTCCGTCTTCCTGTCTATATAACACTATAGGTTCGGCTGAAGCGATTTTCTTCAAACTTGATATTTAAAACACTTAAAGGTGATTGTCTAAAATAGGTTTTTAAATCGTTTTTAAGGCTCAAAACTAACGGTACCTGCCACGCAATTTTGTCTACCATCTTAGTTAACTCGAAAACGTTTTGTTAATTTTTTTTTTAACATTTTGTTATTAACGGTACATGTCATACAATCATTTTCTTAATTTTCTAGTTTTTCATGAACGGCTACACCAGATTTCGTTCAAATTTTTTATGTATCAGGTAGTTTGATTTCTAAATAATACTGCTTACCAACATTCTCGAAAAATATTTTTTTTTTTTGAAAATTCAATATTTCGAAAATGGGTGACCGATTTTTTTTTTAAATTCAGTTTTTAAATTTATATTATTAAATAAATAAAATTGTCATACTAAAAAATTTGTAGAAAAAAATTTAGAAATTTTGTAATTAAAAGAATTAAGTAAAAATACTAAAAACATATTGAGCTGTTTCTACTAAAAATCTTGTGCTTAAGATGTGATCGAACATAAGAGCAAGTACGTGCGACCCAGTCGTGCATTTTATTTTTATTCGCCGCGATTGACAATTTATGATTGATAATCTCTTATTTTGAGGTTAGTCGCGCATGCATTTTTTTAATTGAAGTGTGGATAGTATGTGGAACGCGAATAGGGTTTTTCAGTTCGTACGTAACAAGCGTTTGTCAGTTCGTAACAATCCGATCGCAATTTGTTTTTCTCAGATTTATCTTATTTTTGCAATAATAAATTAACTTTAGTATCTTAACTTTAAAAGAAATTATACTTCCACCGTTTTTTAAGGATTTGTTAACAATTAAGATTCATAAATCTCATGAATTGCATTTTGTCTTTCGTTGGTCGGTGGTTGTTGGGAACTCTTATAATGCCAGAAAAAATCTAACGATTAAATAAAAAGAACTTACATCAAAGCAAACGACAACTCCCAAATCGATCATTACAAAAAGAAAACAGTGTTGTCTATTGAAAGTTCTCTGTTTTAAAATCATACGAGTATATTCATATTAATTTTATTAAACAAAATTAATGAAGTTCAGGATTCTTGAATTTGGACTTTTAATATTTGGGATTTAAAAGCATTTCATGATTTTGTAATCGCAATTTTTGAATCCGTGATTTGCTTGAGTTATACTCTAGGTTCCAGATTATGGGGATAAATGAGGTTGACAATATATTCTGAATGGAATTAGATAACTCAGGATCAGAAGATATACTTTCCGAATCTATTTTGGACTACAAAGTATATTAATGCCTATTTATAAACAAAAAAAAAAACAAATGTAATTAAGTAATGGAAAATTATGACAAGAAAGATGATGTTATATGATCACACTTGTTCAAAAATTATTTCCTTCCCGACTTGATTTTTTAACCAGGGACCTTCCTGTTTAACCCCGCAATTTTAAAATTCACACTATTTTACTATTTTACTAAACAAAATTTCCAACAACAAAAATATTTCTAAAGCTCGTGTCTTAAATCCTTCATTCAACACCAAGAAAAAATAAAATGCACGACTGGATCGCACGAACTTGCTCTTATCTATTCTATAAAAATCTAAATATATTTTTAAAGTCATTTTTAACTCAATTTTGTATATGCATATACAAAAATTTCATTTATTTTGTTCTAAAATAAATTGGTATGACAATATTAAATATTTAATAATATAAACCTAAAAACAAAAGATTAAATCTGTTTAATTAAAGAAAAAATAATTCAAAATTCTGAAATAAATACTTAAACTAATTTGAGCTAAAAAAAAGTACGCCATTTTATTTTATCTTGTATAAATTTGAATTTGTGAAAAAAAAATTTAAAAATCTGTGGAGCGGTTTTTGAGAAAAAAAGTTTTTTTTTAAAACTTTTTGAAAATATTTAAAAAAAAAAATCAAAAGCGCCAATTCATAGGTATTCAGAAAATACAAATAAATATAATTTTTGAAAAAAAACTGACAGACTGACAGACTGGCAGACTGACAGACTGACAGACTGACAGACTGACAGACTGACAGACTGACAGACTGACAGACTGACAGACTGACAGACCGACAGACTGACAGACTGACAGACTGACAGACTGACAGACTGACAGACTGACAGACTGACAGACTGACAGACTGACAGACTGACAGACTGACAGACTGACAGACTGACAGACTGACAGACTGACAGACTGACATACAGATGGACAGAATTTTTAGACCATCTTTTTTCGTCTTCGCTATCATCGTAATGCCATGTTTGATTGTTATCTCACAACTTTTTTTTTCGACGAATGCATAACTTGCCTTATAGTACCTATAATCGCAAGTAAAACTTTACACAGCAGCGCAGCGAGATGGATACACATGAATTATAAGGAAATAAGAAATGCTTATTCCACCTCTAATCTACGACTTTCCATAACCATAGAATATAAGTTAATCCGCGAGTAAAAATTTACTATTTAATAAAAATAATTGGTCCAGCCCAAAATCTATATGAAAAATGTCGAATGGCAGAATATTTTATTAGTGACATATTGCACTTAACCCTCGAGTAAAAGATAAACAGCCACTAAATCGTGTTTTTTAATACGGTTCATTGAATTTATTCGTTATGACTCTTGTCGATGGTATTTGATAGGTGAGAATCTTCAAGGATCGCCGGCAAGCTGCTGAGAGATGAATATTGTGATGCAATACACTTTAATGTTCTGCAAGACAAAATAAGAAATGAAAAAACAAAATACAATCAAGAAGGCTGGAAATATGGGCTTGTCAACAAACTCGATCTTAAAAGTTCAATCTCAAAGGTTTTATGAAAATTCGTCTATAGAAGTTGCCCAGCATAAACCATAAAAAAAAATTTTAAAAAAATACTATTAAAAATAATTAAATCATCCCCACTGTATATGTATGAGCCTTCCAACAATACATCAAACAAGCCGGAAGTTTATCGAGTAATCGAACATCTGGGCATGAGCAACCAAACCGACCGACACATAGGGACAAACCTATTAGTAACTTCCATTGTGTGGCTATAATCAATTTAAAAAAATTTAATCAATTAGCACTCAGTAGAACGCAGTTCAATTGTAAAATACTGCATCGGCAGTGAAAGTAATTTAAGGTATCGCTGTGTGTGTGTTTGTAAACATAGAAGGCACAATAAATTAAATTGAAATAATATAATTTAATTACGAAGCCGCATCTGTCAACTGTCACTTTGTTTTAATTAATTTGTTTTTTTTTTTGTTTTATTTTTATTTTGTTTAATATTATTTTAGCCGTTTTAAATTGTTTTTTTTTTGTTTTTATCCAGTAGTTGTTATCTATATTTATTTTTTTTGCGATTACAAAAAAAATGCAACTGCTGTTTGCGATGGAACTTAATTGCTTTCATTTGTGCCAATAATGAGTGTTATGCATATATGAAGATTTATGTTTTGAGGAAACTCTGTCCATCAACTGGATATGGGTGCTTTTCATACAAACATTTTAATTGGATTTATCGGAGTAACAGAGGGAATTTTCAGTCCTTTTGTTTGGTTCTATGGAATTGGAGCCAAAAAGACTGTATGGTACTGTGTTGACTGTTTTTTATCAAAGTAAATTTCTGTTTTAATAGTAAAAACCAGACCACAAACAGTCCACAAATTAATTGTGAACTTTCAACTCATTTGGGTAAGCGTTCATATGAAATTCCTGCAGACTTCTGCTAAATCAATTGGGGGCGTGTGCCTATAAAAAACTTCGGAGGTAGTACAATCGTGAAAGCCAATAATCAAGAGAACCAATATCCCAAGTTCCAGAATACATAACTCCAAAGTTTTAAATGGCTAAGTACTTCATTTGGCGTTCAAAAGAGTTCTTGATGTCTGGGTGGACGGCTATCAAAAGATTGAATATGCGACGTTCAGGACACGCTCAACACGATGACAATTGACAACATTTTTATTAATCAACATCAGTAACTTGGGTGGCTTGGATTTTAACTTCATCTGGTGGTGTCTGTCAGGAAGGATATACTTATTCTGTTAATCTGGTGCTGCGATAAAGTGTAATGACACCTCGCTGGCGAGTGCTCGCGAAAGTCTTCAAAAATCTCGATATAATGGTAGTATCCTACCCATTATTCTCAATAGGCGTTCCTCCACGCTGCCAAACCAATACCGTATGGATTTTCCCTAGTCTTATAGCCTTTCTTCGAGCAAATGGGACAGAATTTGTCCAGGCCTGCCCTATAAAAGACGAATCCATGTAGATCCCCATCTTAATATCATTCAACCAGCTGACCCGGCGAACTCTCTTCCGCCTTAGATTCAATAAATAAGCAGATTTTGGATTTTAGTAAGTTGAATTTTTATTAGTAAATACAAATAAAAAAAATAAGTACAGGGTGGCCCACGAATCGTGCTACAATAAGAAATTTAAATAACTTTTATTTTAATCGATGTATTTCATTAATTTTTTTTTATTGGATTAAAAATTAAATTTTATTTTAAATAACTAATGGTTTTTAAAGATGATAGACCGCAAATGACCTCCACGGTCATCCACGCATATGCGGCACCTGATCAGAAAATTGTTCATTGCGGCCTGAAATGTTGAAATTGGGATCGCCTCAATTATTGTCTTAATGGACTGCTTCAATTCAGTCAAATTCGTGGGTTTCGTTTTGTACACTTCCTGTTTGACATAACCTCATAAAAAAAAGTCTGGCGCAGTCGGGTCAGGTGACCTTGGTGGCCAGCGGAAAGTGCAGTTTCTGGATATCAATTTGTTTGGGTATTTTCGTTGGAGCACCGCCATAACTTGTGTGGCTACGTGTGCACTTGCTCTATCTGGTTGAAACCAAATCGTGCTGAAGGGAATACGTCTTCGGAGAAGCTCTGGGCAAAAAAACTCCTTCAACATCCTTTAATAACGGTCCCAATTGACAGTTTGTGTTACACCGTTTTCTTCAAAGAAGTATGGCCCGAGAACACACCTTGATGAAACTGCGCACCACACAGTAACTCGTTCTGGGTGCAGTTCCGTCTCATGGAGTATTTCTGGATTAAATTCACTACATATACGGCAATTTTGCTTGTTAACATTGCCGTTTAAGTCAAAATGGGCCTCATCAGACATGAACAAACAATTTATGAATGTGTTGTCTTCTTCGGCCATTGCAATCATTTTTCGGCAAAATTCCAGGCGAACAGGCAAATCCTGAGGGTTTAACTTGCTTGTAATTTGGACTTTGTACGGAAACAAGTTTAAGTCATCATGAAGTATCCGTTGTAATGACCGTCTGCTAACTCCAATTTTGCCCGATAAGTTTCGAGTGGTAACACTTGGATTTGCCTGTATTGCCGATGCAACAGCCTCGATTGTATCCTGAACCCGAACATTGGGATCTCGATGATACGGTCTTCGTTCCATGCTTCCAGATTCGGCAAACATGGTCACCAGCCTCATAATGGTCCATCTACTCGGGGGAGTACCGCTTAACTCTAGCCTAAATTCCCTTAGGACGGAAATGACGGACTGCAAAGAATGGTATCGCTGCAGTATCCAAATCCTTTTTTTCAGTATCGCAAGCATTCATATTGATAAACCTAAATAGTAGCCTATAAAATAAAAAAAATAAGCCGATTACTCGCACTGAAAAAAAGTTATTACGTTTTATTTTTGTAGCACGATTCGTGGGCCACCCTGTTATTTATTTCAGAACGTTGTTAGGTAATTAAATTTAAATTGAACAACTATACTTAGTTAATTGTGATAAAAGACAAAAGAAAGAAAACAACAACTATTTATAACTTTTTTAAAAAAAGATAAAAAACAATAATGAGGATATCGTTGTGGCTGAACATGAAAGTGTCCCTTCCAGTTCAAATAAAGATAGTAAGTCTGCTGAAGTTTTGCTTTTTGAACAATTTAGTTTTAATTTACTAGTAAATTACTTAAAAAGAATTATAACAATATATGTGATTTTTTTATTTGTAAACGTTAAACAATCGAAAATTCCGATTAGCTTGGTTGAGCGAATTCAACTGGTTGAGCACAACCAGACCTCATCTACCACCGAAACGCATTTTTGAATGCGAATGATATAAAACGATCAGTTGAAGGAAAACATATTTCAGTTAGTACTCAATTGAATCAAGAAAAGTGTAATAAAATTTCAAGGAATAAAAAATTACTTATTCCGATAATTGAAGCCATTTTACTATGTGGTCGTCAAGAATTGGCTTTACGAGGGCACCAAAATAGTGATCCTATAGATCTTACCAATAACACCAAAGAACGGGGTAATTTTCGTGCTATATTAGCCTACAGAGCCAAAGGTGATGAAGAGCTTCACGCATTTTTGCAGGGGACAGAGCGCAATAAATATTTAAATCCTCTGGTGCAAAATGAGGTCATTGATGCGGCCTATAAAATTTTAATACAAGACTTGGTGAGTCGAGTGAAAAGTGCTAAGTCATTCACAGTATTAGCTGAGGACACGGCAGGTATATGCGGTATGGAACAAATTACCATAGCTTTGAGGTACTCTGACACTGAAAAAAAAGAGTTACTCGAGGAGTTTTCTATGTTTGGACCTGTAACAGATCTGACTGGAAGTGGCTTAGCAAATGCTATATTAACCAGTCTTGAAAATATTTATGTTGATTTGAGTTATTTAAGAGGACAAGGATACGATGGTGCCGCTGCGATGTCAGGACGTTTAAAAGGCGTCCAAGCTTTAATTAACAAAACACACCCCATCGTTCCGTATGTTCATTTCATGGGACACACTTTTAACTTAGTCGTCTCCGATGCTTGCTCCGTTCCCATCATTCGAAATGTTTAAGCACAATAGAGTCTGTTCGAAACTTCTTCATCTCGCCAAAACGCAAATCAATATTAAACAATTGTATCGAGAAATTGAATTTGAGAGCTTAGTCCTTAAAACGCGTCTCCCAAACAAGATGGATTGAACCTTTGCACATATTTTTACGTTTGGTTTGCCTCTTAGTAAAATGTTGCAAACAAAAATATTGATTTAAAAGCAATTGTGAATCATGCTGACAACTTGTTGGCGGTACTTGAGGACATGCGTGAAAATTCTGAACTACAATTCGCAGACATTTTTAACTTAGTAAAAGCTAAAGCGCAAGATCACGATATTTCCATTTCGCTTCCAAGAATCGCAAAACACCAGCAACATCGCAAAAACTTACAAGTGAATGATGTCGAAAGTTATTTTCGAATCACTGTTTTTCTTCCTTTCATTGATACTTTTATCTCAATGCTTAAGGAAAGGTTTACATCACACCGGAAGCTATTTGCTGGCTTTTCTGCTCTACTTGGAATTTCAGGTGAAGAAAGAAGCCTAAATATAGATGATTTTCTTGAGTTCTATGGGGATGATCCGTTCTTAGACAGTAAAACAGTTGTCAACGCTGAAATGTCCCTTTGGCATCAATCATGCGGAACTAAACTTTATAACACTGCAATTGATACAATCGGAAATTGCGATAAGGATAGATGTCCAAATGTGTTTAGGCTTCTACAGTTTATGATTACACTTCCCGTATCCACTGCAACAAGTGAACGGTCGTTTTCTACCTTGAAGCGAATCAAATCATATTTAAGAAATACCATATGTGAGTGACAATCATTCAATAGAAGTCAATATGATCATCGACATTCTTGCTAAAAACTAAAATCGTCGTTTGGAAATAATATTATAGTTTCAATATTGTAACATAATATGTTCATACAATGTATTCAACAAAGTCATATTCTTATCTAAAAAAAAAATTTTCCCCCCTCCAGAACAAAGTTCTTGTTACGCCACTGTGTTAAGCACATTAAATTTTGTTCTTAACAGCGTTGTTCCATAAAAAGACGCGTAGAATTTAAAGCTTCCAAACTCTATGGTATATTCTGTCGATAAATCAGTAAACTATGTTTGAGTGAAATTTCTTCCTCTAAAATAATTCAACTGAGCTTAGAGCTCAAATTCGGAAGAATTGTTAAGTACAGCAGAAATTCTTTCTTTAGATGTTCATCGCAAATGCGGAATCCCTCATCTAGCTTTATTGCATTTTGATATTCATATTTCAGAAGTTCCAGACCAATGTGTAGCGATATTTCCATTTAAATCCTTCTTTGGAATCCTTAAGAACAGTTGTCTCGATTAATTTTACTGTAGATTTTTATCCTACCAGGAAGGGTTATAATTTGGCAACTGATTTGTGGACTTATCAACTTTTGAAATGGTATAAAAGCATAAGCAAAAAAACTTATAACCCATCTTCCGAAAAAATACCATTTAATGGACAAAAGGGGAAATACCGAGAATTAAATCGACTTTTTAATGATTTTTTTATGACGACAAATTGAGGTGGCGTACCAGAAGACTTAGGGGATTTTTTCCACCCATCCAGTCATCGTCTGTGTATGGATTTATAAAAAGCCCCTACCTGCTCATTGAGCTATAAATATATATATATATGTATTGGTACTAAAATAATCTAAGTAGAGATAGAAAATCCTTTAACACTTATTTTATCTTATCTTATTTATTTTCGAAAGCCAAACTTTATTCGTATGTGTGTACCTTTGGGAAGTTCGTGTGAACTCTGAGCAAAGAATTGCACCTCAGTGCTTTCATTCATTCAATCGCAAATAATTTATTTCATTTCAAATTGAAAATATCTCAAAGATAGCAAGACGGAAAATAAAACGTGTAGCAGACCTTCTTTCTTTAAACTTAAGTTGATCTTAATTCACCAAACACCTATCACTAAACTCACACAACTATTTTCACAGTGGTAAGTTTTTTATTTTATTTTTAAACTTATTGAGCACTCAAAGACTGACCGATGATGACACGTTCGACAAAGTGTCGGCAAGGGTGATATCTTTTTTGGAAATCTTTAACTGGGCATTGGTCAAATTCACCCCAAATAGGGTTGTGTTCCATTTTACGTTTTTGTTTGTTTGTTTTGAACTAAGAACTAACTATAGATGGACGTGGTTGGTATAAGGGAACACAGGTCTCTGTCAATTAAATCTCTTCTAAGTGAAATCTGTGAAAGTGCATTACATACTTAATTACGTTGGCTAATGATATCCCGAACTAATTGAATCGAAAACACTCAATGCCAAATGAGATGTCTTTGGAAATAGTTTTTTGATAAACTTTGTAAATGGTGAAGACCGACCATAAGCGTCATCAAAATTCAACAAACGTTTTCGCGACGTACTCAATTATTTAAATTTGCGCTTTAAACGTATTGATTAAATAAGTGCTTTTCGTTTCGACTTCTTCTCATATCTTTGTATAGCTTGTCATCTGCGTCCACCACGGAAATTAAACAAGACCATGTGCTGTTTATCGAATTTCTTCAAACTTTTGTTACTGAAGAAAGTTGTCTAGCTGACTGGCTGTGAGCAAACTCCTACAAGCACTCCTACAAGCACTGCGTCCAAATCGTTTATCGACCTTTCCTGGAACAGTTGATTTCTGCATCTTATTTGTAGAAGGACTACATTGGAAAATGACGCATGCAACACATTTTTATCAGCAGTCAAATTATATCAATATCAACAGTACGTGGTTGGTTTCCGACGGTCCCCGATCGAAGTACTAACCACGCGCAACGATGCTTGATATCGCTAATCTATGGCCAAAAATTTAGCTTTATTATAAAGATAAAGGTTTGCCATTATGTTTTAAAAATGATTTCGGGAAAGTAGCCACTGCGTCTGGCTCGAATAAATTCCAGTCGAGAGGCCAAATTTTCGACCACTTTTTGCAGCAATAATTGAAGCCGTATGCCAAGGCGTCAATCGTCTCGGGATTATCTGCGTAGACAAGCGACTTCACATAACCCACACAAAATAGTCCTGCGCTGTTAAATTGCACGATCCTGGAGGCCACCCCATGCCATGCCACAGGCCCACGACGAGAAATAATGCGCTGACCAAAAGTTTACTTCAATAAATTCACTTCAACATCCTCCAATTCAGGCACAAAAAAGTCATTAATCATGGCTCTATAGCGTTCCCCATTGTCTGTAGCATTACGGCCGGCTTAATTTTTGAAGAAATATGGACCAATGAATCCCTCTGCCCACCAAACAGTGACTTTTTGAGGATGTAACAAGCCGACTCCACTAGCAATAAATGTTCCTATAATACTCATCCTGACATGAAATCTCCAATGGAGTCGCATTGTTTCTTCTTGTGTTGGGATATCAGCGAGCTCTTTCTTCGGTTTTGTCTTGATAACGATGCCTGACATCAAATTTGACGGCTGTGTTTTTTTTTTAACGTTTGTTTGTACTTTAATTCTTCAAGTACACCATTTTTATTAGTTAATGCTCATTAACAGGAGTATATCGGTCATAAAACATTTTTTTCATGAAATCCATTTTCGAAAACCCTTTTTAAACGGCCTTACTACACCTCTGCTTATACTGCTTAAACGAATTGTCAAGACATGAACTGCACAGCCAAGACAAACGACAGATATTTCGTTCGCGATAAAGATATCAAGTGGAGTCGGCCGAGACCCAGTGTCTCGACAATGGCTTATGTATTATGATCACTCCAAATACGACAATTTTGCTTGTATCCATTTAACCAAAAGTGAGCTTAATCCCAGAACAAAATTTTCTTGTAAGTATCGGGATGCGTCACGCGAACCAAACCATTATTTTGGTAATAAATTTGCACGATTTGTAAACTTTGTTCAGGAGTAATTCTATTCAATATGAAATTGCAAATCAAATTGAGCATAAATCAAATGACAGCCGTCAAAAAGACGAACTCCGAAAAAAGTATTGCCATATTGAAAACCACCTCTAAAAAAAAAACACCCTCTAAAATAAAGCCATCCTTGTGTCGGATGTAAAACAACGACAGCCTTAGTTAAATCCACCCACTGACACGTCCAACTATTTTATTTCATGGTTTCTCGGAAATTACTTTATTGCTTGGAGACGACTCAAATGATTTGGATGACATTTTCAGACTTTATATTTTTGTGCAAGAGAAATTTGTTTTTAAATTATTTTATTCAAATCCGACTTTCATCATTTCTTGGTTTATTGGAAATGATTCTAATGATATGAATCGAAATTTCAGAGTTTGATATTTTTATAAGCACGAGAAAAATTCCAAAAAGTAAAATCCGCCCAATGACACGCCCACTTTTCTGTTTTCTTAATTTTTCGAAAACGACTCAACCGATTTTTTTTTTATTTATTTTATTGAACAATATAACAATTAGAAAGTTTGATTTAGGAAATTCCGCCCACTGCCACTCGCACTTTTATTATTTTTTTTAATTTCTGAAAAACAACTTAAACGATTTTAAAGAATTTTTTAGAGTTTATTTATTAAACAAGAATACAACAAAAATATTATGATCGAGAAAACAAAACATTTATTTAGAATACATAAATTCAGTTGACTGCAACGCCAACTTTTATTATTTCTAATAGTACCTTTGGAAATGGCATTATAGGAGATGTCATTTTGTATGTAGTTAAAATTTTACATTTCAAGTTTATCTAAGAAGGTATTATTTAGGAGGTTAGTCAGGGGTTACCAAGAAATGTTGATTTTTCGCTTCTGATTCTTAAGACTTTCTATAAATTGTAATGATATACTTTTTTACGTCCCCTACCACCTCCATCGCGAGTCATTCATCAGGTATCCCGCCATAACTTTAGAAGCCGTCACTGATGAAATATAGTGGAGAACATGTGAGTTTTTCTACCATTTCACTAACAATGACAAGCATGCAGTTGGCAAATCAGAAATGTCAAAGTTCAACCAGAAAAAGTCTTTTTCAGTTGTGTTTTCGTATCTTTCTTCCCTCTTTATTTCTACATAAACATATTAAAGACGAAGACAACCACACCTGCGATTTTTATCATTGATTATCTCTTGGTCCCTTTTCGGTTCTTTTGAATGCTTTTTACAATAATGTAATTTTCAACAAAGTTACCTTTTTCCAAGTTAATGAATAATGTCTCCTCTTGCCTTACTCCGCTTAAACGTAGGATAGATCGCTGAACATTACAATAAAGCAAAAAGAAGGAGAAACGATAACTGAAATATTTGAAAACTCAGCATGTGTTCAAAAATCACAGGCACAAATTGTAACATGCGGTCTCCATTAGCGATGAATCTAGAGCATGCTTTAAAGCATGCTCTCAATATCGCGAATGGAGACCGAAATCGCAGCTTTATTTTCATAGCATGCGATGGAAAGCATGCTTTCATCGCATACTGCTCATCGCTTGCAGTATAACTTCCAAATATCATTTGTTGTTGTTGTTTCTACCAGCATCAGTTGCCTTCGACATTCTTCAGTAACAAAAAAAGTATGCTATGAAATGCCAACCAACGAAAATTTGTCTGTCTATGCTACCTGCTTTCTGCTATTGCTATTGCGTTTGCTTTTAAATTTATCGCTAATGGAGACCGCGTGTAAGGTATAATAGCATTCTAATCGGTTCGGTTTTACGTTTATGGTTCGTGCATTTACTTCGTATTTTTTTTTTAAATGTTTGGTGAAATTGGTAAGGGGTATATTAAAAGGTAAAAAAGTCCCTCCCATATTCACTAACCTTTATAATAATATCCCTTATAAAATTCCCCAACCATTTAAAAAAAAACAGGATTTGAATGCGTAATCCCTTATCAAATTCCCAAACCATTTTAAACAAAATTGCGTGCGTTACTTCCTTGCCGAGAACGTAGATGTTACAAGACCGCACCGATCCCTCAGATCCTTAGTCCGGGCCTGTCGAAATGTATTAATATCAATCGAACGACATATCGACGTACTTTCCCACAACTTCTCCTCAGTGGCCCTTCAAGTTCTAGCTTGCACCTTATTCCTTACACTCGTATCTCTTAAGGCTGCATCCTATACGTTTTCAACCTAGTCTGCTAGTCTGGAAGTGATTTAAGTGCTTACAGTTTGAAGTTGTGGAAAATGAGTAATAACACAGTTCGGAACCATATAACTATGTCGCGGCACGAAGCTCTAATTCACACTCACTAAACTATTCATATACATATCATTTATTCAATTTTACCATGAAAATTAGCTTTGGCTGCTCCCATCATAGCACTCGAATTTATGTACATACATCGCCGAGAAGCACTCAAATACATTTACATTCCATTATATTTACTTATTTACGGGAAATGGATCTTTATCCTCTTAGTTTCCGAGTCATAAAAGTAGTTTGAGTAAAAATGTGGGAATTTCGACAATATTAAGCGATGGGATGATGTTTGCGGAATATGGGAATCTATTGTAATGTTGTATTTAATTTTTTTTTACTTTGTTGTGCGGCAATGATAAGCATTCAATGTTTATTAAAGGACCTAGAGTCAATTAATGGCAAACTGGGCTTAAGTACTTGTTGTAATGGTAATTGATTTGATATACCCTGTAGTATATGGAAGTTGAATTGCCACATTGAAATTGTTTGCAAACATTTCGGTTATTAGTTGGTTTTGAATTAATTATCCATACCTACATAGTATTTTAGGAATGTGTGCTTATTTGAACTAAATACGTGTCAAATATTCTGGGTGATAGATTGTCAGCGTATTCCTGAATTTCCACAATAGAACAAACACATAAAGCAATAAGTATTTTCCAAAAGCGACAGGTGTTTTTACCGCCCCTTATTTACGACAAACTAATGAGAGTTATGTCACATCCGTTTTTATTTTCGAGTTCATATATACTATTTTCGAGGGGTGGTAATACTAACTTGACTGTCAAGTTAGTGTGCTTAGGGGCATTTAAAAAAAAGTCGACAATTAGGTATTTATTATTTTCCGTTCACTACAAATTTACGACAATTAATCCAAAAGTGGTTCTATTAAAATTTTGTAGTGGTGGCAGACACAACCACAAGATTCTTAAGCTAAGTGTACGCGATTGGAAGATCTTCCAATATTGGCAGATTTTTCGCAAAAAAATTAACCAATTTTCTATCATCCTTAAACTAGGTTGGTAAACATCCAATTTAATCTGTCAAAAGTGACAGAAAAAAAAATTGGCAGCAATCGTCTGCCAATTTTCCAGCAGAAAATAGGCAGACTTCTTCCAATCGTTTGAACTCGTCTAAGCACACAATTTTTCTTAATTTCAATTAATTTTACCCATTTCGACTAATAATTGGATATTGGATGATGTTCTTGCCAGCAACATCATCCAATGTGTAATTGCCAGATAATTTGTTTTAGGAAACAACAAAATTAATTTATTGGCTTTCGAAAAAAATTGAAAAAGTGTTTTTTAAAAGCACGAAGATGGATGCGAAAATAAATAAGAAGCTCCTTAGTCACCGTCCGTCAAAATAGCGAAGAAGAAGTCTTATATAGGGAAGGTAGAAAAGAATGGGATGCACGAACAAGCTTTGCAGTTCATTCAGGAGATCGAGACAAGGTGATGTTGTTTTTTCACAACGAGCTACTTTCACATAAAGTTCACTTCTAAAATAGTTTCTTATTCTATATCATGTGTCAAAAAAATTGTCCTCCAATGAGTATACCAATTTCTTGTTTTCTAAAGTCTTCCAACCGTGTAAACAGATAATTTTTAATTGGTAGACAACAAATTGTCAATTGTCAGCCAATTTTCTACCAATAAATTGCCAATTTTTGTATAAAATCAACCAACTGTATAAACGGACAATTTGTACTTGATAGAAAATTGGCAATTGGCAGCTCATTAGCTGTTATTGGAAGGCTTTTGACAGTTCAGTAAATATAGGAAGATCGTCCAATAGTGTATACTTAGCTTAAGTAGTCACAACTAGTAAAATGGCATCTAATTTTTGGAACTTATGCCAATTTATTCCAAAAAAAAAAAGAAAAACAATTAATTAATTGCTAATTAAATTTTTGTATTAGCAAAACATTTCTTTAAAAAAATATCAAAAACTTCTACGCCACTTTTGAGCATTTAATAATGTATGTATATATTTAAAAATATAATTTTAGCAAAATTCGCCTATTTGTTTTCGAAGTAATGTTTTTCAAAAATTTAATATCTTTTCGAAAATATAAATATATATTTATTAGTATAAGATAAATCGAATTCAAAGAATATTCTGTATACAAATTTTGATCGAAATTAGTTGAGCCTCTATGGTATGTCACAATCCCATATTTTTAATATCTTAATCTTATTACCTTAAACTTGTATAATATAAACGGTGATTTTTTAAGAGCTTGGTTTTTGAAAATTCAAAAAAACACAGAAACTTGTAAAAAGTGAATGAAATTTTTATTTGGATCGATAAATCAATTTCTGCCATTTACTTTTTAAAAATAATTTCACTTAAATGTTGCCCGCGGCTACGCTTCAGGTGGTCCATTCTGAAGGTCCAATTTTGGCAAAATTTTTCACACATTTCGGCCGGAATCTCACCAATGACGCGTTCAATGTTGGCTTCCAAGGCAGCAATCGTGTTTGGCTTGTCCCCATAGACAATAGACTTAACATAGCCCCACAAAAAATAGTCTAACGGGGTCAAATCACATGATCTTGGTGGCCAATTGACTGCGCCAAAACGTGAGATCAACTGCTCACCAAATTCGCCTCTCAATTGATGCATGGTTTCGCGTGCAGTGTGGCATGTGGCACCGTCCTGTTGGAACCACATGTCGACCGAGTTCAATTCTTGCATTTTCGGCAAAAAAAAATCTGTTATCATCGAACGGTACCTTTCTCCATTGACCGTAACCCTGCGGCCTTCATCGTCCTTGAAGAAGTACGGCCCAATGATGCCGCCTGCCCATAAACCGCACCAAACAGTGCATTTTTCGGGATGCATTGGTAGCTGCTGAATTGCCTCTGGCTGCTCTTCACTCCAAATACGGCAATTCTGCTTATT
The DNA here is from genome assembly GCA_910595825.1 of Philhelius pedissequus. Taxonomy (NCBI): domain Eukaryota; kingdom Metazoa; phylum Arthropoda; class Insecta; order Diptera; family Syrphidae; genus Philhelius; species Philhelius pedissequus. Next base: position 209,365,754 of record OU343161.1, on the reverse strand, counting down.
CACGTATCCATTTAGCCAAAAATGAGCCTCGTCGCTGAAACTATTCATGATGAAATGGCAAACAATACTGAATCGAAATGTCAAATGTTCGTGGAATTTGTCATGTGTGATCTGTCAAAAATATAAACGTCAAAAACCAAGTAGCAAAAAAATCACCCGTTACATATATATTAGATTTCTCGAAAACGGCTCTAACGATTTGGGTGAAATTTTAACACTTTGCTCTTATGAAGGGGAAACAATCAAAAAAATATATTTAGATAAATCCAGCGTGGCGTCCACTTTTCTTGTTTCCCAATTTCTCGGAAACGATTAATCAAACGATTTTAATGAACTTTTAAGAGTTTATTTTTATGAACGAGAAAAAAGCACATTTTGTCTATTCGAAAACAGGTGTAACGAGTCGCATGAAATTTTGTTGGTTTTGTTTTCATGAGCAGTCGCATGAAACTCTTAGGGTTTCATTTTGATGCGCGAGATGAAATTAAGAAATTGTTTTTAGTAAAAAAAATCCGCCCACTGACACGTCCAATTTTGTGTAATTACTGGTTTCTCAGAAACGACTCTGCTCCTCAGAAACAAATCAAACGATTTGAATGAAATCTTCGTCGATTGCTCTTATGGGAAATGCAAACAAACAGATTTTAGAACAATCCTGCCCTGGCCACGCCTTCTTTATTTTCATTTTGGTAAATGGCTCTAACGGTTAATATAAAATTTCCATAGTTTGCTTTTATGATCGTGTAAAACAATTAAGAATGGTACTATGAAAAATCCATTAACTGCCACGTCTACTTTGATTTTCTTTTATTAAATTTGAAAACTCAAAGCTTATCATCTTTACTATTATATAAAGACAAAACAATTATTACTTATGTCACGGGTAATCTCAGAATGTATTCAACCGATTTACTTAAAACAAATTTTATAATTTTCTTTATTCTCTTAAGCATGTCTTAGGATATTTTTTATTTGTTTAGTACTTAAAAAAAAACGTACAATTTTTTGTCGCAGTTGATTAACATATTCACTTACGCTCTTAGACCTTCTGATATTTTACAAAACTGAGATTTTTTTTAAGAAGTCAATAGTTTTTTTGCAAATTTTAAGACCTAAACAATTTCCTAACTGCACTTATAAGCTGAGAAATAAATGTATTTACAAATTATATATTTTATTAATTTTTTGTATTTTTGCATCTATGAATTCGATTCAATCGCTATGACTGGGTAGCTGCTTTGTTCCATTTCATTATTGTTCCGTATTTGTTTACGTTTTCTTTTGTTTATTTGCTTCTTAATTTCTGTGTGCTAAATTGTTCGGTCATCGATTAACGTACGAAGAGAAAGTATTTATACACATATTCAAAATTAAACATACAAGTTTTAATTTTAAATATGTGTGTAGTAAAGGACATAATTATTTGCGTTTATTCTTTCTTTTTTCTCTCTGCGTCTTGAGTGGCCGTAAAAAGAGTTTTAAAGGATTTGTTTAAGCCAACAACTTTTAATTTATTACAATGTACCTGAAAATGCAAAACACCCTATCCAAATTTCAAACACCCTATTCCCTAAATAAAGTATACCATATTGCAAAATAAGCACTTTTTGTAGCTGCTCACCTCTCCTATTGCATTTATTTTCCCACAAAAATTAATGCCGAATTGCATATGTTAATTAGTATAAATAGTCTTACAAATTTATATTTATATTATAATAAAGTCACTTATATTTCGAAAGCCAAACAGATTGTTTAATTGTCATTGCTACCCCCCACCCGAGGTAAGGAGCAATTCTAGACATAAGACAAATCATCAGTCGAAATCAAAAGAGGTTTCGACTTTAAACAGGATTTAAGGTTTTTTTTTTTGAGATTTTCGTCAAACGATGCCAATTATTGCCAAGGGGACTCGGGCTGATATCATAAAAGCTTGCCCTAAATCATATTTTATTTGGAAGAGTGTCCAAAAACTTCAACTTCAAACCAATATGAGAGTAGAGCTTACTAAAAACACTGACAGTGCTGAGTTCGCATCTCTTCTGCTAAAAATTGGTGATGGAAAATATACTATCTCAGGTTCAGATAATATAATTCAATTAGCATTTCAGAAAATCGTTCAAAACACACAACAACTTATTCAGTGTGTCTATGGAGACTTGAACTCTTTGCAATCGATATCGTTTTCTTGGTTTTGCGAAAGAGCTATTGTGTCACCAAAAAATAGTTCAGTGGATGAAATAAATAACCATGTGCTCCTAAGCTTAAAAACAGAGTCATATCAATACAAAACAATTGACAGTGTTGTCGATGACAATGACATAGTAAATTACCGTCAAGAATTTGTCAATTCTATCAACCCTGCAGGTCTTCCATCCCACCAATTGAATTTGAAAGTTGGCACACCGATTATACTAATAAGGAATCTCAGTCCCCCAAACCTACTCAATGGCACACGCTTCCAAGTCAAAAAGCTTTGCAAAAATGTAATACATAAACGGTGATTTTTTAAGAGCTTGGTTTTTGAAAATTCAAAAAAACACAGAAACTTGCAAAAAGTGAATGAAATTTTTATTTGGATCGATAAATCAATTTCTGCCATTTACTTTTTAAAAATAATTTCACTTAAATGTTGCCCGCGGCTACGATTCAGGTGGTCCATTCTGAAGGTCCAATTTTGGCAAACTTTTTCACTCATTTCGGGCGGAATCTCACCAATGACGCGTTCAATGTTGGCTTCCAAGGCAGCAATCGTGTTTGGCTTGTCCCCATAGATAATAGACTTAACATAGCCCCACAAAAAATAGTCTTACGGGGTCAAATCACATGATCTTGGTGGCCAACTGACTGCGCCAAAGCGTGAGATCAACTGCTCACCAAATTCGCCTCTCAATTGATGCATGGTTTCACGTGCAGTGTGGCATGTGGCACCGTCCTGTTGGAACCACATGTCGACCGAGTTCAATTCTTGCATTTTCGGCAAAAAAAAATCTGTTCTCATCGAACGGTACCTTTCTCCATTGACCGTAACCCTGCGGCCTTCATCGTCCTTGAAGAAGTACGGCCCAATGATGCCGCTTGCCCATAAACCGCACCAAACAGTGCATTTTTCGGGATGCATTGGTAGCTGCTGAATTGCCTCTGGCTGCTCTTCACTCCAAATACGGCAATTCTGCTTATTCACGTATCCATTTAGCCAAAAATGAGCCTCGTCGCTGAAACGGACGTAGCTTGCGAAACACATTTTTCACAGAGCACGAATTTTGATAATAAATTTCAATAATTTGCAAACGTTGTTCAGGCGTAAGTCTATTCATGATGAAATGGCAAACAATACTGAATCGAAATGTCAAATGTTCGTGGAATTTGTCATGTGTGATCTGTCAAAAATATAAACGTCAAAAACCAAGTAGCAAAAAAATCACCCGTTATATACAAGTTCAAATTCTTACCGGACCTGCAGTAAGAACTCATGCACTTATTTCCAGAATATCAATGATACCAACAGATCTTCCCTTTCGATTCAGACGTCTACAGTTTCCATTAAAAAACCATGCTTTTGCATGACAATCAACAAAGCTCAGGGTCCATCATTTCAATTCATTGGGGTAGATCTCAGAGAAAAAGTTTTTTCCCATTGTCAACTATATATTGCACTTTCAAGAGTAGGCTCAAAAAATAAACATGTTTATTTCTTCATGAAAATGCTAAAACGGGTAAAATTGTCCCAGAAGTCTTGAAATAAAACAAATTTAATATGTGCGAATATCTGTTTTTTTTTAAAGAATTTATTGGACAACATCAGCTCTTAGGCTACGATAAGATTAACCTTTACTAAAAATATGACAGAAATCATAGAAAAGGCCTTGGTTGAGTTTTGATACGATATAACATTTATAGTAAAACTAATTATTCTTAGCCTTTGCGAAGCAACGCGAGCACGGGTCTGCTAGTACTCAATAAACTTTTATAAAAAAAAACGCAAAAATCTGCGGATATTGAACTTCTGATTAGACGCTTCTCATCTTCAATGCTTTCTTTATTATTAAGGATGAGCAATGTCTGACGGTAAATCTGTTATCAATTTGATTTCATTTTTCAAAATGCAAAACAAATCAGTACTTCGAAAACTAAAGTCAGTGGTCTTTTATTGGAATAAAATTAACTTTTCATACTGGACGTAATAAAATTTGTATGTCAAATTCGAAATTCCAAAAATTCCGAAGGAGCACGGGGCGGCCCAGGTACTGAAATGATAAATATTCTTCGCATGGCCGGCGCCTACTTAGTTGGGTTATAAAGTCCACAAATCAAGTGTCGACTTTTAAGCCACGAATTTCCCACGAAATACCTGCCTTCTCCATTTATTGTTGGCTTGTGTCTCATTTTTGACTTTCATATTTTTGAAAATGTGAAAATACCGCATTGTTCACTCGCATTTATTGCTTAAAAAGCTTTAAATCAAACTTTCATAAGTTGAGAAAAAACCCCTTAGAAATTGTATTCGAACCTTAACTAAATCATCACTTTTTATTTTTGTCTTCTATTTTTCCAAAACAAAAAAATACATCCACTTGAATATATAAATTTTGGTAAACAATTCAACCACCTTGAATAATAGTTTTGATCTATTTAAGCATTAATTTCAGACCCCTAACATAAACATGTCATTAATTTCTCGACGAGAGCGCACAAATACCTACATCATCCATCTGTCACCGAAACTGCACGACAGTAGGAAGAACGTAGCGCAATCCGTCGATACTAATCAGTAGCTGACTGCTACTTGCTACAGCGCCAGGCATATACCACCAGCTTACTTATATATATGAGCATGAGTATTACTGTAAATAACCTAATTTCCTCTTGAATGTTATCTTCATAAGTGTGTCAATCAATTACAAGGACTCAGGCTCATACATGTATTCTTACACGGTATGTGCATAGTTCCGTTTAACATGCAAAAGTAGACTCCATTAAAGTGTTTTCTTCGTTTAAACGGCTTTGGTTTGCTAGAGCTCTTTCGGGTTAAGTTAGATAAAATTTCAATTAAAATTTAATTAACATTTCCACTCACTTTCTCTTCTTTTTGACATCCTGAATTTTCGCTGCATGAAGGTGGACATTCATGTATTCTGTTGTTACCTTAAATAACTTAAAGATATTTGTATGTTTATATCGATGCTCTGTTGTTTGTTATTGTTCATCTTCTGCTGTTATTTGAGTATAACCGAATTTTGACTGAAATTGATAGAAATTTGCTGTTTTGGGCAAATGAAAGAGTTCTTTTTAACTTGGGTGTGCTGAGTTTGCTGAATCCGCTTTAGTTTTCTTTCAAATGGAGGATTTTAGGTCGGCGTTTTCGCACATTCTCTTAGATACTATTTTTTGGCAGTTGGTAGAGTTTCGACTATTTCCTTAATGATGTCGCAATTCTGGGGCCACGCACACGCAAGATGTTGGATACTTGACTTGCATCGATTAGTCTAAGGTCGATTTCATCAGTAGTGATGGGCATATTGGAAAGATTTAAAAAAATCGAGATATTAGTTTTCGAGTGATCCAAATAATCGAATAATCATTCGAATTATAAAAGAGTAAAAAAGATGGAATAGTTCACTGCTTTTTACTTGCGATATAGTTTGAAAAACTCGAGCTCGAGATCTTCGTCAAACTTGACATTATGAAGATATAGAACACCATAAAATTGGGTCCCGCAATTCCGACTGTCTGTCTGTCTGTCAGTACAACACTCTACAGCCTAAACGACTGTAGCGATTTTTTTTTTGTTCAATTTAACTATATGTCTGTAAGACCTACGGTCTGTTAAATGCAACCTGAATTGCACGGCACTAGTTAGAAGAAAGAGAATGATAGGAAAGAATTTTTTATTAGCACAGTGGATTTGAGAACCAGGTATTGACTGTCTCATTTTAACCCATTGGCGGCATCCAATTAAAATTGGAGGTATTGAAAAGAATGCGCCTAGCGTGGGAATCGAACCCACACGTCTAAGTTAGCAATGAAGCACTTTATCCACTGCGCCATTGCCAGTGATTTTTTTTCAAACTTGGTACTTAAGCGTTTTAGGTAATTGTCTTAAATAGATTTTCGAATGGTTGGGCAGAATACGTTAACTCAGTCGCCAACAAATATAAATGGTTTCTTGTAGAACACTATATATAGTTTTGGCAATTTTCAATTTTCTCATAAACTAGAAGACATAAAACCATCTAGTTTTCAGTGTTACAACCATTTCTTAATTTTGGACTTTCTCATAAACGGCTCACCGGATTTCGATCAAAAATTGTATGTAGGAGGTACTTTGATTTCTAAATAAAATCAGCATTCCAAAATTTCCGAAAGATATCTTTTTGGATTTTTGAAAAACAAACATATTTTTTTTTCGAAAATTCAATATTTTGAAAATGGTTGGACGATGTTTTTTTTTGAAATTCACAGATTTTAAATTTATATTATTAAGTACATAAAATTGTCACACTAAAGATGTAACTGGTTGTTTTTTACGTGCCGCATTCAAAGGTGGGTTCCTCTTTATTTTGTCATGTCGAATAGTCGTACAGTGTACTGATTTGCACCTAATTCTGTCTACCTCTCTCATTGTGGACTTCTTTTGAATCCTCTCCATTTTTTCCGTACACCTTTACTGTGTGCTAAAAATACGTCAAGGGGGTATAGTAATTAGAGTTGTACTGAATAGTGATTTTGGCCGGATTTCGGATATTCGGCCGCTCAGCTAGGCCGGATAGCCGAATATTCGGCGGCCGGATATCTCCCCTAATGAAAAGTGTAATAGTTAGCTTGTCTGATACTCAAATCAGATCGGCACAAGTAAAACCAACTTAAACATGCTTTTTTCCTTCTCCTCCACTTCCACAAGATATTCTTAATTTTTATACTGCATTAATGGCGCATTTGTTGTAATTAATGTTCTGTCATTTCATATACTGGATGAAGTTTGAGATTGCTAGTTGAGAAGAGAAGTTCATTACTTTCTGGATTTTTTAAAAATATTGCTGGTAGTGTTGTTGACATCGTATACGAAAACAAACGTAATCGTTTATTATTTATTTAAAAAGATCTTGAAGTTATTTTTGAATCCAAATTTTATTAACCACACCGAGTTTCTAGTTAATAAAGCAAACTCCATATTAGGTTTCATATACGCTTTTGATTTAAATGATCCTTATAAACGGTGATTTTTTAAGAGCTTGGTTTTTGAAAATTCAAAAAAAAACACAGAAACTTGTAAAAAGTGAATGAAATTTTTATTTGGATCGATAAATCAATTTCTGCCATTTACTTTTTAAAAATAATTTCACTTAAATGTTGCCCGCGGCTACGCTTCAGGTGGTCCATTCTGAAGGTCCAATTTTGGCAAACTTTTTCACACATTTCGGCCGGAATCTCACCAATGACGCGTTCAATGTTGGCTTCCAAGGCAGCAATCGTGTTTGGCTTGTCCCCATAGACAATAGACTTAACATAGCCCCACAAAAAATAGTCTAACGGGGTCAAATCACATGATCTTGGTGGCCAATTGACTGCGCCAAAACGTGAGATCAACTGCTCACCAAATTCGCCTCTCAATTGATGCATGGTTTCGCGTGCAGTGTGGCATGTGGCAACGTCCTGTTGGAACCACATGTCGACCGAGTTCAATTCTTGCATTTTCGGCAAAAAAAAATCTGTTATCATTGAACGGTACCTTTCTCCATTGAACGTAACCCTGCGGCCTTCATCGTCCTTGAAGAAGTACGGCCCAATGATGCCGCCTGCCCATAAACCGCGCCAAACAGTGCATTTTTCGGGATGCATTGGTAGCTGCTGAATTGCCTCTGGCTGCTCTACACTCCAAATACGGCAATTCTGCTTATTCACGTATCCATTTAGCCAAAAATGAGCCTCGTCGCTGAAACGGACGTAGCTTGCGAAACACATTTTTCACAGAGCACGAATTTTGATAACAAATTTCAATAATTTGCAAACGTTGTTCAAGCGTAAGTCTATTCATGATGAAATGGCAAACAATACTGAATCGAAATGTCAAATGTTTGTGGAATTTGTCATGTGTGATCTGTCAAAAATATAAACGTCAAAAACCAAGTAGCAAAAAAATCACCCGTTATAATAAAATCCCTTTGCGTTGCTTATGTTGGGTCGATTGTTTATTTTGACACGAAATGTTAGAAGTTTACATTGATTTTTTTGTTAATTATTATTAATTTTACAATAAAACATAATGGATTGCAAGACAATATTAACAACTTGCTTTGAACAACAATGAAAAAACGACTTCTAGTCGTTGAAATTAATCCATTTATGCTTAATTTAATAAATTAAAAAAAATCAATGTAAACTTTTATAATTTATAATTAAAATGTTTATATAAACTACCCCTGAAGAAGTTGGGAAAATCCAACGAAACGTAGGGTAAAAATATGAAGTAAAGTTACTTTATTTTTATACAGAAGAAAGTGACCAAAATAGCCTGAAAAAACCTTTGAACATCAAGTCATAAAAATAATTGGTGGAATTAATAAATTAAATTAACAAGCTATTAGTTATGAACTTATGTTAGTAATTATTATTTATTGTATATCCCTTTTTATTTTATGTTTTAAATGTATTATTATTTAGTCTAATCTCATTGTTATTATAAACTCTAATTGATGAAAGTACATAAAATAAAAATATAAATTAATAAAAGTACACATGAATGCAGAAAATCTAATTTTCATTCGCCATAATGTGTCTGTAGAAAACGTACAATATTAAATTGCTCTTTATTATATGAAATGAAATCAATCAGATAATAAAACTTTATATTTTGTTATTTTTCTTACTGAGAAAACGACTATCCGGTATTCGGCCGGATACAAAGAGGTTATTCGGTTCCGCCCGGATATTAAGAAACGAGCCGGATAGGCCGGATACCGAATACCTACCGGATATCCGTCACATCTCTAATAGTAATGCTTTCAGTGCGCGCAAAAAATAAACAAACAAACTTCAATAAATTCTGTTCCATGTTGTGATATTGATTTTATATTTAGATCACATTTTAAAGAAGACATGCCAACATTTTAAAGAAGACATGCCAACAGTCTGCATCGTTATTACTACTCCTACTTTGTGCCCTGACAAATGTTCTCAACCTCCACTTCCGCCTCCCTACCATACCTAAGCCCATGTGTATCGTTCAAATATCAAATCTTTCCCAAAGCCTTAAGAATGTTAAACAACATTTATTTACTTCTAATCCGGCTGTCCCGTTCGTACAAATCTGATTCTCAACTGCATTGCATTTTTTTTTTTTTTTTGCCACAACTGCATCCCATTATCCAGTGCAAGCAATAATTTGTTGCCAATCCTTGTTTTTGTTCCTCTCCTGTTATAGTGTTTTAAATCCGTTTGCACACTGAAGTAAGGATGAACATTAATCATCAACAACTCCTAGACTTCGACTATCCGCAGAAACTTACTTCTGTCTGCGCTAACATTTGAACAAATTCAGAACGAAAGCTATCGGTCGTCGCCAGTGTTGTTGCATGTACTACATTATATAATGAAAAAAAAATCTTCTCAATTTTACAAACACACACTCTCTTATCCAAAAAGGACTGTGCCTTCTGTTCCACATGTTTCTGCAGTAGGTTTAGCTCAGATCTAATATTTTCTTTTGTACTTTGTGTAGTTTGGTGTTTAAAAAAAAAGTATAAACTGATGTCTGTGCCGGGTTTTTTTTAAGGTTTTTTGTTTACGATTGAGTTGGTAAATAAATTCCAGTTCGATAGCAAGGACCTCCAGCCAGATCTCTATTGTGCTACAAATGAGTTACCTACGACTTTAAATCGAATGTACAACTTGAGCGCAGACCTCTCTCATGAGTTTTAATATTCCACTTCGACTATCTATTTCAGTTAAACTTCAAACAATAATAAAAACAAAAAGGTTAACTTTTTTTTTTCTTGAAAATCAACCATAAAAAATATCTACAATCTAATACCTTTAATACTCAGTATCATTATTTTCTTATTTGTTTCGATGGGCGATGGGCAAACATTTGCCAGTACAAATAAAAATCTAAAAACGCTTTAAAATCGATATTCAAATGGTATTTTTTTTTTATTATTTTATTTACAGAGTGGCGCTGAGGGATATTCGAATTGGATTTGAATTGTTTTTTTTTTTTTTTTTTTAGACAAATTGTATTACTAAAGCAGCAACCCGCATATCATTCTAAATCAACCTGCAAACTGCCATTTGAATTAATTTCACAGCACACCAGTCAAAACTGTTAACACGTAAGTCTCTGATTGTATAAGACCTTTTTTTCTCTCCTACCATTAGTGTCCTTTGGAATGCCAAAAGAAATTTAATAAAAAAAGGATATCTTCAAATTCCAACCAATTTGATTGATTCTTAGATGTTAACCTTGAAGTTCCTTTAGGTTAGCTTTATACAAAAAAAAAGTTTAATTCATTGAGAATTTTTGGCACGTAACCTGGTAGTTAGAGTCGAATAGACCATTGATTCCTTATAATCAAATATCAAAAAAGCTATAACTAACCTGTAATACAAAAAAGGATAGGTTTAGCGAAGGGTTTAACTTTAGCCTACACCTACGCCATAATTATTTATTTATATAAACTGAAGAGGTCAGAAAAAAGGAAAAAAACATACTTGACTTGAATCTGTAGAGAATGTGTGTAAAATATTAAATTTAAAACCTCTGGAATATTTTCATCATTGCGCTCAGTAAAATTATAGCTATATAATAACTATGCTCTGTTCAATTTATATTTTCAGTACAGGGAAGTTAGGATATTTGCCTTTCACCCTTTCTATTGTGGATTTCAATAAGCTATCTCTATTTCTATAAAGCTTTCCCATTTTCGGTGGTTGTCGTAGTGAGCATTATAAATTGGCATATTTCTCACACAAATGTCGGTAGGGTTATCAATTGTTAATTAAGATTTCATGAGCAGAAACATGTACATCGTAAACTAAATCTAAAAAAAATTAAACTAAATCTAAATAAAAATAAATCTATCTTTCTGCACACCACCAAGAAAGAAGTAAGATAGAAGGCGCGTTTTTTTAAGAGTTCCCCAGAAAGCTTAATATATTTTAACGTGAAAATAAATCACAGAAAAAAAAACGTATAAATAAGGTATAATAAGGAACTTGTGCCCTTCTAAGACCTTGAAGCCATTTTAAATGTAAATCACCACAGCATAGAAATAATAATATGACCTCAAATTGCACCGCACTATTTTAAATATTATATTTATATACACGAAACCATCTCCATTTTATTTTTATTTTCATGAACCAAAAAAACTATTTGGTAAATTAATGTTGCAATTAAATAATGAATCGAACTACATGTAAAACTTGGTCCAATAGTAATTTTTCCTTAACAAAAAATACCCAACAAATAATATATAGCTGCCGTTTTCCAAAAAAAAAACGAAAGTTGTAAGCAGAAAAGAACGCAGCGACAACACCGTTTTCCTTAAATTTAAAATATATGCCCTCAAAAGCTCAAAAAAAGCTTCGTTTCTGAAAGCTCCATAGCGAAAAGCAAAGAAAAAGGTATTAGAATTTCCATCAACCGACCATTGGTAACTCTTAATTAATGTGTTTATTTCTTTAATATACACTATAAGCGAGAGACAAATTGGCGATCAGTTTCCTCTCAGCCGGAGAGCAGTCAGGTCAGGGTGGAATGTACATGGGCTAATGGAATATTTCAGTACCAATTTCTTAAGTTGGTTGGCATGCAAACACCAGCCGGCATCAGTGTGTTTGAAAAAGCTCTCCCATAAGGCCTGTACTGAAAATATAAATTGAACAGAGTATAGCACACTAGATCCTTCATTTAATCTCAGTGAACTTCCTAAAAAAAAAATGTGAGGCAATGTAGATCCCCTACAGCAAACTCGTGGATTAACTTGGTGATACTTCTGAGGGACGCTTAGTCGATAGACTTTTTTACCCGGTAGAAATCTTCGAAGGATATTTTGTGGCAATTAGTGTGAGACTAAACAAAACCACCGCTAAACCAACCTTTGAATGATCGATAGATGGTTTTCTTTTGTTATTTTAAAACCAAATTGAGGGCATTTTAAAAAATGCTTTCGAATAGCTTTAATACCATCACCTTATGAGGCTGGGTTCTTCTTAATCTCCGAGCATCTAAGTTCATTTCAAGGTATTTGGCAGAATTTGCGTTAGTTACAACTGTACAGTTTATTAAATTATACCTTTTTGTTTGTTAAGTTTGTATGCGTCGATTTTGTTTCGTTTCATTTAATATATGCGATTGTTGCATCTAATTGCTAACTTTAAGGACTGCAATTTGGAATTTTTGAGTAGCCTCTATTACTCATTTATCATGCACAAATATTGCAGTATCATCAGTAAAGGTTGCAATGATAGCGTTGATGTCCACTGGAATATCCCTAGTATAAAACAGTTACAAGGTTGGTCTAACAACACTTCATTGCGGTACTCCTAGTTCCGAGAATAATTTTTGTCGTACCATACTTGGGTTCGTAACGTAGGATTTCAGTATTTCGTCTCGGAATGTGTCTATGCAGTTTATACTCAATTCCCAAATGCCAAACCTTGTCACAGGTTTGAGCAACATCTAAGAATAGAGCAGCACATACCTGTAAAAAGTTTTTTATCATCGCCTGATATTGTCTGATAAAGTAAATATGGATAAGCAAAAGAGGTTGTAATTTTATTTCACAGTTTATTATATTGAACAATCTAAATTCAACACCATGTTAACAATTTTATTGAATATGTAATTTTGAATTTCACATTAATAATAAAAATATGCCGACTGATTGTTTTACTTGAAATTCAATTTGCATCATGCAAATTGATCCACCAAACCGTGCTTTGATATAATATTGTGTGTTCTTCCTATCTCTTTCTCTCTCTGTTGTATTAATGTATGTGCAAAGCTTAAGCCAATGGTCTAGTTGCCAGTGCTTCTTTGTCTGTACTTCGTAGATTGATCTGCTGAGTAGTTGTAATGTAATGTAATATAATATTCAATATAATAAAATTACTGTCACAAAAAATTTGCACATTTTTTGAATGTCCAACTTTCCTGGAATAATACACCACATTTTTTCTTAGGAGTTTTAATCTTGGTGTAGGTTCCATCTATTGGCTCAATTACTTCCGGAAGAGCAGCTTCTTCAAAAAACATGCTTCAGACTAAGTATCCTAAATCCTGAAATTAAACAAAAAACGTATTATAATTTACATACATTTTTTATGCTACTTAGTTTTCGGAATTACTGCGCCCTTCATCTAAAAAAAATATGAATCAAAATAGAACTCATTTCAAACCCTATTATTTCTTTTAGCTCCAAACAAATTTCAGTCTAAAATATTACAAGTCAAATGATATAAGGCAAGTTATGGATTCGTGCAAAAAAAAATCTAACAATCAAACATGACATTACGATCATAGAGAACACCAAAAGAAGTGGGTCCCCCAATTCCGTCTGTCTGTCTGTCTGTCCGCGAGTCTGCAGCCTAAACGGTTGAATGGATTTGCTTCAAACTTGGTATATATTAATTGTTCGGTAATATGCCCACACGTTTTTTTCATTTTTTTGTTAAGACGACAAATAACAGTAGCTCCCGTACATTTTTTTCTGGTCAAAAATAAAAAACTTATTTTCTCGAAAACGGCTCCAAGAATTTTTTTTTAAAAATTGTGTGTGTTCCTAAATTAGTACAGTCCACTTTTAAGTATAAAAATATTTTTTTTTGCGTTCTTATAAACGGTACTTCCCATAGAACCACTTTTCATATTTTCGACTTTCACAACAAATGGTGCCTAAAATTGTTAATAAGACTGCATACGAAAATTTAAAAAAAAGACGTTTTTCGATTTTTAAAAATAATTTTTTTTTGAAAAATCGATTTTCAAAAACCAGTCACAGAATTTTTTTGAAATTTTAATCTTATATGTATATTAATAATATCTTCAAAATGGCGTTTCAAGTTTTTTTTTCTAAAAATGTTTTCAAAACTTTATACATAAAAATTTAATTTATTAAAAAACCGCTCCAACGATTTTTGAAATTTTTGTTGGTATATTCTTATTTATCCATGAAATCAACTTGCATCTTTGTTTTTTCTCAAACTATAACGACTAAGCAATATAAAAACAATAAGTATGTGTATTATCCATTTCTTTCTACCTTATTATTATTCCCTTTTTACGAATTTTTGCCTACATCACTGATTACTAAATTCTATATGCATATAGCTGCTTACCCACCTACATCCCTCATTTTCATTATTATATGTACATGTTTACATACTTAGTTTCCATCTATATTATCTATGCACATACATTTTACTCTCCTAACTCACATAGTTAAAATCCATAACTTAGATTTAAATATACATATGTAACTATTCCTTGAATCATCCATTCGGCAATTCATTATACTAAGAATCAAGTTAATCTTACCTACATAGGCTTTACACCTGCATAGGATAACTACACCTAACTAACTATACCTCAATGGTTAGCCACATTAAAGTTGTTAGCTACAAGAGCAAGTTCGTACGATTCAGTCGTGAATTTTATTTTCATTCAGCACGCATTCAGCACACTTTGAGGGCACAATCAGATGATGTAATCACAGGTGAAACCAGAATCAAATTTATGGATAAAATGAAATGTAAAATGGAAAAGTCTTATGAAAACTCAGGTGATAAAACTTTTATCATTTCATTTTATCATAGAATTGGAATAGGGGTCCTGTTCAGAGGAAGTTTTTTGAAAACTTTTTTCATATTAGCTCCCTTATTTCGACAGGATAACCGATTCCCAGGGCAAAACGCATCACAATTAATCCAATTTTCCCGACATTTTAGCTTCTATAAAGGTCTTATCGAAGCTAAAATTAATTAGCGAAACTTTATAAAAGCTGAAATGATAGTTTGAAAAGGGCCATCTCACACGGACAGCTAAAAAAACGGCATATTTTCTCCCAGATTTTAGTGTCATCCATGTACGATGAAATTAAACCGATTTCTAATGGCAGATATCTGCTCGTGTATTATGGACTAATAGCTTTTGAGTAATGCTAGCTCAGGCAAGAAGTGAGCTCCAATTTAATTTACACACTTTTTTTTATTTATTTTGAATATTACTAAACATATACTTACTTAGTTGCATAATGGGAATTCACTTCTGATCCGTTAAAACCCCCACGGCCTGAGACACATTGCAGTTCTTCCTCCTAATCGATCCCAGGCAAGTGGATCCAAGTTGTGCAAAAACAAACATTATAGATGAGGTGGGAGAACCTTCTGCCAGAAGAAATCATACCGTTATCGAACTAAAATAGGAGACAAAAACGAATGACCCACGTAAAAGTTAAGCCACGCAGAATTTCAAGGCGAAAATGGAACACGTCGAAGTGATTTTTCTTATGCCAGACAGTTTATGATGGACTGTGGGCCATTCAAGTCAACTGCCCCAAACAACTCTCTTATTTTGTGGTACATTGTCAGTTGTTAGTGGGTACTCGTACTACCATTCACCCAACTTACACTATGAAAGTTGAAGAACTCATTTTCCAAATACTTTTGGAGACGCAGGGATATGAGTTCCAAATGACCCACAAATGTGAGACTTAAGTCTATAATTTATTTTAAGAAAAAGAGGGACAGAATAAAGACAGATTATTGGTTATTTGGCTTGGAAGTTACTTGAAAGTTTCTTCACAAATGTGGACTCCTTTATGGATTTATGATTAAGAACAAGAGTGTCAAAATGGGGAAACAACTTAAATCCTGTATTTTGTAGAGCCTTTTTTCTTCAATGAAATATAAAGTTCATTTTATTTGACCATCGCCAAGCTTGCATGTAATAATCGAAACTAACCTCTCGCAATTCTGTTCTGATAAAAAAATTCTTCCCCGAACACCAAAAGAAGTAACGGTTATTATTCCATAACTCACATCAGCAAATTCATTGAATTTTTCTTCTTTAAAAGTGTGCACTTAAGTTGAGAAAATTTATCACTTATGTAGATAATTTTTTTTCATTTCACGCGTGTAGATATTATATTACCTTTCAATGGAAAATTAAAACGAATGCATTAAATCCTGCATTTTATCTAAAATGAATGGAAAATTTTTGCATGATGCAATATCCATTTCGTCGTGCTTCTCATTTTTTGTCTTTGAATTCTATAGATCATCTAACGCCACTCTAGACTCTGGCTTCCTGAGTTTCAAAGTGAGCAAGAAGTGAGTTTGTGGGTATATGTATATTATAACTCCTTACAACCGGGTAGCTAGATTCTGTGTTTGATGTGAATCTTTAAAGAAATAAATTTTCATCTCTGAAATAGGTTCCGAATGAAAAGATAAAGGGCGTATCGTAGGGTAAACACGAACGACACATTATGCCGATATTCCGAGAAAGAATGGAAATAACGTTGACGAACGAGGCTAACGAACCACTCCAACATTCTATAAAGATTTATCCTTAGATTTTATCCTTCCTTTCTGGAATTATACTACCTGTTTTTTTTTCTATTTTTTTTTTATATTATTTAAACTCCTTTTTGAATTTTTATATAATGCCAATGCAGAGACTTATGTAGGCCATTTTCATTTCTAAATTGGTTGCAATATTTTTATTCATTCCGTGCATCTGTAATCCTTTGTGTTTGAACTTTATTATTTGCCAGGATTGCGAACGTTGTTGAAGGATTCAGTAAAAAGTCGCTTTGCACAGGTGGCATTGTTACTGGTAGAGCATCTATCCATTTAATTTGCATTCCTACTTATGCAAAATGCTTAATTCAAGGATTTATTATCGCCAAAGAGTTTTTCTGCATCTTAATGGCTTTTTTCCTCATTTAATTCTGCGTAGCGTATATTGTCGTTTATTTTTCTTTTTTTCCTATTTCAATGAATTCAACAATGAACACGAAGAGTTTCCAGGGAGAATATGTATTTTATCATGGGAATTTCAGTTAGAGAATTTAAAGGAGAATAAGAAATGCATTAAGTATGTTCGTGGGAAATATAAATTAAAATAAAATGTATGTAGATATGTATATCTTCCTTTGGACTAGAACATTTAAGTGTTGTGAATTAATACACCTTCGAATTTTGTTTCCATATTTTGGAGCAAAATATTTAAATTTCAAGAAAATAGACTCCTTGGAAATAATGAAATAATTGTATTTTTATAGCCTTGCTAGACATTACCCCGTAGCTTCGTGCAGCCTCTTGCAACCGCGATGCATGAAAAAAAGTCTTCTATAGCATAGTCCCTGATGCAATGGATATATATGCCAAATTTTATGAGAATCCATCTGGCTGTTCGAGTTTTATCGAAGGACAAACATCTACCTATTTTCATATTTAAAACCTTAAAATAGGATAAGTCTATTACACTTAGTGTTTCTGTGCAAGATCATTAGGGGTAAAGCACAAGTCAAATCATTTTTCAATTTAAATAAAATTTGAATTATTGGTGGAGTGCATTTGACTGATAGAACATATCACAAAGCTTTGCATCTCTTAGTAGATCTGAGCCCATTTTCTGTTAACTCAGGCGATAGCTCTTCCTCACTTAACGTCTCTGAAAAATGGGTTTCTGTAAGTTGAGGCGATACCTTAAATTTTTAATTTGTTTGACTGTTATTTTCCAATGGAAGGCAAAAAATTGAAAAAGTTGTTTTGGCATCTTAACAACAAAACAAACATATTTTTTTTTGTTTCTCGACTACTGTTATCGATTCGAAAGTTACAGAACATGGGCCCTGGTATCGAGCTCTCTTATCGAGATACGTACATGCAATTAGTATCGATTAATCTCATCATTACCTTTCGAACCGCTCAATACATTCGTTTTTGATAATCCTCATTAATGATCTAATCTCTGAAACTTCTGATCAAGTAATGGTTTTCAAACGGCACTCGGCAATGTACAATAAGCTCGTTCAATTATGATCTCGACAACATTGTCCGATGGTTAATCAAAACCTGTGTAGCTTTCATAGTCCAAAAACAAGATGTTCGATTCCTTCTCTAAAACAATTCAATCTCAATAGTCATACTTCTCGAAATACTGACCTCTTATTTATCTTTGAGTTCAACTTCGGAAGAACTACTTAGAGATTTTTTTTATTGGCATACTACACTAATGTGGAATGCTCTTTCCTGCTGTAGTTTCCTTCCGTTTTAGAAATACTTAAATATCACCATCCCAGCGCTACCTAGCGGGTCCAAACTTTGGCCACATACTTCTTTTCTTAATTTTATTTTAATACTATATGGTGGGAATTTGTATCAAATCGATTGTTTTCAATAAAAATGACCGCAGTGTCGCCGCGAATAAAGGACATAATACAGAGTATCCGCCGGGAAGGTATACTACTTTATTTTGCCGCAATTTTGGTAGACATTAGTCTTAACAGTTCATATTTGGCAGTCGTGAAGTAGACACGTGGCAAATTTATTATGGAAAAATATTCGATAAACCAACGTGTTTTAATCGCTAAAACATTTTATCATTTCAATCAATGAGAAAGTTACGTGAAATTTTTGGGAGAAACAACGTGCCAAAAAAACGCACTATTTATCGTGTAGTGAATGAAGAAAGAGGGTCTGTAGGTGATAGGCCCAAGCATGGACCACAACGTACAGCAAGATCGGCTTAAAACATTACTGCTGCTCAAGAAAGTGTTCAAAACAATCCATCAACCTCAATTCGACGCCGTGCTCAAGAGCTTGATCTTCAAAGAACAACTTTGGCCACAATTTTGCACAAGGATTTGCATTTGTTTCCATTTAAGAATCAGTTGACACAAGAACTTCTTCCACAATACCATTTACGCCGCCGTACATATGCCAATAGAATGTTACAGCTAGTCCATGACAACCCGGATTTTCATGAAAAAATCATAATGAGTGTCGAGGCACATTTTCATTTGAATGGATATGTGAATAAACAGAATAGTCGGTTCTGGGCAATGGAAAACCCTAAAATTTTTCATCAGCCACCTTTGCATCCAATAAGAGTTATTTCAAGAAATGGTGATGGTGATTGGCCTCCACTGTCGCCTGATTTGACTGCTCCGGACTTCTTTTTTTTTGGGGATATCTGAAAAGCAAGGTTAATGCTAACAAACCAGAAACGCTTGAGCAACTTAAACAAAATATTCGTAATGAAATTAATGAAATACCGCGTGAAATGTGTGAGAATGTAGTGAAAAATGTGCTCGCATTTGTGAGACTAACAGAGGGGGACATTTACCTGATATTGTATTCCATACATAATTGCCGACATTAAATAAAACATTTATCAATATAAGATCCATTCTCTTTCATTTAATCAAAAATTGCTTGACAGTTTCATATAATTTTGTTATAACAGAAAAAACTCAGTTGAAATGTTTATACTGCTGGGTCCTTGACTTAAATGATAATCACGGCATTTAATATTAAATATTACTTATCATTAACTTATCTTACAGAGGACAATAAAAAATTATGGTAAGCTTTTAACAATTTCATTGAATGGGATACTTTTGTGTAAACGAATAAATATGTACTACATAGTCAGTAATATCATTTCTATGGAAATTACATTCTTGTTGACATTTTTTTTTTAAATTTAAATAACATTTTAATACATATATCAATGATGTTTACACACATTACATGGAAATTGACTTTTTCATTTCATTTAATTTATATCTTGGAATATTTTGAAAAAGATGTCTGTCTAACTCAATCTTGAATTATTATCCTCTGGAAAATCCTACAGTAGATACAAACATTTATTGCCTAATATATATTCTAATCTTTGCGTAACATACAGTATTCCCCAATTATTTGATATTCTCGCTTAGCTGACCGAAAAAATTGCATTTCGTTAATTACGAAAAACGCACGAAAAACTGACCGAAAAATCCGACAAAATGATCAGCGGAATTAAGTTGGGACACTTTTAGTAAAATCGTGAGTTTGAGAATATCCCGAAATCCAATATCCAGAAAACACAAAACCAGACAAAAATCCGAAAACCCTTTATTCTAAATACCCATAATCCAACAAAAAACTGTTGAGATGCAAAAAGAGAGTAAAAATCATCAGAACGGGCAAAGCGAGTCAGACACTGCTGAAATTTATTACATTAGGTCGCGACTCCATTAGAAATATTTATTTCGGCCATTATTGCAGACACTACTACTTATAATTTATATTTCTTTGCTATGTAGGCAAAAATGAATCTCGAAATTTCATTCTTCTCCAAGAAGCGCTAAGCGCTTTATGTACTTTAGAATAGGTATAATCTGTCTCATCTGCACGATTTATGTGGGATGTCATGAAACGTCAAATATTATTTCTTCGTTTATTTCTTCCGAGAAGACAAGAAATAAATACAGATTTTTATGTCTAAAAATAAAAAAAATCCAGACATAAGGGGCCTCCACAAGAAATATTGACTACATGACACATTTCTTGCAATCATTTATTTCATGTGGAGGCCTAGGGTTACATTTTATACTACTCAGTAGATAAATCTACGAAGTAGAGACACTGAAGCACTAGTAACGAGACCATTGACTCAAACATTATTAACGTATGTAATAAAACAGAGAGAGTGAGAGACAAAGGAAAGAAGAACACACAACAGAAAAAAACACATGTGATCAGCACGTGGTTGGCTTCGGACGGTTCTCCATCGAAGTACTAACCACGCGCAACGATGCTTGATTTCGATGATCGTTGGCAAGCGATGCTTTCATCATCTACGGAACGCTTAACAAGCTTTCTTGATGTTTAAACATCTAAGATCTCGGCAGGAGATAAAATTAAAAATTACGTTACAGAACTAACGCACGATATTTTATATTTTTGTTGAAAATGGTTATGATAACGGATTTTGCATTCACGTATTTCATTTTTAAAATGGTTGGGAAATTTGATAAGGGAATTTTGTAAAAAGGTTCGTGAATTCGGGAGACTTTTTTACCTTTTCACACATCCCTTATCAAATTCATCAACCATTTTCGGAAAATGAATGCAATTTGGGACCGCGATTTTTATCCACCTGCTGGGATTAGAAAAATTGCAATTATTGTTTCTTCTATTTTGTGCTTTTTCCTATTGTCTTATGGCGTTTTTGATTGACCGTCCGGAACACGTTCCCCTAATAAAACACCCGGAAACAATTTGACTGATTCTGTATTGTATGTCTGACTTTGTTTGTGAAAATTAAATTAAAAAAAAATTACATCGGCTAAAAAGAATTTCCAAAACACTTGATATTAATTTAGATACAGATTTTCTTGTATCAATAATAATTATAATTTGCTTCTTTTTATTTTAAATTACCAGAAAAGTAGTTTAAATTGAATAAACACATTGAAAATACACAACAAATTAACCCGATGATTTTGAAATTTTAATTACGTGAGTGCATTAGTGATTCTGTCTGAAATGAAATCCAGAATCGTTTTCTGTTCTGTTTTGCGCAACACCTGTCATTTTCTGGGGGTCAGAACAGTTCTGGATGGCCAATCGAAAAGGCCATTAGTGGTTACTCCACTAAAAAAAGCGCAGATATTATTCATATCACTTGGACTAAGTTAACTTTTGTTAAAAATCGCATTAGTGTAAAAGCTTTCTTGGAAAGAGAATCAACGCCTAAAAATCGCATGTAAAGCATGTAAAAGCAGACTTAAACGATTCCTTGTTTTTAGTGTTTCTTCTTTCGTCGAATTTGAGGAACGAAAGTGAATTCAGATGTTCTGTGTTCCACATTTTAGATATTCTGTATTCCACATAAAATAAAGTTTGTAAATAGCTGATTCCGAATGTGGAATGTAAGGATTCTGAATATGAAAATTCGTGTTGTATATTTCGAATATGAACCATTTTTATACAAATTGTCTGTAACAGGTGATTTTGACAATTCGAAAATGAATTCGCAGTGAATTGGAAGGAGTTGAATCCACTCGAAATTGAAAATCGTTTTTTCACTCGGAATGCAGAACATGTTTGATTAAGCGAGGGATGTAGAAGGTAGAGAAAAGGAAGTTATGAAAACGTTAGAAAAATGGATGGAAATAAAAAGTATTGAGTCATACAAATTGTTTTTCATTATTAAATATGGTATAGCTATACAGAAAAATTTAGTACATAACTTACTGCGTACTTTATACAACAAGGTGTTTACACATCGCAGCCTTGAGCCCAGGGTTGGCAATAATTTTTATTTAGATAAATTATTCTCACCTAAAACACGGCGCAAATTTTTCATTTAACGAGTAAATAATTTTTCGGGATTTCGATTTCGGGGTTTTGGGTTTTCCAGATTTATGGTTTTTGAGATTTCGGGTTTTCTGGATTTATGGGTTTAGATGTTGGATTTTTAAAATTTTTGTTTTCCCACCCAGTTTTAAGTGTTGGTTTTCCGACCTTAGTCAAAATTAAGCCTGTTGGCATAGGTACCTACATTTTCATCCATTCAGTCCTGTGAAGATATTGTTGGTCGGCAAAAATTCTGATCGCCAAACGATGAATTAAGCGGATCGGACTCCCATCCTTTAAAATGCGCAAGCTAATGCATCGTACTCCAGCGATGCTGTAGACGGAACGAACACTTCGAGGCTTTTCGTTGCATCTTCTGTCAAGTGTTGTCATTTGACACGCAAGTGACAATATTGTTCCTCACAAATACTAATAAAACTGAGACTTGAAGCTATTCGCAAAAGTTATAACAACTTCCGATTCTTGGCTTGTCCCTTATACATAGGTTTCTTCACTTCATCAGAGTCGAATCGAAAGACTTATTGATCTACATAACCTGGATTGAAGAGTAAATCTGCTTGACAAAAAATTCGATTTAAAATCGCTCTTTTATAGTTTCCAGACATGAAGTGAACCCCAAACACGGCAATTTTGCGACCATGAAAGGACAGAAGCCCAGTATATTTCCGGAACTTAGCTTGATGCCCAATGCGCCAACTGTATATTCTTCTGATAACTGACTCAAATGTAAACTATTTAATAAATTTATTGATAAAGAAAATCTCATTCAATTTTTATCGACTCAATCCTTTTTCGGAAGTAAAATCTAATATACTTATACACAAAGACCGTCCTGTGCTTTAATACGGACACCAGCATAAGGTTATCCTCTTTAGATTCAACAAAAAAAAACATACCAAGCTACATCAGCACAGTATGAACCTCGTGCACACTGCTTTGCACAGTGCACACGCAAAATGAATACTTAATAAAAAAAATACATTGCAAAATCATTGAATCGCTCGATTAAACCAACAAAGTTACTGGCATAAAAGATGTACACCAATTGGCCTTCTCAGATATGTGGAGAGAGATGCTATCCTATTCTGATACTTTCCATGATTGTATATACCAACGAAGCATTCAATCGAGGCAAAAACGTTGCATTGCAAATGAAAGGCAGCCAAAGGTCCCTTATGTCCTTCTTTTCATATTCAGATATTTCCCGTATATAGCTATACAAATTGATGTGTGTGTGTGTTGGTGTACTTTGAAATAACATCAGGACAGCAACGCAACGGTGGCATGGTCAGAACAGTGCTTTCAAATGAGGACCTGAATCTGACGAATTTATGTCTCCATCCTTGACACATGATTATACTATACTGCCGTATCACGGATAAAAGACTTAACGCGTGGTTTGCTCAGCGCTGAATGGTTGTGTCCTATACATCTATATCGTTTGCTCGCCAATACATGGCAGCTTGCCAAAAATTTCCTCAGAATTATCGTGTGGAGATTCACGGAATCCATCCATGAAAGAAGGAGAGCTTAAAATGATCAATTGTAGAGAACAACCGATATCCATACCTTTATTTCACCTTCACAAAACAAAAGAAGCAAAAACAAAAAAACATCACATCGTCATCGCCAGGATTTCCAATTTGGAACAAACGAAGGTATATGAAGTGAGATCCGTTGAAGAGATTTATTTATTTGTAGGGTTGATGATGCTTTGCCGAGGAAGCCGCTTTTCTACAGTTTTATGTGTTTTGTGGTGATATGCTCGCTTAAGGAGCACTAAAGTGCCACGGCCTGACAATTGTGCGCTAGGATTTCTTTCCACAGAGCATACAAATTAACCTCAGCCAGCGGAATGATTTAACCCCTAACCCCAGGCAAGGGATCAAACTGCAAAAAGGTTCCTAATGAAAGTGGTTGCACTGGAACAGTCATGTAATGGGTGGTGACGCTGATGCTGATGGTGATGGTGGTAGCATCGCGTGACCTATGATTTGTGGAAGGTACCGCCTACATTGGAACGCATAAGTGCTCTTAAAGGCAAAAGGAACTTCGTCGTTGTCGTCTGTCGAGCCTTAGGGGTAGACAATGCTTCAATTACAATATAGGGGTCCTTGTTTGCCTTTGAGAAGGCAAACCTATAAGACGTTGAGAAATTAAAATGCGGCACTTGTGCTCCTTGACACATAACATACACAACACACACATACACAATATACAAACACGCACGTTCATATTATGTACGGTGTGGTCTGGAATGGAAAAGGATGAGAATAATACGGAACATACATATTGTCACGTCGCGTATTGTTCCTTCTGTCTGTGAAATTGTGGGAACCTTTTAATTACAAACGTCAGCGACAGAAGATTTAGTGCAATTTCAAAAGCACCCAACGCTATGGCAGCAGGATAAATGTATATAAAATATGCCGGGATTAGATAGGGAGGAGTATTTTATTTGTGCGGACATGTAGCGTCAGAGATGGTGTGATGCTTTTTGGATTTCATATTTGGCTGAAAAATAGCATAGGGGTTGTAAGTGGATTTTGTGGCGGAATATATATATGGCTATTAATCTAATTTGAAAGAGTTGACCTCTTGTATATGAGTTGTGACTTGTGAGTGGACGTGTGAAGTATGAAGCTGTTTTGAGGGCCCTTCTATGTCTGGAGGCTCTCTTTCCTTCAAATTGTCTATTACAAAGGCGTCAAATGTTTTTTTGTTTGTTGATTGCGGTTGCCAGTGCGTGTTTGTAATGCGACCTGGTGTAATTCGAGTTAAAAGGCAAATGAGAGCGGTTCTGAGCAAAATTCCGAGTATTTTAAATATATATACTCAGCGTTCTTAAGTTGGAAATTAAGCAGAAATGTAAGTTTGATATTAACCGATGTTTTTGGTCATGTGGCAAGTCATGAAAATACGAATAGTCCAGAGAAGTAGATGTCGTCAGGAAAATCGAAACACAACAGAGTCTTTGAACCCATTCGGTGGCCCCAGTGCTGCAAATTTATCAAAGAGGTTGTCGAAACTAACTACCATATGTAACCAGACCCCAAAAAAACAACTAGACATATTATAAAGAAAAGACCAGCAACTGATAGGTGGTTTGAGGAAAGTGACACAGGCTCTATGTTATAGCGAAGGAATTCTAGCATTTCCAGCAGCTGCTAAGTGGAAATCACGTATAATCTTTCTCAGTGCAAAAGAGATCTCACATTCAATCAATAAAGATCCAGTTACACCACCCAGTACAGAAGAAGTTGACATTGGTTTCAAATGTACAAAAATTAGTAAAGAGAATAGTTTCGTTTCGTCTTTTAAAATTGTAACACAAAAATCGTCTTTCTTTGATTCTATTTGTAATGTAGGTACTTGGCTTCCAGAAGCTCTTATTAAATAATTCTATAATACGCCATAAAAATAGACACAGAAGTATGAGGTGGAGTCTTGATTGTCATTCGTAATACATTTTTGTCCTCTGTTGTTGTCTTCCCTTTCAATATTTCTATCGAACTGATTTTGTGTCAAGCTTACTGTAGATTCCAAATTCGTGTATATAATTAACGCTTATATTCCTCCAAAAAGTTCGTCTTCAGTTTTTGATGAACTTTCTTTGGTCATATATTTTATAAATTATGTCTTACTTCTGGGAGATTTCAATCTTCGGCATATTGACTGGGTTTCTTCTGAAGATGAATCCTACTATGAACCTGCCTTAACTTCTTTACAATCTGAACTTCTTTTGATAGATAATTTTAGCTCCACTGACTTACAGCAAGTAAGCTGTATAAAAAACTCAAAAAATCGAATTCTCGATTTAGTATTCTCTTCTGACGCTACTAATACTCTTGTTCTAGAATCTAGTTCTGGGATTACACATCATCAAATCATTTTGGAGAATCGTTAACTCAAAGAAAACTTCAGATGGTTATCCGGCAAATTTTATTTATGAAAACTGCTCGTTATGTGAAACCACCGATATTTGCAACGCTTTTGCGAAAAAGTTTCGTAACTCTTTCGTTGAGGCACCTGTCGTTGTTGATGAAGAATATTTTAAAAACTTGCATATCTATGCCCAAACAAATTGTAACAGTATTTCTTTGGATGAAAATACTATTTCAAAATATCTTTCTTCGTTGAATGATGATTACTCTTCTGGCCCTGATGGCATTCCCCCAATAGTAATAAAAAAGTGTAGACATATTCTAGTTCAACCCCTTAAATTTTTGTTTGAGCTCTCTATAAAATTATTTTTAACTCCCGTTTTTAAAAAAGGCAAAAAGATTGATATACAAAATTATAGGCCTATATCGAAATTATGTTGTATTCCTAAGCTCTTTGAAAAATGTTTTTGTGAAAGCCTGTCTTTTCATGGCAATAATTTAATAAGTGAAAAACAGCATGGATTTGTACAAAAAAGATCAACAGTGACAAATCTTCTTTCTTTCTTGCATAAATGCTCGAAAGCTTTGGAAACTGGAAATGAAATTGACCAATATTCGATCAATTGATCAACAATATTATTTTATTCAAACTAAAAGCCTTCGGTTTCCCACCCTTTTTTATAGCATCGATCAAATCGTATCTTGAAAATAGATCCTACCAGGTAAAATTCCGTAATAGTCTTTTAAGTCCATTCACTGCCAATTCTGATGTCCCTCAGGGAAGCCTTCTGGTCCCTTTTCTATTTATTCTCGCTATAAATGATGTCGTATCATATATACATTCAAGTGAGATCCTCATATTAACATGTGATATGAAAATGTTCAAGACAATAAAAACAAACCTTGACCACCTTCTTCAGGCCGATATTGATAGTTTTACTGTTTGGTGTAATAAAAATGGCCTTACTTTAAACCCTGCTAAATGCCAAACAATTACTTTCTCAAGAAAACATTTTCCAAATTCTTTTGATTATTCTATTTCGCAGCACAAACTAGGTCGTATCTCTAGCTTTAAGGGCTTAGGTGTTCATTTTAGCTCTAATTTAGAGTTCATGGAACATATACATTTCATTGTTAAGAAAGCCAGCTCTATGCTTGGGTTTATTAAACGTTTGGCAAAGGAATTTAACGATCTGTATGTTACTCTCTCTTTATATAATTGTTATGTACGTCCTCATATTGAATACGCCTCACAGGTATGGTCCCCTTTCTACGTATTGAATCAATACAACATAAATTCATTCGCTTTGCTCTCAAGGGCCTTCCTTGGTCTGACCTGTTCAATCGACCACCATATGAACACAGAATCCAGCTTCTGCAAATCCAACCTTTATATCAAAGACGGGTCAATAATGATCTCATATTCCTTTATCAACTCATTAATGGTCAAATCGATGCTCCTGGTTTGTTAGCTTGCGTCCGTCGGCATTAACTACCGCGGAGGATCTCACCACCTACGAAGAGTTGAACTCTTACACATTGATTTCCATAGAACTAACTATGGCTGGCATGAACCTTTGAACCGTATGTGCAAGCTTTTTAATTTAAAAGATTCATTTATCGATTTTAACATGAGTAAACTAAGACTAAAAACTTCGTTTCGAACAACTAACACATGTACTTATGATGAGCCTTTGACTGTAGTTGAAGCTTGCTCTAAGCTCATTACAGCAAAGAATCTTAAGTGTAAACAAAAAAGCTGAAAAACAATGAGATAACTGGTCCTAATGAAATTCCAAAACAACTCTTCAAACATGAATGAGTTTTTTATAAGACGCAAGCACCGAATTATCAGCCAAATATGGGTTAAAGGACAATCAGTTCCAAATTCTACAAAAAGAAAAAAGGCGATATTAGGTAGGTCTTGCAAGAGCTATCGACCCCTATCCTTGCTAAATATTGTATATACATAAGTTTATCTAGCTAACTGCATGAACCTTGACTCTAAGGCAAATCCTGGAAAAGACCAACGAATTTCAAGTCGAAACCTATCATCTATCCATCGACTTCAAATCTGCATATGATAGCATTCATCGTCAATAGCTCTACACGACGATTGCCGAAGTCAGCATATCGGTAATTTAGCCTAGTTGTGTTGTGTGACACTAGAAACTACACAGTGCAATGTACAACTGTGGAACAGTTCTTCCGAACTTTTCCAAAAATGTACAGTGTTTCGGCAAAGATTTTCTCTATCGGATGACTTTTTCAATCTTGTTCTGGAGCAGTGTGTAGAGCAGGCGTAAACACGGATCGTAATATGTACAAAATATTCGTCCAGCTTCTTGTGTGTGCCGACGATATTGACATTTTTTGCCGGTCCAACCCGCATTAGAAGAGGTCTCCACGGAGATCGAACAACATTCGAAATCTGTTGGTCGTGAAGTAAACGAAGACAATACTGAATGCCAGCTATCAACAATAAGCATCTGCCCAGCACTTAATACAAAAGGTATCTACTGATAGCCGTAATTTAGAGCTAGTTATGGAGTGAATTTAACCCCACATAGAAAAAGTCTCCAAGATATAGATTACGTCTCTGAGATAGAGCAGGGCATATACAGAGAAGATAGATTCTAACTCCTCCTCGCCCATGGAGCTTCTGCAAAAATGGTTGGGTGCTTGCCTATGAGGCAGTGCCCGGTTATGACAGCATTTACGGAGCTGATGTGCAATCTGTTTACCCTGCGCCTCCACAAGAAATTTTTATTAAATTATTGTTGCAGAATTTTTTATTTCTTCGTTCAGTGGGTAAATTATTTCATGAAATCTTATTTACAATCAGAGCGCCAAGCAAACAATACCTATCGTATTTACATTTTCAGCCTAGAATTCCAACTCAATCCATCAATATACACATGTAAAGGTGAAAAGCACACAAATGTCAGTCAAACTAACATTAAACGTCAAATTATTTCTGTATTTATTTCCACAGAGATGTTAAGAAAAAAAAAATACAAAAATATATTTCTTAAAATAATTTATTTCATGAAATTTGTGATCCGCATTAGAAATTTCCATTGCATGCTCGATTTTCTGAAAGAAATTATTGTTTCTCGAGGCGCAGGGTTAAAGATATCAAACGCTTGGAGCGTTTTAGATCAAGTTTTGACCAGAATGTTTTCAGGTGGTTGTATTTTTTCATTTAAGGAATGTCCTTTGTAAAGCATATTGTTTCAGTATTAACTTACATGTAGCGATTAGTATATCTATATTTCACTTGCCATGTAATTTCGTTCGACCTTTGGCAAGTACAGTAGCCATACAGTTGCTTGAAATATCCCTGTGACCTGGCACCCAACATAGGTGAATATTGAACTGCTGCGCCATCTCCATAATAGGTGAACTGTAGTTGAGATCAGTTATGGAGTTTGTAGAGGACGATTCCAGAGATTTAATAGCTGTCTGACTAACTGGGAAGATATGAATGTCAGTAGTTCATATCACGTTTTCTCTGTGACAGGAAAGGACTTCTCTTATTGGCATAATTTCCGTCTGGAATACACTACAATATGATTAGGAAGACGGAAAGAGAGACTTAATTTAAGTCAGGTTGAGTAAACACCCCCATCAATTCCATCCTCAGTTTTCGATCAATCAGTGTAAACATAGGTAGGATCATCTTCTAAGAAGCCTTAGTTCTCCCAGACAGATTTTGGCGCAATATTGACTTGGAAGTTTTTGCCGAATTCTAGTTTAGGGATGGAGTGATCAATGTGACTTGGAAGTGTCCCGAACGAGTTCAGAATAATAGAACGGTCAATATCATTATTGATCCATTGTGAAGAAGCTTTTAGGTGGGCGTCTCTGCTCGCTGCCGTCTATAGAGGAGTTGTAGATAGAGTAGAAGGGGTTTTTTCTTAATTCTCCGCTTATATCCAAAGCTTATACACCTCAGTAGAAATCCGACACAAAATTAACGTAGCAAATGGCTGCTTCTTCCGTTTGGCTAAACTCGTCTTGCGAAAATTTAACTCCACGTTCTACAAAACACTTGTACTACCTGGAACCGAATTTTCCAGCAATAAGCAGAGGAAGAGAGCTGATACTGGACTTTTTGGAAAAGAAGATTCCTCGAAGGGTGTGTGGTCATATGTTCGAGAGGGCGAATGGGGGAGAAGATACAACATGGAACTCTATGAGCTATACCAAGATGTGGATGTAGTCTGAAAAGTCAAACCACCTCTACTAGGCTATATTGGTTAGAAAACTTCGAGCGATCGAACAACAACCCAATTCATCCAAGAGATTCTTCAAATCTCTGCTCGAGATTACAACCAACACCTAACCTCCTGTGTAGAGACCAAGATATTGCGGTGCCATAGTACTTGGTCTGGATAGGACCGCGAGGATGGATGAGTGTGGTGTCTGAAGGAGCTCGTTAAGTAATTAAGGCCCATTGGATGGTACGCAACATAAATATTCATCTTTAACTTAAAGCGCTTATGGGCAACTTTTTCCCCTGCGTTAACTATCACATAAGGGCTTTATGTAGAACTTAAATGCTTAAGTTGTGTATCAGCAAACGGGGCTACGAAAACTGTTTGTACCAATGCCCCATAAGAAAGAGTTTAAGTTTTAAGTTTTTTTTTTCCTGTGGGTAGGTGTAAAACTTTTAAAAGGCTCTATGAGGACCGAAAAACGCGGGCTCTTAGGAGTGTGAGAT
Organism: Philhelius pedissequus; assembly: GCA_910595825.1. Taxonomy (NCBI): domain Eukaryota; kingdom Metazoa; phylum Arthropoda; class Insecta; order Diptera; family Syrphidae; genus Philhelius; species Philhelius pedissequus. The sequence continues at coordinate 209,334,767 of OU343161.1, read as the reverse complement.
TCTTACTGCACTAAAAACACCCCCTCCTCCCGATTGGAACCAAGTTGAAACTTATCTAGCAATTTATTTTTAACGGATTTAATTAACGTGTTGCAGGTATCTATCCGGTGATAATTCCTGCTTATATCACGATTCTAAGGCGGATTCTCGTTTAGAACACCAGATCGGAATACTTAGTCCTTCGTAGGCGGCCGGCGTACTAAATTCGTCTAATCGATAATTTCGATTATAGTACTATTGCAGTGTTGTAATAGCGTTTTCTATGATTTCGTGCAAAATTTTTTATTTCATCGCGAACCGTGGGAATCCCGGGATCTCTGTGGAGATCTTCGTTTCTAATGTACCAAGGTGCGTTTACAAACGATCGTAGGAGTTTATTATCAAATGTTTGTAAGGTATTTAAATTAGAATCTCTTAAGCTTAAGCACATGCCTATGAAAAATTATCTTGTTTTCGATACTGAGCTTAGAGTGTTTCCCGAGCAACCAGTACATATCTCTGAGTTTATTATTTAACTCTTTCGTTTTAACATGTGGTTTCCATTTTAATTTCGCGTCTAGATTCATTCCGAAATATTTTGCTTCATTAGCAAACGGAACTTGAACCGTATTAACAAATACCGGTAATCTATTAATTTTTTTATACGTAAAATCTACATGGACTGATTTTACTTCGTTAAGCGGTATCCGCCATGTTTCTTTTTTTAATTGAGTCGTAGCATCATTTATCGTTTGACCCACTGCTAGTATTGCAGTGTCGTCAGCAAACGTGGCTACGATAGTGTCTTCTGTTTGAGGTATATCACGTGTAAATAATAGGTACAATACTGGACCTAAGACACTTCTTTGTGGTACCTCAGCAACTATATATTTGAGATCTGAGTAATCTAAAAAGTCTATTCTCTAAATATGCTTTTAGAAGCGTATTAAGTGCTTCAGGCAGAATTTGTCTTAATTTAAAATTTAGGCCTTCGTGCCACACCTTATCAAAAGCTTGCGACACGTCTAGGAAGACCGCCGAACAAATTTTCCTTTCTTCAAGAGTTTTCTCAATGACGTCAGTGATCCTATGCACTTGGTCAATTGTCGAGTGCTTGCTTCTAATCCGAACTGCTGTTCGGGTATTAGGCGCTTTTCTTCTATTATTGGCTGTAGGCGCAGAAGTAATTTTCTTTCAAAGACCTTAGACATTACGGGCAGAAGCGAAATGGGTCTATAAAATTTCTTATCATGTGATGGTTTTCCTGGTTTGAAAACTATTATAATTTCTGCAACCTTCCATTGGCTCGGAAGGTACTTTAGCCTTAGAGTAGCATTTATTATATAAAGAAGATGAATTAACCCTTTGCGAGGAAGCATTTTGAGAACTTCTGTCGTAATTAAGTCATATCCCGGAGCTTTCTTATACTTGAGCTTTCTTATTTCTCTACTTAATTCGGCAAGGGTAGCATTTCTTGTGATGTAATTTTCGCTGGAGTTAGAACGTATATTTAAATTTTCGTTGGGTCCTTGACCATCAAAAGCTTTAAATGTGTTCTCCAGGTAATCCGCGAAAACTTTTGCTTTATCCTTGTTGCTTTTTGCCCATTCGTTTTGATCATTCATAATCGGAGGAGCTGGGAGCTTTGGTTTCTTTTTTACTTTGACAGCTTTCCATACTGAGTAGTTGGATTGTTTTCCTGCTGTCAAGCTTTCAAGATAAAGATAAAGATTAAGTGTGAACTTGTGGAACTCCAGTGGGTTTTGTTCTCGGGACTTATTTGCCCTGTCAAAATCTACCCGTCCCTATTGGAAAACGCTTTACTATAGATAATATTAAAAATGACAAACTTTACACACGACTATTCTATTAAATTGAACTTAAAATATAACTAGACCAAAGTCTATGCTGTTTACATTTAACATTTTGGCGTCCATTTTTTTAAATAAATTTCCTTGAAAAATACATAGTTAAGGGCAGTTTAAACTTTTCACAAGTTTTTTTTTTCTGACTTTCAAATACTGTATTTTTTTTTTGTCCTCTGCTCGTTATATTCTCAGTATTTTTGTGTTTGTGTCTCACAACACACAACTTTCGTATTTTTTTTCTATCTGCTTGTAAAATTTCTGATTAAAGGGAAAATAACCACGACCATCCAACCAACCAACGTGGTTGGTAGATGCTTGAACATGAAATAATTTTTCTTCGAAAAGTAAGGATTCAACGCCAACAGTAAAGTTTTTGGCTAAGAACTTAAAGTATTGGACATAAGCGTTCTGCAAGTTAAATGCTGGAAAAAAAATGTGGTATTTTTTTTACAGCTTACAAAGAATTTGTTTCGTTTCTTTTGGTTTATTTTTTGGTTCTGGAAACGTGTGTGTGCGTGCCAAGGAATTCCGAAATGCATAGCCTCCACAGCAGCTGAGAAATTCCCGGCTTTTATGGAATGCACACGTGGTAAGGTTGTGGAGGAAAGCATAAACAGCACGCTTTGGAAGCCACAAGGATGTTATAGTTTTTGTATTGCATCCGAATTCCCCTAACGCCCCCTAGTGCCATAGTGGTGTAAACACCAAAATTAAACAAAAAAGTAATAAATCTGCGTAAAGTAAATGAGCGTGGGTAATTTTTCATCGACCTTAATTTGCTTATAAACACGAATGCGCCTACGTACATACAATAAAACAACAACAACAAATTCAAATGAAAAGTTTCCATTAGCGTTTGAGTGGCGGTCTGGCAAAGCAAATATAACCAAGCTCAAAAAAGTAACAGGAATACACCAACAGCAACAACAGCAGCGAACGCAGCAACAATGTTATTAAGGCCGAAAGCACCATTAAGGTGCTTTCACAGGCCATTACGGGAAAAAACAATTACAGCGCGAAGCAGTTACATTTTTACATCGTAATTGTTATTGCGAGTGCAAAAATCCCTTTGTCGTTGTGAACTCGGTGGAAATGGAAAGCAAAAAGGTGACGGGCGTGACGATATGTAGGTGGTGGGCATGCTTTTTCGCACACAATCCACATGAAACATCCGTCGAGGTATCCTGGCAACAATAACATTGAATCCAACAAATGAATTTATTTATAAAGGTATATAGTGTGTCGTCTGGAATTCTATGTAGGTACCTACCTAACTGCATGTTGGTAAAAGGATTGCCGTTGATTGGTGTTCCCGGTGGAGCGGCTGGCGTATACCTACCTACCTACCTCTAGATGGCTGACGACTTCCAGTCGCAGAAAACAAAACAAAGTGTGTTCAATTTGCCAGAACGATTTTAGTTGGAGATTTATTAATCAAGAACAGTTAGAGCTACACCATTATTGTTTAAGTGGTTTCGCAGTCATATAAAATACTGATTACGGTAGGCGCAGTTGGGGAGGGCGGACCTTTATTGTTTACAGTTATGGTGTTGTTTTGTTACTCATTATATGCTAAAGTAATAGCATATGGGTCTAATTGTATTTTGTTTTATTATTATTGGGCTAGTTGATTCTTAGTGAGTGTACGATATTAATTGGATGAAGTTGGAATAACAATCGTAATTGAGGCTCTCGAAATATTCTGACTTGAATGTTATTACGTGGCTAATGTATATCAAACTTTTGGCATAAATTGACTAGAGTTGTTATCTAGACTTAAGCATTCTTGGAGTATAAGTTGTAGCTTTAAGGTAACTTTTATGATTATACTCGTATGTCATTACGATCTGAGATAGTGATGGAAATCGTTTTTTTATTGTACCTACTGCTTTAGTTGTTATACGGTTTCGGTAAGGTCTTATGGAAACTAGAAATTACTTACTGAAACCTTATCAAAGCTAAAGCCTTAGTTGGACCATTGCTTTAAGATTTGGTTAAGAGAAGTCCTTAAATACGCATCTAAAATGTAATAAATACGAACGTACCTACACTAAATGCATAGACTGAGCCAATATTTACTAAACTGCGAGGCACCATAAGTCAAGAAGCCTAATTTCGGTAAAGGCTTCGGTCCCAATCTTAAACAACTGAAGAACTACCGTTGAATATTCCTGATTGTTTAAATAGTGAAGACTGTTTTAGTTTTCAGAGAATAGAAGAGGAAGATGTTGTAAGGCCTATCATAAGCATTAAATTCAGGTCCGTAGGTCTTGATGAAATGCACCCACTATTTATAAAAATAATCTTACCACATCTTCTTCCAATTCTTACTCATGTCTTCAATACGATTATCTTGACCAGTACATTTCCCGCTAAATGGGAGTTCGCCAAAGTAATACCAATTTAAAAAAAAACAACTCGGTTATCCAAAGCAGAGTTTTTACCAATTTCCATTCTACCTTTCTTATCCAAAGTACTCGAAAAGCTCTTTCACAAACAAATTTCTATTTTTCTACTTACCAACAAATTCTTAAGTACAAGTCAATCAGGATTTAGGGAAAGACATAGCTGTATCTCTGCAATTTTGAAAGTCACAGATGACCTGCGTGTTTCTATGGATCGGGATTTAGTCTCATTCCTAGGGCTTTTGGTCTTTTCAAAGGCATTTGATACAGTTAATCATAACATTCTTATACTTAAAATTAAGAGAAATTTCCATTTTTCTAATACTGCTGCTCGTCTAATATATTCGTATCTCAGTGGAAGAAAACAGTCGGTCATTGTAGGCGAAAACAAATCTAGCTTTGTCAAACTTTTATCTGGCGTACCTTTAGGATCTATTCTTGGACCATTACTGTTTAGCATGTTTATAAATGATCTCTCATCTATGATTAAAAATTCGTCTTTGCATATGTATGCTGATGATGTGCAAATTTATTTAAGTTGTGAACTGGGAATGATCGAAGATGGTGCTCATAGATTGAACAGTAACCTGAAGAGGATAGTTAAATGGTCTGTGATAAACCATCTCCATCTTAACCGAAAAAAATCATATGTCTTTCATCTATAAGCGTGAACTTGACAAAAGCTACTTTCCTACAATCAATTTGAATGGAACAGTGTTGGAGTATACTGACCGAGGTAAAAATTTAGGTATTTGGTTTGACTCCACTCTAAGCTGGGACTACCACCTCCGGCTGGCCATTGGTAAGATATATGGCTGCTTACGTAATTTTTCCATGAGTAAAGATTTTACCCCCAAACAAATCAGAATAAGATTAGCTAAAACACTCCTGATTCCAATCCTTACCTATGGATGTGAAGTTTTCTGTGGTCGTAGCGCTATTACGAAAAGAAATTTTAGAGTAGCATTCAATAGTATTACTCGATATGTGTACAGACTAAGTCGGCTTGACCATGTTTCCTATTATGCAAAAAATCTTCTAGGTTCTACCTTTCTGAAATTATGAAACCGAAATTATTAAACAACATTTTTATTAATAAAGAACCATCTTATTTATATGAAAAACTACCATTGGCTGTATCTGAGCGTTCTTTGGTTCTTATTCAACCACGTTTCGCATGTTCTACCTCTGAACGCATTTTTTTTGTTTCTGTCATCAAAAAGTGGAATACCCTACCCCCAGACATAAAAGACTGCGTGGCACAAAACTTTTCGACCGGGTTTTGTTTGAGTATTTGACTGATTCTTTATGAATTTTAGTTAACTTTTCTTTCCTTATTATTTTTTCTTTTCTTTCGTCTTCTTTTCTTTGAAATTTTTTGTATTGTATTCAATTCACTTTTTTGTCATTTTCCTTTTTCTCTTAATTTTTCTTTTTTATTTTTCTTAAATATTCAAATTTAGATTGTTAAATTTTTGAATTATAAATTAATTGAAGAAAACGCAAACAATATGTTTATATTATTTTTGTTTTTGTTGTAGTGGACTATGTGGATTTAAAGCCAATTGAATGAATTTGTGACCTTTAGTCCAAAATGCGTTTCGCCCAGGTACTACAGCTGGGCTCATCAGTTAGATGCTGTAGTACCTTTCTAAGACGCATTATTTTTTATCGATGTTTACCGACTTTAATAAAACTTACAGCGATTACTCACTGTAAATTATATTTTTGAATTATATCAAATTTAACTTTTGCTAAGTAAGGCTATAAGTCTATTGTAAAAGATTTGAAGTAAATAAATAAACTAAAACTGAACTAAAAACTAAATGGTGGGTTATAAATAAATCCACAAATCAATAATAAACTTTTAATGCACTATGGTTGACCACAAGTTCACACGAAATTTCTGTTTATTCTTGTCCCTTCATCCACTGTGGCGTTACTTTATTTCTTTCGATTTCAATACACATTCAGATGCGGTTTCAAATCCTTTGTGCTAAAATCCCGAATTATAAAATGCTAAATGTATGAATGCTGCAACAGTTTGAAGCTAGAGGACTTTGTTGTGGTACCTCACCCAATATTTCTTATGAGGTGTGAACTATCATTCTTTTCTCTAGATATTCTATTAAAATCGCATAGTTTTCAGACCGGCTTTGTCTTAATTTAATGTTTCTAAACTAGAACTAGGCAAAATATTCTCTCAAAAAGACTTATAAGACTTCCCCGACTTTCCATTGGCTCGGAACCTATCAAGCCAATACCCTTGAACTTTGTAATGTAAATTCGGTCGTTTAGAGTACACCAATTTTATCTGCTTCATGACAAGCAGTGTGAGTGATGGCTTTTATCAAAATTTACTAATTGCGACAAGTGAACAATGAACTGTTTGGCCAAAGGAGAAACATTCTGCAGAGCAGTCGAAGCACACAACAGCTATGTAGTACAGTATCAGATGATGGTTAAATTGACTTTGCTGTTGTTATATGTGCAAGAAAGCTCGCAGTGCATTAGGATGGTCTTCCCTTATTTAAACTCCAGTGTTACGCCCTAATTTCGTTCACTGTGCGTAACCTGTGTGGAACCGACTGAGCTAATTGCACTGTGATGAACAGTCTCAAAATCCAAAAAAAAAATAGAAATGCACTACTATATCGAACTCAAAGGAGATCCTGTATAAAAATTTTGATCGAAATCGTTTGCGCCGTTTCTGAGAAAGTCTAAAATCAACAAAATGGTTGTATGGCAGGTACCGTTAATAATAAAATATTTTTAAAAAAATTTGACCAGCAAACACACAAATTTTTATCAAAATCGTTAGAGCCGTTTTCGAGATAATCAAGATGGTGGAAAATTTGTATGGCAAGTACCGCTATTTTTGGAGCTTAAACAACGATTCAAAAATCTATTTTGGACAATCACGCCTAAGTACCAACTTTGAACAAAATCGGTTCAGCCATTTAGGCTGTAGATCGTTCTACAGACAGACAGATGGACGGAATAGCCGGACCCACTTTTTTGGTGTTCTCTATCATCGAAATGTCAACTTTGATTAACATCTCGACTTCGATTTTTTTTCCAAATGTAAAACTTGCCCTATAATACCTACATCGCAAGTAAAAAATAATAATGAGCTAGATCGACCTGCCTCGTCGATGGTCAAAGCTAAACTGATTGATTAAATCAAATGTACTATTAACTAACGACTAAAAGTATTTTTTCGTCATTGCAGGTCCTTATGTATAATTTTCAGTTTATATCGAGTATGAACTGAAAAAAGGACGAACGAAAATAATAAGTACTTATTATCATTTCCTGATGACGACACAGCCTTATTTGAGTGTGAATTTTATTGCTTCGATATGCAATTTATGCTGAATATACCCTATCCTAATGGGTATCGGCAGAGTTGATTTATTAATTTTATACATCTATTTAAATACAAAAGTTGAGTATCGTGTTATACTTCGTTACAGTATCTACTATAGCTACGGTGACCATATTTCTCTGAGCAAAACCCGGGACATAAATTTAAAAATTATAAAACGTGTTTGGTAAGAAATCAACAAGATTCTCAAAAACAAACAAATTAAAAAAAGAGCACAAAATGCAAAAACTGTTTTTTCAATATTCAACTTTTTTTATCAAGTATTTGAAACATAAACATTAATAACACATTACCAACACAATTTTTGGTACTTGGTTCTTTTTTGCCTAACAAGTTTCCTATTAAATATTTTTTTTAATTTCCTGACAGATAAAATTATAGTTTAATTTTACCATTAACATGGCTCTAAAAGTTTAAACATTCAGTTGTGTGTTTTCAATTGTCCAAATATTATTCATTATGCAAATAACTTTTTCGGTTGGAGCATTTGAACCTGGCAGACACAAGCCAAACTCGACCATAAATAAATGATTTTTGACATTTATAATTTGCTACAAAAATGCTAAAATGTGTTTTTCCATTTCTCGGCCACAGATATTTAGTTCCTCATCCATTTTGTTATAATTTTGTGACAATCAAATTCGTCAAACAAGGTGGAATCATTAATAGTTACATCCCTCCACTACTGGTTGACAAAAGATAACAAAGATTCTATTTTTGGGCAGATAGGAAATATGAATGTTTCGAAGAACAACCCAACTAAATACTTCATATTCTTTAAAAGATCCATCCCAAGGATTTAGGTACAGGGTGCGCCAGAGAAACTTACTTATTTGAAAGGTCAATTAAAACAAAAGTACTTCAATTATTGTTTTAATTTTTTTTTTAAATTTGAGAATACAATATCCCATTTTTGTTTTCATGTAGTCTTGAAAATGACATCGGATAAATGGCGACCCCCATTGCGCATACACTGATGAAGTCGATTTTTGAAATTCGTATCCACTCTTTGCAGCATATCAATCGGTATGTTGGCAATGGCGTCGCGGGCAACAAAATCGCGTTCAGTTAAATCTTGCACGACATCCAATTTATAGGGGTGAAATTGAAGGTCTTCATGGAGAATTCGTTGAACAGTGGTGTCAGAAATTCCCATAGCAGCTGCGTGTTTGCGAGCCGAACGCCGGGGAGAACGCACAACTGACTGCCTCACTCTTTCTATATTTTCCGGTGTTCTGATGGTCCGCTGAAGTCCATTTCTGGGCTTAGCGACACTTCCACACTCCCGAAATGAGTTAACCCACGACAGAATCGAATTACGGCCAGGAACGAGTCTGTGAGGAGGAATTTCAAAGCGAGCGCGGAAAGCACGTTGCGTAGCAACAAGTGAGCGACCGTTAGAAAAGAAGCTCTCGACTGCGAAGGCCAGCTGCTCTCTAGACCAGAGCATGATGGCAACTGACTGGAGGGAGAAACAAACTTGGGAACTTCCCCCTCCAGATGCGCCCCCTCCCGCCCCTCTAACTGCCCATATCACCGCGCGGGAATTTTTTCAAATAAGTAAGTTTCTCTGGCGCACCCTGTACAATTGATGAATATTTGCTTTACAATAGTTTTTTCAATTAATTTTTGTTTGAATTATTCGTTGATAAATTTCTTTGCAAACAAAATATTATCAATTGTTCTCCTAATCAAGATTTTAATTTTAATTTAAGACATTTCATTGCTAGCGCAACTTTAGTTATGTAAATTTTTTGGGACTCCGCTAATAATATGCTCCATGTAAAATTGAGGCCTATAATTGAATGAAATAAAGAAAGAAGAACTTCAGATAAAGAGTTGTTTAGCACATTCTTTAAAATAAGAAAAATTTCTCTTCAAGGATTATAAAGTTGTATTATTCTCTCGGCTTTAAAAATAGCCAACTAGTTATTCTGTGACGAATTAGTTTGAAGTATTTAGTCTGAGACTTTTCGCAAATTTCCTCAAACTTTTCGCAAATTTCCTTAAACTTTTCAACATGAACAGTGTAGAGATAAAAAAGCGAATAGTTATATAAATCGTGAGCAGCACAATTAATTCCAATGAGATCATTACCGGTAATGGCTTGAAGTTAATCAAAAAGCGTTCCTTTCCTTGCTGACCCGCCAAAATTACAGTGTATGTTGTAAGCACAAATTGCCAAAATTTTACCAAAGTCTTATCTTTGTATTTTGAAGTGATGTCCGATGTTTCCATTGGAAGGTTTTCAACCTCCAAAGTCTTGACAATGATATATATTTGTGGTGAAAAATAACGAACCAAGAGCGGACAGTTTTGTACAGCTATGATTAGAACAATCAGAAAAAACTGCCACAAAATTTACTCTGCGCAGAGATATATTTTGATTCAAGAACATTGAACACAATAGTTTGTGAAGATACAGTTTGAAAAGAAATCTGACAGCTCAACGAAGGTGACAAATGAATGCCTTCAGTGAACATGCTTTTTTTGTAAATACCTCTGAACCATTTCTTAATACGGGTCAAAAAAATATATACGGGACAGTTGTACGTCCCGGGTTTTTTTTAAATTTACCCGGGACATTCGAGCGGAATACGGTACTGTAAAGGGAAATAGGGGACGGATGGTCACCGTAACTATAAGGCATGTATTGCATTTAAAAAAAATCGAACTCGAGATTTTAATTAACTTAACACTACTATGATGACTAAAGCAATTTTCTTCAAACTTGGTAAACAAGCATTTTAGGTGATTGTCTCAAATAGACATTTGAATCGTTTTTTTCAGCACCAAAACTAACGGTACCTGCCATAGAATTTTGTCTGCCCTCTTATCCTCTATCTCGAAAGTTACTAATATATATATATACATATATAAACGGTGATTTTTTAAGAGCTTGGTTTTTGAAAATTCAAAAAAACACAGAAACTTGTAAAAAGTGAAAGAAATTTTTATTTGGATCGATAAATCAATTTCTGCCATTTACTTTTTAAAAATAATTTCACTTAAATGTTGCCCGCGGCTACGCTTCAGGTGGTCCATTCTGAAGGTCCAATTTTGGCAAACTTTTTCACACATTTCGGCCGGAATCTCACCAATGACGCGTTCAGTGTATGCTTGCAAGGCAGCAATCGTGTTTGGCTTGTCCCCATAGACAATTAAGTCATAGCCCCACAAAAAATAGTCTAACGGGGTCAAATCACATGATCTTGGTGGCCAATTGACTGCGCCAAAACGTGAGATCAACTGCTCACCAAATTCGCCTCTCAATTGATGCATGGTTTCGCGGTGGCATGTGGCACCGTCCTGTTGGAACCACCTGTCGACCGAGTTCAATTCTTGCATTTTCGGCAAAAAAAAATCTGTTATCATCGAACGGTACCTTTCTCCATTGACCGTAACCCTGCGGCCTTCATCGTCCTTGAAGAAATACGGCCCAATGATGCCGCCTGCCCATAAACCGCACCAAACAGTGCATTTTTCGGGATGCATTGGTAGCTGCTGAATTGCCTCTGGCTGCTCTTCACTCCAAATACGGCAATTCTGCTTATTCACTTATCCATTTAGCCAAAAATGAGCCTCGTCGCTGAAGACAATTTTGCGAAAATTTCATAATTTCGACATTTTTCACAGAGCACGAATTTTGATAATAAATTTCAATAATTTGCAAACGTTGTTTAGGCGCAAGTCTATTCATGATGAAATGGCAAACAATACTGAATCGAAATGTCAAATGTTCTTGGAATTCGTCATGTGTGATCTGTCAAAAATATAAACGTCAAAAACCAATTAGCAAAAAAATCACCCGTTATATACATATTTTTTTTTGAAAATTCTGTTAGTAAAGGGATGACGATTTAATTTCTATTATTATTTGTTTTTTTTTTAGTAAAAATCTACTTTAAAAATATATTTCTTCGTTTCTTCTAAGAATCTAGTCTACACGATGTGATCGAACGTAAGTGCATTTTATTTGTCTTAGTTTTTTGCTAAAAATATGAAATCAGTTGATTATCCTAACCTTAAGAATAATGTTTCATATATTTGAATAATTGCTACACTATCGATACTCTAAAATATTTAAGTCTTCATGTGACATTCTAAATTGAATCCTTCTTCGAAATAAATGAAAATGAAACTACCCCTTTTTCTCCTAAGTTTATTATACTTTTTAATGACACACTATTATAGCTATTCTCTAGTGTCGTCCTTGATCCATGCCAATTCCATCCAATCCAGTTTCCAAGACCTAAGAAAAACATTGCCTTTCCTGAGACAACCCTTATTTCAAACCGGAACCTTAGTACATATATGTCATTCAAACTTTTGCCCTAAAAAACATGTATATTTCTTTAAGAATTCATTTTCTTTGACACACAAATTCGCCATAGTCGCCATCGCCATCATCGGTGTAAACGACCATGAAAACGAGAGATACAAAAGCAAAACCTCTTGACCGGATATTGACACGATTTTTCCTTTCATACACATTCAGAATATATAAATTATTGAAGCCGTTCACAAAGGGAATTCTCCTGTCAGTGCACTCGTGGATGTAATATCTCGAAAAGCTCTATCTCGAATAGCACTAAGCACTTTTTTATCTGCCCATATAGCGTGCAGCTATCTCTAGGAATTTTCATGCGGGTAAAGTACAAGTGGGCGCACGCGTACACAGTCATATACACATTTTTATAGCAAAAGCTGAATCTTTAAAAGCGCATTCTATATAGCTCTACCGCTATAATTGGATGAGTCAACTCATTTTCACAGTTTCCAGTCCTGTCGACGGAAAAAGCAAAAAAAAAAAAATCACAAACGGAAAAACGACAACTGGTAAAATAAAAGGAAGAAAATATGTAAAATTACAGGAAAAAATAGAAAAAGGGCAATTGTAAAGATGTACTCTAATGAGATAGTTCCTCTTTATCCTTTGTAGTTGTATTTCAGGAAAATATTCATCTCTCTTGATGTGTGAGGTAGGGTGGGGTAAGTGTATGTGGGATGTTGCATTTAGCAAAGGAGCTGCATTATCTTTCATCTGTTAACTCAAAGCGCAAGCAGTTACGACAATGAAAATCTTCCTACGAGCAGCTCAAAGTGTACACATACATACATTTGCACATGTGTTTGTACGTCGGAACAAACTACTAAAGTACATCCTCTCAAGGATGCGAAAGAGCAAACGAAAACTGCACAAAAGCGGTTATCACAAAGTGCGAAATTTGGTCGTATGATTTACTTCAAACTTACTTTTAATATTAAGGAGGATCTCAATTTAGTTCGGTATCTATACCTATGCATCTATTTTCGGGCTGGGTAAAAAGTCAGATATTACCACGACTATTATTATCACAACCTTCGCGACGAAAACAGCTTCCGACTAATCCACTTTGCAGCACATCGTAATTCAGTGATAAGTTCCAAAAGTCAACATCTATCGGATCCCAAGTTTGGACAGAGATTCAACTTTTAACGAATTGGATGATCTTTCCGTCCCAATTCAAATGATTGCCATTATCCTCGCACTGAAATCGTCATAACGGGCGATTCCAATGTGCACAATATTGCATCTGGCTCCGCTTGTCGAGCCAGACAACAGTCCATGTCTTTGCTGAGTTAAACCAACTAGCTCAGCTTGTTGACGAGCCAACTCAAATCCCTGACGTTGCGGATCGAACCGGCAACACTTTACACTTGCTTCTTACTCTTACTCTCACCCTGCTAAATACACTATAAGTGTATTATCGCCTCTAGGCACAACACCTCTCAGTTAAAGAAAAATCACCTATGAGAAAACCACTATGCTTCCTCTCTAGTGACGTAGATTCCCGCGCAGATATGTTAACAAATTTAATTCTTCACGGAATGGAAAATTTCATTCCCAATTAGGGTTCATTCTATCAAACCGAAAGAAAATGCATGGTCTGATCTGAGCTATAAAGATGTTATTAGGTAGTAAATAAGTTTCCGGAATTATAAAGCCAATCCCACTGAGGAAAACCGGAAAAAGTTTGAACAAGCTAGCGAGACTTGCAATATTCACATTCGGAGAACCAAATTTTTGCATAACCAAAAATTAAGGCAACAAATACTACAATGTCCCGAAGGTAGTAAGAATTTTTGGTCATTTGTAAAAAATATTCGAAATTCAACTTCGTCTTCGGTTCCAACGCTCGTCTTTAATGACACTCCTTTTGTAAGCTCTCATGACCTAATTTGCTTGCAGCGCAGTTCGCTGTTTGTAATTCGACGCTGCCATAAAGTGTTATAACTCCGCCAGTGCTTGAGAGCCTAAAAGATTTCATTGGACGAAACTTCTTTCGCACTGGTGCAATTGCTAGAGTCGTCAAAGACCTTGATATACACAAATCCGCTGGCCCGGATAGTATCCCTCCCATCGTTCGGAAGAGGTGTTCTTCAACGCTGGTAAAACCACTGCGTAGGCTTTTCTATCTATCCTACTTTACTGGTCTTTTTCCAGCGAATCTCTTCCACCCCCAACTATCGATCAATTGCACGTAGGTCCCTTATTTCAAAGGTCATGAAACGCTGATAAATTATCAGCTTAATAAATATTTTGAAGAACGAAATCTCCTTTGACCGGCAGAATGACTTCCGTAGCAATAGGTCCACTGGTGATTGGAAAGTATGTCTCACCCAACAGTGGCACAAATCTGAACATCGTTTTCGGAGAAAGTTAGATTATTGCGCTTGATATTTCAATAGTATTTTATAGAGTTTGGCATGAAGCTCCCTTATCGAAAATACGTTAATTTGTTATGGGCGAATCTCTTCTTCGATGGATTAGCAATTGCCTTCGGATATCTCAATACGAGTTTTGTTGGACAGTTTCAAGTCTGATATTCACAAAATAATTGGGGTGTGCCCTAGGGCTCCGTTTTTTCTCTTTTTATTATTTTCAATAATGATGTCTTATCTGGAACTTCTAATCCACTAAATTATTTTGCTCACGATAGTACTTTCAGCTTTTCATATTTGTTTGCAGATTCGTCTCCTTGTTCTTCGGATGTGGAACTAGCAACGGCGGCGTATGATAAGCACACTTAACTTGTATCTAATGCTTCAAAAACTCAATATTGTCTTTAAATCAGAACCCACCCCCATGTCGCTATCCATTAGCGGTTCTTGCATTGAAGAAACCGATCTGCTTTACGTCTTTCAAATGTGCATTACAGATTACATCTTTCGAAATGACCGCATATTCGATGTCGACAACGGTGGTACAAAGTGTTTGGGCTTTCTACAAAGATGCAATATGACCTCTCATCTATTTATATAAGCCCTTCATTCTTCCAATGCTGGAGTACAATTCTCACATTAGATATAAGGCAGGAGCTCCCAAAACTCATTTGAATCTTTTAGATATAATTCAAAATACAGCTCTAAGAATGTTAGGCGATAAAATTATAATGGAAACATTTACATCTATCAAACATAGTCGAAGTATTATCTATTTAATTATTTTAGCTTTATTTGTTTAAACAATATTTGAGTGAAATAACTAGTTGCATTCCTCCCATAAAACTATTCAACCGATGAGACATAAGTCCCAAATTCTAATTTGGGACATACAGCCCACTTAGGTGGGATATAAGTTCACATAAAATATTTGGGATTTGTGTCCCACTATTAGGTTTTATGTACTTGTGTGAAGTGTTATTTGCAAAAAGCTCTGCGGGTATGGGAGGGCATGCTGCCCCCCCAGAAATTCCCCTGCTTGGCCCAATATAGGATTTGGGGTGGGTACAAGTTTGGGTATATGCACATTTTTTTGGGATTTGAAAATTTCTTTTTAAAAGGTTCGAAAAAAAATTTAATACACCCAAACTTGGGACAAGCAGGGAGCTTGCAGGGTGTCAGCATGCGCCGAGCTTTTTTAAATGTATTCTTTACGTTTGAAATCTATTATGTTTTGAATAAAGATTTCACAATATATGACCATATTTATGTCTTATAAAATTTGATAGTTTTGGCCCACCAACACCAAACAAAAGTTGGGACATCGCCGAGGTGGCATATATGTCCCAAATTAGTTTTATGGCATTTATGTCTCACCTATGTCGGACATAAGTCCCACAAAGCAAAATTGGGACTTATGTCCCTGTGCCGCTTCAAGGAATGCTCATCAGTTTACCCCTGGGAATTTTCCTGCTAACATTGTTAGCATCTTAAGGTATTATTCTACCATTTATTTGGGAAAAGGCCCGTGTGGACACCTGTCTGATTTTATATTTTTTTACTGGTTTCCACGTGCTTGGTGAATGTCATCTTCGGTGCAAATTTAAATTTCTTCTCTCCTTTACGAGTAAATTAGATCCGCCTAGTCTTAGTCTATTATAAGTTAATAGTGCTTTTATTCCATCTCGAGTCGGGAAGTCTAACAACCATAGTATGTGGAACGATACCATTCCTAACGTCACCGGCTACAACCAGCATTCAGTAACCTAAAGTTATTATCTTACTCGTCGACGAAAGCACAGATCAAACTTGTTGATCACAAGTCCATGATGCCTACCAGCCAATAATCCAACATCAAAATGTCATGTTTGCTCCAAATCGATATATTTGCGGTCCCGAAAACAAACCAAACCAAAACAAAAAAAAAACACCCTGTGTTAATTTTCAATTTGTTTATCTCTCTACTAAATGTGCAGTTCCGTGGTCGATTTGGCTGCCGCGTTTCCGCATTAGCTTTATTCGCTTAGCTTTGCCAATTTATTCCACAAATGTGATCAAATACAAGTTTATTTTTGAATTGAATGCATTTTATAATCCTCAAAGCTCAAACGAGGCGCACTAAATAGTTTGAAAATTCCTTCCGTCGCAGTTGCCATTTTGGCGTTGTCATAGATTATAATACACAGCAGGATGCAGATTTGGATCCTTTTGGTCAAAAAAACAGTATAGGTATGCAAACTCCATCGTGCGTATAAATACATAAATATGCCTGCATATATATTTTTATAGGTAAGGTATATGCATATTTATAATGCATCGTATATATGTATGTCTATATGAATACAACTGGAATCCTTTGTGGAGCATGGTTTCATTTGTGCGACGCCAATAAGCAGTGCGGTGCAAAGTGGTTATGGTTAACATTCAATGAACCCCGTTGATTTACACTGTGACTGTATTATTGCAACGAGAACGGAAACCATTAGGCAGGCCTTTGTTGTTGCGTTAATGTGAGAGTGAGTTGGTATTTGTATGCGCTGGTATTGCCTTAAATTACCTCTTGTGGTATCTGCCACACATTTATAGTCCTTCCATCTCTTGCCACAATTTCATAATCCTCATGCAAACTCATATAGGTATATAAAGCGATACTATAGGCTCTTACTTTTATGTTTTCATAAAATTTATATAGTCGAACGATTGCAGCGCCGCGCCTCGTCGCCGGCGTTGTCGCCGCTCAATGTTAAGCTTTGCATCGAATACGCTTTGTTGCGTATAAAGTTTACAACGAGCAGCAGGGGCAGATAAAACAGGGACATCTGAAGCTTACCGAAATGAGAAGCTATTGAATCGTATATACATAGACATCGCCTGGTGAAAAGGTATAAGCATGTTAATAGTACAGTAACAAATTGAACAACCTTCATGCTTTAAAAGGGCCTTCCACTGTAGCCATATACCTACCTGACTGGCCTTTGATTTTATGTTTGTACGGTGCCATATTTCCATAGTAACAATATAGAATGGAGGAATACTAGTATTTGCACGCTGCATTTATTTTGCATTCCGAAACACCACCGGAGAAATAATAGGTACAGCAGGTTGGTCCGGCCTCTCACACCGCCTGAAAGACAAAATTATTCGAAATTCGAACAGACAATGATTGGTCACAGAAAAATGGCAAAGTTGACAACATTTTCTGAAGTCAACCCGACGAAACCTTCGAAGTAACAGTTCAACTTCGATAATACTTCGGTAAATAATTTTAGTTTTGATAAGACCTTCAACAAACCTTATAGAAGCTGACAGTAAGTCAGTTTAGTTTCGATAAAACCGTACCCAAACCTTTTAAAGGCTGAAATATTTGTGTTGATACTGTCAGTTATAACAGCTCATGTATACCAAGCCCATGATTGGTCGAAGTATGGTTATCACCTAAACTTGTACGGTTGAATCAAAAATACATGTAAAAGGAAGATAACCCGTGAACCGTTTCATCCAGCATCGGTCAATAACAACCGATTATTGCCAATAAACCGGCAAAAAATAGTTTAGAGGTTTTGTCAGATTTGCCTGCAACAACAAACCAAGTATTCAGTTCTATACTTCGCAATTGTTTCAGCATCTCCCAAGCACGGCTTGGGGGTACACAAATAAAGGCCAGAAGCAGTGAACCGAAATGGGACGATAATTCGGTTACAGTGTACGCTAAAAGTTCTTCTTTATCCGTACTACACGAATGTGGAATGCTTTTTCCGAACACACACGCATCTCCTATTAGATATTTTCCTTTTTTCTTAATCACTCGCATTGTAATGGATCATTAAAATGCTGACATATTTAGTTTTTAGGATAAGCCGCATTATAACTATTTAGGATTTAGCGAGTTCAATTCTGTACTCACCCAGAATGTTTCGCTACGAATTACATTGAGCGTGGTCACCGGGAAACTGCCAAAGAGATGTTAAGATCTGTGCTAAATTAAAACCAATGCGTCATATTTATGGTTCCAAAAAAGTTCTAACGACGGCGTGTGAATTGTTATTAAAGCGATTAATTAGCTCCCACCGAAGTGATTTAAATAATATATCAGTGAAGCTTTATAACATGCACCAACATCTTGCCTCTGGGTTCTAAGTGTAGAAGATTTCAATGTGTGTGATAGAGTGACCTCCCTGCAAGCAGCCAAAACTCAACAACTCTGCACTAAAAAACAACAACAAAAAATTTGATAAACTAAGCAATACGCAAACCAGTTGATGTCTTTAAACCTTTGGTTGGAATGACGGAACACCACATTAAGGGTTCCTCACATTTTTGTCGATTGTAAGTGGTTTCCAACTCGAAAATTACGAAATGATGGTGAGTTTTGATGTCGAGTCACTATTTACGAACGTTCCCGTACAAGATGTACTTACCATCATCAGTAAGCTTATCTCAACTTTCGGCATCAATGAAAACTATTTGCCACTTTTATAGTTTTGCCTAACATCGGGATATTTTTGTTTCAACCAACAGTTTTATCTGCAATAAGATGGTGTTGCTATGATATTGCCCTTGGCTCCCTTAATTGCAGATATGTGGATGGAGCATTTTGAAAAAAAAAAAAAAGTTCTGAGTAGCTCAAAAGAAAAACCGAAAGTTTGGCTGAGATATGTGGATGCTAATTTTTGCATCATGAAGAATGCGGCTAATTTGAATTTCCTCGATTATCTGAACTCACAGCATCCTAAAATGAAGTTCACAATAGAAAAAGAGAAAGAAGAGTCCATTGCATTTTTGGATGTGGAAGTGATCTGATAACAAAATGGTACATTAGCGCACACGGTTTTTCGTAAAAGCACATACACAAACAGATACCTACACGCTACTTCGCACCACCATCCGGCAAATTTAAGATCTGTGGTGTCGACACTTTTTCAGCGTGTCCACGGGATATGTGACAGCGACCATCTTGCCATTGAACTCTCTCTGCTGGATAATGCCGTTAAAGCCAATGGCTATTCAAAAAAGCATCGAATGTGGAAGCCAGTTTCGTCGCAAGAAAGGGAAGATACTCGTAGTCTTTTAGAGAAGAAAGATTTCCTGCCATATGTAAGAGCTATAACAGACAAGGTATGGAATATATTGAAGAGCCGTTGTGTAAAAACCATATTTTTATCACCCAAAAAGGTGATAAATTTCCTTCAATCACCAAAAGATAAATTCCCCCTCCAAATACCTGGATTATTTGCAGTACCCTGCAGCTGTGGGTCTTCATATGTAAGACAAACTCAGAGGAGCATTGCCAAACGTCTGAAAGAACACATCAGCGCGGTTACCAAAAACCAAAGGGAGAAGTCCGCCATATGTGAGCACATTCTCGGCCATCCAGATGAGCACCACTGGATCCACTTCGAAAAAGCCAAGGTTCTAGCCAGCATACCTCATTATATACCTCGTCTGGTGCGCGAAGCGATTGAAATTAAACGACACCATAATTTCAATCGTGACGACAGTTTCAAGTTGTCGAAAACATGTGATCCCATAATCAATACCACAAGGTCGATCCAATTTCCGCTACACACCAACGCGGATACAGTGAGCATAGTTTGCTCTTAACTTGCAAACCAAAAACAACATCATCAAGAGAAAGGACCTTCGGCGCAACGGTAAAACCTGCGTAGCCAAAATCGCTCTTAACATCTCTTTGGCAGTTTCCCGGTGACCACGCTCGATGTGATTCATAGCGAAATGTTCGGGGTGAGTACAGAATTGAACTTGCTAAATACTAAATAGTTATAACGCGGCTTATCCTAAAAACTAAATATGTCATATGTAAACAACCGCGAAAACCTTAAAAGCTACATTTAAATGCTATTCAAAACCCCTTTATTGACCAACTAATAACAATATCCTGCAATTTGCTTGTACAATCAAGTGCTTCCTGTCCTTCCTCAACCCGTTGAGCAAGTTATATGAAACAATTCACATGGCTTCGATCGTCGCTGTCGAAAAGTTACGTTTGTTGTGTGTTTCTCTGACCTATTTATACGTGGGCGCCTTCGCACATTTGCCATTTCATCAGTGTTCTTTGAAATCTAATATTCATAAGGTTTATTCACGGCAGGCAACTATATCCAGTCCTGAGCTACGTCTATTGCACCCTGTTATTCTATTCGTCTCGTGTCCTTCTAGTACCACGCCTAATTGAAACTAAAATTACAAACCAAGTAGACTAAAAAAAAGATTAAATGAAAGTTCACCGGCTATGATGTCCGCTGTTCGTTAATGCCTTCGGATGACAATTTTAATAATTGGCAAATGCCTATGACTATCCAGGTTGTTGTGCTGACGATGTCAACCTAACCAAACCATGCTGTGTGCAAATTGTGTTGACTGCGGATTTAGTGGTAACTTTTGAAGTGGATTTTAGTCACAGTCATCGACAAAATAAAAAACAAAAAAGAAACACCAGATTATGGTGGGGTTATGGTTTTTCGGTGGCACTACTAAGGTCGTAGCAAAGGCTAATATTTATGATAAGATCCGATTAGAATTGGATTACTCCTCAAAGTGCTTAGCTTTTGCGGCCCTCATTTTGCTCCCATTTATTTTAATCCCAATTGGTCGGAGTAAAACGTTCGTTTAACAAATATTTTTTTTATTTTGACTTTCTGATATACATCAGACTATTTGTTTGTCAAATCTCTTGATGTCCTGGGACCTTCCGGGACCTTCACAGATACGTATTTATGTGAATATGTATCTAGAACGTAAGGCAAATTTTCACCGTATCGGAAGATGCTATAATTTTTGCAAATGGCGACAATGTCAAATCTACTTTGATATTTGTAACCCTAGGCCTCCACTTGAAAGAAATGATTGCAAGAAATGTGTCATGTAGTCAATATTTCTTTTTGAGGCCCCTTATGCTAGGATTTTTTTATTTTCAGGCATAGAATCTGTGTAAGAAATAAACGGAGAAATAATTTGACGTTTCATGACATCCTACATTAATCGTGCACAAATTTCTCACTAGACATTGAATCTTGTTCATAGTTTGATTATTTTCATGTTAAAGTCCAATAATTCATAAAAAAATTAAGAATTTTTATATATAAACAATTAAGTGAAAAACGACTTAAAAAATACTTTTAGCCGTTTCCATCAAGAATCTTTTGCATATAATGTGATCGAACATAGGAGCAAGTACTTGCGATCCAGTCGTGCATTTTACTTTTTTTTTAAGTTTCATTCTTAATTTGTTCTCTATAGTTTAAAGCTATTTTGCAGTACTCATAGAGTCGTGGGACATCCATCTCGTTTAGCAGAATAATAACCTGATCCTCCGATAAGAAATCACTTCCAAATACGCTTCTCCTTGTTTGCCTTAATGTTGAGCTTCTTCCAACGAAGTGGATGACATCTACCCGTTCCACTAGGTTGCATATACTGCATTCCAATGGTAAATCTACTCTATGGGGAATAAAGTTTAGGCTAAGCAATTCACTTTGAAGCCTGAATATTGTAGCAATCTTTTGAACGCTATTTGAATCGTGAAAGTAATTTTTTTGTCTGCCAGGTTGTGGTTGAGTCTACTGTAAATTGATCTGTACAACGACCCAGATGCTTCAGCATTGTACTCTGCTCTACATTTCTCGTCTACTTTTTCTATTATTTCGTAGAGATTTCTTTTACTGCTCGATATATCTTCAATTTTTATATTCAAACCCAAATTACATTCCTGCGCCAGTCCCAACCACTCTCCATACCAGCTGTTTTTATCTTGAATAGATTTCAGATCTATTTTTCTCGTTAGCCAGGTTTCGGGCATCTTCATGACTTAAAGTAAATAATCCGCTTGGATCTTAAGCGTTTTAATAAACAGAGGTAATAGCCCCATCTCAATCATAATAACGAAATTTGGTGTGTTTGCTGGGAGCGGAAATATCCTTTTCACATAAAACCTCAAGAGTTGTTCAACTACTTCAAACTTCTTACAACCCCAGGAATGCGCTCCATATAGAATGGTCTCCGCAACTGCTTCAAATACCTTGTATTTCGTGATATGCGCTATGTTTAGGTTTCGAAAACATCCTTTCGAAGAAATATTGAGTTTTTGCCTTCTGTAGCTTTTCCTTGAAATGCTTTTTCATACTTAAGTTTTTTGAAAAATAAACACCTAGATACTTGTATTCGTTAACGCTCTCAATATTTTCGCCATTATAATTCCACTTTTCATTCGATGCAATTCTTTCACCACCTCCTAAAAATCATTACTTTAGACTTTTCTGTGCTGACTATAAGGTTCCATAACTGACAGTATTCATACACTCTGTTTATCATGAGTTTGCAGACTTTCGGGGTATTATGCAAACATGACTACATAGTCCGCAAAGGGCAGAGCTTTTATATGACTCCCGCTATGTCCACTCCACCCGGAAGACAATCAGTCAGATCGTCTATAAAGAGTGCAAATAAGGTTGGACTCAATGAGCATCCCTGCCTTAAACCAGATAAAGTTTCGAACCAGTCCGAAAGTTCTGCTCCGTTCCAAACTGCAGCTTGTGTTCCTTTATACAAATCTTCTAGAACTCGTCCAAACTTCCCTGATAAGCCCAATCCATACAATTTGTAAAACAATGCTCTTCGGTCTATTGTATCCGAAGCTTCCTTTAAATCAATAAAGGACACGTATAGTTTCTTGCCTTGTAACAGACAGTTCTCCGCCATACTTCTCAGAATGAAAATGTTATCCACTGTCGAGTACCCTGATCTAAAGCCAGCTTGAAACTCCTTTAACAAGTTATAAGACTCAATCCATGTTGTAAGGTACTTTTGTAACACTGCTGTAAATATTTTATACGTGGCATTCTCAAAGGAGATTCCTCTATAGTTTGATGGATTCGATAAGCAGCCTTTTTTATGTATAGGGAATATGATCGAGTTCTGAAATTCCTTGGACTTCCAATAATTGTTAAGTCAACCTAGTCGACTATTGAGTTGTGTAAAGTATAGTGAAAAGTTTGTGGATCATAGCTTCCTGTCAATAAAGACTTAACAGGTGCGGTGCTAGAGTATTGACTGTGCACTGCCACATATAAATGATTATTTGCGCATAGTCCAATGCCCTCATGTAAAATGAACTTATTTTCGAGTCCCTTAATTTCTCTAAGTTCTTAGCTTAGTTTGTTGTGTACCAAGTTAAGCTTGCTTATAATTTTAATTTGATTGCTTCCAAATAAACAAATTAAAAAAAAAATCTACTACTAATTAGTACTGAATTGTGCTTTAAATGATGGACGTTCACACAGAAGTCTCTCTTGTTTGGTATTTTCTAATTAAATTTTAAATCAAACCAAATCATTCTCACTGGAATCACTACTCCGGAACGACAGAATTTTATTTATTTAAATTTAATTTATTTTAAAATTATTTCTTATATTTTCCATCCGAAGTCGAAACTTTTTTAAAAGCGCGAAAACTTTTAATTTTTTTTGTTTTGTTTTTGAAAGCATTTTTTTTTTGCCAAAAATAACATTTATCTAATCGGATCAGCACCGTGTAAGCCAAACTTTAGGTACCTTCATATATTTATATATTTACACTTTGCCCGGACTTGTGTTCTGCGCTAAATCGAACAAACGTCATCTTTCGTAGGATAATACTCTAAACGGAAACCTCATGCAATAGAAATACACCGTCCGATTTATTCGCACAAATATACACATTTCGAATATTCAAACACAACAAAAAAAAAAAACACACTCAAAGAACTCAAACTAAAAGCCAAACACTGAAACAAAACAACAATCCTGTTTCGAGAATAGTCCTGTTTCTTTTTTTTTGATTTTGGCAAGGTATGAATTTTCGTTTATTATTTACTCTCCCTCAGTCTCTCTTTTCTGCTCTTTTTTTGTTATTTCTTTTGGTTCTGTAAACAAATTAACGCTAAACAAATTTGTTTTTTGTTAGTGCAGTATGAGTACACCTACACAAGCTAAAAAGTTATTCTGCCAAAGCTGAACTTTTGTTGATTCTAAGCGCGTCCATCAAAGGACTCGTGAATGACATAATTGATGATTGTTAACAAAAGCAGGCAAGGAATTTCATTTTTGTTTTGTAATGTGTCTATAGGTGCGAATATTTAAATTCAAGAGGGCATTAGCGAGATGTAGGTACATTAGTTGTAGGTACCTATTAATCTCTTGAGTGGATATACAATAAATTGGACAGCAGCTCCTAATCTGCTTATTCTATATCCTTTGGGGGTATACAGTACATAAGTAATGGTTCTTCTTGCTCATTCCATTGGAATGTTTATTATGACTGGTATGCATAACGGTTTGAAGGATAATATCCTTGTCATTATTCATCTTGACATTGGCAGCCATTTTGATAAAATGACCGTTGGCCAGTGATAAATAATGTTTTTCCAGGGGCTCCAACAGATCAATATTAATAATCCGCCGACAGCTGAAAATTGCTAGGAATGTTGATTATTGTAACTGCTATGCACATTCTGATGCTTGTGCTTTCGATATCTGCGGATGAGCATAAATATTCACCGTGAGAAGTCAAATAACTAAGGGTCAGCACCAGTGGGGGATTTAGAGAAAATCACAATTTAAGGGCCCGTTTTAAAAAAAGATTCAATATTAATTTATTTTAGTGATGCCAAAGGCTTTTAGACTTTCAACGAGTAATTAGAGGGGGTTCACATTCTCAAACATGCTGGACAAGCATGGCTTGAATGACTCGAATTTGAAAATGTGAACGCTCCATCAAACGGCTAGTCCAGCATGTTGGATGGATATCAAAATATTTTGATATTTCGTTTGCTTGACACACATGTTGGAGAATATGAACGCATGCTTGTCAAGCCAACAGGAAATTTCATTCTAAAAAAAGTTGGCAACCTGTGCGCATCAAACGAAAAAAAAAAGAAAAATGGCTGTAAGCGGAAATTGCGAATTTGGGAGAGTTTTTTTTTATTATATCGGGGTTTACCAGAGATACGGCAAATTAAAAGTGAAGCTTATAAAAACAAAACTAAAAAACAGAAAACTTATAAAATTCTTTTGGACAAATTTAAAAAAATAGAGCGAAATGCCAATGTGATGTCATTAAAAAAGAATATTAATTCCATTTGAACATGTTTTCTCAGAGAACTAAAAAAAAGACAAAGCGTAAGATCTAGGTCAGGAAAAGAAGAGCTATATGTTCTTTCGTTGTGGTGTTTCAACAATTTTCTGCGTCCATCCTGAGATAATTTTTATAATCAATTTCAATTCGTCCAACAAATTAAACAAACAAAATTTTGGACGTTTTTTAACCATTCCTTAGTTCAAATTCGTTTCCTCTTATTTCGTTGCCTTTTTTTTCTTCTTGGTCTTCATCTTTTAAAACCTGATCAATTACAAGAGCTGCAATTAAAACGCCCGCCATGGTCAAAATACAAAAACAGCCTGTTTGATTAATGTGAACTCAAAATGGCTTCAATCCATCAAACATCAGCAATCCATGCTTGTCCAGCATGTTTGAGAATGTGAACCCCTCTATTTGGTAGTGGTAAATGACCCTGATGACACCATCATTCAATTTCATGCGGGAGGAGGTAACCTTAAGGCTGTAATCGTACCAATTATAAAATCTAAGAAAAAGTAAATTCCAACTTGAAAGCGTGTGTCATTAATTATTACCGTGCTGTTAAAAACATATAAGAAATTCATCCTGGCAACAACATCGGTGTTTGAGTTGCAACAGTGTTCAGTTACAACAAACATTTAAAACGATCCACCACTTCAAAATTGTGCCGATTTCCTATACAAACTGTACAATCAGAAAAATCAGTACGACAAGTCATTTGCATAAAGAATTAGCAGTTTTGGCTATGAATTATTTTCGGATCGCTTAACTCCATATCTCCAGACCTGCTTCTCATCCACATGAAGGCTCAACCCTGTGTGTGAGCGCCACAAGCATAATTATGTTTTCGGGACCTCAAAAGGAGATGCGGCGATGACGATGGCGGCGTCTATTAAATCTGTTTCACAATTGAGTCCCCCGCTCCAAGTCTGATATTCATAAAATAAATGCTGGTGTGCCACATGGCTCCGTTTTGTCGCCAATTCTTTTTCTCATTTTCGTAAATGATCTCTTCCTTCTAATTCACTAAGTTGTTTTGCTGACTATTTACCTCATTGTTCTTCAGATGTGGAATTGCATCGGCAGTAAATCATAAGCTCAAATTTTTATATCGACAGCATTGTTCAATGGGGAATAAAAAACTGCGTAGAATTTAATGCTTTAAAAATTCTGTGCTGTCTTCTGTCGTTAAAACGGAATCCACTCCCATGCCGTCACCCTTGAGCGGTACTTGCATTGAAAAAACCGATCAGCTGTCAGTGGGTGGCATGTGCATTACAGACCACCTCTTGTGGAATGACCACATACTCGATGTTCAAAATGCTGCAAAGTGCTTACGCATTCTTCCAAGATGAAAGAAATTATTCTCCCCGTCTGATCTGGCTATAATATATAAGGCCTTCATTTGTCCACAGCTGGAGTATAACTCCGAGCAGGAGCTCCAAAACTCATTTGTGTCTTTCAAATAGAATTTAGAATAGAGTTCTAAGAATGATAGGCGATAGAACTGTAATTGAAACATTTGCATCTCAAAAACACCGTTTCATGTCCTTTCATTATTTCAAAGCTATTTTTATAAACATTCTTCTATCCCCTTCAATTTTTCAACCGTAATACTCACGCTTCTAGGAATGCTCATCACTTTACCCTTTAGCCCAACTCCAAACGTATTGTGAAGTACAGAGATTGTTTTGTTAGCCGTACATCACGATTGTAGAATGCCTTACCGGGCTCTATTACGTCCCATTTTCTAACAATAGTAATAATAATTTTAACTATATGCCTGTAAGACCTAAGGTCTTTTTAAATGCAAACTGAATTGCACAGCAATAGTTAGAAGAAATAGAAAGATTGGAAAGAATTTTTGTTGGCACACGGTCGGCATCCAATTAAAATTGGAGGTATATAATATAGCGTGGGGATCGAACCCAGACGTCTAAGTTAGCAGTCAAGGAGTATAACAACTTTTGATATTCTCTACTTTGAAACCATTGTACAACGGGATCTCCTTTTAAATCCTTCCATATTTTCCTAATACTCGCACTACGCTTGATCATATTAACGGTAGTCAAAACCCCTTTAGTGCGCGCCCAATAAAAAAATAGTGTTCGTTAGTTCTTACTTATTTACGAAACGGGTAACCTGTGAAAGATCCCTGCTATTCTAGACACGCTATCAGTATTCCAAACTAAACGCTCTGGCATTCGGGATATCTTGGTCTTTTCGGCCTTCCTTCTCGTCTCACGGTTCTGACAGTATAAGGGTTTTGTAGAGGGTGATGTTAGGTTTTTTTTGCGAGAAGAGTGTTGAACCCATTTGTTTCGCTAAGCCGAAGTAGAACGGGCTTAAATTCATTCCAAGGTAGGTTAACTCCTTGACGACCTCGTAATTGCTGCTATCAAAAGTTTTGTATCAGTTATTTGGTACTGGCCTCGTTCACTAAGAAGTTGAAGAAGTCACATTTTCTTGCCGAAACCTTGTACATGTTTGGAATAGTTCGGATGTAGTGCTCCCCAGTTGTACATTGCACTATGTTTATTTTAGTGTCCCCGACTCAACTATTAATTTCGATTTCGAACATCGACATACATTGAGTTTTAAAGTGGATGATCTGATAGTGGGTCTCGACTTGACCCAGGATTTGCATTAGTGTGAAGATGTAGGCTTTGGTTGATCTGTCGGGTAAAAGCGATACTGATTGGTATTTGCCAATTAATGTGTTATATAACTGCTTCAGCACAGCATACTAGACAGGATCTCCAAAGCTCTAAAGACATAATTATTCCGTCTGGTTTTATTATCCCGAAGTTTGGTCTGTCCAATCAACTAAACCTTTTGGTTGGAACCTTAACGAATCAGAATTAAGTAGAATTGGCAACAGCCAATCTGACTTGTGTAGTGTGCATCAGGAAGAGGCGAAGAAGGGCCCCAACCTAGCAATCTCCATCGGTTGCTACTTTTTCGGAACATTCTGAAATTCACTCAGAACCCGACTTTTTTCAGTTCCAAGTTTCACCTTCCTTATCTGGCCTTTCATATTACCTGTCCTTAACCTTAACACAAAAGATCCATTCGGATCCTAGTCGGTTGGACCACTTTGCTGTATGATCTCCCCGATATCAAGCAGCATTGCCGCATAAACGATAATCCGCCTCTGGTCAATATGATACATTTAACAACCACCACCCAAGTCGTCGCCATCACAACAGCTACGACCTTAGTCGTATGCCGCACCATCCAGAAGTATGAAAGTAGTTGTTTATTCAATGAAGAGGGACACAAGTTTGCCATTTGCGGATGGGCCCATTTGTGGGTTTATTTAATGGGACCACAACAATTACCAAAAAAAATGTATATAGGATTTTGTAATTGAGATGTTAACGCATACATTAAAATTCGAAATACTGGGCAATTTCGTGTTTATGCGTCTTGTGAATTACGGAACAAGTCATAATGAGATTTTTGTTTCCATATTTTTTTTTTTTTTTTTATTATGACATCCGCACAGCAGAGAAATATTTTTTCTTTTAATAATCCCCAACAGGCTTGGGATAGACATAATACAAATTTAATAAAGTTCTTTAAAAGGACGAATTTATATTTAAAGGAAATTTAAAAGGAAAATGTTTTGAAAGTGACTCTCCTTCATTTTCTCAACAAAAAATTAAATTAAAAGATGGAATTTTGTATTTTAAGCGAATATACATAAATGAAGAGCTGTAATAATTTTTCGTTTTAGAAAATACGTCGTCCTTCGGATCGTAACTGTGACTAATTTATTGCTGGTAAATCGTCTCTGCGTGTGAATTATTGATGTATAATGACATCCGGAAGATTTCTACAAAATAGTGATAACAATAAGTTGAAAAGAAGTTTAAAATCAGATTTCAGGATTTGAACCCAATTATTTGTCTTGGTGGAAAAACTGATAAAAGCTATTGATTGTATAGGACTTGGAATGACATGTCATATGAATGAGTTACTATCTCTATTTCAAACCAGTAAATGCTGCTCGGAACAGGTCCTTTCATTTAACCGATCGCTAGAGTGGGAGTATATCCCTACTGGTGGGACCATGTTGTTAGTTCTTTGGGCTTCCCAAACCTAATGTTGGAAATTTTTTTGGGTTTGACAATTTGCGACCTGTCGTATATTTTCCTTTGTGCTTTTGATGTTGGCGTGAAAGTTTTGTTACTGTTGTTAGATTCAGCTATATTCAGGTGCATGGTCAAAAGTCCGGAGGCCAAAAGTGCAATATAAATTTTAAAACTAACTTTTATTTAACGTTATGATGTTTTAACCGCCAATTTAAAACGACCACAACTTATCATCAACATCACTATTGATTGTTATTTGTAAAGTCAAGTACCCCATCTGCAAAATCTTAAAGTAGAAGCTTCACCCAAGAAAGCGTTAAGCTCTCGTCATTACCTCCAAATTGGTGTTGGAATGTATAGGCAAACTGAACGAACTAGGGAAATAAAATAAGGTCTCACTTCATTGGGTACCTGTCCATATAGGTATCCAGGGTAATGAGAAGGCAGACTCCTTGGCGAAAATAGGGCAATAACGCCCTTAACGGGCCCTGGACCCTACTGCGGAATAGGAGAGAATGTGATTAAAAATAAAATCAAATAAAAAATAGGAGACTCGAAGATCAAAAAATTGGGAGGAACAGACAAACCTAGAATCATAATGGGCTTCTTCACCGGTCACTGTAAGTTCAGAAGATGCTCTAACTATTCATGGCCTAGTAGCAAATACCATGCGTAGATTCTGTCAGGATGAGAACGAAACTCCAGACCGCATACTAGGCAGATGCGGTGCACTAATGCACCACAGGAAAAAAACACATCGGTTATTACCAGGTAGAGGAGAACGAGCAATCCTCTATAAATGCACTCCATACACTAACATTACTAAGTGGAAGAATAAATCTGGAGGGAGACCTGCAATGAGTTATCTTATATAGCTCTGCTTAATAGATCTTTAGGTCGCAGTGCACAACACCCCCATTTATTTTCTTTTCCAAAATATTAAAGAATCACTCTCGTTTGATTTCAAAACATGTAAAACACGTCTGCATGCATTGGAAGCACACAATAGAATTCCTTATCCATTATATATAAATCTCGTGTCACGTTGATGTGTTGAATGAACTCCGAAACTATCTAACCGATGTTCATGTTTTTTTTTGGAAATGTTTATTTTGCTGGCGTTCCTAAGATAGGATACTTTGTAATACTTAATACTTAAAAATAACGGTACTTGCCATACAATTCTTCTACCATCTTGTTGATTATTTCGAAAACGGCTCTAAAGATTTTGATAAAAAAAAGGTTGTGTGTTGTAGGTGTAGTCTACATTATGGTCACACATTTTTTTTACATATCATGTTATTAGCGATACCTCCCATACAATTTTTTTTTGATTTTCGAGTTTATCATAAACGGCTGGATGGATTTCGATCAATTTTTTTTTTACTGCATAGCAAAATTGTATTAAAATATTTTTTTTTTTGGATTTTTTTTTTGAAAACTCGATATATCGAGAACGTATTATATTCAGTTTTGTATGATTACATACTTGCTTTTAAAGCACTTTTTCGTATCATTTAATGACTGAATGCCCAACAACAATTTGAGTGTGCTACCACCAAGTTTTTCCAAATTATTTTTGGCTGGAATTATAGCTATTTCACGACTTGCCAAGGTCGATCATCAGATTCCTTTCCTCTAGTGGTGCTGGTTTACTTTTTAATTTTAATTGAAAAACTTATTGTGCCTTCATCGTGTATTGAACCATGACCAGCCGCTTAGTAGCCAACGCACTTCGCATTACGCCACCGAGCTCCTCCAGACTTCTTGACCACAATAGTGTTTTCCAAGCTGAGATAAAAAATGCTACTAAGTACGTGTCGAGACTGGAGATACCAAATACTGATATCACCTCTTTTATTGACAGCCAATCAACAAATAAACGCGATTTCTGCCGCAGTTACCAAGTCGAAGCTTGTAACTATAGCTGTCGCGAAGAGCAGACAATTCTTGGCACGCAGCATAACATTAAACTCTGCTGGGTCCCGGGTCACAGTATTGTACTGGGCAACGAGGGAGCTGAGCGAGGAAGGGTTCCACACTTGATCCTACCCAAATAGACCCGTCGATTAGAATCCCACTGTGTCAAGAAACAAAACATTGGAAAGAAAATTCCTTCAAAAACCAACGAAAGATGGAATGGGCTCGACAACTTTGGCACAACCGGGAACTATTGCCCAACTTCGACAAGAAAAGAGCAGAAAGTACCATCCACATAAACACGAATTCCCTTCGAACTCTTGTAAGCGTACTCAAAGGACACAATCGTCTCGGCTACCATAAAACAGAAAATGGGGCTAAGCAGCAATGACCTATGCAGAGGCTGCAATGACGAAGACGAACGTTTTGTCTCATTGTGCAGCACTTTGCCATATAAGGAACAAATTCCTGGCAATTACTTCTTCAATGATTTAGAAGAGCTTTCGAATCTTTTAGGCAAACGCCTACTAAACTTTATAAAAGCCTCTAAATGGCTCTATAATGATTATATAGAACTCATAGGTTATACAATTAAAGCCTACTAAACTTTATAGAAGCCTATAAATGGCTCTATAATGATTATATAGAACTCATAGGTTATACAATTAGAAGTTACAACACTTTGGGGTACCACAATGAGTATATTTTGATCTAAGTGTGGCCGTAGCAAGATCAATTGGCAGCCCATCTACCTAACATAATCTATCCTGTAGTTGATACCTTAATGTATCGCAAGTAAAAATCGAACTCGAGATTTTGATCAAATTTGTCATTACGATGATAGCAAATACGAAAAAATTGGGTCCCACAATTTTGTCCGTCTGTCCTGGAGTCTACAGCCTTAGCGGTTTTATGGATTTGCTTCAAACCTGGTACATATTGCTTTTTCGGTAATATACCCAACATTTTTTTTTAAATTTTTTTTAAGACGAAAAATGACGTAACATTTTATTTGGCCAAAAATTCAAAATCTTATTTTTCTCTAAAACGGCTCCAAAGATTTTTATTAAAATAAAAATCAGTACATTAATGAACGGAGAGGGAACATTTTGGTATTTTTTTTGAGAAAAAATTGCTATTTTTGGTACCTCTAGTTGAACCAATTTTTATTTTTCAATTTTCTGGAAAACGGTTTATGTGATTTTTTTGAAATTTTATATGCAGAAACATCTAGAAATCTCAATATTTCGAAAACGATTCAATCGATTTTTTTCGAAATTTTGCATTTAGTAGTTGTTTGAACATTAAAAAAAAAACTTTCTATCTCCGATATAAATGTTAAAAAAACCGGTTAGAAAAAAATGTATTTCTCAAAAACGGCATAGAACCACTTTAAATATTTTCGACTTTCTCCCTATTGGATGAACCGATGTAAATGCTCCCTAAAAGTGTTAATTCAACTGCATACTCAAATTTTCAAAAAAAAAATGGTTTTTCGATTTTTAAAAAATAACAATATTTTTCTAAAAATGTTTTTGAAATTTCATAAATAAAAAAAATATTTTTTTTTTTAAACTGCTGCAACGATTTTTAATTTTTTTTATATTTATTCATATTTGTCCAACATTATTGTATCTTTTTTTTCCTCCGACTATAACAACTAAGCAATCTTTAAACATTTTATTGTGAGTGTCCTTAAAACTGCATACGATAACTACACTACGTAATTAGTAGCAGCGTCAATGCAGTCGTGTATTTTATTTATATTAATTCCTTATATTCTGTTTATTTTTCTATTTCCAACGGAAAAGAGAATTTTGAAAGAAAAACCAGGTCATGACAATTTCAAGGCAGCCTGTTTACAACTAAATGGAATTCACATTAGAAACATAGAGGTTGTCAGTATGGAGAAGAGAAGGAGGTTTCAATTTACCACATTTGCAAAAACCACAAGTTTAGCTAGGAATTTTTCCAAGGGACCCGACTAATATTTCAGCTTCGATAAAGCTTTGGTAAATAATTTAAGTTTCGATAAACCTTACTGAAACCTTATAGAGGCCGAAATGGTAAAAAAATATTCCTAATATAACTTCATTTTCATCGCTTTGAATTAATATTCTCTGGGTTGTTCCGTATCGAATCCGGCTTCCTCAGGATAAAACTTTATCGCAAAACTTAAGCTTACCAACTATAATTACTGCTCTTCTCAAATGAATGACTATCCCAAATGCATGTTAACAAATGAAAACATTCTCGGTTAAATCGAATGTTCTCATGTTTTCTTGGTTTGAGTGGCCTTCTTTCCACCCAGGCCAACCAACAAAGCCAAAACCTGCATGTCAATATGTACATGTCTTCACTAATCAAAAAAGTCATACTCCTCGAAACAAGGAGTTCGCAGGCAGAAATCATCTTTTCCGGTTGAATAATTTGGGAATTCTACAACTGAAAACCAACCACTTCCAATGTTGTTCTTTCAACTCCCTCGTTAGTGCTCCAGCCAGACCCACCAGAGTCAGTATGATTTTGAGCAATCATGTCATCCATTTTGCTAAGAGTCAAGTGTCATTGTTTGTTTGTTTCTTGGTTAGGATGAAAATGTGCATTCGCATGATGTACGAACGGATAAAACGCATCAAGCTGCCGCACTATCGAAGAACGAAGGAACACCCATGACATAATAAACCGTCACACATTATGGACATATGAAATTCGTGTCGAGCTAGACACATTGAGATAGGGATAAGGACGGGATAGATACTCGTACATAACAAATAATACAGAGGCGAGTTAGGAGATGAGCTCATGGATAGATTTGAATCGAAGGATATGTAGGTTAGTCATCATTATTTTGGGCACATATCCTTGTTCGAGGAGCTTTTTTGGCATTGGATTGAGGGACGGGCTTGAGCATCGACTGTTAAACAAAAATGCAAGTGCTTAAGGATTGTTCGCACTTTATCCTTTGTCATTTGTTCCTGCTCTCGATGTAAATTTGTGCAACTGGAATACTATCAAATAACTCGGCAGATACTTGATTGTTAGCCGAGGGAAAACATGCTAAATTTACTCTCGCATTTATGCCAGTTATGAGTTATTATGGCCAAAGGGGAGTATAGCGGTATATTTAAATGCACATAGATAAATGGAGAAAGGGCGCTGCTGCTGGATTGGTATATATAGTGTTGTACTTTTAGTTTTGGACTTATTTACTCAGACACCGCGCCGCACCGCCAAGGAAAGATGCAGCGACTGACAGGCTGGCTGCACAAGACACGATATGCTGCTGTCACTGAAAGTTTGCGATGCCGAATTCGAAAAAAACTTTGAAGTTTGAAGAATTTGATGTTTTGTGTGGAAGTTGGAAACGAAGATAAAGACGAAGTTTTCAATGTTCTGTTAAATAGATATGTATAGATATGTATATGTATATATATATGCAAATTCAAAATGAATTCTTTGGCAATAGAAGTTACGAAAGTCGCCGGAAGCAATATCTGAATAGCAAAGGCAAGAAGTTAAAAATTAAGTTTTGTCTTGTTCCAAATGGAAGAATCAAACGAGCGAGGACTTGAATTTTGATTGCTAAGAATTTTGTTCTAAGCTAAAGATATTTTATGCTAGCATCAAGGATAAACGAATTCGATTTTAAAAGATTTAAATAGATGTATATAGTTATGTCGAGGTATGTTTTATGATTGAAATTGGACATTGTATTTATTAAAGTTCAGGCACATGTTTTGTAAGTCAATGTTTTAATTAAAACCTTTCGTATGCCCGACATTGAATTCCCTTGCGAAAAGAATAACAAGAAAAGATACCATAGAAAGTTTGTTTCACAACGAAACCTCAAAACTAAATAAATTCTGAAAATCTTTTAATTGCGGCTTTTGATCCTAACAGATAGTTTTTACTTGCGATATAGGTACTATTGGGCAAGTTTTGCATTCGGAAGAAAAATCGAACTGGAGATTTTAATCAAACTTGACATAAGGATGATGAGAACACCAAAAAAGTGGGTCCTGCAAATCCGTCTGTCTGTCTGTACAACTCTCTATAACATCAACGGCTTAAACGGGTTACTTATGTGTTTTAGGTGATTATCTCAAATAGATTTTTGAATCGTATTTTTAGCCCCAAAAATAACGGTACCTGCCATACAATTTTTTCTACCATCTTAATTATCTCGAAAACGACTCTAACGATTTTTATAAAAAAAACAATTTTGGGTATAGTCTACATTTTGGTGAAAAATTTGTTTTAAATATTTTGTTATTAACGGTCACTGCCATACAACCATTTTCTTAATTTTTAACTTTCTCATAAACGGTTCGACATATTTCGATCAAAATTTTTGTATAGGACATCGCACAAATTATAAATAATACTGCTTACCAAATTTTTTGAAAAATATTTTTGTGTGTTTTT
This sequence comes from Philhelius pedissequus, assembly GCA_910595825.1. NCBI lineage: Eukaryota > Metazoa > Arthropoda > Insecta > Diptera > Syrphidae > Philhelius > Philhelius pedissequus. The sequence goes on along the minus strand of OU343161.1, from coordinate 209,298,847 downwards.
GAAAACAAAAAAAATGTTTATTCAATATTTCGAACACGGGTGGATATTCTTTTTTGAAGTTCTGTTTTTATATTTATATTATTAAATACTTCAAATTGTCATACCAATTTTTGTTTAGAAAAAAATTAAAGAAATGTTGTAGGTATATAACAAATTAAGTAAAAAAACGATAGATTCTTAATAGAAATCTTGCATACGATGTGATCGAACATAAGAGCAACTACATGAGATCCAGCCGTGGATTTTATTTTTTACAAATCCACAACTTGTCATTTATCTAGTATCATCGCAAATAAAATCAATAAATAATTGAAGTAAAACTGGAAATGAAAATAGCAATAGAAATTGTACACAGAAATGGAAATAAAAGTTGAAAAAGAATATAATTGATGCTAATTGCGCAGTATGCTTACTTAGAAGTTTGGGTTGGACCTTTTCATTGTGCAGCATTTTTTTTCTATATCTGATATCTGCAGCTTTAAGTGGATGCCAACTGTGGAATTCATCTTGCATATAAAATACATTAGGTCTCACCTATATTCAAAAAGGAAGACAAGGAAATGGTTATCCATTTTGCGGTTTCAAAAGTAAACGTAAATAAAACACATAAAATATTTTTTTTCATGATTTTTTTTTATTATAAAGCTTGAACGTTGACATTATGTGTGAAACACTACATCATTTAAATGACCACCACGCGAATTGTTGCAAGCATCGATTCTTTTGAGGTAATTTTCGACCACTTTTCGGCACATATTGGGCGGTATCTCAGCCATAACTTGACGAATGTTGGTTTTCAAGTGCTTAGGAGTTAAAAGTTTATCTGAATAAAAACGGCCTTTCGCCTAGCCCCACAAAAAAATGTCCAGCGGTTTCAAAATGCATGATCTTGGTGGCTAGTTGATATCGCCACCACGAGAAATTACGCGGCCAAGAATGCAATAAAGCAATATCCGCTCGAGTTGTGTGGCATGCGGCACCATCTTGTTGAAACCACATATTCTCCAAGTTGTGTTCTTCAATAGCAGGCAAAAAAAGTCGGTTATCATATGACCATAACGCTCCGAATTGACGGTGACAGTCGTTCATCGTCGTTTTCGAAGAAGTATGTTCCAATCACACCTCCGAACAAAAGAGCGCCCCACACAGTGACTTTTTGTGGATGTAATGGCCTCTCTTCAATTACTTGTGGTTTCTCAGAACCCCAAATACGACAATTTTGTTTATTAACATACCCACCGATTGAGAAATGTGCTTCGTCGCTGAAGAAAATTTTGTTCGGAAAATCGCCGTCCACTGCCTGTTGTTCAAGCACCCATTCGACGTATCTACGAGATTGTGAATGGTCAGCTGGCTTCAGTTGTTGTGTGAGCTGGACCTTATATGGATGTAGGTGTAGATCCAAATACAAAAAAGCCATAATGTGCCGTAAGACAGTCCTAATTCCTGAGAACGAAGAGGAATCGACACATTCGGGTCTTCGGCAACACTTTCACTTACAGCAGCGATATTTTCAGTGGTACGAGCGAAACGATGATGCACAGGCCTTACAATATCTGTAACCAATATAGTCTCTTCAAATTTCTTCACAATTTTGCCAATTGTTTGCGTAGTTGGATGATTATGTAAACCATAATCTCATCTTAAAGCACGATATGTGGCTGTGGCAGAATCACCATTTTTGTAGTAGGTTTTAACAATTTTTATGCGTTGTGCGATAGTTAAGCTATCCATTTTCCTAAATGTCAGACTTTCAACTGAAAAAAAGAATTGGTTTAACAACTAAATTTGACAGATGTCGAATTCCAGCCCTATACTTTTGAAACCGCAAAATGGATAGCCCTATATAAATAGAAACAAAAAGAAGGAAATACAGACAGAAACACGAAATAGAAATTGATAAATGTATAATTCGGGGCTTGCATTGAGCATCTAATAGTGCCTAACTTTTCTCTGAAAATGCTGTTTAAATAATGAATACATTTACTATTCCCTGAGATTCGCAAATAAGGACAAGGAGTATTTCTTTACTTAAAAGATGCCATGTCCTTGTTTTAAACCAGAATTTTTCATAAAACTTTAGAATGTTGCTTAAATCGAGAGACTTTCCTATTTCCTTAAGTATGTCTCCTCTTTCTCTGCAGAATCTGCGTTTCCCTTTTTTCCCAGCTCTATACTTTTCCATAAGTTCTCTCACTTTAAGCTGCTATACATTTGATGTCATACTTTTCCGAAGCACGCAGTCATCATAATACCACTGCTTCTTTCCGTGGTGTGACTAATATTTTACAGACTAGTTACAGTATTCTGACCAATGCAAATACAAGTCAATGTTTTTGCTCCATGAGAATTTTCGATCGTTGTTGTCTATGGTTCGACAGTTAAAAATGTCAAACTCTGTCGACATTTTTGTTCAGTAAGCCTTTGTAATTCATCATCAATCGTTTAACGCCGGAACAATATGTCGAAATTTATTTTGAAACTAATAAATCTGCTCGCGAAGTTAATAGAACATCCTTACCGAAGAATTGTTTTTAGTGATAAAGGTCATTTCTGGTTAAACGGCATCATCAATAAGCAAAATTGCTGTATATGGACGAAGACAATCCGCAATCCATTAACGAATCAACATTACATCCATTAAAATTGACTGTTATATTTATTTCAAAATGATGAAGGAGTTGCCGTTGTGGTGAATGGCGAGCGCTATCGAGCCATGCCGACTTATTTTTTTGTTTCCAAAAATTAATCAGCTAAACATCCAGGACATTTGGCTCCAACAAGATGACGCAACTTTCCTTACAGCACGCTTAACCATACATTTATTTGCAAAAAACCATTGTGCGACTTAATGCCTCTCGACTACTTCTTATGGGGCTATGTTAAGTCATTGGCTTATGCCGCCAAACCAGCCACTCTTGAAGCATTTGGAAGCCAATATTCAAACCACCATTTACGCTATATTGCCTCATTTATTGGAAAATTTAGTCAAAAATTGAACTGATCGAACTCGTAGCCGCGGGGCGCAGGCATATATCGGAAATCATATTTAAAAAATAAATGCCATTAAATTATATACCAGATTATGATAGGAAAAAATTAATTCTAACAATATTTCTGTCTTGTATTATTATTTAAAGTTCTCAAGCTGTCAAAAAATCAACCATTATTATTTCACATTAACCTTATTACAAGTACACTCAATCTCCATCAGAGACAAACTGCATACTAACGTGACTACAACTGCAGGGCTCGAAATCTTTCTCCAACCGAAATGCTACACTACATTACCTATTCCCTTGTTCCACTTTTCTGTATTATAATCCTTCAAACAAAAAAATACCCTATACCCTTTTCTTAAGGTTAATTACAAAATAATTCCCTTTTGCGAAACACTTCATCAAACTGAATCCCGCAGTGTATTAAATCTTTTGTTGCTGTGGTAGCCCTCAACAAGTGTGAAAGCTAAAAGGCTCACTGCGATATTTACAAAAAAAAACATCATTCGCGTACAATAGCTGTTCGCAATAGTAGGAACCCACAGCTTGGCCTTACAGTGCTGGAGCTTCAAGCAATATCCTTCTTTCTTGCTGTCCGACCTGATTTAAATTGATTGCATTTTAATTGAACCCATTCACCCCACTTTTGCGCTCTCTATCTTTTCAAAAGTTTATTGAAAAGTGCAAAAAAAAAAAAAGTGCGCCATGTTGTAAAAACAGAAAAGTAGAAAAATAAATCTTACCCCAGAAAGATCTTTATAATCGAGTTATCCTTACGAGAATAAATTGAATTTCAAATTTTTTTTCTCATTTAATCATAATTTATTTCTCCATTTCATGTTTTTTTTCTTGCTTTCTTTTTTTTCAGATTCAGCTCGCACACTCATATTGATGAGCAAATCCATCATAGACAAGATAGAACCAGCAGTCAGGACATTGGACATCCTAAGCAGCTCACATCGTCGTAGATAGACAACGGAATAATCTTTATCAAAAAAGGACATTTAATATTAAATCTATAAAAAATGAAGAACGACGTTGTACGGTGGACATCTTTGTCCTCACCACACAACTCATCAACTGTGACTGTGATCGAAAAATCATCAGCGAGGACAACTGCGTCAAATTCTAACAGCAGCTCATTAGATAAGCATCACAATAGTCCTCACCGAATGATTACATCGTCGTCCTATAATTTCCCCTCAACTCTAATGACTAACACCTCCATCAACAATACAAATAGTAAAATCTTTTTAACCAATTGTGATAGTAGGCAGCTTGCTGTATCCAAATCAACTACAAATACAGCAACAAGCAAAAATGCGTGGCGGCAACCCCGACGCATACAATCAACGCGGTCATCAACGTTTAATCTAAGACCTCGAGCATTTTTCGTAGATACACGGACTGATTTCACAAAATTTTTAGTTTTATGTCTGCAAATTAGTATTGTGCTGTGTTTGTGTAGCTCGAATGATGGCGTTGTCGCCGACGATAGTGAATTAGAGGCAAATCCGTCGACGCCAGGTGGGCATTTTACGCATACGTGGGCTGTTCATGTGCCGAACGGTGAACAAGGAGGATTAGCTGATCGGGTGGCCAGCGATCATGGTTTCATCAATTTAGGAAAGGTAAGTGCGAGCTAAATTTTTAAGTTAAATAATTTTCTATATTTTTAAAAACCATTTTTGACACTGATTGTCGAGAAATTCGATTTACCATACCCGGCCCAACGAACAATGCTCATTTTCACTTGTGGGTGCGACTGAGTGAGTGTTTAGGCGGTGTTATATGGCCATATTTCTTCGAAAGTGATGGAGATGCGTGCTTTTAAGTTAAGGTGCGATGTTGCCAGACTTTGTTGGTTGTTTTTTTTTTTTTTTTTTTTTTTTAGTGAAATCCGCCCTCTGACACGCCCACTTTCGTTATACAATTGGTTTTTCAATAACATCGCAAAAGATTTGTAGGAAATTTTAAAAGTTCGTTTGTGTTAGTGAGGGAAATATTTGGAAAGCTAGATCAACCGCCCACCGCCACGCCTAGTTTTCTTACGAAAGCGACTCATACGATTTACAGGAAATTCTCAGTATCTTCTTGTTATCGAGACAAACTATTGTGAAGCTTTTTTTAGTTAAATCCGCCCACTTCCACGCCCACTTTTCTTACCACTTGGTTTGTCGTACACGACTTATGCGATTTGCATGAAATTCTCAGGTTTATTCTTGTTAGCGAGAAACAAATTAAGGCAGTCTTTTTGGTTAAATCCGCCCACTGTCACGCCTACTTTTATTATAAGTAGGTTTGTCGATAACCCTATCATACGATTGAGATGACATTTTTTGATTTTGTTCTTGTTATCGAGAAAAGATTCAAAAAGTATTTCTATTAAAATCCGACCATTGTCGCACCCACTTTTCTTATATCTTGGTTTGGTGGAAACTACTAGTACGTATGGGATTTATACGAATGGTGGGAGCACAGTACACATAATAAGGTAATATATTGCACATGTTGTCAAAATTCGGTTGTCATATTTGGCAAAATGTCTCTGAGATTTGGCACATGCACTCTAATTTTTGACATTTTCACATATTTCAGTAAGATGTGTTGAGTAAGAGGTAACATTAGATCAAAAATAACTGTTATTAAAATAATATTTGAAATTTCTAAATTTGTATTTTGATCAAACCAAACAGCGAAATATAGATGAAAAAGTGATGACTAATTCATTAAAATGGTAGTGGAAAATAGTTTATTAAAATTCTGTTTGACTGACAATTTTTATTCCATAATTGTTATTTCAGTAACAGGAATTTATAACTGTTATTTAAAAGTAGCAGTAACAGATATTGCAACTAGCCTAAGCCTATGTGCATGCCAAATGTGACACGAGTGTCTGAGTTTTGCCACATGCGCGAACTTGAACGAAAATGAAAACCGGGATATATTACATTTATTATGTGTACTGTGGGTGGGAGCACCTATAAAGTAAATTAATTTTTTTTTTGATTCTTAAAGATTGAGAATTCTCGCTTTCTTCTCATATAATCAAGATTTCAGAATTTGAAAAATACATTTTAAGTGTTAGACTTAACGTGCACATATGTGTCACACTTAACGAGGTCTCTCTGAAAACGGAAACAAAATGGAGAACACTAATGAGTGCATGATCCGGATAATGGAAGTGAGCCGTATTCTTACGCATCTTCACCTTGAGTCATCAAACTTACACACACATACATTGGTGTTATTCTAAATAACCTTGTCAGCAATTTTTGTTTGAAAGTTCCGTCTTCAAAAAATGTTCAATTCAAATGTTTTCATGCTTCCCAAAGCTTCCCACTGTACAAACAGGTAACTATTCCAGTTTCTTATGAGATAACACTTGTGATATTCTTACTTGCGATTATAGGTCTATAAGGCAAGTTATGCATTCGTCGAAAAAAAAAAGTTTATAGATAACAACCAAACACTACATTACGATGATAGCGAAGACGAAAAAAGATGGTTTAAAAATTCTGTCCGTTTGTATGTCTGTCTGTCAGTCTATCAGTCTGTCTGTATGTATGTATAAACACCTATAGCCCAAACGGGTGGGTCGAATTGCTTCAAACTTGGTATATAGAGTTTTTTAGGTATTGTACAGAGTTTAAATTGATTTTTGTTTAGCTCAAAAAATTAACGGTACCCGCCATATAACCGTTACGTTAAAGTCTATTTATCTCGGAAACGGTTCTAACGATTTTGATGAAAACAATCAGTGCAGCTTTTTAGGTACGACCGATCATATGGTTGAAAAATAAATCTAAAAAAATGTCTAAAAACGATACTTCCCATAGGACTGTTTTTTTTGCTTTCGACTATCTCATAAATGGCTTAAACGATTCTTTCGAAAGTTCGCACATATATAGATCAAGGTTGCACAATTTATACTATGTACCAATATTTTTAATTAAAATGTTTTTGGTTTTTTAAAGCATTTAAAAAAAATTTAAAAAAATTATATTTTGAAAACTGCTCATTAATTTTTTTTTTCAAAAATTATAGTTATATGTATTTCTTGAATACCTATGAATTAGCGTTTTTGATTTTTTTTTTAATTTTTTCAAAAATGTTTTAAAAAGAAACTTTTTTTCTCAAAAACCGCTCCACAGATTTTTAATTTTTTTTTCTATAAATTCAAATTTATCCTAGAAATTAAATGGAGATTTTTTTTGTGCTCAAATTAGTTTAAGTATTTATTTCAGAATTTTGAATTATTTAAAAAAAAAAAACTACTTTAAAAATATATTTAGATTTTTAATAAATATCTTTTGCATACGATGTGATCGAACATAAGAGCAAGTTCGTGCGATCAAGTTGTGAATTTTATTTTTTTACAAAATTATATCTCTCAGCAGAACTTAAGGACCAAAACAACTCAAATAAGCCCAGAATGTGTTGAGGAATGTGTATTTATTTATCAAGCTAAGCTAATATATGCCAACAGAGGAAAGATGTGTGCATGACTCTGTATGAACATATATATTTTTTTCTTAATTATTTGATTGCTCGTTACAGCTATAAATAAGTTGAGCAGGCTAAAAAGAAAATTCCTTTCCTCGTTAGGGAAAACAAACCATTGACATAAACCGGAAAGAGAAAACTAAAAAAAAAATAAAACATCTTTTGATTGAAACTTATTTTATAGAAAACTTTTGCAAATATGAATGTGCTTTAATTAGGGTGTACCTATCTTGTTGGGGGCCATATTTTTAATCTTTTATGGTTAATTTTTTTTGTTTAAATGGTATAAATTGAAAAGAATCCTATGGTGGAATACCTATAGACTGCGGGAACGTATAGTTTGTCCAAATAAAAATATACTTGTTTAACTTCAAGCGCCTGCTGGCCCCAAGCTCTTGAGAGTATAGGTAGGGTTTATAAACTACTCATGCATGCATGAGTTCATGGTGTTGAACAGTGTCTGGTTGTGCATGTGGTACGAGTTATTTCGAAATGTACTGATATTTTGTATTGTATGTCATTCATCGAAATTGGGACAAACAAAATAGTTTCTAATACATCGGTAGGAAACGCGGCCAAAAAACTAGAAACAATTATGACTGGGAAGTATAAAAAACTAGTCAACCAAAATTTATAGAAGAAACGCAACGAGCGAGACGGTCAAGAGAAACTTTTTGCAGCCATAACGAAAGTACAAACAAATCAGCTGTGTAAAGGAAATTTTTTTCCCAGAGATTCAATTCCTCTGGGGTCTCTGAGTGCTGGACCGAATCCTGGAATGAGACTTCTAAGCACATGATAAATACTTACTTCCCGGGATACGGTTCAAATGACAACAACCCGGAAACAGAGTCCTACACGGCACATATTGTATACCATCGGATATTATAACGGATAAAAAGATCAGATGGGTCATCTATTCTTTTCTCCCTATAAATCGCTGGCCTTAACGGCATCTTCCGAATGATGCTACAGAAAACGGAAAAACGTATTCCTTAATAGTTTAAAATGGGGATTTGTTGCTTTATCATTTCGCGAAGTCAAAGTTGTTTTCATTCCAAAAGCTGGCAAGCCCAGATAAACAGAAGCAAAAGAATTCAGGCCTATCAGTTTGACATCGTTTATTCTTAAAACATTTGAAAGACTGATATATATCATATCCGTGGCACTCTGAAACTGGCTGATTTATCTCCAGCTTAGCATGTCTAAACAAAGGGGAAGAGCGTATAACGAAACGGCACCTTATAGCGTTGTTACCGATATTGAGAAGACACTGATCGACAAAGATTATACCCTTGCTGCATTTCTTGATATTGAAGGAACTTTCAGTAACTTGAAAATCGGCTCCGGGCAATTACGCCAGAGGTAATTGCGCCTGATTTTTTTTTGTTTGAATAAATGCCAAAATTTTTTTCTGGCTTAAAATTGGAAAAAAGAGCAGAATTTTGTTTGGAACATAAGCCAGAAATATTGGAAATTATGCCAAATAGGTGTGGAAAAGATCCTGAAAGCAAAATGAAAAACGTGGACCTAATTGCAAAAACCACTTCAAACAAGCCCTAATTTTTTTCTACCGTTTTTGCAATTTTTTTTTCTGATGGTTTCTGCATATTAGGAAATGGGAAAAAGCGCCTGAATTATTTTTCGAAAAAAGGCCAGAATTTAAGGAAAAAATATCAGAAAATGTTGGCTTTTTTCCTAGGGAAAAAGGTATTAAGAATTTTCTGGCATTTTTCCCAACAAAATTCTGGCGTAATTTCTGGGAGCCGAAATGAAGCAGTAAGAGCAGCTCTAGTAGACAATAAATAAGTTTGTTTCTGTACATGTGCATGTTAAAGAACAGGCAAAATAACTCCCAACTGGCAGAGATACAGATGAAAGTATCCACATCCAGGGCACCCCCAGGGGGTTTTCTCTCACCAATCGTCTGTGTGTTGGTTATGAACACTATCCTCCTTAATCTGAAATATTGTGGAGTAAAGGAAGTTGAGTAATCCTTATCCACTATCAGCCAACAGATCGTTTAAGCCCTTTCTAGTAGATGGACTAGAAAGTATGGTTAACCCATCGAAAACTGAATTAGTCATTTTTACAAACAAAAGGAAAATACCAAGATTCGGAATACATTCAATTGAAGACATTCCGCTGAAAATTTCAGATCAGACAAAGTATCTTGGTGTGATTCTAGATGGAAAATTTAACTGGACTTAGAATACTTGAACTAAAAAAAGGAATTATTGCATTCTATTCCTGTAAAAGAATTTTTGGAAAATCTTGGACTCGGTCCAAAAATTATTATGTGGATAGAATGCATTAAAAAAAGCCCAAATATCAAAACCCTGACAAAAAACAGATACTTCGGCGCCTTTGAATTACGGTGTCCATGAGCTCCCCTGCAACTGTGGGGTTAGAAGCGATAATAGGACATGCTCAGATTCTTTATAAAGATCTAGTTGATAGTGTTATTACAGACTATACAAAATCAGAACTTGACTTTTATAAACAATTCCAAACTGCCCTTCCAACCATTGTAGAATGAACGAATAACCCCACACTAGTGAATCATCAATGGCAATCTAGACTGATGGCTCCACAATGGACATTTTTTTTTTTTTTTTTTTTTTGAAACTTTGCACGCGCTCAAGGGATTATGAATACCCTTTATATGTTTTTCTAAACATAGCGCGGCATCCGGTGAAAGGAGAGAAAGAAGGATAGGAAAGATGTGTGGCGCGATGTTCTGAGACTAGAGCTGGTTGATGTCTCAAATTTATCTCCAGGGATGGCGGCTGAACTAATGAGGAGAGAATTACCGTGTCTTATTTATTTATGTCACTTATAATTCGCATTATTTTATTTATTTCGTTGTCATATTTTATGGGTATGCTAGTTTACTCAATCACATGTTGTTAGTGTTATGCCTAAACAGCATGTAATGAGCAAAGCAGCAACTTATTTTATGACAATTTTTAGAATTGGTTTTTAATGGAATATAAGAAGGCATAGACAAAGGCAGGAATCGAACCTGCAACCACGAGGTTGACAGGCGAGCACACAACTATCGCGCCATGGCCACCCCCTTGTCTTGGTGCAGGCTTTTTGTCAGAAACTCTTGAGCTAAACAGCTCACTTAGGCTCCCAGATTACATTAGTGTCTTCCAAGCGGAGGTCCTAGCAGTGACAACAGCTGATACACACGTATCAATCATGACGCTGCCACGGGTTGATATCAACTTTTACATTGATAGCCAAGCGTCTACAAAAGCTATTTCTGCCACTGTTATAAACTCGAAGTTTGTTTTTTGCTGTCGCGAAAAGCTTCAGGTTCTTGGCATCCAGCACAATGTTATACTCTACTGTGTCCCGGGACACATCGGCATACGAAATCGGTAACGAAAATGCCGATGAGTTGGTAAGACAGGGATCAGTGCTTGACGTTACTCAAGCAGAGCTGGTCAATATCCCACCCTTCATTAAACAGAACATTTCTGTAAGGATTCTAAAGAAATCCAACGAAAGGTGGAGCCTAATTAACACATGTGACACTACCAGAAAAATATGGCCATGCTTCACCAAGCACAGGACAGACAAAATTATGCAACTCCATAAGCGATCCCTTAGCTCTCTTAGTTCCGTTTGCTGATTCGAATTATAAATCCTTCTAATAGCTAAGTTGCACATAACTCTTAAGTTATATACATAAATTTATTTATGTTGTACGTAAACTTAGCAAAATAATAGATTAAAAATACTTCCAAGTTCACTTCAAACTATGCGATATGTCAAAATTTGAAACTATTGCATACAAATTTAAAATTAAAAAAGGGAAATTGTGTTTATATTTGTGTATTTTTGTTCATAAAATTTTAAAAAATTGTCGGTATTTGCGCAGTGGATGGTGTAGGCGATGGAGATAGCGAGAGAAACATAATTTCTCCGACCTTAGAGTCAATTTCTTCTACAGTCAGGTACTTCGGGAATTTTTTTTTTCATCAAAGGCGAAGAGATCTTCGATATCTGGCAGCTGCAGGAAGTTGTAGTGTTATCAGCATCCTTGGAATTGTCTCCACGTGGCCTTCACCTTCATCATCATCGGCCGTTGCCTCATCACCATTACCTCCACCACCATCCTCGTCATCCAACATAGCCAATTTTATGGCAGCAATGTAGTCGACGTGATCGTCGATACTTTCATCCAGAATCATGGCGCCAACTTTCGACTTCGCGTCGGGTTAAGTTTAATGGCAAATGCCTTCGCAAAGGGAGGTTGGAGAAAATTTGCAATTTGCACAAGCAGCAGTACAAGTTGAGATCACAAGAGAACAAGCGAAAAATGTCGCAAAGTAGTTCCACTTTAATTGCACTAATTGCTTTTCTTCCTTCTTCTTGAATTGTAAGGTCAGCTCTGGATTCAGATTTGGACACGTGTTCGTAGAGCGCGGTCTTATGTAATCGAAGTTCAATCATTTAATTATTAATCTCTATTCTTTTGTTAACCGAAATCTTTTGTAAAAAGAGAGGTCATCAAATAAAGAAAAAAATATTCATTTTCTCGTATATTTGACGAGCGATTCCAAATTCTAAAATTACAAGAATTTCCACATCCAGAATATTAAAAGCCATTTTAATTTAATTTTTATGTTAAATTCGTTGATACGAGTAACAAAAAAAAAAACAAATATTTAAACAATATTTTTAAGAGTGCTTCATTCCCGTATGTCATACTTAAATACATTATGTTCTACCTTTTCTAAAACATACATTACATTACATATTATACTACTCTTCAGATAAATCTGCGAAGTAGAGACACTGAAGCAATGGCAACGACACCATTGGCTTTAAACATTACATACCTTTATACAACAGAGAGAGAGAGAGAGAGAGAGACAGAGAAAGGAAGAACACACAACAAAAGAAACACATGTCAGCAGCACGTGGTTGGTTTCCGACGGTCCCCCATCGAAGTACTAACTACGCGCAACGATGCTTGATTTCGCTGATCTATGGGAAGCGATGCTTTTTTTTTGTAATTCATTTTTATTTCATATTAACTTATAACTATCTTAAAGCTAGACAAAAATAGCCTAATTATCATTAACTTACAAATAATTTACTGGCCCTTTACGGGCGCTATAAATTAAACAATAACTCTTACAACTAATGTTTTTCGACCTAAAAACTATTTTAATTAAATCTAATTTTTTTTTATTTTATTTTATATTTCAAGGAAACTTTTAGAAAAACTTGGTATCTTATCATTTTTTTTTTTTTATTTTTTTTTACTTATATAGTTTATAATATATATTAAAAATTAATATATATTAAAAATAATTAAAACTTCTTAAAATACCTAATAATACTTAAAACTACTTAAAAACTAGAACAGCCACAGCAGAATTTTTTCGTTTTTTAATTTTTTGTTTGTTTATTTTTTATATGAATGCAGACACACACCAGCATGCAACCCACCCACACATGTACATACGCACATACATATACGTACGCAAATACATGTACAGACACGCAGATACATGCACGTATGCCCCCGCATACATACATATTTTTAATTTTTTTTTGGTGCCACCCTGACTGTTCCCTATACCTAATGCCCTAAATCTATGTAAGTCGGCCAAGATATATCATCTTCATCGACTTTATATATCACGATGCTGTTCAGAGAGCCACCAGAACTGGTTCTCCTGTTTCGCCCTATCCCTCCGGTCCCGATCGGACACAGTCCTACTGAACCGAAGGCGCTCTTCTCCACCTTGAGCGATGACATCTCGACCATACAGGAGTCGCCTATCCACAGTTTTCCGGCTGACGTGGTAGATGAGCGGAACCGCCCCTCCATCCTGTATCAGCCCTCGACTGTCTAAATAGAGGAATGCCTCGGGAGGGATGTAGCCACTTAACCGCGCACTCTCGAAATATTGGTTATTTGGGTAATACGCCCCAAAAATTAAGTTGTTAGTTGAGGACATCGCTCTTGCAACGTGACCCCGAATCAGCTTAAACAAAAAATTATCTATTCTGTTTATGTTGGCTCCGTTGTATAGAACCTGGTTGGAATAATATCGTTTGTACTCCGACTCTGGTGTTCTGTGTAATCCAAGGCAACGTCGAAGACACTGCCTCTCGAACACCCGAATCTTTTCCATTTGAGATGGGGCAACGTTGAACCACACCGGGCATCCATAGGCAATCATTGGCCTGATGAGGGCCATGTAGCAAATCACCTTCACCCTGCTGTCAAGACGACTGCTATAAAACAATCGTTTTGTCAGGGCAAATGCTCCCCTATCCCTGGCCAGAGCAGCACCTATATGTCTGTAGAAATACAAGTGCTGATCCCACCAGATGCCAAGGTACTTTACTACACTTTTACTCGCCAGTGGATGTCCATGTGGTCCTACGATCACCAGCTTGCGCCAGTTCTTTCTAGTATCCCTTGAGGCGCTAGACAACGAAATCCTAAACAGAATTGTTTCTGATTTCTGGAAATTGATTTTCAACTTCCAGTCATCATAATATCGCTGAATCTTGTCGAAGTCACGCTGAAAAAGAATTTTGATGACCTCAACTGTTGGAGCTGTTCTGTACGCAATAAGATCGTCGGCGTAAGTATTTGCCTAAGTTAGACTACCTATCAGATCGCTGGTGTAAATGGTGAAGAGAATCGACGAGTTAACCGCTCCCTGCTGAAGACCATTGTTAATATTAAAAACTGTGGTAGAAGTTACATTGCCACTCTTGACAACAAACTTTCTACCATTTAGCATGTCATAAAGCATGTACAATAGCGGTTTACTTATACCAAGTCTGGCGAGCTTTAGATAGAGACCCTCTAACCATACGGTGTCGAAGGCCTTCTCCAAATCTACAAGACAGGCACCAGTACACTGCTTTTCAGATTTGTTCTATTGGACATCAGAAACGAGTTTAGACGCGGCATGAATTGTGTCATGTCCCGCCTTAAAACCGAACTGATTATCTGGGATGATATTTTTGTCCTTCGCCCACTTGAACAGGGCTCTATTAATAACCTTTTCAAATACTTTGCTGATACTCGGAAGAAGACTTATCGACCTGAGATTCGCCGGATTGGAATTGTCCTTTCCCTTTTTAGGGAGAGGATGCACCACTGCTGTCTTCCACCGCACTGCATAATATGCATTATTCAGCGCGTTGTTAAACAGTGTGGTATATATGTCAACTGCTTCTTGAGGCAAATGTCGTAGTACAACGTTGGATATACTATCGACTCCTGCTGATTTCTTTTTCTTTAGTGAATCAAAGATGAGCTGGAGCTCAATCTTCGAAATTAACAGGAAACTGGTCCAATTTCGCTCGGAGATTATGGCGTTTGCCAAATGTTCATCATTAAACCCGGTAAAACCAAGGTTCTCAGATCGCCACTGCGTTATATCGTTCCGGAGGTAAAAGTGGTGAACCAGAGCTCTGCTCTCCAGGTCATGGTTCGGGCGAATGCTAGCATTCACCTTGTACACTTGCTGGAAAGCAGCCCCAACAGCCTCCACCTTCTCCTGCGGATTTTCGATTATGAAGAGGTCATCGTCCAAGACGGCTTCATCTGGGTCTATGCCTGCTGTCAGAAGTACGTCTCTGTTTTGTGTCGTCCTCGGGAGCTTAAGACACGGAAGGTCGTTTTGATCTTTTCTTCTGAATATCTTATTAATTTGTGGGAACATACTCGGGTCGGTAGCGTTCACGGCCCGAATTTTGTTGTCCCAAAACAAATTAATGGACAACCTATAATTTTCTTTGATCAATTGGTTGATGTTTTTTATGGACGACTTCTGTGTCCTTATCTCCAGATCTCGTGTGTCAGTAAACCGTCTGTACAAGCGTTTTAGTCTTGTCAGTAAGCCACTTTTTTGTCTGTGTAGTGCATCAATTGTCGCGTTACGGTACATGTCAGTTGCGTTACGTTCTTTGTATTTCGGTACTGTCCTGCTCATTGTTCGTTGAATTATTTCGTCCATTTGTTCTAAGTATCTGTCAATTTCAGTATTTGTCAGGTTCCTGTCATTTGGTGGGGATATACCATTTGAACGTAATTCGCTCACAAGCGTGGCCAGCGCACCTTACTGTAATTGTAAGTATGCACAGGTACATACTTCTCCAACTCCATAAGCTCGTTCGGAAGTTGTATTACGGCGGCGAGTCCGCAGTGGTCACTGTCATACTCGATCGTTCTTAAACAATTTTTAGGCCGATGGACCACAGTATTAGTAATTTTTAGTCTTGCGTCTTTCAACAATAGATCCAGATAGGCACCGCTTCTTGGAAACGATGGCCTGTCTGTAGCGAAAAGTTCAATGCGATACTCCAGGTTGTATTGACCCATCCAATTATACAGATGGTTACCAGGAGGGCTTTGTATTTGATTTCCCCAATCTATATGTTTGGCACTCAAATCACCAGCCAATATGTAGTAGTTTTCTTCCGAGCTCAATCTTAAGCATTCAAAAAGCTTTTCAAGCTCTGTTATAAACTGTGTGGGCTGAGGTGTTTCCGGTGCATTGGCAGCGATCACATACATTTGCTTCCCCTGTTGGAGATGAATGCATATGATGCATGCCTCTAACGTCCGAAATTTACGCACATCACTATTATATATTACCTTATGACTAATGCCTTTACGTATAAAGATTGCGACGCCCCCTCCTTGAGTGGAGTTGGGTCGGTCTCTTCTTACGATATTGTAATTGTTGTTAGTCAATTTATGTTTCTGGTTAAGCTTAGTTTCGCTAGCCATAAACACATCTGGACTTATGTCTTCAAGCAATTGGAATAAATTCGCTCTACGTTCGGTCCTAATCAGTGAATTTACATTCACCGCTAGGATCTTAAACGGCCTCTCCGGCAGCGCGCCCTTAACCTCTAAGTTGCGTTAAGCTCGGCAAAACAGAGTAGAGTGCCCATAATATCCGCCTGTGCCTCCGGCGCCTTAGGCACGGGGGCCTGTTGGGCGACCTTTGGTGTAGGCTGTACCGTGCTTCCCCTTGCTGACGCCATTTGGGCGTAAGAATTTTGGGGGTTGACGGGCGTTGTTGTAGGAGGGCGCACTGTTGGACGCTTTTCTACCACTGTTTGCTTTGCTGCCTTATTGTTCTTTATAGGCTGAAACGTCGGGCATCCCCAATAATTAGCGGGGTGTCCGCCGCCTCGGCAGAGTACACATTTAAGCTGGGTCCTATCTTCGACCCGTTCCTTTCCTAACTTGCATTCATCTGCATTGTGGTTCTCTCCACACTTAACGCAGCGTGACTGCATTTCGCAGTTTGCTGCGGCGTGGCCGAACCTTTGGCAGCGGATGCATTGAAGCATGTCGCCGCGCCTTTTTAATTTGTCCCAAGTTACAACCTGGTAGTTGAGGACGGATATACTCCTCAAACTATCCAGTTTGCTGCTGGGTGAGAGTTGAACAAGGAAGAAGGGAAGACTCCGCTTTTCCCGCCTAGCTCTAACTGTAGCGAACGGCTTGACCCCGATAAAGTCGAGATGGGAAGCGATGCTTTCATCGAAGCCAAGCCCGTTGAGTCTAAAACATAAACTATGTTCCACTTAGCGACTTTTATGTTTAGGTTTTAGTTTGGTGCAGATCGGTATGTATTATTTTATCGTTTATGTGGGACATAAACTCTTAAGTTTCGTATTAGCAAACGGACCTTATAAGCGTAATCTCCGAACATAATTTATTGGGATATCATAAATTCAAAATGAAACTCAGCACAGACGACCTATGCAGTGGATATGGTAACGAAGAGGTGCATGAGGACACCTCACACTTTCCCTGTCATTGCACTGTACTCTGCCAACAGAGCAGTAATCTGCTTGGCAGTTTTTTCTTTGATAATCTAGATCGAAGATCTGCCTGATATTAATTGAGTTTTTTTTGCGACCTTTGGTCCAAATTAATATGCGTTTCGCCCAGGTACTACTGTTGGGCTCATCAGTTAGATGCTGTAGTACCTTTCTAAGAAGTAATATATTAGTCGATGGCTACTCTGTCTGATATTTCAGGAATTAATATATCGAACTTCGTCAATGACTGATTAAGGGAACACATACACTCCTGGGTAACACAATGAATCCACATTAATCTAAGTTGGGCGATAACTGCATCAGAATTGTCAGGCCAATATCTTAATCTAATCTATAAATCGGTAGTGCACTCTTTTGACGCGATGCTGATAGCAATACCATCGTGGATTTCGAAGATATACAAACCGATGCCGCTGAAATCTGACTTCCTGCTGAAGCATTGTCTTGTGTGCATTTGCATTTGGAAATTCAGCTCTTTGGCTTAATCGTCGATCCAAAAATTTTACTCTGTTGCTGACATTGGTATCCGTGCCCAACTGTCTCAGAACCCATCCAGATGAACAACCTGGATTGTCTATTGTAATTTGTCCTCAGTTGCTGCCTCAGTTGTATTTTTTATGGATTCAGAGCGAAGTCCCTATGCAAAATTGTGCAAGCTAATGTCTGCGTGAGGCAGATTTCTTGTGCGCGCAGCAAGCGAATTTGACTGCCTTTGGTTTTCCAGCACACACCTATGAAAATCGGCAATTTTTGACAGTTTTATACTTTCCTTGATATGAAAGTGTTATAGTTGATCGAATTTGGCCACCGAAATTTAATTGACCAAATCCATTGAGAAAAAGTTGTATCGCTTGCACGAGTTGATAAACTCTGTAATTTACCATTGTAATTTGCTTTTAGTGTCTAATCTAAACAATACAAATTGATAGCATATAAAACAACATGGCTGCCGTGAACTGTCAAAATCGTCCCGTCCCTATTGGATGAACTCTTTATATTAGAACATATGGTCATGGAGTAAAGTATACAGAGTTGCATTCTGGGTCTGGGCTTTAATACTATCTTTTTCATGAAGCCTAGTGATACAGTAACATTTTAGAAGTTCTTCTAAAATGTAAACAAAAAGTTAAAATTAACAAAGTTTTTTCCTCTAGTACAATAAAACTAAACTAATTTGTTTGGAATTTATACCCAAAAACATTTACACTTGTGCATAGGGGTAACCTGGGCTAGTTGTCCTCAGGGGCATGTAGACTAACTCCCCATAACTTCAAGCCTACACAATTTTCATGTTTTTTGTTGCCCTTGCATTAGCCACAGCCCACAGCTACTTGCATATGCTCACATTGTATTTGTCAGGAGTATATGTCTTCGAGAGGTAATGGGAAAAAACAATTTTTTTCATATATAAGTACATTTTTTGTCTTCATTTATTTTGTTTTCTTTCTTTATATTAATTCCCCGTTACCGAAAAATTGACGTCCAGTGCCACAAGAGTAGTCGGGGTTATTTGACTCATTTTTGTTGGGGTAAGTTGACTCATGATTTTCTCGTGTGATTTAACCCTCTACCGCATACGGACCCATATATGGAACACCATATTCAACATGATTAAAATCTATTATTTTTGAACGAGTTGGACAAAAATGCAATCTAATATTAAAGTAGGCCTAATTTACAATGATAAACCGTTTTTTATTTTTCGCGAGCTATCTGTCATTCGCCAATAATCTCATTCTTCAATCACCACGTGTCAAGTGCATTTCAGTGAAAAAAGTTCAATTTTTGAAACAGTTTTTTTATAATATACAGGTAAGTTCGGCCAAATAAAAAATTATTTCTTATATATTCATAGTTCTTTTCTATGATTATTATCTTTATTTTGTGCTCATATAAGTAAATATGCCTTTTTTTTGACTTTTTCTAAGAGACCATATATGGTCCTTCATGCATTCCAGGCTTTTTACTTTCTTTTTGTTTGGACCACATGTGGTCTTACATACATTAGTGACTTTAACTGATTGAGTGTTGTAAAAATGTGTTTTTGATTGTAGGATGAATTCAAAGAGTTTTTATGGCACTAATAAACTTGTGGATGTTATACCTGGCGATGGGGGTCAAAGCGATGATGATTTAGCTTTGGATTCTGGTGACGAATATGTTCCTCGGAATGAACATCGAAGAAGTTCCGTGGTAATCCCAGAGACGGATAGCGATTGTTCCGATGACGAACCCGAACCAATTCAACCGAAGACGACAAAATCGAAGAAAACAAAGCCTGATAAAGTTAAATGGGTAACACAACACTTAGACCCCTTTGACGGGGAACATTTTAAGTTTACAGGATTGACGCAGCTACCAGAGTTTATTGAAAAATTGGAATCACCTGCAGAATTTTTTTTATTCCTTTTTTCAAATGAGCTTATAGACAACATAGTAGAGCAATCAAATCTAAAAGCTGTACAAGATAACATAAACAAACCAGCAAATATAAGTAAACATGAAATGGAACAATTTATTGGTATGACAATTTTCATGTCAATAGTAAAACTACCTGCATCGCGGCACTATTGGAACAAGGCTATAGGACAATCACAAATATATGAAACTATGACATCCAACAGATGTCTTCACTTTAACGACAACAATAATTTTATTCCCTTTGGAAATCCAGGACACGACAAGCTTTTTAAAGTGCGACCACTTTTGGACGGCATCAGGCAGCAACTATTACTTGTGCCAAAAGAAGAATTTTTGGCAGTTGACGAACAAATAATTCCAACTAAAGTTCGTCATGACCTAAAACAGTACAACCCCGCAAAACCTCATAAATGGGGATACAAAAATCGAGTCTTGAGTGGGGTATCAGGATTCAGTTATGATTTTGATATTTTTGCAGGTGATCAAAGTAACACTCGTCCTGAAGGCGCTCCTGACTTAGGTGTTAGTGGAAATGTGGTGACTCGTCTTACGGAAACTGTACCGAGAAATGTAAATCATAAAATTTTCTTTGACAATTGGTTCAATAGTCCTAAACTTCAGGTTCATCTAACGAAAATAGGTCTATTGCCACTAGGCACTGTGCGTCTAAACCGTATTCCCAATATAGAAATGCCTTCAGAGAAAGAACTTAAGAAAAAAGGAAGAGGATTCTACATTGAAAAAGTTGCTATAATAGAAGGTGTTCGGATAAGTGCTGTCACTTGGTTTGATAACAAGCCAGTTCATATGCTTTCAACATATGTAGGAAGCGAACCAGCTACTACAAAACAAAGATATTTTAGAACACAGAAAATGTATAAGGAAATAAAGTGCCCTCAGGCTATAACAGTTTACAATCAGCACATGGGAGGTATTGATTTATTAGATTCTATGCTTGGTTTATATAGAATCCATTTACGGTCCAAAAAATGGTATAAGAAGATTTTTTTTCATATGGTGGATATGTGTGTTGTCAATGCTTGGATTCTGTGGCGAAGGAATAATCCACAATTATATATGGCTCTTTTTGACTTCAAGCAAGCAATCGCCGAACACCTGTGTAAATCCGGAAAACCCGTAATGTCACGGAAAAGAGGCCGCCCTACAAGTCAAGCTGCTGACCAAAGCAGAGATGGAACTCCACTGCGTGGTGGAAGTCATTTAAGTTATGGAAGTCCAGCGCCATCAGAAACACCAACTCGGCCTAAAACAACCACAGCAAAACGAGCTAGAAACCAGGACTATCCCTTGACCTCAGTTAGAACTGATAAAGTTGACCACATGCCTGAATGGCAAAAAAAACGACAAAAATGCAAAGTTTGTCAACTAAAAACCTTCACTAAATGCAGGAAATGTAATGTCTTCTTATGTTACAATGATAAGAGAAATTGTTTGGTTAAATTCCACGAATAAAAGATATTCATGGTTTGGCCTTTAATGCTTAGTGTACCATATATGGACCCTTAATTTTTTGATTGAAATTGTCTAGTGCATGATGACCCATATATGGACTCTTTATTTAAAACTATATATATATGTAAAAAAAAAATAAAAAACTATGTAAAACTTTTTCTTAAACTTAAATAAATATAAATTAATGTTACACTTTTTTTTTTCATTGAATTCATAATTCATGCAGTAGAGGGTTAAAGGAAAAAAGAACTTTTGTGAGAAAAATATCCAGAGGCACTATATGGAGCACAATCTAATGGACAGTTGCGTCAAATCTCATCTATACTAATCGAGGAAAGGGTATAGGTACCGTTTGTTGCTCATGACAATAATGGATTTACCTACGAAACCCCGTGAATAAAAACATTTATCCTGATTCAGAGCGTATGGGCTATTTTGCATCTTACATTTATTACAAAAATCCTAGCAATCAATGTATTTCTGAGCAGCAATTTTTTTTTTAATTTCACTTTCATACTATAAAAGCTCAACAATATAGCATAGTCAACTTACCGCATAGCGTTGGTCATCTTACCCCGGTGCAGGGGCTAGTTGACTCACTAGTGGTCATCTGTCAATATTAAACAAAAAAAACATACTTCTCTATAATATATTTTAATAGGAGCATTTTATTTAGAAACACACAAGGATGCTTTATTTATGGCAGTTTAAATTTTATTGATACCTATCTTAGTTTTTTGTATATAAAAAGAATAGTAAATTTTGAGTCTACAAGCCCCGGTCTCCCCTATATGTACTAGGAAAAGTCATTTCCATTATTACAAAAATATACAAATTGAAATTTCCCTTGCCTACTGGCAAAATTGTATTTCAAATCAGTTTATCTTCCCATCCAATGGGAAAACCATTTTATTAAAAAATGAAACAAACAAACAAACAAACAGAAAAAAATCCCTATCGGATGCTCTTGATATGATAAAACTTTCCTTATCCAAATAATTTGTCAACTTTTGACTTTTATTTGCAATCGTATATCCTATGCCTACATATCACCTCGGGTCTTGGGATAACCGGAATATACCATTCATCATTCTCACAAAACGGAAAATTCCCACAAAAGTAGAAAAGCACATTAATATCACCTCTCGTAAAACCGAAAATTTACCCCTAAGGGTTTTTCGTGAACTTTTCCAAGACACTTTCCCTCTCATCCAATCAAACTAAAAAAAAAAAAAAAAAAAAAAAAAAAATAGGTAAAAATGAAACTTCCTCTTCTAGAAGTGGTTTTAAAAAAGTTCCTCATGAGGATGTTCTGAGTGTCCTAGTCATCTGAGTTTTTCTTCCGAACAAGCCAAACATCTATACTAACCAAACTTAAGTAGTAACCTGTCACCATTACCGTCTTCATCATTATCATCTCGAATAACCTCCAAGAATCATAAAAAAAAATTCACATCCTCATAATCATATCCTCTACTTTATCGTCATCACCGTCAACACTGATATATCCTTGCAGGCTCCACTGAAAACTTTTATTTTTGGATACAAATTTCTGTGTTGTGTTCAAAATAAAAATGTTGACTGCAAACAACAAAAAAAAAAACGAAAGTAACATTCAAACTTCTTAACAACATGCATATGATAAAATTTTACTACCCAACTATACCATACCCACACCGTTTTTTGTAGCCGTACATATATGTATGTATAGATAGTTGGTTCCAACACCTTTCACATTGCTTTCAAGATTAAATCTCATAAGATATTTATCCTTTAGATATCCATAGATCTCATCCACTTAACTATACCTAGTTACCTAAACACACACATTTTCCCCACTCGTACTTTTTGTAACTTTCAGTTGTATGTGTGTGTGTGTTCATTAAGGATTCTGCCTTCTTTTGTCAAGGAAACAAAAAAAAAAAAGAAATTAAAATGCAATTCTCTTGCTGATTGAATAAAGAGAATTTAAGGTAACGGGAATTACAGAAATACATATATAGCAATGCACTTAAATCTGAGCTTAGTTTCTCTGAAATAACTCACAAGTCACAATGCTTATCTAATAGGTTTAGACTTCTTAGTCTTTGTTTGGTTGTGTCATTTTTTCATCTGATATGATCTTAGCCTTGTACTTCTGTTTGGATTTGCTATAAAATAGACGAAAAGTAAGTGCACTTCAGAAAGTATGTCAATATGATATAAGGAAATCTGGGTTGTGGAAATCAAGCTTACCTAGTTTCTCTTCTGCAATACTACAGGATATTTTAGAATGTATTTCTGCTGCGTCAATTTAATGTTTGTCGCATAGGACAAATGTCATTTGATTGATTTAATTAATTTATAGGATATTCTTTGCCAGGCAGGATGACTTTCAATACCTAGCTATTTCCATTTTATAGCTCTTGCAGGGTTGCCGTAGGAAGCATATATAAATTTTCGCAAATATGTGCCAGTAAAAAAACATGTTAACTGTAATTAATTAAATTTATCATTCCCACTCCAGTAAATGGTAAACCAACAAGTCCCAGTAAGGGGGTGTCATAGTAGTCAACGTTTCTGTTTTCCGGAAAATTGCTCTGGAGCTTAAGTCGCATTTTTGAATTCAATGAAAATTTTTATTTTGGCCAATAACTTCGCCATTTTTTATTTCGGACAAAAATAAGAAAGGTGAAGCTTGTAGGAAATTTAATTTCCTACAACTTTAGTCTTAATATTTTTTTCAGAAAAGTTACCGTTAGCGTCGAAAAACCATTTAAAAATATTTTAATCGGTTCATCCAATGGTAATAAAGTAGAAAATAGAAAAGTGGTTCTTTGCGAAGTACCGTTATTAAGTACTAAAAGTAAAATAATTTAATTTACTTAAAAGTGGACTGCACTAATTTAAGAACCCGCACATTTTTTATCAAAGTTCTTTGAGTAGTTTTGGAAAAATTGTTTTTTTGTTAACTGTTTTTTTTTAATATTTGCTAGGAAGAAGCATTGTTTTTTATTTTAGGAAAATAGTTTTTTTTTTAACTATTCAAGAAAATGTTTCAAAAAATCCATGAAGTCGTTTTCGAAATTTTGAGTTTCAAAAAAAAAAACGTAACTACTTAAGATTTACCTCCTCAGTGGTGCCCAAAAGGGTTTTATATGAATAAAAAAACGAGAGCGAATTCTTCATTAAATTCAAAATGGCGACTAGGTTCCCGCAGTATTTTCCCAAAAATCTATATTTAAATTACTAATGCTCTCCCTCAGCAAACTTTAAGAGAAAATACGGATTAATATTTCAGAATTAATCCCAGAAGTGGGTCACCACCCCCAAAACAGTTTTTCTTAATATCTAGCGAACGGTAACTTTTGAGAAAAAAAAATTAAGACTAAAGTTGTAGAAAATTAAATTTCCTACGAATGTACGAATTAATTTTTTCCATTTCATCCCTTTTTTTGACAACCCGACTTGACTAAAAAGCTTTTAGTTCTTGATACGGCGTGTCACCTATACAATTTTTTTTCTGGTCACATATTCAAGGTTAGCTTTGAAAATGCAAACAAAAATTGTCTCCCCGTCTGATCTTCCCTGGTTGTATTTAAAATAGAGAAGTTTTCGATAAGGTCTAATCGAAGCTAAAATGACTTATCGAAGTCTTAAGGAAGCTGAACTAGTAACTTTATCATTGCGCGACTTGCCATTCTGTTCATTTCTATAACGTGCCTAAAAACACTGTGCGCTGCTACCTACTACCCCCCCCCCCCTCTCCACCATTCCTAAAAAAACAACACTCTATATAAGCCGCTGGGAGTAGCTGTGTGAGTAAAAACAAAAGAGTGGCCCGTATGACAAACATTTCTTACCAAACAATCTATTATATTTGTGTGACATGAATTCACTCTACAACTAATCCAAAATAAATTGTGGTTCAGCTAAACCGTTTTTAATTGAATTCCTCTTTACATTTTAGTATCTATAATTTTAAACGTCTTATGAGACGAGTGAAGGGATTCCTCTTTCGTCTAACAGTCGTAAAAGTTAACGTTGGCATAGTGTGTGTTTCCGAACGGAACTAAATATAATCCAATTTTCCTTTAGGCAGAGGATTAAAGTTGGAACACTTAAAACGAAGACATATTCTAAATACAATTATGAAAAGCTGAAGTCAAAGACATCGTTTACGATCATTTGCGTCGTTGTTAGGAAATGCAGTAAAACGTAGGGCTGGTAAGTCAATGTGTCGCGCTGCCTGCCGTCGCATAGCTTTGTTGTCATTGCATCGTTTATGCAGCCTACCTAGATTCTATGAATTTTTTTTTGTAATTAGCAAACCTCATAACATGAAAACTATCACAGTGGGTTTCGTCTATTCTTCGCTCGGCATCATACCAACATCATCTTCTTCGTGCTTTTTTTAGTTTCTAAAGCTTCTGTGGAACATGTAGCAGTCAATGAAATATAATTATTCTCCCGGTTCCCGGTGACTGTTTGTATAAAATTACTTTGCCATCCAGGACATACAGTGTAGGTATTGTTTAATTAAAATGTGCATCGGGTATTTACCGGCAATTACCTGCCTACGCCGTTTCTTAAAAACACGCATACATACGAGTGGATCGTATATGTATAAAAAAAATAAAAATCAAATAAACAATTAAGAGAGCATTTTAAATTTAATTTAATTTAATCGCATAAATGAGCAAAAGGTTTTTTATTTATATTAAATTGGAAGGGTAGTTTAAATGGAAAGGTCTTGCAGGTGACCGTGTTGGCTTTGTTATTTTTGTAACCTTAAACCTGGGGATGGGAATTGAAGACTCAATCGTTGTGCATTCGGTTCACTTTACTGAGCTAAAAATGTAGCCCTGGTGCTTTTACTTCCAAGGCTACATCAATATCTTGCAAAAGTTTATAGAGATGGCCGTCACGAGCAACGAAGCTCGGCCACTCGGTTAGTGCTGGAATGCCCTTTCTTGATACCCTAAGTCATTAGGTATGTAAATAAGATGCTTTCTTGTTATTGGATTGAAGATATACCTCTAGCGGATCATTACCCAAGTTCTGAGACAGACAATAATTTTTGCGCACTACGGCAATGGCGCAGTGGATATAGTGCTTGACTGCTTTCTTATAGTTGTGTGGGTTCGAGACCCAGGCTAGGGTATGCAACATTCTTTTCTATACCTCCAATTTTGATTGGATGCCACCCGTTGGTTATAATGAGATGGTAAAGATTTAATTCTCAAATCCATTGTGCCAACAAAATTTCCTATATTCCTATTTCTTCTAACTACATAGTATGTTCCCATTGAGTTGTGATCCCTTGGAATGCCCATCAGGAGGGACAGTTGAGGTCTGTTAAACCCTAGTAAATATTCTGTTTTTTCCTAGAGATATCTGAACATCTGTCGTTTGCGATTTTGAGGAATTTTTTTTTGGATTCTAAGATTCTCCTGCTTCCAGTGGCACAAATATGCCGGATACAATTGCCTCGGCTTAAGTGGTGATCTGGTTTTGAACAGTTAGTCTGCGGTTTCATTCCCTTGCAAGTCACTATGTCCTGGGATCCAGATTAGGTTGACAAGGTTCGATTCGCTTAGCAATCTTAATTCGTTGCGGCAGCGATCTACTAGTTTTGACTTTGTGACCCTACCCCCATTTCGGGCTTAGATCCGTTCGTAAAAACCGAAACATGATTCGGTCAGTCCGCAACTATTGGCCAAATTACTGAGCTAACCAAGGCCGTTCTGAAGAATTTCGCACAGTGCATGAACGAATTTCCCACTATGTCATCAGAATATGCCACGACTTTGACACCAGATGGAATTAGCCTTAGTAAGATCAGGTTAACGACTAAAAGACAAAGAAGGGGGGATATCACACCTCCTTGTGGAGTACCTGTGCATATTCTAACCTTAATTTTGCAGTCGCCCAATTCTGCATTTAGGATACTGGACTGAAGCATAGAGCCGATCCAATTTGACAGTAGCGGGTCAGGGCCACCTGAGTCCAGGGCTTGTCGAATTGCTTTATTTTCAACATTGTTGAAGGCCCGTTCTTTGTCAGGAAATGCACCCAGCGTAAACTCTTTGAATTTGATAGATTTTTCAATTGTGCCTACCACTTCGGAAAGTACTCTCTCAACAGATTTGCCCTTAGTGTATGCAGGTTAGGCTTGTGAGAGAACACTATCATTTAGCTGCAATCGAATATTTACATCTATGAGTCTTTCCAGGTTCTTTAATAGGAAAGAAGGCGTATAGGCCTGAAATCTTTTGGTTTAGTGTGGTTGGACTTTCCAGCTTTGGGAATGAAAATGACATTGACTTGTGTGCAGGTGATCGTCTTTAGAAAATAGATCCAATCTCTGATCTTCAAATCTTTAAGATTGTCGAGATCATCAAAAAAAGACTTTCGAAACGCTTGTGCTCTTATTCTGTCTGGAGCAGGACATATTTGCAGAGAAAATACAAGGCTACTTCCTGTTTCTGCTGATCCTCACAACTTCGACAAAGGGTACTGTAAGTAATGCTGGACATCCCCCTAATAGCCAGTGTCAAGGGCATTTTGCAATATTCCAGATCTTTTTTGATGTGTCGGAGTTGGTTTAACGGGTCCAACTGAGATTCGAACCTTATGAAAACTTGAGAAAATCTCGCCCTTTACAACCCTAAGTGGAATACTTACTATTTTCGTGAGCGGCGATTCGTCCATCCGTGACCTGGAACCCAAATGATAGTGGCTTTATGGTTAATGCTTAGACTTTCGAGCTTACATTGATTGACCAATTTAGACTATGTTGTGGCCGATACCATGGCTTGTACTGCTGCCTGACTATCTGTCAGAATAGCATGCGTTCGGGTTTTAATATGGGTCCTGTTTAAGGATCTTGCATGCTTCCATAATTGCCAGCAGTCTGACATTTAATGACTTGGAGAATATTCCTGACCAACTACAGTACTTCATCCTTGAGCCATCATCTAAAATTAAATGTGTTTAAGCCTCTCGTCACTATGTTAGAAAGCAACAGACTATTGAGTAAAATACTGGCTTGATTTCGAGCATAATTACAAATGTGGAATGAATCAACGAATATAAAAGTAAAAGCGTATTTTTGACGACTTACGTGCAAAGAACTTCGGTGAGAATAAAAAAGAACCATTTTTTCTAAAACTCATCAATATAACTAAAGAGCTAGTACGGAAGTGGCAAATCTTCCAAATAGGACGCAGTTCATTCCTGTCGCTTTATTTTTATTATGAGTGTACTAAAGCGGTTTTGGCTACCCTTAGATTGGTCAATTCAGGGCGAGCATTATTAAAGTAATGAAGGGCTTAAACGAAGAAACTGATGTACATTAGTTTTGAAGTTCTGAATTTGTTAATGTGAGGGATTCCCTGTATTTGACAAGTTGGGACCAAAGGAAAACTGATGTGCATTCTTAGAAGCATACGAGCGAGCATTACGATGAAAAGTTTAATGGGGAGAGGAATAAAACTATATTCCCAGTTATTGGGCTTAAAATACTATTGAACTTAGGGAAGCTTCCGAACTAATTGTTGTTTGCCAAAATGCATTTCTTAGTTGTTTTACTTCTATCCACATTTATTTGATATTAGTTAACAGCCTTCAGTGATTGGTTGGTTAATTTAAAAATCGCATAAGATAGTTAACTTCTATACCTAGTTCTGGACATCTACGTGCGGATGATCATGTCTATATTCGAGAGGAACTCGAACAAATAAAAGATTTCCCGCAGAAGTGTTCGCACAATTCCCAATCAAAGTGCTGATAATGATGTATGGACATTTCCAGCAATTTATTGTATTGGACACAGCCTGCCAAGGGCACAAAGCTTTAATAAATCGTGTGCTTAGAAATCATAATCATTTTCATTTTTCAAGGTTAGGTAGAATGAAAAAGCGGCAAACTCCGCCATTTCTTGTAACCAAAAAAAAAAAAAAAAAAATGCCCCCAACTCATTCGCTGGTTTTTGTTTTGCTAATTTCTTACACATCCCAATGCCTTTGAGTTACCGATACGTTAGGTATGATAAATACGACGACCTCTTATTCAAAAGTGATTATTATTGAAATATAACCTGAAATAAATCATAACATTATTTAACTACGGTAAGGGTCCAATTTTGAGTGCAAAATATTAATGTTATCAAATATTGACCCTAAAATCTAATATCTTATGCTGACATAATAAATTTTGTTTATTTTTGTTTTCCGGTGAAAATAGATCCCTTAGGTAATGAATCGTCCTTTTAATTTGTTTTTTTTTCGATTGTACGTCAGAATCCATTTTTTATGAGGTTAAAGTGGCTATCTTCTTTATTGGTTGTAATGTATCTAAGGCTCTCATCATAAAAGGGATTATATACCTATACAAACTAAAAAAGCAATTTACTCCCCAATAATGTCATGAAATTGTTGTTATTATTATTTATTTTTACTTGTTCTACGAGGCAAGTATTGGTATCGTGTACAAAAATTTAAACGAAATAAAAAAAAACATCACTGATTAAGAAGTCCAAAAAATCGATTGGTGAATCCGTCTATATCGGTATATGCTTCTTTTCTTGATGTTCATGAGTGTGTCCAATTAGAACGCCCGATGCGCTTAAAATTTTGGAAAAGAGCTCACAAAGACGTAACAGTTTGCTTCAAAATAAAAGCAAATCCCCAAAAAAATCTTTGATCTGAGCTAAGCCCAAGGGAATCAGTTATTGAATTTAACATTCTAATTGTTTAGTCATAGTATGATTTTCTTCGTTCATTTGTCTTTGGGCTTGGCTCTAGCTGTCATACAATAATTTTTGGTCTGGTTTTTTCTGATTGAAGATTTTCTATTTTGACAGTACGTCCCACAGTGGGGCAAACAGGGAAAAAATTCCATTTTTTTAATTTATTTTTGTGCGGTGTTTGATTGGCTAATCTTTTCATTAATAATCAGAAAAACCAATTCTAATACGTTTTCTTTATTTCATTTATAATAGATAGATAGATATATTTTTATTTATGTTATTAAACAATTTTTAAATAATATTACAAGAGTAAAATTAAATTAGTGGGCAATGGCATTGCCGTCTGCCTGATTTCATTTATGTTTGTGGCTCTGAGGGACTTAGGAAGTTCGACAATATTATTTTACCGAAAAATCTTCTGTTTTTACTAATGAACAATTTGTCTTACTGTGGTGTTATTTGTAAAGATACAATTATGAAACTTTCCATATTTTTAGTTCATTTACAAAAGAAAAATAAAAAAAATATAAAATAGCCCACATTTTTAAAATATGACATTAAAAAAAATAATAGAGCGAGTAGGAAAAAGTAAGCAGATAATAAGAACTTGTTTTTTTTTTATTTTTTATAATACAATTCTATATACTACTGAAATTACGCAGCCAAGTAGAAGACTTAGCATTATATTTAATTTGACTTGTCGAATTATTGATTCAAAATAGCTCTTAACGGCATTTAGTCCAAAAAATTTGCGTTTCGTCCCGGCAATCTCACTTGGACTCATCAGTTGGTTGGTGAGTGCCTTACCAATACGCAATTTTTGTTAAGTTCAGTTCAACGTACATGCATTTTTTGACAAAAAAGCAATGTGAACTATATCCAACAATATTAAAATTTTAGTCTAAAGTTTTAGTTTTAAAACGAGAAAAAACTAGGAGGGACAGTGGGGGCGGAAACTTATAGTGTAAATTTGTCTTATCATTGACTATGATTCCTAAAAATTTCATTTAAATCAGTTTAGTGCTTTAGTTTTTTTTTAAAGCGAGTAAAATGTAGGCGTGTCAGCGGGCGGAAATTAATAGACAAAATTTCTCTTGCCTTATATTCAGTTTTTGTATGATTACACACTTGCTTTCTTAAAGCACTTTTTCGTATCATTTAATGACTTTGAATGCCCAACACCAACTTGAGTGTGCTACCACCAAGTTTTTTCTCAATTATTTTTGGCAGGAATTATACCTATTTCACAACCTGCGAAGGTCGAACATCAGATTCCTTTTGCTCTATTGGTGCTGGTCTACTTTTTCATTTTAATTGAAAAACTTCTTGTGCCTTCATCGTGTATTGAACCATGACCAGCCGCTTAGTAGACAACGCACTTCGCATCACTCCACCGAGCCCAAATGATCAGATCCAACCTAATGCAGGTTTTTTCTGTTTATCAATTGCATTGAAACGACTAGCGCTTTTATTAACCAAACAAGTTTGTTGTTGTTTATTCGGGTTCTTTCTTGTTTTCTCCTTTCTCGTTTATAAGCCAACATTTTTGTTATTCTTGCCATTGATTATCATTCCTGAAAATTTCAACTAAATCGGTACAGTGGTTTAGTTTTTATGGAGTTTTTTTTCCGCTCTCCCATACAAACGGCCCACTGTGCGTCCGTCTCCCATAATTTTCAAATCCATACTTTGAATACTATCTAGAGGCTTATTTGAGTTTTAGAAGCACAGTAGGGTCCAGTTTGATCCTTTGAGTATTTCGATTGCTTGCTCCCTTAAAACGATGGAGTGATTGAAGTGATATCTTCTTATTACTTGGAGAATTAGGCATTTTGCTAAAAAGTAGTAGATGTCTTCTTTTTCTCTTAAGTTACACAATGTGCAGTTAGATGGACGATGTTCCCTGTACGGCCTGAAATGCAGGGGCAGCAATTTACCTCCCACCTTGAATATTGTGTTTATTTGATGAATACTATAGCTCTCATTGATGTAGTTCAGCTCGTTCAAATTATGGTTCAGTTGACTATAAATTAATCTACTTAAAGAACCTTCTGCTTTCGTCATAAATCCGTGGTTAATCTTTTCATCTAGCTTCCGAAGAATTTTCGCAAAGGCTAACAATTGGATCGGTGTTCCCATCTTAAAAGCAGGGGCCGAATTACCACATCAGTTATCGAGTCATACGTGACTGAATTATGTAAATTTGGCATTACCGCTCACGTTATCGAGCAGTCTAGTACAATAATTTGACATTCTCTCATCAGTTATCGAACTGAATTTTATTCGTCAGATGAGAAGCCGACTGATAGAACGTATTTGATTTGAATTCCGGATTTATAATGCATGTAGGTATATTTATATGTACATAATATAATTTTTGGATACTTACGCAGAATTTGACAAAGACAGAGGATTGCTTTTGTCCCTTAGGAGTCTGCGCTCCATAGCTTCGTACATCTCATCTTCTGGTCGATGTGAATTAAATGTTACTTATTATGTACATATGTATATACGTATAAAAATATTTTTTAAATCCTCACCATCTGAATCGCTTGATAAAAAAAAATAATCCATTTTTAGTGGATATTTAGAAATATCCTCAAATCCTTGTAATAAAAACTGGAAACTCACGAAAAATTTGTTGTTTTTATTGTTTGTCCAAAAATAAATTAAATGAATATAAATTTCATCTATCAAACAAGAAAGACTCGATAAAAATCAATAGAGACTCGATGTAGTAGAATAGAATTACTACAATTTAAAATAGTTACACGATACGTTAGTCTACGAATGCCATCATGCCAAAGTGATCACTAGTTCATTCGATAACTGATGGGACTCACTCACTCGATCACTGATGGGGTAATTCGGCCCCAGTTCTAATTCTAATTCCTCTGCCATTTGTTGCCAGTTTTGCAGAAAGTTCGGACTTCTTTTAAGCAGTTGTCAGAGCACTATTTTTTGGAGAAGAGAATCGAGCAGTTTTATTATTCTTTTAATGTACTGTAAATAAAGCCTGAAGGTTAATAACCCCTGGAGGGGAAGACCGGTTTCAACATGCAGCATGTAGGTTGGTGAGTTTTCCTGTAAACTAGAGAAGAACTTCACGATATATACTTGGAGTTTTTCCACTTCTTCGTATTCATCGTAACTCTATACTTGGCATGCATAGCACATAACTGATCTTGCTGTTGCTTCGAATATCTTATATTTGGCACTGAATAGTATATCTTTTTTTACTCACATTTTTTTTCAGGAGCAGCTTAATGTTTTTCTGGGATTAGTTTTTTGGAATACCATGACCTTGGCCTTTACAGTGTAGTAACGTAGGCCTACTCGAGTCATTCAATTCAGTGCCTCCAAGCAAGTTAGTTAGAAGATCATCCAAAAAGAGGTCGAACAAAAGAGGGCTTAGCTGGCAACCTTTGTTTAAATCCAGAAGACGTTCTTAACCAGTTTCCATCCCATAATGCTGATTGGTTGTTCTCATACAATGTCTCTAGAAATCAAAGTAAGAACAGTGCTCTTACTTACTTCGTTTCGGACAAATGAATGCCTCAAATATTGCCCTATCTGCGCTCTTATGAGGATGTTCATTATAAATGTGGTCACTCCACTTTGCCTGTGTGGCACAAATAAAGAATAGAAAGCTATTAGACTTTCTCTATGCAAGTCCCACTCATGAATAGCTACATTTATGGTGGTCGATTCGCAGAAGATAGGATTAAGTTTTATATACATTCAATTCTACACGGCTTCTTATTTCCCATTTGAAAATTGTGTTTCGGAATGTAGTGAAGTTGTCATACGATGTCTTTGTAGCTTCACAGTCGACACAGCACACCAGCATATATACTATATAATTCTGAAAACTAAGGTTCGGTTAGGTTGAAGTGGCTGTCAGCTTGGCAGCTGACACACTTAGACCAGAGTTTGTCCCTTGTGAATTGTTACCACATGGATCCAGAGAAAATCTGCCTATTCTTTGAATCATTAGGAGCTCATAATGAAGCGTAATAGACTGTAGACATGTATTTTATTTAGATCGCTGAGATCACTAAACAAAAAGTCTCCAAGATGGAGCTTAGGTCTTGGAGATAGAGCAGGCCATGTACACAGAAGATGAGGTATAGATTCCACCTCTTCATCGTCAATGCAGCTTCTGCAAAATCTGCTTAAGTAAATTAGTCACTGCGTTTCAGGTCAAGTTTTTCTTTTCTATAGCATCTTGTTTCAATATTAACTTACATGTAACGATTATGGGTATACCCGTACTTGCCTTGTCAAGTAATAAAAATAGTGCCGTTACCCTTTCGGCAAGTTCATCACCCTGTAATATCCGTTTGCCCTGGCACCCAAAATAGGTGAATATTGAACTGCTGCGCCATATCCATAAGAGATGAACGGTAGTTGGGAGAATGTATGATGTTTTTAGATATCGATTATAGAGGCTTAATAGCTGGCTACCTATCTGAGAAGAAACGGATAACGGTAGTTGGTATGACGTTTTCTTTAAGCCAGAAAAGGACTTCACTAATTGCTATAATTTCAGCCTGGAATACGCTACAATGATTAGTAAGACGGATAGACTTAATTTCAGTGTGTTTGACTACCCACCTCCACCAATTCTATCCTCAATTTTCGATCCATCAGTGTAAAAATGGGTTAGCATCATCTTCCAAGAAGCTTAAGTCCCCCAGATAGAACTTAGATGAATGGTTGTCTGGAGGTTTTTGCCAAATTCTTGTTTATGGATGGTGTAATATGTCTCCGAACGAGTTCAGAATAATAGAATGGCCAATATCATTATTGGTTCATTGTGAACAAGCTCTTAGGCGGGCATCTGTTTGCTGAAAAAATCAAGGGGTAGTAGATTAAGTAGAACTTCTCGCGCGGCAAGTTCCGTTTTCTGAGGGTTGACACCTAGGCCAGACTTTTTTGCCCAATTCGTTAGCTTATTCAAAGCACTTTGTAGGTTTCCTTTCGCCTATTTTCCGAAAACTTCCTTCTTTATATAAACGGTGATTTTTTAAGAGCTTGGTTTTTGAAAATTCAAAAAAACACAGAAACTTGTAAAAAGTGAATGAAATTTTTATTTGGATCGATAAATCAATTTCTGCCATTTACTTTTTAAAAATAATTTCACTTAAATGTTGCTCGCGGCTACACTTCAGGTGGTCCATTCTGAAGGTCCAATTTTGGCAAACTTTTTCACACATTTCGGCCGGAATCTCACCAATGACGCGTTCAATGTTGGCTTCCAAGGCAGCAATCGTGTTTGGCTTGTCCCCATAGACAATAGACTTAACATAGCCCCACAAAAAATAGTCTAACGGGGTCAAATCACATGATCTTGGTGGCCAATTGACTGCGCCAAAACGTGAGATCAACTGCTCACCAAATTCGCCTCTCAATTGATGCATGGTTTCGCGTGCAGTGTGGCATGTGGCACCGTCCTGTTAGAACCACATGTCGACCGAGTTCAATTCTTGCATTTTCGGCAAAAAAAAAAATCTGTTATCATCGAACGGTACCTTTTTCCATTGACCGTAACCCTGCGGCCTTCATCGTCCTTGAAGAAGTACGGCCCAATGATGCCGCCTGCCCATAAACCGCACCAAACAGTGCATTTTTCGGGATGCATTGGTAGCTGCTGAATTGCCTCTGGCTGCTCTTCACTCCAAATACGGCAATTCTGCTTATTCACGTATCCATTTAGCCAAAAATGAGCCTCGTCGCTGAAGACAATTTTGCGATAATTTCATAATTTCGACATTTTTCACAGAGCACGAATTTTGATAATAAATTTCAATAATTTGCAAACGTTGTTCAGGCGTAAGTCTATTCATGATGAAATGGCAAACAATACTGAATCGAATTGTCAAATGTTCGTGGAATTTGTCATGTGTGATCTGTCAAAAATATAAACGTCAAAAACCAAGTAGCAAAAAAATCACCCGTTATTAAAGATCATACTTCTTAGAATGCTCAAAAATAGCAATAGCAAAGTTATGTGATAAAAAGAAAAAAATAATTTTGTTTCCACCTTTTTCTAACTAAATTTAAAATTATATTCGAAAAACGAGAACAAGTTCGGAAGATTCCGCGGAGCTTTACCAAGCAAGAAGTACTTGTTTGCAACACAAATATTCAACGATCCCTGAGATACTTAAAGAAAATTAAATATCACAACCTTATTTACGTCAATATTAAAAGAAAAATTACCCTGTGATAAACATTAATATACACCGAGCTCTTAAAGCTAGCTGACATAACCATCTATGAAATTTTCTCAACGCATTTCTGCTGAAAAGTTTAAATTTGGCCTTTGGGAAATACTAGTTGTTGTTAATATTGCATTAGCCCAAAATAATTGAAAGTCCTTTTTTTGTGTTATTTTTTTTTTTGCTTCAACGAGATAACTTAGATAATTAGATTTTTTTTTTAATTTAGCCGCAGAGATAAATAAGAAAGAACAAAAAGCAAAATTGTCCTTACGACTTTCATCAGCACTTAGTGATTTGGTTGAAAAGAACTTGAAAAAAAAAATTCCCAACGAATGAAGTTGTTCAGTTCTTATATATTTTCTGAAACGTTAAATGCCAATTAATTAACCGCTCCACCGAATGCGCCAGTAAGGCAAAGGCACTTTTTTTCATTTGGCTTTTGTTTTTGATTTTGCTGGCTGAGCTAAAGCAACTATACTTGCATACAGTGATGGCTTCCGCAATAGCTTTTGCTTGGGAATTTTTGAAAATTATTTTAATGGCTGCCTTATTTGTTTAATTAACTCCGTTTGCGTGCTGTTTCTGACTCGGAGCTATTCTCTATACTCCGCATACTCTATCAAAGAAGGGCTCCACATCACACTCCAATATTTCCATTATTGTCTACGTCCTGTAGTTAAAAGTCCTTGTCGCTTCACCCGTATATGTATGTATAGAGGGATTCGCAACCTTCCTCGGAGAGCGGAGCAACTAGCATGTGTCCTATTTAATGTAGGTAGGTAGGTACCTACCTACTTACTATACTTAAAGTTTTAATGTAATGTTAAGGCTTTTAAATTACTTTGGAAGCTGTCGGTCGTTTGGTCTCGATGGATGGCATCGTGCATTTCCCAGGATTTGTTCTGCGAAAAGTATATAATTAAGATTAATTTTTTTTCTTTTTTTTTTTTTTTGTCAAGGGTTTTCGATGGAAAAACCATAACCCATATGTTCCGCGTGAGGTTCTAATTTCAAATTATTATTCTCGAGCTGATTTTTTTGCAGGGTGGTTGTTGTTTTTTTTTTTGGAAAAGTTTGAATGTTTTTTGTTTTAACATGACGATGGTGGTGTTGATGCCGTTGTAGCGCTGCGTTTTCCTTAATGATAACATGCAAACTTTTAAATTGTAAAATATGTTTCAAAGTCTGGCGATAAATTTTCAAAGAAATATAAAAGTACGGTGGTGGTAAGTTATGTTTTTGAAAGTTTTTCTCCCTTTTTTCTGCATGCTGCTTTGGATAAGGAACATTTTTTGTTATAATTTATAGAAAAGCTTTGTTATAACAAAATACAATCTTTCTTTCATAAGGTAGAAGATTCTAAGAATTATTTTTTAATGGTTTTATTTTTGACAAAGACGTTGCATTCATGGTGTTATACAGCATTCGCTGAACGAAATATTTCTAAGGACTCTCAATTTTTTAAAGAGTTGAATAAATATTTTTGTTCAATTTATAATTGCTCAGAAATATATGTTTTTTTATTTTCATATTATAAAGTACTTACTAATGATTATCAAAATTGCGTTTAATATCGTTAATCTCTAAAGGTTTGTGTCCATTTGAGAGTAAAAACACTGAGAGTAGCTCTCAGACCACTCTCGAGAGTAAACTCTCAAGTGTACCCTTGAGTGTATCTAGCGGAGAGTTGAATTTTTCACTCTCGACATTCGAATTTTGTCGATATTTACTCGGAAATGGACACACTTTTGTATTACTATCTGAGATGAGCTCGCAGAATTCCAACATTAGCTCTCCGAAAGTTAACATGGTAAAACAGAATACAGAACGGGACACTAGATATCACACAGCAAAAATCTTTGAATTGTTCAGCATCTTCAATTTGAAGCTCTATTGTAAGAGTAGATGAATGGGCCAAGGCTGGCCAGTTCTCAAGAGAACAAAATCGAAACCGATATCTTAATAAACTTGACATACGATGATAGAGAACCCCAAAAAAGTAGGTCCCGCATTTGAATATGTCTGTAGAACGATCTAAACTGCTGAAGTGGTATTCTTCAAACTTGGTACTTAAGCGTTTTAGGTTATTGTCTCGAATAGGTTTTTGAATCGTTTTTTTTAGCCCCAAAAATAACGGTACTTGCCATGCAATTTCGCTGCCATCTTAATTATCTCGAAAACGGCTCTAACGATATTAACACAAAATAAAATGCACGACAGGATGGCACGAACTTGTTCTTATGTTCGATCACATCGTATGCAAAAGATTTCTGTGAAAAATTTCTATTAAAAAATCCAAATATATTTTTAAAGTCTTTTTCTACTTAATTTTTTATATATAACAATTCTTAAATTGATTCTAAAAAAATTGGTATGAACATTTTAAATATTTAATAATATAAATTTAAAAATTTCAGAAAAAATCGTCCACCCGTTTTCGAAATATAACCAATGAATGTAGTGGTGATAGGGTGGCGGTGCTAATGGCGAAAATTTGACTTGACCGCTCGCGAAATACAATCCAGGAGCTTCATTTTTAAACATAAATGCCTTGCAATATTGGCACACAACGTTCATTGGTCCAATAGCAACGATTTGCTGTGAAGTGTAATAGATTTCCACGTTATAATTTAATGCACCTCGATAGGGTTTAAACGCAACATTTCTATGTTGTTGATTTCGGTTTGACTTGCCCTTGTATATCTTTGACTCGCAGCATTGCTAGATCTGCGACATAAATTTGTACGTCTAACTGCTGGCTTTTTCAAAAACGAAAAATCAAATGTAAATTAAAGAAAACTTAGATTAGAAATAATTTTATATGGTGATTAAGTATTCATAAATTTTCTAATTTTCCGCGCAATTTTCTTAATTTTTTCTTTCATAAGAACCTTCTCCTGACAATAACAAACTAAACAAAGAAAGAATTAGCGAAGGGCAGGTATTGTATGTAATTGACAACTTATTTAATTTAACCTTTCGTTAAAAATCGAAGGGATGTGTTCGTAGAATGAGGCACAGTTGTAGCGAGCTAAAAACTGTGCCTTTCTAACAGATGGCGAGAACAGTTGACCCTGCTCCAAATTGGCGACGACACGGTCTATCCATTGCTTAACCCAACAATTTCTTACTTGCGATTATAGGTATTTAAGGCAAGTTATGCATTCGTTGGAAAAAAAAGTTTTGAGATAACAATTTAAATAATTTATATTTTGAAAACTGTTCATTAAATTTTTTTTTCAAAAATTATAGTTATACGTATTCTGTGAATTGCCGTTTTTGAATTTTTTTTTAATGTTTTCAAAAAGTTAAAAAAAAACAACTTTATTTTTCTCAAAAACTGCTCCAAAGATTTTTAATTTTTAATTTTTTCTCATAAATTCAAATTTATCCAAGAAATAAAATGGCGTACTTTTTTTTAGCTCAAATTAGTTTAAGTATTTATTTCAGAATTTTGAATTATTTTTTCTTTAAATAAGTCGATTTAGTATTTTATTTTTAAGTTTATATATTTATAATATTTAAAATTTTCATACAAATTAAAAAAAAATTAAAGATATTTGCTATATATACAAAATTAAGCTAAAAGCGACTTCACAAATATATTTAGATTTTTAATAGAAATCTTTTGCATACGTTGTGATCGAACATAAGAGCAAGTTCGTGCGATCCAGTCGTGCATTTTATTTAAGAATAGTGCCAACAATTAAAGCTGCTGCAAATTTTCGTTTGTAAGAATAGATGATGTTGTAACCACTTTCAACTTCCAACTAGGAGGACAAAATATATCATGTGGACACCGTTGTGAAAGTGCTCTCAGAAAATCAATTCTAACTATATGCCTGTAAGACATAAGGTCTTTTAAATGTAACGTGAATTACACGATTCTAGTTAGAAGGAATAGAAAGATAGGAAAGAATTGTTGTGGACACAGTGGATTTGAGGGTTAGTTCTTTACTATCTCATTACAACCGAATCCAATTAATATTAGAGGTATAGAAAACAATGCTGACTAGCGTTGGGATGGTAAGCCGCTTCGTTACGTAACGCGTTACGTCGCCAGTCTGTCTGGCTTCCCTTTTCAAGCAAATTAACGAAGAACTTATGAAAAGTTAAACAATTTCAATATTAAATAGTTCAACTTAGATTAAGTAAATAGTTTAAGCTATCACTTCTGTCAGGCATCCCGAGGCGCCCCTTTTTTTAAAATCTTCTGGGTTTCATTTCGATCGAGTAACTCTACAATCTCTTTCATTCTCTTAGCGCAAGACTTCTCTAGACCTGCTCTTGTTTTACATAGCAGACATTTCGTATCAATCTTCGTTTGCCTATTTCCTTTGAACGCCTACATAATCATACCACTGGTGTTTCCCCTGGTTTGGCTATTAACATGATTACTAGAACATTATTCGCACTATAAATCATATCTATCGCGTCACGAAATCCAAAAAAACTCTTGATAATGTATAAAATTTGGTTTTGAACTTTATTTTAATCAATATTCAAATGACGAGCTTAAGGGTCCCTCTAGGCGTACCTTACATCGAATATAAAACTGTGATGATGATATTAAATTAATTCTAATTTGGAGCCTTTTATCTTCCAGCTACTTTGATCAACATTCCGCTCATGTGTCTATATATTTCGCACCTGGGTTAAATGTGATTGGTAAATTTTGTAACAAGAAAAATAAAAGTGTGTAATTGGTGAAGTACTCAAGTTGGAATAATTTTTACTATCAAGCATTTTTAAAATACAACAATATTTGCACAAAACAAATAAAATGCACGACTGGATCGCATGTACTTGCTCCTATGTTCGATCACATTATATGCAAAAGATTCTTAATGGAAACGGCTAAAAGTATTTTTAAAGTCGTTTTTCATTTAATTTTTTTATAAATAAAAATTCTTAAATTAAAAAAAAAAATTGGTATGAACATTTTAAATATTTAACAATATAAATTTAAAACCAAAATTTCAGAAAAAATAGTCCACACGTTTTCGAAATATTGTTTGATTGAAATAACTATTTTTTTAAAATTTTGAAATCCAGTATTATTTAGAATTTGAAGGAGATCCTGTATACATATATTTTGATCGAAATCCGTTGAGCCGTTTATGAGAAAGTCGAAAATCAATAAAATGGTTGTATGGCAGGTACCGTTAATAACAAAGTATTTTAAAAAATTTTTCGGCCATACTCAAGTTAGTACACACACGAATTTTTATCAAAATCGTTAGAGCCGTTTTCGAGATAATTTGTATGGCAAGTGCCGTTATTTTAAAGGCTGAAACAACGGTTCAAAAATCTATTTTGGACAATCACCTAAAACGCCTAACCACCAAGTTTGAACAAAATCGGTGCAGACGTTTAGGCTGTAGATCGTTCTACAGACAGGCAGACAGACAGAATTTTCGGACACACTTCTTTGGTGTTTTCTATTATCGTAATGTCAACTTTGATTAAAATCTCGATTTCGATTTTTTTCCAAATGCAAAACTTGCCCTGTAGTACCTATATCGCAAGTAAAAATGGTATTTTCCTCACCAGTTATATAGGTACTAACGACGTATTGTACCATACCAAATTTCCGGAGTACATTTGACAATAAACTCGGGTAAAATATAGATAATTTTAATTTCAGACAGGTTTATCGACACATATAAGACGTTTTATAACTTCAAAGCAGTAAATGTTCTAGTGGGGAAAAAAAACAAGAAATAAATTAATCACGAATCCCACTGCGTATTTCATATCAGGACTTCTTTGATTTTCACAAATCGAAAAATGAATAAAACAAATTAAAAATAAATATGCAATTTATTTCTGGTATTATAAAAAAAAATTCAACAACTACACACGTTGACATCATAGCGTCAGTTCAAGCTTGTTTTTCCCCCCTTTTTTATTTCATATCAGCTACAAAGGGGTGTTTATCACCAAACGATACAGAACTAGTTTATTCGATAATAAATTGAAGAAAGAAAAATAACACATAGAAAGTAGTCCAGGGCTTACCATTAGTCTTTAGTTCTTATTTTTTGACATTCGTCCGAACTTAAAAAAAAAGCAATATAAAGAAATACAAATTATGAAACATGAGTAACTTTGAAACGAAATTTCATTGATAGATCTTTCTTTGACTTTCCGCTACTTTATTTTTGTATCTAACGAAATGGTATTGCTGTTTTAGTTTAAAGATTAAACATTAAAAAAAAGTCAATATCGCAATCAGTTCTTTCAAAGTACCCCACTCATTTTCTAAATGTTTTATTTTGATATTTATGTAATCAATTTCAATGTCAATTTTTCAATAGTCAGTTAAGCAGTCAGTTAGTAAATATTCTCCAGATATAGCAAAAATCACTTTTTCAACAGTCAGATACAACTTAATCTAGGAATAAAGTTATGTGCTCATTTTAGAACGGAATAAGGAGTTATCTGAGGAATAAAAATAAATAGCTATTTTCGATGTCAAAAATGATTGCTTTGAAATAAACGTTAAACAAAAATTAATTTCTATGAAAAGTTCGATACTCCAAATAAAAGTGACGTTCAAATTAAATTATTCTATAGATTGTTTTTTTCTTGATCGAAAAATTAGATGTTGGTATCCGGTTGTTCCTCTGGCAACTAACTGGATGAATATAGGAATTTATTGGTGACCTTTCTGTTATGTAAATAGATGTTTTTTATGCAGGCTCCAGGTCAATAAAAGACGGTGTTAAAAAGTAAGCGACGTTTCGAGCATGGATACACTCTTCATCAGGCCTTTTTATTGTTGGAAAAATATAACAAAGTTAATTTCTTGTATAAAACTATTATACAAAAGTCAATTACACTTACAACAACAATTAGTTTACAAACTTAATGTACATCACATATCCACAATATAGATAAAAAGGATTATTAAAATTATTAATAAAACTTGTCACAAAATCAAAATTAATTAAACCATTTTAAACACTACTGTCCGTAGTTTTCTTTTTGTGTCTACTGTTTTTATTTTTTGTTTATCAGCTGGTTATATATAATACTGAGACTATCACAATCAGATCTTCTGTTGATTGCACTCTTTGTGTTGTTGATGTGCAGCATTTCCAGCAACATTCTTTTATTATGGTGTCTCTCAATCTCCAATATTCTTACATTATCCAAGTCAGGTGTGTGCTCTTCCTCTATACAGTGAAGCGCAAGTGCAGTTTTCTGAGATCCCCGATTGTTTATATCAGAGCGGTGGCCTGAAAGGCGATTGCGAAGCTTTTGTTTGGATGTACCTACATACAAAGATGAGCAACCAGTACCTTTTCCCCCCAAACAATTGATTCTATAGACAACGTCAGACTTGTCTAGCTTATCAATCCTGCCCTTTGTATTGGTGAACAACAAATTTTTTAGATTATTAGCAGGTCTAAAAGCTATTCTCGTCATCTCCTTGTTGCGAATATTAGCAGCTTTCATACGAGTGGAAAGGGATGGGATATATAATGCACTCCGATATACTACAAGGGGAGGAGGGTCATTTTCGCGAGTAGCACTGTTCTTGTTACGATAATTGCTTATCAAACTGCTGATGACATGTGCGGGGAAGGAATTGGAACACAGGGTGTCCCTAATAATATTCAGATTTTTTTTGGCGAAATATAATATTACTATAGTCAAGGACTCTGTTGATGAAATTTTGTGCGGTGTTAAATATAACCTGTTTTGGTTGCTTGGAGTGAAAATTTATAAGTCTACCAGAGGAAGTAGGTTTCTTAAACCAATCGAAAATCAATTTCCCGTTGTGTCTTACAACTTTTACATCGAGGTAAGGTAGTTCTCCTTTCTTCTCCAACTCTACCGTAAATTGGATACGACGATGAAAAGAATTTAAAGCGCTAAGTATGATTTCGATATTATCCGATTTTATGATGGCGAATAAGTCATCAACATATTTGGTAATAATTTTTGGTTTTGTGGTCAGTTTACCAATGACATCTTCTAATAAAACTTCCATTGCAATATCCGCGATTATTGGAGAGATAGGGCTACCCATAGGGACACCTTGTTTTTGCTGATATATATTTGTTTCAAATTGTACATAGTTATTATCAATGATGCAGAAACGGAGTATGTCCATGAACAGAGACTTTCTTATCTGAGTATGCTGTCTTATATCATTCCACTTTTTCTCAACTATTTCCAATATCATATGTACAGGAACATTCGTAAACAAGGAAACAGCATCAAAAGATACTAGAATCTCGTCATCTTCTACGGTCAATGGTGAAACGACTTCAATAAAATGTTTCGCATTGTTGACATTGAATTTTGACTGTTCCGTCAATTTCTTAAGAA
This sequence comes from Philhelius pedissequus, assembly GCA_910595825.1. NCBI lineage: Eukaryota > Metazoa > Arthropoda > Insecta > Diptera > Syrphidae > Philhelius > Philhelius pedissequus. The sequence continues at coordinate 209,254,292 of OU343161.1, read as the reverse complement.
TCTTTACCATAAATTTCGACAGTTCGTAGCATGGAACAGAGGTTGAGGCACAAATAGGTCTTAAAGGCATATTTTCCTTATGGATTTTCGGTAGTCCGTATATTCGAGGACTATTGGCGGTGTACGTTATTATTCGTTTCTTTTCATACTCGTTTATAATGTTTTCGTTAAACAGAGTCTTAGCAAAACCGTTATTCGTATTTTGGAGTGTAAGAGTAGGATTGCGCCTAAGAACTCTATAGGTACTCCTATCTGCCATCAAATCTCTCATCTTTTCGATATACTCATTTTTATAAATGGCTACCGTAACGTTTCCTTTGTCTGCATTAACGATGTAAATCTCTTTGTGGTTTTTCAAGATAATAAAAGAATGTTGCTGGAAATGCTGCACATCAACAACACAAAGAGTGCAATCAACAGAAGATCTGATTGTGATAGTCTCAGTATTATATATAACCAGCTGATAAACAAAAAATAAAAACAGTAGACACAAAAAGAAAACTACGGACAGTAGTGTTTAAAATGGTTTAATTAATTTTGATTTTGTGACAAGTTTTATTAATAATTTTAATAATCCTTTTTATCTATATTGTGGATATGTGATGTACATTAAGTTTGTAAACTAATTGTTGTTGTAAGTGTAATTGACTTTTGTATAATAGTTTTATACAAGAAATTAACTTTGTTATATTTTTCCAACAATAAAAAGGCCTGATGAAGAGTGTATCCATGCTCGAAACGTCGCTTACTTTTTAACACCGTCTTTTATTGACCTGGAGCCTGCATAAAAAACATCTATTTAACTAACTGGATGTTTATCTGGAGATCGAAAAATCGACTCTAAGATAACCACAAGACAGAGGATCCAAAAGAATTACAATTCTTGTAATTCGCAAAGCAGTTCAATTCTTGTAGAACCTAGATCTTGTAAGCCTAGAAACCATTATCTCCATGGTACTAATATATCTACAAAGCAAAAACCAACGTCCAAATATACGTTTCTTATGCGTTTTGATTCCACTGTATCTCTCAATTGCGCATATATGGCTTACCAACTTAAAATAAAATTCTGGACTTATAAATGACTATGAAAAACACCTAAGAATTTAGCATGTCCCACTCAATTCCAACGATTGAACTGCGAGACAAACTATTGCAAATATATTTCCGATTTTAGGATGAAAATAAATTGTTAAGATGAAATTAAGTGAACTTTCTTGAAAATCGCGACAAATTTGATTTTTTTCGCAATTAAAATTGTATTATCAGCGAAGAATAAGGACGTTTCGGTGGCTTGAATTTCATTATTCACATTCAAATCTTTAGAGCACTGCATTCCTACAAATCGATTGACAGCGTTCCAGACAAGGATGAAACGACCAACTATTCAACGGAATTTTTGAACTCGCTTGATGTGGCAGGAACTACGCCGCATAATTTACAGCTAAAGGTGCAATGGATCATATTGAATTTGCGGTCATTCATGCGACGATCATCAAGGGCAAATTCAAAGGAGAGGGAGTACTTATTCCGCGAATTCCGATTATTCCAACTGCTTTTCCATTCCAATTCAAGTCGGATTCACTTCCAATTTCGATTGGGATGACAATCAATAAATCGCAAGGGCAATCGTTTGAACATATGACATAAATTTCGAATTTCCCTGTTCTTCGCAAGGTTTGGCTGTACGTTGCGTATTCTGTTGGCAAACTGTCTTCGGTTTTACTTGCGATTAGGTACAGGTTGGCGCACGAATCGTGCTACAAAAATAAAACGTAATAACTTTTTTTCAGTGTGAGTAACCGGCTTATTTTTGTTTTATTTTGTGGGCTACTATTTAGATTTATCAAAATGAATGCTTGGGATACTGAAAAAAGGATTTGGATAGTGCAGCGATACCATTCTTTGCAGTCCGTCATTTCCGTCCAAAGGGAATTTTGGCTGGAGTTTGGCGGTACTCCCCCGAGTAGATGGACCATTATGAGGCTGGTGAACATGTTTGCCGAATCTGGAAGCATCGAACGAAGACCGTATCATCGAGATCCCAATATTCGGGTTCATGATACAATCGTGGCTGTTGCATCGGCAATACAGGGAAATCCAAGTGTTTCGACTCGAAACTTATCGGGCCAAATTGGAGTTAGCAGATGGTCATTACAACGGATACTTCATGATGACCTAAACTTGTTTCCGTACAAAGTCCAAATTACAAGCAAGTTAAACCCTCAGGATTTGCCTGTTCGCCTGGAATTTTGCCGAAAAATGATTGCAATGACGAAGAAGACAATACATTGATATATTGTTTGTTCATATCTGATGAGGCCCATCTTGACTTAAGCGGAAATGTTAAGAAGCAAAATTGCCGTATATGGAGTGAATCTAATTCAGAAATGCTCCATGAGACGGGACGGCACCCAGAACGAGTCACTGTGTGGTGCGCAGTTTCATCAAGGTGTATTGTCGGGCCAGACTTCTTTGAAGAAAACGGTGTAACACAAACTGTCAATGGGGACCGTTATTTAAAGATGTTGATGGAGTTTTTTTTATCCAGAACTTCGCCGAAGACGTATCACTTTCAGCAGGATTTGGTTTCAACAAGATGTAGCAAGTGCACACGTAGCCACACAAGTTATGGCAGAGCTCCAACGAAAATTCCCAAACAAATTGATTCCCAGGAACTGCACTTTTCGCTGGCCCCCAAGGTCACCTGACCTGACTGCACCAGACTTTTTTTTATGGGGTTATGTCAAGCAGGAAGCGAACAAAACGAAACCCAGGAACTTGACTGAATTGAAGCAGTCCATTAAGACAATAATTGAGGCGATCCCAATTTCAACCCTTCAGGCCGCAATGAACAATTTTCTGATCAGGTGCCGCATATGCGTAGAGCGTGGATGTCATTTGCGGTCTATCATCATTTAAAATCATCAGTTATTTAAAATAAAATTTAATTTTTAGTCCAATAAAACAAAAATTATTGAAATAGATCGATTAAAATAAAAGTTATTTAAATTTCTTATTGTAGGACGATTCGTAAGCCACCCTGTAGTAGTTAGATTAGGTACTAAATATAAGGCAAGTTATGCATTCGTCGAAAAAAAAAGTTTTGAGATAACAATCAAACATGACATTACGATGATAGCGAAGACGAAAAAAGATGATCTAAACATTCTGTCCGTCTGTATGTCTGTCTGTCTGTCTGTATGTATTTATAGATACCTACAGCTCAAACGTGTGGGCCAGGTTGTATATAGAGTTTTTTTTAGGTATTGTACAGAGGGGAAATTGAAATTTTTATTTAGCTCAAAAAATAACGGTTCCGCCATATAACCGTTATGTTAAAGCCTATTACGACCTAGTTTGACCGATCATATGGTTGAAAAATAATTTTAAAAAATGTCTAAAAACGGTACTTTCCATAGGACCATTTTTTTGCTTTCGACTAGCTTATAAATTGCTTAACCGATTCTTTCGAAATTTCACACATATATAGGTGTAGGTAGCCCAATTTATACTGCATACCAATATTTTTAATTCATTTTTTTTGTATTTTTAAAAGCATTTAAAAAAAAATTAATTTTTTCTCGATTAATTTCGATTCCATTCAAATAAATCACATTGAAATTTGAACTATTACCATGGAGTTTATATAAAGGCATTAAATGAAGCGAGACGAAGGTCGCCGGGTGCACTAGTATACTTATACAGTAAAATCTCAGAAAGATGAACAGATATAAAACAGGTCCCGTTCATCTTTTTGAATTGTTCATCCTTCTAAGCATAAAATTAAAAGTTAACGCGCCCGAAAATACTAAATAGGTACCGTAACTTAAATATAACAAGTCGAACTGGAGGCAATGAAATAGAACAAAAATAAAATTGGAAATCGAGTGTTCATCTTTTCGAGTACTTAAATTTCAACCCGTTCATCTTTGGTGAAAGAAAACGTTCATCTTTCCGAACTGTTCATCTTATAGAACCGTTCATGTTTCCGAGATTCTAAATACTATACTTTGAAAAAAGAAAATTATATTGTTCCTGCTTCAGTTTCCCTATTCAGGGAAATCCCACAAATTTATTTCTCGAAAACTACCACAAGTTAAAAATTAAATAATGTCGAGGCGATTTTCAGGGTTTTTAATGATCTGTTCTAGTCAGAACATCACAAAAAGTGTCATAATGGCTGCCTTCTCTGTTCATATTAGCTCCTTCCATTGTGTTCGTCACTTTTCAACAAATTATCTGTAAGACGGCATTCAGCTCTCGTCTTTTTCCTAATCCATTTTGTCGAGTCAAATTGACAGAAATCATTTACGATGAAGTTATAACTCAGTGAACGCATTCTGTGCAATACTAAACTAAAATAATTTTAAGTAAAAATTCAATTTACCGCGTAAAGTTACAATACCTATAAACGTAGACCTTTGTTTAATTTTTTTGAAATTTCCGTCTTTCTGTCGGTTTGTAGCTGAAGCGATTCTAAATAAACTCTCGAAAAAATATTGTTTTGAAAATTCAAAATTTCGAACAGGCATAACTAATTTGGAAAAGTAGCTGAAACTTTAGAACTCTGGTGCAGGCTTCACAAAACTTTTTCCCAAATTTGCGAATTTTCCCTAATCTTAACTTCAATTGATCACATGTGCCTGCGCGCAAAACTTTTTCTTTTTTTAGATAATCGATACAGGGCCTTTTTGTAATAGCTGATGATGCATATAGATTTATTCTGAGGCAAGTTTTCGTTATTCGTAAAATACGAATATAGAATCCTTTGTCCGTTCTAAACGGTGATTTTTTAAGAGCTTGGTTTTTGAAAATTCAAAAAAACACATAAACTTGTAAAAAGTGAATGAAATTTTTATTTGGATCGATAAATCAATTTCTGCCATTTACTTTTTAAAAATAATTTCACTTAAATGTTGCCCGCGGCTACGCTTCAGGTGGTCCATTCTGAAGGTCTAATTTTGGCAAACTTTTTCACACATTTCGGCCGGAATCTCACCAATGACGCGTTCAATGTTGGCTTCCAAGGCAGCAATCGTGTTTGGCTTGTTCCCATAGACAATAGACTTAACATAGCCCCACAAAAAATAGTCTAACGGGGTCAAATCACATGATCCTGGTGGCCAATTGACTGCGCCAAAACGTGAGATCAACTGCTCACCAAATTCGCCTCTCAATTGATGCATGGTTTCGCGTGCAGTGTGGCATGTGGCACCGTCCTGTTGGAACCACATGTCGACCGAGTTCAATTCTTGCATTTTCGGCAAAAAAAATCTGTTATCATCGAACGGTACCTTTCTCCATTGACCGTAACCCTGCGGCCTTCATCGTCCTTGAAGAAGTACGGCCCAATGATGCCGCCTGCCCATAAACCGCACCAAACAGTGCATTTTTCGGGATTCATTGGTAGCTGCTGAATTGCCTCTGGCTGCTCTTCACTCCAAATACGGCAATTCTGCTTATTCACGTATCCATTAGCCAAAAATGAGCCTCGTCGCTGAAGACAATTTTGCGATAAAAAAACGGATCCTCATCCAACTTTTCTAAGGCCCATTCACCGAAAATTCTACGTTGTGGTAGGTCGCCTGGCTTCAATTGCACCAGCTGTATTTTGTATGGCTTTAAACCAAGATCTTTGCGTAAAATCTTCCAGGTGGTCGAATAACACAAACCCAATTGCTGCGATCGGCGCCGAATGGACATATCGCGATCTTCAGCAACACTGGCGGATGCAGCAGCAATATTCTCTTCGGTACGCACTCTACGGATACGATTTGGTGGATTAATGTCCAATAAAGTGAAACCATAAAACGGACGTAGCTTGCGAAACACATTTTTCAGAGAGCACGAATTTTGATAATAAATTTCAATAATTTGCAAACGTTGTTCAGGCGTAAGTTTATTCATGATGAAATGGCAAACAATACTGAATCGAAATGTCAAACGTTCGTGGAATTTGTCATGTGTGATCTGATAATATAAACGTCAAAAACCAAGTAGCAAAAAAATCACCCGTTATTTTGATATACAGTAGAATCTCAGAAAAATTACCAGATATAAAACAGGCCTGTTCATCTTTTCGAATTTTTTATGTTAATAAAATTTTATGTTAAGAAAAACATAAATCCAGCATTCAACTGTTAAAATATTCCCGAAAGTACCGTTATCAAAACTGAGTAGGAGCTCTAAAGTAAATATATCACGACTTACTAAAGGCAAAGAATAAGTAAAATGGTAAATAAACGTTCATTTTTTCGAATACCCAAATTTCAACATATTCATCTTTGGTGGAAAACAAAACGTGCATCCGTCCGACCTTGTTCATCTTATAAAACAGTTCATGTTTTCGAGATTCTACTGTACCTACCTTTTCGATATATATATTTGAAACTTTAATAACTTCCAAACTTTTAAAAATTGCGGTTAATGGAGACAGAAAAAATTCATACAGTAACCAAATTTTTAAACAGCAATCAATTTTCCACTAATTAACTCTAATCTCAAAAATCTCACCTACAGGATGGGCTACCCCCTGGGTTTGCCGACATACACAAGCGAGTTCATGAATAGATGATGATGCTGTTAGAGTATGTAAAATACGCGGTCCCAAGGTTTGATAGGTTACATTTTCATTCTTATTAGTTATTTCCCCAATTCAGTCTCGAATCCAATATTCATCAAAAATTTATTTGATAGGGAAATGTATTACATAACAAAATTTGACGTTTTATGAATGCATAAACCCAAATAAATTTCGATAATATAATTCAGTTCATTGTCTAATTCATATGCTTATGCTCGCTCTCTGTCATTCTACCAAAAAATCTATAATTCATTCAACACCTCATTTGACCGAAAATACCCCAAGTTTCCGATTAATATTTAGTCCAACTCCTGTTTGTTACGTGAGGTAATGATGCTTTGTCATTTTTGAAATTCTGACAAAAAAAAACATGAATTCCTAGAAGTTTTCATCACTCGATTTCTACTTCTACTTCATCTACCATCTAACATCTGTTCTAATGCCACAGCTCCCGTTGTCGTCGTCGTCATTGTCATCATCAAGAGTCAAAACTTTGTTGTTTACAATTTGACTACATCCAACCAAGAGAGAGGTGCTACGTGACCAGAGTTTCTGCCATTTTGCATGTCAATTGGTGTTAAAGTTGCTTGCAGTTGTGCTATTAGTCCATTTGAACCAACAACTGTCCTGATGTGTTGTTTGTTTTTTCTTATCTACTTCCATCTCTCTCTGTCTCTCGTCAAACTTTATGGATTGTTGTGTTTTATGTCAATTCAAATTTAGTATGCGTTGCTTGTCATTCAGGTCCTTAAATTGGGATAACAAAACACCTGAGCACTATTGATTTTTTGGTTTTATTTTGCATTCCCACACAATAGGTGTATAGGTAAGTTTGTGTGGGCGGATAATCGGAAGTTGTAAAATGAGGGCTTGTTGATTTTTAGCCTGTTGGAATGGTTAGAAAATGAATTTCTTGTTTTCCGATGAGGTTTTTCATCAAAACCAAAGATTAATAAATTATTGTGTATTTTACTTGTATTTTAATTATTCGAAATCAATTACTTGAGGGAATTTCTTATTTCTGGTGTTGCGGGTTTGGTGTTCGCCAATCTTTGGACTGCTACGTATTGCCCTGTCCCTAAGATATCAACAAATATTTCAAGTCTTATAATTGATTTTATAATAAATTGTAGGAGGTAACGATCAGGTAAACATTTCGTTAAATAAACTTTTGGAAATTTTCTTCTTGTTTGCAGAGGAAAAACGTTTATAAGCTGTCACGTACAGGGTGCGGCAACGTAACTTCCTTTTCTACTTGCTTGCGATATAAAGGACAAGTTATGGACTCGTAAAAAATCGAACTCGAGGCTTTAATAAAACTTGACATAACGATGACAGAGAACACAAACAAATTAGGTCACTGAATTCCGTCTGCCTGTCTGTAAAACGATCTACAGCCTAAAACGGCTAACAGAATTTTTTTTACCTATATATAAAAAAACTAAAGACTAATAGGCTAAAAATATATTGTGTGAGCGGGTCATAATTCTAGCTTCAAAATACTGCTTTTCAAAAGCAGTAATTTAACTATATGCCTGCAAGACCTAAGGTCTTTCAAATGCAACCTGAATTGCACGGCACTAGCATTTTATTTTAAAATGCTTTGGAGTTTGTTGTGGTCATAGCGGGGCAAGAATAGTGGTCGTATTTGATGGTTGAGGAGGGTCTATATTCTTGCTTTCTCTCATATTCGTTGATATATAAGAAATAAGACCCCATACAAAAAGACCCCAAGAGCAATCATGAAATAAGACCCTAAATAAAACCATATTTTTCTTTATGGAATTACGCACCAAAAAATGCAAAAAAAACATTTTTTTGTAAATTTTATTTCTTGAGAGAAAAACTGAAAATACAACACAAACTGCAAAAAAGTTACAAAAAATAAATTAAATAATTCGGGATTTTGGGTTTTCGGGATTCTGGAGATTTCCGGTTTTCTGGATTCAGAAATTCCAGATTGGGTCCGTCTCTCCAAATCATTATTTATTTTTAATTAAATTTGTCACACAATGAAAATTCACTTAAAAAGTCAAATAACCACTCATTGACTCATTCTATCTTTAAAATGCAATGCTACAATTATTATGTTTACCGGAAAATTTGTCAATAAGACGCGACTCAAAGGTGGAAATCGCCAAATAGCGTTTCTGCTTTATTTGGTTCATGCTCCAAATTCTCCTCTTCAGAATATTCCTTCTCTTCACAAATGTTCTCATTTGGAACCATATCAATGCATATTCCGTTTATTTTTTTTTTTCATAGACCATTCGAGACAGAAATGTGGGTTCCGTTAATTTTTCCTATTTCAAAAGCATACTCGTTTCTCTCACCCTTCTCGTTGGTTTTGTTTCGGTTTTCGCTAGAATACTGTAGAATACGAATTATGTATGCATGCCGTTGGAATAGAAGTCGTTATTTTTTCAGGCTTTGTTTCCTCAACGGAAAAAGGTGACTTTAAGACTGTTTCCGTATTTCTGACTTTTTTATATTTCTTACGTAGGAAGAAATATTATCGAAACGTCAAAACATAGTTTGTTGCTTATTTATCAAGCCATGAACTGTCAAAATCGACTGAATGATGGATCCGATTTAAATGGATTAAAAACCCTCTGAAAATTCAAATTTTACCTTAGAAAATTCGATTTTTTTCCGATTTTATTTCTTGCTCCGGAAAAAGTTGATTATAAGTCTTTTAGGTGACATTTGGAAAAAAATATTATCCAAACGTCAAAATATATTATGAAGAAAAAACAACAATTTTACAATTTCACTATTTGAACAATTTTTTACAATTTCACTGTTTGAAACAACAACAAAAGACAAAACAGACTCACATTTTCTTCGTGCTTCACACAAGACTCCACACCCCACATTTTTCTTACCAATAAACTGCTGAGATTACTTACTCTATCTTTCCAATATGAAAGCGTTACACGTGTCTTTTCTTATATCTCTTTACTACATAAAAACACGATAAAAACTAAGCTTAAGGATGGAACCAAGACCGAGACGAGACTGCACATTAAAATTTTCATGAGAATAAGCCGATACCAAGATCGAGACAAGACTTGGTTAGGCGAGATCGAGACGAGACTGACATTTTTTGTTTTTGACGAAAAATGATTTGATTTTGACGAAAAGACGAGACTAACAAAAATATCGCCTGGTCTTGTCTCGTTGCCAGCCCTCTTAGCCATAAGAAAACAAATCTAAATTAATCTTAGAGGTAACACTTCTTTACGAATAAAAAATCCGAATTATGTTTTTTTAATGAAATATGAATCCCTATTGCTTTTCAGAACAAGCCTCACATTGCCTGGCTATTGCGGTTTTGAACAGAATAGTTGAACAAAAGTTTTCTGCAATATTTCCAAATATAATAATTTAGATTATGTAAAGTGTAAACATAAACACATGTTTATAAACGGTGATTTTTTAAGAGCTTGGTTTTTGAAAATTCAAAAAAACACAGAAACTTGTAAAAAGTGAATGAAATTTTTATTTGGATCGATAAATCAATTTCTGAAATTTACTTTTTAAAAATAATTTCACTTAAATGTTGCCCGCGGCTACGGTTCAGGTGGTCCATTCTGAAGGTCCAATTTTGGCAAACTTTTTCACACATTTCGGCCGGAATCTCACCAATGACGCGTTCAATGTTGGCTTCCAAGGCAGCAATCGTGCTTGGCTTGTCCCCATAGACAATAGACTTAACATAGCCCCACAAAAAATAGTCTAACGGGGTCAAATCACATGATCTTGGTGGCCAATTGACTGCGCCAAAACGTGAGATCAACTGCTCACCAAATTCGCCTCTCAATTGATGCATGGTTTCGCGTGCATTGTGGCATGTGGCACCGTCCTGTTGGAACCACATGTCGACCGAGTTCAATTCTTGCATTTTCGGCAAAAAAAAAATCTGTTATCATCGAACGGTACCTTTCTCCATTGACCGTAACCCTGCGGCCTTCATCGTCCTTGAAGAAGTACGGCCCAATGATGCCGCCTGCCCATAAACCGCACCAAACAGTGCATTTTTCGGGATGCATTGGTAGCTGCTGAATTGCCTCTGGCTGCTCTTCACTCCAAATACGGCAATTCTGCTTATTCACGTATCCATTTAGCCAAAATAGCCTGCTCGGTGGGTCGATTATGACGACCATAAAACGGACGTAGCTTGCGAAACACATTTTTCACAGAGCACGAAATTTGATAATAAATTTCAATAATTTGCAAACGTTGTTCAGGCGTAGGTCTATTCATGATGAAATGGCAAACAATACTGAATCGAAATGTCAAATGTTCGTGGAATTTGTCATGTGTGATCTGTCAAAAATATAAACGTCAAAAACCAAGTAGCAAAAAAATCACCCGGTATAAGGCAAGTTATGCATTCGTCGAAAAAAAAAGTTTTGAGATAACAATCAAACATGACATTACGATGATAGCGAAGACGAAAAAAGATGATCTAAACATTCTGTCCGTCTGTATGTCTGTCTGTCTGTCTGTATGTATTTATAGATACCTACAGCTAAAACGTGTGGGCCAGGTTGTATATAGCCTTCATCGTCCTTGAAGAAGTACGGCCCAATGATGCCGCCTGCCCATAAACCGCACCAAACAGTGCATTTTTCGGGATGCATTGGTAGCTGCTGAATTACCTCTGGCTGCTCTTCACTCCAAATACGGCAATTCTGCTTATTCACGTATCCATTTAGCCAAAATAGCCTGCTCGGTGGGTCGATTATGACGACCATAAAACGGACGTAGCTTGCGAAACACATTTTTCACAGAGCACGAAATTTGATAATAAATTTCAATAATTTGCAAACGTTGTTCAGGCGTAGGTCTATTCATGATGAAATGGCAAACAATACTGAATCGAAATGTCAAATGTTCGTGGAATTTGTCATGTGTGATCTGTCAAAAATATAAACGTCAAAAACCAAGTAGCAAAAAAATCACCCGGTATAAGGCAAGTTATGCATTCGTCGAAAAAAAAAGTTTTGAGATAACAATCAAACATGACATTACGATGATAGCGAAGACGAAAAAAGATGATCTAAACATTCTGTCCGTCTGTATGTCTGTCTGTCTGTCTGTATGTATTTATAGATACCTACAGCTAAAACGTGTGGGCCAGGTTGTATATAGAGTTTTTTTTAAGTATTGTACAGAGGGGAAATTGAAATTTTTATTTAGCTCAAAAAATAACGGTACCGCCATATAACCGTTATGTTAAAGCCTATTACGACCTAGTTTGACCGATCATATGGTTGAAAAATAATTTTAAAAAATGTCTAAAAACGGTACTTTCCATAGGACCGTTTTTTTTTTTGCTTTCGACTAGCTTATAAATTGCTTAACCGATTCTTTCGAAATTTCACGCATATATAGGTGTAGGTAGCCCAATTTATACTGCATACCAATATTTTTAATTCATTTTTTTTTGTATTTTTAAAAGCATTTAAAAAAAATTAATTTAGATTTTGAAAATGCTCAGCAATTTTTTTTCAAAAATTATAGTTGTATGTATATGTATCGTTTTTGATTTTTTTATTTAAAAATGTTTTCAAAAAGTTTAAAAAAAATTTGTTTCTTAAAAACTGCTCCACAGATTTTTAAATTTTTTTTCTCACAAATTTAAATTTATCCAAGAAATAAAATGGCGCACATTTTTTTGAGCTCAAATTAGTTTAAGTATTTATTTCAGAATTTTGAATAATTTTTTTCTTTGATTAAGCCGATTTAATCTTTTGTTTTTGAGTTTATATTATTATAAACTAGCGGACCCGACGAACTTCGTTCCGCTTAAATTCATTTATGCCAAGAAAATAATAATTCCGAGCGCACAATGCTGTTTCATGTAAAAAAAAAAAAAATTAAATTTAATTTGCGTGCCGTCAGCAATAGCAAATACAATTCAATTTGAATGACGAAACGAAAAACGAAAAAATTCCCTCCATAGGCCAACGCGATTCCATCAATACCAAAATCGTGAAAACCAAACGGTGTTCCAGGATTACCAACTTTCCTGAAAACTTTTGGGAATTTTTATACAGTGCCATATATGCCCTTCCTAGGGCCAAAAGCCCTAAATCGTGAACATTTATCCTATGACTTTTCGTGAGCCAATACGAATTTATCAAGCCCTAAATAGTTAAAATCGAAGTAACCATTCTCGAGATACTAAAAAAATAGGATGATCCCTGATTTACATTTTTTCGGGATTTTCCTCCAGTGTTCTGTATGCCCTTCCCAGGGTCAATACTAATTTATGAAGTCCTAAATCGGGTACATCAAAGTAACCGTTCTCGAGATATACCATAAAAAGAAGATGAGCCCTGATTTCTAATTTTTCTGGAATTTTTTCAGGATTTTCCTGCAGTGACCTATGTCCTTCCTTGAGTCAATGTGAATTCATCAATCATGAAAATCGAACCATCCGTTGTTGAGTTATTCGCGAACACACGGACGGCATTTCTCTTTTATATATATATATATAGATATTTAAGATTGTCATATCAATTTTTTATTAGAAATTTTGTACCTATGTACTCGTATATATAAAAAATTAAGTAAAAAACGACTTTAAAAATATATTTAGATTCTTAATAGAAATCTTTTGCATAGGATGTGATCGAACATAAGAGCTAGTGTGTGCGATCTAGTTATTTTGTTTTTGCACCGGAAAACAAATCAAAAACATTTGTTTATCATATTGCTCTCGATTAATTTCGATTCCATTCAAATAAATCACATTGAAATTTGAACTATTATTATGGAGTTTATATAAAGGCATTAAATGGAGCGAGACGAAGGTCGCCGGGTGCACTAGTATACTTAACAGTAAAATCTCAGAAAGATGAACAGATATACATCAGGTCCCGTTCATCTTTTTGAATTGTTCATCCTTCTAAGCATAAAATTAAAAGTTAACGCGCCCGAAAATACTAAATAGGTACCGTAACTTAAATATAACAAGTCGAACTGGAGGCAATGAAATAGAACAAAAATAAAATTGGAAATCGAGTGTTCATCTTTTCGAGTACTTAAATTTCAACCCGTTCATCTTTGGTGAAAGAAAACGTTCATCTTTCCGAACTGTTCATCTTATAGAACCGTTCATGTTTCTGAGATTCTAAATACTATACTTTGAAAAAAGAAAATTATATTGTTCCTGCTTCAGTTTCCCTATTCAGGGAAATCCCACAAATTTATTTCTCGAAAACTACCACAAGTTAAAAATTAAATAATGTCGAGGCGATTTTCAGGGTTTTTAATGATCTGTTCTAGTCAGAACATCACAAAAAGTGTCATAATGGCGGCCTTCTCTATTCATGCTTGCTCCTTCCATTGTGTTCGTCACTTTTCAACAAATTATCTGTAAGACGGCATTCAGCTCTCGTCTTTTTCCTAATCCATTTTGTCGAGTCAAATTGACAGAAATCATTTACAATGAAGTTATAACTCAGTGAACGCATTCTGTGCAATACTAAACTAAAATAATTTTAAGTAAAAATTCAATTTACCGCGTAAAGTTACAATACCTATAAACGTAGACCTTTGTTTAATTTTTTTGAAATTTCCGTCTTTCTGTCGGTTTGTAGCTGAAGCGATTCTAAATAAACTCTCGAAAAAATATTGTTTTGAAAATTCAAAATTTCGAACATGTAACTAATTTGGAGCAGTAGCAGAAACTTTAGAACTCTGGTGCAGGCTTCACAAAACTTTTTCCCAAATTTGCGAATTTTCCCTAATCTTAACTTCAATTGATCACATGTGCCTGCGCGCAAAACTTTTTCTTTTTTTAGATAATCGATACAGGGCCTTTTTGTAATAGCTGATGATGCATATAGATTTATTCTGAGGCAAGTTTTCGTTATTCGTAAAATACGAATATAGAATCCTTTGTCCGTTCTAAACGGTGATTTTTTAAGAGCTTGGTTTTTGAAAATTCAAAAAAACACATAAACTTGTAAAAAGTGAATGAAATTTTTATTTGGATCGATAAATCAATTTCTGAAATTTACTTTTTAAAAATAATTTCACTTAAATGTTGCCCGCGGCTACGCTTCAGGTGGTCCATTCTGAAGGTCCAATTTTGGCAAACTTTTTCACACATTTCGGCCGGAATCTCACCAATGACGCGTTCAATGTAGGCTTCCAAGGCAGCAATCGTGTTTGGCTTGTCCCCATAGACAATAGACTTAACATAGCCCCACAAAAAATAGTCTAACGGGGTCAAATCACATGATCTTAGTGGCCAATTGACTGCGCCAAAACGTGAGATCAACTGCTCACCAAATTCGCCTCTCAATTGATGCATGGTTTCGGGTGCAGTGTGGCATGTGGCACCGTCCTGTTGGAACCACATGTCGACCGAGTTCAATTCTTGCATTTTCGGCAAAAAAAAAATCTGTTATCATTGAACGGTACCTTTCTCCATTGACCGTAACCCTGCGGCCTTCATCGTCCTTGAAGAAGTACGGCCCAATGATGCCGCCTGCCCATAAACCGCACCAAACAGTGCATTTTTCGGGATGCATTGGTAGCTGCTGAATTGCCTCTGGCTGCTCTTCACTCCAAATACGGCAATTCTGCTTATTCACGTATCCATTTAGCCAAAAATGAGCCTCGTCGCTGAAGACAATTTTGCGATAAAAAAACGGATCCTCACCCAACTTTTCTAAGGCCCATTCACCGAAAATTCTACGTTGTGGTAGGTCGCCTGGCTTCAATTCTTGCACCAGCTGTATTTTGTATGGCTTTAAACCAAGATCTTTGCGTAAAATCTTCCAGGTGGTCGAATAACACAAACCCAATTGCTGCGATCGGCGCCGAATGGACATATCGCGATCTTCAGCAACACTGGCGGATGCAGCAGCAATATTCTCTTCGGTACGCACTCTACGGATACGATTTGGTGGATTAATGTCCAATAAAGTGAAACCATAAAACGGACGTAGCTTGCGAAACACATTTTTCACAGAGCACGAATTTTGATAATAAATTTCAATAATTTGCAAACGTTGTTCAGGCGTAAGTCTATTCATGATGAAATGGCAAACAATACTGAATCGAAATGTCAAATGTTCGTGGAATTTGTCATGTGTGATCTGTCAAAAATATAAACGCCAAAAACCAAGTAGCAAAAAAATCACCCGTTACAAACTAAAAAAACAAAAATATTCCGACTGTTTTTAACGCTGCCGTATTTTTTTCAATGTTTTAAATTTTTTTAAATATTTATTATACCTTCCACAGTTCTGACGAAATGCAGTTCTAATTATGCTCAGCGCATTTATATCACTGCAAAGCGTCCTTCCTAATCTAACTTTCTGTTCTCTATACGTCGATTGAAATCGACATGCCTAATCAAAGTAGATAAATGTAATGTAATAAGGTTTTGATTGGGTCGCTTCAATCCGGAATAAGCTTAGATTCAAACCAACGCCCTTCTCCAGCCACTTCAGCCGCTAGCTATGGCGTTTAATTCCCTGACGTTTGATTCGCGTTTGAGCAATTTATATGCCAAAATCTTGGTGACTATCTGGTTAAAAAAAAAATGATAACCAAAGAAAATAATTGGCTTCCTACTGACTATGAAGTGTGTGTAGAGTTTTGAATACAAATTATACTAGTTAGAATTTTCAACCTCATCAGTAACCAATTTTAGTAAAAAAAAAATAGGTTAGACTATATTTAATCGACCAAGCCATGTGCTTGTTCCCACGCTTATACGTTGTTATTTCTATGCTTTAATTACCAAATGCCATTTTCTCACTCTCTACTGCTAATGCTTGCCAAATTGCTGTTTAAACTACAAACCTCATTTCCATTATTTTCAACCACAAGCTCTTATAATGTCAAACCTACATTTTGCTTAAATGCTCACATTCGCAAGACGTATAATGAAGGTTACTTCATTAACTATTCGGGGAAACTCGAAAATCTTATTTTAATCTCAACTAACTTCTACCGTTTTGGTATCTACATAAAGTGGTACAGGGTAAATCAAATTAAAAATTAAACAAACAAAAAGTGTCAAACATTTATTATTCAGCGAAAAATTTTAGGTAAAAATTTGACAAGTAAAATTGGTCCGTTAAATTGATTATTTACACGTTACTATTTTAAATTTGTAGAGATTTTATAAGCTTACATGATTTCTAAAACGTATTACACTAATTCTGATGTCAAATTAATATGGCAGCATCTTCGTACAGCATTCTGCATAGTTAATTTAAGAAGATATCGTTTCATATTAACACAAAATTCTTGTTAAAAAGAAAATTTGTCACATTTCGGAATGGTCGCTGTAATAATTGCTACCAAGTGCACTATAGCCTTGATGTACATATCTGTTGTGTTGAATAAATCATTACTAACAAGCTCATCTGGTTAATGTATTAAAAAAATCGTTTGTTTTATCTGGCATTAACCCGGTGGAGGTGTTTATTTCACTATTTTACTATTTATTTTTCCATCCAATATCTAAAATCTATCTAAATTGACATCTGTCTTGTTAATTTGTCATGGTTCATGTAAACCATAACATTTTCAAAATTTTAATTCTACAATGCGGATAATGTAGATTGCTATTTTGAATGTTGTTAAGGTACCAATTTGGCAACCATGCTATTTGACAAGAGATATTGTGGACTATGCTTTGGAATTTCGGTGTGGTTATAGTGTACATTTGGGTGCTGTCAAAATTAAAGTGTGTCATAATAATTTAATAAGAAAGTGTTTTTTTTATAATACAATTCTGTATACTACTGAAATTACTCAGCCAAGTAGAAGACTTAGCATTACATTTAATTGAACCTTTCGAAGTAATTTCAGTAGTATATAGAATTGTATTATAAAAAAACACCTTCGTATTAACTATGTCTGGCCAAGGAAAAAATCTTCCAATTTTAGTGATTAAAATTTTAATCTAAGTATATAGTTCACATTGCTTTTTTGTCAAAAAATGCATGTAAGTTGAACTGAACCTAACAAAAATTGCGTATTGGCAAGGCGCTCACTAACAAACTGATGAGTCCAGGTGAGATTGCCGGGACGAAATGCAAATTTTGTGGACTTCAATGAAATTTTAGGTAATACATATTTCTGAAAAGCATTTTTTAAAACTTTTTTTGTGGGGTGACCGTGGCCGTGGCGCGATAATTGTGTGTTCGCCTGTCAAGCTCGTGGTCACTTGTTCTATACCTGCAATAGCCTATGTCCTCTTATGTTTCCATTACAAAAAACAAATTCTAAAAATAAATGTCATACAATGAGTTGCTGGTTTACTCATTACATACTTCTTAGGCATAGAACTAACAACATGTGATTGAGTAAAACTAGTAGACCGATAAAATATGACAAAGAATACAAAAATTAATGCGAATTATAAGGGACATAGGAGGAAATTTCTCCGCATTAGTTCAGCCGCCATCCATGGAGATAAAATCTGAGACAACAACCACCTACAGTCTCCGAACATCGCGCCACACATCTTTCCTATTATTCTTTCTCTTCCTTAACCTCACGCCCGCGCTGTGCTTAAACATTTAAAGGGTAGTATAATCCCTTGAACGCGTGCAGATTAAAAAAAAAACTGAATTTTAAATCTTTTTTTGTGAATCACCCTGTTCACCTTCACAAAACACAATCAACTTATACTCGTACCTATATACGTATTTACAGCTCGATTATCCTGGGATTATCGATTGTTCTTCGAAGGCAGGTTCAAACAGACAATGATTCTTAACTTCTGGCCCTCATTTGTCTGTATAGAAAGGAGGTGGAGCGCGGCTATAAGGCGTGCGTCGGTTGTTGTCGTTTGTGTGTTTGTTAATCCGACAAATGTCTGGAGCTGATCCCAAAAATGTTTTCATTAATTAATCGACTCTTTACTTTCGTTCAGTCGCATCTATTAAAATGTATAAAATTAACCCCGAAATACACCACCGGAAAATAGACCTTTCTTACAAAGGTTCAATTTTAATTTGAAAATACTAGGCTTTGGAATTACTCATGCGAAGAAAAATTAACTCAAGTAATATAAACATAACTCTAAAGCCCTAAGGAGTGTATTATTAATTTTGGTTGTGCAAATTTTAGAATAATGTCTAATTAGAGTTTTGTGATTTCAAAAAGGCTTATATGATCATAACATAAGAATAAATTTATGGCTTGTAGCTAGGAGATAATATTATCCTTAATAATGTTGAGTTGCATAAAGTTCTTAGTTAAGTTTCGTGATTACCTAAGAAGTTTGGTTGTTGAAGAAGAGAACGGTGTGCAAAAATGTGTAAAGTATTTATTGGCCTCAGTAACAGCAGTCAAAATTACAGTTGTTTCCCACGAAATATTATCCTTATGTAAAAAAGTTCCCTCGAAGAAGATTGAAATTCTGTCAAAAAGTTTAGAGAACTAGTCAAGATTCGTTGCATCTTGGGTTGGTACTCGTATCTTATAGACATGGATAAGACTTTTATCCAACCCGACATTTTATACTATTATTTGTTAATAACAGGCATTGCCCTTCAGGTCCAATATTATCTCCGCCTTTTGTCGGGCGTAAACTACTCTATAAAATTACATTGGAAATGACCGAAGAAATCGATATGGTGCGCAATTCTAAGTAGTTCGATGTATTGATTTTTGATTAAGTTGGACCAGTTTTCCCGAAATTCCCATTGCTATAAAGAATTTCTGCAAATGAACACTATCACACGCGGCTTTGAACATGAAGAAGAAATTGTTGGTATCCATGTTCCGATTCCGTTCCGATCTCCCAACAGCTTAGCAAATTCTAATTATTGATGCAGGTACTTGTTCTTATAGGGTAGGTTAGATTAGGTTATAGTGACTGTTAGCTGTTAAATGTAAATAACTAACAGACTTAGTGCAAAAAGAAAGGACCATTGTGATACCACAGGAGTTGGGTTTTTACCCAAAAAGAAAGAACTTAAAACCATCTGGAGCTTCTTTTGAAGCGTAGAAGAAAATTAATGTCTAAGTGTGCTAGTTCTTTAATGTCACTGAAGAAGAAGTCTGCTAGAAGAAGTCTTCGTCTGTTAGACAGTGCAGGGCATGTACAGAGGAGATGAAGAATAGTTTCCTCCTCCTCCTCACGTGAACATCTTCTGCAGAAGTCGTTTGCGAGCACGTCGAGTCTTGCAGCATGTCTACCTATGAGGCAGTGTCCTGTTATGACACATATAGTGCAGCTAATATGCCGTCTGCATAGAGAGGTCAAAGCCTTAGAGCGTTTAAGATCCAGCTTTGGCCAAATGTTTTTTTGGCGCTAGACATGTGTTACCACTAGTCCACCTAAGATTTGTCCTCTCCATATCATTTAGCCTTAGCATAAATTTACATGTAGCGATTGGAATACCCAGGTTACTGTAACAGTATAAATGGGTAGTGTTGTTCCTTGTTTGTCGAGTTCGTCGGCCCTGCAGTTCCCCGGAATAACTCTGTGCTCTTGCACCCAGCATAGGTGAATGTTGAACTGTTACGGCATCTCTTAGAGAGATGATTGATAGTCGAGGGCTGTTTTTGTAGTAAGTGGAGATTGAATCCAGAGATTTCAGCGCTGCCTGGCTATCGGAGAAAATGATGATATCCTTTGCAGATATCACGTTTTCTTTAAGCCGGGATAGAACCTCCTTAATTGCCATTAATTCCGCCTGGGACACGCTACAATAGTTAGGAAGACGGAAGGAGAGACTAAGATTTAGTCTGTTAGAGTAAACACCACCCCATACACCATCGTTTGTTTTTGACCCATCGGTGCAAAACTGAATTTTTCCATTATCCAAGAAAGCATAATCCTCCCACTGTGATCTAAAGGGTATGCTTACGTGGAAGTGTTCAATATGTTGGCGTGTCCAAAACAGTTGTTTTCCAATGTGTGGTCGCCTTCAGGCGAATAACTGATCAGGCTGCGGAGTGCTTTCTGAAAATATCTAAGGGTGTCAGATTAAAAAGTATTTCAAGCGCTGCAGTTGGAGTAGTAACCGTTGCTTTTTTTAACTCATTGTTGCATATTGGATTTCCAGCTTAATTTCTTATCCAAAATAAGACCCAAGTATTTTTCTGCGTCCGAGAATGTAAGCCTTTAACCATTTAGGCCCGTTTGCTGATACACAACTTAAGCATTTAAGTTCTACTTAAGAACTTATGTGATAGCTTACGAAGAGGAAAACGTAGCTCTTAAGCGTTTTAAGTTAAACATAAATATTTAGGATTCGTATCAGCAAACGGGCCTTATAGATGGAGGATCAACGTGCGGAATTTTGTCTTTCCTTGTAAATAGGACAAGCTCCAAGTCTAGTGTCAATGTTGTTGCAAATATGGATATCAATCAATCGTTCTAAAGTTTTTAGAAGGAAGGAAGATAGGCTAATCGGTCTTAGATCTTTGGGATTCGTTTGGGAACTTTTGCCCGCTTTTGGAATGAACACCACCTTAACTTCTCTCCAAGACTGGGGAATATGGACCAGTTCACAACAGCTTCTCATTATATTTTCTAACATCGGTAGTATAATATCAGAAGATTTCTGAAGTTTCGCAGGTATTATGACATCTGGTCCCGCTGACTTGTAAGGTTTAAAGCTGTTCAATGCCCGAAGTAGTTTGTCCTTGTTGATCAGACCTTCTGGGATTCTGTGAACGTGACCCGTTTGAGTGCAAACTTCTAATGTTTAAATAACTACCAGGTTAGTGAGTGTCTAGTAGTAGATCGAGCGATGCTTCGCTAGAGGTCGTTCACGAGCCGTCTGGATTTTTCAGAAAGCTCGGTCATACTGGATTTGTTGAGAGAACTTTCCTCAGCCTTGACGCCTCGGAGACTTCCTCTATATTACCACAGAACAGCCTCCAATACAGTCTTTTTGCTTTCCTTAGTTCTTTTTTATATAATTGGAGGGACTCCTTATAGGATTCCCAGTCTATTTCTTTTCTTAAACTGTTAGCTTTATTGAACACTGCTTTTCCTAAGTGGTCCTAGTTCTGGGGTTCACCAGTGCGGCTTTCTTTTGCCTCTTGGCTTGATAAGAGGACAAGAGACAGCCATTGCATTGTTTAAGGCCCATGTCTAATCATTGACTTTCTTGTCTAGATCCAGGGTGTCATTTGGAGATTTTAAGAGATCATTGTCTAACAGAGTATGAACTGGAGGTTTTGATCAAACGAGATCACATCACAGTGATCTCGAATTCTCACAATTGTCCGCAAGTCTACAACCCAAACTGTTGGATAGATTTTCTTTAAACTTGGTTCATTTTGCTTTTTGGGTAATATGCCCACACGATTTTTGTTTAAGATGCAATACCAATAAATCGCCAAAAAGATAATCTATAACTGCCCCAAAATTTTTATTAAGCAAATCAGTTAACTAAAAGAGGGAAAATGAACTTTTCTTAATTTTTTGTTTTGTTAAAAAATGGTCATTTTTGGTACCTCTGGTAGAGCCATTTTTTTTTAAAGTTCAACCAGTATTGTAAAACCAAAATTTTCAAAATTCTTTTATTTTTAATTTTTTTAATTTGCAACTCAAAGTTTCGAAAACCACAAAATCGATTTTTTCAAAAGTTTGTATTAAGTAGTTTTTTGACACTCTTGAAAATCATATTCCTGAAACAAAAAACAACTGAACAAATATTTAGAAAAAAACCAAACAATATTGTTAAGATAAAAAAGTTTTAATTTTTAAAAAACGGATCCAAGTATTTTGAAATAAAAATATGTGCATTCCTCAATTATACTCTGTTCAATTTATATTTTCAGTACAGGTCTTATGGGAGAGCTTTTTCAAACCCACTTGTGCCGGCTGGTATTTGCATGGCACACAACTTGCTTCTGAAATATTCCATAAGCCCACATACATTCCACCATGACCTGTCGGCTCCCCGGCTGAGAGGAGACTGATCGCCAATTTGATTCTCGCATATAGTATTTATTAAAGAAATAATCGCATTGATTGAGAATTACCATTGGTCTGTTGATGGAAATTTTAATACCTTTTTCTTTGGTTTTCGCTATTGAGCTTTCAGAATCGAAGCTTTCTTAGAGCTTTTAGGAGCATATATTTTAAATTTAATGAAAAAGGTGTTGTCGCTGCGTTCTTTTCTGCTATCTGTTTGTTTTTGTGGAAAACGGTTAAATGCAGATATATATTATATGCTGGGTATTTTTTTAAGGGAAAAATTACTATCTGAGCAAGTTTTTGATGTAGTTCGGTTCATTAATAAATTGCAACATTAAATTATCAACTAATTTTTTTGTCCATGAAAATAAAAGATGGTTTCGTGTGTATAAATATAACAGTTAAAATAGTGCGGTGCAATTTGAGGTGAAATAATTATTTTTGTGTTGTGTTTATTTACATTTAAAATGGCTTCAAGTTCTTCGAAGGACACAAGTTCCTTATTATACCATATTTATACGTTTTTTTTCTGCGATTTATTTTCACGTTGAAATAGATTAGGCCTTCTGGGGAACTCTTAAAAAAACGCGCCTACTATCTTAGTTCTTGGAGATTTAGTTTACTATGCACATGTTTCTGTTCATGAAATCTAAATTAACAATTGGTAACCCTTCCGACATTTGTGGGAGAAATATGCCAATTTATAATGATCTCTACAACAAAATAACCCACTAACAATACGAAAAACAAAAGTCATTCGTTCCAGAAATAACAGATTCGCTAACGTCATCGTAGAATTGCAACACAGCGACGACGTACCACGCATATTGAATGCTGCCATAAAATTGAGAGATACTGGAATTTCTATCCACCGAGATTATACCAAAGCTGCTCGGGAAAAGCGGCGAATTCTTATGCAAATAAAGGCAAAAATCAATGCAGAACACAAAAACACCAAAATATCTATTCGTGGACAACAACTTTTATTCGAAAACAAAACATATTACTTAGACCATAACAATACTCTGAAGTGTGAAGTAGAAGGCGGGATGGCGCTAATAAACAAATTCATTACCGAAACAGCTGGTAGTGACAGCCCCCAACTGACAAGAACTGCACAACAGGTCAACATCGTCGGTAACGTAGTACATCTGCCAGAACCCAGTGGTGTCGAAAATGGTTTTAATTATTGTGTTTAGTACTAAAGCCGTCTGCCATTCAAGTAAAATTGTAGTATCTAGTAATTTAAGAGAAGAAAAAGAATATTTTAAAATTTTATCGTACAATGTATCAGGTTTGATTAATAAATCGTTATTTTCTGATTTTTATAAATTTGTGAATAGCTTTGGTTTAATATTTTTGTATGAAACTTTTGTAACTGTAAATAACTTTTCAATTATCGAAAATAATCTGTTAGATTTTGTATTTAAGTGGATCCCGGCAATGCGTACTCACGAGCGTGGAAGAGCAAGTGGAGGTTGCTACTTTGGTTTCAAAAGAAAGCTTCAAAGTTTGAAGTGCGAGTTTCGGATGCACTGTAACATATGGTTTGTTGACTTAGAAATTAATACTAAACGTCTATGGATACTACCTCAATACCTTAACTGTAATAATTGGGAAGAGGACTTTGAAAGAACAACTGAGTTACTTAGCCACATGAGATCAACTAACGTTTTGCTTATCGGAGACCTGAACGCGAGAATTGGCCTAGAGGCAGGAGCAATGAACGTTTTTACCGGCTTTTATAGGCAATCAAAGGATAGTGTTTATAATGCAAGAGGAAAGAAACTCCTAGATCTTTGTGATTCTTTTGGACTCCGAATTCAGAATGGAACGAGTGCGAGTGACACCTTGGGGAATTTCACATTTATTGGAGGCCAAGGATCATCAGTGATTGATTATGCAATCCTAGGAGAAGACTGGGAGCCACTGGTGACGGATCTAGAGGTTAAGGAATTTCCGTATTCGGGTCACCTTCCGATTGTTATAACATTCCAACGGCGGCGCTTGCAACAAAATGTTGATGAAACTATCAGACCACAATCACTGCCCAGACTTAACTGGAAGATATCGCAAGCCTCAGCATACAGACAACAGCTGGATGCTAGACTCCAAGCACATCAAAGACCAGACTTTCGAATTTTAGAGCAAACCATAAAGGCAGCTTACCCCCAACAGCAGGATAGCGGAAAAGGATGGAATTCAGGAAATGAGCCTTGGTTTGATCAAGAATGCCGAAAAGCTCGGAAGATTTCTTTTGCATGGTTGAGAACTTTTCGGAACTCCTCCCAAAGTTCATTTAGGAGTAACTACTTAGAGTCCAATAGGAAATATAAAGAGCTATGCAAATTCAAAAAGATGGAATATGAAGAAAAACAAGCATGTAGATTGGTGTCGTGTAAAACCGCAAGTGACTTTTGGAAACTGGCTTGGGAGTTAAATGGAAAACAACCAGTAATACACAAAAAACTGTGTGAAAATTCACTTTTCATTCACTTCAAAGATCTACTAAATCCGGAAACACCATCAGCAAACTGGAATTATGCAGTTCCTCGATTTGAGAACGAAATTTTGGACCCAGAATTTAGTTTGCAAGAACTTGAACAAACTTTATGGACTCTTAAAGATGGGAAAACGGCGGGTTCAAATGGTATTCCAGTAGAGTTCTACAAATACGGTAGCGTTACACTGAAAGAACATCTGGTAACATTATTTAATAGAGTTTTTGAGGGCAATCTTCCGGTAGATGAATTTAGGAATGCTATAATATTCCCGATTCACAAAAAGGGATCCTTGTTGGATGCAGCGAACTATCGAGGAATCTCCTTTTTAAATTCAACATATAAGATCTTCACAACAATGTTACAGAAGCGACTTACAAGGTGGATTACAACGCAAAAGGTGTTGAACGAGTGTCAAGCCGGTTTTAGATCCGGTTACTCTACAATCGATAATATCTTTGTTCTGAGAAGCCTGGCCGAAAGCTTCTGCATGCAGGGTAAAAAATTGTATGTATTTTTCATTGACTTCAGAGCAGCTTTTGACACCATCAACCGAGGGGCTTTGTTTTACAAACTGTACAATTTGGGATTGTCGTTGAAGTTCGGTTTAATACTTGAAGAGTTGTACAGAGGAACACGGGCTGCAGTTTGGAATGGAACGAATCTTTCGGATTGGTTTGCAACTTCATCAGGAGTAAGGCAAGGCTGTACACTGAGTCCTACCCTCTTCTCGCTCTTCATAAATGATTTAATTGATTTCCTTCCTGGAGGAGTTGACTTTGCGGGAGAGCGTATTAAAGCATTGATGTTCGCAGATGATATAGTCTTGTTTGCATACTCCCCAGAAACACTTCAACTTATGATTAACAGGATTTACAATTACTGTCGTTTATGGAATTTAGTTGTTAACATTCAAAAATCTAAGGTGATGATTTTTAAAAGAGGAGGTGGACGAAATGCATCGAACGAAAAGTGGGCGTTTAACGGAGAAGTCATCGAATGTGTCAACGAGTACAAATACCTAGGAGTCATCTTTTCCAGCAACTTAAGCATGGAAAAGCATCTAGTAAAAAAACTACAAAAAGCAAAAACAGCCATAAATATAGCTTGGAAAAGAGTTTTTATGAACTTCAACATAGCACATAGCAGCAAATTTAAAGTGTTTGAAGCTGCAGCGGAGAGTATCCTATTATATGGTGCCCAAGTTTGGGGATGTAAAAAGTATCTCACAGTGGAGAAACTACTAACTCACTACGTGAAAAGAGTATTTCGTCTGCCAAGTAACACACCAAACTACGTCATTATGCTAGAGACAGGACTTTCACCACTATTCGTCAAAACCCTTAAATTGCAAGCAGACTATTTACTGAAAGTCTTTAAGATGAATGAATCTCGACTGGTCAAGAAAGTTGCTCTTAAGGCAGTACAAAATCAAAATAGCTGGTACAGGCAGTGGAATTGCCTAGCCGAAGGATGTAACGTGGTGTTCAATTTAAACGTTGGAAACATATCAAGTTGTAAGGATATATTATATGACGTGATTGCGAAAGTAGATGATAAATGAAGAGAAGATTATATATCTGAAGCTTCAGAGTCCTTATTCAGAACAGTTTATAGAAGGCTGAACCACAATCTTGCAGAAAGAAATTACTTCAGTGATGCAAATAGTGTGAACGAGATTTCAACAATGGTTAGACTCCGAAGCGAACTTATAAGCCTGAATTTCATACCGCACAGACCCGAACTACCATTGGAGTGCAGTATGTGCAATCTTAGAGAAAGAGAGGACGTTCTTCATTTCGTTGGAAAATGCCCTACTCTTAGGGAAACAAGAAGGAGCTTTTTCGGAAGTGACTTCTTATCGGATGAGCAAGTTGTTGACATTCTAAATGAGATGAATGTCGGCAATTTGTACAAATTTTGCAAAATTGCGCTAAAATATAGATCCAGAATTATGAACGAAGATTTCTGATTTATTACAAAATATTCTACTTAAATGAATTCAAACTTAAAAATTGTGAAAATAACTTCTTTTTTAAATCCATATCCAATAATTATAAAAGCTTATTACAATACTTGTATAATTTATGTTTATTGTCAATCTGGCAGACGGCAAATGCCATGTCATAATGATTTTTTGTATTATGTATTACATATATATCTAAAACCATTATTTAAAAATGTATTTATAATAGTCTAATAAAAAAAAATCTATCTAATCTAAAAAAAATCTAATGATCTCTACGGCAACCATGGAAAATGCAAAAGCTTAATAGAAATAGAGATAGCTTATTGAAATCCATAATAGTAAGTGTGAAAGGGAAATTTCTTATCTTTCCTGTACTGAAAATATAAATTGAACAGAGTATAGTGCACTCCACGGTAACGGTACTTCGCATATAACCATAGTTCATATTTTCGTTCATACAATTCATTATACTCAGTACCAAGGTAAACCTACATAAATCGGCCTTAAACTTACATAATGGCAACTAGATAGCTACCTATTAACAGCAGTAATGAAGTTGTTAGCTATAAGAGCAAGTTCGTACGATGCAGTCGTACATTTAAGTTTCTAATTATCTATATGACAAAAGTAAAATTTCAAATTTCTCGCTTATGTCAAACGTCAAAACTCATCACTACTCATCACAACGTAAACTTACAAAACGTAAAAAAATATGCCAAAATAAATGAAGTAATGTCAGTTTCTAACAAATATTACTCTTTGACTGACATCTGTGCAATACAGCATATTTATATTTGAATGGGAATTCCACTCGGAAAGACGACGTAGATATAGATATAAAGGTAGAAATAACTTATAGAGACAGGAAATACAAAAAAATTAGTTGAGATTAAATATTTCCTAATCATAATGCTTTGTTAAGACTTTTTCTATTTAAAGGAAAAAAAAAAGAAGAGGGAACTTCTTTGTGCTGTTTGAGCTGATCTTAAATAAAACTTATAGAATTCAAATCAAAGAAAATCCCTTTATAATGTAATTCAAACTGAAAGCCATTGTGAATCGAAATTCCAAATATTTCTCGTTAAGTAAACCAGTGACACAACCTTCAGGCATGATATTTTGGTTGTGTTTTTCCGTCTGTGTGTTCAGCCAGCCCACCTCATTTTTTTGGTCTTAATCATGCAGTTCCCTAGATAGACCATATTATATAGAAAGGAAAAAATCTTTACTGTGCCAAATAACTGAATTCAATCGGGCTATGTCCTATATCTCATTCTTATTCTACTGCACTTTCCATCTCTCTTTTTCTCTCTCTTATATCCTATTGATATGTTTTTTTGTTGTTTTCGTCCTCGTTGCTTTAACAAAAGCAATCAAGTGGTGCAGAAAATTCAAAGATTCAAGGTAAGTGATTCTTTTTTTTTTTTTCAGTTCCATCCCACTGAACAGAAATTCGTCCTGGAATATACTTCTTTTATTTGGAATAGTCTTTCCTATCTATAGCTACCTCAATTCTCATTTTTAAATAATTTTTATTCCATCTATGTGCCTCAATCTCTCTATCTCTGTCTCTCTTTATGTTCCTTCAACGGGTTGAGTAAGCCACCTAATTTTTACAGATGGAAAACTCCAGATAAAAATGTACAGTTTGAATGCGGATTTTAGTAGTAATGCAGTGCAAGCGGGACTGCAACCGACAGGGAACAAAATTGCCAGCGACCTCTTAAATTTGCATCCCTGCGAAAAATATGCCCAGCTAAAGTTGTCTATCTTTTGTCCGCCTGTCTATGTAAAAGTTGGAAAAAGCTGTCGGATTTTTGTTTTCTTTTTTGAGAAGATGTATTCTTGTTTTTGCTTAGGTAGGGCCAACGGGAGCAAGAACCACCACTTAAGTTTTGGCAAAAATAGTTTTGCAATTGTAACTTAAAAAATGATTAGGGATTTACAAAACTACATAATCTCTATTTCGAAGAAAATAATAAACTTGCCATATAGTACCCATTATTACGGCAAGTAAAAGTAGCATCTCTAGCGAATAATAGTTTTTTATTACGCTTAATTAGCTTCATTTTTTTGTTAACATTTTAAGGGTCCTCATAGCCCCTTGAGTGCGTGAAAATTTTAAAACAAATTTTAAAATAGGCGAATTTTAAACCGCTGTAACTTAAAAAATATTTAGCCAGGCTTTCTTACTTGCGATTATAGGTACTATAAGGCAAGTTATATATTCGTAAAAAATTTTTTTTCTAACAATCAAACATGACATTACTATCATAGAGAACACCAAATAAGTGGGTCCCGCAATTCTGTCTGTCTGTCTGTCTGTCTGTAGAACGATCTACAGCCTAAACGGCTGAACCGATTTGATTCAAACTTCGTACTTAGGCGTTATAGGTGATTGTCGAAAATAGATTTTTGAATTGTTGTTTTAGGCCCAAAAATAACGGTACTTGTCATACAAAATTTTCTGCCATCTTAATTATCTCAAAAACGGCTCTTACGATTTTCATAAAAAAGTTTTTAAAATATTTTGTTATTAACGGTACCTGCCATACAACCATTTAATTGATTTTCGGCTTTCTCATAAACGGCTTTACGGATTTCGATAAAAAAAAATGTATACAGGAGCTCCTCCAAATTCTAAATAGTATTCCATTTCAATTTTTTTGAAGATTCAATATTTCGAAAACGGTGGACAATTTTTTCTGAAATTTTGGTTTTGAATTTATATTATTAAATATTTAAAATCTTTATACCAATTTTTTTTAGAAAAGTTTAAGAATTTATATATATAAAAAATTAAGTGAAAAACTTTAAAAATATATTTAGCCGTTTTATTAAGAATCTTTTGGATATATGTATATTGTGATCGAACATAGGAGCAAGTACGTGCGATCCAGTCGTGCATTTTATTTTTTAGATAATTGAATTGGCCGGGGTAATTTTGTTGTAAGATGAGGTTACATTCTCCATGGCTTATCATTATACCATTTCAAACATTTGTTTTTTTTGTAATGGAAAGATGTACCTAAACTCATGGCAGGAAAAAATACAATACAACACTTGCTCTTGTAGCTAACAACTTTAATGTAGCTAAACATTGATATTGTAAGATATTGGTTCAATAATATCATCTTTTTTATATATAAAGGGTTTAGATATATAAAAAGATAACCTGATCGTGATCAGAAGAACAAAAGTGCCAAATTGGCGTTTGAATTCTTGTGCAAATATATACACTTATTGACAAAAGTCTACATACACCTTACATCTCACTAATCTTTCTAAAAATATGGCACAAAATTTCTTAAAGAGAAACAGCATGTTTATTAATTCTTCATGTATACAGCTTTATTGCTGCGCAATTTTGTTCCCCCAAACTATGCACACGTAGAATAACGGTTGAATAATTGATCAATTTCTTAGTTTACAAGGTAACAAAAGTCTACGTATATGATTTCTTAAAAAGAAATATTTTGGGACCGTTACATCTGTAAGAGATAACACACTCTTACAAATATTTTTGTTTAGTCAGGTGATTTTGCATATTGTAAAAAAAGACAGTTTAGTTTGTTTTGAATATTTAGTGCTATATGTCTAAAATGAGCGAAAAGAACAAGGAAATTTCCAAAGCTCTCCGCGAACTTGTAGTAAAGTACGATTCGGACGGAAAATCATTACGTGAAATTGCGAAGCTAATTGGAAGCCGACATTCCACAATTCATACAATACTTAAGAACTGTAAAGAAACGGGATCTTTGAAGTCTAAACGTCGATCTGGTCCACCAAAAATATTTACCGCTTGCGAAGAGAGTCTTATCACACGAAAAATAACCAAAAATCCAAGGTTGACCGCATCAGAACTAAAAGCAGAGATGCCAGAGGACACTGGTGTCTTGTGATGGAAACAATGTGCGAAGAGTGTTGAGAAGAAAAGGTTTCCGCAGTAGAGTGGCCAGAAAAAAACCCTACATTAGTGAAGTCAATAAAAAAAAAACGGCTAGACTTCGCTAAGACTCACCAACATCATGGAATTGAGTTCTGGCAAAAGGTCATATTCAGAAATGAATGCAAATTTAATATTTACAATAATGATGGTAAGGTGAGAGTATGGAGTAATCCTAATACAGCTTTAGAAAAATCTAACATGATTGGCACAGTGAAACATGGAGGTGGTAATGTGCTCGCATGGGGTTGTATGTCGGAGGCCGGGGTTGGAAACATTGTCTTTATTGGTTCAATAATAGACCGTTTTGTTTACTTGGATAATCTGAAAAATAATTTGAAAAAGAGCCCTAAATCTAGGATTAGGAGGGTCGTCTATCTTCCAGCAAGACAACGACCCAAAACATACCTCTCGCGTCGTCCAGGAATGGCCTGTAAAACAAAACAAAACAATTAAAGACCCCACCACAATCTCCTGACATGAAACCCACAGAGCACCTATTGGACGAAATAAAGAGGCGTCTGAAGAAAGAGAAGCACTTGAGCACAAAAAAAACTAGTGGAATCCATGTCAAGAAGGATGAAAGCAGTGGTATCGGCAAAAGGAAACGTAACTCCTAACAGTTTTTTTGACTTTCAAATTTCTCATTAACTGCCTTACCGATTTTAATCAAATTTTTTGAAAAAATATTCTTTCGAAAATGGGTTTGCGAAATTCTTTGAAATTTTTTACACTGAAAGACTTAAAGTAAGTTGAAATAGGTAGGTACCAATATTTGGCTGAGAAAAATTTTAAAGATTTTTTTTTATAATATAACAAATTAAGTAAAACTCAACTTAAGAAAATTATTTAGCAGTTTTTAACATGAATCTTGTGCTTACGACATGATCGAACATATGAGCAAGCATGTGCGACCTAGTCGTGCTTTTTATTTGTTTTGTATTTGTTTTAGCCATATAAGTATCAGAATGAGACCTCAGCAAATCGAGAATGAAAGAAAAAAAAAGACATACGTATATAAACGGTGATTTTTTAAGAGCTCGGTTTTTGAAAATTCAAAAAAACAGAAACTTGTAAAAAGTGAATGAAATTTTTATTTGGATCGATAAATCAATTTCTGCCATTTACTTTTTAAAAATAATTTCACTTAAATGTTGCCCGCGGCTACGCTTCAGGTGGTCCATTCTGAAGGTCCAATTTTGGCAAACTTTTTCACACATTTCGGCCGGAATCTCACCAATGACGCGTTCAATGTTGGCTTCCAAGGCAGCAATCGTGTTTGGCTTGTCCTCATAGACAACAGACTTAACATAGCCCCACAAAAAATAGTCTAACGGGGTCAAATCACATGATCTTGGTGGCTAATTGACTGCGCCAAAACGTGAGATCAACTGCTCACCAAATTCGCCTCTCAATTGATGCATGGTTTCGCGTGCAGTGTGGCATGTGGCACCGTCCTGTAGGAACCACATGTCGACCGAGTTCAATTCTTGCATTTTCGGCAAAAAAAAATCTGTTATCATCGAACGGTACCTTTCTCCATTGACCGTAACCCTGCGGCCTTCATCGTCCTTGAAGAAGTACAGCCCAATGATGCCGCCTGCCCATAAACCGCACCAAACAGTGCATTTTTCGGGATGCATTGGTAGCTGCTGAATTGCCTCTGGCTGCTCTTCACTCCAAATACGGCAATTCTGCTTATTCACGTATCCATTTAGCCAAAAATGAGCCTGCTCGGTGGGTCGATTATGACGACCGTAAAACGGACGTAGCTTGCGAAACACATTTTTCACAGAGCACGAATTTTGATAATAAATTTCAATAATTTGCAAACGTTGTTCAGGCGTAAGTCTATTCATGATGAAATGGCAAACAATACTGAATCGAAATGTCAAATGTTCGTGGAATTTGTCATGTGTGATCTGTCAAAAATATAAACGTCAAAAACCAAGTAGCAAAAAAATCACCCGTTATATCTCATTTCATCAGATAGCTAAATAGTAAAAACAGGGCTATAGAGATTGAGCCGGTTGGACTCAATAATTTATCTTTGTAATAAAAAAGTTTGCCAAATTTATATTTACACCACTTTATTAAAAAATTGACTTTCGACCCAAACGTTCGAGTGAGTATACATCTATCTTCCTTTATGTGTGGTAACTTCTTTGGCTCATGATGGCGGGAATGCCTAATCAAGTACATTTTTATGAAATTCTGCTTCGGTTTCTATTCAAAGCCTTATCTTGTTGTCCTTTTGCTTTTTTTTTTTTTTTGAAAAGGATGACCTTTCTGCATATCCTGACATATTTACTGAAATTAAAATCGGGTCCTCGAACGAGTGTTGCGCATTCATATTCTTGCCCCTTAGTGCACAGCAGCCACAGAGATAAAGGACATGAAGGATGACTCGCACGTCGTCGGTCGTGTCGTCCCAAAAACACATCTCTGTGTTTCTATACGTTTTCGTGATGTTGTAGTTTGTATATGAATCCATTAATGTCGTTCGTTTTTTTTTTTTTAAGGTAGGTATTCAATATTTAACCTCACGAATGTGATAAACAAAGCAGATGCCTCGGCTGCGATGTATCTACATATGCATACCTTTACTCATTCGCATATATTTCTTTTTAATGTTAAGTCAAGTGTTGTGGCTTTTATGTGAAATTACGACCTTCACCTTATTTGTTTTTCTTTGGCTGTTTTTTTTTTATATGAATGACATAAACCATCAACATGTCAAGGCACCTTTAGGCGTTTTTTGTGTTTTATTAATTTTGCTTTGCGTTTCACTGTTGAAAGCGAAGATTTACTTTGAATGGATTCCCCCCACAGAAATTACTGGCGTCCACACGCAAACCGTTTGCAAAGATTTCAGTAAATGAATGTTTTTTTTGTAAGGTTTAATGTGATTCTGGTAAACAGGTGCTCGTAATTTGGATGCGGTTAACAACAGAATGACCTTATTTTGAGATTCTGGCAGGTAACGTAGGTACGTTTTGTGATTTGTAGGTAGGCATACAACTGAAGGTGTTTGTTTATACACACTGTATGTGTAAAGGAACTTCTATATAGCTGTTTCTTTGAGCGGCAAGATTATTAAAGTCCGATTTAAGCTTGGCTTAACTGATTCACTCCTGCTCATTATGGAAAACGTAAATGGTCGTTTTTTAGATCTCGAAATTGACGTTTTGTATTTTTTCCTCTATTGTTCGATTTTGATTCGACTTTTTATCTAAATCGCAGCGAATTTGAAATGCGATAAATTTTTGATATTTATTCGTAAAGTTTGCACAGCCATTTTCGATTTTCAATACTTCGACTTGCATCAATGTTGGAAGCAAACAGCATTAATAGGCTTTTCACACCAAACCCAAAACCGGGTTTTCAGCTAAAAGCTTACGAAAACTCGAAAACCGTTCACACTGAATATTTACAAGTTTTCGTTTGACATTTCAATTATTTTGGCACCAGAGACAACAACAACAATTACTTTGTGCTTTGAAATTTAAATTGCCCCATAGACAGCTGTTTTTTTCCTGGCAACAACCCGTCAGCTATTTATGTGACGATTAATTGAGCACTGAATGTTTCACAAGGTGTGTTTGTTTAGTTCATCTTGCAAATCAAACATGTTTTCGACAGGTGTTATTTAAAACTTGTAGTTTATCAAAACGAGTGGTTTATCAAAAATGTATGGGAAAACTTGTGTTTTCGCTTTAGGTTTTCAGCCAAAAACGATAATTTCGTGAAAACCGTGTTTTGGGTTTGGTGTGAAAAGGCTATAAAGTTTGTGCGACAAAAAAAAAATAAAATGCACGACTGGATCCCACGTACTTGTTCCTATGTTCGATCACATTCTGTGCAAAAGATTCTTAATAGAAACGGGTGAATGTATTTTTAAAGTCGTTTTTCACTTAATTTTTTATATATGCAGAAAAATTCTTAAATTTTTCTAAAAAAAAAAATTGGTATGAACATTTAAATTAAATACTTATATTACTAATATTATAAATGTGAAAGTTTGGATGGATGGATGGATGTTTGTTGCTCAATAACTGCGGAACGGCTGAACGGACCTGGATGAAATTTGGTACAGAGATAGATTATTGTCTGGAGTAGGCCACATGCTACTTTTTATCCCGGAAAAATGTATGGTTCATTCTACAAATAGCCAATATAGCTTTTATTCACAATCATATAATTTGATTGGTAGATGTATGGGGTACTGGATTCTCACATAGGCCATTTTTATCCCGAAAACAATTAACGGTTCCTATGGGAGAGGCTTAAATATGTAAATATGAAAAAATATATACATATACTTGGGTGTTTGTTCCGCTTTCACGCCTCAACGACTGAACGGTTTTTAATTGTAGGTGTATAGATGTCATTAGATTCCCGTGGCTTAGAAAGTCCGTATACCATCGCACGGGCATCTGCTATTAAAAATGGTGTGAAAAAATGTATTTTAATTCATCAATTGAGAACGAATGGGCCGATTTACATCGAACTATTTTTTTAGTTGTTCGTAAAATCCAGAAGGTTTTTGCGAAAGAAAATTTTGGGTAAACCCTCCAGAAAAGTCCGGAAATTTTTCAAATCGAAAATTGATTTTTTTAATTTTATTATTTTAGTATTTAATTGTTTATGCAATGGCTTTTCGAATGAAAAAATAGAAAATTCTTAGTGGAAAACTCGAAAAATTCTAGATTAACGCGAACATTTTTTTCTCGATGACATATAGATTAATTTAAAGCATGATTTCATAATTTTGGACAATGTAAAGGTGGAAAATTCGTTGTGAAGCTTGGAAAACTTCGGATAATGCTACTGATATTATAAATGTAAAAGTTTGGATGGATGGGTGGGATGGATGGATGTTTTTTCCTCAATAAAGCCAGAACGGCTGAACGGATCTGGATAAAATTTGGCACATGGACACACACATACTCGGTTATAACATAGGTCATTTTTATCACGAAAAATGGAACCGAACAGTTTCTATGCCTATATGGGAGAGGCTTATATATGAGCAAAATATATACTTGGTTGTTTGTTTCCGCATTCATGCCTCAACCATTGAATGGATTTTAATGAAATTTGGTAAGCAACTGGAAGATTAGCCATGATTTATTTTTCTCAACATTATTTTTGTTGTTCTGTTGGCGAACATGACCATACACGACGAACATCGAAGCCAACGAACACGACAAAATCTAAATTTTTGGCCAACAGCAAGCGGCTCGCGAACCAGCCCACATACAAGAAGAGCATAGCGAGCGCGAGCATGCTAGGCGAGCATGTTCGTCGTTTGTGCCTACATTCAACGACTGAAGGGTTTTGAATGAAATTTTGTAGGTGGATAGATGATTTCATTAGATTCACGTGAGTCCGTAGCATCGCACGGGTATCTGCTGATAATAATAAAAAACTAAAATTTAGAAAAAAATCGTCCACCCGTTTTCGAAATATTGAATTTTCAAAAAAAAAAAGATTTTTTTTTTCAAAAATGCAAAAAAAAAATCGAAAATTTTGAAGTGCAGTATTATTTAGAATTTAATTTAAATTAAATTTAAAGGACCTCCTGTATTAAAATTTTGATCGATATCCGTTGAGCCGTTTAAAAGAAAGTCGAAAATCAATAAAATGGTTGTATGGCATGTACCGTTAATAACAAAATATTTAAAAAAATTTTTGTCCAAAATGTATACCTACCATACTACTACCTTAGGTACACATATGATTTTTTATCAAAATCATGAGAGCTGTTTTCGAGATAATTAAGATAGTAGAAAAATTTGTATGTCAAGACCGTTATTTTTGGGGCTAAAACAATGAATTAAAAATTTATTTTGGACAATCACCTAAATCACCTAAGCACCAAGTTTGAACAAAATAGATTCAGCAGTTTAGGCTGTAGATCGCTCTACAGACAGATGGACGGAATTGCGGGACCCACTTTTTTGGTGTTCTCTATCTCGTAATGTCAACTTTGATTAAAATCTCGAGTTCGAGTTTTTCTCCAAATGCAAAACTTGCCCTTTACTACCTAGCTAGTATATCGCAAGTAAAAATGAGTTTTTCATACTTCAATTGGATTAGTGGATAATAGAGGAGATGATTTTGTTGT
Organism: Philhelius pedissequus; assembly: GCA_910595825.1. Taxonomy (NCBI): domain Eukaryota; kingdom Metazoa; phylum Arthropoda; class Insecta; order Diptera; family Syrphidae; genus Philhelius; species Philhelius pedissequus. Next base: position 209,217,229 of record OU343161.1, on the reverse strand, counting down.
TCCAGGAGTTCGGGTATCAACGGTGCATACAGCTCGAGGGCACAAATTAAATTCTGAAATAGGCTTTTGAAGGAAGGTCAATTGTTATTGAGGTAATCCATGCAAGAGACGTAATCCACCCCGAATGGCTAAGTTTGAGAATCTAGAATCCCTTAATTTCTAACGGACAGAATTCCGACTGCTATAAGTTTCAGTTGACGAGATGATTTATAATATGAGAAACCACTGACATGAAGACGAATGTATTGTTGTCCAATAAAACTCTTGACTCTACTTACATTTCAGCTGTACATTGTTTATAGAAGCCTGACATGTTAGTGGGGTAGCAGCCTCCTAAAAAAGGGGGCAATACAGTTTCTTTTTTTTTTTTTTTAAATTGGTCACACAAATCACTTATCAATATTTTTGACATACACCTTCGCAGAAGAGATGAAGTAAAATTTTCAAATTAGTAGCCCAATTTCAATAGGTATATGGGACAACATATTTGTATGTATTAAATACATTTTGGGGTACAATCATATGTAAGTTAAATATTACCCAACTTTCTCAGGCGGCCAATTTACATGGTTGGCCATCTAAATATGTTCCACTGTTTCTCTTTAAACCCTAACTGAGTGTTTCGTATTTTGCATTGGACTTCATCACTTATGTAATATATTTCTCTAAAAAAGCATGATGGGCTTGATTCGGTTAGGTCGGGCTAAGAGGAGTGTGTACAGCTTATAGGCTGTTGCATACACGGGGGCCTATTGGTCCGTTGTGATCCCTTTACATGCAAAGATGTTCCAAAGGCTATTGTTTAATGGCACATTGTCCTGTTAGTAAATCTATCAATGTTCTAATATTTTGTTTCAGTCATTGAGAAAATCTACTGGGATTCCTCTTTATTCTAGACATAACAAAGTCACTAATGGATATCCAGGAGTTATTGATTTGCTTTTCCATTGTTATCTATAACTTCTTGCTTTTAATCACGGCGATTGGGATGCGTGGACCCATAACTAATTGGCTGTTATTATCACTATTTGATGCTGAACCCTATACCTTGTCAGTTCATTTGGTATACTGTTCCCTTATATTTTGCTATTTCCACAGTATGTTATTCAGTACGCATTGGCATCTTCCCACTGCCTTGTATCTTATTTCCTCACTGGATAGTGCTTTAATAATAGCTTAGATGTCCATGAAAAATTTGATCTCTAACGAGCTCAGTTTTCTCCTCGTTTCCGTCGCTTTTTCAAGAGTAAATCCCAGCTTGAAATATGCTATTATCATTTGGCACTTAATATGCTTCCCTAACCTTTACATAAAACCCATCTCTCCTGTTGCTTCTTCCACTTTGGACCCATCAGTGGGAATCCCCTGTTCTCTGAGTAGAGACGTTTTTGTTAAAAAACTATTATAGGTGGTACGTAACGTAGTCAGTGGTCACACTATTTTGTGGTGCATTTTTCAGATAGATACATGGCCGTTGGTACTGTGCTTCCAAGAGCCCACTTCTTATAGTCGAAGTCTCTGGCCTGAAAGATTGAAAATAATTTTCAACCCTACAGTACAGGCTAAGTATCCATATCTTGGCCGGGATTTTAAGAAAGCTATCTTTTTACAGCTCTCCACCACACAATCGACCCGTAGTTAAGTATGGGACGAACGATCGCAGTGCACGTCCAATGGATAACTTGCGTTCGCATGCCCAAGTGTGCACCGAAGTTTTTTTTTTTGTGTGTGTAGAATGCACAAAGCGGTCTTTTCATTCTTTCCTCTGTGTTCCATTTCTAAAGTACCTTAGAACCAAGGATTACACCCAGATATTTAGCTTTTTTGAAAGTACCAGAGGAATTTTACTGCTTTTGCTTAGTTATCCGATACATGAATATTGGCGCAGGGTCATAGTCCCATAAGTCAAAAGTATGAAGTTGTAAATTTATTTAATATTTTTTTTTTTTTAATATTTGTTGAATTTAATAGAACTAAATAATAAGATTTTTCTCAATTCAACACCTCAACTCTCATGCGATAGACAACGTTCTTAAAGCACCATAAACCTTTCCTATAACACCGTTTATGTGATTATTCCAAGTGAGAGTTCTATTGAAGAGAACTCCGAGGTTGTATGAACTAGGGCTGGCAACGAGACCGAGACTAGTCTCGGTCTCGTCTCGGTCTCGGTCTCGTCAACGAGACGAGACTCCTTTCAAAGTGCCGAAGACGAGACCGAGACGAGAGCGAGACGAGACTGTATTTTTAGTACCGAAATTCGACGAGAGTCTCGCTGGTCTCGGCGGTCTTGGTGGTTTGGTTTCGGTTTTCGCTAGAAGAAAATTTTGTTTTTATTTAATTATTGTTTAGTATCTAATCATGTTCAATTTTTATAATATTCACAAGTTTTTTTCTGCGAAATATTATATGCACGTTAACATATCAAACCATATGTGTATGTACATAGTTATACCGAGATTGGCGCATTGCGAAAATCCAGAGAACAATATGTACGATTTATGTATGCGTTGCTTCTTTTGGGTGACATTTGGTAAGAAATATTGTCAAAACGTCAAAATAGGGTTCGTTTCCTAGCTGTCGAGCCATGAGCTGTCAAAATCCAATGAAGGATGGCTCCGATTTAAATGGATTAAAAAACCTCTACAAAAGTCAAATTTTACCTCAGAAAATTAGAATGTTTTCGATTTAATTTATTGCTCCGGAGAAAGTTGATTTTAAACTTTTTGGGTGACATTTGAGAAAAAAATAGTATCCAAATGTCAAGGTATAGTAAGTTGCATACCTGTCAAGTCATGAACTGTCAACATCCATCGAACGATCGCTCCGATTTAAGCGTATTAAAAGAAACTCACCCTCTATAAAATTCAAATTTTGAATCAAAAAAATGTTTGCTCCGGAAGAAGTTGATTTTAAGCCTCTTGTATGACATTTGGAAAAAAAATATTATGAAAACTTCAAAATATAGTTCGTTAACTACCTGCCAAGCCATGAACTGTCAAATTCATTGAAGGATTGCTCCGATTAAAATGGATTAAAAAAACTGTACAAAACTCAAATTTTATCTTGGAAATACGGCTCTTCGAAGGTGTCTGATAACGTTACTTCACATCCTATTTTTTACGTTATCACACACCTTTGACAACTAAATTAGCACAAGATGTAAGCCATTCGGAGCGCTTTCATACGCAACTAATAAAATTCAACTTAAAATCATAGTTTTCGATTTACACAAGAAAACTTACTCGTTTCAAGTAAAGTCTATGGCCTTAGCTTCATGGAACTACGAGTACGTACTGCAGAACAAAATTTCTAGTTTATGATTTGTTTAGCATAAGCAACGTACAAGGACATATCATTATTAGATTCATTCATAATTGACAAGCACAATAATGTTGCAAAAGACGTGTAGATGCCAAGTTTGACCGAATTCTTGAGATCCATATTGTACGTTGATTTTCACCAAGTTTCCCAAACTTGGGTTTTTTCTCTATGGGCTTTGACAGCTAAATGTGAAAATTTGTACCATTCGTACGATTTTTCACGCTACCAAACACTAAAATCGGAGCAATACTTCAATGGATTTTGACAGCTCATGGCTTGACAGGTAGGCAGCGAACTATATTTTGACGTTTTGATAATATTTTTTGAGGTAAAATTTGAATTTTGTAGAGGATTTTAATTCCATCTAAATCGGAGCGATGCTTTAATGGATTTTGACAGTTCATGACTTGACAGGTAGGCAACTTACTATAACTTGACATTTGGATAATATTTTTTTTCCAAATGTCACCCAAAAGGCTTAACATCACATTTTTAGGGAGCAATAAATTAAGTCGAAAAATTTTCGATTTTTTTGAGGAAAAATTTGAATTTTGTAGAGGTTTTTTAATCCTAAGCGATGCTTCAATGGATTTTGACAGTTCATGACTTGAAAGGTAGACAACTTAATATATTTTGACATTTGAGCAATATTTTGTTTTCGAAATTTCACCTAAAAGGTGTAAAATCAACTTTTTAGGGAGCAATATATTAAATCGAAAAATTTCGATTTTTTAAGGTAAAATTTGAATTTTGTAGAGGTTTTTTTAATTCATTTAAATCGGAAACATCCTTAAATGGTTTTTGACAGGTCGTGGCTTGACAAAACCGGTTAATTTATTTTTAAAAAATCGAGCAGGTACTCTTTTTTTTTAATATTTTATTTGTTTTTGCTATGAAAAATATTAACTTACACAATTCTTCCAAAATGTTATTTCCACTTAACTCAAAAGACAAAACAGACTCACGAGTTTGTTTCATACATTTTCCCGCATTTTTCTTACCGACGAACTGCTGAGATACCACAACCATACTCTATATTTGCAATCCGAAAAATGCGTCTTATCTTTATCTTACATCTTTTTACTACCAAAAAAACACGAAAGAAACCAAGACTAACGATGATACCAAGACCGAGACCGAGACCGAGACGAGACCGCACATTAAAATTTTCTCGAGAAAAAGGCGAGACCTAGGCCGAGACTAGACTTGGTTAGGCGAGACCTGGACCGAAACCGAGACGAGACTGAAATTTTTCGATTTTGACGAGACCGAGACGAGAATTACAAAAGTCTCGCCTGGTCTCGTCTCGTTGCCAGCCCTAGTATGAACAAACCCAACTGGACCATTCTAAATGACCCAACGCAGAACTCTGAATATACAGGACATTATCGGCAAACTTTTGAACATTTCTGTAGCAAAATAAGACTAGGAATATCATTTATGTAGGCTGAAAACAGAAGTGGTCATAGAATGGAGGGAAGTCAGAAACCTAAGTTTATAGACGGAGAGCCAAGGACAAAATTGATAACACGTCATTTCATTACGAAAATTTTTAGTATTAAAACATGGCCTAGATACCAAAAAGCACTTATCCGTTGGTGGGGTGGCCGTGTCGGAAGGGGGCTAAAGGGTCAAAAAATGTTAGGACAAAAGCGTGATTTCATTAAAACTGTAATTTGGTTTGCCGAAGCTAAAAATATTTTATGTAACATATAAAAAAGGCAGACACTTTGAGTGGTACGAAGATGGTGGCAGACAGCGGGGAAGGTCAAGAAAAGGGATTAATTACGTCATTTCATTAAAGTTGGAATAAAGGCTAAAATTTTTAAAATTTCATTGTAAATCCTGTAAATAAAAAGATAGGTTTTAGCAGTATGTTGGAAAAAGACAAAACGTTTGTTTCCCTTTTGTACAAGTGTTGTTGGTCTTCTAAAATCAAGAATGCCCCTAATCGCGATTTTGTTTCAATAAATAGGATTCGCTACTAAAACCAATATTTTTGCTTTGAAACGAACGATTACGGCTCTAATCTCTTTTCGTGACTGTGTTGCAGCTCTAAAAAAAAAAAACAAATCTTCAATTTTTTAATACATAATTTTTTCGTTTTTATTTTCTGATTCCGCCGCGGGAAAATTACTAAAACCACTTGAACTTTTTCAATATTTATTTCCAAGAAGTTTTTAACAATATTTTTATTTTTTAATATAGTCTTTTCATGTCAAATTAAACTTTTTGCAAATCAAATTAAACTTTATATAAATCAAATTCACGTTTTTGAATCATATCATAAATATGATCATAAAGTCTTAAATAAATTTGAATTAACATTTGTTGTAATGTCCAAAACATGTTATTATGCAATTATTTATTTATTATATATTTACATCGTTTGATATTTTTTTCTTAAAACTAATATCTGATTTCCAGAAACGGGAATTTGATTCGCAAACAGTTTAATTTGATTTACAAAAAAGTAAATTTGATTTGAAAAAGCTAATAAATATTAATTTATTTTTTCTGCCACAAAATAAAAATTAATTGACAAACAAAACAATGGAGAAACTTCAAAACAAATATTGTAGTATATGTAAGAATCTGTGTAGAAATCCGTTTTGAATCCGTCTCCGAAAAGAGATTCAATGCGGATCTGTTTTTCCAAAAAAAAAAAAATTGGTTTTAATTTGAAACGAATCCGATTTTCAGAATAAAATTGACGGCGGCGGATCGACGACAGATCGATGTTTTTATTGAAACGAAATCGACATTACTTCTTGATTCCTTTTTTATTTCTAGCCTTGTGTGTTAAGCTTTGTTTGTTTTTTTTCTTGATAATTTAAAAAAAATCCCGTTATTTTGGTTCACTTATGGCAGTAGTGTAAATACAAAAATTCTATCCTTTCCAATAAACGTTGGCAAAATGATGTCAACATTGAAATCTGCCATTCTTTTGGCAGAAATATTGGCAACTTTGCCACTCGTGTAAATTCGGCATAAGTATTAATCTCTTAGCCACTTTCGATAAGAATGATAGATTAGATGTCGGACCACATTTTGTTCCACAGCGATTTTTTGATACGGGTATAATTTTGCAAAATTTCAATTCAGATGGAATAGTACTTTTTGTGAAAATAAAATTTATGAGATAAGTTATGGCGGTGCAGTGTATCGAACCCAATGGAATTTGTCTTAATCGCAATTAAATTTTCAACAAAGTCCTCAGAAGAAACAGTTATAAAGTTGAAATAATATTAAGTGTTGGGGGATGACAATTTGAATTGTGGGTGTGGTGGGTACAGAGTTGTGGGTTGATGAACAGAAGATATTAATAGGTCGTTTAACTCATAACAATCAAGCTCCAAGCCCAATGATTTATGTTTTATTTTTATGCCTGGAAAGTGGAGTGTACTAATTTAAGAACATACGCATTTTTTATAAAAAATCTTTTAGACGTTTATGAGACATACATTTTTTTCTTAACGATTTTTTAACATTTTTATGGGAGGTACCGTTGTTTTTTATTTTAGAAAAAATAGTTTTTTTTGTTTACCTATTCAAGATAATGTCAAAAAAGCACCAAATACGAAATTTCGAAAAAATCGATTTTTTTTTTTAAATTTTGAATTTTCAAAAAAAAAATTAATTTCAAAAAAAAAAAAATTTTATGAAAAATTTTGGTTTACAAAAAAATTTGGTTTACGTAAAAAAATTCGAAAAAAAATCAAATTAACCGTTTCCAAGAAAATCGAAAACAAAAAAATGGTTCTACTAGAGGGACCAAAAATACAATTTTCTTGCAAAAAAAAAAACTGATCAAAAGGTACCCTTTCCCTTCATTAATGAACTGATTTTTTTTATAAAAATCGTTGGAGCCCTTTTTGAGAAAAATACGATTTTTGTTTGTGGCCAAACTAAAAACGTATTGCAGCTACTGTTATTTGTCGTCTTAAAAAAATGAAAAAAATGTGTGGGCATATTACCGAAAAAAGAGTATGTACCAAGTTTGAAGCAAATCCACCGAGTACCATTTAGGCTGCAGTCTCGAGGACAGACATCCATACGGAATTGAGGGACCCACTTTTTTGTTCTCTATGATCGTAATGTCATGGTTCATTGATTGTAAGAAACTAAAATGCATGACTGGATCGTACAAACTTACTCTTGTAGCTAACAACTTTATTGTTACGCTGTTGGTAGGTAGTTAGTCCATTATAGTTATACTATGTAGATTTAAAGCCCATGTAGGTAATATTACCTCGCTTCTTAGTATAATGAATTGTCGAATGCATGATTCAAGGAATAGTTAAATAGGTACCTACAAATTTATATTTAAATGGACTTTAATTATGTAAATTAGGAGGGTAATAATGTAAATATGTACAAGTACATACATGTATATAATGAAAGTGAATGGTGTATAGGTGTGAAGAAATCGTTTTTTAAACTTATTTAAACTGCCAAAACCATCACTTTAATCAGTTTTTCGGAAAAACGAAGAACGCCTTTAGATGCCACGGATCAATGAAAATTTTATAAAAAAAAGTATATCGCCAATTTAAGGACGGGTTTTGATGAAATCCTGTTTTTTTATTTTTCGTTTTTTGAAAACAAAATTCTTTTGAAATTTCGGTATTTTTTAGAGACTATTAATGTTCATGTGAATATAAAATTTAAAATTATTTTTTTTGAATAGTTTTAAAATTATTGATTTAAAAAAAAAAAAATTTAATAAATTATTTCAATTTAAAAAAAAAGTTATTCAAAATTTTGATATGCAAAAATAATTAAGCTACTTAGATCTTCTTAGATACAAAATTTGACAGAAATCCAATGTACCGTTACCGAGAAAGCCAAAAATTAAAAAAAAAACGTTATATGAAATGTACCGTTAATAGACTTTTCCTGTTAACTTGGTTCATATCAAATGATAGCTATTACGAACAAAAAAAAATCTCAAATTTTTTTATTAAAATCGTTTGAGCCGTTTTAGAGAAAAATAAGACTTTCCGTCAAGGTCATATGGCAAGTACCGTTATTTTTAGACCTAAAAATAAAATTTCAATTTCCCCTCTGCGGAATGCCGAAATAATCACACATACCAAATTTGAAGGCAAACGCTTAAGCCGTTTAGCCTGTAGCTCGTTATACATAGAGACGGACAGACTGACAGAGAGACATTTTTTGGCGATCACGTTTTTAGGCTTCTCTATGATCGTAATGTCGTGTTTGATTGTTAGATTTTTTTTTTGTACGATTGCATAACTTGCCTTATAGTACCTATAATCGCAAGTAAAAAATTAAAATAGTACCTATACTCGCAAGTAAAAATCCTCTATGGGTCAGATTCAAGAGCAGTCAAGTTCACATTACTAAAGTCACGATACTGAAAGTTCTTTGCAGGTCTCGCAGGTGAAAAATCAAATTGGAGTTTTATGACTTCGTGACGTGAAAAACCAGGTGCTGATAAAAGAAAATATCGGGAAGATTACTTGTATTACGCAAAAAATGGGTTGCATTATGAACATTAACGGTAAAGTTTGATTATCCTGTATTTAGGTGTATCCAAAAACAATTGTGACTTTATACCAATTTAAATCGCCTAAGATGCTTTTGTCGTCCTATTATTGAAATATTGTTATTGATATTTTATTCTAGTTGGTTAATAAAAAATCTTTCTTTCTAATTTATGTACCATAGTCTTAGTGATACCATACATTTTTGACTGATTATCCTTTGTTTCCTAAATAATCAAAAATCCGTAGTTATCTATAAAGTAAAAGTCTAAATTAAAACGTTTATTTATACGAGTAGTATGTATACTTTGCAAATTTCTCGAAGCAATAAAACATCAATGGAAACGTAACATATTTATGGCAGAACAAATATAATTTAAAGCCTTTTACTGTCTGCATTAGTCTTCATTTAAAAAAGAGCTAATTTGGGCAACCTTCAGACGAAAAAAAATATATTCTTCTATAATTTATTTTTCAATGGAAAAAGCATTTTGCTCACACATAGGTATATGATTTTTTTTACTAACTTCAAGGATAGAATCTATTAGCCCAGCCTTGAATAATAACCTCAAAGTATTTTAATAAACATTTTACAACTTAAAAGCCATACATACGGGTACTCGTACACCTCTGTGCACCTACCATGGGTAGGTAGGTGTCTGCCTTCTTAAACCATCAAAAGTTTCCAATAAAAAGCATTTGCTCCAACCACAAGCACTTTCTCCGTCTTTTACTTTTGGTGCTTTTAACATTTAATTCTGATTAAAAATAAAAAGAAGGAAACAGGTGCCTTTCGGAGGAAACTTTATGGTATATTGGCATCTTAAAGGAAAGTAGCTAAGGCTTCCGCACATCTCCTTCTAATGGTAATGGAGCATCACAGGACTTTCGTAAGGATCTATTTGGAAGATTATGTTCCAGTTGGCAGGTTTGAAAAACACATGTATGAGATTTCTTTCATTAAAAAAATAAAAAATAAAAATAAATGGAAAAGTTGTACGGTGTATCTAATATATACATACATATGCGTTGTACGTACTTAACTTACCTGAAATATCTCCTAAGTCGATGAAGCAACATCAGATATATTAACGAAGTTTTCGCAATTTCACTTACATTTGGGGAGTCTTCTCTTTTTGTTCAATTTCTACATTTTTTTTTTGTGGAATTAAAATCCCTCTTTACAATTTGTCGTTTGGGAAAGAACTTTAACGTTTCCGATTAAGGTGTTCCAAATTTAACGAAGGGAGTGTGTGTCTTGTTTTTTGTTCGAGTTACTTCGGGATAATTCTTTTTCTCCCATCATTTTGTTTCAAATTATTTTTTTTTATTATTTTAAAATTCTATATTGCATGTTGCCTTATCAAGTAGTCTAAATTTCAATTTAAGTCGTATTTTGCAGGGAGCTCCCTAGCTAGAGTACCTGCAGGTACCGCATATAAAACGTATAATCCTTATTGTGCTGAGTCGAACGGTCTTGTTCATTGAAATCAATGGCAATGACCGGTTAGCCGAGTTCTCAGCTTGTCAGCGAAAATTGCTATTTCATATTCTTACTTCAATAGTTGGTACGTAGGAATATGTGTCATTGTTTCTAATATAACACGGAGCATTCACGATTTTTCTGAGAACTTTGTTCTGGTAAGATTATAATGTTTGTCTATTGCTTGGTTCAGTACAAGCCCAGAGTTATATATATCATATGTCCATACAGATTTAAGCACTTGTTATATATGGGTAGTTTGGAATGCTTTCTAATTAGCCAATTTAGTTGTTTTTAAGTTCAACTCTTTTCTTTTTCACGTGAGTGTTTCATTGAAGCTTAGCATCCAATGTCATTCCAAGATAAACAAGATCGGCCCAAGAACACTTCCTTGGAGGACTGCAGAACTTATTTCCTTAAATCTCGAATATTCCCTACCTTGTTTAACTCGAAATAACCTATGTTCGAAGTAGGATTCAAGGATGTGATATACTTGATCCGGAAATACCTGTCGTAGTTTATACTTCAGGCCATCGTGCCAGACCTTATCGAAGGCTGGGAAAGTTCTTCGAAATGCGCTAGAATACACATTTCATCCAAAGACTTCTCAATTTTATAAGTTATTCTATAGACCTGATCAATTGTTGAGTGGTTTTTCGGGAAACCAAACTTCTGATTCGGCATAAAACGTTTTTCTGCAATTACGGGAAGCTCTGCCTTTGTTGTAAGAATTTGTCAAAAACCTTGGCGATCACCGGCAAGAGAGAAATCGATCTATAAGGTTTCTTTTCGTTTAGGGATTTTCGCGGTTTTGGAATCATTACTTCTGCAAGTTTCCATTGACTTGGAACGTATGAATGTCTTAATGCCGTATTCACGAGGAACAAACGATAGTAGTAGTTCTTTAATGACAGGATTATTTATTAAATCGTACCCAGGAGCATTATTATTTTTAATATTTTGAATTGTCTGGTAAAGCTGGGATAGTGAGACATTTCGAATAATAAGTTCTCAGAGAACGATTCAATCTCATCAAGTTCATTTTCGGATTGATGCCGTTTTTCGAGGAGTAATTCTTTTATTTCCGTAGAGATTTTGCTTGTGTATTTTACGGATTGACTGCTATTGGCCGTGGCGCGATAGTTGTGCGTTCACCTGTCAGCCTCATGGTCACAGGTTCGATCCCTGCCGTAGTCTATGTCATCTTATTTTTCCATTAAAAACCAATTCTAAAAATAAATGTCATACAATGATTTGCTGGTTTACTCATTACATGCTGTTTAACAACATGTGATTGAGTAAAACTAGTAATCCGATAAAATATGACAGAATAAAAAATAATACGAATTATAAGCAACATAGATAAAAAAGACACGGAAATTTCTCCGCATTAGTTCAGCCGCCATCCCTGGTGATAAAATCTGAGACAACAACCACCTACAGTCTCCGAACATCGCGCCACACATCTTTCCTATAATTCTTTCTCTTCCTTAACCTCACCCTCACGCTCGTGCTGTGTTGAAACATTTAAAGAGTAGTATAATCACTTGAGCGCGTGTAGATTATAAAAAAAAATGCAGCACTTTAATAAATTCATCGACTTCCTCTTGTAGCTCGAGCCAAGTTTTCAGTCTTTACAGTCTTCTCGGGACCTATTTCAGTTCCGTTGTCACCTAAATTATGGAGCTCTTTCTATTTTAAACTAATTTTTTTTAATATTAAAAAGTGTTTTTTTGGTATTAAATGTAACGATTAATAAATCGCCATTTGATGAAGTCAATTAAAGTCGTTTTAATAATCGTTACATTTAATATTAATAGACCTCACGGTGTTGATCATAAAAAAAATGTTAATTTTTAATTGTTGTTTTTTTCTAAAATGATTTTCGGTACCCATTTTATATTAAGCTGTGTGAGTATTTGAAAATATATTAAGAATTAAGTAGGACCTACAGAAAGGAAACAGAGTTAGCTAAAGAATTCCAGATTTGTGTAGTACCGTTACAAAAAAAAAAAAGATTCGGGATGTTACGCGGGACTTTTTCGGGGAAGGAATACAATAAGTTATTTTGCTAGATCATCGTTACACTTACTTAGATACCAGCCGGCACAGGTGTCCAGGGCAACGAAGAGGCAGGTTTCTATGGATAAATTGAGACAGTGGCGCCTAGAGATCCTCAACAAACGATAAACTCAAAGCAAACAAAAAAATAGGTCCTTCAAATCACTTTTCTTGATAAGCTGCTCTCAAATCTGAATAAAATCGCTAGGGGTTATTTTGGGAGGATAATTTTCGCTGTGGGTCCTTGACGAACTTCACGAACTCTTTGAAAAGAAAATCGAAGATCTTATTGCTTTTCTTAAATGCTACAAAGTGGCTCTAATGAAAACTCTAGTTTCGGTGTCGGCTTATACTTAATCGCCGAAGTCTGCTCTCTGCCAGCGGCTGAACGTAGTGCTTGGGTGTATTTTTTTTTCAAAAATCTTTTAAAAAATGAAATCTGAAAATTGTTCACTAATAGGTCTGTTCAATCCCTTTCAAGTACTGATAACCGCAGCTTTTTGCTAGGCTTGGTTGCCGAGATATTACCTTCCAAAGCAAATCACATACGATTGGGTTGGTAATATGGAAATAATCTTGGCTTGAAATATCTTGAGAACCAGAAGCTGCAGAAGCCGTTGGTTTTCAGCAGTGGGTAGGTATTCCATAGACCTTTCTTTTCGTGTATATATCGATGGGTTTGGGAAACATTTTTGAAAATGTAATTTTTTCCCCAAGGGCTTAGCCTTGATTTTTTTCAAAAATCTTTAAAAAAAATGAAATCAAAAAATTGGACACCAACAGAAAGGTTTGTTCAATCCCTTTCAAGTACTAAAAATTGAAACGATCAAAACTGGTCCCAAACACACAGAGCAAGCAGAACAGTTATCTAGGTAAGATGGTATCTTCAGCCGGGGACATTCAAATATGCGCGCAGGGACTTCGAGTCCCCGAGTGCAGATGAAGGTACCTGATGCGGAAAAAAATTTAGAGATTCAAATGATCTCGACTCTTTCTTCTTCACAACCTACACTTAAACCAGGGATCTAAAATAAATATTCTGGATGTATGAAATAAAAATTTGACATTGAAAAATCAAAAGTGAATTTACAAGAAAGTGGTAAATCAAATAAAATATTTTTTTTTAACAAAGAATTTTATATATCTTATAACCTTCATTTTGGTACCAAAACGACATCAGTTTTATTTGTTTAAGTGCCTCAGAATTGATAGTCAAAGTTTTCAATGAAAGCTTAATGGTTCATTGAAATAAACGGAATCCAACACACAATAGAAATTGTTTCTATACCATTCCAGATCAAAATAGATCAACTCTTCGATTGCGGAGTCCTCCGTGCACTCAAGCCGTCTTCCACGTAAGAAACAGACAATACTGAACTCCTTGGAAGCCACTTGTTTGTTTTCGACTACTGATGTTTTCTTCAGAATTCGGCCTAATTTTTTGTTTATAAATTACACGCGCTCAAGGGATTATACTATCCTTTAAATGTTACCACACAACGCAGGCGTGAGTTAAGGAAGAGAAAGAAGGATAGGGAAGATGTCTTTAAGTTCGACCATTACATTTTCGAGATGTATATGTTCCGAGAAAGCTATGGCTTCTGGATTAGGTTAAATGTAAGCACACAGTTTTTTCTTATTTTCTGCAGCTGGAATCTTTAAAATTACAATTTTTTCGGTGGCCATCTTTAATAGAAATTTAGCTTACTGTTAAAGAGGAACATACCATCGTCCCTTTTTATCAACTTTGACTATCAGTGAGCTTATCATTTGATATAGAATTTTGCACTCTCGACATTTATCTAGGTAGTCGTATTCAAGACATTTTATGTCCTTACTCAAGTTAAAGGTAATCTTCATTTAACCATCAATGATGTCTTTAACGAGGTGCTTAATGCGTACTAAATTTCAAATAAATCAGACGCCTAATTTAATCCTCTGACTCTCCAATGTATAGCTCCAATTTTATGACAACAATCAAAGCGATCACCACAAGCAACAAGTTTTATTTTCATTCATCATCAATTTCAACAGAATCATGACTACTCCATTCCGCTCCTTGGCTTTATTACGTTTTTTTGATATCTTTGACAAAGACAAATGTCTATTGATATCTGGAAATAAACCTCGCCGCATATTTCTGTTTGAAGGAACGGTTTATTTATATACATTCATTACATTGTGATTTCTGTGTGTTTTTCCAATAACAAGCAACACGAAAATCCGGAAGGAAATGAATAGATATATATTTCAAAAGAAGGTCCTTTCAGGATAAAACTGAAGCAGCGAAGAAGCCTGAATTTATGGTTGCGAAAGCTAAGTTAGTATATTTGTTATTGTTTTATCTACTCAGGAAATAAATGTTGAAGTTAGGGAAGATAGCCACCTAAATGTAGATACACCACCATTCCGCCAATTTTTTTTTTAATGGCAAAGCCACATAACATCAGTTTTTCTAACATGCTTTTAGAAACATACATAATTTACAAAAAAAAAACCTGTACTCCAATACCAAAAAATTGTTCGTATTTTGTGTATGGCAACCTTCGCAGCGCAACGTCCGCCATGCCTCTTCCGTCTTTTTTAAGATGCCAAACATAAAGTTTCCTCGGAAGGCACCTGCTGTTTGATTTTTGATTTTTTTTTGTACTTTTCTTTAATAAGAATTAAATGATAAAAGCATCAGTGGTAAAAGGGGAAGGGGGACTTTTCGTGGAAGCATTAGATAATTGAGGGAGGTAGACGAAGCTGTATATCGAGTCACATACATAGGTAAATATATGGCCTTCGAGTCGTAAAATGTTTACTTAAATATTTTGCTGGTATTATTGCGACCTTGGAGCTAATACAGAAAATGTTTTTATTTTTTTTTACAAGCAACATGATTTTAATTGTGTTCTTATTTGAAGAATTGTTTATATGTCTTGAATGGCATTCGCTGTTGGTGGAAAACCTGAGTCTACAGTCCAATGTACGACTGTGGATCACCCGTTGTCATGTTGCCAAGGGTATTGTTTTTGGGTTGTGGGTAGGGGTGGAGCCTAAATACCATTTTCCCTAACCAATCTTCTTTTGCTGGTTTAATCTGTTTCACGCTCAACACTTACCTTAGGTGGCGCCACAGTCTGGTGTTAGCCAGTGGCTCAACCAATAAGTTTCATGTAGCCAGCTCGGTCCCTAAGTAGCTAACTCTAGTTTCGAACGACACAAATCCCTGGAGAATTCTTCCCTCAAAACACCCGACAGCGTTTTCAATCACACTTTTGAGCGTCCATACCTCAGGACCATATAGAAAGAAAGAGATGGTTATTGTCTCAAAAAAACAACAGTTCTTCGTGAGAGGGCTTTGGTTCTCTATTGCTCTTAGATTGGCAATATAGGTATTACTCATCTAATTTTAGGACTGTGATGTTCCTATTACTATAATGTAGCTATCTCTGTACTTGACAGTGCGTCCGAAGTAAGAATCAATGATAAACTGATGAGCCTTCCTAGAAGGGGGAGAGACATATAACATTTCTACGTTGTTCTAGAGAAATATTTCCATTATAATTGTATCGCCTATCATTCGATTCAAATGAGTTTGGAGAGCTCTTGCAAGTGTGAGAGTTGTTCTCCAGCTTTGAAAGAATGACGACTTTATAGATCAGAAGGGGAGAAGAATTTTAGGCATTTTCAGAAAGCCCAAACACTTGCAGCGTTTTTGGCGAAATTGAATAGTGGTCATGCCACAAGAGGTGATTAGTGATACACATACCAAGGATTGAAAGCTTATGGGTTTATTCAGTGCAAGTGCCGCTCATAACGGCACGAGGAGTGGGATCTGCTTTAACCTCAGAAGACATCATCGAGTTTTTGAAGCACGGCTCTTATTCCCCATTGTACAATGCTGTCGAGATCAGAATTTAATGAGCTTATCATACGCTAACGTTGCACTGCCACGTCCGTAGAACAAGGAGGTGAATCTGCGAACGAATATTAAAAGATACTATCGTCAGCAACACAATTAAGTGGATTAGAAGTTCCAGATAAGAGATCAATAATGGAAATGTGGAAAAGAGTTTGAGACAATACGGAGCCCTGGCGTACACCAGCATTTATTTTGTAAATATCAGAATTGAAACCGTCCAATACAACTTGTATTGATATCGATCCGATATCGATATCATCGATATCAAGTGCACGCATTTTCGATAAGAGAGCTTGATGCCAAACTCTATCAAATGCTTTTGAAATATCAAGTGCAATAATCTTACTTTCTTTAAAACGATGTAAAGATTTGTTCCACTGTTGGGTGAGATATAGCATCAGATCACCAGTGGACATAATGGTATGGAAGTCATACTGCCGGTCATTAAGCAGCTTTCTTTTTTCAAGCTGATAATTAATAGGAAAAAAAAGGGAGGTAGGTGCAATTAGAAGGTAGTTAGAGGGCGAAGAAGATTCGCTTTTTTTAGGCTCGACAAATGCTATTTTACATCCACTCGGGAAGGTACCAGTAGAGTAGGACAGACGGAAAAGCTTACGCAGTGGTTTTGCCAAAGTGGAAGAACACCTCTTCGGAACGATTTCAGGGATACTTTCCGGACGAGTGCGAAAGAAGATTAATTCCATGAAATTATTTACGTTCTCAAGTATTGGAAGAGTCATAACACTTTCTAGCAGCGACAAATTAACAGTGAAATGTGCTGATGCAAGCAAATTGTCTTTTTCACGTGAACTGACAAAAAAGGGGTGCCATTAAAGACGAACATTGGAACCAAAGACAAAGCTGAATCTCGAATGTTTTTTTTTTACAAATAACCAAAAATGTTTACTACCATTGGAACATTGTAGTATGTTTTGCCTTAATTATTGGTCTCTAAATGTGAACGTTGCGAGCCGTTCTTACTTCTTGAAACTTATTTCGGTTTTCCTCAGTGGCGTTGGCTTTATAATTCCGGAATTTTACTTCTCTAACCCTAATCACTTCTTTACAGCTCAAATCAAAACATGCATTTTCTTCAGGATGCAATTTTTCACATTCTCTAAAGAATTAAATTTCTTATCATATCTTCGATGGAGTCTACGTCACTTCCGAAGAAGCATAGGACCAGCTTAAGTTCCTGAAGAATATGTTGAGAGCGTCCCAGCTGGCTTTATCATATTGCCAAAAGGTTCCGTTAAATCTATCTTTGTCGATTCTGTTTCTATACTCACAAAGACGTAATTGTTTAAAACCTTTTTGATACCAAAAGTATCGTTGAATATTTGCCGGACTTTATAGAATAGCGGGCGTTCTCTAAAGTGGAATGTTAAAACTAGCCATTCTTCAGTTCCAGGTCTTTTTCTTAGACCTGCTTTAATGTAAATAGTGGACTTCCCTGTCCTAAAGGGTGCTGGTTCATATTCCTAACTGAAGTCATCTCCAGCCGCTTTGAATAGCTCGACAACTAGGCCATCTGCTCCAACACTATGACTGTCTCTGTTTCATCAGTTCATTAGTCTATCTACATCGTCCAGGTTGAATAGTAACATCTGCCTGACAGCGAAATTCGATTCGTCATCATCCTATTTGTTTCCTTCTAAAAAGCCTTTGTCAGTTGCTGCTCTTAGCGCTCGTGAGCAGTTCTGTTCCTTCTATGCTGTGCCACGTTATATGTTTCTTGATTAACTGCGTCCATTTTACCGGCATTCCTCGTCAAACCAGGGGTTTTGTTCTGTAATGTCAAAGTCGCCATTGCTTATGGATGACGTTCTTCTAAAGAGGTTACTAGGACTATATTCTGCGATTGCTACCACCTATCGTTGATCTTCATCACAGTTTTACGGCTGTGGTCGGGAAATCAGCTGATATATCTTTGTTAGAAAGGGGTAACCAATGTTAACCCATCGGAACGACAAATTTTTCACATAACCCTATCGCACTGAACTGAAGCTATTGATACAATTTGAAAACAAAAATAACTTGTACATACCTTCATTCTAACTCAAGCACAGGTAAAAAAAAAAACACCACAACCCTCTAAATATGTCTGACTTATGTACCTATACATGCTCGTACATCTAAGTTAACTGTGTGCGAACGCAATTTCCTATAAAACATTTCCCCGGGAAATTCCCTTCGTACCACATTTATAGGTACATGCTTTGAAAGCTATTGCAAACAATTTATACGGTTATTGCTTTCGCTTTCGTCTAAAGTTGGGTCTATACAGTTAAATACTCATACCAAACCTAAGAATGTAATGAATTTACCTGAGGGTCCATAAAGCACTCCTCAATACGGTTACTTTCCCTTTTAGATACTTGCAATTCACAATAAATCATTAAAGCACGTTCATACTTCCTCATACTTATATATGTTGCTCTTGGTATGTGATAAAACTCCAGTTTGGTGCTGACAGTTAAATTTCCCTTGTGCATATTATTCTTCTTTATAGTCCTTGTTGCAAAGGCAGCTTTTTTGATTGTAGAAGGTGGCAGGCTGCGGGCTGCGTGGTATCGCGATGTTTACAATTCTTGCCTATGCTGTTAGTTAATTGTACATACGCTTTAACTTGATTGCATAACAAATGGCTTTTTGTTTAATTTCCTACAAACAAAAAAACAAAATGACTGAGTGAATTTGCTTCCGCTGCTACAGTGTGTGCTCTAGTAGTCGGTAGCTACACTCCCACCCTCTAACACCATCCACTCGCCGCACACAACGCCCCTTTGATGTATAAAATGGTGTGTATACCGCTCGCGGGGAAACCGTTTTAGATTTAGAAACACCAGTTTCGTCTGCGCGCTTTTGTAATATACTGTATGTCGTATAAGTTCAAGTTTGTATACTTTGGGTAAATTAAATTCATGTCAACGGCGGCATACTTCCTCTATTCCGCCGTACTACTCCTCGTTGTCGCTGAAATCGTTAACAATGCCGTGGTTGTTCAGACATCCTGGAGTAAGATATTTCCTAACTATGTTAGGGCCGTTTATGTCATATTAATGAAATACACATTAGCTACACTGTGAGGGGGGTTGCCTGCTTGGTTTTCATTATATTCAACAAAATGACAGAATTTAAATAGGTATTTAAACAACTTATGCATTCAAAAGGAACAAAAGGACTGCTGAGAAAACCCAAAAGAAGGAAAAGTCAATTACAAGGTTATGTATAATATATGTACTTATGTTCTTTTTTTTTTTTTTAATATTATTAAAGTTGGTGTGATTTCTTTGTACTTTTTTTCGTAATTAGCGCGTACGAAAGGGGTTGGTACTACCCTTAATGTGATTAAGACAGTTGCGAGCTCCGGGGGTAAAATAGGGAAGGCCTTAATGGGAGGTGCATCAGCTTTGAAGTTCTGAGTATACAAAATACGAGGGAAAGTAGAGCCAAGCAAAACATTCCACATTCATGTAGTATACGGCTTAAGAATAAATCTCTGTATTTAGATTAATACTTTATTTCAATTCGTTAAATCCTAACGTGAGCAATATGTTTATAAATAAATACTTAAAATTACTTAACACTAAATTTCCAAGCTATTGTAAAACAATGTTTTGAATTTTGAATTTTTAAAATTGTCATTTGGCGAAGCCACTATAAAATAAAATTTATTATTTTGATTGATATAATTGATTGAGAGAGCTATGAGCACCATAGTTCGATCTACTAAAAATTTGATTCAGTGGTCTTTGAAGTCGTATACTTGAGCGACTAAAACTAAAGTTAAGACGATGAGGAACCGATGGTGATGATACTGCTTCATTTATTATTGCTGCGATAAAACAAAATTGTAAATATTTTCTATGATTTGCCAAGGAAGGAAGGTTAATTAAAGCAAGTCTTTGAGAATAAGGGGACAGAGGGTTTCCACGGAACCAAGGAAGAAAACGGAGACAAAAGCGCAAGAACCTCCTCTGAATTGCTTCAAATCTCATTATATGTACAGAATAATAAGGTGCCCACACTACACAGGCATACTCAAGAATTGGTCTCACAAATGAAACAAAAAGTAGTTTGAGAACATAAGGGTCACGGAAATCGCGGCCAAATCTCTTAATGAAACCAAGGATTCTATTTGCTTTTCTAACTACAAAACTAATATACTAATATGGTCAGTAAATGTAAGTTCCGAATCTAATCAACTCCCAAGTCAGAAAAAACAGATACTCTACTTAAAGAACAACAATCAAACATATACTCAAAAACAATTGGAATTTTCTTGCGTGTAAAACTCGTGGTTTTACATTTGTCAACATTTAAAACGAGACCATTAATATTGCACCATTGCCTAAATAATTTTAAGTCATCTTGCAAAAGTAGACAGTCAGATTTAGAATTAATTCTTTTGAAAAGTTTAATGTCATCAGCATATATAAGGACAGACGATTTATTTATGATCGAAATCAAGTCATTTATAAATAAAATGAATAAAATTGGACCTAAATGACTGCCCTGGGGGACACCAGAATTCACTACAAACGGAGTCGAACATTCATTACGAAATATTACTTCATATTGTCTATTTTCTAAGTACGATGAAATCCAATTTAAGAAATTGTCGTTAAAACCATGACGAAACAATTTAAAAATTAGTGTTTTATGACACAACTTGTCAAATGCTTTACTAAAGTCAGTAAATATAAAATCTACTTGTTCATATTTTTCAAAAACATCTAAGCAAAAGTACTTAAAATT
The DNA here is from genome assembly GCA_910595825.1 of Philhelius pedissequus. NCBI lineage: Eukaryota > Metazoa > Arthropoda > Insecta > Diptera > Syrphidae > Philhelius > Philhelius pedissequus. The sequence continues at coordinate 209,196,180 of OU343161.1, read as the reverse complement.
AAACAGATTGGTAACAGTAGAACGCTTTTTCACAAAACCATGCTGGTTATCACAAATAATTGAACTACAATGAAAGGAAAGGACACTACATACGATTGACTCAAATAGTTTGGGTATTACGGATAGCTTAGCAATAGGTCTATAGTTCATTATTTCATTTTTTTGACCTTTTTGGTACCTTATTGGTACAATAAATGAGCTTTTCAAAATAGTTGGAAAAAGGGAACTTTTTAAAGACTTGTTAAAGAGAACACTTAAAGGGTACGATAAATAATAAACGCATTTTTTTTAAAATAGAGGATGGCACACGATCAGGACCAGGACGAAAACACTCATCCAGTTTCAGTATGTATTGTGCAATGGTTTGTTCACTTATTTCAAAATTAATATCATTTAAATGCTGAAAGTTTAAAACTGAAGAAGAAGAGTAAGAAGGGTTTATAGTGTTTGAATCATCAAACGCTTCTCTGAAATAGCTTGCAAACATGTTTGCAATAACTTTTGGTTCATGACTAGATGATGACGGATTTGACATAGAGTTATGGTACCCAAAAGTTTTTTTCTTACAATTGACAAACTTCCAGAAATTATTTGGATTAGATTTAAGATCAGCTTCCATTTTATGAATATACTCATCATATAAAGAGTTTAAATACGAGAGTTATTAAATAATTGTTTAAGGATAAGGAACGTTCTATAATCATCATCAGATCTTGTTTGATTATATTTCACCCAAGCTTTGTTGCTTTTATTTTTTAAGTTTTTGAGATGCGAATCGAACCATGGTGGTACATGCGAGTTTTTACGAGATTTTTTAAATGAAATTGTTTTACTGAAACAGCCAAAGAGGGTATTATAAAAAACATTACACATATCATCAATATTCAAATTTAAAAATAATTGGTTCCAGTCTTTGGTACATAATAAATCGAACAAATTTATAAAATTACACTTACTAAAGTTAAATTCAAGTTTGTCAGAAGATTAATTATTAATTGGAGAAGCCATATTTAAATTAAGTGCAATAACTAATGCAGGATGATGTCGATCTTCTTCTATAAGTTTAACAGCAGAAGCTGTTACTGCAGTTTCAGTCCGTACTGTGTCGGAGAAAAATACTAAATCGCGAGTTCTTCCCAAACGATTCTTCACTGCATTAAACTGGCTAAGACCACACGAAGACATACAATCTATTATTGTAAGCTCATTTGAGCTAGATGCGTTTATTGGAACGTAAAAGTTGTCGTCATCAATTTGTATCCAGTTTATATTCGATAGGTTGAAGTCGCCTACAATCAAAATATCATCTTCTGGCTCCAAAAGCGCATATACTTTCCATACAGTCGTTAAATTTTGAAACTTTGTACTTGAATAGGTGCCCGAAGTTTGGTTGAAACAAATTCGGTTGAATGCAATTTGCATGCATAATGCCAAAATATTGATCCTTTTTAATTAAAACCCAATAGCACTATCCTGGACCTAGAATAATCGAACTGTAAGAATAATGTAACGCGCATTATAGCTGTCTTTTTAACTTGTCTTGGGATATAGGCAAGTTTTGCATTCGTAAAAAAAAATCGAACCAGATATTTTGATCAAACTTGACATGACGATGATAGACGACACGAAAAAAGTGGGTCCCTGTCTATCTTTTTGTCCGCGAGTATACAACCTAAATAGGTGGATGGACTTACTTCAAACTTTTGGCAGATATTGTTTTTGTGTAATATACGTTTTTTTTTTAATTTTGTATGCCAAAATTAACACTACCTGCCATATATTTTTTTTGGCCGAAAATAAATTTTATATTTCTCACAAACGGTTCCAACGATTTTTATAAAAAAAATAAAATGCACGACTTACATGTAGATAACCATTGAGTTTAGTTAGTTAGGTGTAGTTATCCTATGCAGATTTAAAACCTATGTAGCTAAGATTAACTTGATTCTTAGTATAATGAATTGTGGAATGGATGATTCAAGGAATAGTTACATATGTAGGTACCTACCTACAAATGTATATTTAAATCTAAGTTATGGATTTTAATTATGTCAGTTATTAGAGTAAAATGTATCAACATATATATACATTTCGATGGAACCTAAGTATGTAAACATGTATATATATATAATAATGAAAATGAAGGATGTAGGCTGTTAGGTAGTTATATGCATTTAACTTTATAATTTAGGTGCAATATGCATACATAAGATTCATATGAATTTTAAAGACACATAATATGTATATATAAATATATGAGGGCCTGCATTTTATTTATTATTCAGTAACGTACGCGAAAATTCGCAAAAAGTCAATAATAATAAGGTAGAAATAAATGGATAATACACATAATTAAATGTTTTTATATTGCTTAGTCTTTATAATTTGATCTTTGAGGGAAAACAAAGATGCCGTTTGAATTCGTGGATAAATAAGAATATATCAAAAAAAAATTTCAAAAATCACTGGAGCGGTTTTTTAAAAATTAATGTTGCATGTATACAATTTTTAAACATTTTTTGAAAAAAAAAATTTTAAACGCCATTTGGAAGATATTATATATAAAATTAGACATATATATAATATTAGACATATAAAATTCAATTTTCAAAAAAACTCTATGATTGGTTTTTGAAAAATCGATTTTTCAAAAAAAAAAAATTTATTTATTTCTTAAAAAGCGAAAAACTTCCTTTTTCAACATTTTGGTATGCAGTTTTATTATTAATCTTGGGGAGCATTTTTTTTAAAAACATATTTTAATCGGTTTATCCAATGTTGAGAAAGTCGAAAATATGAAAAGTGGTTCTATGGGAATTACAGTTAATAAGTATGAAAAAAAAATTATTTTTATACTTGAAAGTAGACTGTACTAATTTAAGATCACACACATTCTTTTATAAAATTTTTTGGAGCCGTTTTCGAGAAATACATTTTTTTCTTAACCGTTTTTTTAAAACATTTGTATGTGAGGCACCGTTGTTTTTCATTTTAGGAATATAGCTTTTTTAACTTTCCAAAATAATGTCAATAAACTACCAAATACGAAGTTTTGACAAAATCCATTAAGTCGTTTTCGAAATTTTGAGTTTTAAAAAAAAATATTTTTTTTTAATTTCCAAAAAAAATTTTGGCTAACAATAGGTTTTAAGCTTTTTAGGAGTTTCTGCGCAAAAAAAAATCAAAATAAATTAATTAACCGTTTCCCATAAAATCGAAAAAACAAAAAAATGGTACTACTAGAGGTACCAAAAATAACAATTTTTTTTCCAAAAAAAAATTTACCAAAATGTTGCTTTTCCCTTTATTAATGCACTCATTTTTTTTAAATAAAAATCGTTGGAGCCGTTTCTGAGAAAAATCAGATTTTTTTTGGCCCCAAAAATATATATTGGAATTACTGTCATTTGTCGCCTTAAAAAAAAAAATGAAAAAAATGTATTACCGAAAACACAATATCTACAAAGTTTGAAGCAAATCTATCCAACCGTTTAGGCTGTAGACTGGAAGACAGACGGATTTGATAGACCAACTTTTTGGGTGTTCTCTACGATCGTAATGTCATGTTTGATTGTTAGAATTTTTTTTTTAAACGAATCCATAACTTTCCTTATAAATTATAATCGCAAGTAAAAAATCAGTTCATCAATGAAGGGAAAAGGTACTCTTTGGAAATTTTGTTTTTGGAGAAAAATTGTTATTTCTATTTTAGATTTTCTTGAAAACGTTTCATTTAATTTTTTTTATAATGATTTACGGAGACGCTCCTTAAAAATTTAAACATTATTTTAAAGCAATTTTTGTTTTTGAAATTAAACTCAATATACATACATATGTACATATATGTATTTCGAAAAGCACGAAATCGATTTTTTTCCAAACTGCGAATGTATGGTTTTTGACATTATCTTGAATAATTAAAACAAAATATTTTTTTCTAAAACCAAAAACGACGGTAGGTATCTCCCATACAAAAACCCGTTAAGAAAAAAAAGTTTTCTCAAAAACGTCTCCAGGAATTATGATAATTTTTGTTTTGAAAAATCCATTTTTCAACAAGGATTTACAGAATTTTTTTGAAATTAAAAGTTTGTTATTAATAATATCTTTAAATTGGCATTTCAAATTTTTCCCTAAAAAGGTTTTCAAAATCTTATACATACGAACATAATATTTTTTAAAAATAAGAATTCAAATGGCATTTTTTTTCCCTCAAAGTAATAGTTTAAGTTAAATAATCTAAATCATCATATTTTGTTTTTCAAGTGAATAAACTTTCATTAATTTACAAATTTAGAAAACAAATCGATTTTTTTTTTTTTTTTTTTTTATAATCTACGCGCGCTCAAGGGAGTATGAATACCCTTTATATGTTTCAACACAGCGCGGGCGTGGGGTGAGGTTAAGGAAGAGAAAGAATGATAGGAAAGATGTGTGGCGCGATATTCGGAGACTTAGGTGGTTGGTGTCTCAGATTTTATCTCCAGGGATGGCGGCTGAACTAATGCGGAGAAATTTCCGTGTCTTATTTATAGATGTCCCTTATAATTCGCATTAATTTTTTAATTCTCTTTGTCATATTTTATCGGTATACTAGTTTTACTCAATCACATGTTGTTAGTTCTATGCCTAAACAGCATGTAATGAGTAAACCAGCAACTTATTGTATGACATTTATTTTTAGAATTGGTTTTTAATGGAAAAATAAGAAGACATAGACTACGGCAGGAATCGAACCTGTGACCATGAGGTTGACAGGCGAACACACAACTATCGCGCCACTGCCACCCCATTTTATATGAAAATGACAACAAAATATCTGTTACAAGTAAAAGTCACAAAAATATGACTATCACATGTGACAATCACCTTACGCAGACCAAATTTATTTTTTGTGACTGTCGACTATCAAAAATCACCTTAACCGATTCCATCCCCGATTTTCTATAAGTCTCACCGTTGTCAGTCAGATTGATAAAAATAATGAAAAATAGATTAGCCCTGCTTTATATAGGTTTTTTACAATAATTATACAGGGTATCCGTCGGGAAGGTATAATACTTTATTTTGCTGCCATTTTGGTAAACATTAGTCTTGACAGTTCATACTTTACAGTCGTAAAGTAGACACGTGGCAAATGTATTATGGAAAAATATTCGATAAACCAACGTGTTTTAATCATTAAAACATTTTATCAAAATCAAAATTACTGTGACGATGAGAAAGTTACGTAAAGTTTTTGGGAGAAACAACGTGCCAACAAAACGCACTATTTATCGTGTAGTGAATGATTTCGAAGAAAGAGGAGCTGTATGTGATAGGTCCAAGCATAGACCACAACGTACTGCAAGATCGTTTGAAAACATCACTGCTGCTTAAGGAAGTGTTCAAAACAATCTATCAACCTCAATTCGACGCCGTGCTCATGAGCTTGGTCTTCAAAGAAAAAATTTGTCCACAATTTTGCTAAGGGTTTGCATTTGTTTCCATTTAAGATTCCGTTGACACAAGAGCTTCTTCCACAAGGCCATTTATGCCGCCGTACATATGCCAATAGGATGTTACAGCTAGCCAATGACAACCCCGATTTTCATGAAAAAATAATAATGAGTGACGAGGCACATTTTCATTTGAATGGATATGTGAATAAACAGAATAGTCAGTTCTGGGCAATGGAAAACCCTTGAATTGTTCATCAGTCACCTTTGCATCCATTAAGAGTCTAGTCTGCAATTTGGTCAGGAAGAACCATTGGACCCTACTTCTTTGAAAATGAAAATGGCGTAACGGTAACTATGAATGGGGAGCGATATCGTGATATGAATGAAAACTTTTTAATGCCACAACTGCATGCATTGGGCTTGATTAACATGTGGTATCAACAAGACGGTGCCATATCGCATACAGCCGGGATTTCAATGGAATTACTGCGAGACCTCTCTCCACAACAAGTTATTTCAAGAAATGGTGATGTTGATTGGCCTCCACGCTCGCCTGATTTGACTGCTGCGGACTTCTTTTTGAGGGGATATCTGAAAAGCAAGGTTTATATAAACAAACCGGAAACGCTTGAGCTACTCAAACAAAATATTCGTAATGAAATTAATGAAATACCGCGTGAAATGTGTGAGAATGTAGTGAAAAATGTGCTCAGAAGGGCTCGCATTTGTGAGACTAACAGAGGGGGACATTTACCTGATATTGTATTCCATGCATAATTGCCGACATTAAATAAAACACTTATCAATATAAGATCCATTCTTTTTCATTTAATCAAAAATTATAAACAAACAAAGTAGTATACCTTCCCGGTGGACACCCTCTATTTAATTTAGAAAATAGGAAATTTTATGAAGAAACAAATATTTCCAAAATAATGAAGAATTTATTTTAAGAAGCTAATTCGGAGTTCTGAGTCCTCCCTTCTTACATTATATATATGTACATACCCAAGCTTCGTAAATGCACCAACATCGACGTATCTGCAATGGCAAAAAAGTAGCTCGACCGCTGGACGAAGTGCTGGCTACAAAAGCAGGGTTATCAATTTAAGACTGTATATTTTCTAAGCAAGAAGATTTGGCAGTAGAGGTACGCGCGCCGCAAAGCTGTCTTCTATCTCTTCTTTTCTGGAATCTGGTAGCAAACGAGCTATTGATGGGTCTGGTAGCCGAGAGTTACAGAGTGGTTGCTTATGCGGATGATGTTGTCATTGTCATATCAGGAAAGTACCCCAACTCCCTAAAAGAACTCCTAAAAATCGCTTTAAATAAGCCAACAAATTGGGCCGAAAGGTGTGACCTACGAGAGAACCATCAGAAAACGAAACTTGTCCTATTCTCTAGAAAATACACATGGATCCTCCTACTATCAAGGATATTCCACCAGCTATCTCTGGTCTTATTTGAGATTTAAAAAAATTGGAAACCTGATTTTAAAAACTACAGTTACACTCTTCTCATTCAAAAAGCTATAGGGAATATATGGGATCTTTAACCTCATATTACTCACTGCCCATATACTTCGATAATCAGGCCGATTTTTACATATGACGTAGCAGTATGTTGGACCGCTCTAGAAGCGAACCATTAAGAACAACTCCCTCTGCTAGATATTTTTCTCCACCTATTACAAATCGATATTTTCAGCAAACAGATACGGCAGGGAGCACAGCCGCCCACCTAAAAGATTCTTCACAATGGACCAATAATGATATGTGCCATTTTATTATTCTGAACTTGTTCGAATCATTTCCAAATCACATTGATTACACCATCCCTAAGCCAGAATTCCGCAAAAACTTCCTCCCGATGATTTGTATCTAATTTTGATAAAACCATTTAGGTAAAGGGTTTTTGTTTAAATCCTCTTCCTATATTGAAGCATATTATTTCTCCTACAAATACGTTAACCAGGTTTTTATAAAACTGATTTTATTAACGACAAGACAGTTTGGAGACCATGCAAAATCAGAGAATGTGCCAGTAAAATCAAAATCACAGCTGGGGCACCTAGTAATAAATTCCGAACAAACTAGTTCCTATGTAAACGCAAGACATCATTGGCGGATGTATTGGACACTGGCTTACAACTCTTTCTAAATGCCATGCACTTGTAAGAGTGAGAACATTTTGCTTACTCATCTACGTTTTCTCTGGCTCTAGGATGCACTCCGTTAGCTTTCAAAGACAGCCAGTTCAGCGGACATCGAATTTTATTTCGATAAGAGTTCACAGTTGCTGTTGAATAACATGGTTGGATTAATTTTCACTCCCTGTATCATTCAAAATCTTGGCACAGTGTAGATGCTTGAGCTGCGAATTTCGATCCAATTGAGCGAGGACCTGCCCCCTTATAAAAAATTCACATACTACCAAACCAAAACCAGGAAAAGGTCCTGGTTTCATAATAGAGTGTGATGAACTGCATAAGAACTCCTATTATCCCGGGGGGGGGGGGGGGGGGGGGTAAATAGACGTTATACAGGGTGGCCCACGAATCATGCTACAAATATAAAACGTAATAACTTTTTTTCAGTGTGAGTAATCGGCTTATTTTTTTTATTTTACAGGCTACTATTTAGGTTTATCAAAATGAATGCTTGGGATATTGAAAAAAGGATTTGGATAGTGCAGCAATACCATTATTTGCAGTCCGTCATTTCCGTCCAAAAGGAAGTTTGGCGGTACTCCCCCGAGTAGATAGACCATTATGAGGCTGGTGAACATGTTTGCCGAATCTGGAAGCATCGAACGAAGACCGTATCATCGAGATCCCAATGTTCGGGTGCAAAATACAATCGTGGCTGTTGCATCGGCAATACAGGCAAATCCAAGTGTTTCGACTCGAAACTTATCGGGCCAAATTGGAGTTAGCAGATGGTCATTACAACGGATACTTCATGATGACTTAAACTTGTTTCCGTACAAAGTCCAAATTACAAGCAAGTTAAACCCTCAGGATTTGCCTGTTCGCCTGGAATTTTGCCGAAAAATGATTGCAATGGCCGAAGAAGACAACACATTCATAAATTGTTTGTTCATGCCTGATGAGGCCCATTTTGACTTAAACGGCAATATGAACAAGCAAAATTGCCGTATATGGAGTGAATCTAATCCAGAAATGTTCCGTCAGACGGAACTGCACCCAGAACGAGTCACTGTGTGGTGCGCAGTTTGTTCAAGGTGTATTGTCGGGCCATACTTCTTTGAAGAAAACGGTGTAACACAAACTGCCAATGGGGACCGTTATTTAAAGATGTTGATGGAGTTTTTTTTACACAGAACTTCGCCGAAGACGTATCCCTTTCAGAAGGATTTGGTTTCAACAAGATGGAACAAGTGCACACGTAAGCACACAAGTTATGGCGGAGTTCCAACGAAAATTCCCAAACAAATTGATATCCAGAAACTGCACTTTCCGTTTTCCCCCAAGGTCACCTGACCTAACTGCACCAGAAGCAGAAAGTGTACAAAACGAACCCCAGGAATTTGACTGAATTGAAGCAGTCCATTAAGACAATAATTGAAGCGATCCCAATTTCAACCCTTCAGGCCGCAATGAACAATTTTCTGATCAGGTGCCGCATATGCGTGGATAATCGTGGAGGTCATTTGCAGTCTATCATCTTTGAAAACCATTAGTTATTTTAAAAAAAATACCATTGGAACTGACTGATCCATCGGAGGGATCAAATATGCATATCTTTACGAGAAAACAAATATCCTAGTTTTGTATATTCTTGTTGAGCTCCTAGATGGGTTGTCCTCCAACGGCCCTAATTGCATCAACGTTCTAAAATGCTTATTGCCGACATTTCTAACTACATATCAACTGTTGATTTCGTAACAATAAATTGATTTATTTCAGCGAAAAAGCGAACAAAGAAAAACAAACAAATTTAGAAATTTATTCCTCAATAAGAAGAAATTCATAAATTATAGAAATATAAGTTCATATCGCCACTCATTGGAAAGTTTTTTTTACACAATAAATATTAAGCAAAACGGCGTTCGGTCATATTGAATTAAAATAAAGATGAATAAAATGATAACTACTAACGATTTTTTAAGTGTTTTGGCGTCGTAGATATGGATGGTGAACTCTCTATGGATATGTGAATGACGTTCCAATCTTTTAAAGGATTCGTAGCGACCTGATACAATCGCTGAGTCAAGTTAGCGCCTGAGTTCATTCGAGTTTGCTCAGCCAAATGCGATGTAATGTGGTTGAATGCCTGCAGAGCATATGTACCGCATTGTTCCCTCCATCATTCATTTGACGTGACAGTAGACTGAGTGTATTTTGGAACATTCTTGGCTTGGATCTATCACCGATTAGTTGGTGTGCTTTGCGGTAGAATCCTTTGCCGCAGCTTGTACTATATTTTTAAATCCAATTTGATAAATAGTCATCGTGTCCACAGTTAGATCAATAGCAATGATGCTTTCTTTACTTACCCATTGCGATAAAGGTTCCAAAAGAGTTTGGAAACGTTTCTTATAGTTTTGATCGGCATCCGATACTGGTTCGACAGCCCGCAGACGAATGGTTTTCTCAGCATAGTCCAACATTCCGAGAACCTCAACTTTGACTTGTCTTTGTTGACCATCTTGACTGGTTGTCCCCAGAGAAACAACTCCGACCTCAACATATTTGTCTGGTCCACCCATCAATTTACACTTCTGATGAATGGCTAATGTGCATGCTGCACGAAGCCATGTGTATACGCCTTTACTGGACAACATTTTAAATGTTTCTCTGACATGACCAGTGGTAAATAAGTTTAAGAATGCATGACGGAGGATTTGGTGCCCCTTCGAATAGGGAACCATGAAAAACAGATACAAAGCGACAGCATTCACTGATCCAAACGTAGAAAACACCTAGTTTAAGCTCGTTCGTCTTATAATTTGTGCACTTCTGTTCGGATGTAAGGCATCCCTCCTGAATGAGTAACTCTGTGAAATTGTTCGGTGTTAGCATTAGCACCAGTTTAACCTTTGAATCCAATTTATATATCCTTGACTTTCAACCAAGGCTTGGCCAACACAACCAACGAAGGGAATGTTTTTCCTTGTAACTTGTCATCCTTCTCCGATGATTTAGCTTTATCTTTTGCCTTGGAATCAATTACCAAACTACCAACCGATGTGATCTCTGAAGGGCGGAAGTTCTGTGAAGCAAGATCCAAAGAACTTTTTGTTGTTCCCTTTGGCGTCGTTTTTCTAGGGACTTTGATCGGTTTCGTTGCAACAGGAGATAGTTGTGGCGGTTCTGTTCTTGGTACAGCAGCTGGAGTAACTTTTGATGCTGGAGATAACAATGATTGTTTAATAACCTTTGAAGGGCGTCGACGTTTGATTGATGAAGACGGTGGCGGTGTTAGGACACGCTTAGCAAGGGGAATATTATCCTCATCATCGTCCGATGATTCCATATACACCAAATGGGTGGCGGCACGCTTTGTTCGCTCTAAGTTATCAAGTTTAAGAATTGGCACTGGTTTTTTGGGAACAGTTGCCTCCCTGATTTCTTGAAGAACTTTTCCCTTAAAGGAATACGCATGAAATACCTACATCGCCATTGAACAGCTCTTTACCTTTGTTTGTTCCCATTAAGCTTTTTAGGGAATTCTTGATTGCATTGTGCTCATTTGCGACTCTTTATAAGCCGAGTTGTGCCGGAGATAGTTCTTCAATCCAGCAGTCCAGCTCAAGGCCTATATCGATTTTGGTATTTTAACTCTGAGACTCACTTTATACTGACAAAAGAAAGATACTCTTATAGGATTTTTAACTTTTTCGCAACAGATCCCACTGTAAAAAGAAAATCGTGTTTTATCTGGAATATGGCGCAGTGGATAAAGTGCTTGATTGCTTACTAGGACGTGAGGGTTCGATCCCCACACTAAGCGCATTCTTTTCTATACCTCCAATTTTAATTGGATGTCGCCCATGGGTTAAAATGAGACTGGTTCTCAAATCCACTGTGCCAAACTAGTGCCGTGCAATTCAGGTTGCAATTAAAAGACCTTAGGTCTTACAGGCATATAGTGACATTAAAACAAAAAAAAAATGTGCATACATAAGTATGTCGGGATTCGATCCCCTAACTTCTGATTTGAAAATCCAAAAGATACACGTAAAGCATTCTTACTCTTTCAAACATAGGTAAAGGTTTAAGAAAATTATAATTTTCCAGAATGTAAAACCCTAACAAAAATTGCTAATTCAACCACACAACTAACATCAAATAATTGCCACTTCATCCAATATAATCCCCAGACATAATCATGCAACACAATATACAAAATACCACCCAAGCTAAAGCCCTTAATCTCTATAAATGATATATTGTTACCGTGTAGGTACTTGTACTAATAGGAGGGCATGTTCAAGGCGAAGTCCTATACGTAAAAGCATGGGATCTCCTTCCTAAAACTATCCTTAAAAAAAAGTTAAGTAGACACTTTACAGTGTTCATAGATACACTGTAAGGGCACCACACCGGTATGTCGCATACCTACCTATATTTATTAAAGCTCACACAAAATGACTTGAAAAGTTTTTGTATTTTAAAACACTTCAGCCCACAGAAAAACAGACGATTGATAAACAACACAAAAAAGTTATAAATCCGTTTAATAAGAATCTAACAAATCCAACCAGAGAACCAAAAAGACGAGAGAAAAGGATTTCCAATGATGCTCTTATTTTTCTCGGCTTCGTCGTTAAACTGGGATCTGGGAAAGCTTCTTGAACAAAATAAAGCTCAGTCAGTATAAGTCTACATTATCAAGAATATCTTTTAATTGCCCTCATATTTCAAACACAAATAAGAGAGAATTAAAAAGTGGTGCGAAAAAAAAGGAGAAAGTTAAACGTTCTCAACTTTACTTCAAGAGGAGACACGTACTTTAAATATACATATACATATACATATACACCTACACAGTACGTACAATTCAGAGGTATTTAGTTTGAATATATTTCTATATGGCACATTCTGCGGGAAGGGTGGACAAGTGTCTGGTACTGTTTTCAGGGCAAGGAGAAGTGTTGCACTTGGTTTTTTATTTTTTTTTTTTGCTTATTTTTCTTCCAGTAAGTTTCACTCACTCGGGGTGGGATTTTTTTTTCACAACATAAAGTGTTTCAACACTCTTGACATTTCGAGAGTCATGGGCGAAGTTGTGTTTGTATTGCATTTTATCCTTGGGCCTCGAATTGTGCCAGAAATTCATAAACTGGGATATTGTGTGCAGGTTTTCTACAAAATACCTGTGTTAGAATTATTCACTAAACCATGAAATGGTTGTTTGTACTTTAACCCCAAGTTTCCAAGTGAAAGATGATGGGTTGATTATATTTCCAAATCACTTACTTTTTAATTTTTGTTTTTGTATAAATGGGACGTAACCTTAGCTTATTTATTTATTTATTTTTTTGAAGATTTTATCAAATATTTAAATTGTTTTTGGACCGCTCAATGCAAGTCGTGTTTGATCTTCATAAATTCATAAAATGAATGTCAATATTTTTTTCTTATAAGAAATTTATAAAATAAATAAATAAAACACTTGTTTTTTCCACAAATTTGTAAATTTTTGTTTTGGCCAACGCGTTTCGTCTTATGAGGACATCATCAGGGCACTGATTTATTACATACAATTTTTTTTTCTTAGAAAATAGCGTGGTGAATAATTAAATCTATACTTTATTTATATAACAACATTTAAAAAAACACATACATATAAAAAATGAAAAGACAAACAAACAAAAAATATACATTGAAAATAACATAATTTGTTTTATTTAAAAGGGGGCTATTATTTGTTAAGTCTATTTGGCAATTCAAAATGTTTAAACATTTGTGTCGATTTATTTCGTAGATTTCGTATTTATCCAATACCAATACACCTCCAGCAGATAAGTCATGTAAAAGTGTTACATCGTCCAAAGAGCAGCCATGTCCAGTATTTTTTACTTGCGATTTTATATAGTACCTAAATTCTAACAATCAAAAATGACATTACAATCATAGAGAACACCAAAAAAGTGGGTCCCGCTATTCCGTCTGTCTGCCTGTCTGTAGAACGATCTACAGCTTAAACGGCTGATCCAATTTGGTTCAAACTTGGTGCTTAGGCGTTTTTGGTGATTGTCCAAAATAAATTTTTGAATCGTTGTTTTAGCCCCAAAAATAACGGTACTTACCATACAAATTTTTCTACCATCTTAATTATCTCGAAAACGGCTCTAACGATTTTAATAAAAATTGGTTTGTGCACTAATTTGAGTATGCTCTACATTTTGGCCGAAAAAAAAATTAAAAATATTTTGTTATTACCGGTACCTGCCATACAACCATTTTATTGATTTTCGACTTTCTCACAAACGGCTCAACGGATTTTCAAATTCTAAATAATACTGCATTTCAAAGTTTTCGAAAAATAGTCATTGAATTTTTGAAAAAAAAAAAAAAAATATTGTTTTTTTTTTGAAAATTTAATATTTTGAAAATGGGTGGGCGATTTTTCTTTTGTTTTTGTTTTTAAGTTCATACCAATTTTTTTTTTTTAAGAAAAAATTTAAGAATTTTTATTTATAAAAAATTAAGTGAAAAAGGACATTAAAAATAATTTTAGCCGTTTCCATTAAGAATCTTTTGCATATAATGTGATCGAAAATAGGAGCAAGTACGTGCGATCCAGTCGTGCATTTTATTATAAGTTACGAGAGTCCAGAAGAAGGATCCTAATTAACCGAAGCTTTCGTTTATTCGCTTAGACAATGTCCTTGAAGTTTTCCCTATATAAACTCCTCCGCATTCCCTACAAGTTACTTTATAAGCAACACCTTTCATTGAAATGGCAGTTTTTTGTTTTACTTTGTTGTTACAAAGAGCATATTTAAGCGTGAAATTATTAAAGTAGGCTGGTTTAATTTTAGCTTTAGATAGAGGTAGCGAAAGCTTTTCAGACACACCGGGGATGTAAGAGATCTTTCGCCATTGCTTCTCATTCTCCTCCTTTGCTATCGGAAAAATTGAATTTAAAGCGATCGTTCTTGATTTGGCCTGAATAAGGCGGTGAATTGTTCGGATATTGTATCCATTCTTGAAACCTACATCTTTGATGGTATTTAGTTCTTTAATAAAGCTGGCACTGTTGAGAGAAACCTTAAAAAGCCAATATAAAAGATGATGAAATACTGAAATTCTTGTGCTCCATGGGTGGGCAGATGACATTGAGATGTCAGTGCGGAAGTTTCCTTTCATAGATGTCGAAGACTAATTTTTTTGAAGATATTGTAAAATTCAAATCCAAAAAGTTAATAGATTCAGAACCGAACTCCAAGGTAAAGAACAAGTTCGAGTCCAATTTGTTTAAAATTGTGTCAAGAAAAGAAGAAAGGTTTCTCTGTGTTCCTGTCCATATACAAAAAATGTCGTCAACATATTTTGCCCAGTGCATTCTCGATTATCGCAACTAATTAAAACAATGGTGGTTGCAATGTCGGAGGTTGTTGCAATAACCGAGTAAAGATTTGATAAGGCTTAATTCGAAAATTAAAAGACCAGCACTTATATATTTAATGCAACAAAATTTTAATTAAATTTTATTGAAGGGTTGCGATTACTGGGTCAACAATGATATTAATTCAGCTGTTGCGAAAATCGAGGAGTAGCGTGAATAGAGAGTTGCGTTAATCGAGAACGTACTGTATACTGTTTAAATATGGGCTTTTTAAAGAGAAAAGTCTTTGCTCCAAATGATCCATAAAGAAGTCGACAGCAAAAGGAGAAAACGAAGAACCCATAGCAAGTCCAGATCTTTGATTATACAATTTCCCATTAAATTTAAAATAGCTTTGCTCAATGCAAATTGAATTGAGTTTTTCTAAATTGAAAGCGTTTTATTTCATCATTTACACAATTTGTAAGACGATTTTCAAGCAGCAACTTAAGATGTGCAGTGGGTACGGAAGGAAACAAATTCTCAACATCAAAAGACACTAGTTTTGCGTTAGGCGGAAAACTAGATTTTTTACCCTATCGATGAGTTCAAATAAGTTCTTTAGCTCGTACTTAGGCTTGAAATGTAAAACATCAGGTAAAATCCGTGCCAAATATTTGCCAAGTTTCTATGAAGGGGCATCGAAAGTAGAAGACACAGGGCGTATAGGAATGTCTTCTTTATAAAACTTAAACAAGTGTTTTATTTATTTATTTTATATCAGAATGAATTGAATTTAGTAAAATAGTCAGTTGCATTTGTCTCCCTAAACATAAACTCTCGCTTAGGAGAGCCCATCAGTTGAACCTAGATTCCCAATTCGGACGTACTGTCATTAAATTAGAAATTAGTGGCCAAATTTATCCAACTGAGATACTCACACATTCAAAACTAATTTGCATCGCAATTTCCTATAATCCTATATCATTTTCCTAATCGCTCGCACATTTTTGCGGTTGTCAAAACCCCTTGAGTGCGGGCAAAATATATTTGAAAAAAATTAAATACTAATTTTATTTTATTTTCTTTTCTTTACAGGTGAGTTCGCTCGAAGAAATTGAATTTATGATCTGCAGTAAGTTATCTATTTGAACAAAAAAAAAAAAAAATGTTCCCTAAGGCGCCAGTTATAGCTATCATTGAAACTCATCATTGGAAACTTTGACTATCAATTCCCAGGCACTTAAAGAAATAAAACTGATTTCGTTTTGGTACAAAAATTAAGGTAATAAGACATAGATTTTTTTTTGACAAAAAAATATTTTTTTTACTCTATCACTTTCTTGCAAATTCACTTTTGATTTTTCAATGATCATTGAAAACGCTTTCCGTCATTGAAAAATCAAAAGTGAATTTACAAGAAAGTGGTAGAGCAAAAACAAATATTTTCTATATCTTATTACCTTTATTTTGGTACCAAAACGAAATCAGTTTTATTTGCTTAAGTGCCTCGGAATTTATAGTCAAAGTCTTCAATGAAAGCTATAACTAGCGCCTTATTCCCAAAGATCAAAGTAGCAAAGGCAAGCGGACATACGGTAATTAGGTGTTAATATTTTGTACATTTATTTCAATTTATTTAACCGTTAGTACAAGGAGACTTAGAAACTAAAAACGCATTAACAGTGTTCCAACATTGACATAGAACAATTTCAATAGCCTGTCAACGCCCGCCTTAAAAGCTTACTTAGGACAAAGATGTTCCCTTGTGATCACTTGCATCCAGAGGGAATCTCTCTATTTGTTGAGCCATTCGGAGCTCCTAATCCTGCGCCTCCACAAGCAATTATTTCTTTCAGAAAATCGAACATGCAATGGAATTTTTTTCATGAAATAAGTTATTTTACGAAATCGATTTTACTTGTACCATTTTTTTGTTGTACCATCTCTGCGGAAATAAATGAAGAATTAATTTGACGTTTAATGTTAGTTCGACTGACATTTATGTGCTTTTTACCTTTACATGTGTATATTGATGGGTTGAGTTGGAATTCCAGGCCGAAAATGTAAATACAAAAGGCGTTGTTTGCTTGGGACTCTGATTGTCAATAAGATTTCATGAAATAATTTGCCCACTGAACGAAGAAATACAAATTTCTGCAATAATTGCTGAAATAAAAACAAAAATTGCTTTTGGTCGCGCAGTGTAATGAAGCGTAAGAGACTGTAGATATCAATTTTATTTAGATCGCTGAGATCATCTAAGAAAAAGTCTCTAAGATTGAGCTTACGTCTGGAATAGAATCCACCTCTTCTTTTGGAGCTATTCCAAAAATCGTTTAAATGAATGCCAAGCCTCGTTGCGTGCTTGCCTCTAAGGCAGTGTGCGGTTGTGACACCAATTTCGGAGCTGATGTGCAATCTGCTTAAGTATGTCAAACACTTGGAGCGTTTTAGATCAAGTTTTGATCAGAACCAAGTTTTTCCTTTCTAAAGCATCTTGTTTCAGAATTAACTTACATGTAGCGATGGATATACACATATTTGCCGTGTCTGGTAATAAAGGTAGGTAGTGTCGTTCCACTTTTGGCAAGTTCATCAGCCCTAGAATATCCCTGTGCCCTGGCATCCAACATTTCCATTAAAGATGAACTATAGTTGAGAGAAGTTATTAAGTTTGTAGAGCTCAATTCCAGAGATTTAATAGCCGTCTGGCCATCTGAGAAAATCCGGATAACATTAATATCATGGAATAAGCGACACTGATTAAGAAAATGGACAGAGAGACTTAATTTTAGTCTGTTTGAGTACACACCTCCACCAATCCCATCCTCAGTTTTCGATTGATCAATGTAAAAATGGATAGCATAATCATCCAAGAAGCTTAAGTCCTCCCAGATAGATCTTAGAGGAATGGTGACATGGAAGTTTTTGCCGAACTCTAGCTAAGGGATTGTGTAATCAATGTGACGTGGAAGAGTTCCGAACGAGTTTAGAATAATATAATGGCCAATATCATTATTGATCCATTGTGAAGAAGCTTTTAGGCGGGTGGCTGTGCTCCCTGCAGTCTGTTTGCTGAAAATATCGATGGGTATTATAGATAGAGTAGAACTTCAACCTCGGCAGAGGGTGATCTGCTTATACACATGAAGCTGATCGTTGAACAGGTTTGGTCAGCTTGTCGCTGCTTACAGCTTTTTCTTTCGGGATAACTTAGGTGCATTTTCCGGCCTTGCGTATGAACACATGAATGAATTAATTTTGGGGTATTGATGCACTGCGACCTTGAGATTTATTGTACCCTCCCTACAGAATTGGATGAGATTTCTCATTTTACAGTACGTCCTCTAAATTGATTCCTTTGATCAATTTTAGTATTTGTGGTATTTCAATAGGGGGTAGTTCCTTTTCCTCTATTAGGTGATGCCCCAAATATTTGTATCTCTGGTGAATGATGGCTTCACAACTCCCTAGTATGTGGTCCGGTGTCTCCTCGTGCATCTTACAGAACCTCAGAGAGCATTACTCTCCAATGCCAGGATAATAAGGTATCCGTTCAGTTTACGGTGGACAGTGTTGTTACCCTTTATTTGTTCCTACTTAGGTTAATACAGGATAAGAACCGTTTTTGGTTGTAGTCCCCAAGTAGTAGTTTACCGGCTCTTAACCTGGGGAGTTTATTTTAAATATTTGGTCTTTTGGCCTTCTCTTCGATCTGATCTTGTTTTTGATCACGTTTTTCCTATTTCCCAATAGGGCTCTGGTCCCAATAAAGTTGACGGTGCTCCTATATTTGCTAGGGAGTCTGCCTTTTCGTTTCTCTGGATTCCTATATGCCCAGGTGCCCAATCAAATGAGACTGTTATACTTGCCCACATCATTCAGTCTGCGCACACATTCCCATTCCAGTTTTGAGTAAATGGATTAAGAGCTTAGTGCCTTTAGTGCAGCTTGGCTATCTGACATGATGGCAATGTTTTGATTCCTGTAGTTTCTGTCGAGATTAGCCTTTTCGCATTTTTATATTGCGTTAACCCCCGCCTGGAAAATGCTAGTGGACTACCTCACGGGAACTGATAGTTTGGTTCTACGCTCAAAAACTTCTGCATCAGACCCCTCAGTTGTTCTCGATCCATCAGTGTACCACTTGATGGTATGCCTTGAGTGTGTAGTCATCGTTCTCACCAACACATTTTTTTTTTTGAACTTAACTCCGCTCTGAAGTTTTTCTCGTAGGTATATTTCTTGTTCCTGTAGACCTAAGAATCAAAGCTCTTTCCCTCGATCCTTATTATTTTCCCCTGCATATTGCTTTGTCAAATCTCAAATTTTGTATGGTCATGAACACAACCCTAACTTCTCTCCATGTCAGAGGTATGTGGACCAGATTTAAGCAGCAGCTGTGGAACAATTTCTTCAAAATTCATAAGATTCGATCTGTTTCCCCTGCATCTCTGCTGGAATTATACCGTCCAGTCCTACGGCCTTGAAATGCTATTATGTGCACATAGCAGTTTTTCCCTAATAATATGACCTTGAGATAGTTAGACTTGTTATTAGACTGGTTAGTGTGGTCTGTAAAGTTAACATTTTAGAGCTACCTGGAAAATAGGTTTTCCAGTAAAAATTTGAGCGATTCTTCGCAAGAGTTGGTCCATGAGCAATCAATATATTATAAACTGCTGGGCATGGATGGAATTGTAGAGATAATTTTTCTTAATCTCGATGCTTTTGAAGTGTCTTCTATTTTGCCACGGAAGTACCTCCAGAGACATATTTCCTTGTTTTCCTTAATTATTTCTTATAAAGTTTAAGGAATCCTTTATAAGAGTACAGCCCACAGATTTCCTATTTTGTTTAGCTCTATTAAAGCGATTTCGGCACTCTTTTCTGAGCGGTTCAAACCCACTAGTGTGGCTTCCTTTTCCCTCTTACCTGAGTGAATTAGAAAGAGATGAGCAACGATTTGTTAAGGGCTGAGGTTAGATCGTTAAATTTGTCGTCAAGTTAAGCTATGTTGGAAATAGAGTTAAGCAGTGCGTGTCTTAGCAAACATTTGTGTGTTATTCTGTGATTTCAAAATTCCAAGCGGCTAGGAGTATTGAGTATTGAATTGAATATTTCTATGATCAAGTACAATGAACGATTGTCGTTCGATACATTCAAACTCGTGTAGGTAATGAATATTATCTGGCCCTACAAGTTTTCGATGCGGACTTGCCCACTGACAACAAACTCAAAGCTTCAATTTTTCAAGACTGACTCATAAGATCGGGTTAAGCTTTAAAGCGATATTGGATTGCAGTTTGTTGAAATAGATCTGCGAATTTTGAAAACCTTACAAACATGTCTAACGAAATCAAATAACACGTTCTTTTTAACGAATTCAATATTTATTTATTTGTCGCCTCTGCTATCTAAGGCCATAATTTCTTTTTTCTCTTCCTTTACTCATTAATTTCGTTTTTTTCGTCATTAATCCTAAGACTTACAGTTTTCCAATAGACCTGCAGATTACGCCATACAATTTTCTATCAAAAAACCATTACTTGGAAACATTTTGTGTACTCTATTTTATTTTTAAAGTCCTTTTCGACCAAAAAAGCACCCATTTTGTTACATATTTATAAAAGTCTCATAATATTTTAATTCTGAAATGGATTTTACGAATTTGTCTTGGCTTCAATTGCACTCAACTGTCTGGGACAATGAAATACACACACACGAGAGCAATACACTTTTTAAAGCATATAATTCCCTGGAATCTTTGTCGTCTTAATCGGAAAAACTATCCTTGCAAAAAAAGAAAAAAAAAAGGATTTTTCAAATATTTTTCTTTTGAGAATTTTTCTATTAGACGGGATAAAAGGTAGTTTGAGATATTAGGGACGGAAAGCTTTTAGGATTTGTTCATTTTATACAATTCATTATTACATCAGAGCAATCATGTTTGTCCTGATCCTTTAGTAGATGAATGCCTTTTCTGGTTTTCGATTTTTCTATCCCATGAACTGAATCCAACTCAAAATATGAAAAAAAAAATACATAAAAAGAAAACTATTCACTCCTTAAACTTTCCAATTGGTCTGCTTATTTTTTAGATATACTATAGGAATACTATAACGTTTGAAGCTGTTGACTTCAACAACGACTGCATGTGAGTAGATGTTCATCTTAAAGCATTACTCTTACGGTGCAAAAAATCAACAATTCTTATCCAAAAGATAGACTTTGTCTCCATGAAAACCGAATTTACACAATAAAATTTTATGTCAACCGGAAGACCAATTAAGAGGATTTTCACTAGTTCATAGGGCATATGTATTGGTTTTAAAGAAAATCGCGGTTTTAATCAAACTCAACATTTTGGTGATGATGAACGGAAGTTGCAGGCATCGAGAGAGTTCGAACGTGCCGTGATATAGTAAACTTAATGAGGATATGACCATATACGTGCTATATCAATTATCAAAACATCTGTTCACTGCCAACCGTCAAGGCCTTAAAATCAATTGGTACAAGTAACTTTAACTTAGCTCAGGAGATCCGACGAATAAATGCCCTACTCAATTGCTGCTACTTTTTTTAATAACTGAAATGAATTCAAAACTGTATTCAAAAATGTATTCATGAGGCAAACAAAGTGGTCGCTCTACAAAACATTTATACTGTCACTCAACTAAAATGTCAACTTCGATAAAGATTCGTTAAGCTTTAATACGGAAACTTTATAGAAGCTGAAATGTTATTAGAGCTGGCCCATCTTATGGTGTTCAATAATAAGCAGAGAGGTGGATGTACTGTAGGGAATGGAGAAGGAGACACAACTACGAACTTCATAAGATGTTCAATGATTAAGATGAAGTCCAATGGGTCAAAACACACACTACATTTACTTCAGCCAAAAATCTCTTGATCGACACAACCTTTGGTTAAAAGAATTAGCCATCGGGAATACCAGTTGTTTTGGTACGGGAGATTGGAGCATGATTACTTCCATAAGAATCTACTTAACCTTATAAAATCCCAAATGTTAGTATTAAGCATTTTAGCTTCGATAAAGCTTCGTTAAGCATTTTTACATACACTTTATAGAAGCTGAAATGTTATAACAGCAGTCCTTTTGGTGCTCAATAATAAGCACAGAATTGGATTTTGCCCTGTGTGGAATGGAGAATTAGACACAACCTCGAACTCAATGAGATGTGCAAAGATTTATATGAAGTTCACTGGCTCAAAACACAAAGTACATTTGCTTCAGCCAAAAACGTTTTGTATTCCAGACTACTTCTATTTCATATTCGATAAGGTTCAGTAAGTCAATTTAACTTCCATAAGAGCTTACCGAAACCTTATAAAATCTCAAGTGTTAGCTTAGTGTGCATGCTTCCACTGTACTTCAAGTAAGAAACGGTTTTGCTTCCAATTTTATAGAGTGTACAGCTCTCATACAACGTTTTCCTTTTCATCTGGTCACTTTCTTTCTATCTAATGATTTTTATTAAAATTTGCACCAACTCTATCTAAAGCCATTGGCGCAAAATTTTAAACAACCCATTGTTAAGGGCTTAACATTTTACTAGTTAGCAATTTCCTAAGTGCTTATTATATTTCAAAATTTTTAAACCTTTTCTAAACTAGCAAATTGCTAATTATGCAGAAAGCTGAGCATTTGTAGGGCTTGAATTTTGATGACCACAATTATTGTGGTAATGCGTTGTAAATTAATTATATGTTGATGAAAACCCAACATGTGC
Source organism: Philhelius pedissequus (assembly GCA_910595825.1). NCBI lineage: Eukaryota > Metazoa > Arthropoda > Insecta > Diptera > Syrphidae > Philhelius > Philhelius pedissequus. The sequence goes on along the minus strand of OU343161.1, from coordinate 209,173,461 downwards.
TCTAAAAAAGTATTAGTTATTTCTATTTTCATCATTTTATCTTCATTATTTACAAAAAAAAAAAAAAAAAAATTGTGCACCAGCAGGACTCGAACCTGGGCACCCCGCGTGACAGGCTGATATACTATCAGATTTCTAAATGGATTTAGCAAATTACTAAAAGTTAAAGTAGCCATTCCGTCTTTTTAACTTTAGTAAAATGTTAAAATCGTTCAAAATTAGCTCAATCATCTTTTTAGCTTAGTAAAATGCTAAAAGTGGCTTTAAGATTTTACTAAATCGTTTAAAATTTTGCGCCATTAGAATTAAACCGCTTTTAAGATTTTAGATACAAAAACAATTCACGCAACATAAATAAGGTTATATCTTTAACGACTAAACTTTTTTTCAAATTTTTCAAATGCTTACATATGTATACATTTATAATATTTTTACCATTTTTACTTTTCAAACTTTCACCAAAATCTAAGAGCGATTGTAAACGGTGATTTTTAAGAGCTTGGTTTTTGAAATTCAAAAAAACACAGAAACTTGTAAAAAGTGAATGAAATTTTTATTTGGATCGATAAATCAATTTCTGCCATTTACTTTTTAAAAATAATTTCACTTAAATGTTGCCCGCGGCTACACTTCAGGTGGTCCATTCTGAAGGTCTAATTTTGGCAAACTTTTTCGGGGTCAAATCACATGATCTTGGTGGCCAATTGACTGCGCCAAAACGTGAGATCAACTGCTCACCAAATTCGCCTCTCAATTGATGCATGGTTTCGCGTGCAGTGTGGCATGTGGCACCGTCCTGTTGGAACCACGTGTCGACCGAGTTCAATTCTTGCATTTTCGGCAAAAAAAAATCTGTTATCATCGAACGGTACCTTTCTCCATTGACCGTAACCCTGCGGCCTTCATCGTCCTTGAAGAAGTACGGCCCAATGATGCCGCCTGCCCATAAACCGCACCAAACAGTGAATTTTTCGGGATGCATTGGTTGCTGCTGAATTGCCTCTGGCTGCTCTTCACTCCAAATACGGCAATTCTGCTTATTCACGTATCCATTTAGCCAAAAATGAGCCTCGTCGCTGAAGACCATAAAACGGACGTAGTTTGCGAAACACATTTTTCACATAGCACGAATTTTGATAATAAATTTCAATAATTTGCAAACATTGTTCTGGCGTAAGTCTATTCATGATGAAATGGCAAACAATACTGAATCGAAATGTCAAATGTTCGTGGAATTTGTCATGTGTGATATGTCAAAAATATAAACGTCAAAAACCAAGTAGCAAAAAAATCACCCGTTATATGTAATTTTTTTTTTGCCAAATTGCCCATTTTTTTTATAAACTACACGCGCTTCAAGGGATTATGATTACCCTTTTAAATGTTTCAACACAGCGTGGTCGTGAAGTGATGAAAGAGAATGAAGGATATTGAAGATGTGTGTGTATTCGTACATTATATTTTGAAACAAATTTCTTTTGCATATCCAATGGTAGTCCTTTAAGCATTTGCATTTGACTACTGCAAGAGCTCGTTGGTGCGATCGGGTATGGAGTTTTATTTCGAAAAGTGTCAGTTCGTTTACTGTTTGCGCCGGTGATGGTGGGGGTGGGGGTTGGTTTGTAAAATGCACTCAAGCTTACTTAAAAACCTTATATCACAATGAATCCCATGTGCATGTGTCTAATAGTTGCGATGTTGCACTTCAAACATTCAAAAGGACTACACGACGGCGACGTGTTAATATACATGCGGATTGACTCCGTTGAAGGAGATTGCCTACATATGTATAAATGCATATATGCACATGAACGGTGTGAAATAAAAGGGAGATTTTTATGTTGCATAGGTATATACTTATATATTTATATTTTGTTTCCTCGTGGCGGAATGGCAAACCACCATCAAGAGCAATGTTCTTGACCAGTGATGGGCATACTGGAATGATTACAATCAATCGAGATGTTAGTATTCGATTGATCAAAATAATTGAATGATCATTACAATTATACGAGAGTAATAAAATTGGTACAGTTTACCCTATTTTTACTTGGATTACTATAAGGCAAGTTATGCATTCGTAAAAAAAAAATTCTAACAATCAAACATGACATTACGATAATAGAGAAGCCTAAAAAAGTGATCGGCAAAATATGTCTGTCTATCCGTCTGTATTTATAACGAGCTACAGCTTAAACGGCTTAAGCGATTACCTTCAAATTTGGTATTTGTGATTATTTTGGCATTCCTTAGAGGGGAAATTGAAATTTTATTTTTAGGCCTAAAAATTACAGTACCTGCCATATGACCTTGAAGGAAAATCTTATTTTTCACGAAAACAGCTCCAACGATTTTGATAAATATTTTTGAGAATTTTTTTGTTGGTAATAGCTATCATTTGATATGAATCAAGTTTACGGGAAAAGTCTATTAACGGTACTTTACATAAAACGGTTTTTTTTAATTTTTGGCTTTCTCGGTAACTGTTCATTGGATTTCTGTCAAATTTTATATCTGAGAAGATCTAGGTAGCCAAACTTATTCTGCATATTAAAATTTTAAATAACATATTTTATATAATTAAAATTAATTTTTGAATTTTTTTTTAGAAAAATCAATATTTTTAAAACTAATCAGAAAAAAATAATTTTAAATTTTATAGTCATATGTATATTAATAAAGTCTACAAATCTGCATACCAAAATTTCAAAAAAAGTTTGTTTTCAAAAAACTAAAAATGAAAAACCGGATTTCATCAAAATCCGTCCTACAATTTTCGAGATACTTTTTTATAAAATTTTCATTGATCCGTGGCATCTAATGGCGTTCTTTGTTTTTTTAAGAAACTGATTGAAGTGATCGTTTTAGCACTTTTTAGCAGTTTAAAACGCGATTTTTACCCACCTATACACCATTCACTTTCATTATTATACATATGTATAATATATACATAAATATGTAGGTAGGTACACATTACCCTCGTAATTAAAATAATTAAAATCATTTTTAATATACATTTGTAGGATGGTACCTATGTCACCATTCCTTTAATCATATGCATTCGACAATTCATTACATTAAGAATCAAGGTAATGTTACCTACTTCGGCTTTAAACCTCCACACGATAACTAAACTAGACTACTAGAAACTTCAGTGGTTAGCTACTACTTTACACTAAAGTTGTTAGCTACAAGAGCAAGTTCGTACGATCCAGTCGTGCATTTTATTTTTTTACCATGCACATGTTCCATATTTGGTTTGAATTTTGAAACGTTACAAGAATAAATAATGTTAACTATACACAATTATGTTTTGTAAGCTATTCTAATTTTACTACATTGTTAATAAACATAAATATAAAATGCATAGGAAATGCTCAAATCCACCATGACCACATCCAACTCTATAAAATTAAATGATATCACTCGATTTTTCCATTATCATTCGGTAATTCCAAAAAAAAACAACAAATCCCAGAGTCGTCTTTTTTAATCAGTTGTTATTCAGAGCAGACAAGTGTCGTAAGACAGTAACATTGAATAGAGTTTTTTTTATTATCAATTTGAAGGTGTCATAAGAAGTCTAAAATAAAGTGATTTCGATTATCTAGCTTATTTGAATTTATCGAAATAATCAAAAATTAGATAGATACCACAATCTTCGTGAGCATGTCTATTGTCTAATAGCTCTAAGACTTATAGGTGGTAAGAAAACGTCGTCAAATCTATAAGATATATAAGCGAAAAGTGGACACACAAATTGCAACAACCAAACGGTGTAGAGTGAACTGCAGTGTGTCAAAATTATATTCCGGAACTCACAACAATGCCAAAAACTGAAGCAAGAGACTGCAGTCAATTCAATCTGAATAAACATGACCAGAGTCACCAGTACCACAAGCTATTGTAAACAACAAAGGATAACCGACATCAACCCATGACAAATTGGAACAATTCCCACCTACTTGTCACTCTGCTTTCTAGTAAATATTCCGCTTCATAAATTCTGTGAACTACAAATAAACATTCGAAGTCGGATCATGCAAGAAGAAATAGCTAAGATGTGGTATATACAATTCATCCGGAGAGTCGAAAAGTTTGTCCAATTATAGAACTTTTAATGAACATTAAAGACAACCAGAACTACTTTTTCCAAACCAAAAGCTCAACCTTGAACCACTTGCCTACACACGTCATGCTGTTTGACGGACCTTATCTTCAGCAACTACCTGCTCACTTCTTAAACATCAACAACACATACATCTTCGAGGAGAAGCATATCCAAGGACACTAAATTAACAGCTAAATGGAAAAAAACTTGGTCTCATACTTAGGCCGGGAGTTTGTGAAACGATGCTATATCTAAACAAATGTACCCAACTAACATGTCAGCTTCGATACGTCTTCGGTAAGTCCTTATGCTTCGATAAGATCTTACGGAAACTTTATAGAAATAAAATCTAAGTACATTTTCCAATACAACATCCCCTAGAGATATCCTAGAACACAGAAGTTAAGTCAATTTTTTACAGTGCTAATCGAAAACGAATCGAAGCTGTCAAAGCAGATTGCCTCGTTTTCGATTCCTATGTAAATCAATCTTAGACGGTAATATCGATTGAAACCAAACTCAGCAGTATTTCGATCAATACCTTATACGGGCATGGAAATCCGTTGTGGACCGACTACATCTGAAGGAAGGCATACTGAGCTCTTTGTTGAAGTGAACAATCACTTGGTTGATGAGCCAACTCAAATACCGAAGGCCGGTCATTCGTTCAATACCCTAGATTTGTTTCTTACGTTTCAATTAATTCAGTTAAACAAAATATTTCTAAAAGCACTCTGGTATCTAATTTGTCCAGCCCGGCGAATTCGTCTACCTTCTGGTTTCAGTTTAAATTCCTCTCCTTTCCAATGTCATGAAAACGCTGAATAATCGTCAGTTTAGTAAATATTTTGAAAGGCAATACGGTTTTTGTAGCAAAATGTCCACCGGTGGAAATAATTTTTAAATCGTTCTGAAAAAGGTAAGATTATTACGCTAATATTTCAATAGCGGTACTGTTTCGCACCAATATCTCTTATGAATAATGTGTGCAATTTGTATTGTCGAATTTCTTCTTCGTTAGATTAGAAATGACCTTTCATTAAATAAATGCTGGAGTCCCTCAGGAATCCATTATATCTCCGGCTCTCTTTTCATATTAACAAACCATCACTTGTGTGAAACCTCTAATCTATTAAACGGTTATGCTGATGGAAGTACTCGCAGCTTTTTTGTTCATTCCTCGAAATACAACGGCAGTATTTGATAAGCTTTTTAAATTTTAATCTACACAGTATTGCCCAAGTCGAATTTAATGCTTCTCAACAACTTAATCCTGTCTGTTACCACATCATGTCATCGAAAACTCTTTTAAATATTCCTCCCCTTTTGATATGGCTGTAATCTATAAAACCTTAATTCATCCAATGCTTAAGCAAAACTCTTATATATGATTACCGAAACATTTCTTGAACAGAATTCAGAAAAAAAAACTTTAAAAATGATTGGTAATAGAACAATAACGAATAATAACAATGTTGCATACCTCCTCTTAAAAAATTAAACCATAATAGTATCGGACGTATGGACAATACTCCTTTTTCAGCCACACTACACAAATGTGTAAGCTTAGTACTAATAATGGGATTCATTTTGTCATTCAAAACAAAAAAACTACTTTTTCTGACCCAAATTCCCGGAAGTTAATTAAAACTTCTTTCTTCCAATTGAAATATTATACCCCAAGAGTTTTCTCCTCTAGCACAAAAAATTTACACCTTTTGTTCACTTCGTCCAAATATTTTTTCTTTAACTGAGACAGTTTCTCTTTGAAGTGCAAAACAGAAAGATTAAAATTTCCTTCTCGAAGAATATTTCACATACCTATACAAATAGAAAAGTGCCGATTGCAAGGTCCCTAGTATAAATCAAACAAGACCACCAATCCTTCTTGAGACTTAAATTTTAGAATTCTTTGTTTTCTTACTCTAAAAAAAGTTACAATATTTGCCAAGGAAAATTCCATAATCAATTGTACAAATCGAACAACCTCTAGGGTTAACTTTCTTACGAGTTCAATTGTCTGCTACTGGGCAAAAATTCAAATTTTAATTGCATACCCTGTTCGTCGTTATTTCGGTCTTCGTTCGACATGCTAAATATTTTGATTAAATTCCATAAAAAAAAATCTTTCACTCAAATACGTTTTTATCGTTTTTACTTGAGAAATTGTAGAACAGCGTTTTCCATTATCCTAGAAATAATATGCCCAAGGAGGGATTTCAGAAAATTAACATTTTCACACAAAGATGTCTCTTTCTCATGGATGGAATAGGTATAGATAGCCCTCTTTCATCCTCGTCTAAGAAATGGGATGAGTTGACGTTCTCTATGCAATATAATGCACCATGCAAGTTGTCAGAATGCGAATACTCATCATCCACTTAAAACTGCTTGGTCTTTATATTCAGAAGAAGTCAAATGATAGTTCTTGATTCTTGGCAAAAAGCCGAAATATTTTTTTGTTCGACATCTCAAGACGACTGAGCCCTGGATCTTTTTTGTGCTTTAAAACTTATGTGGCATAAGGATTTCGAGGCACCAGCACGACCACACTGGTTTTATAAATCGATATGGCAACAGGAGAACAATGAATATTATTCCATATGGCATGCAATGCTGAATTGCTGAAGACTTTTAAGTCGCTCATCATTACGATTTTCTGATGGTTGATGTTCAAGCAGACACAATAAAACATACATTTTCAAGGCTGCTGTCCTTGCTATTCTATTGTGTTTATTTGTATTGAATTCACTCAAATGGTCACCCAATTTTTGTGGCAATTTCATTGATGATATCGTATCTAAGAGGAAGGTGAACACAAGTTGATGGAATTTGCCAATTTAACTGAAACTATTGTATCTTGTTGAAGAGGAAGTGAAATATCGGAGAAATTTAGAGTGAGTGCGAAAGTATTTCATTGAAAATTGACCGTAAACGACAATAGATGGTAGAGAAGCATTATATCGAAAGAAATTCCAGTGATGGCTGTATAATGTCTGATAGGTATGTACATACATTGTACCTGTTTGATAAAATCAGGATTATCTCGTATCAGTTTTAATGAACAAGAACATACCTAATGAAATTTGTTGGAGTGTCTCTAAATCGACATTGAGACTGATTGCTTGGGTCTTTTTGATCAACAGGTAGGACGATTTCATTTAGTAACCCTTAAACATTTTATTAAAATTATTGGCTTATATGAAGTACACAATAGTTAGTTAGGAAGGAAGCTGGTCCTTTTTCTTTTTTTGTTTGAAATGATGGTGAAACGTAAACGAAGGTACTGTGAAATAATTTAAATAGAATCTTAGAGATATTAAAAAACTTCGTAAGATACTAGCTTTTTAGAATCGCATTAATTAAAATTAATTTTTTCCTATATATTCACTAACTATTCATATTTTTTCGGGAACTCGTGAATTTCGACCATTGTGCGCAATCAAATATTAATCTCCATCCTTGCAAATACAAAGCGAACCGGGAACTGGAAACTCATAAATAAATAAATTGCACGACTGGATCGCAAGTACTTGCTACTTTGTTCGAACACATTATATGCAACAGATTCTTAATGGAAATGGCTAATGTATTTTTTTCAAAAATCCAAAAAAACTATTTTTCGAAAATTTTGAAATGCAATACTATTTAGAATTTGAAGGACCTCCAATATAATTTTTTTTATCGAAATCCCTTGAGCCGTTTATGAGAAAGTCGGAAATCAATAGAATGGTTTAATGGCAAGTACCGTTATTTAAAAAATATTTTTAAATTTTCTTTAGCCAAAATGTAGACCATACCCAAAGAAGTACACACGCCAATTTATATCAAAATCGTTTGAGCCGTTTTTGAGATACTTAAGATGGTAGAAAAATTTGTATGGCAAGTACCGTTATTTTTGGGGCTAAAGCCACGATTCAAAAATCTATTTTGGACAATCACCTAAAACGCCTAAGCACCAAGTTTGAACCAAATCTGCATAAATTTGCATACATTTTTTTTGGGTGGCAATGGCACAGTGGATAAAGTGCTTCATTGCTAACTTAGTCGCGTGGGTTCGATCCCCATGCTAGGCACATTCTTTTTTATACCTCCAATTTTAATTGGATGCTGCCCATGAGTTAAAATGAGATAGTGAATACCTGGTTGTCAAATCCTCTGTGCCAACAAAAAAAATGTTTCCTATCATTCTCGTTCTTCTAACTAGTGCCATGCAATTCAGGTTGCATTTAAAAGACCTTAGGTTTTACAGGCATATAGTTAAATTTTTAAAAAAATCACGTTTCGTTGCAGTGACAAATTTTGCATGTTTAAGTTTAGCTTTTATAAGGCTCCTGTAAAATCTTCTCAATCGAATCTAAAATGGCTTACCGGAGTCTTATCGAAGCTCAAATATTAGCTGGGGCAGCTACTTACTAAATAGTTCTTCGGTAAACCTAGTCACCCAGTATAGAAACTTAACGCAAGTAGATAACGATAGTTATCTTTTACAGTCGGCACAAGCGTTAAGATAAATCTTATTTTTCGTTTTAACTATTTTCCAGAAAATTTTGATTTTCTATTTAACATCAGCACCGACTTCAAAATAATTAAGACTTTAACTGTATGACTAAATACCAACCATCAACATTTTCCCAAACGATTTTTATTCCTAAAAATATCTTCAATTAAATTTGTTCGTGATTCCTCATGGCATAAAGCTTTACAAATACAAAACTATATCCTTCTCAAAATGTATGCCTTATTTCACCACCTTACAGACTTAAAAAAAAAAACTTTTCCATCTGAAAGCAGTTAGTTACCAACTTAAGGATAGAAAAGAGTGATGTTGTTTCCAATTGCAATAATAATCCCCTTATACCAATAGCATCTGGAACTGCTTCGGCTTCGAGTTGCCTTTTGAAAATAGTTATTATTGATCTGCTCTTCTCCATCTCCTGCAAAGATTTTTAATAGCAAATTCCTCCAGATATAAGTTTCAAGTTTGAATTTGATATTGCCTATGTTTCCCATAATACGAGTAGTGTTCAAAGATTGTGTTTGTATATTTTGTGGGATTTTACTGGGTCATAAAACCAATCAATCTCGTAAAGAAAAAAAAAATGAATTGTCTACTTCTGAACGAACTGCTAAGCATTTCATAGGAAAACATTTGGACATATTGGGTATATCAATGATATGCCATTTTTGCACTACTGAAACGACTATAATTTCTGAAAATTTGTTTCAGTTGAGCGGAGTTCTTAGTTAACCGAACTGAAATGAATTGCCCTCTACACGATGGGATATTGATGACCCATGTTCGGTGAAATGATTGCGCCACTGTAAAAGGTTGATGAGAAAGATGGTTCAGTGTTGGAATGTATTTATTTAGTAGTCGGGTTAAAAACCGACATAAACGTCATTGCCAGGATATCGAACAACTCCTTGCCGTTGTACCATCCGACCCCATTAACCAAAATACAGTGAAATCTCCCTTTGCGGACACCTCCCTTAGGCGGACACATTTTTTGGTACGGAAATTACTCCATGTAAGTTTCTTTATTTTTAGTTTCTCTTGGACGTACGCGGACAGGAATTTCACATATGAATTACAAAAAAAATTCTCTTAGACGGACACCAGATCAGGATTGAACATGTCATCATGCTTATAATTTTGGCAGCGGTAGTTTTTTTTTAAGTTGCCGTCTACAGCTAGCATCAAATTCTTTGAATGTAATGGAAAAATAAATGAGTGTCAGATGACAGTTGCCATCCAAGAAACTCTATTATGTATGTATATGTGTTGAATGTGTATTTGAAGGATTGTAGGTATCTGGTGGATTTTTTTACTTGCGATTATAGGTACTATAAGGCAAGTTATGGATTCGTGCAAAAAAAAAATCTAACAATCAAACATGACATTACGATCATAGAGAACACCAAAAAAGTGGGTCCCCAATTCCGTCTGTCCGTCTGTCCGCGAGTCTGCAGCCTTAACGTTTGGATGGATTTGCTTCAAACTGGATATATGTATATTGTTTTTTCGGTAATACGCCCACACGTTTTTTTCATTTTTTTTCGTCACAAATAACAGCACCTACCATACATTTTTTCTGGCCAAAAATAAAAAAAACTTATTTTTCTCGAAAACGGCTGCAACGATTTTTATAAAAAAAAAATCAGTTCATTTATAAAGCAAAAGGGGACATTTTAGTAATTCTTGTTTTGGAAAAAAAAAATTGTTACTTTTGGTACCTCTAGTAGTACCATTTTTTGGTTTTCGATTTTCTGGAAAACGGGTTATTTGATTTTTTTGCGCAGAAGCTCATGAAAAGTTTAAACACTATTGTAAGCCAAAATTTTTCAAAAATAAATTTTTTTGGAAGTTAAAAAAAAAACTTTTTTTTTTTTGTTGAAAACTTAACATTTCGATAACGACTTAATGGATTCTTGCGAAACTTCGTATTTGGTAGTTTTTTTGACATTAACTTGAACAGTAAAAAAACTATATTGCTTAGATAAAAAACAAAGGTACCTCCCAAACAAATGTTAAAAAACCGTTAAGAAAAAAATGTATTTCTTGAAAACGGCTCCAAGAATTTTTATAAAAAAAAAGATGTGTATCTTCTTAAATTAGTACAGTACTTATAAACAGTACTTCCCATAGAACCACTTTTCATATTTTCGACTTTCTCAACGATTAAAACTATTTTTTTTATACAAATGGTGCCTAAAATTGTTAGTAAAACTGCATACGAAAATTTTCAAAAAAAAAAGTTTTTCGATTTTTAAGAAATAAATAATATTTTTTTTTGAAAAATCAATATTTCAAAAACCACACAGATTTTTTTTTGAAATTTTTATTTTATATGTATATTAATAATTTATTCAAAATGGCGTTTCAAGTTTTATTTCTAAAAATGTTTTCAAAATTTTATACATAAAAAATTAATTTATTAAAAAACCGCTCCAACGATTTTTGAAATTTTATTTGATATATTCTTATTTATCCATGAATTCAACCGGCATCTTTGTTTTTTCTCAAACTATAACGACTAAGCACTGATTACTAAATACAATGTAGGCCCTCATACATTTATATATACATATTTGACTTTAAAAATCACATGACTCTTATGTATGCATAGTGCACCTAAATTATAAATTTATATGCATATAGCTGCCTACCAACATACATCCCTCATTTTCATTATTATATAAACATGTTTACATACTTAGTTTCCATCTATATATGTATGTACATACATTTTACTTTCCTAACTCACATATTTAAAATCCATAACTTATATTTAAATATACATTTGTAGGTAGGTACCTATGTAACTATTCCTTGAATCACCCATTCCACAATTCATTATACTAAGAATCAAGTTAATCTTACCTATATAGGCTTTAAACCTGCATAGGATAACTACACATAACTAACTAAATCTCAATGGTTAGCCACATTAAAGTTGTTAGCTACAAGAGCAGTTCGTACAACCCAGTCGTGAATTTTATTATATAATTCATTAGTAATATTTGAAAACTTGTAACAGCAAAAACAGTTATTAATTGTTTCAATCATGCTATTGTTTTGGAGAAAGTTTGAATCAGGAGGACAGTGAATTCGATCCAGAAGATGACTTGCCTCTAGCATATTTAAGAGAATATTTCAAGCTCCTTTATGAATTGAGTGTAGAACCTGAAAGTTTTGTGTTGATGGATGAAAATGTAGGAAAATATTGCAGTCCCTGTTGCAATCAACGAGTCTGGCAGTGAATCTGAGGGAGAGGATCAGGACCTGATGGGAACATCTATTAATTCCTATCAAGAAGCAAACACTTCAATTGAAAATTTAAAAATTTTTGCGGCCAAGGAAAATGACGTTGAAGCTGTTCAACTTTTGGTTGACTACAGGCCAGATTAGAAAATAAATCGGTCTTTTCTAAAACAAAAAAATAAATTAAAAAATAAATTAGTACATAAACAACTTATATTTTTGCAAAATTTTTAGAGCTGGTTCTTATATGTATTTATGTGTTAAATCTAAGCATTTAATTCCACGTCATGTGATAAAAAAGAACTGAAGTTTATTTTGTTTTGCTGTTAAAAATTGATATAGCCATTTAACTAAGTAAATGGGTTTGTTCGTAGTTAAGTTAAGTTTTAAGAAAATGAAGTTTATTTATTTTTGTTATTTTTATTTTATGTTAATAAATGAATGAATGTGCCAACAAAAATTCTTACCTATCTTTCTATTCGTTCTAACTAGTTCCGTGCAATTCAGGTTGCATTTAAAAAGACCTTAGGTCTTACAGGCATATATTTAACATTGTTATTATTATTAATTACCCTTAATTTTAAAAATTAGTGTTTTTGTTTGATTTCCCTTAAACGGAGAACTCCCTTAGGCGGACAAAAAATTTTACACCATGGCTGTCCGTCCAAGGGAGATTTCACTGTACACGTATAGGCGAACAATAAAATTGCAGTCAATTTATAAAAAAAAGGTCCTAGGTTTTCAGAAAAACTTGCTTTGTTTCACAATGAGTTAATCTACGATTAAATGGATACCACAAATGGTTAATGCATTTAATTTTTAATGTTAAATTATATACATTAATTATATATAAAATATATGTAAATCGTTTGAAGGCTACATTGAAACAGGTTAACATAAATTTTGGGGCCAACATGTTCATAGTTCGTTGTTTGTTATTTAAAAACAAGGAATTGTCAAATTGATTTGACATGTCCATATGTCATGTGACCGCAACTACAAACATGAATTGGTGCCAACGTTCAGTTTTCGGCTGTGGTAGAGTAGCGTGATTGTTAAAGTTGTATGTGGCAACATTAAAACAGATAACATACCAACATATTTTGGCACAACATTGACGGACTGGCATCATTCGTGTGAATGTTTTATGCGTTGACACTGACAACTTTGATAGTATTTTGACGATATTTCAGAAGACATCAATGAGGAAACTTGTTTGACATCTAATTGCTAGCCTTGTTCCAATTTCACTTTGTTTCGCCTCCCCACAAATATTATGTTTTATTTTCTGAAAACAATCGATATGAAAAATAAGAAGTAAAAAAATACAAAATGCGATGTAGGATATGTAATCCTTGGGGAATTTAAAATAAATTTAAAAATTGTGAGGTATACATACAAAAAGGTAAACATATACAAATTTTGTTACTTACCCCAATTATATTTATATACCTTTTTGATTTAGTATCCTATCAATCTGAATTCAAGTTTGGAAGATGTTTGATATAAATTATTAAATAAAACAATTCCTCTCTCCTTCGATTGTGAGCATAATAATCACTGAAGAAACTGCAGATGAAGAATTAAATTACAAAAACCAATCCTACACTGCATGACAGACAATATCTTTTGTTGATAACCGTGAAACGCTGTGACGTTGCTACACGAATGTTTCGCTTTAGTATTTATTCGTTCTGCTTACGAAGCACGGACCCCGGTACTAAAGTATACGAGATCCCCAAAACTCCGAATTTACCAGCACTAATTAGCTTCCCTTAAGGTTATTCTCGCTTAAGGCCAAAAGGTTACACTATAAATCGACTTAAGGCCATTTGCTTCACTACAAGTTGAACTCAATTGAGGATTTTTATTTTTAACTCAAAGTTGACAGTTTCAACTTTCGATTCTCAACTCTCGACTTGATCAACTTGATAGCTTTCTGTCAAATTCAAATTTTGTAATACATTTTGTTGCATCTTCTCTCAAAAATTATTCTCGATTTCGTGTTGTATACAAATATTTTTTAAATTATAATGTTCCTAGAAAATTATTATTAAAATAGTCCAGAAGCGAGGAAGAGACCAATAGAAAGGTCTCTGAAATTCCTTTCGAGCACTGGCAGCCGCAGATTTTTGCGGGGTGTAGTTGCGGATATATCGCCATCCAAAGCAAGTCAAATGCATTTGGGTGTGGTTGCGGAGATATCACCATCAAAAGCAATTCAAATGCATTTGGGTGGAAAATCATGCGAATAACTTCGAATTGAAATATCTCAAGTACCAGATGCCGCAGATACTTTTTGTTCTCAGCAGTGGATAGGTATTGAACAGACCTTTCTTTTGATGTGTATATCGATGGGTTTGGGGAACATTGTTGAAAATGTAATTTTTTTTTGCAAGGGTTTAGCCTTGATTTTTTTCTAAAATGTCGAAAAAAGTGAAGTCAAGAATTGTATAACAAATTGTACACTAGTGGAAAGGTCTGTGAAATCCCATTTGAGCACTGGCAGCCGGAGATTTTTGCGGGGTTTGGTTGCGGAGATATCGCCATCCAAAGCAAATCAAATGTATTTGGGTGGAAAATCATGCGAATAACTTCGAATTGAAATATCTCAAGAACCAGATGCCGCAGATACTTTTTGTTCTCAGCAGTGGATATGTATTGAACAGACCTTTCTTTTGATGTATCTATCGATGGGTTTGGGAAACATTGTTGAAAATGTAATTTTTTTCGGCAAGGGGTTAGCCTTGATTTTTTTCTAAAATGTTGAAAAAATTAAAGTCGTGAATTGTACAACAAGTTGTACACCAGTGGAAAGGTCTGTGAAATCCCTTTCGAGGACTGGCATCGGCAGATTTTTGCGGGGCTTGGTTGACGAAACAAGTCAAATGCAGTTGGGTGGAAAATCATGCGAATAACTTTGAATTGAAATATCTCAAGAACCAGATGTCACAGACACTTTTTGTCTTCAGCTGTGGATAGGTATCTAACAGACCTTTCTTTTGATGTATCTATCGATTGGTTTGGGAAACATTGTTGAAAATGTAATTTTTTTTCGGCAAGGGGTTAGCCTTGATTTTTTTCTAAAATGTTGATAAAAGTAAAGTCGTCAATTGTACAACAAGTTGTACACCAGTGGAAAGGTCTCCGAAATCCCTTTCGAGAACTGGTAGCCGCAGATTTTTGCGGGGTTTGGTTGCGGAGATATCACCATCCAAAACGAGTCAAATGCAGTTAGGTGTAAAATCATGTGAATAACTTTAAATAGAAATATCTCAAGTGCCAGATGTCACAGATACTTTTTGCCTTCAGCTGTGGATAGGTATTGAACAGACCTTTCTTTTGATGTATCTATCGATGGGTTTGGGAAACATTGTTGAAAATGTAATTTTTTTCGGCAAGGGGTTAGCCTTGATTTTTTTCTAAAATGTTGAAAAAAGTAAAGTCGTCAATTGTACAACAAGTTGTACACCAGTGGAAAGGTCTGTGAAATCCCTTTAGAGAACTGGTAGCCGCAGATTTTTGCTGGGGTTGGTTGCGGAGATATCAACATCCAAAACGAGTCAAATGCAGTTGGGTGGAAAATCATATGAATAACTTTGAATTGAAATATCTCAAGAACCAGATGCTATAGATACTTTTTGTCTTCAGCCGTGGATAGGTGTTGAACAGACCTTTCTTTTGATGTATCTATCGATGGGTTTGGGAAACATTGTTGAAAATGTAATTTTTTTCGGCAAGGGGTTAGCCTTGATTTTTTTCTAAAATGTTGAAAAAATTAAAGTCGTCAATTGTACAACAAGTTGTACACCAGTGGAAAGGTCTGTGAAATCCCTTTCGAGGACTGGCATCGCCAGATTTTTGCGGGGCTTGGTTGCGGAGATATCACCATCCGAAACAAGTCAAATGCAGTTGGGTGGAAAATCATGCGAATAATCTTAAATTGAAGTATCTCAAGAACCAGATGTCACTGATTCTTTTTGTCTTCAGCTGTGGATAGGTATTGAACAGACCTTTCTTTTGATGTATCTATCGATGGGTTTGGGAAACATTGTTGAAAATGTAATTTTTTTCGGCAAGGGGTTAGCCTTGATTTTTTTCTAAAATCTTGAAAAAAGTAAAGTCGTCAATTGTACAACAAGTTGTACACCAGTGGGAAGGTCTGTGAAATCCCTTTCGAGAACTGGTAGCCGCAGATTTTTGCAGGGTTTGGTTGCGGAGATATCACCATCCAAAACGAGTCAAATGCAGTTGGGTGGAAAATCATGTGAATAACTTTGAATTGAAATATCTCAAGAGCCAGATGTCACAGATACTTTTTGTCTTCAGCTGTGGATAGGTATTGAACAGACATTTCTTTTGATGTATCTATCGATGGGCTTGGGAAACATTGTTGAAAATGTAATTTTTTTCGGCAAGGGGTTAGCCTTGATTTTTTTCTAAAATGTTGAAAAAATTAAAGTTGTGAATTGTACAACAAGTTGTACACCAGTGGAAAGGTCTGTGAAATCGCTTTCGAGGACTGGCATCGCCAGATTTTTGCGGGGCTTGGTTGCGGAGATATCACCATCCGAAACAAGTCAAATGCAGTTGGGTGGAAAATCATGCGAATAACCTTGAATTGAAGTATCTCAAGAACCAGATGTCACTGATACTTTTTGTCTTCAGCTGTGGATAGGTATTGAACAGACATTTCTTTTGATGTATCTATCGATGGGCTTGGGAAACATTGTTGAAAATGTAATTTTTTTCGGCAAGGGGTTAGCCTTGATTTTTTTCTAAAATGTTGAAAAAAGTAAAGTCGTCAATTGTACAACAAGTTGTACACCAGTGGAAAGGTCTGTGAAATCCCTTTCGAGAACTGGTAGCCGCAGATTTTTGCAGGGCTTGGTTGCGGAGATATCACCATCCAAAACGAGTCAAATGCAGTTGGGTGGAAAATCATGTGAATAACTTTGAATTGAAATATCTCAAGAGCCAGATGTCACAGATACTTTTTGTCTTCAGCTGTGGATAGGTATTGAACAGACATTTCTTTTGATGTATCTATCGATGGGTTTGGGAAACATTGTTGAAAATGTAATTTTTTTCGGCAAGGGGTTAGCCTTGATTTTTTTCTAAAATGTTGAAAAAATTAAAGTCGTGAATTTTACAACAAGTTGTACACCAGTGGAAAGGTCTGTGAAATCCCTTTCGAGGACTGGCATCCGCAGATTTTTGCGGGGCTTGGTTGCGGAGATATCACCATCCGAAACAAGTCAAATGCAGTTGGGTGGAAAATCATGCGAATAACTTTGAATTGAAATATCTCAAGAACCAGATGTCACAGACACTTTTTGTCTTCAGCTGTGGATAGGTATCTAACAGACCTTTCTTTTGATGTATCTATCGATTGGTTTGGGAAACATTGTTGAAAATGTAATTTTTTTTCGGCAAGGGGTTAGCCTTGATTTTTTTCTAAAATGTTGAAAAAATTAAAGTCGTGAATTGTACAACAAGTTGGACACCAGTGGAAAGGTCTGTGAAATCCCTTTCGAGGACTGGCAGCCGCAGATTTTTGCGGGGCTTAGTTGCAGAGATATCACCATCCGAAACAAGTCAAATGCAGTTGGGTGGAAAATCTTTCGAATAACTTTGAATTGAAATATCTCAAGAACCAGATGTCACAGATACTTTTTGTCTTCAGCTGTGGATAGGTATCTAACAGACCTTTCTTTTGATGTATCTATCAATTGGTTTGGGAAACATTGTTGAAAATGTAATTTTTTTTTGGCAAGGGGTTAGCCTTGATTTTTTTCTAAAATGTTGATAAAAGTAAAGTCGTCAATTGTACAACAAGTTGTACACCAGTGGAAAGGTCTCCGAAATCCCTTTCGAGAACTGGTAGCCGCAGATTTTTGCGGGGTTTGGTTGCGGAGATATCACCATCCAAAACGAGTCAAATGCAGTTAGGTGTAAAATCATGTGAATAACTTTAAATAGAAATATCTCAAGTGCCAGATGTCACAGATACTTTTTGCCTTCAGCTGTGGATAGGTATTGAACAGACCTTTCTTTTGATGTATCTATCGATGGGTTTGGGAAACATTGTTGAAAATGTAATTTTTTTCGGCAAGGGGTTAGCCTTGATTTTTTTCTAAAATGTTGAAAAAAGTAAAGTCGTCAATTGTACAACAAGTTGTACACCAGTGGAAAGGTCTGTGAAATCCCTTTAGAGAACTGGTAGCCGCAGATTTTTGCTGGGGTTGGTTGCGGAGATATCAACATCCAAAACGAGTCAAATGCAGTTGGGTGGAAAATCATATGAATAACTTTGAATTGAAATATCTCAAGAACCAGATGCTATAGATACTTTTTGTCTTCAGCCGTGGATAGGTGTTGAACAGACCTTTCTTTTGATGTATCTATCGATGGGTTTGGGAAACATTGTTGAAAATGTAATTTTTTTCGGCAAGGGGTTAGCCTTGATTTTTTTCTAAAATGTTGAAAAAATTAAAGTCGTCAATTGTACAACAAGTTGTACACCAGTGGAAAGGTCTGTGAAATCCCTTTCGAGGACTGGCATCGCCAGATTTTTGCGGGGCTTGGTTGCGGAGATATCACCATCCGAAACAAGTCAAATGCAGTTGGGTGGAAAATCATGCGAATAACCTTGAATTGAAGTATCTCAAGAACCAGATGTCACTGATACTTTTTGTCTTCAGCTGTGGATAGGTATTGAACAGACCTTTCTTTTGATGTATCTATCGATGGGTTTGGGAAACATTGTTGAAAATGTAATTTTTTTCGGCAAGGGGTTAGCCTTGATTTTTTTCTAAAATCTTGAAAAAAGTAAAGTCGTCAATTGTACAACAAGTTGTACACCAGTGGGAAGGTCTGTGAAATCCCTTTCGAGAACTGGTAGCCGCAGATTTTTGCAGGGTTTGGTTGCGGAGATATCACCATCCAAAACGAGTCAAATGCAGTTGGGTGGAAAATCATGTGAATAACTTTGAATTGAAATATCTCAAGAGCCAGATGTCACAGATACTTTTTGTCTTCAGCTGTGGATAGGTATTGAACAGACATTTCTTTTGATGTATCTATCGATGGGCTTGGGAAACATTGTTGAAAATGTAATTTTTTTCGGCAAGGGGTTAGCCTTGATTTTTTTCTAAAATGTTGAAAAAATTAAAGTTGTGAATTGTACAACAAGTTGTACACCAGTGGAAAGGTCTGTGAAATCGCTTTCGAGGACTGGCATCGCCAGATTTTTGCGGGGCTTGGTTGCGGAGATATCACCATCCGAAACAAGTCAAATGCAGTTGGGTGGAAAATCTTTCGAATAACTTTGAATTGAAATATCTCAAGAACCAGATGTCACAGATACTTTTTGTCTTCAGCTGTGGATAGGTATCTAACAGACCTTTCTTTTGATGTATCTATCGATTGGTTTGGGAAACATTGTTGAAAATGTAATTTTTTTTCGGCAAGGGGTTAGCCTTGATTTTTTTCTAAAATGTTGAAAAAATTAAAGTCGTGAATTGTACAACAAGTTGGACACCAGTGGAAAGGTCTGTGAAATCCCTTTCGAGGACTGGCAGCCGCAGATTTTTGCGGGGCTTAGTTGCAGAGATATCACCATCCGAAACAAGTCAAATGCAGTTGGGTGGAAAATCTTTCGAATAACTTTGAATTGAAATATCTCAAGAACCAGATGTCACAGATACTTTTTGTCTTCAGCTGTGGATAGGTATCTAACAGACCTTTCTTTTGATGTATCTATCAATTGGTTTGGGAAACATTGTTGAAAATGTAATTTTTTTTTGGCAAGGGGTTAGCCTTGATTTTTTTCTAAAATGTTGATAAAAGTAAAGTCGTCAATTGTACAACAAGTTGTACACCAGTGGAAAGGTCTCCGAAATCCCTTTCGAGAACTGGTAGCCGCAGATTTTTGCGGGGTTTGGTTGCGGAGATATCACCATCCAAAACGAGTCAAATGCAGTTAGGTGTAAAATCATGTGAATAACTTTAAATAGAAATATCTCAAGTGCCAGATGTCACAGATACTTTTTGCCTTCAGCTGTGGATAGGTATTGAACAGACCTTTCTTTTGATGTATCTATCGATGGGTTTGGGAAACATTGTTGAAAATGTAATTTTTTTCGGCAAGGGGTTAGCCTTGATTTTTTTCTAAAATGTTGAAAAAAGTAAAGTCGTCAATTGTACAACAAGTTGTACACCAGTGGAAAGGTCTGTGAAATCCCTTTAGAGAACTGGTAGCCGCAGATTTTTGCTGGGGTTGGTTGCGGAGATATCAACATCCAAAACGAGTCAAATGCAGTTGGGTGGAAAATCATATGAATAACTTTGAATTGAAATATCTCAAGAACCAGATGCTATAGATACTTTTTGTCTTCAGCCGTGGATAGGTGTTGAACAGACCTTTCTTTTGATGTATCTATCGATGGGTTTGGGAAACATTGTTGAAAATGTAATTTTTTTCGGCAAGGGGTTAGCCTTGATTTTTTTCTAAAATGTTGAAAAAATTAAAGTCGTCAATTGTACAACAAGTTGTACACCAGTGGAAAGGTCTGTGAAATCCCTTTCGAGGACTGGCATCGCCAGATTTTTGCGGGGCTTGGTTGCGGAGATATCACCATCCGAAACAAGTCAAATGCAGTTGGGTGGAAAATCATGCGAATAACCTTGAATTGAAGTATCTCAAGAACCAGATGTCACTGATACTTTTTGTCTTCAGCTGTGGATAGGTATTGAACAGACCTTTCTTTTGATGTATCTATCGATGGGTTTGGGAAACATTGTTGAAAATGTAATTTTTTTCGGCAAGGGGTTAGCCTTGATTTTTTTCTAAAATCTTGAAAAAAGTAAAGTCGTCAATTGTACAACAAGTTGTACACCAGTGGGAAGGTCTGTGAAATCCCTTTCGAGAACTGGTAGCCGCAGATTTTTGCAGGGTTTGGTTGCGGAGATATCACCATCCAAAACGAGTCAAATGCAGTTGGGTGGAAAATCATGTGAATAACTTTGAATTGAAATATCTCAAGAGCCAGATGTCACAGATACTTTTTGTCTTCAGCTGTGGATAGGTATTGAACAGACATTTCTTTTGATGTATCTATCGATGGGCTTGGGAAACATTGTTGAAAATGTAATTTTTTTCGGCAAGGGGTTAGCCTTGATTTTTTTCTAAAATGTTGAAAAAAGTAAAGTCGTCAATTGTACAACAAGTTGTACACCAGTGGAAAGGTCTGTGAAATCCCTTTCGAGAACTGGTAGCCGCAGATTTTTGCAGGGCTTGGTTGCGGAGATATCACCATCCAAAACGAGTCAAATGCAGTTGGGTGGAAAATCATGTGAATAACTTTGAATTGAAATATCTCAAGAGCCAGATGTCACTGATACTTTTTGTCTTCAGCTGTGGATAGGTATTGAACAGACATTTCTTTTGATGTATCTATCGATGGGCTTGGGAAACATTGTTGAAAATGTAATTTTTTTCGGCAAGGGGTTAGCCTTGATTTTTTTCTAAAATGTTGAAAAAATTAAAGTTGTGAATTGTACAACAAGTTGTACACCAGTGGAAAGGTCTGTGAAATCGCTTTCGAGGACTGGCATCGCCAGATTTTTGCGGGGCTTGGTTGCGGAGATATCACCATCCGAAACAAGTCAAATGCAGTTGGGTGGAAAATCATGCGAATAACCTTGAATTGAAGTATCTCAAGAACCAGATGTCACTGATACTTTTTGTCTTCAGCTGTGGATAGGTATTGAACAGACATTTCTTTTGATGTATCTATCGATGGGCTTGGGAAACATTGTTGAAAATGTAATTTTTTTTCGGCAAGGGGTTAGCCTTGATTTTTTTCTAAAATGTTGAAAAAAGTAAAGTCGTCAATTGTACAACAAGTTGTACACCAGTGGAAAGGTCTGTGAAATCCCTTTCGAGAACTGGTAGCCGCAGATTTTTGCAGGGCTTGGTTGCGGAGATATCACCATCCAAAACGAGTCAAATGCAGTTGGGTGGAAAATCATGTGAATAACTTTGAATTGAAATATCTCAAGAGCCAGATGTCACAGATACTTTTTGTCTTCAGCTGTGGATAGGTATTGAACAGACATTTCTTTTGATGTATCTATCGATGGGTTTGGGAAACATTGTTGAAAATGTAATTTTTTTCGGCAAGGGGTTAGCCTTGATTTTTTTCTAAAATGTTGAAAAAATTAAAGTCGTGAATTTTACAACAAGTTGTACACCAGTGGAAAGGTCTGTGAAATCCCTTTCGAGGACTGGCATCCGCAGATTTTTGCGGGGCTTGGTTGCGGAGATATCACCATCCGAAACAAGTCAAATGCAGTTGGGTGGAAAATCATGCGAATAACTTTGAATTGAAATATCTCAAGAACCAGATGTCACAGACACTTTTTGTCTTCAGCTGTGGATAGGTATCTAACAGACCTTTCTTTTGATGTATCTATCGATTGGTTTGGGAAACATTGTTGAAAATGTAATTTTTTTTCGGCAAGGGGTTAGCCTTGATTTTTTTCTAAAATGTTGAAAAAATTAAAGTCGTGAATTGTACAACAAGTTGGACACCAGTGGAAAGGTCTGTGAAATCCCTTTCGAGGACTGGCAGCCGCAGATTTTTGCGGGGCTTAGTTGCAGAGATATCACCATCCGAAACAAGTCAAATGCAGTTGGGTGGAAAATCTTTCGAATAACTTTGAATTGAAATATCTCAAGAACCAGATGTCACAGATACTTTTTGTCTTCAGCTGTGGATAGGTATCTAACAGACCTTTCTTTTGATGTATCTATCAATTGGTTTGGGAAACATTGTTGAAAATGTAATTTTTTTTTGGCAAGGGGTTAGCCTTGATTTTTTTCTAAAATGTTGATAAAAGTAAAGTCGTCAATTGTACAACAAGTTGTACACCAGTGGAAAGGTCTCCGAAATCCCTTTCGAGAACTGGTAGCCGCAGATTTTTGCGGGGTTTGGTTGCGGAGATATCACCATCCAAAACGAGTCAAATGCAGTTAGGTGTAAAATCATGTGAATAACTTTAAATAGAAATATCTCAAGTGCCAGATGTCACAGATACTTTTTGCCTTCAGCTGTGGATAGGTATTGAACAGACCTTTCTTTTGATGTATCTATCGATGGGTTTGGGAAACATTGTTGAAAATGTAATTTTTTTCGGCAAGGGGTTAGCCTTGATTTTTTTCTAAAATGTTGAAAAAAGTAAAGTCGTCAATTGTACAACAAGTTGTACACCAGTGGAAAGGTCTGTGAAATCCCTTTAGAGAACTGGTAGCCGCAGATTTTTGCTGGGGTTGGTTGCGGAGATATCAACATCCAAAACGAGTCAAATGCAGTTGGGTGGAAAATCATATGAATAACTTTGAATTGAAATATCTCAAGAACCAGATGCTATAGATACTTTTTGTCTTCAGCCGTGGATAGGTGTTGAACAGACCTTTCTTTTGATGTATCTATCGATGGGTTTGGGAAACATTGTTGAAAATGTAATTTTTTTCGGCAAGGGGTTAGCCTTGATTTTTTTCTAAAATGTTGAAAAAATTAAAGTCGTCAATTGTACAACAAGTTGTACACCAGTGGAAAGGTCTGTGAAATCCCTTTCGAGGACTGGCATCGCCAGATTTTTGCGGGGCTTGGTTGCGGAGATATCACCATCCGAAACAAGTCAAATGCAGTTGGGTGGAAAATCATGCGAATAACCTTGAATTGAAGTATCTCAAGAACCAGATGTCACTGATACTTTTTGTCTTCAGCTGTGGATAGGTATTGAACAGACCTTTCTTTTGATGTATCTATCGATGGGTTTGGGAAACATTGTTGAAAATGTAATTTTTTTCGGCAAGGGGTTAGCCTTGATTTTTTTCTAAAATCTTGAAAAAAGTAAAGTCGTCAATTGTACAACAAGTTGTACACCAGTGGGAAGGTCTGTGAAATCCCTTTCGAGAACTGGTAGCCGCAGATTTTTGCAGGGTTTGGTTGCGGAGATATCACCATCCAAAACGAGTCAAATGCAGTTGGGTGGAAAATCATGTGAATAACTTTGAATTGAAATATCTCAAGAGCCAGATGTCACAGATACTTTTTGTCTTCAGCTGTGGATAGGTATTGAACAGACATTTCTTTTGATGTATCTATCGATGGGCTTGGGAAACATTGTTGAAAATGTAATTTTTTTCGGCAAGGGGTTAGCCTTGATTTTTTTCTAAAATGTTGAAAAAATTAAAGTTGTGAATTGTACAACAAGTTGTACACCAGTGGAAAGGTCTGTGAAATCGCTTTCGAGGACTGGCATCGCCAGATTTTTGCGGGGCTTGGTTGCGGAGATATCACCATCCGAAACAAGTCAAATGCAGTTGGGTGGAAAATCATGCGAATAACCTTGAATTGAAGTATCTCAAGAACCAGATGTCACTGATACTTTTTGTCTTCAGCTGTGGATAGGTATTGAACAGACATTTCTTTTGATGTATCTATCGATGGGCTTGGGAAACATTGTTGAAAATGTAATTTTTTTCGGCAAGGGGTTAGCCTTGATTTTTTTCTAAAATGTTGAAAAAAATAAAGTCGTCAATTGTACAACAAGTTGTACACCAGTGGAAAGGTCTGTGAAATCCCTTTCGAGAACTGGTAGCCGCAGATTTTTGCAGGGCTTGGTTGCGGAGATATCACCATCCAAAACGAGTCAAATGCAGTTGGGTGGAAAATCATGTGAATAACTTTGAATTGAAATATCTCAAGAGCCAGATGTCACAGATACTTTTTGTCTTCAGCTGTGGATAGGTATTGAACAGACATTTCTTTTGATGTATCTATCGATGGGTTTGGGAAACATTGTTGAAAATGTAATTTTTTTCGGCAAGGGGTTAGCCTTGATTTTTTTCTAAAATGTTGAAAAAATTAAAGTCGTGAATTTTACAACAAGTTGTACACCAGTGGAAAGGTCTGTGAAATCCCTTTCGAGGACTGGCATCCGCAGATTTTTGCGGGGCTTGGTTGCGGAGATATCACCATCCGAAACAAGTCAAATGCAGTTGGGTGGAAAATCATGCGAATAACTTTGAATTGAAGTTTCTCAAGAACCAGATGTCACTGATACTTTTTGTCTTCAGCTGTGGATAGGTATTGAACAGACCTTTCTTTTGATGTATCTATCGATGGGTTTGGGAAACATTGTTGAAAATGTAATTTTTTTCGGCAAGGGGTTAGCCTTGATTTTTTTCTAAAATGTTGATAAAAGTAAAGTCGTCAATTGTACAACAAGTTGTACACCAGTGGAAAGGTCTGTGAAATCCCTTTCGAGAACTGGTAGCCGCAGTTTTTGCGGGGTTTGGTTGCGGAGATATCACCATCCAAAACGAGTCAAATGCAGTTGGGTGGAAAATCATGTGAATAACTTTGAATTGAAATATCTCAAGAGCCAGATGTCACAGATACTTTTTGTCTTCAGCTGTGGATAGGTATTGAACAGACATTTCTTTTGATGTATCTATCGATGGGTTTGGGAAACATTTTTGAAAATGTAATTTTTTTCGGCAAGGGGTTAGCCTTGATTTTTTTCTAAAATCTTGAAAAAAGTAAAGTCGTCAATTGTACAACAAGTTGTACACCAGTGGGAAGGTCTGTGAAATCCCTTTCGAGAACTGGTAGCCGCAGATTTTTGCAGGGTTTGGTTGCGGAGATATCACCATCCAAAACGAGTCAAATGCAGTTGGGTGGAAAATCATGTGAATAACTTTGAATTGAAATATCTCAAGAGCCAGATGTCACAGATACTTTTTGTCTTCAGCTGTGGATAGGTATTGAACAGACATTTCTTTTGATGTATCTATCGATGGGCTTGGGAAACATTGTTGAAAATGTAATTTTTTTCGGCAAGGGGTTAGCCTTGATTTTTTTCTAAAATGTTGAAAAAATTAAAGTTGTGAATTGTACAACAAGTTGTACACCAGTGGAAAGGTCTGTGAAATCCCTTTCGAGGACTGGCATCGGCAGATTTTTGCGGGGCTTGGTTGCGGAGATATCACCATCCGAAACAAGTCAAATGCAGTTGGGTGGAAAATCATGCGAATAACTTTGAATTGAAATATCTCAAGAACCAGATGTCACAGATACTTTTTGTCTTCAGCTGTGGATAGGTATCTAACAGACCTTTCTTTTGATGTATCTATCGATTGGTTTGGGAAACATTGTTGAAAATGTAATTTTTTTTTGGCAGGGGTAAGCCTTGATTTTTTTCTAAAATGTTGATAAAAGTAAAGTCGTCAATTGTACAACAAGTTGTACACCAGTGGAAAGGTCTGCGAAATCCCTTTCGAGAACTGGTAGCCGCAGATTTTTGCGGGGTTTGGTTGCGGAGATATCACCATCCAAAACGAGTCAAATGCAGTTAGGTGTAAAATCATGTGAATAACTTTAAATTGAAATATCTCAAGTGCCAGATGTCACAGATACTTTTTGCCTTCAGCTGTGGATAGGTATTGAACAGACCTTTCTTTTGATGTATCTATCGATGGGTTTGGGAAACATTGTTGAAAATGTAATTTTTTTCGGCAAGGGGTTTGTTGAAAAAAGTAAAGTCGTCAATTGTACAATAAGTTGTACACCAGTGGAAAGGTCTGTGAAATCCCTTTAGAGAACTGGTAGCCGCAGATTTTTGCTGGGGTTGGTTGCGGAGATATCAACATCCAAAACGAGTCAAATGCAGTTGGGTGGAAAATCATATGAATAACTTTGAATTGAAATATCTCAAGAACCAGATGCTACAGATACTTTTTGTCTTCAGCCGTGGATAGGTATTGAACAGACCTTTCTTTTGATGTATCTATCGATGGGTTTGGGAAACATTGTTGAAAATGTAATTTTTTTCGGCAAGGGGTTAGCCTTGATTTTTTTCTAAAATGTTGAAAAAAGTAAAGTCGTCAATTGTACAACAAGTTGTACACCAGTGGTAAGGTCTGTGAAATCCCTTTCGAGAACTGGTAGCCGCAGATTTTTGCAGGGTTTGGTTGCGGAGATATCACCATCCAAAACGAGTCAAATGCAGTTGGGTGGAAAATCATGTGAATAACTTTGAATTGAAATATCTCAAGAGCCAGATGTCACAGATACTTTTTGTCTTCAGCTGTGGATAGGTATTGAACAGACCTTTCTTTTGATGTATCTATCGATGGGTTTGGGAAACATTGTTGAAAATGTAATTTTTTTCGGCAAGGGGTTTGTTGAAAAAAGTAAAGTCGTCAATTGTACAACAAGTTGTACACCAGTGGAAAGGTCTGTGAAATCCCTTTCGAGAACTGGTAGCCGCAGATTTTTGCGGGGTTTGGTTGTGGAGATATCACCATCCAAAACGAGTCAAATGCAGTTAGGTGTAAAATCATGTGAATAACTTTGAATTGAAATATCTCAAGTGCCAGATGTCACAGATACTTTTTGTCTTCAGCTGTGGATAGGTATTGAACAGACCTTTCTTTTGATGTATCTATCGATGGGTTTGGGAAACATTGTTGAAAATGTAATTTTTTTCGGCAAGGGGTTAGCCTTGATTTTTTTCTAAAATGTTGAAAAAAGTAAAGTCGTCAATTGTACAACAAGTTGTACACCAGTGGAAAGGTCTGTGAAATCCCTTTCGAGAACTGGTAGCCGCAGATTTTTGCAGGGCTTGGTTGCGGAGATATCACCATCCAAAACGAGTCAAATGCAGTTGGGTGGAAAATCATGTGAATAACTTTGAATTGAAATATCTCAAGAGCCAGATGTCACAGATACTTTTTGTCTTCAGCTGTGGATAGGTATTGAACAGACATTTCTTTTGATGTATCTATCGATGGGTTTGGGAAACATTGTTGAAAATGTAATTTTTTTCGGCAAGGGGTTAGCCTTGATTTTTTTCTAAAATGTTGAAAAAATTAAAGTCGTGAATTGTACAACAAGTTGTACACCAGTGGAAAGGTCTGTGAAATCCCTTTCGAGGACTGGCATCCGCAGATTTTTGCGGGGCTTGGTTGCGGAGATATCACCATCCGAAACAAGTCAAATGCAGTTTTTGTCTTCAGCTGTGGATAGGTATTGAACAGACCTTTCTTTTGATGTATCTATCGATGGGTTTGGGAAACATTGTTGAAAATGTAATTTTTTTCGGCAAGGGGTTAGCCTTCATTTTTTTCTAAAATGTTGATAAAAGTAAAGTCGTCAATTGTACAACAAGTTGTACACCAGTGGAAAGGTCTGTGAAATCCCTTTCGAGAACTGGTAGCCGCAGTTTTTGCGGGGTTTGGTTGCGGAGATATCACCATCCAAAACGAGTCAAATGCAGTTGGGTGGAAAATTATGTGAATAACTTTGAATTGAAATATCTCAAGAGCCAGATGTCACAGATACTTTTTGTCTTCAGCTGTGGATAGGTATTGAACAGACATTTCTTTTGATGTATCTATCGATGGGTTTGGGAAACATTTTTGAAAATGTAATTTTTTTCGGCAAGGGGTTAGCCTTGATTTTTTTCTAAAATCTTGAAAAAAGTAAAGTCGTCAATTGTACAACAAGTTGTACACCAGTGGAAAGGTCTGTGAAATCCCTTTCGAGAACTGGTAGCCGCAGATTTTTGCGGGGTTTGGTTGCGGAGATATCACCATCCAAAACGAGTCAAATGCAGTTAGGTGTAAAATCATGTGAATAACTTTAAATTGAAATATCTCAAGTGCCAGATGTAACAGATACTTTTTGCCTTCAGCTGTGGATAGGTATTGAACAGACCTTTCTTTTGATGTATCTATCGATGGGTTTGGGAAACATTGTTGAAAATGTAATTTTTTTTCGGCAAGGGGTTAGCCTTGATTTTTTTCTAAAATGTTGAAAAAAGTAAAGTCGTCAATTGTACAACAAGTTGTACACCAGTGGTAAGGTCTGTGAAATCCCTTTCGAGAACTGGTAGCCGCAGATTTTTGCAGGGTTTGGTTGCGGAGATATCACCATCCAAAACGAGTCAAATGCAGTTGGGTGGAAAATCATATGAATAACTTTGAATTGAAATATCTCAAGAACCAGATGCTACAGATACTTTTTGTCTTCAGCCGTGGATAGGTATTGAACAGACCTTTCTTTTGATGTATCTATCGATGGGTTTGGGAAACATTGTTGAAAATGTAATTTTTTTCGGCAAGGGGTTAGCCTTGATTTTTTTCTAAAATGTTGAAAAAAGTAAAGTCGTCAATTGTACAACAAGTTGTACACCAGTGGTAAGGTCTGTGAAATCCCTTTCGAGAACTGGTAGCCGCAGATTTTTGCAGGGTTTGGTTGCGGAGATATCACCATCCAAAACGAGTCAAATGCAGTTGGGTGGAAAATCATGTGAATAACTTTGAATTGAAATATCTCAAGAGCCAGATGTCACAGATACTTTTTGTCTTCAGCTGTGGATAGGTATTGATCAGACCTTTCTTTTGATGTATCTATCGATGGGTTTGGGAAACATTGTTGAAAATGTAATTTTTTTCGGCAAGGGGTTAGCCCTGATTTTTTTCTAAAATGTTGAAAAAAGTAAAGTCGTCAATTGTACAACAAGTTGTACACCAGTGGAAAGGTCTGTGAAATCCCTTTCGAGAACTGGTAGCCGCAGATTTTTGCGGCTTTTGGTTGTGGAGATATCACCATCTAAAACGAGTCAAATGCAGTTAGGTGTAAAATCATGTGAATAACTTTGAATTGAAATATCTCAAGTGCCAGATGTCACAGATACTTTTTGTCTTCAGTTGTGGATAGGTATTGAACAGACCTTTCTTTTGATGTATCTATCGATGGGTTTGGGAAACATTGTTGAAAATGTAATTTTTTTCGGCAAGGGGTTAGCCTTGATTTTTTTCTAAAATGTTGAAAAAAGTAAAGTCGTCAATTGTACAACAAGTTGTACACCAGTGGAAAGGTCTGTGAAATCCCTTTCGAGAACTGGTAGCCGCAGATTTTTCCAGGGTTTGGTTGCGGAGATATCACCATCCAAAACGAGTCAAATGCAGTTGGGTGGAAAATCATGTGAATAACTTTGAATTGAAATATCTCAAGAGCCAGATGTCACAGATACTTTTTGTCTTCAGCTGTGGATAGGTATTGATCAGACCTTTCTTTTGATGTATCTATCGATGGGTTTGGGAAACATTGTTGAAAATGTAATTTTTTTCGGCAAGGGGTTAGCCCTGATTTTTTTCTAAAATGTTGAAAAAAGTAAAGTCGTCAATTGTACAACAAGTTGTACACCAGTGGAAAGGTCTGTGAAATCCCTTTCGAGAACTGGTAGCCGCAGATTTTTGCGGCTTTTGGTTGTGGAGATATCACCATCTAAAACGAGTCAAATGCAGTTAGGTGTAAAATCATGTGAATAACTTTGAATTGAAATATCTCAAGTGCCAGATGTCACAGATACTTTTTGTCTTCAGCTGTGGATAGGTATTGAACAGACCTTTCTTTTGATGTATCTATCGATGGGTTTGGGAAACATTGTTGAAAATGTAATTTTTTTCGGCAAGGGGTTAGCCTTGATTTTTTTCTAAAATGTTGAAAAAAGTAAAGTCGTCAATTGTACAACAAGTTGTACACCAGTGGAAAGGTCTGTGAAATCCCTTTCGAGAACTGGTAGCCGCAGATTTTTCCAGGGTTTGGTTGCGGAGATATCACCATCCAAAACGAGTCAAATGCAGTTGGGTGGAAAATCATGTGAATAACTTTGAATTGAAATATCTCAAGAGCCAGATGTCACAGATACTTTTTGTCTTCAGCTGTGGATAGGTATTGAACAGACCTTTCTTTTGATGTATCTATCGGTGGGTTTGGGAAACATTGTTGAAAATGTAATTTTTTTCGGCAAGGGGTTAGCCTGGATTTTTTTCTAAAATGTTGAAAAAAGTAAAGTCGTGAATTGTACAACAAGTTGTACACCAGTGGAAAGGTCTGTCAAATCCCTTTCGAGGACTGGCATCCGCAGATTTTGCGGGGCTTGGTTGCGGAGATATCACCATCCAAAACCAGTCAAATGCAGTTGGGTGAAAAATCATGTGAATAACTTTGAATTGAAATATCTCAAGAACCAGATGGCACAGATACTTTTTGTCTTCAACTGTGGATAGGTATTGAACAGACCTTTCTTTTGATGTATCTATCGATGGGTTTGGGAAACATTTTTGAAAATGTAATTTTTTTCGGCAAGGGGTTAGCCTTGATTTTTTTCTAAAATGTTGAAAAAATTAAAGTCGTGAATTGTACAACAAGTTGTACACCAGTCGAAACGTCTGTGAAATCCCTTTCGAGGACCGGCAGCCGCAGATTTTTGCGGGGCTTGGTTGCGGAGATTTCACCATCCGAAACAAGTCAAATGCAGTTGGGTGGAAAATCATGCGAATAACTTTGAATTGAAATATCTCAAGAACCAGATGTAACAGATACTTTTTGTCTTCAGATATGGATAGGTATTGAACAGACCTTTCTTTTGATGTATCTATCGATGGGTTTGGGAAACATTGTTGCAAATGTAATTTTTTTCGGCAAGGGTTTAGCCTTGATTTTTTTCTAAAATGTTGAAAAAATTAAAGTCGTGAATTGTACAACAAGTTGTACACCAGTCGAAACGTCTGTGAAATCCCTTTCGAGGACCGGCAGCCGCAGATTTTTGCGGGGCTTGGTTGCGGAGATATCACCATCTAAAACGAGTCAAATGCAGATGGGTGGAAAATCATATGAATAACTTTGAATTGAAATATCTCAAGAACCAGATGCTACAGATACTTTTTGTCTTCAGCTGCGGATAGGTATTGAACAGACCTTTCTTGTGATGTATTTATCGATGGGTTTGGGAAACATTGTTGCAAATGTAATTTTTTTCGGCAAGGGTTTAGCCTTGATTTTTTTCTAAAATGTTGAAAAAAGTAAAGTCGTCAATTGTACAACAAGTTGTACACCAGTGGTAAGGTCTGTGAAATCCCTTTCGAGAACTGGTAGCCGCAGATTTTTGCAGGGTTTGGTTGCGGAGATATCACCATCCAAAACGAGTCAAATGCAGTTGGGTGGAAAATCATGTGAATAACTTTGAATTGAAATATCTCAAGAGCCAGATGTCACAGATACTTTTTGTCTTCAGCTGTGGATAGGTATTGATCAGACCTTTCTTTTGATGTATCTATCGATGGGTTTGGGAAACATTGTTGAAAATGTAATTTTTTTCGGCAAGGGGTTAGCCCTGATTTTTTTTCTAAAATGTTGAAAAAAGTAAAGTCGTCAATTGTACAACAAGTTGTACACCAGTGGAAAGGTCTGTGAAATCCCTTTCGAGAACTGGTAGCCGCAGATTTTTGCGGCTTTTGGTTGTGGAGATATCACCATCTAAAACGAGTCAAATGCAGTTAGGTGTAAAATCATGTGAATAACTTTGAATTGAAATATCTCAAGTGCCAGATGTCACAGATACTTTTTGTCTTCAGTTGTGGATAGGTATTGAACAGACCTTTCTTTTGATGTATCTATCGATGGGTTTGGGAAACATTGTTGAAAATGTAATTTTTTTCGGCAAGGGGTTAGCCTTGATTTTTTTCTAAAATGTTGAAAAAAGTAAAGTCGTCAATTGTACAACAAGTTGTACACCAGTGGAAAGGTCTGTGAAATCCCTTTCGAGAACTGGTAGCCGCAGATTTTTCCAGGGTTTGGTTGCGGAGATATCACCATCCAAAACGAGTCAAATGCAGTTGGGTGGAAAATCATGTGAATAACTTTGAATTGAAATATCTCAAGAGCCAGATGTCACAGATACTTTTTGTCTTCAGCTGTGGATAGGTATTGATCAGACCTTTCTTTTGATGTATCTATCGATGGGTTTGGGAAACATTGTTGAAAATGTAATTTTTTTCGGCAAGGGGTTAGCCCTGATTTTTTTCTAAAATGTTGAAAAAAGTAAAGTCGTCAATTGTACAACAAGTTGTACACCAGTGGAAAGGTCTGTGAAATCCCTTTCGAGAACTGGTAGCCGCAGATTTTTGCGGCTTTTGGTTGTGGAGATATCACCATCTAAAACGAGTCAAATGCAGTTAGGTGTAAAATCATGTGAATAACTTTGAATTGAAATATCTCAAGTGCCAGATGTCACAGATACTTTTTGTCTTCAGCTGTGGATAGGTATTGAACAGACCTTTCTTTTGATGTATCTATCGATGGGTTTGGGAAACATTGTTGAAAATGTAATTTTTTTCGGCAAGGGGTTAGCCTTGATTTTTTTCTAAAATGTTGAAAAAAGTAAAGTCGTCAATTGTACAACAAGTTGTACACCAGTGGAAAGGTCTGTGAAATCCCTTTCGAGAACTGGTAGCCGCAGATTTTTCCAGGGTTTGGTTGCGGAGATATCACCATCCAAAACGTGTCAAATGCAGTTGGGTG
Source organism: Philhelius pedissequus (assembly GCA_910595825.1). NCBI lineage: Eukaryota > Metazoa > Arthropoda > Insecta > Diptera > Syrphidae > Philhelius > Philhelius pedissequus. Next base: position 209,140,139 of record OU343161.1, on the reverse strand, counting down.
GAAAATCATGTGAATAACTTTGAATTGAAATATCTCAAGAGCCAGATGTCACAGATACTTTTTGTCTTCAGCTGTGGATAGGTATTGAACAGACCTTTCTTTTGATGTATCTATCGGTGGGTTTGGGAAACATTGTTGAAAATGTAATTTTTTTCGGCAAGGGGTTAGCCTGGATTTTTTTCTAAAATGTTGAAAAAAGTAAAGTCGTGAATTGTACAACAAGTTGTACACCAGTGGAAAGGTCTGTCAAATCCCTTTCGAGGACTGGCATCCGCAGATTTTGCGGGGCTTGGTTGCGGAGATATCACCATCCAAAACCAGTCAAATGCAGTTGGGTGAAAAATCATGTGAATAACTTTGAATTGAAATATCTCAAAAACCAGATGGCACAGATACTTTTTGTCTTCAACTGTGGATAGGTATTGAACAGACCTTTCTTTTGATGTATCTATCGATGGGTTTGGGAAACATTTTTGAAAATGTAATTTTTTTCGGCAAGGGGTTAGCCTTGATTTTTTTCTAAAATGTTGAAAAAATTAAAGTCGTGAATTGTACAACAAGTTGTACACCAGTCGAAACGTCTGTGAAATCCCTTTCGAGGACCGGCAGCCGCAGATTTTTGCGGGGCTTGGTTGCGGAGATTTCACCATCCGAAACAAGTCAAATGCAGTTGGGTGGAAAATCATGCGAATAACTTTGAATTGAAATATCTCAAGAACCAGATGTAACAGATACTTTTTGTCTTCAGATATGGATAGGTATTGAACAGACCTTTCTTTTGATGTATCTATCGATGGGTTTGGGAAACATTGTTGCAAATGTAATTTTTTTCGGCAAGGGTTTAGCCTTGATTTTTTTCTAAAATGTTGAAAAAATTAAAGTCGTGAATTGTACAACAAGTTGTACACCAGTCGAAACGTCTGTGAAATCCCTTTCGAGGACCGGCAGCCGCAGATTTTTGCGGGGCTTGGTTGCGGAGATATCACCATCTAAAACGAGTCAAATGCAGATGGGTGGAAAATCATATGAATAACTTTGAATTGAAATATCTCAAGAACCAGATGCTACAGATACTTTTTGTCTTCAGCTGCGGATAGGTATTGAAAAGACCTTTCTTGTGATGTATTTATCGATGGGTTTGGGAAACATTGTTGCAAATGTAATTTTTTTCGGCAAGGGTTTAGCCTTGATTTTTTTCTAAAATGTTGAGAAAAGTAAAGTCGTCAATTGTACAATAAGTTGCACACCAGTGGAAAGGTCTGTGAAATCCCTTTCGAGAACTGGTAGCCGCAGATTTTTGCGGGGCTTGGTTGCGGATATATCACCATCCAAAACCAGTCAAATGCAGTTGGGTGAAAAATCATGTGAATAACTTTGAATTGAAGTATCTCAAGAACCAGATTTCACAGATACTTTTTGTCTTCAGCTGTGGATAGGTATTGAAAAGACCTTTCTTGTGATGTATTTATCGATGGGTTTGGGAAACATTGTTGCAAATGTAATTTTTTTCGGCAAGGGTTTAGCCTTGATTTTTTTCTAAAATGTTGAGAAAAGTAAAGTCGTCAATTGTACAATAAGTTGCACACCAGTGGAAAGGTCTATGAAATCCCTTTCGAGGACTGGCAGCCGCAGATTTTTGCGGGCCTTGGTTGCAGAGATATCACCATCCGAAACAAGTCAAATGCAGTTGGGTGGAAAATCATGCGAATAACTTTGAATTGAAATATCTCAGGAACCAGATGTAACAGATACTTTTTGTCTTCAGATATGGATAGGTATTGAACAGACCTTTCTTTTGATGTATCTATCGATGGGTTTGCGAAACATTGTTGAAAATGTAATTTTTTTCGGCAAGGGGTTAGCCTTGATTTTTTTCTAAAATGTTGAAAAAATTAAAGTCGTGAATTGTACAACAAGTTGTACACCAGTCGAAACGTCTGTGAAATCCCTTTTGAGGACCGGAAGCCGCAGATTTTTGCGGGGCTTGGTTGCGGAGATATCACCATCCGAAACAAGTCAAATGCAGTGGGGTAGAAAATCATGCGAATAACTTTGAATTGAAATATCTCAAGAACCAGATTTCACAGATACTTTTTGTCTTCAGCTGTGGATAGGTATTGAACAGACCTTTCTTTTGATGTATCTATCGATGGGTTTGGGAAACATTGTTGAAAATGTAATTTTTTTCGGCAAGGGGTTAGCCTTGATTTTTTTCTAAAATGTTGAAAAAATTAAAGTCGTGAATTGTACAACAAGTTGTACACCAGTCGAAACGTCTGTGAAATCCCTTTTGAGGACCGGAAGCCGCAGATTTTTGCGGGGCTTGGTTGCGGAGATATCACCATCCGAAACAAGTCAAATGCAGTGGGGTAGAAAATCATGCGAATAACTTTGAATTGAAATATCTCAAGAACCAGATTTCACAGATACTTTTTGTCTTCAGCTGTGGATAGGTATTGAACAGACCTTTCTTTTGATGTATCTATCGATGGGTTTGGGAAACATTGTTGAAAATGTAATTTTTTTCGGCAAGGGGTTAGCCTTGATTTTTTTCTAAAATGTTGAAAAAATTAAAGTCGTGAATTGTACAACAAGTTGTACACCAGTGGAAATGTCTGTGAAATCCCTTTCGAGCACTGGTAGCGGCAGATTTTTGCGGGGTTTGGTTGCGGAGATATCACCATCCGAAACAAGTCAAATGCAGTTGGGTGGAAAATCATGCGAATAACTTTGAATTGAAATATCTCAAGAACCAGATGTAACAGATACTTTTTGTCTTCAGATATGGATAGGTATTGAACAGACCTTTCTTTTGATGTATCTATCGATGGGTTTGGGAAACATTGTTGAAAATGTAATTTTTTTCGGCAAGGGGTTAGCCTTGATTTTTTTCTAAAATGTTAAAAAAAATAAAAGTCGTGAATTGTACAACAAGTTGTACACCAGTCGAAACGTCTGTGAAATCCCTTTCGAGGACCGGCAGCCGCAGATTTTTGCGGGGCTTGGTTGCGGAGATATCACCATCCGAAACAAGTCAAATGCAGTTGGGTGGAAAATCATGCGAATAACTTTGAATTGAAATATCTCAAGAAGCAGATGTAACAGATACTTTTTGTCTTCAGATATGGATAGGTATTGAACAGACCTTTCTTTTGATGTATCTATCGATGGGTTTGGGAAACATTGTTGAAAATGTAATTTTTTTCGGCAAGGGGTTAGCCTTGATTTTTTTCTAAAATGTTGAAAAAATTAAAGTCGTGAATTGTACAACAAGTTGTACACCAGTGGAAAGGTCTGTGAAATCCCTTTCGAGGACTGGCAGCCGCAGATTTTTGCGGGGCTTGGTTGCGGAGATATCACCATCCAAAACCAGTCAAATGCAGTTGGGTGAAAAATCATGTGAATAACTTTGAATTGAAATATCTCAAGAACCAGATGGCACAGATACTTTTTGTCTTCAACTGTGGATAGGTATTGAACAGACCTTTCTTTTGATGTATCTATCGATGGGTTTGGGAAACATTTTTGAAAATGTAATTTTTTTCGGCAAGGGGTTAGCCTTGATTTTTTTCTAAAATGTTGAAAAAATTAAAGTCGTGAATTGTACAACAAGTTGTACACCAGTCGAAACGTCTGTGAAATCCCTTTCGAGGACCGGCAGCCGCAGATTTTTGCGGGGCTTGGTTGCGGAGATTTCACCATCCGAAACAAGTCAAATGCAGTTGGGTGGAAAATCATGCGAATAACTTTGAATTGAAATATCTCAAGAACCAGATGTAACAGATACTTTTTGTCTTCAGATATGGATAGGTATTGAACAGACCTTTCTTTTGATGTATCTATCGATGGGTTTGGGAAACATTGTTGCAAATGTAATTTTTTTCGGCAAGGGTTTAGCCTTGATTTTTTTCTAAAATGTTGAAAAAATTAAAGTCGTGAATTGTACAACAAGTTGTACACCAGTCGAAACGTCTGTGAAATCCCTTTCGAGGACCGGCAGCCGCAGATTTTTGCGGGGCTTGGTTGCGGAGATATCACCATCTAAAACGAGTCAAATGCAGATGGGTGGAAAATCATATGAATAACTTTGAATTGAAATATCTCAAGAACCAGATGCTACAGATACTTTTTGTCTTCAGCTGCGGATAGGTATTGAAAAGACCTTTCTTCTGATGTATTTATCGATGGGTTTGGGAAACATTGTTGCAAATGTAATTTTTTTCGGCAAGGGAGCCTTGATTTTTTTCTAAAATGTTGATAAAAGTAAAGTCGTCAATTGTAAAACAAGTTGTACACCAGTGGAAAGGTCTGTGAAATCCCTTTCGAGAACTGGTAGCCGCAGTTTTTGCGGGGTTTGGTTGCGGAGATATCACCATCCAAAACGAGTCAAATGCAGTTGGGTGGAAAATCATGTGAATAACTTTGAATTGAAGTATCTCAAGAGCCAGATATCACAGATACTTTTTGTCTTCAGCTGTGGATAGGTATTGAACAGACATTTGTTTTGATGTATCTATCGATGGGTTTGGGAAACATTGTTGAAAATGTAATTTTTTTCGGCAAGGGGTTAGCCTTGATTTTTTTCTAAAATGTTGAAAAAAGTAAAGTCGTCAATTGTACAACAAGTTGTACACCAGTGGGAAGGTCTGTGAAATCCCTTTCGAGAACTGGTAGCCGCAGATTTTTGCAGGGTTTGGTTGCGGAGATATCAACATCCAAAACGAGTCAAATGCAGTTGGGTGGAAAATCATATGAATAACTTTGAATTGAAATATCTCAAGAACCAGATGCTACAGATACTTTTTGTCTTCAGCTGTGGATAGGTGTTGAACAGACCTTTCTTTTGATGTATCTATCGATGGGTTTGGGAAACATTGTTGAAAATGTAATTTTTTTCGGCAAGGGGTTAGCCATGATTTTTTTCTAAAATGTTGAAAAAATTAAAGTCGTTAATTGTACAACAAGTTGTACACCAGTGGAAAGGTCTGTGAAATCCCTTTCGAGAACTGGTAGCCGCAGATTTTTGCAGGGTTTGGTTGCGGAGATATCACCATCCAAAACCAGTCAAATGCAGTTGGGTGAAAAATCATGTGAATAACTTTGAATTGAAGTATCTCAAGAACCAGATTTCACAGATGCTTTTTGTCTTCAGCTGTGGATAGGTATTGAAAAGACCTTTCTTGTGATGTATTTATCGATGGGTTTGGGAAACATTGTTGCAAATGTAATTTTTTTCGGCAAGGGTTTAGCCTTGATTTTTTTCTAAAATGTTGAGAAAAGTAAAGTCGTCAATTGTACAATAAGTTGCACACCAGTGGAAAGGTCTATGAAATCCCTTTCGAGGACTGGCAGCCGCAGATTTTTGCGGGCCTTGGTTGCAGAGATATCACCATCCGAAACAAGTCAAATGCAGTTGGGTGGAAAATCATGCGAATAACTTTGAATTGAAATATCTCAAGAACCAGATGTCACAGATACTTTTTGTCTTCAGCTGTGGATAGGTATTGAACAGAGCTTTCTTTTGATGTATCTATCGATGGGTTTGGGAAACATTGTTGAAAATGTAATTTTTTTCGGCAAGGGAGCCTTGATTTTTTTCTAAAATGTTGATAAAAGTAAAGTCGTCAATTGTAAAACAAGTTGTACACCAGTGGAAAGGTCTGTGAAATCCCTTTCGAGAACTGGTAGCCGCAGTTTTTGCGGGGTTTGGTTGCGGAGATATCACCATCCAAAACGAGTCAAATGCAGTTGGGTGGAAAATCATGTGAATAACTTTGAATTGAAATATCTCAAGAGCCAGATGTCACAGATACTTTTTGTCTTCAGCTGTGGATAGGTATTGAACAGACATTTGTTTTGATGTATCTATCGATGGGTTTGGGAAACATTGTTGAAAATGTAATTTTTTTCGGCAAGGGGTTAGCCTTGATTTTTTTCTAAAATGTTGAAAAAAGTAAAGTCGTCAATTGTACAACAAGTTGTACACCAGTGGGAAGGTCTGTGAAATCCCTTTCGAGAACTGGTAGCCGCAGATTTTTGCAGGGTTTGGTTGCGGAGATATCAACATCCAAAACGAGTCAAATGCAGTTGGGTGGAAAATCATATGAATAACTTTGAATTGAAATATCTCAAGAACCAGATGCTACAGATACTTTTTGTCTTCAGCTGTGGATAGGTGTTGAACAGACCTTTCTTTTGATGTATCTATCGATGGGTTTGGGAAACATTGTTGAAAATGTAATTTTTTTCGGCAAGGGGTTAGCCATGATTTTTTTCTAAAATGTTGAAAAAATTAAAGTCGTTAATTGTACAACAAGTTGTACACCAGTGGAAAGGTCTGTGAAATCCCTTTCGAGAACTGGTAGCCGCAGATTTTTGCAGGGTTTGGTTGCGGAGATATCACCATCCAAAACGAGTCAAATGCAGTTAGGTGTAAAATCATGTGAATAACTTTGAATTGAAATATCTCAAGTGCCAGATGTCACAGATACTTTTTGCCTTCAGCTGTGGATAGGTATTGAACAGACCTTTCTTTTGATGTATCTATCGATGGGTTTGGGAAACATTGTTGAAAATGTAATTTTTTTCGGCAAGGGGTTAGCCTTGATTTTTTTCTAAAATGTTGAAAAAATTAAAGTCGTGAATTGTACAACAAGTTGTACACCAGTGGAAAGGTCTGTGAAATCCCTTTCGAGAACTGGTAGCCGCAGATTTTTGCGGGGTTTGGTTGCGGAAATATCACCATCCAAAACGAGTCAAATGCAGTTAGGTGTAAAATCATGTGAATAACTTTGAATTGAAATATCTCAAGTGCCAGATGTCTTCAGCTGTGGATAGGTATTGAACAGACCTTTCTTTTGATGTATCTATCGATGGGTTTGGGAAACATTGTTGAAAATGTAATTTTTTTCGGAAAGGGGTTAGCCTTGATTTTTTTCTAAAATGTTGAAAAAATTAAAGTCGTGAATTGTACAACAAGTTGTACACCAGTGGAAAGGTCTGTGAAATCCCTTTCGAGAACTGGTAGCCGCAGATTTTTGCAGGGTTTGGTTGCGGAGATATCACCATCCAAAACGAGTCAAATGCAGTTGGGTGGAAAATCATGTGAATAACTTTGAATTGAAATATCTCAAGAGCCAGATGTCACAGATACTTTTTGTCTTCAGCTGTGGATAGGTATTGAACAGACATTTCTTTTGATGTATCTATCGATGGGTTTGGGAAACATTGTTGAAAATGTAATTTTTTTCGGCAAGGGGTTAGCCTTGATTTTTTTCTAAAATACTGAAAAAAGTAAAGTCGTCAATTGTACAACAAGTTGTACACCAGTGGGAAGGTCTGTGAAATCCCTTTCGAGAACCGGTAGCCGCAGATTTTTGCAGGGTTTGGTTGGGAGATATCACCATCCAAAACGAGTCAAATGCAGTTGGGTGGAAAATCATGTGAATAACTTTGAATTGAAATATCTCAAGAGCCAGATGTCACTGATACTTTTTGTCTTCAGCTGTGGATAGGTATTGAACAGACATTTCTTTTAATGTATCTATCGATGGGTTTGGGAAACATTGTTGAAAATGTAATTTTTTTCGGCAAGGGGTTAGCCTTGATTTTTTTCTAAAATGTTGAAAAAATTAAAGTCGTGAATTGTACAACAAGTTGTACACCAGTGGAAAGGTCTGTGAAATCCCTTTCGAGGACTGGCATCCGCAGATTTTTGCGGGGCTTGGTTGCGGAGATATCACCATCCGAAACAAGTCAAATGCAGTTGGGTGGAAAATCATGCGAATAACTTTGAATTGAAGTATCTCAAGAACCAGATGTCACTGATACTTTTTGTCTTCAGCTGTGGATAGGTATTGAACAGACCTTTCTTTTGATGTATCTATCGATGGGTTTGGGAAACATTGTTGAAAATGTAATTTTTTTCGGCAAGGGGTTAGCCTTGATTTTTTTTCTAAAATGTTGAAAAAATTAAAGTCGTGAATTGTACAACAAGTTGTACACCAGTGGAAAGGTCTGTGTAATCCCTTTCGAGGACTGGCAGCCGCACATTTTTGCGGGGCTTGGTTGCGGAGATATCACCATCCGAAACAAGTCAAATGCAGTTAGGTGTAAAATCATGTGAATAACTTTGAATTGAAATATCTCAAGTGCCAGATGTCACAGATACTTTTTGTCTTCAGCTGTGGATAGGTATTGAACAGACATTTCTTTTGATGTATCTATCGATGGGTTTGGGAAACATTGTTGAAAATGTAATTTTTTTCGGCAAGGGGTTAGCCTTGATTTTTTTCTAAAATACTGAAAAAAGTAAAGTCGTCAATTGTACAACAAGTTGTACACCAGTGGGAAGGTCTGTGAAATCCCTTTCGAGAACCGGTAGCCGCAGATTTTTGCAGGGTTTGGTTGGGAGATATCACCATCCAAAACGAGTCAAATGCAGTTGGGTGGAAAATCATGTGAATAACTTTGAATTGAAATATCTCAAGAGCCAGATGTCACTGATACTTTTTGTCTTCAGCTGTGGATAGGTATTGAACAGACATTTCTTTTAATGTATCTATCGATGGGTTTGGGAAACATTGTTGAAAATGTAATTTTTTTCGGCAAGGGGTTAGCCTTGATTTTTTTCTAAAATGTTGAAAAAATTAAAGTCGTGAATTGTACAACAAGTTGTACACCAGTGGAAAGGTCTGTGAAATCCCTTTCGAGGACTGGCATCCGCAGATTTTTGCGGGGCTTGGTTGCGGAGATATCACCATCCGAAACAAGTCAAATGCAGTTGGGTGGAAAATCATGCGAATAACTTTGAATTGAAGTATCTCAAGAACCAGATGTCACTGATACTTTTTGTCTTCAGCTGTGGATAGGTATTGAACAGACATTTCTTTTAATGTATCTATCGATGGGTTTGGGAACATTGTTGAAAATGTAATTTTTTTCGGCAAGGGGTTAGCCTTGATTTTTTTCTAAAATGTTGAAAAAATTAAAGTCGTGAATTGTACAACAAGTTGTACACCAGTGGAAAGGTCTGTGTAATCCCTTTCGAGGACTGGCAGCCGCACATTTTTGCGGGGCTTGGTTGCGGAGATATCACCATCCGAAACAAGTCAAATGCAGTTAGGTGTAAAATCATGTGAATAACTTTGAATTGAAATATCTCAAGTGCCAGATGTCACAGATACTTTTTGTCTTCAGCTGTGGATATGTATTGAACAGACCTTTCTTTTGATGTATCTATCGATGGGTTTGGGAAACATTGTTGAAAATGTAATTATTTTCGGCAAGGGGTTAGCCTTGATTTCTTTCTAAAATGTTGAAAAAATTAAAGTCGTCAATTGTGCAACAAGTTGTACACCAGTGGGAAGGTCTGTGAAATCCCTTTCGAGAACCGGTAGCCGCAGATTTTTGCAGGGTTTGGTTGGGAGATATCACCATCCAAAACGAGTCAAATGCAGTTGGGTGGAAAATCATGTGAATAACTTTGAATTGAAATATCTCAAGAGCCAGATGTCACTGATACTTTTTGTCTTCAGCTGTGGATAGGTATTGAACAGACATTTCTTTTAATGTATCTATCGATGGGTTTGGGAAACATTGTTGAAAATGTAATTTTTTTCGGCAAGGGGTTAGCCTTGATTTTTTTCTAAAATGTTGAAAAAATTAAAGTCGTGAATTGTACAACAAGTTGTACACCAGTGGAAAGGTCTGTGAAATCCCTTTCGAGGACTGGCATCCGCAGATTTTTGCGGGGCTTGGTTGCGGAGATATCACCATCCGAAACAAGTCAAATGCAGTTGGGTGTAAAATCATGTGAATAACTTTGAATTGAAATATCTCAAGTGCCAGATGTCACAGATACTTTTTGTCTTCAGCTGTGGATATGTATTGAACAGACCTTTCTTTTGATGTATCTATCGATGGGTTTGGGAAACATTGTTGAAAATGTAATTTTTTTCGGCAAGGGGTTAGCCTTGATTTTTTTCTAAAATGTTGAAAAAATTAAAGTCGTGAATTGTACAACAAGTTGTACACCAGAGGAAAGGTCTGTGAAATCCCTTTCGAGGACTGGCAGCCGCATATTTTTGCGGGGCTTGGTTGCGGAGATATCACCATCCGAAACAAGTCAAATGCAGTTAGGTGTAAAATCATGTGAATAACTTTGAATTGAAATATCTCAAGTGCCAGATGTCACAGATACTTTTTGTCTTCAGCTGTGGATAGGTATTGAACAGACCTTTCTTTTGATGTATCTATCGATGGGTTTGGGAAACATTGTTGAAAATGTAATTTTTTTCGGCAAGGGGTTAGCCTTGATTTTTTTCTAAAATGTTGAAAAAATTAAAGTCGTGAATTGTACAACAAGTTGTACACCAGTGGAAAGGTCTGTGAAATCCCTTTCGAGGACTGGCAGCCGCACATTTTTGCGGGGCTTGGTTGCGGAGATATCACCATCCGAAACAAGTCAAATGCAGTTAGGTGTAAAATCATGTGAATAACTTTGAATTGAAATATCTCAAGTGCCAGATGTCACAGATACTTTTTGTCTTCAGCTGTGGATAGGTATTGAACAGACCTTTCTTTCGATGTATCTATCGATGGGTTTGGGAAACATTGTTGAAAATGTAATTTTTTTCGGCAAGGGGTTAGCCTTGATTTCTTTCTAAAATGTTGAAAAAATTAAAGTCGTCAATTGTACAACAAGTTGTACACCAGTGGAAAGGTCTGTGAAATCCCTTTCGAGGACTGGTAGCCGCAGATTTTTGCGGGGTTTGGTTGCTGAGATATCACCATCCAAAGCGAGTCAAATGCAGTTAGGTGTAAAATCATGTGAATAACTTTGAATTGAAATATCTCAAGTGCCAGATGTCACAGATACTTTTTGTCTTCAGCTGTGGATATGTATTGAACAGACCTTTCTTTTGATGTATCTATCGATGGGTTTGGGAAACATTGTTGAAAATGTAATTATTTTCGGCAAGGGGTTAGCCTTGATTTCTTTCTAAAATGTTGAAAAAATTAAAGTCGTCAATTGTGCAACAAGTTGTACACCAGTGGGAAGGTCTGTGAAATCCCTTTCGAGAACCGGTAGCCGCAGATTTTTGCAGGGTTTGGTTGGGAGATATCACCATCCAAAACGAGTCAAATGCAGTTGGGTGGAAAATCATGTGAATAACTTTGAATTGAAATATCTCAAGAGCCAGATGTCACTGATACTTTTTGTCTTCAGCTGTGGATAGGTATTGAACAGACATTTCTTTTAATGTATCTATCGATGGGTTTGGGAAACATTGTTGAAAATGTAATTTTTTTCGGCAAGGGGTTAGCCTTGATTTTTTTCTAAAATGTTGAAAAAATTAAAGTCGTGAATTGTACAACAAGTTGTACACCAGTGGAAAGGTCTGTGAAATCCCTTTCGAGGACTGGCATCCGCAGATTTTTGCGGGGCTTGGTTGCGGAGATATCACCATCCGAAACAAGTCAAATGCAGTTGGGTGTAAAATCATGTGAATAACTTTGAATTGAAATATCTCAAGTGCCAGATGTCACAGATACTTTTTGTCTTCAGCTGTGGATATGTATTAAACAGACCTTTCTTTTGATGTATCTATCGATGGGTTTGGGAAACATTGTTGAAAATGTAATTTTTTTCGGCAAGGGGTTAGCCTTGATTTTTTTCTAAAATGTTGAAAAAATTAAAGTCGTGAATTGTACAACAAGTTGTACACCAGAGGAAAGGTCGGTGAAATCCCTTTCGAGGACTGGCAGCCGCATATTTTTGCGGGGCTTGGTTGCGGAGATATCACCATCCGAAACAAGTCAAATGCAGTTAGGTGTAAAATCATGTGAATAACTTTGAATTGAAATATCTCAAGTGCCAGATGTCACAGATACTTTTTGTCTTCAGCTGTGGATAGGTATTGAACAGACCTTTCTTTTGATGTATCTATCGATGGGTTTGGGAAACATTGTTGAAAATGTAATTTTTTAGGCAAGGGGTTAGCCTTGATTTTTTTCTAAAATGTTGAAAAAATTAAAGTCGTGAATTGTACAACAAGTTGTACACCAGTGGAAAGGTCTGTGAAATCCCTTTCGAGGACTGGCAGCCGCACATTTTTGCGGGGCTTGGTTGCGGAGATATCACCATCCGAAACAAGTCAAATGCAGTTAGGTGTAAAATCATGTGAATAACTTTGAATTGAAATATCTCAAGTGCCAGATGTCACAGATACTTTTTGTCTTCAGCTGTGGATAGGTATTGAACAGACCTTTCTTTCGATGTATCTATCGATGGGTTTGGGAAACATTGTTGAAAATGTAATTTTTTTCGGCAAGGGGTTAGCCTTGATTTCTTTCTAAAATGTTGAAAAAATTAAAGTCGTCAATTGTACAACAAGTTGTACACCAGTGGAAAGGTCTGTGAAATCCCTTTCGAGGACTGGTAGCCGCAGATTTTTGCGGGGTTTGGTTGCTGAGATATCACCATCCAAAGCGAGTCAAATGCAGTTAGGTGTAAAATCATGTGAATAACTTTGAATTGAAATATCTCAAGTGCCAGATGTCACAGATACTTTTTGTCTTCAGCTGTGGATAGGTATTGAACAGACCTTTCTTTTGATGTATCTATCGATGGGTTTGGGAAACATTGCTGAAAATGTAATTTTTTTCGGCAAGGGGTTAGCCTTGATTTTTTTCTAAAATGTTGAAAAAAGTAAAGTCGTCAATTGTACAACAAGTTGTACACCAGTGGAAAGGTCTGTGAAATCCCTTTCGAGGACTGGCATCGGCAGATTTTTGCGGAGCTTGGTTGCGGAGATATCACCATCCGAAACAAGTCAAATGCAGTTGGGTGGAAAATCATGCGAATAACTTTGAATTGAAGTATCTCAAGAACCAGATGTCACTGATACTTTTTGTCTTCAGCTGTGGATAGGTATTGAACAGACCTTTCTTTTGATGTATCTATCGATGGGTTTGGGAAACATTGTTGAAAATGTAATTTTTTTCGGCAAGGGGTTAGCCTTGATTTTTTTCTAAAATGTTGAAAAAAGTAAAGTCGTCAATTGTACAACAAGTTGTACACAAGTGGAAAGGTCTGTGAAATCCCTTTCGAGAACTGGTAGCCGCAGATTTTTGCAGGCTTTGGTTTCGGAGATATCACCATCCAAAACGAGTCAAATGCAGTTGGGTGGAAAATCATGTGAATAACTTTGAATTGAAATATCTCAAGAGCCAGATGTCACAGATACTTTTTGTCTTCAGCTGTGGATAGGTATTGAACAGACATTTCTTTTGATGTATCTATCGATGGGTTTGGGAAACATTGTTGAAAATGTAATTTTTTTCGGCAAGGGGTTAGCCTTGATTTTTTTCTAAAATGTTGAAAAAATTAAAGTCGTGAATTGTACAACAAGTTGTACACCAGTGGAAAGGTCTGTGAAATCCCTTTCGAGGACTGGCATCCGCAGATTTTTGCGGGGCTTGATTGCGGAGATATCACCATCCGAAACAAGTCAAATGCAGTTGGGTGGAAAATCATGCGAATAACTTTGAAATGAAGTATCTCAAGAACCAGATGTCACTGATACTTTTTGTCTTCAGCTGTGGATAGGTATTGAACAGACCTTTCTTTTGATGTATCTATCGATGGGTTTGGGAAACATTGTTGAAAATGTAATTTTTTTCGGCAAGGGGTTTGCCTTGATTTTTTTCTAAAATGTTGAAAAAAGTAAAGTCGTCAATTGTACAACAAGTTGTACACCAGTGGAAAGGTCTGTGAAATCCCTTTCGAGAACTGGTAGCCGCAGATTTTTGCGGGGTTTGGTTGTGGAGATATCACCATCCAAAACGAGTCAAATGCAGTTAGGTGTAAAATCATGTGAATAACTTTGAATTGAAATATCTCAAGTGCCAGATGTCACAGATACTTTTTGTCTTCAGCTGTGGATAGGTATTGAACAGACCTTTCTTTTGATGTATCTATCGATGGGTTTGGGAAACATTGTTGAAAATGTAATTTTTTTCGGCAAGGGGTTAGCCTTGATTTTTTTCTAAAATGTTGAAAAAATTAAAGTCGTGAATTGTACAACAAGTTGTACACCAGTGGAAAGGTCTGTGAAATCCCTTTCGAGGACTGGCAGCCGCAGATTTTTGCGGGGCTTGGTTGCGGAGATATCACCATCCGAAACAAGTCAAATGCAGTTGGGTGGAAAATCATGCGAATAACTTTGAATTGAAGTATCTCAAGAACCAGATGTCACTGATACTTTTTGTCTTCAGCTGTGGATAGGTATTGAACAGACCTTTCTTTTGATGTATCTATCGATGGGTTTGGGAAACATTGTTGAAAATGTAATTTTTTTCGGCAAGGGGTTAGCCTTGATTTTTTTCTAAAATGTTGAAAAAAGTAAAGTCGTCAATTGTACAACAAGTTGTACACCAGTGGAAAGGTCTGTGAAATCCCTTTCGAGGGCTGGTAGCCGCAGATTTTTGCAGGGTTTGGTTGCGGAGATATCACCATCCAAAACGAGTCAAATGCAGTTGGGTGAAAAATCATGGGAATAACTTTGAATTGAAATATCTCAAGAATCAGATGTCACAGATACTTTTTGTCTGCAGCTGTGGATAGGTATTGAACAGACCTTTCTTTTGATGTATCTATCGATGGGTTTGGGAAACATTGTTGAAAATGTAATTTTTTTCGGCAAGGGGTTAGCCTTGATTTCTTTCTAAAATGTTGAAAAACTTAAAGTCGTCAATTGTACAACAAGTTGTACACCAGTGGGAAGGTCTGTGAAATCCCTTTCGAGAACTGGTAGCCGCAGATTTTTGCAGGGTTTGGTTGCGGAGATATCACCATCCAAAACGAGTCAAATGCAGTTGGGTGGAAAATCATGTGAATAACTTTGAACTGAAATATCTCAAGAGCCAGATGTCACAGAAACTTTTTGTCTTCAGCTGTGGATAGGTATTGAACAGACATTTCTTTTGATGTATCTATCGATGGGTTTGGGAAACATTGTTGAAAATGTAATTTTTTTCGGCAGGGGTTAGCCTTGATTTTTTTCTAAAATGTTGAAAAAAGTAAAGTCGTCAATTGTACAACAAGTTGTACACCAGTGGGAAGGTCTGTGAAATCCCTTTCGAGAACTGGTAGGCGCAGATTTTTGCAGGGTTTGGTTGCGGAGATATCACCATCCAAAACGAGTCAAATGCAGTTGGTTGGAAAATCATATGAATAACTTTGAATTGAAATATCTCAAGAACCAGATGATACAGATACTTTTTGTCTTCAGCTGTGGATAGGTATTGAACAGACCTTTCTTTTGATGTATCTATCGATGGGTTTGGGAAACATTGTTGAAAATGTAATTTTTTTCGGCAAGGGGTTAGCCTTGATTTTTTTCTAAAATGTTGAAAAAAGTAAAGTCGTCAATTGTACAACAAGTTGTACACCAGTGGAAAGGTCTGTGAAATCCCTTTCGAGGACTGGTAGCCGCAGATTTTTGCGGGGTTTGGTTGCGGAGATATCACCATCCAAAACGAGTCAAATGCAGTTGGGTGAAAAATCATGGGAATAACTTTGAATTGAAATATCTCAAGAACCAGATGTCACAGATACTTTTTGTCTGCAGCTGTGGATAGGTATTGAACAGACATTTCTTTTGATGTATCTATCGATGGGTTTGGGAAACATTGTTGAAAATGTAATTTTTTTCGGCAAGGGGTTAGCCTTGATTTTTTTCTAAAATGTTGAAAAAAGTAAAGTCGTCAATTGTACAACAAGTTGTACACCAGTGGAAAGGTCTGTGAAATCCCTTTCGAGAACCGGTAGCCGCAGATTTTTGCGGGGCTTGGTTGCGGAGATATCACCATCCGAAACAAGTCAAATGCAGTTGGGTGGAAAATCATGCGAATAACTTTGAATTGAAGTATCTCAAGAACCAGATGTCACTGATACTTTTTGTCTTCAGCTGTGGATAGGTATTGAACAGACCTTTCTTTTGATGTATCTATCGATGGGTTTGGGAAACATTGTTGAAAATGTAATTTTTTTCGGCAAGGGGTTAGCCTTGATTTTTTTCTAAAATGTTGGAAAAAGTAAAGTCGTCAATTGTACAACAAGTTGTACACCAGTGGAAAGGTCTGTGAAATCCCTTTCGAGAACTGGTAGCCGCAGATTTTTGCGGGGTTTAGTTGTGGAGATATCACCATCCAAAACGAGTCAAATGCAGTTGGGTGAAAAATCATGTGAATAACTTTGAATTGAAATATCTCAAGAACCAGATGGCACAGATACTTTTTGTCTTCAACTGTGGATAGGTATTGAACAGACCTTTCTTTTGATGTATCTATCGATGGGTTTGGGAAACATTTTTGAAAATGTAATTTTTTTCGGCAAGGGGTTAGCCTTGATTTTTTTCTAAAATGTTGAAAAAATTAAAGTCGTGAATTGTACAACAAGTTGTACACCAGTCGAAACGTCTGTGAAATCCCTTTCGAGGACCGGCAGCCGCAGATTTTTGCGTGGCTTGGTTGCGGAGATTTCACCATCCGAAACAAGTCAAATGCAGTTGGGTGGAAAATCATGCGAATAACTTTGAATTGAAATATCTCAAGAACCAGATGTAACAGATACTTTTTGTCTTCAGATATGGATAGGTATTGAACAGACCTTTCTTTTGATGTATCTATCGATGGGTTTGGGAAACATTGTTGCAAATGTAATTTTTTTCGGCAAGGGTTTAGCCTTGATTTTTTTCTAAAATGTTGAAAAAATTAAAGTCGTGAATTGTACAACAAGTTGTACACCAGTCGAAACGTCTGTGAAATCCCTTTCGAGGACCGGCAGCCTCAGATTTTTGCGGGGCTTGGTTGCGGAGATATCACCATCTAAAACGAGTCAAATGCAGATGGGTGGAAAATCATATGAATAACTTTGAATTGAAATATCTCAAGAACCAGATGCTACAGATACTTTTTGTCTTCAGCTGCGGATAGGTATTGAACAGACCTTTCTTGTGATGTATTTATCGATGGGTTTGGGAAACATTGTTGCAAATGTAATTTTTTTCGGCAAGGGTTTAGCCTTGATTTTTTTCTAAAATGTTGAAAAAAGTAAAGTCGTCAATTGTACAACAAGTTGTACACCAGTGGAAAGGTCTGTGAAATCCCTTTCGAGAACTGGTAGCCGCAGATTTTTGCGGGGTTTGGTTGCACCATCCAAAACGAGTCAAATGCAGTTAGGTGTAAAATCATGTGAATAACTTTGAATTGAAATATCTCAAGTGCCAGATGTCACAGATACTTTTTGTCTCCAGCTGTGGATAGGTGTTGAACAGACCTTTCTTTTGATGTATCTATCGATGGGTTTGGGAAACATTGTTGAAAATGTAATTTTTTTCGGCAAGGGGTTAGCCTTGATTTTTTTCTAAAATGTTGAAAAAATTAAAGTCGTGAATTGTACAACAAGTTGTACACCAGTGGAAAGGTCTGTGAAATCCCTTTCGAGGACTGGCAGCGGCAGATTTTTGCGGGGTTTGTTTGCGGAGATATCACCATCCGAAACAAGTCAAATGCAGTTGGGTGAAAAATCATGTGAATAACTTTGAATTGAAATATCTCAAGAACCAGATGTCACAGATACTTTTTGTCTTCAGCTGTGGATAGGTATTGAACAGACCTTTCTTTTGATGTATCTATCGATGGGTTTGGGAAACATTGTTGAAAATGTAATTTTTTTCGGCAAGGGGTTAGCCTTGATTTTTTTCTAAAATGTTGGAAAAAGTAAAGTCGTCAATTGTACAACAAGTTGTACACCAGTGGAAAGGTCTGTGAAATCCCTTTCGAGAACTGGTAGCCGCAGATTTTTGCGGGGTTTGGTTGTGGAGATATCACCATCCAAAACGAGTCAAATGCAGTTAGGTGTAAAATCATGTGAATAACTTTGAATTGAAATATCTCAAGTGCCAGATGTCACAGATACTTTTTGTCTTCAGCTGTGGATAGGTATTGAACAGACCTTTCTTTTGATGTATCTATCGATGGGTTTGGGAAACATTGTTGAAAATTTAATTTTTTTCGGCAAGGGGTTAGCCTTGATTTTTTTCTAAAATGTTGAAAAAAGTAAAGTCGTCAATTGTACAACAAGTTGTACACCAGTGGAAAGGTCTGTGAAATCCCTTTCGAGAACTGGTAGCCGCAGATTTTTGCAGGGTTTGGGTGCGGAGATATCACCATCCAAAACGAGTCAAATGCAGTTGGGTGGAAAATCATGTGAATAACTTTGAACTGAAATATCTCAAGAGCCAGATGTCACAGATACTTTTTGTCTTCAGCTGTGGATAGGTATTGAACAGACATTTCTTTTGATGTATCTATCGATGGGTTTGGGAAACATTGTTGAAAATGTAATTTTTTTCGGCAAGGGGTTAGTCTTGATTTTTTTCTAAAATGTTGAAAAAAGTAAAGTCGTCAATTGTACAACAAGTTGTACACCAGTGGGAAGGTCTGTGAAATCCCTTTCGAGAACTGGTAGCCGCAGATTTTTGCAGGGTTTGGTTGCGGAGATATCACCATCCAAAACGAGTCAAATGCAGTTGGGTGTAAAATCATGTGAATAACTTTGAATTGAAATATCTCAAGTGCCAGATGTCACAGATACTTTTTGTCTCCAGCTGTGGATAGGTGTTGAACAGACCTTTCTTTTGATGTATCTATCGATGGGTTTGGGAAACATTGTTGAAAATGTAATTTTTTTCGGCAAGGGGTTAGCCTTGATTTTTTTCTAAAATGTTGAAAAAAGTAAAGTCGTCAATTGTACAACAAGTTGTACACCAGTGGAAAGGTCTGTGAAATCCCTTTCGAGGACTGGTAGCCGCAGATTTTTGCGGGGTTTGGTTGCGGAGATATCACCATCCAAAACGAGTCAAATGCAGTTGGGTGAAAAATCATGGGAATAACTTTGAATTGAAATATCTCAAGAACCAGATGTCACAGATACTTTTTGTCTTCAGCTGTGGATAGGTATTGAACAGACCTTTCTTTTGATGTATCTATCGATGGGTTTGGGAAACATTGTTGAAAATGTAATTTTTTTCGGCAAGGGGTTAGCCTTGATTTTTTTCTAAAATGTTGAAAAAAGTAAAGTCGTCAATTGTACAACAAGTTGTACACCAGTGGAAAGGTCTGTGAAATTCCTTTCGAGAACTGCTAGCCGCAGATTTTTGCGGGGTTTGGTTGCGGAAATATCACCATCCAAAACGAGTCAAATGCAGTTAGGTGTAAAATCATGTGAATAACTTTGAATTGAATTATCTCAAGTGCCAGATGTCACAGATACTTTTTGTATGCAGCTGTGGATAGGTATTGAACAGACCTTTCTTTTGATGTATCTATCGATGGGTTTGGGAAACATTGTTGAAAATGTAATTTTTTTCGGCAAGGGGTTAGCCTTGATTTTTTTCTTAAATGTTGAAAAAATTAAAGTCGTGAATTGTACAACAAGTTGTACACCAGTGGAAAGGTCTGTGAAATCCCTTTCGAGAACTGGTAGCCGCAGATTTTTGCGGGGTTTGGTTGCGGAAATATCACCATCCAAAACGAGTCAAATGCAGTTAGGTGTAAAATCATGTGAATAACTTTGAATTGAAATATCTCAAGTGCAAGATGTCACAGATACTTTTTGTATGCAGCTGTGGATAGGTATTGAACAGACCTTTCTTTTGATGTATCTATCGATGGGTTTGGGAAACATTGTTGAAAATGTAATTTTTTTCGGCAAGGGGTTAGCCTTGATTTTTTTCTAAAATGTTGAAAAAATTAAAGTCGTGAATTGTACAACAAGTTGTACACCAGTGGAAAGGACTGTGAAATCCCTTTCGAGAACTGGTAGCCGCAGATTTTTGCGGGGTTTGGTTGCACCATCCAAAACGAGTCAAATGCAGTTAGGTGTAAAATCATGTGAATAACTTTGAATTGAAATATCTCAAGTGCCAGATGTCACAGATACTTTTTGTCTTCAGCTGTGGATAGGTGTTGAACAGACCTTTCTTTTGATGTATCTATCGATGGGTTTGGGAAACATTGTTGAAAATGTAATTTTTTTCGGCAAGGGGTTAGCCTTGATTTTTTTCTAAAATGTTGAAAAAATTAAAGTCGTGAATTGTACAACAAGTTGTACACCAGTGGAAAGGTCTATGAAATCCCTTTCGATGACTGGCAGCCGCAGATTTTTGCGGGGCTTGGTTGCGGAGATATCACCATCCGAAACAAGTCAAATGCAGTTAGGTGTAAAATCATGTGAATAACTTTGAATTGAAATATCTCAAGTGCCAGATGTCACAGATACTTTTTGTCCTCAGCTGTGGATAGGTATTGAACAGACCTTTCTTTTGATGTATCTATCGATGGGTTTGGGAAACATTGTTGAAAATGTAATTTTTTTCGGCAAGGGGTTAGCCTTGATTTTTTTCTAAAATGTTGAAAAAAGTAAAGTCGTCAATTGTACAACAAGTTGTACACCAGTGGAAAGGTATGTGAAATCCCTTTAGAGAACTGGTAGCCGCAGATTTTTGCTGGGTTTGGTAGCGGAGATATCACCATCCAAAACGAGTCAAATGCAGTTGGGTGGAAAATCATGTGAATGACTTTGAACTGAAATAACTCAAGAGCCAGATGTCACAGATACTTTTTGTCTTCAGCTGTGGATAGGTATTGAACAGACATTTCTTTTGATGTATCTATCGATGGGTTTGGGAAACATTGTTGAAAATGTAATTTTTTTCGGCAAGGGGTTAGCCTTGATTTTTTTCTAAAATGTTGAAAAAAGTAAAGTCGTCAATTGTACAACAAGTTGTACACCAGTGGGAAGGTCTGTGAAATCCCTTTCGAGAACTGGTAGCCGCAGATTTTTGCAGGGTTTGGTAGCGGAGATATCACCATCCAAAACGAGTCAAATGCAGTTGGGTGGAAAATCATGTGAATAACTTTGAATTGAAATATCTCAAGAGCCAGATGTCACAGATACTTTTTGTCTTCAGCTGTGGATAGGTATTGAACAGACCTTTCTTTTGATGTATCTATCGATGGGTTTGGGAAACATTGTTGAAAATGTAATTTTTTTCGGCAAGGGGTTAGCTTTGATTTTTTTCTAAAATGTTGAAAAAAGTAAAGTCGTCAATTGTACAACAAGTTGTACACCAGTGGAAAGGTCTGTGAAATCCCTTTAGAGAACTGGTAGCCGCAGATTTTTGCTGGGTTTGGTTGCCGAGATATCACCATCCGAAACAAGTCAAATGCAGTTGGGTGGAAAATCATGCGAATAACTTTGAATTGAAATATCTCAAGAACCAGATGTCACAGATACTTTTTGTCTTCAGCTGTGGATAGGTATTGAACAGACCTTTCTTTTGATGTATCTATTGATTGGTTTGGGAAACATTGTTGAAAATGTAATTTTTTTCGGCAAGGGGTTAGCCTTGATTTTTTTCTAAAATGTTGAAAAAATTAAAGTCGTGAATTGTACAACAAGTTGTACACCAGTGGAAAGGTCTGTGAAATCCCTTTCGAGAATTGGTAGCCGCAGATTTTTGCGGGGTTTGGTTGCGGAGATATCACCATCCAAAACGAGTCAAATGCAGTTAGGTGTAAAATCATGTGAATAACTTTGAATTGAAATATCTCAAGTGCCAGATGTCACAGATACTTTTTGTCTTCAGCTGTGGATAGGTATTGAACAGACCTTTCTTTTGATGTATCTATCGATGGGTTTGGGAAACATTGTTGAAAATTTAATTTTTTTCGGCAAGGGGTTAGCCTTGATTTTTTTCTAAAATGTTGAAAAAATTAAAGTCGTGAATTGTACAACAAGTTGTACACCAGTGGAAAGGTCTGTGAAATCCCTTTCGAGGACTGGCAGCCGCAGATTTTTGCGGGGCTTGGTTGCCGAGATATCAGCATCCGAAACAAGTCAAATGCAGTTGGGTGGAAAATCATGCGAATAACTTTGAATTGAAATATCTCAAGAACCAGATGTCACAGATACTTTTTGTCTTCAGCTGTGCATAGGTATTGAACAGACCTTTCTTTTTATGTATCTATCGATGGGTTTGGGAAACATTGTTGAAAATGTAATTTTTTTCGGCAAGGGGTTAGCCTTGATTTTTTTCTAAAATGTTGAAAAAATTAAAGTCGTGAATTGTACAACAAGTTGTACACCAGTTTAAAGGTCTATGAAATCCCTTTCGAGAACTGGCAGCCGCAGATTTTTGCGGGGCTTGGTAGCCGAGATATCACCATCCGAAACAAGTCAAATGCAGTTGGGTGGAAAATCATGCGAATAACTTTGAATTGAAATATCTCAAGAACCAGATGTCACAGATACTTTTTGTCTTCAGCTGTGGATAGGTATTGAACAGACCTTTCTTTTGATGTATCTATCGATTGGTTTGGGAAACATTGTTGAAAATGTAATTTTTTTCGGCAAGGGGTTAGCCTTGATTTTTTTCTAAAATGTTGAAAAAATTAAAGTCGTGAATTGTACAACAAGTTGTACACCAGTGGAAAGGTCTGTGAAATCCCTTTCGAGGACTGGCAGCCGCAGATTTTTGCGGGGCTTGGTTGCCGAGATATCACCATCCGAAACAAGTCAAATGCAGTTGGGTGGAAAATCATGCGAATAACTTTGAATTGAAATATCTCAAGAACCAGATGTCACAGATACTTTTTGTCTTCAGCTGTGGATAGGTATTGAACAGACCTTTCTTTTGATGTATCTATCGATGGGTTTGGGAAACATTGTTGAAAATGTAATTTTTTTCGGCAAGGGGTTAGCCTTGATTTTTTTCTAAAATGTTGAAAAAATTAAAGTCGTGAATTGTACAACAAGTTGTACACCAGTGGAAAGGTCTGTGAAATCCCTTTCGAGAACTGGCAGCCGCAGATTTTTGCGGGGCTTGGTTGCCGAGATATCACCATCCGAAACAAGTCAAATGCAGTTGGGTGGAAAATCATGCGAATAACTTTGAATTGAAATATCTCAAGAACCAGATGTCACAGATACTTTTTGTCTTCAGCTGTGGATAGGTATTGAACAGACCTTTCTTTTGATGTATCTATCGATTGGTTTGGGAAACATTATTGAAAATGTAATTTTTTTCGGCAAGGGGTTAGCCTTGATTTTTTTCTAAAATGTTGAAAAAATTAAAGTCGTGAATTGTACAACAAGTTGTACACCAGTGGAAAGGTCTGTGAAATCCCTTTCGAGGACTGGCAGCCGCAGATTTTTGCGGGGCTTGGTTGCCGAGATATCACCATCCGAAACAAGTCAAATGCAGTTGGGTGGAAAATCATGCGAATAACTTTGAATTGAAATATCTCAAGAACCAGATGTCACAGATACTTTTTGTCTTCAGCTGTGGATAGGTATTGAACAGACCTTTCTTTTGATGTATCTATCGATTGGTTTGGGAAACATTGTTGAAAATGTAATTTTTTTCGGCAAGGGGTTAGCCTTGATTTTTTTCTAAAATGTTGAAAAAAGTAAAGTCGTCAATTGTACAACAAGTTGTACACCAGTGGAAAGGTCTGTGAAATCCCTTTCGAGAACTGGCAGCCGCAGATTTTTGCGGGGCTTGGTTGCCGAGATATCACCATCCGAAACAAGTCAAATGCAGTTGGGTGGAAAATCATGCGAATAACTTTGAATTGAAATATCTCAAGAACCAGATGTCACAGATACTTTTTGTCTTCAGCTGTGGATAGGTATTGAACAGACCTTTCTTTTGATGTATCTATCGATTGGTTTGGGAAACATTGTTGAAAATGTAATTTTTTTCGGCAAGGGGTTAGCCTTGATTTTTTTCTAAAATGTTGAAAAAATTAAAGTCGTGAATTGTACAACAAGTTGTACACCAGTGGAAAGGTCTGTGAAATCCCTTTCGAGGACTGGCAGCCGCAGATTTTTGCGGGGCTTGGTTGCCGAGATATCACCATCCGAAACAAGTCAAATGCAGTTGGGTGGAAAATCATGCGAATAACTTTGAATTGAAATATCTCAAGAACCAGATGTCACAGATACTTTTTGTCTTCAGCTGTGGATAGGTATTGAACAGACCTTTCTTTTGATGTATCTATCGATTGGTTTGGGAAACATTGTTGAAAATGTAATTTTTTTCGGCAAGGGGTTAGCCTTGATTTTTTTCTAAAATGTTGAAAAAATTAAAGTCGTGAATTGTACAACAAGTTGTACACCAGTGGAAAGGTCTGTGAAATCCCTTTCGAGAATTGGTAGCCGCAGATTTTTGAGGGGTTTGGTTGCGGAGATATCACCATCCAAAACGAGTCAAATGCAGTTAGGTGTAAAATCATGTGAATAACTTTGAATTGAAATATCTCAAGTGCCAGATGTCACAGATACTTTTTGTCTTCAGCTGTGGATAGGTATTGAACAGACCTTTCTTTTGATGTATCTATCGATTGGTTTGGGAAACATTGTTGAAAATGTAATTTTTTTCGGCAAGGGGTTAGCCTTGATTTTTTTCTAAAATGTTGAAAAAATTAAAGTCGTGAATTGTACAACAAGTTGTACACCAGTGGAAATGTCTGTGAAATCCCTTTCGAGGACTGGCAGCCGCAGATTTTTGCGGGGTTTGGTTGCGGAGATATCACCATCCGAAACAAGTCAAATGCAGTTGGGTGGAAAATCATGCGAATAACTTTGAATTGAAATATCTAGAGAACCAGATGTCACAGATACTTTTTGTCTTCAGCTGTGGATAGGTATTGAACAGACCTTTCTTTTGATGTATCTATCGATTGGTTTGGGAAACATTGTTGAAAATGTAATTTTTTTCGGCAAGGGGTTAGCCTTGATTTTTTTCTAAAATGTTGAAAAAATTAAAGTCGTGAATTGTACAACAAGTTGTACACCAGTGGAAAGGTCTGTGAAATCCCTTTCGAGGACTGGCAGCCGCAGATTTTTGCGGGGCTTGGTTGCCGAGATATCACCATCCGAAACAAGTCAAATGCAGTTGGGTGGAAAATCATGCGAATAACTTTGAATTGAAATATCTCAAGAACCAGATGTCACAGATACTTTTTGTCTTCAGCTGTGGATAGGTATTGAACAGACCTTTCTTTTGATGTATCTATCGATTGGTTTGGGAAACATTGTTGAAAATGTAATTTTTTTCGGCAAGGGGTTAGTCTTGATTTTTTTCTAAAATGTTGTAAAAAGTAAAGTCGTCAATTGTACAACAAGTTGTACACCAGTGGAAAGGTCTGTGAAATCCCTTTCGAGGACTGGCAGCCGCAGATTTTTGCGGGGCTTGGTTGCCGAGATATCACCATCCGAAACAAGTCAAATGCAGTTGGGTGGAAAATCATGTGAATAACTTTGAATTGAAATATCTCAAGAACCAGATGTCACAGATACTTTTTGTCTTCAGCTGTGGATAGGTATTGAACAGACCTTTCTTTTGATGTATCTATCGATTGGTTTGGGAAACATTGTTGAAAATGTAATTTTTTTCGGCAAGGGGTTAGCCTTGATTTTTTTCTAAAATGTTGAAAAAATTAAAGCCGTGAATTGTACAACAAGTTGTACACCAGTGGAAAGGTCTGTGAAATCCCTTTCGAGGACTGGCATCCGCAGATTTTTGCGGGGCTTGGTTGCGGAGATATCACCATCCGAAACAAGTCAAATGCAGTTGGGTGGAAAATCATGCGAATAACTTTGAATTGAAGTATCTCAAGAACCAGATGTCACTGATACTTTTTGTCTTCAGCTGTGGATAGGTATTGAACAGACCTTTCTTTTGATGTATCTATCGATGGGTTTGGGAATCATTGTTGAAAATGTAATTTTTTTCGGCAAGGGCCTTGATTTTTTTCTAAAATGTTGAAAAAAGTAAAGTCGTCCATTGTACAACAAGTTGTACACCAGTGGAAAGGTCTGTGAAATCCCTTTCGAGGACTGGCAGCCGCAGATTTTTGCGGGGCTTGGTTGCCGAGATATCACCATCCGAAACAAGTCAAATGCAGTTGGGTGGAAAATCATGCGAATAACTTTGAATTGAAATATCTCAAGAACCAGATGTCACAGATACTTTTTGTCTTCAGCTGTGGATAGGTATTGAACAGACCTTTCTTTTGATGTATCTATCGATTGGTTTGGGAAACATTGTTGAAAATGTAATTTTTTTCGGCAAGGGGTTAGCCTTGATTTTTTTCTAAAATGTTGAAAAAATTAAAGCCATGAATTGTACAACAAGTTGTACACCAGTGGAAAGGTCTGTGAAATGCCTTTCGAGGACTGGCAGCCGCAGATTTTTGCGGGGCTTGGTTGCCGAGATATCACCATCCGAAACAAGGCAAATGCAGTTGGGTGGAAAATCATGCGAATAACTTTGAATTGAAATATCTCAAGAACCAGATGTCACAGATACTTTTTGTCTTCAGCTGTGGATAGGTATTGAACAGACCTTTCTTTTGATGTATCTATCGATTGGTTTGGGAAACATTGTTGAAAATGTAATTTTTTTCGGCAAGGGGTTAGCCTTGATTTTTTTCTAAAATGTTGAAAAAATTAAAGCCGTGAATTGTACAACAAGTTGTACACCAGTGGAAAGGTCTGTGAAATCCCTTTCGAGGACTGGCAGCCGCAGATTTTTGCGGGGCTTGGTTGCCGAGATATCACCATCCGAAACAAGTCAAATGCAGTTGGGTGGAAAATCATGCGAATAACTTTGAATTGAAATATCTCAAGAACCAGATGTCACAGATACTTTTTGTCTTCAGCTGTGGATAGGTATTGAACAGACCTTTCTTTTGATGTATCTATCGATTGGTTTGGGAAACATTGTTGAAAATGTAATTTTTTTCGGCAAGGGGTTAGCCTTGATTTTTTTCTAAAATGTTGAAAAAATTAAAGTCGTGAATTGTACAACAAGTTGTACACCAGTGGAAAGGTCTGTGAAATCCCTTTCGAGGACTGGCATCCGCAGATTTTTGCGGGGCTTGGTTGCGGAGATATCACCATCCGAAACAAGTCAAATGCAGTTGGGTGGAAAATCATGCGAATAACTTTGAATTGAAATATCTCAAGAACCAGATGTCACAGATACTTTTTGTCTTCAGCTGTGGATAGGTATTGAACAGACCTTTCTTTTGATGTATCTATCGATTGGTTTGGGAAACATTGTTGAAAATGTAATTTTTTTCGGCAAGGGGTTAGCCTTGATTTTTTTCTAAAATGTTGAAAAAATTAAAGTCGTGAATTGTACAACAAGTTGTACACCAGTGGAAAGGTCTGTGAAATCCCTTTCGAGGACTGGCATCCGCAGATTTTTGCGGGGCTTGGTTGCCGAGATATCACCATCCGAAACAAGTCAAATGCAGTTGGGTGGAAAATCATGTGAATAACTTTGAATTGAAATATCTCAAGAACCAGATGTCACAGATACTTTTTGTCTTCAGCTGTGGATAGGTATTGAACAGACCTTTCTTTTGATGTATCTATCGATTGGTTTGGGAAACATTGTTGAAAATGTAATTTTTTTCGGCAAGGGGTTAGCCTTGATTTTTTTCTAAAATGTTGAAAAAATTAAAGCCGTGAATTGTACAACAAGTTGTACACCAGTGGAAAGGTCTGTGAAATCCCTTTCGAGGACTGGCATCCGCAGATTTTTGCGGGGCTTGGTTGCGGAGATATCACCATCCGAAACAAGTCAAATGCAGTTGGGTGGAAAATCATGCGAATAACTTTGAATTGAAGTATCTCAAGAACCAGATGTCACTGATACTTTTTGTCTTCAGCTGTGGATAGGTATTGAACAGACCTTTCTTTTGATGTATCTATCGATGGGTTTGGGAATCATTGTTGAAAATGTAATTTTTTTCGCGCAAGGGCCTTGATTTTTTTCTAAAATGTTGAAAAAAGTAAAGTCGTCCATTGTACAACAAGTTGTACACCAGTGGAAAGGTCTGTGAAATCCCTTTCGAGGACTGGCAGCCGCAGATTTTTGCGGGGCTTGGTTGCCGAGATATCACCATCCGAAACAAGTCAAATGCAGTTGGGTGGAAAATCATGCGAATAACTTTGAATTGAAATATCTCAAGAACCAGATGTCACAGATACTTTTTGTCTTCAGCTTTGGATAGGTATTGAACAGACCTTTCTTTTGATGTATCTATCGATTGGTTTGGGAAACATTGTTGAAAATGTAATTTTTTTCGGCAAGGGGTTAGCCTTGATTTTTTTCTAAAATGTTGAAAAAATTAAAGCCATGAATTGTACAACAAGTTGTACACCAGTGGAAAGGTCTGTGAAATGCCTTTCGAGGACTGGCAGCCGCAGATTTTTGCGGGGCTTGGTTGCCGAGATATCACCATCCGAAACAAGGCAAATGCAGTTGGGTGGAAAATCATGCGAATAACTTTGAATTGAAATATCTCAAGAACCAGATGTCACAGATACTTTTTGTCTTCAGCTGTGGATAGGTATTGAACAGACCTTTCTTTTGATGTATCTATCGATTGGTTTGGGAAACATTGTTGAAAATGTAATTTTTTTCGGCAAGGGGTTAGCCTTGATTTTTTTCTAAAATGTTGAAAAAATTAAAGCCGTGAATTGTACAACAAGTTGTACACCAGTGGAAAGGTCTGTGAAATCCCTTTCGAGGACTGGCAGCCGCAGATTTTTGCGGGGCTTGGTTGCCGAGATATCACCATCCGAAACAAGTCAAATGCAGTTGGGTGGAAAATCATGCGAATAACTTTGAATTGAAATATCTCAAGAACCAGATGTCACAGATACTTTTTGTCTTCAGCTGTGGATAGGTATTGAACAGACCTTTCTTTTGATGTATCTATCGATTGGTTTGGGAAACATTGTTGAAAATGTAATTTTTTTCGGCAAGGGGTTAGCCTTGATTTTTTTCTAAAATGTTGAAAAAATTAAAGTCGTGAATTGTACAACAAGTTGTACACCAGTGGAAAGGTCTGTGAAATCCCTTTCGAGGACTGGCATCCGCAGATTTTTGCGGGGCTTGGTTGCGGAGATATCACCATCCGAAACAAGTCAAATGCAGTTGGGTGGAAAATCATGCGAATAACTTTGAATTGAAATATCTCAAGAACCAGATGTCACAGATACTTTTTGTCTTCAGCTGTGGATAGGTATTGAACAGACCTTTCTTTTGATGTATCTATCGATTGGTTTGGGAAACATTGTTGAAAATGTAATTTTTTTCGGCAAGGGGTTAGCCTTGATTTTTTTCTAAAATGTTGAAAAAATTAAAGTCGTGAATTGTACAACAAGTTGTACACCAGTGGAAAGGTCTGTGAAATCCCTTTCGAGGACTGGCATCCGCAGATTTTTGCGGGGCTTGGTTGCCGAGATATCACCATCCGAAACAAGTCAAATGCAGTTGGGTGGAAAATCATGCGAATAACTTTGAATTGAAATATCTCAAGAACCAGATGTCACTGATACTTTTTGTCTTCAGCTGTGGATAGGCATTGAACAGACCTTTCTTTTGATGTATCTATCGATTGGTTTGGGAAACATTGTTGAAAATGTAATTTTTTTCGGCAAGGGGTTAGCCTTGATTTTTTTCTAAAATGTTGAAAAAATTAAAGTCGTGAATTGTACAACAAGTTGTACACCAGTGGAAAGGTCTGTGAAATCCCTTTCGAGGACTGGCAGCCGCAGATTTTTGCGGGGCTTGGTTGCCGAGATATCACCATCCGAAACAAGTCAAATGCAGTTGGGTGGCAAATCATGCGAATAACTTTGAATTGAAATATCTCAAGAACCAGATGTCACAGATACTTTTTGTCTTCAGCTGTGCATAGGTATTGAACAGACCTTTCTTTTTATGTATCTATCGATGGGTTTGGGAAACATTGTTGAAAATGTAATTTTTTTCGGCAAGGGTTTAGCCTTGATTTTTTTCTAAAATGTTGAAAAAATTAAAGTCGTGAATTGTACAACAAGTTGTACACCAGTGGAAAGGTCTGTGAAATCCCTTTCGAGAACTGGCAGCCGCAGATTTTTGCGGGGCTTGGTTGCCGAGATATCACCATCCGAAACAAGTCAAATGCAGTTGGGTGGAAAATCATGCGAATAACTTTGAATTGAAATATCTCAAGAACCAGATGTCACAGATACTTTTTGTCTTCAGCTGTGGATAGGTATTGAACAGACCTTTCTTTTGATGTATCTATCGATGGGTTTGGGAATCATTGTTGAAAATGTAATTTTTTTCGGCAAGGGCCTTGATTTTTTTCTAAAATGTTGAAAAAAGTAAAGTCGTCAATTGTACAACAAGTTGTACACCAGTGGAAAGGTCTGTGAAATCCCTTTCGAGGACTGGCAGCCGCAGATTTTTGCGGGGCTTGGTTGCCGAGATATCACCATCCGAAACAAGTCAAATGCAGTTGGGTGGAAAATTATGCGAATAACTTTGAATTGAAATATCTCAAGAACCAGATGTCACAGATACTTTTTGTCTTCAGCTGTGGATAGGTATTGAACAGACCTTTCTTTTGATGTATCTATCGATGGGTTTGGGAAACATTGTTGAAAATGTAATTTTTTTCGGCAAGGGGTTAGCCTTGATTTTTTTCTAAAATGTTGAAAAAATTAAAGTCGTGAATTGTACAACAAGTTGTACACCAGTGGAAAGGTCTGTGAAATCCCTTTCGAGGACTGGCAGCCGCAGATTTTTGCGGGGCTTGGTTGCCGAGATATCACCATCCGAAACAAGTCAAATGCAGTTGGGTGGAAAATCATGCGAATAACTTTGAATTGAAATATCTCAAGAACCAGATGTCACAGATACTTTTTGTCTTCAGCTGTGCATAGGTATTGAACAGACCTTTCTTTTTATGTATCTATCGATGGGTTTGGGAAACATTGTTGAAAATGTAATTTTTTTCGGCAAGGGGTTAGCCTTGATTTTTTTCTAAAATGTTGAAAAAATTAAAGTCGTGAATTGTACAACAAGTTGTACACCAGTGGAAAGGTCTGTGAATTCCCTTTCGAGAACTGGCAGCCGCAGATTTTTGCGGGGCTTGGTTGCCGAGATATCACCATCCGAAACAAGTCAAATGCAGTTGGGTGGAAAATCATGCGAATAACTTTGAATTGAAATATCTCAAGAACCAGATGTCACAGATACTTTTTGTCTTCAGCTGTGGATAGGTATTGAACAGACCTTTCTTTTGATGTATCTATCGATTGGTTTGGGAAACATTGTTGAAAATGTAATTTTTTTCGGCAAGGGGTTAGCCTTGATTTTTTTCTAAAATGTTGAAAAAATTAAAGTCGTGAATTGTACAACAAGTTGTACACCAGTGGAAAGGTCTGTGAAATCCCTTTCGAGGACTGGCAGCCGCAGATTTTTGCGGGGCTTGGTTGCCGAGATATCACCATCCGAAACAAGTCAAATGCAGTTGGGTGGAAAATCATGCGAATAACTTTGAATTGAAATATCTCAAGAACCAGATGTCACAGATACTTTTTGTCTTCAGCTGTGCATAGGTATTGAACAGACCTTTCTTTTTATGTATCTATCGATGGGTTTGGGAAACATTGTTGAAAATGTAATTTTTTTCGGCAAGGGGTTAGCCTTGATTTTTTTCTAAAATGTTGAAAAAATTAAAGTCGTGAATTGTACAACAAGTTGTACACCAGTGGAAAGGTCTGTGAATTCCCTTTCGAGAACTGGCAGCCGCAGATTTTTGCGGGGCTTGGTTGCCGAGATATCACCATCCGAAACAAGTCAAATGCAGTTGGGTGGAAAATCATGCGAATAACTTTGAATTGAAATATCTCAAGAACCAGATGTCACAGATAATTTTGTCTTCAGCTGTGGATAGGTATTGAACAGACCTTTCTTTTGATGTATCTATCGATTGGTTTGGGAAACATTGTTGAAAATGTAATTTTTTTCGGCAAGGGGTTAGCCTTGATTTTTTTCTAAAATGTTGAAAAAATTAAAGTCGTGAATTGTACAACAAGTTGTACACCAGTGGAAAGGTCTGTGAAATCCCTTTCGAGGACTGGCAGCCGCAGATTTTTGCGGGGCTTGGTTGCCGAGATATCACCATCCGAAACAAGTCAAATGCAGTTGGGTGGAAAATCATGCGAATAACTTTGAATTGAAATATCTCAAGAACCAGATGTCACAGATACTTTTTGTCTTCAGCTGTGGATAGGTATTGAACAGACCTTTCTTTTGATGTATCTATTGATTGGTTTGGGAAACATTGTTGAAAACGTAATTTTTTTCGGCAAGGGGTTAGCCTTGATTTTTTTCTAAAATGTTGAAAAAATTAAAGTCGTGAATTGTACAACAAGTTGTACACCAGTGGAAAGGTCTGTGAAATCCCTTTCGAGGACTGGCATCCGCAGATTTTTGCGGGGCTTGGTTGCCGAGATATCACCATCCGAAACAAGTCAAATGCAGTTGGGTGGAAAATCATGCGAATAACTTTGAATTGAAATATCTCAAGAACCAGATGTCACTGATACTTTTTGTCTTCAGCTGTGGATAGGTATTGAACAGACCTTTCTTTTGATGTATCTATCGATTGGTTTGGGAAACATTGTTGAAAATGTAATTTTTTTCGGCAAGGGGTTAGCCTTGATTTTTTTCTAAAATGTTGAAAAAATTAAAGTCGTGAATTGTACAACAAGTTGTACACCAGTGGAAAGGTCTGTGAAATCCCTTTCGAGGACTGGCAGCCGCAGATTCTTGCGGGGCTTGGTTGCCGAGATATCACCATCCGAAACAAGTCAAATGCAGTTGGGTGGCAAATCATGCGAATAAATTTGAATTGAAATATCTCAAGAACCAGATGTCACAGATACTTTTTGTCTTCAGCTGTGCATAGGTATTGAACAGACCTTTCTTTTTATGTATCTATCGATGGGTTTGGGAAACATTGTTGAAAATGTAATTTTTTTCGGCAAGGGGTTAGCCTTGATTTTTTTCTAAAATGTTGAAAAAATTAAAGTCGTGAATTGTACAACAAGTTGTACACCAGTGGAAAGGTCTGTGAAATCCCTTTCGAGAACTGGCAGCCGCAGATTTTTGCGGGGCTTGGTTGCCGAGATATCACCATCCGAAACAAGTCAAATGCAGTTGGGTGGAAAATCATGCGAATAACTTTGAATTGAAATATCTCAAGAACCAGATGTCACAGATACTTTTTGTCTTCAGCTGTGGATAGGTATTGAACAGACCTTTCTTTTGATGTATCTATCGATTGGTTTGGGAAACATTGTTGAAAATGTAATTTTTTTCGGCAAGGGGTTAGCCTTGATTTTTTTCTAAAATGTTGAAAAAATTAAAGTCGTGAATTGTACAACAAGTTGTACACCAGTGGAAAGGTCTGTGAAATCCCTTTCGAGAATTGGTAGCCGCAGATTTTTGCGGGGTTTGGTTGCGGAGATATCACCATCCAAAACGAGTCAAATGCAGTTAGGTGTAAAATCATGTGAATAACTTTGAATTGAAATATCTCAAGTGCCAGATGTCACAGATACTTTTTGTCTTCAGCTGTGGATAGATATTGAACAGACCTTTCTTTTGATGTATCTATCGATGGGTTTGGGAATCATTGTTGATAATGTAATTTTTTTCGGCAAGGGCCTTGATTTTTTTCTAAAATGTTGAAAAAAGTAAAGTCGTCAATTGTACAACAAGTTGTACACCAGTGGAAAGGTCTGTGAAATCCCTTTCGAGGACTGGCAGCCGCAGATTTTTGCGGGGCTTGGTTGCCGAGATATCACCATCCGAAACAAGTCAAATGCAGTTGGGTGGAAAATCATGCGAATAACTTTGAATTGAAATATCTCAAGAACCAGATGTCACAGATACTTTTTGTCTTCAGCTGTGCATAGGTATTGAACAGACCTTTCTTTTTATGTATCTATCGATGGGTTTGGGAAACATTGTTGAAAATGTAATTTTTTTCGGCAAGGGGTTAGCCTTGATTTTTTTCTAAAATGTTGAAAAAATTAAAGTCGTGAATTGTACAACAAGTTGTACACCAGTGGAAAGGTCTGTGAATTCCCTTTCGAGAACTAGCAGCCGCAGATTTTTGCGGGGCTTGGTTGCCGAGATATCACCATCCGAAACAAGTCAAATGCAGTTGGGTGGAAAATCATGCGAATAACTTTGAATTGAAATATCTCAAGAACCAGATATCACAGATACTTTTTGTCTTCAGCTGTGGATAGGTATTGAACAGACCTTTCTTTTGATGTATCTATCGATTGGTTTGGGAAACATTGTTGAAAATGTAATTTTTTTCGGCAAGGGGTTAGCCTTGATTTTTTTCTAAAATGTTGAAAAAATTAAAGTCGTGAATTGTACAACAAGTTGTACACCAGTGGAAAGGTCTGTGAAATCCCTTTCGAGGACTGGCAGCCGCAGATTTTTGCGGGGCTTGGTTGCCGAGATATCACCATCCGAAACAAGTCAAATGCAGTTGGGTGGAAAATCATGCGAATAACTTTGAATTGAAATATCTCAAGAACCAGATGTCACAGATACTTTTTGTCTTCAGCTGTGGATAGGTATTGAACAGACCTTTCTTTTGATGTATCTATCGATTGGTTTGGGAAACATTGTTGAAAATGTAATTTTTTTCGGCAAGGGGTTAGCCTTGATTTTTTTCTAATATGTTGAAAAAATTAAAGTCGTGAATTGTACAACAAGTTGTACACCAGTGGAAAGGTCTGTGAAATCCCTTTCGAGGACTGGCAGCCGCAGATTTTTGCGGGGCTTGGTTGCCGAGATATCACCATCCGAAACAAGTCAAATGCAGTTGGGTGGAAAATCATGCGAATAACTTTGAATTGAAATATCTCAAGAACCAGATGTAACAGATACTTTTTGTCTTCAGCTGTGGATAGGTATTGAACAGACCTTTCTTTTGATGTATCTATCGATGGGTTTGGGAAACATTGTTGAAAATGTAATTTTTTTCGGCAAGGGGTTAGCCTTGATTTTTTTCTAAAATGTTGAAAAAATTAAAGTCGTGAATTGTACAACAAGTTGTACACCAGTGGAAAGGTCTGTGAAATCCCTTTCGAGGACTGGCAGCCGCAGATTTTTGCGGGGCTTGGTTGCCGAGATATCACCATCCGAAACAAGTCAAATGCAGTTGGGTGGAAAATCATGCGAATAACTTTGAATTGAAATATCTCAAGAACCAGATGTCACAGATACTTTTTGTCTTCAGCTGTGCATAGGTATTGAACAGACCTTTCTTTTTATGTATCTATCGATGGGTTTGGGAAACATTGTTGAAAATGTAATTTTTTTCGGCAAGGGGTTAGCCTTGATTTTTTTCTAAAATGTTGAAAAAATTAAAGTCGTGAATTGTACAACAAGTTGTACACCAGTGGAAAGGTCTGTGAAATCCCTTTCGAGAACTGGCAGCCGCAGATTTTTGCGGGGCTTGGTTGCCGAGATATCACCATCCGAAACAAGTCAAATGCAGTTGGGTGGAAAATCATGCGAATAACTTTGAATTGAAATATCTCAAGAACCAGATGTCACAGATACTTTTTGTCTTCAGCTGTGGATAGGTATTGAACAGACCTTTCTTTTGATGTATCTATCGATTGGTTTGGGAAACATTGTTGAAAATGTAATTTTTTTCGGCAAGGGGTTAGCCTTGATTTTTTTCTAAAATGTTGAAAAAATTTAAGTCGTGAATTGTACAACAAGTTGTACACCAGTGGAAAGGTCTGTGAAATCCCTTTCGAGGACTGGCAGCCGCAGATTTTTGCGGGGCTTGGTTGCCGAGATATCACCATCCGAAACAAGTCAAATGCAGTTGGGTGGAAAATCATGCGAATAACTTTGAATTGAAATATCTCAAGAACCAGATGTCACAGATACTTTTTGTCTTCAGCTGTGGATAGGTATTGAACAGACCTTTCTTTTGATGTATCTATCGATTGGTTTGGGAAACATTGTTGAAAATGTAATTTTTTTCGGCAAGGGGTTAGCCTTGATTTTTTTCTAAAATGTTGAAAAAATTAAAGTCGTGAATTGTACAACAAGTTGTACACCAGTGGAAAGGTCTGTGAAATCCCTTTCGAGAATTGGTAGCCGCAGATTTTTGCGGGGTTTGGTTGCGGAGATATCACCATCCAAAACGAGTCAAATGCAGTTAGGTGTAAAATCATGTGAATAACTTTGAATTGAAATATCTCAAGTGCCAGATGTCACAGATACTTTTTGTCTTCAGCTGTGGATAGGTATTGAACAGACCTTTCTTTTGATGTATCTATCGATTGGTTTGGGAAACATTGTTGAAAATGTAATTTTTTTCGGCAAGGGGTTAGCCTTGATTTTTTTCTAAAATGTTGAAAAAATTAAAGCCGTGAATTGTACAACAAGTTGTACACCAGTGGAAAGGTCTGTGAAATCCCTTTCGAGGACTGGCATCCGCAGATTTTTGCGGGGCTTGGTTGCGGAGATATCACCATCCGAAACAAGTCAAATGCAGTTGGGTGGAAAATCATGCGAATAACTTTGAATTGAAGTATCTCAAGAACCAGATGTCACTGATACTTTTTGTCTTCAGCTGTGGATAGGTATTGAACAGACCTTTCTTTTGATGTATCTATCGATGGGTTTGGGAATCATTGTTGAAAATGTAATTTTTTTCGGCAAGGGCCTTGATTTTTTTCTAAAATGTTGAAAAAAGTAAAGTCGTCCATTGTACAACAAGTTGTACACCAGTGGAAAGGTCTGTGAAATCCCTTTCGAGGACTGGCAGCCGCAGATTTTTGCGGGGCTTGGTTGCCGAGATATCACCATCCGAAACAAGTCAAATGCAGTTGGGTGGAAAATCATGCGAATAACTTTGAATTGAAATATCTCAAGAACCAGATGTCACAGATACTTTTTGTCTTCAGCTGTGGATAGGTATTGAACAGACCTTTCTTTTGATGTATCTATCGATTGGTTTGGGAAACATTGTTGAAAATGTAATTTTTTTCGGCAAGGGGTTAGCCTTGATTTTTTTCTAAAATGTTGAAAAAATTAAAGCCATGAATTGTACAACAAGTTGTACACCAGTGGAAAGGTCTGTGAAATGCCTTTCGAGGACTGGCAGCCGCAGATTTTTGCGGGGCTTGGTTGCCGAGATATCACCATCCGAAACAAGGCAAATGCAGTTGGGTGGAAAATCATGCGAATAACTTTGAATTGAAATATCTCAAGAACCAGATGTCACAGATACTTTTTGTCTTCAGCTGTGGATAGGTATTGAACAGACCTTTCTTTTGATGTATCTATCGATTGGTTTGGGAAACATTGTTGAAAATGTAATTTTTTTCGGCAAGGGGTTAGCCTTGATTTTTTTCTAAAATGTTGAAAAAATTAAAGCCGTGAATTGTACAACAAGTTGTACACCAGTGGAAAGGTCTGTGAAATCCCTTTCGAGGACTGGCAGCCGCAGATTTTTGCGGGGCTTGGTTGCCGAGATATCACCATCCGAAACAAGTCAAATGCAGTTGGGTGGAAAATCATGCGAATAACTTTGAATTGAAATATCTCAAGAACCAGATGTCACAGATACTTTTTGTCTTCAGCTGTGGATAGGTATTGAACAGACCTTTCTTTTGATGTATCTATCGATTGGTTTGGGAAACATTGTTGAAAATGTAATTTTTTTCGGCAAGGGGTTAGCCTTGATTTTTTTCTAAAATGTTGAAAAAATTAAAGTCGTGAATTGTACAACAAGTTGTACACCAGTGGAAAGGTCTGTGAAATCCCTTTCGAGGACTGGCATCCGCAGATTTTTGCGGGGCTTGGTTGCGGAGATATCACCATCCGAAACAAGTCAAATGCAGTTGGGTGGAAAATCATGCGAATAACTTTGAATTGAAATATCTCAAGAACCAGATGTCACAGATACTTTTTGTCTTCAGCTGTGGATAGGTATTGAACAGACCTTTCTTTTGATGTATCTATCGATTGGTTTGGGAAACATTGTTGAAAATGTAATTTTTTTCGGCAAGGGGTTAGCCTTGATTTTTTTCTAAAATGTTGAAAAAATTAAAGTCGTGAATTGTACAACAAGTTGTACACCAGTGGAAAGGTCTGTGAAATCCCTTTCGAGGACTGGCATCCGCAGATTTTTGCGGGGCTTGGTTGCCGAGATATCACCATCCGAAACAAGTCAAATGCAGTTGGGTGGAAAATCATGTGAATAACTTTGAATTGAAATATCTCAAGAACCAGATGTCACAGATACTTTTTGTCTTCAGCTGTGGATAGGTATTGAACAGACCTTTCTTTTGATGTATCTATCGATTGGTTTGGGAAACATTGTTGAAAATGTAATTTTTTTCGGCAAGGGGTTAGCCTTGATTTTTTTCTAAAATGTTGAAAAAATTAAAGCCGTGAATTGTACAACAAGTTGTACACCAGTGGAAAGGTCTGTGAAATCCCTTTCGAGGACTGGCATCCGCAGATTTTTGCGGGGCTTGGTTGCGGAGATATCACCATCCGAAACAAGTCAAATGCAGTTGGGTGGAAAATCATGCGAATAACTTTGAATTGAAGTATCTCAAGAACCAGATGTCACTGATACTTTTTGTCTTCAGCTGTGGATAGGTA
Organism: Philhelius pedissequus; assembly: GCA_910595825.1. Taxonomy (NCBI): domain Eukaryota; kingdom Metazoa; phylum Arthropoda; class Insecta; order Diptera; family Syrphidae; genus Philhelius; species Philhelius pedissequus. The sequence continues at coordinate 209,101,482 of OU343161.1, read as the reverse complement.
TTGAACAGACCTTTCTTTTGATGTATCTATCGATGGGTTTGGGAATCATTGTTGAAAATGTAATTTTTTTCGGCAAGGGCCTTGATTTTTTTCTAAAATGTTGAAAAAAGTAAAGTCGTCCATTGTACAACAAGTTGTACACCAGTGGAAAGGTCTGTGAAATCCCTTTCGAGGACTGGCAGCCGCAGATTTTTGCGGGGCTTGGTTGCCGAGATATCACCATCCGAAACAAGTCAAATGCAGTTGGGTGGAAAATCATGCGAATAACTTTGAATTGAAATATCTCAAGAACCAGATGTCACAGATACTTTTTGTCTTCAGCTTTGGATAGGTATTGAACAGACCTTTCTTTTGATGTATCTATCGATTGGTTTGGGAAACATTGTTGAAAATGTAATTTTTTTCGGCAAGGGGTTAGCCTTGATTTTTTTCTAAAATGTTGAAAAAATTAAAGCCATGAATTGTACAACAAGTTGTACACCAGTGGAAAGGTCTGTGAAATGCCTTTCGAGGACTGGCAGCCGCAGATTTTTGCGGGGCTTGGTTGCCGAGATATCACCATCCGAAACAAGGCAAATGCAGTTGGGTGGAAAATCATGCGAATAACTTTGAATTGAAATATCTCAAGAACCAGATGTCACAGATACTTTTTGTCTTCAGCTGTGGATAGGTATTGAACAGACCTTTCTTTTGATGTATCTATCGATTGGTTTGGGAAACATTGTTGAAAATGTAATTTTTTTCGGCAAGGGGTTAGCCTTGATTTTTTTCTAAAATGTTGAAAAAATTAAAGCCGTGAATTGTACAACAAGTTGTACACCAGTGGAAAGGTCTGTGAAATCCCTTTCGAGGACTGGCAGCCGCAGATTTTTGCGGGGCTTGGTTGCCGAGATATCACCATCCGAAACAAGTCAAATGCAGTTGGGTGGAAAATCATGCGAATAACTTTGAATTGAAATATCTCAAGAACCAGATGTCACAGATACTTTTTGTCTTCAGCTGTGGATAGGTATTGAACAGACCTTTCTTTTGATGTATCTATCGATTGGTTTGGGAAACATTGTTGAAAATGTAATTTTTTTCGGCAAGGGGTTAGCCTTGATTTTTTTCTAAAATGTTGAAAAAATTAAAGTCGTGAATTGTACAACAAGTTGTACACCAGTGGAAAGGTCTGTGAAATCCCTTTCGAGGACTGGCATCCGCAGATTTTTGCGGGGCTTGGTTGCGGAGATATCACCATCCGAAACAAGTCAAATGCAGTTGGGTGGAAAATCATGCGAATAACTTTGAATTGAAATATCTCAAGAACCAGATGTCACAGATACTTTTTGTCTTCAGTTGTGGATAGGTATTGAACAGACCTTTCTTTTGATGTATCTATCGATTGGTTTGGGAAACATTGTTGAAAATGTAATTTTTTTCGGCAAGGGGTTAGCCTTGATTTTTTTCTAAAATGTTGAAAAAATTAAAGTCGTGAATTGTACAACAAGTTGTACACCAGTGGAAAGGTCTGTGAAATCCCTTTCGAGGACTGGCATCCGCAGATTTTTGCGGGGCTTGGTTGCCGAGATATCACCATCCGAAACAAGTCAAATGCAGTTGGGTGGAAAATCATGCGAATAACTTTGAATTGAAATATCTCAAGAACCAGATGTCACTGATACTTTTTGTCTTCAGCTGTGGATAGGCATTGAACAGACCTTTCTTTTGATGTATCTATCGATTGGTTTGGGAAACATTGTTGAAAATGTAATTTTTTTCGGCAAGGGGTTAGCCTTGATTTTTTTCTAAAATGTTGAAAAAATTAAAGTCGTGAATTGTACAACAAGTTGTACACCAGTGGAAAGGTCTGTGAAATCCCTTTCGAGGACTGGCAGCCGCAGATTTTTGCGGGGCTTGGTTGCCGAGATATCACCATCCGAAACAAGTCAAATGCAGTTGGGTGGAAAATCATGCGAATAACTTTGAATTGAAATATCTCAAGAACCAGATGTCACAGATACTTTTTGTCTTCAGCTGTGGATAGGTATTGAACAGACCTTTCTTTTGATGTATCTATCGATGGGTTTGGGAAACATTGTTGAAAATGTAATTTTTTTCGGCAAGGGGTTAGCCTTGATTTTTTTCTAAAATGTTGAAAAAATTAAAGTCGTGAATTGTACAACAAGTTGTACACCAGTGGAAAGGTCTGTGAAATCCCTTTCGAGGACTGGCAGCCGCAGATTTTTGCGGGGCTTGGTTGCCGAGATATCACCATCCGAAACAAGTCAAATGCAGTTGGGTGGCAAATCATGCGAATAACTTTGAATTGAAATATCTCAAGAACCAGATGTCACAGATACTTTTTGTCTTCAGCTGTGCATAGGTATTGAACAGACCTTTCTTTTTATGTATCTATCGATGGGTTTGGGAAACATTGTTGAAAATGTAATTTTTTTCGGCAAGGGTTTAGCCTTGATTTTTTTCTAAAATGTTGAAAAAATTAAAGTCGTGAATTGTACAACAAGTTGTACACCAGTGGAAAGGTCTGTGAAATCCCTTTCGAGAACTGGCAGCCGCAGATTTTTGCGGGGCTTGGTTGCCGAGATATCACCATCCGAAACAAGTCAAATGCAGTTGGGTGGAAAATCATGCGAATAACTTTGAATTGAAATATCTCAAGAACCAGATGTCACAGATACTTTTTGTCTTCAGCTGTGGATAGGTATTGAACAGACCTTTCTTTTGATGTATCTATCGATGGGTTTGGGAATCATTGTTGAAAATGTAATTTTTTTCGGCAAGGGCCTTGATTTTTTTCTAAAATGTTGAAAAAAGTAAAGTCGTCAATTGTACAACAAGTTGTACACCAGTGGAAAGGTCTGTGAAATCCCTTTCGAGGACTGGCAGCCGCAGATTTTTGCGGGGCTTGGTTGCCGAGATATCACCATCCGAAACAAGTCAAATGCAGTTGGGTGGAAAATTATGCGAATAACTTTGAATTGAAATATCTCAAGAACCAGATGTCACAGATACTTTTTGTCTTCAGCTGTGGATAGGTATTGAACAGACCTTTCTTTTGATGTATCTATCGATGGGTTTGGGAAACATTGTTGAAAATGTAATTTTTTTCGGCAAGGGGTTAGCCTTGATTTTTTTCTAAAATGTTGAAAAAATTAAAGTCGTGAATTGTACAACAAGTTGTACACCAGTGGAAAGGTCTGTGAAATCCCTTTCGAGGACTGGCAGCCGCAGATTTTTGCGGGGCTTGGTTGCCGAGATATCACCATCCGAAACAAGTCAAATGCAGTTGGGTGGAAAATCATGCGAATAACTTTGAATTGAAATATCTCAAGAACCAGATGTCACAGATACTTTTTGTCTTCAGCTGTGCATAGGTATTGAACAGACCTTTCTTTTTATGTATCTATCGATGGGTTTGGGAAACATTGTTGAAAATGTAATTTTTTTCGGCAAGGGGTTAGCCTTGATTTTTTTCTAAAATGTTGAAAAAATTAAAGTCGTGAATTGTACAACAAGTTGTACACCAGTGGAAAGGTCTGTGAATTCCCTTTCGAGAACTGGCAGCCGCAGATTTTTGCGGGGCTTGGTTGCCGAGATATCACCATCCGAAACAAGTCAAATGCAGTTGGGTGGAAAATCATGCGAATAACTTTGAATTGAAATATCTCAAGAACCAGATGTCACAGATACTTTTTGTCTTCAGCTGTGGATAGGTATTGAACAGACCTTTCTTTTGATGTATCTATCGATTGGTTTGGGAAACATTGTTGAAAATGTAATTTTTTTCGGCAAGGGGTTAGCCTTGATTTTTTTCTAAAATGTTGAAAAAATTAAAGTCGTGAATTGTACAACAAGTTGTACACCAGTGGAAAGGTCTGTGAAATCCCTTTCGAGGACTGGCAGCCGCAGATTTTTGCGGGGCTTGGTTGCCGAGATATCACCATCCGAAACAAGTCAAATGCAGTTGGGTGGAAAATCATGCGAATAACTTTGAATTGAAATATCTCAAGAACCAGATGTCACAGATACTTTTTGTCTTCAGCTGTGCATAGGTATTGAACAGACCTTTCTTTTTATGTATCTATCGATGGGTTTGGGAAACATTGTTGAAAATGTAATTTTTTTCGGCAAGGGGTTAGCCTTGATTTTTTTCTAAAATGTTGAAAAAATTAAAGTCGTGAATTGTACAACAAGTTGTACACCAGTGGAAAGGTCTGTGAATTCCCTTTCGAGAACTGGCAGCCGCAGATTTTTGCGGGGCTTGGTTGCCGAGATATCACCATCCGAAACAAGTCAAATGCAGTTGGGTGGAAAATCATGCGAATAACTTTGAATGGAAATATCTCAAGAACCAGATGTCACAGATACTTTTTGTCTTCAGCTGTGGATAGGTATTGAACAGACCTTTCTTTTGATGTATCTATCGATTGGTTTGGGAAACATTGTTGAAAATGTAATTTTTTTCGGCAAGGGGTTAGCCTTGATTTTTTTCTAAAATGTTGAAAAAATTAAAGTCGTGAATTGTACAACAAGTTGTACACCAGTGGAAAGGTCTGTGAAATCCCTTTCGAGGACTGGCAGCCGCAGATTTTTGCGGGGCTTGGTTGCCGAGATATCACCATCCGAAACAAGTCAAATGCAGTTGGGTGGAAAATCATGCGAATAACTTTGAATTGAAATATCTCAAGAACCAGATGTCACAGATACTTTTTGTCTTCAGCTGTGGATAGGTATTGAACAGACCTTTCTTTTGATGTATCTATTGATTGGTTTGGGAAACATTGTTGAAAACGTAATTTTTTTCGGCAAGGGGTTAGCCTTGATTTTTTTCTAAAATGTTGAAAAAATTAAAGTCGTGAATTGTACAACAAGTTGTACACCAGTGGAAAGGTCTGTGAAATCCCTTTCGAGGACTGGCATCCGCAGATTTTTGCGGGGCTTGGTTGCCGAGATATCACCATCCGAAACAAGTCAAATGCAGTTGGGTGGAAAATCATGCGAATAACTTTGAATTGAAATATCTCAAGAACCAGATGTCACTGATACTTTTTGTCTTCAGCTGTGGATAGGTATTGAACAGACCTTTCTTTTGATGTATCTATCGATTGGTTTGGGAAACATTGTTGAAAATGTAATTTTTTTCGGCAAGGGGTTAGCCTTGATTTTTTTCTAAAATGTTGAAAAAATTAAAGTCGTGAATTGTACAACAAGTTGTACACCAGTGGAAAGGTCTGTGAAATCCCTTTCGAGGACTGGCAGCCGCAGATTCTTGCGGGGCTTGGTTGCCGAGATATCACCATCCGAAACAAGTCAAATGCAGTTGGGTGGCAAATCATGCGAATAAATTTGAATTGAAATATCTCAAGAACCAGATGTCACAGATACTTTTTGTCTTCAGCTGTGCATAGGTATTGAACAGACCTTTCTTTTTATGTATCTATCGATGGGTTTGGGAAACATTGTTGAAAATGTAATTTTTTTCGGCAAGGGGTTAGCCTTGATTTTTTTCTAAAATGTTGAAAAAATTAAAGTCGTGAATTGTACAACAAGTTGTACACCAGTGGAAAGGTCTGTGAAATCCCTTTCGAGAACTGGCAGCCGCAGATTTTTGCGGGGCTTGGTTGCCGAGATATCACCATCCGAAACAAGTCAAATGCAGTTGGGTGGAAAATCATGCGAATAACTTTGAATTGAAATATCTCAAGAACCAGATGTCACAGATACTTTTTGTCTTCAGCTGTGGATAGGTATTGAACAGACCTTTCTTTTGATGTATCTATCGATGGGTTTGGGAATCATTGTTGAAAATGTAATTTTTTTCGGCAAGGGCCTTGATTTTTTTCTAAAATGTTGAAAAAAGTAAAGTCGTCAATTGTACAACAAGTTGTACACCAGTGGAAAGGTCTGTGAAATCCCTTTCGAGGACTGGCAGCCGCAGATTTTTGCGGGGCTTGGTTGCCGAGATATCACCATCCGAAACAAGTCAAATGCAGTTGGGTGGAAAATCATGCGAATAACTTTGAATTGAAATATCTCAAGAACCAGATGTCACAGATACTTTTTGTCTTCAGCTGTGCATAGGTATTGAACAGACCTTTCTTTTTATGTATCTATCGATGGGTTTGGGAAACATTGTTGAAAATGTAATTTTTTTCGGCAAGGGGTTAGCCTTGATTTTTTTCTAAAATGTTGAAAAAATTAAAGTCGTGAATTGTACAACAAGTTGTACACCAGTGGAAAGGTCTGTGAATTCCCTTTCGAGAACTAGCAGCCGCAGATTTTTGCGGGGCTTGGTTGCCGAGATATCACCATCCGAAACAAGTCAAATGCAGTTGGGTGGAAAATCATGCGAATAACTTTGAATTGAAATATCTCAAGAACCAGATATCACAGATACTTTTTGTCTTCAGCTGTGGATAGGTATTGAACAGACCTTTCTTTTGATGTATCTATCGATTGGTTTGGGAAACATTGTTGAAAATGTAATTTTTTTCGGCAAGGGGTTAGCCTTGATTTTTTTCTAAAATGTTGAAAAAATTAAAGTCGTGAATTGTACAACAAGTTGTACACCAGTGGAAAGGTCTGTGAAATCCCTTTCGAGGACTGGCAGCCGCAGATTTTTGCGGGGCTTGGTTGCCGAGATATCACCATCCGAAACAAGTCAAATGCAGTTGGGTGGAAAATCATGCGAATAACTTTGAATTGAAATATCTCAAGAACCAGATGTCACAGATACTTTTTGTCTTCAGCTGTGGATAGGTATTGAACAGACCTTTCTTTTGATGTATCTATCGATTGGTTTGGGAAACATTGTTGAAAATGTAATTTTTTTCGGCAAGGGGTTAGCCTTGATTTTTTTCTAATATGTTGAAAAAATTAAAGTCGTGAATTGTACAACAAGTTGTACACCAGTGGAAAGGTCTGTGAAATCCCTTTCGAGGACTGGCAGCCGCAGATTTTTGCGGGGCTTGGTTGCCGAGATATCACCATCCGAAACAAGTCAAATGCAGTTGGGTGGAAAATCATGCGAATAACTTTGAATTGAAATATCTCAAGAACCAGATGTAACAGATACTTTTTGTCTTCAGCTGTGGATAGGTATTGAACAGACCTTTCTTTTGATGTATCTATCGATGGGTTTGGGAAACATTGTTGAAAATGTAATTTTTTTCGGCAAGGGGTTAGCCTTGATTTTTTTCTAAAATGTTGAAAAAATTAAAGTCGTGAATTGTACAACAAGTTGTACACCAGTGGAAAGGTCTGTGAAATCCCTTTCGAGGACTGGCAGCCGCAGATTTTTGCGGGGCTTGGTTGCCGAGATATCACCATCCGAAACAAGTCAAATGCAGTTGGGTGGAAAATCATGCGAATAACTTTGAATTGAAATATCTCAAGAACCAGATGTCACAGATACTTTTTGTCTTCAGCTGTGCATAGGTATTGAACAGACCTTTCTTTTTATGTATCTATCGATGGGTTTGGGAAACATTGTTGAAAATGTAATTTTTTTCGGCAAGGGGTTAGCCTTGATTTTTTTCTAAAATGTTGAAAAAATTAAAGTCGTGAATTGTACAACAAGTTGTACACCAGTGGAAAGGTCTGTGAAATCCCTTTCGAGAACTGGCAGCCGCAGATTTTTGCGGGGCTTGGTTGCCGAGATATCACCATCCGAAACAAGTCAAATGCAGTTGGGTGGAAAATCATGCGAATAACTTTGAATTGAAATATCTCAAGAACCAGATGTCACAGATACTTTTTGTCTTCAGCTGTGGATAGGTATTGAACAGACCTTTCTTTTGATGTATCTATCGATTGGTTTGGGAAACATTGTTGAAAATGTAATTTTTTTCGGCAAGGGGTTAGCCTTGATTTTTTTCTAAAATGTTGAAAAAATTTAAGTCGTGAATTGTACAACAAGTTGTACACCAGTGGAAAGGTCTGTGAAATCCCTTTCGAGGACTGGCAGCCGCAGATTTTTGCGGGGCTTGGTTGCCGAGATATCACCATCCGAAACAAGTCAAATGCAGTTGGGTGGAAAATCATGCGAATAACTTTGAATTGAAATATCTCAAGAACCAGATGTCACAGATACTTTTTGTCTTCAGCTGTGGATAGGTATTGAACAGACCTTTCTTTTGATGTATCTATCGATTGGTTTGGGAAACATTGTTGAAAATGTAATTTTTTTCGGCAAGGGGTTAGCCTTGATTTTTTTCTAAAATGTTGAAAAAATTAAAGTCGTGAATTGTACAACAAGTTGTACACCAGTGGAAAGGTCTGTGAAATCCCTTTCGAGAATTGGTAGCCGCAGATTTTTGCGGGGTTTGGTTGCGGAGATATCACCATCCAAAACGAGTCAAATGCAGTTAGGTGTAAAATCATGTGAATAACTTTGAATTGAAATATCTCAAGTGCCAGATGTCACAGATACTTTTTGTCTTCAGCTGTGGATAGGTATTGAACAGACCTTTCTTTTGATGTATCTATCGATTGGTTTGGGAAACATTGTTGAAAATGTAATTTTTTTCGGCAAGGGGTTAGCCTTGATTTTTTTCTAAAATGTTGAAAAAATTAAAGTCGTGAATTGTACAACAAGTTGTACACCAGTGGAAAGGTCTGTGAAATCCCTTTCGAGAACTGGCAGCCGCAGATTTTTGCGGGGCTTGGTTGCCGAGATATCACCATCCGAAACAAGTCAAATGCAGTTGGGTGGAAAATCATGCGAATAACTTTGAATTGAAATATCTCAAGAACCAGATGTCACAGATACTTTTTGTCTTCAGCTGTGGATAGGTATTGAACAGACCTTTCTTTTGATGTATCTATCGATTGGTTTGGGAAACATGGTTGAAAATGTAATTTTTTTCGGCAAGGGGTTAGCCTTGATTTTTTTCTAAAATGTTGAAAAAATTAAAGTCGTGAATTGTACAACAAGTTGTACACCAGTGGAAAGCTCTGTGAAATCCCTTTCGAGGACTGGCAGCCGCAGATTTTTGCGGGGCTTGGTTGCCGAGATATCACCATCCGAAACAAGTCAAATGCAGTTGGGTGGAAAATCATGCGAATAACTTTGAATTGAAATATCTCAAGAACCAGATGTCACAGATACTTTTTGTCTTCAGCTGTGGATAGGTATTGAACAGACCTTTCTTTTGATGTATCTATCGATTGGTTTGGGAAACATTGTTGAAAATGTAATTTTTTTCGGCAAGGGGTTAGCCTTGATTTTTTTCTAAAATGTTGAAAAAATTAAAGTCGTGAATTGTACAACAAGTTGTACACCAGTGGAAAGGTCTGTGAAATCCCTTTCGAGGACTGGCAGGCGCAGATTTTTGCGGGGCTTGGTTGCCGAGATATCACCATCCGAAACAAGTCAAATGCAGTTGGGTGGAAAATCATGCGAATAACTTTGAATTGAAATATCTCAAGAACCAGATGTCACAGATACTTTTTGTCTTCAGCTGTGGATAGGTATTGAACAGACCTTTCTTTTGATGTATCTATCGATGGGTTTGGGAAACATTGTTGAAAATGTAATTTTTTTCGGCAAGGGGTTAGCCTTGATTTTTTTTCTAAAATGTTGAAAAAATTAAAGTCGTGAATTGTACAACAAGTTGTACACCAGTGGAAAGGTCTGTGAAATCCCTTTCGAGGACTGGCAGCCGCAGATTTTTGCGGGGCTTGGTTGCCGAGATATCACCATCCGAAACAAGTCAAATGCAGTTGGGTGGAAAATCATGCGAATAACTTTGAATTGAAATATCTCAAGAACCAGATGTCACAGATACTTTTTGTCTTCAGCTGTGCATAGGTATTGAGCAGACCTTTCTTTTTATGTATCTATCGATGGGTTTGGGAAACATTGTTGAAAATGTAATTTTTTTCGGCAAGGGGTTAGCCTTGATTTTTTTCTAAAATGTTGAAAAAATTAAAGTCGTGAATTGTACAACAAGTTGTACACCAGTGGAAAGGTCTGTGAAATCCCTTTCGAGAACTGGCAGCCGCAGATTTTTGCGGGGCTTCGTTGCCGAGATATCACCATCCGAAACAAGTCAAATGCAGTTGGGTGGAAAATCATGCGAATAACTTTGAATTGAAATATCTCAAGAACCAGATGTCACAGATACTTTTTGTCTTCAGCTGTGGATAGGTATTGAACAGACCTTTCTTTTGATGTATCTATCGATTGGTTTGGGAAACATTGTTGAAAATGTAATTTTTTTCGGCAAGGGGTTAGCCTTGATTTTTTTCTAAAATGTTGAAAAAATTAAAGTCGTGAATTGTACAACAAGTTGTACACCAGTGGAAAGGTCTGTGAAATCCCTTTCGAGGACTGGCAGCCGCAGATTTTTGCGGGGCTTGGTTGCCGAGATATCACCATCCGAAACAAGTCAAATGCAGTTGGGTGGAAAATCATGCGAATAACTTTGAATTGAAATATCTCAAGAACCAGATGTCACAGATACTTTTTGTCTTCAGCTGTGGATAGGTATTGAACAGACCTTTCTTTTGATGTATCTATCGATTGGTTTGGGAAACATTGTTGAAAATGTAATTTTTTTCGGCAAGGGGTTAGCCTTGATTTTTTTCTAAAATGTTGAAAAAATTAAAGTCGTGAATTGTACAACAAGTTGTACACCAGTGGAAAGGTCTGTGAAATCCCTTTCGAGAATTGGTAGCCGCAGATTTTTGCGGGGTTTGGTTGCGGAGATATCACCATCCAAAACGAGTCAAATGCAGTTAGGTGTAAAATCATGTGAATAACTTTGAATTGAAATATCTCAAGTGCCAGATGTCACAGATACTTTTTGTCTTCAGCTGTGGATAGGTATTGAACAGACCTTTCTTTTGATGTATCTATCGATTGGTTTGGGAAACATTGTTGAAAATGTAATTTTTTTCGGCAAGGGGTTAGCCTTGATTTTTTTCTAAAATGTTGAAAAAATTAAAGTCGTGAATTGTACAACAAGTTGTACACCAGTGGAAAGGTCTGTGAAATCCCTTTCGACGACTGGCAGCCGCAGATTTTTGCGGGGCTTGGTTGCCGAGATATCACCATCCGAAACAAGTCAAATGCAGTTGGGTGGAAAATCATGCGAATAACTTTGAATTGAAATATCTCAAAAACCAGATGTCACAGATACTTTTTGTCTTCAGCTGTGGATAGGTATTGAACAGACCTTTCTTTTGATGTACCTATCGATGGGTTTGGGAATCATTGTTGAAAATGTAATTTTTTTCGGCAAGGGGTTAGCCTTGATTTTTTTCTAAAATGTTGAAAAAAGTAAAGTCGTCAATTGTACAACAAGTTGTACACCAGTGGAAAGGTCTGTGAAATCCCTTTCGAGGACTGGCAGCCGCAGATTTTTGCGGGGCTTGGTTGCCGAGATATCACCATCCGAAACAAGTCAAATGCAGTTGGGTGGAAAATCATGCGAATAACTTTGAATTGAAATATCTCAAGAACCAGATGTCACAGATACTTTTTGTCTTCAGCTGTGGATAGGTATTGAACAGACCTTTCTTTTGATGTATCTATCGATTGGTTTGGGAAACATTGTTGAAAATGTAATTTTTTTCGGCAAGGGGTTAGCCTTGATTTTTTTCTAAAATGTTGAAAAAATTAAAACCGTGAATTGTACAACAAGCTGTACACCAGTGGAAAGGTCTGTGAAATCCCTTTCGAGGACTGGCATCCGCAGATTTTTGCGGGGCTTGGTTGCGGAGATATCACCATCCGAAACAAGTCAAATGCAGTTGGGTGGAAAATCATGCGAATAACTTTGAATTGAAGTATCTCAAGAACCAGATGTCACTGATACTTTTTGTCTTCAGCTGTGGATAGGTATTGAACAGACCTTTCTTTTGATGTATCTATCGATGGGTTTGGGAATCATTGTTGAAAATGTAATTTTTTTCGGCAAGGGCCTTGATTTTTTTCTAAAATGTTGAAAAAAGTAAAGTCGTCCATTGTACAACAAGTTGTACACCAGTGGAAAGGTCTGTGAAATCCCTTTCGAGGACTGGCAGCCGCAGATTTTTGCGGGGCTTGGTTGCCGAGATATCACCATCCGAAACAAGTCAAATGCAGTTGGGTGGAAAATCATGCGAATAACTTTGAATTGAAATATCTCAAGAACCAGATGTCACAGATACTTTTTGTCTTCAGCTGTGGATAGGTATTGAACAGACCTTTCTTTTGATGTATCTATCGATTGGTTTGGGAAACATTGTTGAAAATGTAATTTTTTTCGGCAAGGGGTTAGCCTTTGTACACCAGTTTAAAGGTCTGTGAAATCCCTTTCGAGAACTGGCAGCCGCAGATTTTTGCGGGGCTTGGTAGCCGAGATATCACCATCCGAAACAAGTCAAATGCAGTTGGGTGGAAAATCATGCGAATAACTTTGAATTGAAATATCTCAAGAACCAGATGTCACAGATACTTTTTGTCTTCAGCTGTGGATAGGTATTGAACAGACCTTTCTTTTGATGTATCTATCGATTGGTTTGTGAAACATTGTTGAAAATGTAATTTTTTTCGGCAAGGGGTTAGCCTTGATTTTTTTCTAAAATGTTGAAAAAATTAAAGTCGTGAACTGTACAACAAGTTGTACACCAGTGGAAAGGTCTGTGAAATCCCTTTCGAGGACTGGCATCCGCAGATTTTTGCGGGGCTTGGTTGCGGAGATATCACCATCCGAAACAAGTCAAATGCAGTTGGGTGGAAAATCATGCGAATAACTTTGAATTGAAGTATCTCAAGAACCAGATGTCACTGATACTTTTTGTCTTCATCTGTGGATAGGTATTGAACAGACCTTTCTTTTGATGTATCTATCGATGGGTTTGGGAAACATTGTTGAAAATGTAATTTTTTTCGGCAAGGGGTTAGTCTTGATTTTTTTCTAAAATGTTGTAAAAAGTAAAGTCGTCAATTGTACAACAAGTTGTACACCAGTGGAAAGGTCTGTGAAATCCCTTTCGAGGACTGGCAGCCGCAGATTTTTGCGGGGCTTGGTTGCCGAGATATCACCATCCGAAACAAGTCAAATGCAGTTGGGTGGAAAATCATGCGAATAACTTTGAATTGAAATATCTCAAGAACCAGATGTCACAGATACTTTTTGTCTTCAGCTGTGGATAGGTATTGAACAGACCTTTCTTTTGATGTATCTATCGATTGGTTTGGGAAACATTGTTGAAAATGTAATTTTTTTCGGCAAGGGGTTAGCCTTGATTTTTTTCTAAAATGTTGAAAAAATTAAAGTCGTGAACTGTACAACAAGTTGTACACCAGTGGAAAGGTCTGTGAAATCCCTTTCGAGGACTGGCATCCGCAGATTTTTGCGGGGCTTGGTTGCGGAGATATCACCATCCGAAACAAGTCAAATGCAGTTGGGTGGAAAATCATGCGAATAACTTTGAATTGAAGTATCTCAAGAACCAGATGTCACTGATACTTTTTGTCTTCATCTGTGGATAGGTATTGAACAGACCTTTCTTTTGATGTATCTATCGATGGGTTTGGGAAACATTGTTGAAAATGTAATTTTTTTCGGCAAGGGGTTAGTCTTGATTTTTTTCTAAAATGTTGTAAAAAGTAAAGTCGTCAATTGTACAACAAGTTGTACACCAGTGGAAAGGTCTGTGAAATCCCTTTCGAGGACTGGCAGCCGCAGATTTTTGCGGGGCTTGGTTGCCGAGATATCACCATCCGAAACAAGTCAAATGCAGTTGGGTGGAAAATCATGCGAATAACTTTGAATTGAAATATCTCAAGAACCAGATGTCACAGATACTTTTTGTCTTCAGCTGTGGATAGGTATTGAACAGACCTTTCTTTTGATGTATCTATCGATTGGTTTGGGAAACATTGTTGAAAATGTAATTTTTTTCGGCAAGGGGTTAGCCTTGATTTTTTTCTAAAATGTTGAAAAAATTAAAGCCGTGAATTGTACAACAAGTTGTACACCAGTGGAAAGGTCTGTGAAATCCCTTTCGAGGACTGGCATCCGCAGATTTTTGCGGGGCTTGGTTGCCGAGATATCACCATCCGAAACAAGTCAAATGCAGTTGGGTGGAAAATCATGCGAATAACTTTGAATTGAAATATCTCAAGAACCAGATGTCACTGATACTTTTTGTCTTCAGCTGTGGATAGGTATTGAACAGACCTTTCATTTGATGTATCTATCGATGGGTTTGGGAATCATTGTTGAAAATGTAATTTTTTTCGGCAAGGGCCTTGATTTTTTTCTAAAATGTTGAAAAAAGTAAAGTCGTCCATTGTACAACAAGTTGTACACCAGTGGAAAGGTCTGTGAAATCCCTTTCGAGGACTGGCAGCCGCAGATTTTTGCGGGGCTTGGTTGCCGAGATATCACCATCCGAAACAAGTCAAATGCAGTTGGGTGGAAAATCATGCGAATAACTTTGAATTGAAATATCTCAAGAACCAGATGTCACAGATACTTTTTGTCTTCAGCTGTGGATAGGTATTGAACAGACCTTTCTTTTGATGTATCTATCAATTGGTTTGGGAAACATTGTTGAAAATGTAATTTTTTTCGGCAAGGGGTTAGCCTTGATTTTTTTCTAAAATGTTAAAAAAATTAAAGCCGTGAATTGTACAACAAGTTGTACACCAGTGGAAAGGTCTGTGAAATCCCTTTCGAGGACTGGCAGCCGCAGATTTTTGCGGGGCTTGGTTGCCGAGATATCACCATCCGAAACAAGTCAAATGCAGTTGGGTGGAAAATCATGCGAATAACTTTGAATTGAAATATCTCAAGAACCAGATGTCACAGATACTTTTTGTCTTCAGCTGTGGATAGGTATTGAACAGACCTTTCTTTTGATGTATCTATCGATTGGTTTGGGAAACATTGTTGAAAATGTAATTTTTTTCGGCAAGGGGTTAGCCTTGATTTTTTTCTAAAATGTTGAAAAAATTAAAGTCGTGAATTGTACAACAAGTTGTACACCAGTGGAAAGGTCTGTGAAATCCCTTTCGAGGACTGGCATCCGCAGATTTTTGCGGGGCTTGGTTGCGGAGATATCACCATCCGAAACAAGTCAAATGCAGTTGGGTGGAAAATCATGCGAATAACTTTGAATTGAAGTATCTCAAGAACCAGATGTCACTGATACTTTTTGTCTTCAGCTGTGGATAGGTATTGAACAGACCTTTCTTTTGATGTATCTATCGATGGGTTTGGGAAACATTGTTGAAAATGTAATTTTTTTCGGCAAGGGGTTAGCCTTGATTTTTTTCTAAAATGTTGAAAAAATTAAAGTCGTGAATTGTACAACAAGTTGTACACCAGTGGAAAGGTCTGTGAAATCCCTTTCGAGGACTGGCAGCCGCAGATTTTTGCGGGGCTTGGTTGCCGAGATATCACCATCCGAAACAAGTCAAATGCAGTTGGGTGGAAAATCATGCGAATAACTTTGAATTGAAATATCTCAAGAACCAGATGTCACAGATACTTTTTGTCTTCAGCTGTGGATAGGTATTGAACAGACCTTTCTTTTGATGTATCTATCGATTCGTTTGGGAAACATTGTTGAAAATGTAATTTTTTTCGGCAAGGGGTTAGCCTTGATTTTTTTCTAAAATGTTGAAAAAATTAAAGTCGTGAATTGTACAACAAGTTGTACACCAGTGGAAAGGTCTGTGAAATCCCTTTCGAGGACTGGCATCCGCAGATTTTTGCGGGCCTTGGTTGCCGAGATATCACCATCCGAAACAAGTCAAATGCAGTTGGGTGGAAAATCATGCGAATAACTTTGAATTGAA
The DNA here is from genome assembly GCA_910595825.1 of Philhelius pedissequus. Classification (NCBI taxonomy): domain Eukaryota; kingdom Metazoa; phylum Arthropoda; class Insecta; order Diptera; family Syrphidae; genus Philhelius; species Philhelius pedissequus. Next base: position 209,085,680 of record OU343161.1, on the reverse strand, counting down.
ATATCTCAAGAACCAGATGTCACTGATACTTTTTGTCTTCAGCTGTGGATAGGTATTGAACAGACCTTTCTTTTGATGTATCTATCGATTGGTTTGGGAAACATTGTTGAAAATGTAATTTTTTTCGACAAGGGGTTAGCCTTGATTTTTTTCTAAAATGTTGAAAAAATTAAAGTCGTGAATTGTACAACAAGTTGTACACCAGTGGAAAGGTCTGTGAAATCCCTTTCGAGGACTGGCATCCGCAGATTTTTGCGGGGCTTGGTTGCGGAGATATCACCATCCGAAACAAGTCAAATGCAGTTGGGTGGAAAATCATGCGAATAACTTTGAATTGAAGTATCTCAAGAACCAGATGTCACTGATACTTTTTGTCTTCAGCTGTGGATAGGTATTGAACAGACCTTTCTTTTGATGTATCTATCGATGGGTTTGGGAAACATTGTTGAAAATGTAATTTTTTTCGGCAAGGGGTTAGCCTTGATTTTTTTCTAAAATGTTGAAAAAATTAAAGTCGTGAATTGTACAACAAGTTGTACAGAATTGTACAACAAGTTGTACACCAGTTTAAAGGTCTGTGAAATCCCTTTCGAGAACTGGCAGCCGCAGATTTTTGCGGGGCTTGGTTGCCGAGATATCACCATCCGAAACAAGTCAAATGCAGTTGGGTGGAAAATCATGCGAATAACTTTGAATTGAAATATCTCAAGAACCAGATGTCACAGATACTTTTTGTCTTCAGCTGTGGATAGGTATTGAACAGACCTTTCTTTTGATGTATCTATCGATGGGTTTGGGAAACATTGTTGAAAATGTAATTTTTTTCGGCAAGGGGTTAGCCTTGATTTTTTTCTAAAATGTTGAAAAAATTAAAGTCGTGAATTGTACAACAAGTTGTACACCAGTTTAAAGGTCTGTGAAATCCCTTTCGAGAACTGGCAGCCGCAGATTTTTACGGGGCTTGGTAGCCGAGATATCACCATCCGAAACAAGTCAAATGCAGTTGGGTGGAAAATCATGCGAATAACTTTGAATTGAAATATCTCAAGAACCAGATGTCACAGATACTTTTTGTCTTCAGCTGTGGATAGGTATTGAACAGACCTTTCTTTTGATGTATCTATCGATTGGTTTGGGAAACATTGTTGAAAATGTAATTTTTTTCGGCAAGGGGTTAGCCTTGATTTTTTTCTAAAATGTTGAAAAAATTAAAGTCGTGAATTGTACAACAAGTTGTACACCAGTGGAAAGGTCTGTGAAATCCCTTTCGAGGACTGGCATCCGCAGATTTTTGCGGGGCTTGGTTGCGGAGATATCACCATCCGAAACAAGTCAAATGCAGTTGGGTGGAAAATCATGCGAATAACTTTGAATTGAAGTATCTCAAGAACCAGATGTCACTGATACTTTTTGTCTTCATCTGTGGATAGGTATTGAACAGACCTTTCTTTTGATGTATCTATCGATGGGTTTGGGAAACATTGTTGAAAATGTAATTTTTTTCGGCAAGGGGTTAGTCTTGATTTTTTTCTAAAATGTTGTAAAAAGTAAAGTCGTCAATTGTACAACAAGTTGTACACCAGTGGAAAGGTCTGTGAAATCCCTTTCGAGGACTGGCAGCCGCAGATTTTTGCGGGGCTTGGTTGCCGAGATATCACCATCCGAAACAAGTCAAATGCAGTTGGGTGGAAAATCATGCGAATAACTTTGAATTGAAATATCTCAAGAACCAGATGTCACAGATACTTTTTGTCTTCAGCTGTGGATAGGTATTGAACAGACCTTTCTTTTGATGTATCTATCGATTGGTTTGGGAAACATTGTTGAAAATGTAATTTTTTTCGGCAAGGGGTTAGCCTTGATTTTTTTCTAAAATGTTGAAAAAATTAAAGCCGTGAATTGTACAACAAGTTGTACACCAGTGGAAAGGTCTGTGAAATCCCTTTCGAGGACTGGCATCCGCAGATTTTTGCGGGGCTTGGTTGCGGAGATATCACCATCCGAAACAAGTCAAATGCAGTTGGGTGGAAAATCATGCGAATAACTTTGAATTGAAGTATCTCAAGAACCAGATGTCACTGATACTTTTTGTCTTCAGCTGTGGATAGGTATTGAACAGACCTTTCTTTTGATGTATCTATCGATGGGTTTGGGAATCATTGTTGAAAATGTAATTTTTTTCGGCAAGGGCCTTGATTTTTTTCTAAAATGTTGAAAAAAGTAAAGTCGTCAATTGTACAACAAGTTGTACACCAGTGGAAAGGTCTGTGAAATCCCTTTCGAGGACTGGCAGCCGCAGATTTTTGCGGGGCTTGGTTGCCGAGATATCACCATCCGAAACAAGTCAAATGCAGTTGGGTGGAAAATCATGCGAATAACTTTGAATTGAAATATCTCAAGAACCAGATGTCACAGATACTTTTTGTCTTCAGCTGTGGATAGGTATTGAACAGACCTTTCTTTTGATGTATCTATCGATTGGTTTGGGAAACATTGTTGAAAATGTAATTTTTTTCGGCAAGGGGTTAGCCTTGATTTTTTTCTAAAATGTTGAAAAAATTAAAGCCGTGAATTGTACAACAAGTTGTACATCAGTGGAAAGGTCTGTGAAATCCCTTTCGAGGACTGGCAGCCGCAGATTTTTGCGGGGCTTGGTTGCCGAGATATCACCATCCGAAACAAGTCAAATGCAGTTGGGTGGAAAATCATGCGAATAACTTTGAATTGAAATATCTCAAGAACCAGATGTCACAGATACTTTTTGTCTTCAGCTGTGGATAGGTATTGAACAGACCTTTCTTTTGATGTATCTATCGATTGGTTTGGGAAACATTGTTGAAAATGTAATTTTTTTCGGCAAGGGGTTAGCCTTGATTTTTTTCTAAAATGTTGAAAAAATTAAAGTCGTGAATTGTACAACAAGTTGTACAGAATTGTACAACAAGTTGTACACCAGTGGAAAGGTCTGTGAAATCCCTTTCGAGGACTGGCAGCCGCAGATTTTTGCGGGGCTTGGTTGCCGAGATATCACCATCCGAAACAAGTCAAATGCAGTTGGGTGGAAAATCATGCGAATAACTTTGAATTGAAATATCTCAAGAACCAGATGTCACAGATACTTTTTGTCTTCAGCTGTGCATAGGTATTGAACAGACATTTCTTTTATGTATCTATCGATGGGTTTGGGAAACATTGTTGAAAATGTAATTTTTTTCGGCAAGGGGTTAGCCTTGATTTTTTTCTAAAATGTTGAAAAAATTAAAGTCGTGAATTGTACAACAAGTTGTACACCAGTGGAAAGGTCTGTGAAATCCCTTTCGAGAACTGGCAGCCGCAGATTTTTGCGGGGCTTGGTTGCCGAGATATCACCATCCGAAACAAGTCAAATGCAGTTGGGTGGAAAATCATGCGAATAACTTTGAATTGAAATATCTCAAGAACCAGATGTCACAGATACTTTTTGTCTTCAGCTGTGGATAGGTATTGAACAGACCTTTCTTTTGATGTATCTATCGATTGGTTTGGGAAACATTGTTGAAAATGTAATTTTTTTCGGCAAGGGGTTAGCCTTGATTTTTTTCTAAAATGTTGAAAAAATTAAAGTCGTGAATTGTACAACAAGTTGTACACCAGTGGAAAGGTCTGTGAAATCCCTTTCGAGAATTGGTAGCCGCAGATTTTTGCGGGGTTTGGTTGCGGAGATATCACCATCCAAAACGAGTCAAATGCAGTTGGGTGGAAAATCATGCGAATAACTTTGAATTGAAATATCTCAAGAACCAGATGTCACAGATACTTTTTGTCTTCAGCTGTGGATAGGTATTGAACAGACCTTTCTTTTGATGTATATATCGATGGGTTTGGGAATCATTGTTGAAAATGTAATTTTTTTCGGCAAGGGCCTTGATTTTTTTCTAAAATGTTGAAAAAAGTAAAGTCGTGAATTGTACAACAAGTTGTACACCAGTGGAAAGGTCTGTGAAATCCCTTTCGAGGACTGGCAGCCGCAGATTTTTGCGGGGCTTGGTTGCCGAGATATCACCATCCGAAACAAGTCAAATGCAGTTGGGTGGAAAATCATGCGAATAACTTTGAATTGAAATATCTCAAGAACCAGATGTCACAGATACTTTTTGTCTTCAGCTGTGGATAGGTATTGAACAGACCTTTCTTTTGATGTATCTATCGATTGGTTTGGGAAACATTGTTGAAAATGTAATTTTTTTCGGCAAGGGGTTAGCCTTGATTTTTTTCTAAAATGTTGAAAAAATTAAAGTCGTGAATTGTACAACAAGTTGTACACCAGTGGAAAGGTCTGTGAAATCCCTTTCGAGAACTGGCAGCCGCAGATTTTTGCGGGGCTTGGTTGCCGAGATATCACCATCCGAAACAAGTCAAATGCAGTTGGGTGGAAAATCATGCGAATAACTTTGAATTGAAATATCTCAAGAACCAGATGTCACAGATACTTTTTGTCTTCAGCTGTGGATAGGTATTGAACAGACCTTTCTTTTGATGTATCTATCGATTGGTTTGGGAAACATTGTTGAAAATGTAATTTTTTTCGGCAAGGGGTTAGCCTTGATTTTTTTCTAAAATGTTGAAAAAATTAAAGTCGTGAATTGTACAACAAGTTGTACACCAGTGGAAAGGTCTGTGAAATCCCTTTCGAGAATTGGTAGCCGCAGATTTTTGCGGGGTTTGGTTGCGGAGATATCACCATCCAAAACGAGTCAAATGCAGTTGGGTGGAAAATCATGCGAATAACTTTGAATTGAAATATCTCAAGAACCAGATGTCACAGATACTTTTTGTCTTCAGCTGTGGATAGGTATTGAACAGACCTTTCTTTTGATGTATCTATCGATGGGTTTGGGAATCATTGTTGAAAATGTAATTTTTTTCGGCAAGGGCCTTGATTTTTTTCTAAAATGTTGAAAAAAGTAAAGTCGTGAATTGTACAACAAGTTGTACACCAGTGGAAAGGCCTGTGAAATCCCTTTCGAGGACTGGCAGCCGCAGATTTTTGCGGGGCTTGGTTGCCGAGATATCACCATCCGAAACAAGTCAAATGCAGTTGGGTGGAAAATCATGCGAATAACTTTGAATTGAAATATCTCAAGAACCAGATGTCACAGATACTTTTTGTCTTCAGCTGTGGATACGTATTGAACAGACCTTTCTTTTGATGTATCTATCGATGGGTTTGGGAAACATTGTTGAAAATGTAATTTTTTTCGGCAAGGGGTTAGCCTTGATTTTTTTCTAAAATGTTGAAAAAATTAAAGTCGTGAATTGTACAACAAGTTGTACACCAGTGGAAAGGTCTGTGAAATCCCTTTCGAGGACTGGCAGCCGCAGATTTTTGCGGGGCTTGGTTGCCGAGATATCACCATCCGAAACAAGTCAAATGCAGTTGGGTGGAAAATCATGCGAATAACTTTGAATTGAAATATCTCAAGAACCAGATGTCACAGATACTTTTTGTCTTCAGCTGTGGATAGGTATTGAACAGACCTTTCTTTTGATGTATCTATCGATTGGTTTGGGAAACATTGTTGAAAATGTAATTTTTTTCGGCAAGGGGTTAGCCTTGATTTTTTTCTAAAATGTTGAAAAAATTAAAGTCGTGAATTGTACAACAAGTTGTACACCAGTGGAAAGGTCTGTGAAATCCCTTTCGAGGACTGGCATCCGCAGATTTTTGCGGGGCTTGGTTGCCGAGATATCACCATCCGAAACAAGTCAAATGCAGTTGGGTGGAAAATCATGCGAATAACTTTGAATTGAAATATCTCAAGAACCAGATGTCACTGATACTTTTTGTCTTCAGCTGTGGATAGGTATTGAACAGACCTTTCTTTTGATGTATCTATCGATTGGTTTGGGAAACATTGTTGAAAATGTAATTTTTTTCGGCAAGGGGTTAGCCTTGATTTTTTTCCAAAATGTTGAAAAAATTAAAGTCGTGAATTGTACAACAAGTTGTACACCAGTGGAAAGGTCTGTGAAATCCCTTTCGAGGACTGGCAGCCGCAGATTTTTGCGGGGCTTGGTTGCCGAGATATCACCATCCGAAACAAGTCAAATGCAGTTGGGTGGAAAATCATGCGAATAACTTTGAATTGAAATATCTCAAGAACCAGATGTCACAGATACTTTTTGTCTTCAGCTGTGGATAGGTATTGAACAGACCTTTCTTTTGATGTATCTATCGATTGGTTTGGGAAACATTGTTGAAAATGTAATTTTTTTCGGCAAGGGGTTAGCCTTGATTTTTTTCTAAAATGTTGAAAAAATTAAAGTCGTGAATTGTACAACAAGTTGTACACCAGTGGAAAGGTCTGTGAAATCCCTTTCGAGGACTGGCATCCGCAGATTTTTGCGGGGCTTGGTTGCCGAGATATCACCATCCGAAACAAGTCAAATGCAGTTGGGTGGAAAATCATGCGAATAACTTTGAATTGAAATATCTCAAGAACCAGATGTCACTGATACTTTTTGTCTTCAGCTGTGGATAGGTATTGAACAACCTTTCTTTTGATGTATTAATCGATTGGTTTGGGAAACATTGTTGAAAATGTAATTTTTTTCGGCAAGGGGTTAGCCTTGATTTTTTTCTAAAATGTTGAAAAAATTAAAGTCGTGAATTGTACAACAAGTTGTACACCAGTGGAAAGGTCTGTGAAATCCCTTTCGAGAATTGGTAGCCGCAGATTTTTGCGGGGTTTGGTTGCGGAGATATCACCATCCAAAACGAGTCAAATGCAGTTAGGTGTAAAATCATGTGAATAACTTTGAATTGAAATATCTCAAGTGCCAGATGTCACAGATACTTTTTGTCTTCAGCTGTGGATAGGTATTGAACAGACCTTTCTTTTGATGTATCTATCGATGGGTTTGGGAAACATTGTTGAAAATGTAATTTTTTTCGGCAAGGTGTTAGCCTTGATTTTTTTCTAAAATGTTGAAAAAAGTAAAGTCGTCAATTGTACAACAAGTTGTACACCAGTGGAAAGGTCTGTGAAATCCCTTTCGAGGACTGGCAGCCGCAGATTTTTGCGGGGCTTGGTTGCCGAGATATCACCATCCGAAACAAGTCAAATGCAGTTGGGTGGAAAATCATGCGAATAACTTTGAATTGAAATATCTCAAGAACCAGATGTCACAGATACTTTTTGTCTTCAGCTGTGGATAGGTATTGAACAGACCTTTCTTTTGATGTATCTATCGATGGGTTTGGGAAACATTGTTGAAAATGTAATTTTTTTTGGCAAGGGGTTAGCCTTGATTTTTTTCTAAAATGTTGAAAAAATTAAAGTCGTGAATTGTACAACAAGTTGTACACCAGTGGAAAGGTCTGTGAAATCCCTTTCGAGGACTGGCAGCCGCAGATTTTTGCGGGGCTTGGTTGCCGAGATATAACCATCCGAAACAAGTCAAATGCAGTTGGGTGGAAAATCATGCGAATAACTTTGAATTGAAATATCTCAAGAACCAGATGTCACAGATACTTTTTGTCTTCAGCTGTGCATAGGTATTGAACAGACCTTTCTTTTTATGTATCTATCGATGGGTTTGGGAAACATTGTTGAAAATGTAATTTTTTTCGGCAAGGGGTTAGCCTTGATTTTTTTCTAAAATGTTGAAAAAATTAAAGTCGTGAATTGTACAACAAGTTGTACACCAGTGGAAAGGTCTGTGAAATCCCTTTCGAGAACTGGCAGCCGCAGATTTTTGCGGGGCTTGGTTGCCGAGATATCACCATCCGAAACAAGTCAATTGCAGTTGGGTGGAAAATCATGCGAATAACTTTGAATTGAAATATCTCAAGAACCAGATGTCACAGATACTTTTTGTCTTCAGCTCTGGATAGGTATTGAACAGACCTTTCTTTTGATGTATCTATCGATGGGTTTGGGAATCATTGTTGAAAATGTAATTTTTTTCGGCAAGGGCCTTGATTTTTTTCTAAAATGTTGAAAAAAGTAAAGTCGTCAATTGTACAACAAGTTGTACACCAGTGGAAAGGTCTGTGAAATCCCTTTCGAGGACTGGCAGCCGCAGATTTTTGCGGGGCTTGGTTGCCGAGATATCACCATCCGAAACAAGTCAAATGCAGTTGGGTGGAAAATCATGCGAATAACTTTGAATTGAAATATCTCAAGAACCAGATGTCACAGATACTTTTTGTCTTCAGCTGTGGATAGGTATTGAACAGACCTTTCTTTTGATGTATCTATCGATGGGTTTGGGAAACATTGTTGAAAATGTAATTTTTTTCGGCAAGGGGTTAGCCTTGATTTTTTTCTAAAATGTAGAAAAAATTAAAGTCGTGAATTGTACAACAAGTTGTACACCAGTGGAAAGGTCTGTGAAATCCCTTTCGAGGACTGGCAGCCGCAGATTTTTGCGGGGCTTGGTTGCCGAGATATAACCATCCGAAACAAGTCAAATGCAGTTGGGTGGAAAATCATGCGAATAACTTTGAATTGAAATATCTCAAGAACCAGATGTCACAGATACTTTTTGTCTTCAGCTGTGCATAGGTATTGAACAGACCTTTCTTTTTATGTATCTATCGATGGGTTTGGGAAACATTGTTGAAAATGTAATTTTTTTCGGCAAGGGGTTAGCCTTGATTTTTTTCTAAAATGTTGAAAAAATTAAAGTCGTGAATTGTACAACAAGTTGTACACCAGTGGAAAGGTCTGTGAAATCCCTTTCGAGAACTGGCAGCCGCAGATTTTTGCGGGGCTTGGTTGCCGAGATATCACCATCCGAAACAAGTCAAATGCAGTTGGGTGGAAAATCATGCGAATAACTTTGAATTGAAATATCTCAAGAACCAGATGTCACAGATACTTTTTGTCTTCAGCTGTGGATAGGTATTGAACAGACCTTTCTTTTGATGTATCTATCGATTGGTTTGGGAAACATTGTTGAAAATGTAATTTTTTTCGGCAAGGGGTTAGCCTTGATTTTTTTCTAAAATGTTGAAAAAATTAAAGTCGTGAATTGTACAACAAGTTGTACACCAGTGGAAAGGTCTGTGAAATCCCTTTCGAGGACTGGCAGCCGCAGATTTTTGCGGGGCTTGGTTGCCGAGATATCACCATCCGAAACAAGTCAAATGCAGTTGGGTGGAAAATCATGCGAATAACTTTGAATTGAAATATCTCAAGAACCAGATGTCACAGATACTTTTTGTCTTCAGCTGTGCATAGGTATTGAACAGACCTTTCTTTTTATGTATCTATCGATGGGTTTGGGAAACATTGTTGAAAATGTAATTTTTTTCGGCAAGGGGTTAGCCTTGATTTTTTTCTAAAATGTTGAAAAAATTAAAGTCGTGAATTGTACAACAAGTTGTACACCAGTGGAAAGGCCTGTGAAATCCCTTTCGAGAACTGGCAGCCGCAGATTTTTGCGGGGCTTGGTTGCCGAGATATCACCATCCGAAACAAGTCAAATGCAGTTGGGTGGAAAATCATGCGAAAAACTTTGAATTGAAATATCTCAAGAACCAGATGTCACAGATACTTTTTGTCTTCAGCTGTGCATAGGTATTGAACAGACCTTTCTTTTTATGTATCTATCGATGGGTTTGGGAAACATTGTTGAAAATGTAATTTTTTTCGGCAAGGGGTTAGCCTTGATTTTTTTCTAAAATGTTGAAAAAATTAAAGTCGTGAATTGTACAACAAGTTGTACACCAGTGGAAAGGTCTGTGAAATCCCTTTCGAGAACTGGCAGCCGCAGATTTTTGCGGGGCTTGGTTGCCGAGATATCACCATCCGAAACAAGTCAAATGCAGTTGGGTGGAAAATCATGCGAATAACTTTGAATTGAAATATCTCAAGAACCAGATGTCACAGATACTTTTTGTCTTCAGCTGTGGATAGGTATTGAACAGACCTTTCTTTTGATGTATCTATCGATTGGTTTGGGAAACATTGTTGAAAATGTAATTTTTTTCGGCAAGGGGTTAGCCTTGATTTTTTTCTAAAATGTTGAAAAAATTAAAGTCGTGAATTGTACAACAAGTTGTACACCAGTGGAAAGGTCTGTGAAATCCCTTTCGAGGACTGGCAGCCGCAGATTTTTGCGGGGCTTGGTTGCCGAGATATCACCATCCGAAACAAGTCAAATGCAGTTGGGTGGAAAATCATGCGAATAACTTTGAATTGAAATATCTCAAGAACCAGATGTCACAGATACTTTTTGTCTTCAGCTGTGGATAGGTATTGAACAGACCTTTCTTTTGATGTATCTATCGTTGGGTTTGGGAAACATTGTTGAAAATGTAATTTTTTTCGGCAAGGGGTTAGCCTTGATTTTTTTCTAAAATGTTGAAAAAATTAAAGTCGTGAATTGTACAACAAGTTGTACACGAGTGGAAAGGTCTGTGAAATCCCTTTCGAGGACTGGCAGCCGCAGATTTTTGCGGGGCTTGGTTGCCGAGATATCACCATCCGAAACAAGTCAAATGCAGTTGGGTGGAAAATCATGCGAATAACTTTGAATTGAAATATCTCAAGAACCAGATGTCACAGATACTTTTTGTCTTCAGCTGTGCATAGGTATTGAACAGACCTTTCTTTTTATGTATCTATCGATGGGTTTGGGAAACATTGTTGAAAATGTAATTTTTTTCGGCAAGGGGTTAGCCTTGATTTTTTTCTAAAATGTTGAAAAAATTAAAGTCGTGAATTGTACAAAAAGTTGTACACCAGTGGAAAGGTCTGTGAAATCCCTTTCGAGGACTGGCAGCCGCAGATTTTTGCGGGGCTTGGTTGCCGAGATATCACCATCCGAAACAAGTCAAATGCAGTTGGGTGGAAAATCATGCGAATAACTTTGAATTGAAATATCTCAAGAACCAGATGTCACAGATACTTTTTGTCTTCAGCTGTGGATAGGTATTGAACAGACCTTTCTTTTGATGTATCTATCGATTGGTTTGGGAAACATTGTTGAAAATGTAATTTTTTTCGGCAAGGGGTTAGCCTTGATTTTTTTCTAAAATGTTGAAAAAATTAAAGTCGTGAATTGTACAACAAGTTGTACACCAGTGGAAAGGTCTGTGAAATCCCTTTCGAGGACTGGCAGCCGCAGATTTTTGCGGGGCTTGGTTGCCGAGATATCACCATCCGAAACAAGTCAAATGCAGTTGGGTGGAAAATCATGCGAATAACTTTGAATTGAAATATCTCAAGAACCAGATGTCACAGATACTTTTTGTCTTCAGCTGTGGATAGGTATTGAACAGACCTTTCTTTTGATGTATCTATCGATGGGTTTGGGAATCATTGTTGAAAATGTAATTTTTTTCGCCAAGGGCCTTGATTTTTTTCTAAAATGTTGAAAAAAGTAAAGTCGTCCATTGTACAACAAGTTGTACACCAGTGGAAAGGTCTGTGAAATCCCTTTCGAGGACTGGCAGCCGCAGATTTTTGCGGGGCTTGGTTGCCGAGATATCACCATCCGAAACAAGTCAAATGCAGTTGGGTGGAAAATCATGCGAAAAACTTTGAATTGAAATATCTCAAGAACCAGATGTCACAGATACTTTTTGTCTTCAGCTGTGCATAGGTATTGAACAGACCTTTCTTTTTATGTATCTATCGATGGGTTTGGGAAACATTGTTGAAAATGTAATTTTTTTCGGCAAGGGGTTAGCCTTGATTTTTTTCTAAAATGTTGAAAAAATTAAAGTCGTGAATTGTACAACAAGTTGTACACCAGTGGAAAGGTCTGTGAAATCCCTTTCGAGAACTGGCAGCCGCAGATTTTTGCGGGGCTTGGTTGCCGAGATATCACCATCCGAAACAAGTCAAATGCAGTTGGGTGGAAAATCATGCGAATAACTTTGAATTGAAATATCTCAAGAACCAGATGTCACAGATACTTTTTGTCTTCAGCTGTGGATAGGTATTGAACAGACCTTTCTTTTGATGTATCTATCGATTGGTTTGGGAAACATTGTTGAAAATGTAATTTTTTTCGGCAAGGGGTTAGCCTTGATTTTTTTCTAAAATGTTGAAAAAATTAAAGTCGTGAATTGTACAACAAGTTGTACACCAGTGGAAAGGTCTGTGAAATCCCTTTCGAGGACTGGCAGCCGCAGATTTTTGCGGGGCTTGGTTGCCGAGATATCACCATCCGAAACAAGTCAAATGCAGTTGGGTGGAAAATCATGCGAATAACTTTGAATTGAAATATCTCAAGAACCAGATGTCACAGATACTTTTTGTCTTCAGCTGTGGATAGGTATTGAACAGACCTTTCTTTTGATGTATCTATCGTTGGGTTTGGGAAACATTGTTGAAAATGTAATTTTTTTCGGCAAGGGGTTAGCCTTGATTTTTTTCTAAAATGTTGAAAAAATTAAAGTCGTGAATTGTACAACAAGTTGTACACGAGTGGAAAGGTCTGTGAAATCCCTTTCGAGGACTGGCAGCCGCAGATTTTTGCGGGGCTTGGTTGCCGAGATATCACCATCCGAAACAAGTCAAATGCAGTTGGGTGGAAAATCATGCGAATAACTTTGAATTGAAATATCTCAAGAACCAGATGTCACAGATACTTTTTGTCTTCAGCTGTGCATAGGTATTGAACAGACCTTTCTTTTTATGTATCTATCGATGGGTTTGGGAAACATTGTTGAAAATGTAATTTTTTTCGGCAAGGGGTTAGCCTTGATTTTTTTCTAAAATGTTGAAAAAATTAAAGTCGTGAATTGTACAAAAAGTTGTACACCAGTGGAAAGGTCTGTGAAATCCCTTTCGAGGACTGGCAGCCGCAGATTTTTGCGGGGCTTGGTTGCCGAGATATCACCATCCGAAACAAGTCAAATGCAGTTGGGTGGAAAATCATGCGAATAACTTTGAATTGAAATATCTCAAGAACCAGATGTCACAGATACTTTTTGTCTTCAGCTGTGGATAGGTATTGAACAGACCATTCTTTTGATGTATCTATCGATTGGTTTGGGAAACATTGTTGAAAATGTAATTTTTTTCGGCAAGGGGTTAGCCTTGATTTTTTTCTAAAATGTTGAAAAAATTAAAGTCGTGAATTGTACAACAAGTTGTACACCAGTGGAAAGGTCTGTGAAATCCTTTTCGAGAATTGGTAGCCGCAGATTTTTGCGGGGTTTGGTTGCGGAGATATCACCATCCAAAACGAGTCAAATGCAGTTAGGTGTAAAATCATGTGAATAACTTTGAATTGAAATATCTCAAGTGCCAGATGTCACAGATACTTTTTGTCTTCAGCTGTGGATAGGTATTGAACAGACCTTTCTTTTGATGTATCTATCGATTGGTTTGGGAAACATTGTTGAAAATGTAATTTTTTTCGGCAAGGGGTTAGCCTTGATTTTTTTCTAAAATGTTGAAAAAATTAAAGTCGTGAATTGTACAACAAGTTGTACACCAGTGGAAAGGTCTGTGAAATCCCTTTCGAGGACTGGCAGCCGCAGATTTTTGCGGGGCTTGGTTGCCGAGATATCACCATCCGAAACAAGTCAAATGCAGTTGGGTGGAAAATCATGCGAATAACTTTGAATTGAAATATCTCAAGAACCAGATGTCACAGATACTTTTTGTCTTCAGCTGTGGATAGGTATTGAACAGACCTTTCTTTTGATGTATCTATCGATGGGTTTGGGAATCATTGTTGAAAATGTAATTTTTTTCGCCAAGGGCCTTGATTTTTTTCTAAAATGTTGAAAAAAGTAAAGTCGTCAATTGTACAACAAGTTGTACACCAGTGGAAAGGTCTGTGAAATCCCTTTCGAGGACTGGCAGCCGCAGATTTTTGCGGGGCTTGGTTGCCGAGATATCACCATCCGAAACAAGTCAAATGCAGTTGGGTGGAAAATCATGCGAATAACTTTGAATTGAAATATCTCAAGAACCAGATGTCACAGATACTTTTTGTCTTCAGCTGTGCATAGGTATTGAACAGACCTTTCTTTTTATGTATCTATCGATGGGTTTGGGAAACATTGTTGAAAATGTAATTTTTTTCGGCAAGGGGTTAGCCTTGATTTTTTTCTAAAATGTTGAAAAAATTAAAGTCGTGAATTGTACAACAAGTTGTACACCAGTGGAAAGGTCTGTGAAATCCCTTTCGAGGACTGGCAGCCGCAGATTTTTGCGGGGCTTGGTTGCCGAGATATCACCATCCGAAACAAGTCAAATGCAGTTGGGTGGAAAATCATGCGAATAACTTTGAATTGAAATATCTCAAGAACCAGATGTCACAGATACTTTTTGTCTTCAGCTGTGGATAGGTATTGAACAGACCTTTCTTTTGATGTATCTATCGATTGGTTTGGGAAACATTGTTGAAAATGTAATTTTTTTCGGCAAGGGGTTAGCCTTGATTTTTTTCTAAAATGTTGAAAAAATTAAAGTCGTGAATTGTACAACAAGTTGTACACCAGTGGAAAGGTCTGTGAAATCCCTTTCGACGACTGGCATCCGCAGATTTTTGCGGGGCTTGGTTGCGGAGATATCACCATCCGAAACAAGTCAAATGCAGTTGGGTGGAAAATCATGCGAATAACTTTGAATTGAAGTATCTCAAGAACCAGATGTCACTGATACTTTTTGTCTTCATCTGTGGATAGGTATTGAACAGACCTTTCTTTTGATGTATCTATCGATGGGTTTGGGAAACATTGTTGAAAATGTAATTTTTTTCGGCAAGGGGTTAGTCTTGATTTTTTTCTAAAATGTTGTAAAAAGTAAAGTCGTCAATTGTACAACAAGTTGTACACCAGTGGAAAGGTCTGTGAAATCCCTTTCGAGGACTGGCATCCGCAGATTTTTGCGGGGCTTGGTTGCGGAGATATCACCATCCGAAACAAGTCAAATGCAGTTGGGTGGAAAATCATGCGAATAACTTTGAATTGAAGTATCTCAAGAACCAGATGTCACTGATACTTTTTGTCTTCAGCTGTGGATAGGTATTGAACAGACCTTTCTTTTGATGTATCTATCGATGGGTTTGGGAATCATTGTTGAAAATGTAATTTTTTTCGGCAAGGGCCTTGATTTTTTTCTAAAATGTTGAAAAAAGTAAAGTCGTCAATTGTACAACAAGTTGTACACCAGTGGAAAGGTCTGTGAAATCCCTTTCGAGGACTGGCAGCCGCAGATTTTTGCGGGGCTTGGTTGCGGAGATATCACCATCCGAAACAAGTCAAATGCAGTTGGGTGGAAAATCATGCGAATAACTTTGAATTGAAGTATCTCAAGAACCAGATGTCACTGATACTTTTTGTCTTCAGCTGTGGATAGGTATTGAACAGACCTTTCTTTTGATGTATCTATCGATGGGTTTGGGAATCATTGTTGAAAATGTAATTTTTTTCGGCAAGGGCCTTGATTTTTTTCTAAAATGTTGAAAAAAGTAAAGTCGTCAATTGTACAACAAGTTGTACACCAGTGGAAAGGTCTGTGAAATCCCTTTCGAGGACTGGCAGCCGCAGATTTTTGCGGGGCTTGGTTGCCGAGATATCACCATCCGAAACAAGTCAAATGCAGTTGGGTGGAAAATCATGCGAATAACTTTGAATTGAAATATCTCAAGAACCAGATGTCACAGATACTTTTTGTCTTCAGCTGTGGATAGGTATTGAACAGACCTTTCTTTTGATGTATCTATCGATTGGTTTGGGAAACATTGTTGAAAATGTAATTTTTTTCGGCAAGGGGTTAGCCTTGATTTTTTTCTAAAATGTTGAAAAAATTAAAGCCGTGAATTGTACAACAAGTTGTACACCAGTGGAAATGTCTGTGAAATCCCTTTCGAGGACTGGCATCCGCAGATTTTTGCGGGGCTTGGTTGCGGAGATATCACCATCCGAAACAAGTCAAATGCAGTTGGGTGGAAAATCATGCGAATAACTTTGAATTGAAGTATCTCAAGAACCAGATGTCACTGATACTTTTTGTCTTCAGCTGTGGATAGGTATTGAACAGACCTTTCTTTTGATGTATCTATCGATGGGTTTGGGAAACATTGTTGAAAATGTAATTTTTTTCGGCAAGGGGTTAGCCTTGATTTTTTTCTAAAATGTTGAAAAAAGTAAAGTCGTCAATTGTACAACAAGTTGTACACCAGTGGAAAGGTCTGTGAAATCCCTTTCGAGAACTGGCAGCCGCAGATTTTTGCGGGGTTTGGTTGCGGAGATATCACCATCCAAAACAAATCAAATGCAGTTAGGTGTAAAATCATGTGAATAACTTTGAATTGAAATATCTCAAGTGCCAGATGTCACAGATACTTTTTGTCTTCAGCTGTGGATAGGTATTGAACAGACCTTTCTTTTGATGTATCTATCGATGGGTTTGGGAAACATTGTTGAAAATGTAATTTTTTTCGGCAAGGGGTTAGCCTTGATTTTTTTCTAAAATGTTGAAAAAATTAAAGTCGTGAATTGTACAACAAGTTGTACACCAGTGGAAAGGTCTGTGAAATCCCTTTCGAGGACTGGCATCCGCAGATTTTTGCGGGGCTTGGTTGCGGAGATATCACCATCCGAAACAAGTCAAATGCAGTTGGGTGGAAAATCATGCGAATAACTTTGAATTGAAGTATCTCAAGAACCAGATGTCACTGATACTTTTTGTCTTCAGCTGTGGATAGGTATTGAACAGACCTTTTTTTTTGATGTATCTATCGATGGGTTTGGGAAACATTGTTGAAAATGTAATTTTTTTCGGCAAGGGGTTAGCCTTGATTTTTTTCTAAAATGTTGAAAAAATTAAAGTCGTCAATTGTACAACAAGTACACCAGTGGAAAGGTCTGGGAAATCCCTTTCGAGAACTGGTAGCCGCAGATTTTTGCGGGGTTTGGTTGCGGAGATATCACCATCCAAAACGAGTCAAATGCAGCTGGGTGGAAAATCATGTGAATAACTTTGAATTGAAATATCTCAAGTGCCAGATGTCACAGATACTTTTTGTCTTCAGCTGTGGATAGGTATTGAACAGACCTTTCCTTTGATGTATCTATCGATGGGTTTGGGAAACATTGTTGAAAATGTATTTTTTTTCGGCAAGGGGTTAGCCTTGATTTTTTTCTAAAATGTTGAAAAAATTAAAGTCGTCAATTGTACAACAAGTTGTAGACCAGTGGAAAGGTCTGTGAAATCCCTTTCGAGAACTGGTAGCCGCAGATTTTTGCAGGGTTTGGTTGCGGAGATATCACCATCCAAAACGAGTCAAATGCAGTTGGGTGGAAAATCATGTGAATGACTTTGAATTGAAATATCTCAAGTGCCAGATGTCACAGATACTTTTTGTCTTCAGCTGTGGATAGGTATTGAACAGACCTTTCTTTTGATGTATCTATCGATGGGTTTGGGAAACATTGTTGAAAATGTAATTTTTTTCGGCAAGGGGTTAGCCTTGATTTTTTTCTAAAATTTTGAAAAAATTAAAGTCGTGAATTGTACAACAAGTTGTACACCAGCGGAAAGGTCTGTGAAATCCCTTTCGAGGACTGGCAGCCGCAGATTTTTGCGGGGCTTGGTTGCCGAGATATCACCATGCGAAACAAGTCAAATGCAGTTGGGTGGAAAATCATGCGAATAACTTTGAATTGAAATATCTCAAGAACCAGATGTCACAGATACTTTTTGTCTTCAGCTGTGGATAGGTATTGAACAGACCTTTCTTTTGATGTATCTATCGATTGGTTTGGGAAACATTGTTGAAAATGTAATTTTTTTCGGCAAGGGGTTAGCCTTGATTTTTTTCTAAAATGTTGAAAAAATTAAAGTCGTGAATTGTACAACAAGTTGTACACCAGTGGAAAGGTCTGTGAAATCCCTTTCGAGGAATGGCATCCGCAGATTTTTGCGGGGCTTGGTTGCGGAGATATCACCATCCGAAACAAGTCAAATGCAGTTGGGTGGAAAATCATGCGAATAACTTTGAATTGAAGTATCTCAAGAACCAGATGTCACTGATACTTTTTGTCTTCAGCTGTTGATAGGTATTGAACAGACCTTTCTTTTGATGTATCTATCGATGGGTTTGGGAAACATTGTTGAAAATGTAATTTTTTTCGGCAAGGGGTTAGCCTTGATTTTTTTCTAAAATGTTGAAAAAAGTAAAGTCGTGAATTGTACAACAAGTTGTACGCCAGTGGAAAGGTCTGTGAAATCCCTTTCGAGAACTGGTAGCCGCAGATTTTTGCGGGGTTTGGTTGCGGAGATATCACCATCCAAAACGAGTCAAATGCAGTTAGGTGTAAAATCATGTGAATAACTTTGAATTGAAATATCTCAAGTGCCAGATGTCACAGATACTTTTTGTCTTCAGCTGTGGATAGGTATTGAACAGACCTTTCTTTTGATGTATCTATCGATGGGTTTGGGAAACATTGTTGAAAATGTAATTTTTTTTCGGCAAGGGGTTAGCCTTGATTTTTTTCTAAAATGTTGAAAAAATTTAAGTCGTGAATTGTACAACAAGTTGTACACCAGTGGAAAGGTCTGTGAAATCCCTTTCGAGGACTGGCATCCGCAGATTTTTGCGGGGCTTGGTTGCGGAGATATCACCATCCGAAACAAGTCAAATGCAGTTTGGTGGAAAATCATGCGAATAACTTTGAATTGAAGTATCTCAAGAACCAGATGTCACTGATACTTTTTGTCTTCAGCTGTGGATAGGTATTGAACAGACCTTTCTTTTGATGTATCTATCGATGGGTTTGGGAAACATTGTTGAAAATGTAATTTTTTTCGGCAAGGGGTTAGCCTCGATTTTTTTCTAAAATGTTGAAAAAAGTAAAGTCGTCAATTGTACAACAAGTTGTACACCAGTGGAAAGTTCTGTGAAATCCCTTTCGAGAACTGGTAGCCGCAGATTTTTGCGGGGTTTGGTTGCGGAGATATCACCATCCAAAACGAGTCAAATGCAGTTAGGTGTAAAATCATGTGAATAACTTTGAATTGAAATATCTCAAGTGCCAGATGTCACAGATACTTTTTGTCTTCAGCTGTGGATAGGTATTGAACAGACCTTTCTTTTGATGTATCTATCGATGGGTTTGGGAAACATTGTTGAAAATGTAATTTTTTTCGGCAAGGGGTTAGCCTTGATTTTTTTCTAAAATGTTGAAAAAATTAAAGTCGTGTATTGTACAACAAGTTGTACACCAGTGGGAAGGTCTGTGAAATCCCTTTCGGGGACTGGCAGCCGCAGATTTTTGCGGGGCTTGGTTGCCGAGATATCACCATCCGAAACAAGTCAAATGCAGTTGGGTGGAAAATCATGCGAATAACTTTGAATTGAAATATCTCAAGAACCAGATGTCACTGATACTTTTTGTCTTCAGCTGTGGATAGGTATTGAACAGACCTTTCTTTTGATGTATCTATCGATGGGTTTGGGAAACATTGTTGAAAATGTAATTTTTTTCGGCAAGGGCCTTGATTTTTTTCTAAAATGTTGAAAAAAGTAAAGTCGTCAATTGTACAACAAGTTGTACACCAGTGGAAAGGTCTGTGAAATCCCTTTCGGGGACTGGCAGCCGCAGATTTTTGCGGGGCTTGGTTGCCGAGATATCACCATCCGAAACAAGTCAAATGCAGTTGGGTGGAAAATCATGCGAATAACTTTGAATTGAAATATCTCAAGAACCAGATGTCACAGATACTTTTTGTCTTCAGCTGTGGATAGGTATTGAACAGACCTTTCTTTTGATGTATCTATCGATGGGTTTGGGAAACATTGTTGAAAATGTAATTTTTTTCGGCAAGGGGTTAGTTAGCCTTGATTTTTTTCTAAAATGTTGAAAAAATTAAAGTCGTGAATTGTACAACAAGTTGTACACCAGTGGAAAGGTCTGTGAAATCCCTTTCGAGGACTGGCAGCCGCAGATTTTTGCGGGGCTTGGTTGACGAGATATCACCATCCGAAACAAGTTAAATGCAGTTGGGCGGAAAATCATGCGAATAACTTTGAATTGAAATATCTCAAGAACCAGATGTCACAGATACTTTTTGTCTTCAGCTGTGGATATGTATTGAACAGACCTTTCTTTTGATGTATCTATCGATTGGTTTGGGAAACATTGTTGAAAATGTAATTTTTTCGGCAAGGGCCTTGATTTTTTTCTAAAATGTTGAAAAAAGTAAAGTCGTCAATTGTACAACAAGTTGTACACCAGTGGAAAGGTCTGTGAAATCCCTTTCGGGGACTGGCAGCCGCAGATTTGTGCGGGGTTTGGTTGCGGAGATATCACCATCCAAAACGAGTCAAATGCAGTTGGGTGGAAAATCATGTGAATAACTTTGAATTGAAATATCTCAAGTGCCAGAAGTCACAGATACTTTTTGTCTTCAGCTGTGGATAGGTATTGAACAGACATTTCTTTTGATGTATCTATCGATGGGTTTGGGAAACATTGTTGAAAATGTAAATTTTTTCGGCAAGGGGTTAGCCTTGATTTTTTTCTAAAATGTTGAAAAAAGTAAAGTCGTTAATTGTACAACAAGTTGTACACCAGTGGAAATGTCTGTGAAACCCTTTCGAGAACTGGTAGCCGCAGATTTTTGCGGGGTTTGGTTGCGGAGATATCACCATCCAAAACGAGTCAAATGCAGTTGGGTGGAAAATCATGTGAATAACTTTGAATTGAAATATCTCAAGTGCCAGATGTCACAGATACTTTTTGTCTTCAGCTGTGGATAGGTATTGAACAGACATTTCTTTTGATGTATCTATCGATGGGTTTGGGAAACATTGTTGAAAATGTAATTTTTTTCGGCAGCCTTGATTTTTTTCTAAAATGTTGAAAAAATTAAAGTCGTGAATTGTACAACAAGTTGTACACCAGTGGAAAGGTCTGTGAAATCCCTTTCGAGGACTGGCAGCCGCAGATTTTTGCGGGGCTTGGTTGACGAGATATCACCATCCGAAACAAGTCAAATGCAGTTGGGTGGAAAATCATGCGAATAACTTTGAATTGAAATATCTCAAGAACCAGATGTCACAGATACTTTTTGTCTACAGCTGTGGATAGGTATTGAACAGACCTTTCTTTTGATGTATCTATCGATTGGTTTGGGAAACATTGTTGAAAATGTAATTTTTTTCGGCAAGGGGTTAGCCTTGATTTTTTTCTAAAATGTTGAAAAAAGTAAAGTCGTTAATTGTACAACAAGTTGTACACCAGTGGAAATGTCTGTGAAACCCTTTCGAGAACTGGTAGCCGCAGATTTTTGCGGGGTTTGGTTGCGGAGATATCACCATCCAAAACGAGTCAAATGCAGTTGGGTGGAAAATCATGTGAATAACTTTGAATTGAAATATCTCAAGTGCCAGATGTCACAGATACTTTTTGTCTTCAGCTGTGGATAGGTATTGAACAGACATTTCTTTTGATGTATCTATCGATGGGCTTGGGAAACATTGTTGAAAATGTAATTTTTTTCGGCAAGGGGTTAGCCTTGATTTTTTTCTAAAATGTTGAAAAAATTAAAGTCGTGAATTGTACAACAAGTTGTACACCAGTGGAAAGGTCTGTGAAATCCCTTTCGAGGACTGGCAGCCGCAGATTTTTGCGGGGCTTGGTTGCCGAGATATCACCATCCGAAACAAGTCAAATGCAGTTTGGTGGAAAATCATGCGAATAACTTTGAATTGAAGTATCTCAAGAACCAGATGTCACTGATACTTTTTGTCTTCAGCTGTGGATAGGTATTGAACAGACCTTTCTTTTGATGTATCTATCGATGGGTATGGGAAACATTGTTGAAAATGTAATTTTTTCGGCAAGGGCCTTGATTTTTTTCTAAAATGTTGAAAAAAGTAAAGTCGTTAATTGTACAACAAGTTGTACACCAGTGGAAATGTCTGTGAAACCCTTTCGAGAACTGGTAGCCGCAGATTTTTGCGGGGTTTGGTTGCGGAGATATCACCATCCAAAACGAGTCAAATGCAGTTGGGTGGAAAATCATGTGAATAACTTTGAATTGAAATATCTCAAGTGCCAGATGTCACAGATACTTTTTGTCTTCAGCTGTGGATAGGTATTGAACAGACATTTCTTTTGATGTATCTATCGATGGGTTTGGGAAACATTGTTGAAAATGTGATTTTTTTCGGCAGCCTTGATTTTTTTCTAAAATGTTGAAAAAAGTAAAGTCGTCAATTGTACAACAAGTTGTACACCAGTGGAAAGGTCTGTGAAATCCCTTTCGAGGACTGGCAGCCGCAGATTTTTGCGGGGCTTGGTTGACGAGATATCACCATCCGAAACAAGTCAAATGCAGTTGGGTGGAAAATCATGCGAATAACTTTGAATTGAAATATCTCAAGAACCAGATGTCACAGATACTTTTTGTCTTCAGCTGTGGATAGGTATTGAACAGACCTTTCTTTTGATGTATCTATCGATTGGTTTGGGAAACATTGTTGAAAATGTAATTTTTTTCGGCAAGGGGTTAAGCCTTGATTTTTTTCTAAAATGTTGAAAAAAGTAAAGTCGTTAATTGTACAACAAGTTGTACACCAGTCGAAATGTCTGTGAAACCCTTTCGAGAACTGGTAGCCGCAGATTTTTGCGGGGTTTGGTTGCGGAGATATCACCATCCAAAACGAGTCAAATGCAGTTGGGTGGAAAATCATGTGAATAATTTTGAATTGAAATATCTCAAGTGCCAGATGTCACAGATACTTTTTGTCTTCAGCTGTGGATAGGTATTGAACAGACATTTCTTTTGATGTATCTATCGATGGGTTTGGGAAACATTGTTGAAAATGTAATTTTTTTCGGCAAGGGGTAGCCTTGATTTTTTTCTAAAATGTTGAAAAAACTAAAGTCGTCAATTGTACAACAAGTTGTACACCAGTGGAAAGGTCTGTGAAATCCCTTTCGAGAACTGGTAGCCGCAGATTTTTGCGGGGTTTGGTTGCGGAGATATCACCATCCAAAACGAGTCAAATGCAGTTAGGTGTAAAATCATGTGAATAACTTTGAATTGAAATATCTCAAGTGCCAGATGTCATAGATACTTTTTGTCTTCAGCTGTGGATAGGTATTGAACAGACATTTCTTTTGATGTATCTATCGATGGGTTTGGGAAACATTGTTGAAAATGTAATTTTTTTCGGCAAGGGGTTAGCCTTGATTTTTTTCTAAAATGTTGAAAAAAGTAAAGTCGTCAATTGTACAACAAGTTGTGAACCAGTGGAAAGTTCTGTGAAATCCCTTTCGAGGACTGGCAGCCGCAGATTTTTGCGGGGCTTGGTTGCAGAGATATCACCATCCAAAACAAGTGAAATGCAGTTGGGTGGAAAATCATGCGAATAACTTTGAATTGAAATATCTCAAGAACCAGATGTCACATATACTTTTGTCTTCAGCTGTGGGATAGGTATTGAATAGACCTTTCTTTTGATGTATCTATCGATGGGTTTGGGAAACATTGTTGAAAATGTAATTTTTTTCGGCAAGGGGTTAGCCTTGATTTTTTTTCTAAAATGTTGAAAAAATTAAAGTCGTGAATTGTACAACAAGTTGTACACCAGTGGAAAGGTCTGTGAAATCCCTTTCGAGGACTGGCATCCGCAGATTTTTGCGGGGCTTGGTTGCGGAGGTATCACCATCCGAAACAAGTCAAATGCAGTTTGGTGGAAAATCATGCGAATAACTTTGAATTGAAGTATCTCAAGAACCAGATGTCACTGATACTTTTTGTCTTCAGCTGTGGATAGGTATTGAACAGACCTTTCTTTTGATGTATCTATCGATGGGTTTGGGAAACATTGTTGAAAATGTAATTTTTTTCGGCAAGGGCCTGGATTTATTTCTAAAATGTTGAAAAAATTAAAGTCGTGAATTGTACAACAAGTTGTGAACCAGTGGAAAGTTCTGTGAAATCCCTTTCGAGGACTGGCAGCCGCAGATTTTTGCGGGGCTTGGTTGCCGAGATATCACCATCCGAAACAAGTCAAATGCAGTTGGGTGGAAAATCATGCGAATAACTTTGAATTGAAATATCTCAAGAACCAGATGTCACAGATACTTTTTGTCTTCAGCTGTGGATAGGTATTGAACAGACCTTTCTTTTGATGTATCTATCGATTGGTTTGGGAAACATTGTTGAAAATGTAATTTTTTCGGCAAGGGATTAGCCTTGATTTTTTTCTAAAATGTTGAAAAAAGTAAAGTCGTCAATTGTACAACAAGTACACCAGTGGAAAGGTCTGTGAAATCCCTTTCGAGAACTGGTAGCCGCAGATTTTTGCGGGGTTTGGTTGCGGAGATATCACCATCCAAAACGAGTCAAATGCAGTTGGGTGGAAAATCATGCGAATAACTACGATTTGAAATATCTCAAGAACCAGAAGCCGCAGATACTTTTTTTCCTCAGCTGTGGATAGGTATTGAACAGGCCTTTCTTTTGATGTATACATCGATGCGTTTGAGGAACATTGTTGAAAATGTAATTTTTTTTTTCAAGGGGTTAGCCTTGATTTTTTTCTATAATGTCGAAAAAAGTAAAGTCAAGAATTGTACAACAAGTTATACACTAGTGGAAAGGTCTGTGAAATCCCTTTCGAGAACTGGTAGCCGCAGATTTTTGCGGGGTTTGGTTGCGGAGATATCACCATCCAAAACGAGTCAAATGCAGTTGGGTGGAAAATCATGCGAATAACTACGAATTGAAATATCTCAAGAACCAGATGCCGCAGATACTTTTTTCCTCAACTGTAGATAGGTACTGAACAGACTGTTCTTTTGATGTATGTATATATCGATGGGTTTGGGAACAGTCAAGAAACTGTGGTAGGTGGAAAGATTAATAAAACTTTTATTTTTTTTTTATTTAAACAAATGTATATACGAGCTTCCTACATAATATGATGATAAAGAATTAAAATCGTGGATACATTTGGTAACTCGGTTTTTAAATTTATTAATTTCGATATAAATATTGTATAAAGCACAATATCAATATTATTTGTGTTTTAAGTCCAAACAGCCAAGTTTTGCATGAGATTTAGTTATGGACTAGTTTAGGTATATTATTATTATAAATGTACATACATGCAATAAAACGGGCATTTGTTCTTTTTGAGGAGAATGTTTAAATAGGTACAGGATTTAGTCATATCTGAATATAGCTTGTGTGAGACCATTAGATATATCTCTGCAATTAGGTTTGTAATTGGAATGACTCTTTCCAACTCCAAGCAACATGTTGTCAATGGCATCAGCCTAAAAGGGGGCTACTTGGATTGAAGAATACACATATTCATATATTAAAAATGAATCACTTAACATAAGTATATACATATATATTTATGCGGATTTGGGTCTCACATTAACATTTAACAAACAGAATTTTAGCCACATTTTTGTATATACGAGTAGATATCTAATTCAACAAGTTAAAATATTAGTAATGAAGTCCAAGCATAAGACATCAATTTCTGTTTTGTAATGATATTTAAAAAAAATCAAATATTGTCAAAAATTATTTATCTAACATTTTTTTACCAATTAACACTATATTCAACTGAAACGCAGTCTGCCAATCCCAACTGAATTTCGCAAAAAAAAAAAATGTTGTAAAAGCTCAAGTAGGCTAACTTTTAAATTTCAACTCTCGAGTTGAGATATAAAATAGTGAAGAAAAGCAAATTTCAACTTGTCACTCAACTCTCAAGTTTGTGCCAACTTTAGAGTTGGCCAACTTGAGTTTTTGTGGCAAGTTGACAAATAGCGAAGAATAGCTGGGTAAACCCTCCATATCTTGGTAAAGGTTGTTTTTTTTTTTTTTTTTGAAATTTCCCAAAATAGATAAGATACAAATCATACATACGATTCTATACAAATTCAATTTTCCTCAAAAATCAAAACTTTCTTTAACTGGGCTTAAGGCGTCCCGAAACAGTTGATCAATCGATTTTCTGGCATCACTGATTACTGTGTACAATGTCTTACTCGGAGGGAAAAAGCTCCTTTTCGAAAATGGGTGCTTGTTCTGAATGAACCAAAAATGTTGCTATGTATATTTTGAATTAAATTAACAACCATTAGAGAATTTGAAATTAGATAAAAGTGAAAAGTTATTAAAAAGGTATGATATATGAGGAAGTGTATAGAAGCTCTTACGAAGAATAATTCACAAAAATGGAAAAGTTTTTGTTACCTAAGTGCAAGCGGAGTAAGTTCTCTTATATTATTTTTCCCAAAACATCACTTGAAGTTAGTATAAAATTTGAAGTTGAGACGATACTTGAATACCTATTATTATTGTTGGTGTTGAATTATAACAGGAGTGCGAGTGTGTAAAACTTGGATCTCAAAATAAAATTAATGTTAAGACAAAAACTTTGGTTTTAAGTTTCCTAATAATAATTGGTGGGCTTAAAAATGTTATACTTTTTCTTTCTAAAGGATGTTTTCTTAGTTACTTGGTTTGAGCAAAAAAACATACAATTTTATTAACTATCTGTTTATTTGTGTTTACTCGGGAGGATTTTTGTTTCGAGTTTTGACAAAGGGTTTATTAAAACTTTCTTCGGAAAATGGTTTTCTTTATTTAACTTTACTTTACTTTGTTTAACGTTTCATGTTTTGACCTAAGAAAAAAATAATAATAATAATACCTTAAAAGTTAGCATCTGGCATCAGGGTTTCAAAAAACCAAGGCCATAATTTATTTGATAAATAAATTTAGAATTTATTGGCCTTGGTTTTTTTTAAACCCTGATGCCAGATGCTAACTTTTTTACTTGCGATTATAGGGACTATAGGGCACATTATGCATTTGTTAAGAAAAAAAAACAATTCTTACAATCGAAGCATGACATTACGATCATAGAGACCTAAAGAATCGACGACAAAAAATGTCTGTCTATCTGTCAGTTTGTTTGTTAGTCTGTATGTATAACGTGCTACAGTCTGCCTAAACGGCTTAAGCGATTACCTTCAAATTTTGTTTGTGTGCTTCTTTTGGCATTCCTCAGTGGGGAAATTGAAATTTTATTTTTAAGCCTAAAAATAACGGTATATGCCATATAATATTT
This sequence comes from Philhelius pedissequus, assembly GCA_910595825.1. Taxonomy (NCBI): domain Eukaryota; kingdom Metazoa; phylum Arthropoda; class Insecta; order Diptera; family Syrphidae; genus Philhelius; species Philhelius pedissequus. Next base: position 209,058,605 of record OU343161.1, on the reverse strand, counting down.
AATGAAAAGATTATTTTTCTCAAAAGGTAGCCAAATTAATTGTGTATATCAAAATTCGGCGATCTTACTTGGACTCATCAGTTGACTTGTGAGTGCCTTACCTATACGCACTTTTTGTTAAGTTCAGTGCATCTTACATGGATTTTTAGACAAAAAACCAATGTGAACAATAAGACCAAAATTGTAAGCATTAAAATTGGAAGATTTTGTCCTGAGCCAGACATAGTTAATTTGAAAGTTTTTTTTTTGTAATACATATTCTACTGAATTATTCAGCCAAGTACTTAGGTAAAATTAATTTTTGATTTTTGTTTTGAGCAATCAATATTTTTAAAATTATTTATAACAAATAATTTTAAATTTTATAATCACATGGTTATTAATAAACAAAAGAACTACATACCATCATAAAAAAAATAAAAATAAAAAACAGGATTCCATCAAAATCAGTCCTATATAATAATTTTCGATAGATACCTTTTTGTAAAATTTACCTTTTTTTTGGTAAATGCCAATTTTACATCAATTTATTATAATAATTTTTTGTTTTCTCTTTCTTTATTCCTCTATTCAATTTCTCTTCAATGCCTCAGATTCTCGAGCATATTTAACAATATCCTTGAGAAACATACAATGATATGTGAGAAACTATACGGTGGTTGGTGAATACTAAAAAATACTTTTTAACAAAATCACCTTAGACATGCAAAACAATCAAACTAGATTCATACACCGTCCAAAATTATTTGCATGCAAAAATATCAAAAAAAAAAACTTGTCCTATTCTTTTAATTCATTTTGGCTGCCTATGTCAATCATTTTTGGTCTTCTTTAGTGTTCTGAAAAAAACAAAATTCGAGCGCATAGAGTATGATCTGAACTTGTTCTGAGCAGAGCGAGCTCTGAACACTGATTTGTTTTTTAAACACACTTGAACCACACAAACCAGAATAAATTTTCATTTCAACCATAAAGTGAAATATAACAGAAAGAACCATTATTTTTTACACAGATACAAATCAGATACAGAAAATCAACAAGCAACCAACTTCTTCCGCCATTTTAATTGTATCTAATTATTGTTCTTTGCGATTATAGGTCCTTATAGGTAAGTAATGCATTCGTAGAAAAAAGTTTTGTGATAACAATCAAACATGACATTACGATAATATCAAAGACGAAAAAAGATGGTCTAAAAATCCTGTCGGCCTGTACGTCTGTCTGTCTGTATGTAAATATAGACAGACAACTACAGCCCAAACGGGTGGGCCGAATTGCTTCAAACTTAGTATATAGAGTTTTTTAGGTATTGTACAGAGGGGAAATTGAATTTTTTTTTAGCTCAATAAAATAACGGTACCTGCCATATAACCGTTACGTTAAAGCCTATTTTTCTCGAAAACGGCTCTCTCGATTTTGATTTAAAAAAATCAGTGCAGCTTCTTAGATACAACTGATCATATGGTGGATTTTATTTTTAAATGTCTTAAAACGGTAGGACTTTCCATAGGACCGTTTTTATGCTTTCGACTATCTCATAAATGGCTTAATCGATTCTTTCGAAATTTCACACATATACAGGTGTACGTAGTTCAATTTATACTACTTACCAATATTCTAACTAAATATTTGTTTGTATTTTTAAAAGCATTTAGAAAAAATTATTTAAATTTTGAGAACTGCTCCTTAAATTGTTTTCAAAAATTATAGTTATATGGTTTTACTGAATACCTATGAATTGGAGTTTTTGAATTTTTTTTTGGAAAAATATTTTCAAAAAGTTTAAAAACTATTTTTTTTCTCAAAAACCGCTCCACAGATTTAAATTTTTTTTTATCACAAATTCAAATTTATCCAAGAAATAAAATGGCGCGCTTTTTTTTTAGCTCAAATTAGTTTAAGTATTTATTTCAGAATTTTGAATTATATTTTATTTGATTAAGGCCCGTTTGCTGATACGAATCATAAATATTAACGTTCAACTTAAAAAGCTTATTGGCTACTTTTTCTTCTGCGTAAACTGTTACATAAGTGCTTAAGTAGAATTTAAATGCTTAAGTTGTGTATCAGCAAACGGGCCTAAGCCGATTTAATCTTTTGTTTTTAAGTTTATATTATTAAATATTTAAAATTGGCCTAGCAATTTTTTTTTAGAAACATTTAAAGCAATTTTGTATAAAAATTAAGTAGAAAACGACTTTAAAAATATATTTAGGTTTTTAATAGAAATCTTTTGCATACGATGTGTTCGAACATAAAAGCAAGTTCGTGCGATCCAGTCGTAATTTTATTTTCTTCACAATTCCCTGTACTTCAAGTACATGAAATTTCGGGTGCTAAGAAATTTACACAAAATTCTCAAACGATTATGTACGATCACTTCGAGTTTGCTCTGAACATGTTCAGGACGAACAAAGAAACACATATTTGGAGCTGTAAAAGTTTTGAGTGACAAATAAACATAACAACATTTTTTCGAGAACTCAGCTGTACTAAAAAAAGAAAAACGCCATATATAAAACTATTAAGCCCACTACTTAAGGCAGAAGGCATTGTTTTTCCGCATGCGATTGCGAACTTTCAATTTATTCTAGGTTTTAGGAACTACCGATTTTTTTTAACATTTTTATGTAAACTAAAAAATCAGAATGTGACTCTTCGGAGCAGATGTAGTTTTTCCAAATCACACCTACATAAATGTATTATGTATGTATGTAATAGAAAGTTCACATTTTACTAAACTAAAAAAAGTTACATATTTTATTTTATTTTTTTTTTTTTTATTAAAACAGAATGTCTCTCTTCTGGCTGAAGTTTTTTACACCTTACTCTTAATTTCATCCAACAATCGAAATATTTTCACAAACTTCTTATCCACGGTCTCGACAAAAGCCTTAATATCATTTCGTATTATAGCTAATTCCAGTAAAGATTCCCCATCTTCGGAACATTTTTTCGAAGTTTTACTACTCTCATACCAACATGCCACCCCATCCACAAAGTCATCAACCTTATCCGGTTCTAAATCGTCTTCTGTAAAGACAATTTCCCGCCGTTTCACAAATGAACTCATCAACAGCTGCAAAAAGTCACAGTTCCAGTTATTCTGATGGAAATAGAAATACTGCAATGCCTTCAAATTGTCAAATACGCTAACTTTCAAATTATAGAGTGAATTATCGGAAATGTCCAGGACTTTGAGTTTGGTTTGCTTCTTGAAAATACCCTCGGGGAAATCATGGATTCTGGTTCGACTGAAGTTCAGTTTGGATAAACCAATGAGGCGGCGCAGGGATGTTTCCTCTAGTTTGGCAATCGGATTTACTGACAAATCCAATACGGTAACATTGGCAGCATTTGGAAAATTGGGTATGTCCTGCAGTGAATTATTTCGCAATTCCACCTCCTTGACGTAGCCGTATATTGTCAGTTTATGCAATTCACAATCATTCGCTTGCAAAGTGTCTAAAACGTCAAAATTGATGGTTGTATCAACTAGAGGATTGCCAGAGATGTCAAGCAATGAAAGTTTCGGATGGTTCTTGAAGTATTCCGATTCGAATTTCAAAAATGTGTTATATGACAAATGGATCTTGGTGAGGTTGGGTGTTTTCTCGAAAATTCGCTCGGGCATGGTGGTAAGTTTGTTGTTTGAGAGATTTAGTTCCATCAGCTTCCGCATGGGTGAAAATACGCCAGGGGGTAGATATTCAAGTTGATTACTTGACAAATCCAATGATTTTAATTCCTTGAGGGCGTTAAAACTTTGGTTGTGCAGCTGCCGCAGTTGGTTGCCACTCAAGGACAGTGTGTTTAGATTGTCTGCACCGAGGAATATATTTTTAGGAATGTCCCGTATGTGATTGTTGGCCAGAAACAAACCCATTAAATTGCTGGCTCCTTCGAATTGTGGCTTTTCGAAGGTCTCAACGGAACAGTTCTCCATTCGAAGGATTTGAAGGTCGGGAAATGTGTCAAACATCAAATGAGGTATTTTGGCAATAGTCGAATTGACAAATGTCAAAATAATTTGCTTAGTAATGGCTATGTTAGACAGAATGACATAGTCTTCGCGTGAGATGGTGACCCCATGGCAAAGACCGCTACTGCAGTGATCCTGCATCCAGACGCGTTTCAATTGGCCGCCGTTGACCACCGAAAAACACATTGCGACAATGAGAGTGAGAATTGCGGACTTCATTGCTTCGACCGAATGCCATTGAAAATGAAATTGAACTGAATTCAGATGGTGTGTCGTATGCAATGCTGCTTGATGGAATGCTTGCTTGATGGACTTGCTGATTTTTGACACAAGACGGAGGGAAATTAACGATTACAATCCAAAAAAAAATGGGGATCTGTCCGGATGAGGGTGTCAAAACCACGTTGTGACTATTGAGGAGACAACAGCGTCAAATCATGCATTTTTTTTATGTTCTATCTTTTTGCTCGCATTGTATAGTTGATTGAAATTAATTTTGTTTCGACATTTTTCAACAATTCAGTATGGCACTTGTGGCTGGGCTAATCCACTGCTTGCTACTGGAGGCTTGATAGTGATTAATTGGTTTCCATTACCATATATCTTGATTGGCCATCAATTCAATTTAATCTTTCATCCGTGGTTAAAAAAAAAAAAGTAGACCGATGTGCAAAAGCTACAGATGATACGAACTATACAAAAATGTACAATAATGGAAATGTATACGAGTATTTGTATCTTGCTGGCGCGTTGGCAATAATTGATGTCACTGGGATTGGCGCCGCGAACATATACATATTTAAGTAGATATGCGATATGCGATGCCTGATATCATTCATCAATGATTTACACATCATGCAATAATGTTGCACGCTAATTGCGTGCCAATTTCAACTAAGCTGCTCTGTCAACTGCTGCTTGTTGTATAATAATATGTTCTTAGTTTCTGTATCAGATTAATTCAAGTTTCGGATTAAAAGACGCCTTTCGTTGTGTTGGTTTCTAGTGCTTGATGTTGTGAATATTGAAACACTAATAACGAGGGGTTAACTGTTTGTGGTGAATAAAAATTGTGATGGGGAATTAGCATTGAGGAAATGGTTTGTTGGCATCAATTTCAACATTGAATGGAATGATTTTTTTTGTGTGAGAGCATTTGAGTCGGTAGGTATAAAACTAAATTCTAATTAAGATATAAATAAACCATATACTATTCTGAAGTGGGATGATGTAATTCATAAGTAATGATGCAAAATGACCATAGCCTACCAACCTATTAATTTTGATTACTTTTTAAATGGCTGATTTCGATGCTCTGGGACCTTTAAACACCTCATATTAATTTCAATAATTGGTTAGCCATAAACAAATTTTAATACCTATTTAATGTGTTAAAGTCAGTAAAGATTTTTAATGCTTTTAATGTCGTATTTGAATATTCGTCATATCCAAATGATATCTCTCGGTACGATATTAATATATTATTACTTTAAGGGACAGATTGTCATCATAGTTTTAAGGTTCCACAGTTAACTACAGCAAAGTGTTTTCTCAGTCAGTTTAAGATCGCGGATAAACACAACAAAGTTACTTGTCAAAAAAACTATTGAAATAAATTTCCGAAACTATACAAAGGGCGATTCGAATACGATAGTATCGCCATCTATTTCGATCATCCAGTTATAAACTGATTTGTATTTAACTTGGGTTTAATTTATTTGCAGAATTAATGCGGCCACTAAAAATTTTGGAATTAAAATTGCTGAGACACGGATCAAAGTTTTTAACCACGTTTGTACAATTGCCCTTAAGTGAGTTAAACTTTTATATGTCTGTCTGTCTGCTTGTCAATCTGTAGAGGTTGATCTACAACCCTAGGCTCTGAAGCGATTTTTTTAAAACTGGGTACTTAAGCGCCGTGAGTGATTGCCTCGATTGTTTTTTAAATCTTTTCTTACCCCCAAAAATAAAGTTGTCTGTCATTTTGTACTTGCGATATATGTACATATGTACATAGGTAGATACTAAGGGCAAGTTTTGCATTTGAAAAAAATTCAAACTCGAGATTTTGATCAAACTTACGATAATGGAGAACACCAAAAAAGTGGATTCCGCATTTCCGTCAGAACGATTTTCCTCAAACTTGGTACCTACTTAGGCGTGTTAGGTCTCAAATAAATTTGTAATGTTTTTTTTTTAGCAAAATAACAGTACTTGCCATACAATTTGTTCTACCATCTTAATTATCTCGAAAACGACTCTAACGATTTTGATAAAAATTAGCGTGTGCACTCCTCTTAGTAGAATCTACACTTTGGTCAAAAAATTTTGTTTACATATTTTGTTATTAACGATGCCTGCCATACAAGCATTTTTTGATTTTCGACTTTCTCATAAACGGCTCTAAGGATTTCGATCAAAATTTCTATGTAGGAGGTCATTCGAATTATCTATAAAGAATACTACATACCAAAATTTTCGAAAAATTTTTTTTTTTATTTTTGAACAAAAAAAATATTTTTTTTTTTTTGAAAATTCTATGTTTCGAAACAGGCAAATATTGAAAACTGTCATACCAATTTTTTTTTTTAGAAAAAAGTAATAAGAAATTTTGTATATCTATAAAAAAAATTTAGTAAAAAACGACTTTAAAATATATTTAGTAGTTTCTGTTTAGAATTTTTGCATTTGATATGATCGAACATAAGAGCAAGTGCGTACGATCCAGTCGTGCATTTTTTCTAACAAAAATGGTAAATCTTAATTTTCTCGAAGACGACTCTAGCAATTAGAATAAAAATAAAATGCAAGTCTGAATCGCACATAAGTAAGGTTATGTTCGGTTACATAGTAAGCACAAAATTTTTATTAGAAAAAACTAAATACTCGTATATTTCTGAAATCGTTTTTAACTTAATTTTTTATTTACAAAAAATTAAAAAAATGCAAATAGAACGTTTTTTTTATTTTTTTTTTTTATTTTCGACTCTCACAACAACTCAATGGATTTTTATACAGGAGGTTCTTAAAATTCTAAGCAAACCTAAATGTTCGCATTTTATTTATGTAATGTTTTCTAGGTAGGTTATTTACTCTTTCTGGGAGGCGACTCAAATCATTTGGATGACGTGCAAGAGAAAATTAAAAAAAATCTATAGTAAAATCCGCCGACTTTTATATTTTTTTTGGAAACGGCTGTGTCGATTAGGACAATAATTTCAGAGCTTTTTTTTTTTTTTTTTTTTTTTTTTTTTTTTGAGGTAGAAAAACATTTCTTAGTTTATTGGAAACAAATCAAACTATTTTCAAAGAACTTTTAAGTCTATTTTTATGAAGGAGACAAAAATGAAAAAGTTTTATTCCTAAAATCGTACGTCACGAGCACAATTATAATTTCTTGGTTTTTCGAAAACTTCTCCAAATCCTTAATTGGCATCAAAATGTCTAAGTTTGTTTAATGAGTAAGAAAAATCTTACGTTTTTTTTGTAAAATCCGTCCGCCCCCACGCCCACTTAACTTATGTCTAGCTCCTCTGCATTCAAAGGATTTTAATAAATTTTTTTATGAATTTTAATGAATTTTTTTCCAGGTTTGGTTTTTATGAACGAGAAAAAAATTTAATTAGTTTGATTTAGTAATACTATTGAAACACCCACTATTATCAGTTTTTTTGTATCTCGAAAATGGCTTTAATGATTTGAAAGAATATTTCATAATTTTTAATTGAGAAAATATTCAAAATTAGATTAAATAAAATCTGCTAGCTGACTTGATTATTTCTTTGTATCTTTGGATCCAAAGGAGATGAAATAAACTTTGTATGTAAATAATATTTGTTTCATGTTTTATTGATATTTTATTGATAAGTACCTCTTCAAATTTGATTTAAAATTCTGTATTCTAACAAAGGCGAGGCATAAGTCCCAAAATCTCACATGAGACATGGAGTTTTAAAATTGTTTAATAGTATTTTGTAGTAATATTTTCTCAAATTTTCAAAAAAAAAAAAAACAAGTAATGAATTTTTTACTGTCTTCTCTCAAATTCTAAAAAGAATAAGTTATAAGATTCATGTAAAAAAATTTTGTAAACCAGAAATATCTTCTTTTTTTAAATAATTGTTTTAAGGAAGCTTGTGAAAACATTAATTTTCAAACATAAAATAATTTTTTTTTAGCTTTATACGCCAAAAATCAATGCTTTTATTTATTTTTAATCAAAAAACTTAAAACTGTATGTTCAAATGTCTTACGGCTAATTTCTTGAAAAAGTTCTAAAATCGATTTGATCTCGATCTAGTAGCTCTTGGTTTATCTTTAGAACTTAGTTTTAGAAATATTTAGAACTCAGGTTCGGTTATTTCTTTACGTCAAATAATTTTCTGAGTTCTCAGTTTTTAAAAAGAAATTCTAAGGAATAGAACTAGTAAGTCACTGGGTGATTATTTCTTTTTAAAGAAAAATTCGGACATTTGTTTCAATTATACGAAAAAAAAGTTTAATTGGCTTGTTTTTTTACTGTTTGAATGACATTTTTACTTGCGATTATAGGTACATAACTATAAGGCAAGTTATGCATTCGTAAAAAAAATTCTAACAATTAAACATGACATTACGATTATAGAGCACACCAAAAAAGTGGGTCCTCAATTCCGTCTGTCTGTCTGTCTGTCTGTCCACAAGTCTGTAGCCTAAACGGTTCGATGGATTTGATACTAACTTGGTACATATTGTTTTTTCGGTAATATGCCCACACGTTTTTTAAATTTTTTTTCAAGACGACAAATAACAGTAGCTCCCATACATTTTTTGTTGCCAATAACAAAAATCTTATTTTTCTCAAAAACGGCTCCAATGATTTTTATAAAAAAAAAATCAGTTCATTAATGAAGGGAAAGTGTACATTTTGATATTTTTTTTTTGGAAAAAAAATTATTTTTGGTTCCTCTAGTAGAACCATTTTATTGGTTTTCGAGTTTATCACAAACTGTTAATTTGAGTTTTTTGAAATTGTTTACGCTGAAGCTCCAAGAAAGTTTAAACACTATTGTGAACCAAAATTTTTCAAAAATTTTTTTTTTTGGAAATTAATCTTTTTATTTTTTGAAAACTCAAAATTGCGAAAACGACCCAATAGATTTTTTTGAAACATCGTATTTGGTGTTTTTTTTGACATTATCTTGAATTGTTAAAAACATTATTTTTCTGAAATAAAAACACGCGGTAACTCCCATGCAAATGTTAAAAAACCGTTAAGAAAAAATTTATTTCTTAAAAACAAAACGGCCCTAAGAATTTTTTGTAAAAAATATGCGTGTTCTTAAATTAGTGCACTCCACTTTCAAAACAAAAATATTTTTTTGGCGTACTTATTAACATACACCCACTTTTCATATTTTCGACTTTCTCAACATTGGATGAACCGATTAAAATATTTTTTTTTATACAAATTCTGCTTAAAATTGTTAACAAAACTGAATACAAAAAATTTCAAAAAAAAGTTTTTCGATTTTTAAAAAATAAATACATTTTTTTTTGAAAAATCGATTTTTCAACATTCAGTCACAGAATTTGTTTGAAACTTGAATTTAATATGTAGATTAATAATATCTTCAAAATGGCGTTTCAATTTTTTTTTCTAAAAATGTTTTCAAAATTTTATACATAAAAAATTAATTTATTAAAAAACCGCTCCAACGATTTTTTATTTTTTTTTTATATATTCTTATTTATCCATGAATTCGAATTGCATCTTTGTTTTCCCTCAAACTATAACGACTAAGCAATATAAAAATATTTAATTATGTGTATTATCCATTTCTTTCTACCTTATTATTATTCTATCCTTACGAATTTTTGCGTACGTCACTGAATACTAAATACATATGCGTCTCTAAAAATCACATGAATCTTATGTATGCATATTAACCTAAGTTATAAAGTTTTATGCATATAGCTATCTACTCATCTACACCCTTCATTTTCATTATTATATGTACATGTTTACATACTTAAGTTCCATCTATATAAATATGTATGTAGATACATTTTACTATCCTAACTTACATAATTAAAATCCATAACTAAGATTTAAATATACATTTCTAGGTAGGTACCTATGGAACTATTCCTTGAATACAATTCATTATACTAAGAATCAATTTAATCTTACCTACATAGATTTAAATCTGCATAGGATAACTACCCCTAACTAACTAAACTTCAATGGTTAGCTACATTTAAGTTGTTAGCTACAAGAGCAAGTTCGTACCATCCAGTCTTGGTGCACGATTGACAATATTTCTTAACGAACTATTCGACGATTATACGATTAATTTGGTCAGGGTATGATGCGATTGGATCTCTTGCAATATCATCTTCTGGCAGATATGACACGCATGTCAAACGTCTTGACACGCATGTCATACGCTAGAACGGGAAAGTAACGTGTAAGAACTCCGTACTGACGTTCAACTACATTTCGAATGATTTGAAGTTGGTTAGCTGGAATTTCGGGATAGATAAAAGGAGTTTGCATTACCCGTATCACCGACCAAAATGTACTGTCGAGTTCACCTCTTACAGTTGAATTTTAAAATATCATTTGGTCGCCCAACGCGAAAGGATAATTAAAACTTTTAAATTGACAGATGAAATAGTTTGAACGTTGAGGGAAAACCAACCTTTCCGATATAGATATATTTACATACGCTGAACGTACCAACTCTCTGCCTGGCGATTGTGTTTTTACATGGGTACAATCAATAGCACCAACCAACTGACTATACCTAATCTTATAAAAACATTCTGTATCTTCCCTGAGTTCCTCTTCATTTCAAGGAATTTTGAGATATCTCTAAAGGTGGCGCAGTAAAGCAGCTCTGCACAAGTTTGGTATGATCCGACAAACACTGTTACACGACGCATGCCACATGATGTCTCACAATATCAGCGATAGTAAAATGCATATTTCCACATGCAATTCAGCGCAGCAATATAAACATTTGTCTTCTTCCAATATATAACGCATTCTGTAAATTTGCAGAATGATTAAAATAGAAGAGAAAAAACATTAATTGCAACGGTGTTTTTATTTTGGATGTGGATGCTTCAAATTATCTGCCACTAAATGAAGCACCTCGATGAACTTTATTTTCGTCAAACGTAATCGTCAAAAAAAAGCGATATCTTCGCTGTATTGGTAGCACGATGGGGCATATTGTAACTTTCTTCAACATAATTTTCATCATCCTCATGGTCCTAAAAATCCGAAGCCATTTTTAATTAAAATCAAAAAAAAAATTAAGAACTGATTTTAGGTGTTTTTCTTTTTTCGTTCAGAGCAGAGCACTAAACAGAGTTCGAACACATAAATTATTCACCGAGCTTGTTCTAGCAGAGCGAGCTCTGAACACTGATATTTTTTTTTTAAACCCACTTGAACCACACAAATCCCATCACATTTTCATTTTAATCATAAAAAGCAATATAACACAAAACCTACCCTTTTTTGTAGACTAATACACACACAGATACAGAAAATCAACTAGCGTCTAGCGATCAACTTCTTTCGCCACTTATTTACCTATTTTTTTTTCTTGGCACACATGGCATTTGGTGCGTTCACCGATTTATTCTCACATTCGCAGTCAATTATCTTCGAGCACGTCGAGTGCGATCTACACATGTTCGGAAAGAAAAAAGAAACACACATTTGGAACTCTGCATGCTCTGAGTTAAAAAGAAACACAAACAAATGTTTGGACAACTCAGACTCTGCTCTGAACTAAAAAAGAAAAACGCCTTTTATTGAATATAAAAATAATAAATGACACACATTCATAACCGCAACAATTTTTGTTTTTGTTGAAGAAACAAAATTATTGTTAAACGGAGTTCTAGCGCACTAGGCCCACAATTTTGAGGGCCCAGATATATCGAAGTTCTAACTAAAACAAAGTTTTAAATTCGAGTTCAAAGGCATTAAAACTTGTTGAATAAATGAGTTCTACTTTTTCGTTAAACCGAGTTTTAGGGGTTTGAATTAGAAATTTCTCAAGAAATTAGCCGTTATACTTTTTGAGAAATTTAAAAATAAAGAAAATCAATGTTTTCTAAGAAACCTGTTCTTTTATTTTTTACTTCTAATTTTTTTTTAATATCGGAAATCTAATTAGAAACCAATAAAGTAAAAACAAACACTTAACCTATCCTAAAAAAAACACTATTTTAAAGCGAAAACTCGCTTTTTAAAATGCCGTTTTTTTTTTTTTTCAAAAAACTCAAAAAAAAATTAAATCCTCATACAATAAAAGTTTAAAAAAAATTTCCCAAGATTCGGGTTTATCTGATCAGCACATGGACAGCTAAGCAATTCAGCAAAAATAGTATGCAATCAACAAATCCACAAATCAATTTCAAACCTTATTTGTTATCAAAAGTAGTTCTTTTTATTTTGATATTCACCTTAAAGTTTACATTCTAAATGCTTTACGAGTAATACCCCATCTTGGCCAGATGCATATCTACTACTCTACACATCTATGGAATGTATGGAATATTTTGTGATGGTATTTAGTTTGAATATTTGAAGAAATTTATCTAGAGCCACAGAGCCGTAGCCTTCAAGAAACAAGAAAATAAAAATAAAATTCCAAAATTCATATCTCGCAAGGAGTAAAAACTTAAAGTCCTTTTGTGTTTCAAAAAAAAAAAAAAAAATTGCAGAAAAAAATATATACTTACCTACAACGTTTACATATCTATGCACTTACATATTTATAAAGTATAAGGGCGATCTCAACAGGTAATAAAATTCCTGCATTCTGCCAGTTGCTTTTCGTGCTCCTTGTCGCTTCGACTGTACTACAAAATAAATGTTCCACCTTCATCCATGAATTGTGCTCTCCGATGTCATTGTGTACGTAAGCACTATTCTAGCCGTTGCGTTATAAACGTACAATATACATAAATCTACAACATTTATATCTATGTGTATATGAATTCGATAGTGTCCTCCATCCGCCGAAGTTGTAGTCGTCAGGCCTCGTCGCATTCTCATATCGCGGAAAACCAATAAAATCCAGAGGAAACTTCACCCTTTCGTTTTGGTGCAATTTAACGGTGTGTAAGAGTGCGAAAAGTCACATTTACACTATACTGGCAGGTATAGCTCTATGCATGTATGTAAGTGTTGGAATATTTTATCCTTGGGCAAGGAGTGCTCCTGCTCTGATATGCTATAAAGATCCACCAGAAGGCAGGTGTTTATTTGTAAACTTGCGATATATTAAATTTTGAAAATTTATTTTATTTTTTTTTGTACCCCTCTTCAGTTTGTGCTCATATTTTATATATATCCTTGGGAAAACACAGGATTCTAGAGACAGCTACAGAGATTACTGTGTTTGGAATTTGAATGTGGAAACTAATGTTAGAAGCGATATTGGAGGAAGAACTTGAAAGACATAACACGAACGTAAATCCTCAATTTATGGCAAAAAAAAATTAGTATGCGAATGAAGGGATTTTTGTTTTCTTTCTTTTTGAAAAGATTTTGCGATAAGCTGTCAAAGAACATTTTTTTTAAAGAAGTTCCATTGACAAAAGAACTTTGAAAATTGAAAGTAAGAAAAAGTTGGGAAAGGCGTTGCGTTGTTGGTTCTCTGTAAAATCTGCACTTTAGGGTTTGGTCATCCAAGTTGGAATCTTATGGGTATGAGACTGTTCTTGGAATACAATAAGCTGAAGAGCTTTTGGGAAGCGGATCTTTTTTAATGAATGTTTAAATTTATTTTAAATGAAAAAAAAATATTATGACTTAAATATTTCTTTTAATTTCTTTTCAGGTGAGTTGTGATATGTATGTAAGATGTTGCCTTGTCTTTGTCTACACAAAAATCTATTGAAATGGTAAGTTTGTCAATAAATTAAGAAATGCTTGATGAAACTCAACTATTAATCAAGCTGGGAGTATGAACTTACCGTGTAGCATCTCTAGATTGGAGATCAAAATTAAATTTGTTTACATTAGGAGAACAATCTTACTATCTTTCTAATATTATAAATGTGAAAGTTTGGATGGATGGATGTATGGATGTTTGTTGCTCAATAACCCCGGAACGGCTGAACCGATCTGGATGAAATTTGGTTCAGAGATAGATTATTGTCTGGAATAGGCCACATGCTACTTTTTATCCCGGAAAAATTTATGGTTCATTCTACAAATAGCCAATATAGCTTTTACTCACAAGGCGCATAGAAGCACACGAATTTTCATTAAATTTGATTGGTAGATGGATGGGGTACTGGATTCTCACGTAGGTCATTATTATGCTGAAAACAATTAACGGTTCGTATGGGAGAGACTTAAATATGTAAATATGAAAAAATATATACATATACTTGGGTGTTTGTTCCGCTTTCACGCCTCAACGACTGAACGGTTTTTAATTGTAGGTGTATAGATGTCATTAGATTCCCGTGGGATAGAAAGTCCGTATACCATCGCACGGGCATCTGCTATTAAAAATGGTGTGAAAAAATGTATTGTAATTCATCAATTGAGAACGAATGGGCCGATTTGGCTCCAACTCTTTTTTAATTGTTCTTAAAATCCAGGAGAAGGTTTTTGCGAAAGAATATTTTGGGTAAACCCTCCAGAAAAGTCGGGAAATTTTAAAAATCGAAAATTGATTTTTTGTATTTAATTGTGTATGCAAATGTTCCGGAATGGCATTTCGAATGAAAAAATAGAAAATTCTTAATGGAAAACTCGAAAAATTCTAGAAAAACGCGAACATTTTTTTCTCGATGACATATAGATAAATTTAAAGCATGATTTCATAATTTTGGACAATGTAAAGGTGGAAAATTCGTTGTGAAGCTTGGAAAATTTCGGCTAATCCCACTGATATTATAAATGCAAAAGTTTGGATGGATGGGTGGGATGGATTTTTTTTTGCTCAATAACGCCAGAACGGCTGAACGGATCTGGATAAAATTTGGCACATGGACACACACATATTCGATGATCACATAGGTCATTTTTATCCCGAAAAATGTAATCGAACAGTTCCTATTCCTATATGGGTGAGGCTTATATATGAGCAAAATATATACTTGGTTGTTTGTTTCCGCATTCATGCCTTAACGATTGAATGGATTTTAATGAAATTTGGTAAGCAGCTGGAAGATTAGCCATGATTTATTTTTCCCATCTTTATTTTTGTGGTTCTTGCTTTTTGATTCCAATATTAAATCTTCACTTTGTTCGCGAACATGACCATACACGACAAACATCGAAGCCAACGAACACGACAAAATATAAATGTTTGGCCAACAACAAGCGGATCGCGAACCAGCCCACATACAAGAAGAGCACAGCGAGCGCAAGCATGCTGGGCGATCATGTTCGTCGTTTGTGCCTACATTCAGCGACTGAAGGGTTTTGAATGAAATTTTGTAGGTAGATAGATGATTTCATTAGATTCCCGTGGGTCCGTATCATCGCACGGGTATCTGCTAGTTGATAATATTTTGGGTGCTTTCATAAATGCATGGTTGCGAAAGTCCGACGAATGCATAGCATTCATAAATGCAAATGAAAAATGTCAGAGTTTCATAAATGTAAAACGCAAATATTTGCAGCGCAAATGCGCAAATATAAAATTTCACATGCATTCCGATTTTTGTTCTTAAAGAAAGAGACAGTATGATGTAAACGGTGGTACACCTTCCCTTACTGTTCACATCTGTCCAAATTTCCGCTAGAAAATTCAAAGTTGAACTCAAAATTAAAAAGCACATCAGAACTGTTTCTGGTACACAGGAAAATGAAGCAGATCGGAGAAAGTATTCATAAATGCATATTTAAATGCACGCGCAAATAGTTTTTCTGACGTTATCATGATCGCATGTAAACAAAGCAACCATGCATTTATGAAAGCACCCTGTGTTTGCAAAGAAATTTATCAACTAATAATTCAAACAAAAATTAATTGACCAAAAGTAATGTAAAGCAAATATTCATCAATTTTACTTAAATCATTGGGATGGATCTTTTAAAAAATATGAAATTGGGTAATTCTTCGAAACATTTCTATATCCTATCTGCCCAGAAATAGAATCTTCGTTATCTTTTGTCAACCAAAAGTAAAGGGATACAACTATTAATGATTTTTATCCCTTTGATTGTTTGACAAATTTGTGGGTCACAAAATTATAACAAAATGCATAAAGAACAAATAACTGTGGCCAAGACATGGAAATACATATTTTAGTATTTTTGCAAACAAAATATAAACTTCAAAAATCTTTTACTTATTGTCGAGTTAGGCCTCTGTCTGCCAGATTCAAATGCTTCAATCGAAAAAGTTATTTGCATAATGAATAATATTTGGACAATTGAAAACACACAACTGACTGTTTAAGCTCTCAGAGCCATGCTAATGGTAAAATTAAACTATAATTTTAGCCGTCAGGAAATTAAAAAAATATTTAACAGGAAACGATAATAATCATTAAAGAAATTTGTTAGGCAAAAAAGTACCAAGTACCAAAAATTGTGTTGGTAATGTGTTATTAATATTTATGTTTCAAAGACTTGGTAAAATATATAATTTTTTATTCGTTTTTGAGAATTTTGTTGATTTTGTACCAAACACGTTTTTAAATTTTTAAATTTATGTCCCTGGTTTTGCTCAGAGAAATATGGTCACCGTACTTATAATACCTATTTAACACCCGAAGGAAGGTATGTTGAGGTCTTTGCTGAGTTAAACCAACTGACTCAGATTGTTGACGAGCCAACCCGAATACCTGACGTTGCAGGTCAAACCGCAAACACTCTAGACTTGTTCCTTACCTCTGACCGTAATAAATACACGCTAAATATATTATCGCCTCTAGGTACATCAGACCATTGTATCGTATCTGCAAATTTCTCATGCCAACAACACTCAGTTAAAGAAAAACCACCTATGAGAACCGTTTGGCAATATGGGAAAGCCAACTGGGACGGTCTCAATAATTTCTTCAGAAACTTTAACTGGTCATTATGCTTCCTCGGTAGTGACATAGACTCCAGCGCAGATATGATAACAAATTTAATCCTTTACGGAATGAGAAATTTTATCCCGAATAGGGTGAAATCTATCATACCGAAAGAAAATGCATGGTTTGATTCAAGCTGTAAAGAGGTTATTAGGGCTAGAGAAGTCAGTTTCCGGAATTATAAAGCCAACCCCACTGAGGAAAACCGGAAAAAGTTTCAACAAGCTAGAAAGACTTGCAACGTTCACATTCGTAGAACCAAATTTTTGCATGACCAAAAATTAAGGCAAAAAATACTACAATGTCCCAAAGGTAGTAAGAATTTTTGGTCATTTGTAAAAACTATTCGAAATTCAACTTCTTCTTCGGTTCCAACGCTCGTCATTAATGACACCCCTTTTGTCAGTTCTCGCGAAAAAGCCAATTTGCTTGCAGCGCAGTTCGCTGTTAATTCGACGCTGTCAGAAAGTGTTATGACTCCTCCAGTACTTGAGAGCGTAAACGATTTTATGGGACGAATCTTCTTTCGCACTCGTGCAGTAGCTAGAGTCCTCAAAGATCTTGACATAAACAAATCCGCTGGCCCGGATAGTATCCCTCCCATCGTTCTGAAGAGGTGTTCTTCAACGCTGGCAAAACCACTGCGTAAGCTTTTCTATCTGTCCTACTCTACAGGTCTCTTTCCGAGTGGATGGAAAACAGCATTTGTCCAGCCTGTCCCCAAAAAAGGCGCATCTTCTTCACCATCTAATTACCGTCCAATTGCACTTACGTCCCTTCTTTCCAAGGTCATGGAAACGCTGATTAATTATCAGCTCAAGAAATATCTTGAAGAACGAAAGCTCCTAAATGACCGGCAGTATGGCTTTCGTAGCAATAGGTCCACTGGTGATCTGATGGTATATCTCACCGAGCAGTGGCACAAATCTTTACATCGTTTTGGAGAAAGTAAGATTATTGCGCTTGATATTTCAAAAGCATTTGATAGAGTTTGGCATCAAGCTCTCTTATCGAAAATGCGTGCATTTGGTATCGATGAATGTCTTCTTCGTTGGATTAGAAATTACCTTTCGGACCGCTCAATACAAGTTGTATTGGACGGTTTCAAGTCTGATATTCACAAAATAAACGCTGGTGTGCCCCAGGGCTCCGTATTGTCTCCGACCCTCTTTCTCCTTTTTATTAATGATCTCTTATCTGGAACTTCTAATCCACTTAATTGTTTTGCTGACGATAGTACTCTCAGCTTTTCATATTCGTTTTTAGATGCACCTCCTTGTTTTTCGGATGTGCAACTGGAACGGCAGCGTATGATAAGCTCATTAAATTCTGATCTTGACAGCATTGTCCAATGGGGAATTAAAAACCGTGTAGAATTTAATGCTTCAAAAACTCAGTGCTGTCTTCTGTCGTTAAAGCAGAACCCACCCCCCATGCCGCTATCCATGAGCGGCACTAGCATTGAAGAAACCGATCAGCTTTCAGTCCTCGGCATGTGCATCACAGACCACCTCTTGTGGAATGAACACATATTTGATGTCGCCAAAAACGCTGCAAAGTGTTTGGGCTTTCTTCGAAGGTGCAAGAAACTCTTCTCCCCGTCTGATCTGGCTGTAATCTATAAGGCCTTCATTCGTCCAAAGCTGGAGTATAACTCGCACATTTGGGCAGGAGTTCCCAAAACTCATTTGAATCTTTTGGATAGAATTCAAAATAGAGCTCTAAGAATGATTGGCGATAGAACTATAGTGGAAACATTTACATCTCTAGAACATCGTCGAAATGTTATATGTCTCTCACTATTTTATCGCTATTTTTATAAACACTGTTCCAGCGAAATAGCCAGTTGCATTCCTCCCCTTAAATTTTTCAACCGTAATACTCGCGCTTCTAGGAATGCTCATCAGTTTACCCTTGAGCCCAACTTCGGACGTACTGTCAAGTACAGAGATTCTTTCTTTAGCCGTACAACGCGAATGTGGAATACTTTACCCGGCTCTATTTTCCCCTCCCATTTTGATATTCAGAAATTCAAAACCAATGTGCATCGGTATCTCCTCTTGCATCCTTCCCTACTTTCCTAACGCTCGCACTGTGCTTGTTCATTTTAAGGGTAGTCAAAACCCCTTTAGTGCGCGCATCCGTTTAAAAAAAAAAAAAAATGTATATCACAAGTAAAAAAAATAATCCTTAAATGTACATATATTTTTGGTTTGTAAAGATGTAAATAGTATACATATTTATTTATTATTAAATAAGAATTTTTTTATGAGTTGCGTATGCATATGTATAGTTTATTATGTATGTATGTATATTTGAAAGTGAATTAATGCATTATAAAATTTGTAAAATTAATTTGTTTTTTGTTAGCACGTTTTTACTACACTTTTTTCTCATAAGCACTAAACTTTCAACCAGTTTTGGGCAACACTGGTTATGACTCCTTCAATACTTGAGAGCGTAAATGATTTCATGGAACGAATCTTCTTCTGCACTCGCGCAGTTGCTGGATTCCTTAAATCCCTTAATATACACAAATCCGGATAGTATTCCTCCCATCGTTCTGAAGAGGTGTTCTTTGATGCAGGCTCTCTTATCGAAAATGCGTGTATTTGGTATCGATGAATATCTTCGTCGTTGGATTTGGATAAGTTTTGTTGGACTGTTTCAAGTCTAAAGTTCACAAAATAAATTCTGGTGTTTCCCAGGGTTGTGTCTCCGACTCTGTTTCTCATATTCATCAATGATCTCTTGTCTGAAACTTCTTATTGTTTTACTGACGACAGTACCCTCAGCTTTTCATATTCATTTTAAGATTCACTCCCATGTCCTTCGGATGTGGAACATATGATAAGCTCATTAAAATCCGATCCGGGCAGCATTGTTAATTGCGGAATAAGAAACTGCGTAGAATTAAATGCTACAAAGACTCAATGCTGTCTCTTGTAGTTAATGCGGGGCCCTCCCTAAATGCCGTTGTCCATGAGCGGCGCTTCCATCGAGGATACCGAACAACTTTTAGTTCTCGGTATCACCGAACACCTATTGTGGAATGACTACATATTCGATGTCGCCGAAAACGCTGCAAGGTGTTTGAGTTTCCTCAGACGAATCAAGAAAAATGTCTCCCCTTTTGATCTGGCTATAATCTATACAGCCTACATTCGTCCAAAGCTTGAGTACAACTGTCATATCTGGGCTTTCATAACTCACTTAAGTCTCTTGGACACAATCCAAAAAGAGCTTTGATAGGTGATTGCGATTGGCAATGGCGCAGTGGATATAGTGCTTGACTGCTAACTTAGACGTGTGGGTTTGATCCTACACTAGGCAGCAGTCTTTTCTATACCTCTAATTTTAATTGGATGCCGCCCATTGGGTTAAAATGAGATAGTCAATACCTGGTTCTCAAATTCATTGTGCCAACAAAAAATTCTTTCCTATCATTCTCTTTCTTCTAACTAGTGCCGTGCAATTCAGGTTGCATTTAAAAAGACCTTAGGTCTTATAGACATTTTAGATTTTTTTTAGATTAATAATGACTTTTATTTACATAATCTCTTAAATGCTATATTGTAACAACCATAAATAAGCATGGCATGCGCCGTCTGCCAGAGTGACATTTTGTATGTTTTCATAAGTAAATTATAGTTAAATAAAACATTCAATTTTTATACAATATTTTTCTTGGATATCATTAGAACAGCTCATTAATTATATTTCTTCGGTATCTTAACCCCCATTCTCTGTACTTTGACAATTTTTTCCAATTATCATCGTTAAGAGTATTCTTCATGTCGACATTGCTCAGGACACTTTTTCAAACACTGGTACTCGAATTTCAGCCAGAATAGTACATCTTCCAGGAAAGTGTTATACATTTTCTCACGCCCTCATATTACAGAGGCCACATATTTCCTCAAGGTCTCTTCTGTAATGAATGAAATTCAATTGGATAACCTATGCTCTTGTTTTGGTAATAAACGATATTTACTCTGTTTTGTATTCGCAATTGAAGTAGTTCCATTCCATTAAGTCATGATTAAGTTGGGCATAGATAACTCGTTGAAGAGATGACCTTGCCTTCATTTCGAAATCCTGTATTTTTTCAGATCTACTGCTTTAATTAACTCGTACACCTCTGGTTTCCAAGCCTCTATGTTATTTCTATGTAGATTTAGTGAAAAGCTACAATATTCTGCCAATAACTTCCACTGAGCAAACCATGAAATTTCCTTTCGTATTACCAGCATAGTTATCGTTTTCGGCAATCTCCTGCCGTCCATGTTAAGCGTTTTAATGGCATAGTCAACTTGCATTCTTAACATCGATATGTACAATGGAGATAACCCAGTTTCAAAGTAAAGAATATGATTTGGTGTTGACTGAGGCAATTTGAAAATTCTTTTTAAAAAGTATCGCAAAAGTTGCTCTACTTCTTCAAATTCTATATGGCCACAACTTTGTGCAGCATAACACATTATGGCTTTAGCTGTTGCCTCAAAAACTCTATATTTTGCTTCTGAATCCACATTCTTACTCGACATTACACTTCTCCTGGTTGCATTTATGGCACTTTTTGATTTTGTAAGTTTTCCTGTCATATGTCTTTTAAAATTTAGATTCCTTGTAATGAGAACACCTAAGTAATTGTACTCATTTACTACCTCTACGTCTTGGCTAGCAAATTTCCATTTCTAATTTCGACAGTTCCTACCTCCTGCATTGCGAAAGATCATGATTTTTTATGTGTCGAGATTTATTTCAGCCAGCCTGTTCAACATAAACTGAAAACCATGCGGTGTTTCTGACAGTGCAACAATATCACCAGCAAACATTAAATGGCTTATCACAAGTGTATCAGGCAGCTTTACTCCTCCGGTCCAAATCTCATTTTTATCATCGTCTATAAATAGGGCAAACAAAAGTGGACTTAAATTGCATCTTTGCCTAAGGCCTATTTCAACTTCGGATTCGTCCGATATTTCGACTCCATTTACTACTGCCGACGTTGTATGAGCGTACAGACCTTCGATTATTCTTCCAAATTTAATGACATTCCTTTATTGTATAACTTCATCATTAGACCTTTTCGGTCAATTGTATCGAATGCTGCTTTAAAATCGAAATCATAAACATTTCCGCAATATTCGTTAGTACGTAAATTTGGTCTACAGTGGAGTAATCCCTACGAAAACCAGCCTTGTTTTCACTCATGAGATTATTCTCCTGGATCCACAAGTACATCCTTTTGCTCAGAATTTTAGTGAGGATCTTCATTGATGCGTTCAGTAATGAAATGCCCCTGTAGTTTGCTGGGTTACTGGAATCGCCTTTTTAAGGATAGGGTTGAGCAGATCTTTATTAAAATAGTCAGGAATAGAACCCGAAACAAGTAAACAGTTGAGCGCAGCTGTTAATTTCAAAACGAGAATTCCATTGGAATACCATCCGATCCAGGGACTTTGTCATTTTTTGACTCCTTGAGTGCAGCTTCGACTTCAACAACTCAGAAGGGGGCGTCCAAAGTGTTGTTTTAAAGGTTGGGAACCGCAAATTGGAAGGTATTGCTGTAGTTATCCTTTGTCATCTCAATAAAGGAGTTTGCCAGTATTGGGAGTTCAATTGGTATTGATCCGTACTTTGTAACTGTTACTTTTATCTCTCGCACTGTTTTCCAAAAATCAGATGCATTGCTACAGTCCGAGATTTTTCGAGCGGCTTCCATAGCATGAATCCGACATTTTGCATTCCACAACCTTTTGTATTCCTTATTTGCCTGCACATATTTTTGTCTGAAGAAATCATTTTGTGGATTTTTTCTTAGCACCTTAAGACCAAACAAAAGATTTCTTTCCTCACAACTCGTTATCAAACCAGGCAAATCCGGGTTTTCTTTTAGACCTACAAGCATTGGGAATTGACTCTAGTACAATTTGGTTTATTTCTTCCATAGGTAATTTCATGACTTATAAGATTTCTTCTTACAGACATATAATGAATGTTATTATAAAATTATTATTATTATTATAAACAATAACGGAAACAATTTCACCCCTCGAAAACCGTCGCAATGATTAATGCCTTTCATTATTGTATCGCTATTTTGATAGACAGTGTTAAGTCAAATAAACAGTTGGTATGATAGGGACCAATTCCATGTATAGGTTCTGCATGGATAATCCTCAGTGAATTCTCCAAAATCCTGAACCAAGAGTGAACTGCGTTTTAACAAGTTTTATTACTTCACTTAATTCAGTTAATACTTTTTTATTCGTACCTTTAAATGAGTTACAACAAAAAAAAATTTAAATAAAACACCGACAACTAATTAAAGTTGAGCTCCAAGACTATGAGGGAAGTTAGTCATTAAAAACACTTTTCACAATTAATTTAAAATTCTAAGATCTTAAGTTCCTTTACCAGCAGCATCGCTGCATATTTAAACATCTATTAAAATAATTTAAATTCTTAAATTACGAGTATATGGTGTTTGCTCTATAAGTATCTACTGTCTCTTCGAGAAACTGCCAGGGCCAAAATATTTAATTTGCATTTCCAAGAGTTTAGCTCGTGCATTTAACAAATTTTTAAATGGCAGTATCCTTGAAATGTTGCCTGATCTCATCGCTCGCGAGAGAGAGAGGGATGCTAAAATCGTGTTGTTTGCATAATGGTAGTAATCATAACCTTCGGCGGCCGCCGCGGAAAAATCGTTTATCCATCAAACTCCCCATAACACAACCAAAAAAGTGGTTAAAAATACATTTTGACACTCTCGTCTCCTAATTGTTTTTTTTTTATTTATTGTCATTTTGTCATCGTTTAAGGCCTTGGTAAAAAAAAATTTGTTTGTCATGTCCTGGTGTCATTGTCATTCATTCACACACACGACTCATACATCCGTCAAGCAGGCTCTCGTCGAAAAAATAACAGATGTATTTTTTGTATCTTCAAAATGTGGGGATAATAAAAAAAATGTATATGTATTATATAGATATTGCGATATGCTTATAAGTCTTAACAGAGGTATTTTTATGCTGCTCTGATAAACTTCAATAACGAAGGACGAAAATCAGCGGAACTGGGAGACCTTCTCCGATCCTACTACGTATACGTGAATTTCTGTATGAATTTTTCAATATTACCCCGATTTATCATCATCCATTCATCAGTCCCCCATTTGGGTTTTACTTTTTGAAATGAGAAAAACCAAAAAGGATAAGGATCAGACAGGATGCAAACCTAATGGCGGTGGGAGTTGAGGGATGTATCAGCTTCACCAACCAGAAAAAGCAATAACGAACAAAAAAAATAATATCTACTTATTCTGTCATTGTGGATTTAATTTTACCTCGCTCAAGGCGTTAGAAAGGACTGATTGTGCTTATTCTATCCTCTATTATGGTCTCTGTGAAGGGTGGCATATTGCAATACAGCCACGCACTAAAAACCATTTGCAGGCAGGGTGATGGTTCAATTATGTTTGAATTTTTTTTTCTGTAATTTTTTGTTGTTGTATATTTCTTGCAAAAAGTATTTGCAAGGGAAAATCAGCAAATAATACTAACTGGCAAAAAAAAAATGAAAGAAATGCATTTTGGTCTAGGAAATGTATACTATGGGACTAGGGCTACTTAAGGACACGTGTTATATGAATGAATCTTCAGCAAAAACACACACGTCATCAGTTTGTTGTTGGGTGGTTTTAAGGTCTGCTCATTTTAAATCTGCTCACGTTTTAGAAATAATTAAATTCTTTCGGAAGAAGTCAAAAGAGGATATAATAAGTCAAGTCTCGCCCAAAGGGATTAAATGGAACATCAAGAAGAATCAGAAACCAACCATCTGGTGTATTACCTAAGCCTACCTATAAATATACATACATAGATATGTAGGTAGGTACATTTATATAAAAGCATTGGTTTGTTTTTCTTTTTTTGGTAAAAGTTTAAAAAACTTTTAATAAAAGCCATCACAAAAGTTGATCGCCACAAGAAAGAATAATACAAAAACTGACGTCGTCGGTAAGGGCGATTTAGCGAAAGCAATTACTTAAAAAAAAAAACTTTGATAAAACACTTTCGCCGAGGGAGAATTTATTGCTTTCCATTTGCTTATTTACCTTTTATTTTAATGTTTTGAACATTTGTATTATACATACCTAAGAAAATTATCAATATATAGCAAGTTGGGCATGTTTAAAAAAAATTAAACTCAAGATTCTGATCTTTTTTGACAGTAGACGAAAAACTCGTGAATTTGCCTGTCTCCTGGCTATTCGCCCCAAAGAGCTGGGTAGATTTTCTTATTTAATTATTTATTTATTATTAAATGAAAGAAATCTTATCAAAATACAAATTAGAGCTACATGCGTTTTCAATGGAAAGGAAATATAAATTTTGGTGTAAGAGAAAAAATAAGAAATCAAAATCAATTCAAATATTTTAATTAGTAATGGATTAAGAAAGAAGGAAAAAACTAAATGATCAGGTCAACTACGCGTTACAAGAAACATGTTTTTTTTTAGCTTGCTCAAAACCTTGCTGTAACCCCGTTGTATAATAACGATCCCAACAAGATAAAGCTGGAAGAAAAACAGGGTCTTCAACCAAAATCATGTAAAGGTCCTTACAGACGGATCTAAGTCAGATATTGGGGTAGGGTTCAGGAATCTATTCAGAAAATCCTCCCTTAACCAAATCATACAGACTTCCAGATTATTTCTAAGTATTTCTGGCGGAGGTTCGCAATAAGTGAGGCGGCTAAGCATCTCTCCACATGTAAACTGGTCTATAGAAATATAGACATTTTCGTAGACACTCGTCGCAAAGTCAAAACTAGTAGATCGTTGCCGCAACGAACTGAGATTGCTAAGCGAATCGAACTTAGCCACTCTAATCTGGGTCCCAGGACATAGTGACATACCAGGGAATGAAATCACTGACGAACTGACCAAATCCTGATCATCACTTGAACCGAACCAAATCGTTTCCCCGGTATACTTCCTCCACTGGAGCAAGAAAATTTAAAAATCCAACAGACTTTCCTCAACACCGCAAACGACAGATGGTCAGGTATATACAGCTGTCGGGTTTCGAAGAAGGGCCGGGGTGAAAGAAGGGAAAGGATAGAAAGATGTGTGGCGCGACGTATTGAGACGGTGGTTGTTGTCTTAGATTTTATCTCCAGGTTGAACTAATGCGGAGAAAATTACCGTGTCCTATTTATTTATGTCTCTTATAATTCGCATTATTTTTATTTTATTGCGTTGTCATATTTATGAGTAGTTTACTCAATCACATGTTGTAAGTGTTATGCCTGAACAGCATGTAATGAGTAAAACAGCACTCATTTTATGACAATTTTTAGAATTGGCAGGAATCGAACCTGTGACCACGAGGTTGACAGGCGAGCACACATCAATCGCGCCGCCGCCACCCCCGTGGATGAAGAGGCGGAAGAGGGCTCATATCACTTCCTTTGTGAATGCCCCAGCCTAGCCCGAACCAGAAAAGAAGCTCTCGGAGATTACTTCTTCGATGAACTGGGCGATGTCTCTAACAAGCCACTTAAATATATCCTGAAATTTATTCAAAGGTCAGGATAGTTTAAGGAGGCACATCAAACTAATCTCCCTATTTAATCTCGTCATCAGATTTCCCCTTTTCTATCTTGGGGACCGCAATGGTCAAGTGTGCTTCAAACTTGTAACCTACATATTGTTTTTTCGGTAGTATGCCCATACGTTTTTTTTAAATTTTTTTAAGACGAAAAATAAAGGTACCTGCCATACATTCTTTTTAGCCAAAAAGAAAAAGAAAATTTTTCTCTCGAGAACGGCTCCAACGATTTTTATAAATAAAATGCACGACTGGATCACATCTAATGCAAAAGGTTTCTAATAAGAATCTTACTATATTGTCAAAGCCGTTTTAAACATAATTTTTGATATATACAATTTTTTAAATTTTTTTCTAAAACAAAATATTTTTTTTTCAAAGTGCAAATAAAATATTTTTCGAAAATTTTGGTATACAGTATTCTTTAAAATTTGAAGGACCTCCTATATAAAATTGTTTTGAAATCCGTCGAGCCCTTTATGAGACAGATTGAAATTAAAACAAAAATGTTTGTATGGCAGGTACCGTTAGTAACTATTGAAAACAAAATTTTGACCAAAATATAAAGTATACGCAAAATAGTGCACACACTTTTTTTTTATCAAAATTCGTTAAAGCCGTTTTCGAGAAATTGAGATGGTAGAAAAAATTGTACCATTAGTTTTAGACCTAAAAAAAATATTGAAAAATCTATTTGAGACAATCACCTAAAACGCTTAAAT
This sequence comes from Philhelius pedissequus, assembly GCA_910595825.1. NCBI lineage: Eukaryota > Metazoa > Arthropoda > Insecta > Diptera > Syrphidae > Philhelius > Philhelius pedissequus. The sequence continues at coordinate 209,031,225 of OU343161.1, read as the reverse complement.
ACCAAGTTTGAAGAAAATCGCTTCAGCCGTTCAGGCTGTAAAGCATTGTACAGACAGGCTGGCGGAATTGCGGGGCCCACTTCTTTGGCGTCCTCTATCATCGATATGTTAAGTTTGATTAAAATCTTGAGTTTGATTTTTTTTTTGTAAAGGCAAAACTTGCCCTATAGTACCTATGTATATCGCAAGTAAAAATCAGTTCATTAATGAAGGGAAGAGGTACTTTTTGGTAAATTTTATTTTTTGAAAAAAAAATGGTTTTGATTTTCAATTTTCTGAAAAACGGTTCGTTTGATTTTTTCTTTCAATTTTTTATGCAGAAGATCCTAGACAGTTTAAACACTAATGTGAACCAACATTTTTCAAAAAAAAAAAAAAAATATTAAAAAAACTAAACTGTTTTTCAAAACTCAATATTTCGAAAACGACTCTTCTCATTTTTTGTCGAAAAACACTTAAAAAACTATTTTACTAAGGCAAAAAAACAACGGTACTTCCTATAGAAATGTTTATAAAAAACAAAACGAAGAAAAATATTTATATCTCATAATCGGCTCCAAGAATGTTAATAAATAAATGTGTGTTCTTAAATAGTGCAGTCCAGTTTTAAGTAAAAAAAAATATTTTATTTCGCGTATTTATTAACGGTACTTCCCATAGAAAAACTTTTCATATTTTCGACTTTCGCACTATTGTATCACCCGATTAAAACGAAGTGTTAATACAACTGCATACTCGAATTTTCAAAAAAAAAAATGGTTTTTCGATTTTAAAAAAAATAAATTATCAATTTTTTTTTCTTTTTTGAAAAAAAAATAGATTTTTTAAAAACCACAGATTTTTTTTTTAAATTAAAATTTTATATGGCGTTATATATATATTTTAGTATACATTTTCATAATAATTTTAAAATGACGTTTAAAAAATGTTTTCAAAATTTTCAAATAAAAAATGTTTGTTTTAAAAACAAGTTCCAACGATTTTTAATATTTTTTTTTTTGATTTAATATTCGTCCAGGAATTCAAATGGGTCCTTGTTTTTGCTTGAAACTTTAACAACTAAGCAATCTTAAAATATTCTATTATGTGTATAATTTAATTTGAGTAGAGTGTTTTCGATGCCACTTTTGAGGAACGCGGACTCAAGGCTTACAATTTTTGTATTTATTTGTTTAATTCTTGTACTGCGTTCACTAATCAAGTAAAATTTTTCATATTTGTTTTTAACTTTAACTTAAGAAACCTTGCACTTGAAAATGGAAGGATATAAAAAAGCAAGGCAAAAATAAGTTTATCGAACCTTAGAGACTGGTTTGAAAAGTGTTACAGCTTGATCACAAAGAAGAAATAGACACTCGATTGCCAAACGAAGCGTCTACTCAGAGCCTTAAGTGTCGTAAGAAGTTTCTCAAATATATTTCAATGAAAACATTTCTAGTTCAATCCTTATACAGAGTTTTTTTTTCAGGAGAGCCCATTTTCTGCTTACTGTCAAGAAATCGGCTTCGTGAAGCAAGGCTGGCATTACTGCAGCGTGCACATTGTATTTTGCTGAAGTATTGGGAATCCATTTGTTTCACCAAACCGAAGTAGCAGCGGTTTGCTAGAGTAATTCTTCGGCTTTCCACACAATTTTCACAATTCGTGAAATATTAACTCCAAGGTAGGTAAGCTACATCGAAATTGGTGCATCAATAGGGAGCAGATTCTTCTATGCTTGTTGAACTTTGAACTTCAAGGCGAACAAATTTCGACTGTTGAAACAAACTTTGGGAGCGGGCGATGAAGGCTCTATTTTCCTCTACATCTACAACTACCCGTTCGCAATAGTTTGAGGTACCAAATAGAAAGAGGAAGTTTTAGGGATTGATGTTACTCAATTGATGCACATTGGAATAACTAACCATTTCTTCTAAACTGTGCCTCATCCGTCCCTTGCGAAATAGTTCCCTATAGTTGATAATCAATAGCTTGTCTTTTGAGAATCGCTCATGTACTTCCGTAAAGTGAAATGGGTGTAAATTTTCAATTTGAAACAATCCGTAATCTACTATGGGGCAATTGAAGCATAGCAGCTATCTTCCTTGTACTAAGGGAAGGATTCCGTGTCGGACGAAATCCAAAATTCATTGATAAGTTTGATGAACGAATACGTCGTCGTCCAAGGATTTTTGCAAAATAAGTAAAAACTAATAAAAGAAAAACGAAATAATAAATCAAAGTTCCAAAAGTTCAAGAGATGTTAATTTTTGAAAAACTGTTCAATTAAACAACTTTATGTAAAATAAGGTAAAATAAAATGCACGACTGGATCGCACGAACTTGCTCTTGTAGCCAACAACTTTAATGTAGGTAACCATTGAGGTTTAGTTAGTAAGGTGTAGTTATCCTATGCAGGCTTAAAGCCTATGTAGCTACAATTACCCTGATTCTTAGCACATATAATGAATTGTCGAATGGATGATTCAAGTAATAGGAACCTACCTACAAATGTATATTTAAATCTAAGTTATGGATTTTAATTATGTAAGTTAGGAGAGTAAAATGTATCTACAATACATATTGATGGAACCTAAGTATGTAAACATGTACAACTTTCTAATTTAGTAGCAATATTCATACATAAGATTCATGTGATTTTTAAGGACACATATGTATATATAAATGTATGAGGGCCAACATTGTATGTAGTATTCAGTGACGTACGCAAAAATTCGTAAAAAGGAAATACCTATAATAAGGTACCTAGAAATAAATAGATAATACACATAATTAAATGTTTTTATATTGCTTAGTCGTTATAGTTTGAGGGAAAACAAAGACGCAATTTGAATTCATTGATAAATACGAATATATCAAAAAAAAAATCAAAAATCGTTGGAGCGGTTTTTTAATAAATTAATTTTGTATGTATAAAATTTTGAAAACATTTTTAGAAAAAAAAATTTGAAACGCCATTTTGAAAATATTATAAATATACATATAAAATTCAAATTGCAAAAAAAATCTTTGTTGGTTTTTGAGAAATCGATTTTTGAAAAAAAAATTATTATTTATATTTTAAAAATCGAAAAACTTTTTTTTTTTTGATTTTTCGTATGCAGTTTTTTAATCGGTTAATCCAATATTGGGAAAGTCGAAAATATGTAAAGTAGTTCTATGGGAAGTGCCGTTAATAGGTACGCAAAAAAAATATTTTTATACTTGAAAGTGAACTGTACTCATTTAAGAACACACAATTTTTTTTTATAAAAATTCTTGGAGCCGTTTTCGAGAAATACATTTTTTTCTTAGCGGTGTTTTAACATTTGTATGGGAGGTACCTCTGTTTCTTATTTTAGAAAAATAGTTTTTTTTAACCATTCAATATAAAGTCAAAAAACCACCAAATACAAAGTTTCGAAAAAATCTATTCAGTCGTTTTCGAAATTTCAAAAAAAAAAAATTTGGCTTAGACTTTTTTGAAGCTTCTGCGTAAAAAAATTCAAAAAAATCAAAACAACCGTTTCCGAGAAAATCGAAAACCAAAAAATAACAATTTTGTTTCCCTTTGAACTGATTTTTTTTTATTAAAAATCGTAGGAGTCGTTTTTGAGAAAAATAAGATTTTTATTTTTGGACAAAAAAAAATGTATGGGAGCTACTGTTATTTGTCGCCTTAAAAAAATGAAAAAACCGTGTGTGCATATTACCGAAAAAAATATGTACCAACTTTGAAGCAAATCTATCCAACTGTTTAGGCTGTAGACTCGAGGACAGACAGAATGACAGACAGGCGGAAATTTGGTGTTCACTATGATCGTAATGTCATGTTTGATTGGTAGAAAAAAAAATTTGTTTTACGAATACATAACTTGCCTTATAGTACCTATAATCGCAAGTAAAAAATAGATGTCTGACCTTAGAAAAAGGTATAGCATGTCAGTTATAGGTATTCTGGTTAAAATCAAATTTTTACAAAATTGCTCCTACCGGCTAAACTGGCGAATAAACCCCGACATACGATTTTGTTCATGCCTCGACGCTATCTACACACTTTAGCTTTTTGTTACACCTTATTGCGAACCATCATGTATATGTACACTGTCTCGTGGAACACATGAAACCACAGTAAATTACAAATATATGTATATATTTAATAGAAAATTAAAATATATCCAAATTAATTGGAAACTTCATTAAAGCTTGCCATCAATTGATGAATTAATATTAATAATCGTTAGCAGAATGCACGCTAAATAACAATTGCAGGTTATTACGAGTAAACTGCATTAATCCTATTTAATAGGGATCAGTTCAATGCGAGAATAAAACGAAAATTTTTACATCATCACACCTTCCAATAATGCACTTAATGTATATTCATCTTAAATGGAATGGATTTCAAATTGTGAATTAATTAAGCTCACATTGTGTAGCACGGGTGAACTTTACAGTGGTGTGCAATTTTTTTTAAATATTTCGTTTTGTTTTGTATGGTTTTTTTTTCCTCGAGAAGGTTTATTAAAAATCTGGAACAACATGGATCACACCCACAAATTCTACTTCAATTTTTCGTCATTTCCCTATTTAAAGCTTTATAGCTTCTTCTTGGTACTTTAACATCTTAACATTTTGGAATAAGTTTCAACAATTACATCTGATCTAATAAATGCAATCTTTCTTGAAAAAAAGTACATATGAGCTAATGCTCCAAATTAGAAGTATCATTCTTTTTTTTCAACAGCATTGCCTGAAAAAAAAACTTCATATTGCACTCATTTGCTTCTCATGACAAGCTTTGTTTTTCATTGGACATTTTGCAGCAATAACCTCAAACTCATTACAGTTGTAACATTTGGTACCCATGAATTGTTTTTTATTTGAGTTCTTCCAATTCTTACCAACAAATGCTGTATTTTTGCTAAATTCCGTGATTATGAATTCCAGATCTACGAATTTTAATTATCATTGCCTTGTATTCTTTTGTTTGTCCAGCTTAAATCAAAGTTTTCCATGAGTCATCTACATTAAGCTGGTATCATGCTTTTAAAAGATCGTTCACATGGTCATCCAGGGTGCGAAATTCTTTCAATTTTGTAGAAAAAAACTTTTGAATGATGAGTCCACAATCTTGATTTTTTTTATTATTACATTATTCACTTCCCTCCTCTTCTTTAGCGTAGAAAGGCTGAGCAGTTTCAAACGATTTTCATATGGTGGTAGATGTTGATAAGGATCCCAAGGAAGGTCACGGAAAACGAATAACAGAAGTTATTTTTGAACACTTTTGATTTTAGTAATTGAAATTTCGTAAGCAGGACACCAAACACAGCTGCAATACTGCAAGACGGGACGGACAAGTGAACAGTACAGAATCTTTGAAATATGACGATCATTAAATTCTTTTCAAAATCTCTTGATTAATCCAAGCCGGCTCCTTGCTTTATTTGTAATTATGTCAATATTAAATGTAAGTTTCGTGTCAAATAAAACACCCAAGTCATTAAAGGTCTCAATTCGGACTGAAAAGTCTTCTATAAAACAGGAAGACAATATAGGTTATCTCGATCTTGAATATGACATTACTTTGCATTTACTTCTATTTAATTCCATTCCATTTGAAGTGCACCATTCGAAGGCACTATCAATATCATTTGTAAGAACAAGTATCCGCTTATATTTGAATAAAGAATTTTCGTAGTAATTTCATTAATGAATAGTATAAATAGCAAAGGCCCAATATTACTACCTTGAGGAACCCCGGATGTTACATTTATTAAATTGGATATACAGTTTTTGTGTTTGACATATTGGGTACGATTTCTTAAATACGACTGGATCTAAGTGAGTATCGACTCTGGAAACCCATATCTCTCTTATTTCACTAAAAGAATAGAGTGGCTCACCCGGACAAAGGCTTTACTTAATTCAGCGTAAAATACATCAATTTGAAGTCCATTTTGCATATTAATATTTACTTGATTAGTGAATTCGAGAAGATTGGTTGTCGTAGACTTTTTGAGGCAAAATCCATGTTGCTCAGGTATAATTAGTGATTGACAATAAAACTGAATGTGTTTAAGAGCTATCATAATCAGACTTCCATTACCCTTTCATTTGAAAATAGGATTGGACTGAAAATGACAATTTTTGGAAGTTTTTGCTTCCCTGAAGCTTTTCTACAACGTTTCAGAAACCTTTTTAGAATAAATTTCTACAGCCATTATCCTAGTCCTTATTGTTTAAAATCATTATAAAATTTATATAATCTTTTTTTGTGTTTCAATTCATCTCAAAATTTTTGAAAACACACTTGTTGCTTCATTAAATTAAATGCTTAGTAATTAATTAACTTCTTTATCTGTATTGTGTTATGAAATGTTGTTCAGGCCGACGGTAAAATTGCGATGTCTAGTTCATGTTTATCAAGTTGCTTGCTAGATTAAATTTTTAAACAATCCTAACGTCTTTAGAAAATACAATTTGTTTATTTTCTTTACAAGCCGATTACAATTATAGAAAATTGATTTCATTAAAAGAAATAATGACAGATGAGACTAATTATAATTAATTTGTGCCACACGGACTTTTTTGATATTTTTTGCTTTAGTTGTTGATCATAAGAAAAAATAAATATTAAAAAAAAAATTGTTGGCCAAAGATTTTATTTTATTGAGTAATTTAAAATATTGCGAAATAACACAGATCTCATTAATCAAAACTGTATTTTTTTTATAAATGACTTAATAAATTTAAGATTTTCTTACATGTTTCGCTTCTGGTTGGTCCCTTTTAATTGTCCAGCAGTAATCCGCTAACATATTTGGGTTCCATTTGCCCAGGTACCGCTTTTCCATATTCAAAATGTCCTGACGGAACCTCTCACCGTGCTCGTCGCTGACAGCCCCTAAATTGTCAAGAAAAAAAATCCAGGTGCGAGTCTAAAAAGTGGATCTTTAGTGACATGTTGCAACCCAAAGCTTTATATGTCATTAACAGCTCGCTAACCAACTCCCTGTAGCTGTCACTCTTGTGGTTACCCAAAAAATTTGCAACAAGATTTTTCTAAATCGCTTTGTTTTTCTTCAAATCTTGTATCTTTTATTAACTCCCTTATTTGAGGGTCATTTTCAACAGACGTAGTTGCAACTGGTAATAGTTCTGGCAATTTTTTACAATCAAAGACTGGTCTTATAGCCGAAGATAAGTTAGGGTAAATAACTGTATTTTTTTCTTGTAATTTATACCGTTTATGTCAGTGAGACAAAAACAGCAATCCGAAACGTGATCTCGCTGTTCAGTCCATATCATGGGTACTGCAAACGGCATAGGTCGTGCGCCTTTCTTCCAGTCGGTTAAATTTTTCACACACATTATGCAACAGACATGAGGAGCCCAGGATTTGTCTTGATGGGCGACAGAAAAACCAAAACATTGGTGATAACACTCCAACACAAGATTCGTAAAGTTTCGTCTTTGTTTTTTGAATGTCAGTTCTCCGCAAACATAACAAAAACAGTTAGGATCATTGTTACACTTCCTCGACATGTTCACAGGGTTAATAACAAAAAAATGCTAAAACAAAAATCTGTTAAAATGCAACCACAAATATTTTTAAAACGGTTTACTTGGGAGCGCTTCTGTTAATTTGCTGCATAGTACAAGTTTTGGGTTATACCGTATCACAACAAAACTGAGGCTAATTGACACGTGAGAATTGGTATTTTAATAATGAGACTAGATTGACAAAACAAAATTAGCTATCAAAGTTCGTGTGGCAAAACCAGTATTGACCAGTGTTATTAGTTTGTCAGTTTTGATGTAGCTTCGGTAAGTTAATAATTAAGATCTTAGCGACCAGAGGCCGAAATGTTAATATAGTGTGTTAGTAAATCAGCTGTTTATTAAAAACTATTTCGATCATTTGAATAATGAAATTGATTTTTATAAAACGTAGTTAAGCAAAGTAATTATTTTTTTTTTCATTCCAAAAATTGAAAGGTAGTAACACATATTTTCAATAATCTAATTATGCTTATATATTACGTTGACCATTTTGTTTTACCGCAGCATCTTCTTCTGTCCTTCTCAACTCTATACTTTTTCACTACAGAATGTGTGGAAATCTTCGGTCTCATATTTTATGATGCCAAGATAACTGACTTGGGTTACCTGGTGAATAATCAACGGATCCCTTCCCTCTGAATTGTTCACTGACAACTACGGTTGTGCTAACGTCGAACTTACATCTCTTACTGAATCTCTCTAACATCCAAATTAATAAACATGGACTAGGGAAGGCTTAGGACTTATTCCGTGGACTAAGTGCGAAATGCTATTAATAAAATAGAATTTCTGCTATTTGACGTTTACCAACTTAGTTCTTCCCTAGACCATGCAAGACGGTGGTCTAGTGCAATGACTAAGAATTGACATGAAATAACAAAACTTACAGGGACATAGAATAAAAAAGAGATAGAGTTGATACTTATTGTAATAGATTCTGTTCGCTTTTTTATAAATAGGAAATTTTAGTTTAGGTCTAACTCTTATTAGACTAAAGGTTATAGGTGTTTTCATTTGTGCTTCGAAGATGTTGGATGTGTCGTGCGTCAATTAGAACATATTCACTCTGGAGGGCTTCATGTTGTTTTACCCAATATATTTAACTCATCTTTTATGGTCCATAATAAATATGGAAAAGGCTTCTATCAATCAATAGTCGACTGTGTCGGAACTCTTTCCGATTTCATATGGATTGCCAATATAAGAAAATCTAATAACCGAGACCATTAAAGTGTTTCACTCACAACCTGATCCAAAATAAATATCAAATTTAAACTGAACCAATGTAATAAATTTCATTGTAATATTTATGAGCACCTCACTGTAATTTATATCACATTTCCATGCAATAAGTAATTCATTGTTAAGCTGACAAGGATGAGCTGCTGTTGGTTGCAATGGTATTGCTGTCAAGGATTTCAGGATGCTATAAGTTTTTTTTTTTTTCTTGTGTAGATACCCTTTCTTGGTTGGTGTTCGACTATATTTTACAACCAGCAAACTCATATTGCCTGTAAATTTGAAGCGCAGGTGAGAAATGTAGCAGCAGCATATATTAGCCTCATCCATGCGCAACGCATCTGAAATGTTCGTTCCTGATTTATGCTTACCTTTATTGCCTTTTAACCGACTATCCGTTGTATAAAGATCCTGTTTCTTTAAATATCGGTAAATGACAGGTAGGTACGTATCTACAAAAAAAAAAGGGTGGAGGGGGGGGGGGTGTGAAGGATATAATTCATACAAATCGAAAAAGAGAGTTTTCGAATTTTGCTGCCTCATCGTCCTAACATTAGGGTGTGTCATATGAATTTTTTTTTACTTTGACTACTTTTCTTACTGAAGGCAGAGCAATTTTTTTATAAATGGCGACGGTAAAACTTTAAGTCATAACTACATACAATTTGTATGAGGGACCTTAAAATGCTAATACTAATTCTCCGAGAATAACGAGATATTCTTAAGACCCCTCACAATATGAACAGTCAATTTTTAATGGTCTCAAGGAAAAGAAATAAATTTTATCTGAACCACCCTAGGGAACATGGGTAAGAGAATTATGTTCATATGTATATGTAGTGCAAAGGACACATTTTGGATTTTCTACGTTGTAAAAGGATATCGAATTCATGTCGAGATAATAAATTGCATTTACCTACACGAATGCGCTGAGCTATCATCTTCTTGGTATCTTCCTACGTTATGGATTATAGATAGGAATTCCCTGCGCGTTATGACCTCTTTGGTGTTTCTAAATTTATTTCCAACCAATTCTGTTTATACTTGTCCACATGTATGTGCAGTATCTCCGAAGTCGGAACAACAACGAGAAGATGAAATTTAATCAGCAGACATGGTTTTTTTTTCGCCTTCACTTTGGTATATCTTAGTCCGTATAGCTATAATAGTAATTACCAACATGGGGGCAGTTACACTGATATCTGCTAAATATACACAAGCCCGGTTCAATTACATGTCCTTTGCGGCAGAGTGCCAATGTATTAGGGAATTAATTAAAAATATCATATTTTTTTCCAGTCCAGCGATGGTGGAAGGTAGTTGGTGCATTTGGGCGCATGGAGTAAGAAATGTATTCAGTTCAGACTGAGGGTAAAGGACAGTGCTAGTTTGTTAAAGGTTCACAAGTGATTTGTGTATTTTGTTTTTAAGTTTATATAATTTATTGCGAATCCCAGGGAACCTTGTATCGAAATATAATTTAAGTATTGTGACCAAAAACTCGAATACCTATCCTGCGTAAGTCCTTAAAGCAATTTTTCTCATTTCGCTTTCTTAGCATTCTAATTTAAACTTTAAGCAGAAATTCAAAGTGGGTTCGGAATAAATCCGACTATAAATATGTCACATGAAATATCAATTTTGAAAGAAAGTTAATTAAAGTAAATCGTTTAAAACTAGGCGTGGCGTTGGGCGGATTAACCAAAAATCCTTTGAGGTAATTCCTTACAATTTAGAGACTATAAATGTCAAACTTTCTTGTGAAATTTAATAAGGAAAAACATAATTTTTAAGAAAAGTGGGAGTGGCATTAGGCGGACATTAAAAACAATCAAACAATATAGACTTAAGTTCTAGGGTTTTATTATTTTTTATTTTAATTTAAGAGAACAAAAATAAATAAATTATAAATAAGTTTAAAAGATTATTCGCCAACGAAATAACAAAGAAGAACAAAGACGAATTCGAAGTGAGTTTTTTTTTTATTCTCGATGATCTCAGCTTTTTCTGAGGTCTCCAGTGCTTTTGTCCAATCATTTTAGCTATATTCGCTTAAGAGAGATAGAGAGAGATATCTTATTACTCGCACTTTCTCCCTGGTTTACACAAGTCATCATGGAATTCGGAGCTGGCGTTCGATGTATTTCCTGGACCGGAGAATCCAATGAAAGATTTTTTTTAATTTTGGGCGCATTTTTGCTCAAGGAGTTACGAATACTCTTAAAATGTTAAGACACAGCGCGAGTGATTAGGAAACTGGTATGGGATTAGATAGGAGACATCAATGTTTTAAAATGCTTGAATATCGCAATGGGAGGGAAAAATTCGGTCGGGTAAGGCATTCTAAATACCTACGGTTAGTGCGGCTGAAGAAGGAATCTATATATTACTTGACAATACACCCGAAGTTGGACTCAAGGGTAAACTGAGGGTAAACTGATAGGTGAGGATTCCTAGAGGCACTAGTATTGCGGTTGAATATTTTAACGCGAGGAATGCAACTGGCTGTTTCACTAGAACACTGTCTATAAAAATACCGATAGAACAATGGCAATTGCGACGGTGACAATGAGACATAAATCCAAATTTTTCGAATTATAGGCTAAATAAATTTCAGAAAGCAAAAAAGACTCATTGACTCATTTATAAAAATAAATTTATAAATATGAAAATCTGGCAGAAGGTTAACTTATATTTTTGACAAGCATTGAAGCTTTTGAACAGATTTATTGCGTTTATAAGCGATTATTGTTCCATCTTAAATTACCTACGTAGTATCGGGTATCGGTCATTTTTAAAATGAAAGCCCGAAAGTCACATGACAGTGACCAACAAATTAACAAAAATTCTTCCATTTTGACATTTTGTTTACATGTATGTATTCGTTTTTATTCACCACGAATGATAATCACTGATTTTCGCAACTGCGCACGAAAAATGTATTCGACAAACATATTTCAATACGCGACGGCTAATCTTAATTTTATTTGGGGATGGCCGTGGCGCGATAGTTGTGTGTTCGCCTGTCAACCTCATGATCACAGGTTCGATCCCTGCAGCAGTCTATGTCCTGTTATTTTTTCATAAAAAGAAAACAAAAAAAAAAAACAATTCTAAAAATAAATGTCATATAAGTTGCAGGCGTACATGCTATTTAGGCATAGAACTAACAACATGTGATGGAGTAAAACTAGTATACCGATATATATAACAACAAATAAAACAAACAAAAAATAATGCGAATTTTAAGGGACATAGCTAAATAAGATACGGAAATTTCTCCGCTTTAGTTCAGCCGCCATCCCTGGAGATAAAATCTGAGACAACAGCCACGTCCAGTCTCAGAATATCGCGCCACACATCTTTTCTATCCTTCTTTCTCTTCCTAACCTAACGCCCCCGGTGTGCTCAAACATTTAAAGGGTAGTATAATCCCTTGAGCGCGTGTAGATTAAAAAAAAAAAAGAATCTCAAATTTTGGCAATTATGGCTTATAAATTCTTTTAAACCAGCTCCGGTCGTTGGTCGCTCTCGTGTTATTATCCCGAATATTTATTCGGAGACCGACTGTTGCCCGGTTTTTTTTTGACATTGCATATGTATAGGGAGGACACTCGCCTGTTTTAAATTAAGTAGAGGAACCGTCATCCACTTAAACTGGCAAAATTGGCCCCATGGCGGATGGACGTCGTTTTCAAAGAAGTAAGGTCCAATCAAACCTCCGGACCAAAGAGCGCCCCAAACAGTGACTTCTTGTGGATGTAATTGCCTCACTTCAATTACGATTCTCAGAACCCCAAATATGATAATTTTGTTTTTTAGCATTCCCACTGAGTGAGAAATGTGCTTCGTCGCTGAAGAAAATTTTGTTCGAAAAATCGCCGTCCACCGCCTGTTGTTCAAGCAAGCATTCGACGTATATACGACGTTGTGAATGGTCAGCTGGCTTCAGTTGTTGTGTGAGCTAGACTTTTTATGGATGTAGGTGTAGATCCAAATCCTAAATACGCCATAATGTGCCGTAAGACAGTCCTAATTCCTGAGAACGAAGAGGAATCGACACATTCGGGTCTTCGGCAACACTCACTTACAGCAGCGATATTTTCAGTGGTACGAGGGAAACGATGATGCACAGCTCTTACACTATTTGTAACCAATCCAGTTTCTTCAAATTTCTTCACAATTTTGCCAATTGCTTGCGTAGTGGGACGATTATGTAAACCATAATCTCCTCTTAAAACACAATATATGGCTGTTGCAGAATCACGATTTATGTAGTAGGTTTTAACAATTTGAATGCGTTGTGCGATAGTTAAGCGATCCATTTTCATAAATATCAGACTTTCAACTGGAAAAAAAAATTGGTTTTACAACTTAGTTTGACAGATGTCGAATTCCAGCACTATACTTTTGAAACCGCAAAATGGATAACCCTTTATTTACTAATACTTTTACTTTTCATTAGTTAATTGAACGGCGCCATTCGTATATGGTACAAAATACCCTGAAATTAAATTTAGATAATTTAGATATAAATAATAACAAAAGTAATATTGTATACGTAATAAGCAAACAAACTTTTTTAATTATTTTAAAATTAATTTATAACAAGTTAAAAAAATTAATAGTGATGTTGTTTCACTGTGACTGCCGTTGAGATATCTTTGCTACCATGGCATACTAAGTTTGCAAATAAAATATCTACTAACATGGGATCTTTTGTAAAAAAAGCATCAGTAACGGGATTTGTCTTTGTCCTTGTCTCGTAAGGCATTTTATAAAACTATGTATCAACAAATTACCAGATATTATTGGTGGCTCGGCGGCGGCGCGCGGCGTGTCGCGGTGTTTGACAAAAACAAAAATCACAAAAAAATATAAGGTACTCACCTCGGAATTTTCGCAAAAAGTGGATACTATATTTGGCCAATGATCTTAATTAACTTGTAGTGATTTCACAAAATTTTAGTTGTTCACTGATATTTTTATCTATTTTAAGAATTTAAAGAAATAGATAGTGGAGTTTTATTATCCCTCTGGACTTGGGTTTGGATCTTTGTTCATACTATTATAATTATTCTTACTTTTAGTTTCAATGGAAAACTTTTAATTAAATTTTGCGCGCTTCGAAAAACATTACCAAACACGTTGAAAAATTAAAACCACTAAAATAAATAACGGGTTCCGACTAGGCTGCAGTTTTTTTTTTAATTTTAACTAATAATTAGTGTATTTTACGAATAATGCGTATTTTTACTAATAATTAGTGCATTCTACTAATGATTCGTACGGTTCGAACGAACCACGAACAAAGTTATTTTTACGAATGATTTGTAAATAATACTAAAACCGTGTATGAGCATACGAATGTATTCGTAAGTAAAATAACAAAAAAATAGCTCTACTAATAATTCGTACGGCCTTCTCAAAAATGAAATTTGTCTATTAATATTAGTTTTTATTCGTAAATAGAACAAATTCATTAGTAAATAGTACGAATTTTTTGTAAAAAAATAAGAATTATTCGTGAGAGGAATTTACTAATGTTATTAGTAATATGTACACCATAATTCGTACAATGCACTAACCAAAATCATCTAATTTTGGTTTACGAATAGCATTAGTACATACCACGAATGTATTCGTGCATATTACTACTTCTATAAGTACAATTTCACGAATGGATTCTTAAAATTTTCATTGTACTAATACTTCGTACAATGCATGCATATTTTTTCTACGAATATCATTCTTAGCTATTTTACTAATAATTTTTTTGGGTGAAGCCAATTACCTTAAACGCTTTCTCTATCATCGTAACGTCAAGTTTGATTAAAATCTCGAGTTCGATTTTTTTCCAAATGCAAAGCTTGCCCTATAGTATCCACATTATGTATATGTATATCATGTTTGAGGCATTAATTGACACAATCGTGATGTGTCAAATTTAAACTGACATCTGCAAAAATACTCCATCCTGAAAAAAAATATAAAAAATTGTTTCATCTTCTATTAAAAGTAAAAAATAAAATAATAATAAAAATTGTTATTGAGATGAACAAAATATAGCCAACCTACTTTCGCAAAAAGTTGAATATATATTTATTATTTATTTTGCACATCTCTTCACTCATCCATATATTTTGTTACTTTCAATTCTCCATCTGCATCCTTTTAAGTTAATTTTATTCAAAAAAAAAAACTTAAAAAACTCCATTTAATAACTGATTTTTTTTTTATTTTTCAAACGCTGAGTATTGGCCTTGTCAAACATAGTGGGGGATTATGTTGAAAAAAGTTGGAATAAATTCAAATAACATTTAAAAAAAAAAAAACTATATGAAATCCAGTTGCTTCTTTTCAATAAATATAATCATAAACAAATTTGTATACGTAACATTGAAAAAAAATGTTTAACAATAAATTATTTATAAGAAAAAATATAATTCGTTTATTTTATTAAGGTATTTTGCTTTACAAAGTTCGGTATATCTATATATTTAAACCTTTTAAAGTGGCAAATTAGATCATCTGCAAAAAAGGTTAGGTTAGGTTGAAGTGGCTGTCAAGAAAACGGCTAACACACTTCTTAGACCGCAGATAGATCCATTGTGATACCACTTGAAGTGATATTATCTTTTTTATTTAACCATTTGGAGCCGCTAATAAAGCGATGTAGCTAGTGAATCTCTATGTATCTTATATTACTGGAGTCGTCGTAGAAGTATTCTCCCCCGTGCCATCTACGTCCTTGGAATTGAGCAATGCATGAGCAAAGAAGATTGCGGATATTTTCATCCTCCCCTTCTTTCATGCAGCTTCTGCAAAAGTCAATGGCTTGTCTGCCAAATAACCAATGTCCAGGTATGACTCTATTACTGAGGCAAGATGTTTTCTGCTCAAAAGAGAACAGGCCTTTTGAGCGTCTTCGATACAATAATGATTTGTCTAGTAGTAGTGATGTTTGACAATCTCATATTTGTTGTTTATGGTTTATTTTATATGATGTTTTGTTGTAACATAAGTCTGCATGCGATAGGTATTTCGACTTCTTTCATTTTAGGTAGAATTGGTAATAGGGTTCTACTTCTGGCAAGTTTTTCGGCTTTGCAGTTTCCGAAGATATCCCTATGAACCGGCACCCAAATCAAGGGAATGTTAAACTGTTTTGCCTGAGAGATGATTGACAGTATCGGGCAGTTATAGAGTTTGTGAAAAAAGCGCCAAGTAATTTTTAAGGCCTCTTGACTGTCTGATAACATACGGATATCCGAGGTGGACATCACGTTTTCCCTTAACCAGGATAGAACCCATTTAATCGCCAGAAATTAACCCTTTGAACAAACTACAATGGTCAAGGAGACACACCGACACCCACTCCCTATTCGTTTTTTCAACCTTCCGTAAAGAAGTGAGCTGAGTAATCTTTTAAGAATCTCTAATCTCATCAAGCAGATCTTGGTGGTATGCTAACTAGGAAGTTCTTGTCAAAGTTTAACTTCTGTGTGGTGTAGTCCGATCGTCCTAATTTTCATCGGAATGTATTGACGATTACCTGCACTCCACTTGCGACTTGTTTGCTGAAAATATTGGTGTAAAGGTGTAGGGTTAAGAAGTATATTTAGGGCTGCCGAGTGTGTAGAGCAGAGAAATCCACTGATGGACAAACTGGCTGACCTTTGGACGTTATGTCACAATGTGTGACTTTGTACAACGCAGTCCAACATACTGCTACCCCATAAGTTAGTATCGGTCTGACGACCGCTGTGTATAGTGGGAAATTTGTGGGGATAAGCCCTATTTGTTCCCAATGCCTTTTTTGCAAGAGGAGAGTGAAACTGTTGCTTTTCTTACTCTTTCTTGTATATTGGATATCAGTTTACTTTTTGTCTCCTATGGTGCCTAAATACTTCATCTGAGGAAGTCAGTGGCGTACTATTTATTGTTGGGGGTGTAGATTAGTGATTTTTTTATTTCCTGGTGAAAAGGACAAGTTATGTCTTGGCCGGGTTTATATCCAGACCACATTTGGTTGCCCATATTTTTAGTAATTGAGAGCATTTTGCATTAAGTCTGTTAGAGTTGAAGCGTGCTTTCCTGATACAACAACGAAAACATCATCGGCATAAGCTTATACTTTGTCTCCCTCTTCTTCCGGGTCTACCAGAGCGTTTCGTTTGCCACTGTCTTCCATAGAATTGAAGTCCCTCTGCTGACATTTCTTCTTTCTGAACAGAAAAAGTGATTTTGAAGAAAGATGACTGAAATTGTTTGTCTCCTTGGATATAACATCTCTTACATGTTTAATTTTTTTGTAGTTTGCCTATCAACTATTTTATAGTTACATACCAGTCATACTAGTGCGGCTGTAGGAAATAAAAGTTTAACTTTAAGTCGAACTAACGATCATCTTCCATATTAAGATTGGCTGTTATCTATAGCCACGAGTTAATAGATAAATATGCAGTGTTGGGTTCCTTGTCAAAGTGGCGCGTTTGTGCATGATAACGATTGAGTACACATGCGGACCAAAAAGATTTTAGCCGGTGCGACTTCATGTACATCGTGTTTGAAAGTTAAAAGTGCAAAACAATGCCGCCAATTCAAAGCTCAAATTGATGAATGAAAAACCAAACATGCTGTCATCAAGAAAGTACAACCAACCACGACATCTGGAACAGAATGCACCTATAAATAGATACATGTAACTATATGGTTGTTAAGGACTCTTCTGTCTTTTAATGTTTTCACGCAAATATACCAACTACTTTTTAATAAAAATGCTGAATTTTTGGTCAACGCCATCTATCGCCAAACTTATGAGTTATAAACACTTTGAACAATTTTGACAGAAGCATTCTTCCGTTCAATTTTTTGTGCCATCTGCATAAACAGTGAGTTCAGTAGAAGCGCTTTAAGTCCATTCCTGAAGGACGATACGACCCGCTCAGTTCGGGTAGATGACAACTCATATGACTAAAGTAGAAAGAAAACCCACTCAATTCGACTCGATTTTCAACTATTGTGTTACACTGTATTGTCGCTGTGACCATCCATTGTAATTGCTGTATTCTCACAGATGGCGCGGTGGGGGTTTACCAAAAAGTCGCAGCAGATATTATTTCAAATTGCAGTGCATACTATGAGATGAATATCATATGAGCATCTGTACTATTAAAAACAAAGCTGAGTAAACAATACAAAATATTTTATAATTTTTTCTTTTTTGTTTATTAAAGTCGAGGATTGGTTTTTGCTGAAGTACATTTATGTACCTACATACATTTTATGAGAGTACATTATTATGCTTGAAACGAAATGTTGATGTTAAACTTCAATTTGCTTTACTTTTTAAAAATAAAGTGCAATAAAGCGAAATGAACAACAAATATTATTCATACATGTGTACATATGCGTAGTTGATTTGCATTCCAGTTTTTATGTTTACACATACCTTCATTATTGTATGAATATACTCGAACAACGATGAATATCAGAACATATCATTAAAATGGGTAATGATTAATTAATCTTACTCGATAGAGTGATTTTCGATATCGCATATTAAAAAATTTATCTACAAATTTTTTAAGCAACCACATATCATCATCGTATAATAAAACGGCGAACATGTTTTTTGTGGTACACTTTTCGCGGCACACAAAAACCGAAGGGCTATAAATTACATATTAAACGAAAAAATTTTTTGCATATATGTGCAGAATGCCAAAATTATTTAAATATACTACACAGAAATTGTTTAAAACAATAAATAAAAATGCAAGAAAATACACACATTCACTAGCGACATCTGTTGCTATAAAAGAAAATGGTTGGTGCATTGGATAATTTAATGAAATATATAAAAGGAATTAGAAATTGCATACTCTTGAGTGTTCGTTGCATACTTATTTATTGAATTGTGTTAGTACTGGGCAATACTAGGATGGTGAGTAGCTGAGTACAGGAAAGTGGTAGAAAAGTGTAAATAAATATTTAGTTACTAATGAAAACTTATGTACAACTTGAACAAAGACCGTCACAATAAATTTAGAAAATAATTAAGTTTCATTTTCGAAGTTAATATAATTGAGTTTATACAAATTAAAACAATAATTTTTTATTTCATATGTGGTGGCATTTCATAAGAGGTTAAGTGTGGTGAAAATACGAGCTGTGTGAAGCGTGCCCATCTCTAAATCTATTGTTTTGGGTTATTTTGATATTTCTTGAATTTTTTTAAGGCGTCAGTATTGTATTTTTTGTTTATCATGGAAATGATGAAAGGTGCAAGAGTAAGAACCAGGAACATTTGTTGTTGTACAAAAATTGTTAATGTGTCAAAAATGTGTATAGGTTTGAAAGTTTGTGTACCATTAACTGTTTTCCTTTGGACTCCAGGATGAAGTGTTTAGTAGGTACTTCTCATTGCTTTCAACAATTTAAAAAAAATCATGAATTCTCTGTCTTTAATTGAATGAAAAAGAATTAAATAAATAAATTGGCACTCGAACTTCGAGAGCTGGGTCGGCTAGTGTACATAATTTGGCGATTAAAAAAAAGCTAAAAATATGTTGTACAATTTTTAGCTTAATGTCATTTTCGTTTGGTTGTTACGAGTTACTCTTTTTCCACGCTTGTTGTTCTAAAAACGTAAGTAGTTTGGCTGTTCCGAGTAATGTGTTGCTGTTTTTCGTCGGATTATTTGTCAAAACTAATATAGGGTCCGCCAAATAACTTTTTTTTTTTTGAAAATGGGCGCAAAACATCGAGTGTAGCTTCGGCTGTGTGGCACGTAGCGCCGTGCTGTTGAAACCAAATATTGCCAATATCCTCCTCTTCAAATTTTGTGAACAAAAATTCGTTTAACATGGCCCGATAACGATCGCCATTGACTGTAACGGCCACTCCTTGCTCATTTTCGAATTATGCCTCTGGACCAAAATCAGCACCAAACAGTGACTCGTTTTGGGTGTATCGTCTTTTCAATGTATGCGTGCGGGTTTTCTGTGCCCCAAATGCGAAAATAGTTCAAGCGTACACACAACCATATTCGTTCAGCGGAAGGATAAAACTAATTATCTGTCAAATCAGACATGACCTAAGTGTTACCATTCACGAAATAAGCACTAGTTGAAAAAAAAACGTTAGATGGCGGACCCGTTACATGTAGGTAAAAGCCATTTTCGACTTTTTAGATTAAATAAGAATTCGGTCGGAATTAAAAAAGATTGGAAGACTCAGAAAATGCAATCGAAACCGGCATAAGATTTTGGCCTTAAAGTTTTCTTACAGGATACAGTACAGGTAGCATTTTTCCAGGCTTAGCAATCCTTGCTTAATTATTATTGATAAATCAAACACCAAAATTGATAATGTGAATTTTGAGCTATTCAACTGAATACCAATATTGGCATTGTTCAAAAATTGTTATTCATAAAATTTTAGTCAATTTCGAATTGGAAGTTGGTAGATTTTTCAAAGGTTCACTCGCAGTTTTATTTTTAAATTAAAAGTTTTAATAATCGGTGTCCAAAGATGACTTAGAGCACTTGTCATACATTTTTACTTGCGATTATAGGTACTATAAGGCAAGTTATGTATTCGTAAACAAAACTAAATTCTAACAATCAAACATGACATTACGATCCTAGAGAACACCAAAAAAGTGGATCCCGCAATTCCGTCTGTCTGTCTGTCTGTTGAACGATTTACAGCCTACGCGTTTTAGGTGATTATCCAAAATATATTTTTGATTCGTTCTTTAAGTCCCAAAAATAACGATACTTGCTGCCATACATATTTTTCTACCATCTTAATTGTTTCAAAAACGGCTCTAACGATTTTGATAAAAATTAGTGTGTGTACTAACTTGAGTATGGTCTACATTTGGGCCGATTTTTTAAAAAATATTTTGTTATTAACGGTACCTGCCATACAACCATTTTATTGTTTTTCGACTTTTTCATAAACGGCTCCACGGATTTCGATCAAAATTTGTATACAGGATCTGCTTCAAATTCTAAATAATACTGCACTTCAAAATATTCGCAAAATAGTGTTTTTTTTTTTAATTTTTCAAAAAAAAAATATTTTTTTTTTGAAAATTTAAAATTGTGAAAACGGGTAGGCGATTTTTTTCTGAAATTTTGTTTTTAAATTTATATTATTAAATATTTAAAATGTTCATACCAATTTTTTTTTTTAGAAAAAATTTAAGTACGAGTATTTTTATATATAAAAAATTAAGTGAAAAACGACTATAAAAATACATTTAGCCGTTTCTATTAAGAATCTTTTGCATATAATGTGATCGAACATAGGAGCAAGTACGTGCGACCCAGTCGTGCATTTTGTTTTTTATATCT
The DNA here is from genome assembly GCA_910595825.1 of Philhelius pedissequus. Lineage (NCBI taxonomy): Eukaryota > Metazoa > Arthropoda > Insecta > Diptera > Syrphidae > Philhelius > Philhelius pedissequus. Next base: position 209,010,070 of record OU343161.1, on the reverse strand, counting down.
GTGTTACAAAAAATTTAAATCATTTAGTCTTCATTTTTGGATATTAAACATTTACGCCTACAAACTTGAATGAAAATTCTTAATCGGATTGAATATGTTATCCTTGTGCGGACATTTTGCTTGATAACTGTATACAATCAAATAATTTAAATTCAATTAAAAATTGTAGCTTCACAAAAAATAAATAACTATGTATGCAGATTATAATTAACCATTATGAAAGGAAGAGCTATTGATGCTAAAGCTTAACTATCCTATACATACAATGTTTGACAGAATTTCATTTAGTGAAAATTCTTTTTTAATATTTTGAATGAATATAATTGACTTCCCGAGTGATTAGGGCCAATTGTAAATGGGTTTTCTAAAAACAAGGTGTTAACATAGCGCATTATTTATTTAGTAAAAAAAAAACACAGTACACTGTAACTTCTTGATGAAAGTACATACTGTGCCTTGCTCTCATTTACTGTTAACCGTATTTTTGCCGCTTCCGTCTCAATATCGATTTAAAGCTCCTGCGTAGTTGAGGCAGTTAAGAGGGTCTCCTGTCTTGAAGATCGGGCAACAATGCTAAGATTCCATTCGGCGAGCATGCTTTCTTCCGACTATATCTTGCCGATGAGTTGGTGCATTCTCTTAACCAAATGATCGCCCACTGCTTTAAAGAGCTCTGCGACTAAGCCATCTGCTCCAGCAGACATGAGTCTCGATATGTCGCAATTTTTCGTCCATCTTTTGCCCGAACCATACAAGGTGTTCACTAAGTAGTTCAGTCTGACTGGAACTGTAGATGCCGCCATTGATTCCGCTGCCGTCTTATGTAAAGAGAAGTGCCTTAGTGGGGATACTCATCCACCCCTCTCTCGTCTGCTGCCCCAACAATCTCAAAAGGGGTTGGGATTGGGACCCAATTACCTCGAGAAGTTGCGAGTAGGAGTTGAAAGAAAAAGGTTGGCTTAAAAAATGAACCTATGCCTGGTGCACATATCTACTCTTTGTACCAAATCACTTCATGGCAATCATTTTCCATACCTTGTTACTCCCATTATCAAGAAACGAGGCTCAGTTAATTAAATTTAATTAATTTCAGACCGACAAGAAGTGCTACAGGGGTCAATTCCTAGACCAATACTTTTTACAGATTCCTTACTGATTCGATAAATTTGAGCTTTTGAAAAGACCTGATCAGACCCATCTTTCTCTCTTTTTAAAGGCTTGCTCAACTTTGTCTCTCCATCTATAAAACCTGTCGCCGAATAAATGAATGCTCTATTGACAATTACCAAGTTTTGAATCCAGAAAAATTACAAGCCATACCAATATCTGGTACCAAATTATGGTGAAGAGATGGTTAAACCAGCCAACCTGGAGCTTGCCACCTACCACAATGCTTCCGAAAACCTGGCCGCTCAGCTCACTTTGCCCTTGTGGAAACCCGACTCAAACCAAGATTTTTTTTTAGTTCTGCCCTTTTCTCTTACCATTCGATTTCCCTACGCCAACAATGCCTAATGATAAATGGAAAAAAATTAACTTAAATATGTACTCTCTTTAAGCCGCTAAGCTTTTATAATCGCAATGCTTAATTTCTTTCTTTTATCACGTTCGAGAAATGAATAACAAACGCCTTATATTTTAATCCTATTTGTTTGTTTTTAAATTAACAAATTTAGGATCATTAGACAATCCTTTCTATGTTTGACTGCCTGAGCACATTAATTATTTCCCACATTCTACTGTATCTTTTTAAGACGAAAGGATATACATTAAATTTAAACAATTCACGCATAGAATATAGGTAGGTACTGAAACAGTTATAACACAGGCACCCGCCACATTCCGCCACAAAAAATGGTGTTATTCATTTTTTTTAAGCAAATAAGGATTCAGATTGGGTTTTTTTAAGGAAATATTCATTTTCTAGGAAGCTGCATAAATGTATGTAGATTATTTCACAAATGTATGAAAACTCAAGTTCAAACTAAACCGACAATGGCTGAAGGTTTTTTTTTATCATAACATAACATATCATATTTAACTGAGTTTTTGCACTTTTGTAGCATCTTTGTCCTTTCGTGAAAAAGGGTTGAATTTTTAGCTAAAGACTAACAATAGAAACGGGTAAATTGTGACAGCTCATGACGGCCATGTAGCCATAAATTACCGTTTTGTTTCTAATATTTCAGACAATAAAGAGAAATTTGGGTTTTTGAAAACTTGGAAGCGGCATCCATTTCAGAAAAAAATCGTCCTTACGAACGATTTCAGTTTCTGGTGGAAATCAACATTTGTTCAAAAATTTAAATCATGCTAAATTGTCGAAGCTAGGACAATTTTATATAATGCATCTTCAGAAAGTCAGCGCTTAGCACTCCTACTAACATTTCAACTTTGGTAAACTTTCGGTAAGTTATTCTAGCTTCGATAAGACCTTACAAGGACCTTATAAAAGCTGAAATGTTAGTGGTGCGATCGATGCCCTTAAAAACTAAAAATCTCGTGCCATCGCTCAAATTCAGCTTAATGCTTTAATGACAACATCTACCCGTCTGTAATTGACAAAGCAGTTGGGTTATAATGGGTTATCCATTTTGCGTTTTCAAAGGAAACGTAAATAAAACACATAAAATATTTTTTTCATGATATTTCTATTATAAAGTTTGAACGTTGACATTATTTGTGAAACAGTACAACATTTAAATGACCACCACGCGAATAGTTGCAGGCATGGATTCTTTTGAGGTAATTTTCGACCACTTTTTGACACATATTGGGCGGTATCTCAGCCATAACTTGACGAATGTTGGTTTTCAAGTGCTCAAGAGTTAAAGGTTTATCTGCATAAACACGATTATTCGCGCAGCCGCACAAAAAAAAAAGTCCAGCGGTGTCAAATCGCATGATCTTGGTGGCCAGTTGATATCGCCCCGACGAGAAATTACGCGGCTAGGAAATGTCTCTTGCAATAAAGCCATATTCGTTCGAGTTGTGTGGCATGTGGCCCCGTCTTGTTGAAACCACATATTCTCCAAGTCATATTCTTCAATAGCAGACAATAAAAAGTCGGTTATCATATGACCATAACGCTCCGAATTGACGGTGACAGTCGTTCCATCGTCGTTTTCGAAGAAGTAAGGTTCAATCACACCTCCGGACCAAAGAGCGCCCCAAACAGTGACTTCTTGTGGATGTAATTGCCTCGCTTCAATTACTTGAGGATTCTCAAAACCCCAAATACGATAATTTTGTTTATTAGCATTCCCACTGAGTGAGAAATGTGCTTCGTCGCTAAAGAAAATTTTGTTCGAAAAATCGCCGTCCACCGCCTGTTGTTCAAGCAAACATTCGACGTATCTACGACGTTGTGAATGGTCAGCTGGCTTCAGTTGTTGTGTGAGCTGGACCTTATATGGATTTAGGTGTATATCCAAATACAAAAAAGCCATAATGTGCCGTAAGACAGTCCTAATTCCGGAGAACGACGAGGAATCGACACATTCGGGTCTTCGGCAACACTTTCACTTACAGCAACGATATTTTCCGTGGTACGAGCGAAACGATGATGCACAGGCCTTACAATATCTGTAACCAATCCAGTCTCTTCAAATTTCTTCACAATTTTGCCAATTGCTTGCGTAGTTGACCGATTATGTAAACCATAATCTCCTCTTAAAGCACGATATGTGGCTGTGGCAGAATCACCATTTTTGTAGTAGGTTTTAACAATTGTTATGCGTTGTGCGATAGTTAAGCAATCCATTTTCGTATATGTCAGACTTTCAACTGAAAAAAAAATTGGTTTAACAACTTAGTTTGACAGATGTCGAATTCCAGCCCTATGCTTTGAAACCGCAAAATGGTTAACCCTTTATTATGTATTTCCGCAAACGATATATATAAAATTTGTGGAAAACGTCTCTTACAATTTGATGAAATTTTTACAGTTTGCTTGTATGAACGAGAAAACATTATTTTAAAAAATATGTAGTATATAGAACCCACCCACTGCATGCCCAGTTTTGTATTTCATTGTTTTATTTCCCGGAAACGGTTCCATTTCTTGGAGACGAATCAAATAATGAAATGTTTAGTTTTTCTTCTTTCGCGGTATTGAAAAAAGATTTTTAGAAGAAACGGTAAAATATTTTTGGTCCTTAATTTGGTATATAAAACATTTCTAAAAAATGTTGGTGTTATAATTTTAAGTATTTATCAACATAGATTTAAAAACACGTTTAAAAAAGTGTTTTTTTTCAAAAATTCAAAAAAAATATTTTTTTCGAAAATTTTGCTATGCAATATTATTTAGAACTCGAATGACCACCTGTATAAAAAATTCATCGAAAGCCGTGGATCCATTTATGAGAAAGTCAAAAAGCAATCGTTAATAACAAAATATGTTCCTAAACTAAATTTTGAACCAAAATGTAGAATACACCCACACAGATTTTCTTAAGTCAACATCGTTATAGCCATGTTCGAGATAATTAATATGGTAAAGAAAATTCTATGGCAGGTACCGGTAATTTTGCAACTAAAAACACGATTCAAAAATCTATTTGACATAAAATCACCTTAAACGTTTAAGTGCCAAGTTTGACGAAAATCGACCTACAAACAGTTGATTTTTTTTGAAAATTCAATATTTCAAAAGCGGTTGGACGATTTATTTTTTTTTTTTTTTTGAAATTCAGTTTTTAACTTTATATGATTAAATTCATAAAATTATCATACTAAACATTGTTTTTTTAGAAAAATATTTGAAATTTTTTATATAAAAAAAAATGAGTAAAAAAGACTAAAAATATCCTTACCTCAGCGTATTAAAGAAATACAAAACACAACAAGAATAGGAAAAGATTTAAGAAACTATTATTCAGAAAATTTGTAAAATAACTTTTAACTGTTTTTAAAGAAGTATAATTTGATTTTTCTATTTTTTAATTATTTTATATCATATATATCAATATATAGCGGGTTTTCCAATAAGAGGTGTTATTTTGAATAGCCCGCTATTTCGGTAGCTGTCACTTTTGAAGCTGTCATTTTTTGACATTTGACAAGTAGAAACTACGCTATTAATAAAAATGGAACGATACACGCTTTAACAACGCATTGAAATTATTAAAATTCACTATAAAAATGGTGAAAATTTGGCAGAAACGGTTCGTAAAACTAAAACATTTTTGGGTTGTCGTGAAGCACCTTGTCGGACCGCAATACAGAAATTGGTGGACAAATTCGAGCTGTTGGGACAAGTTAGTGATGTGAAGAATAAAACCCGTGCACGTCGCTCAAGAACAACTGAGAATATTGCTGTTGTAGCCCAAAGTGTTGAAGAAAACCCAGGTTTGTCCATTCCTCGTCGTTCTTTGGAATTAGGCATTCCACAAACGTCATTACACCGTATTTTGCATAAAGACTTGGGTCTTAAGGCTTATAAAGTTCAGTTAACACAAGAACTCAAGCCGGCTGATCATCAACAACGTCGTGTCTTTGCTGATTGGGTCCTTGAAATGCATGAAAATGAACCGGAATTTCATCGAAAAATCATCTTGACTGATGAGGCCCATTTCCACCTCGGAGGCTACGTCAACAAGCAAAACTGTCGCATCTGGGGCTCGGAAAACCCAAGAGTTATTGTTGAAAAGCCTCTCCATCCTCAACGCGTGACTGTTTGGTGCGGTTTATGGTCCCGCGGGGTCATTGGACCTTACTTTTTCGAAAATGAGGCTGGAGCAACAATTATGGATTGCGCTATCGAGAGATGATTAATGATTTTTTATGGCCTGAATTGGATGGTATTGATCTGGACAACGTTTACTTTCAACAAGACGGCGCTACGTGCCACACAAGCAATGAAACCATCGATCTTTTACGGGAAAAGTTTCCGGACCGTGTTATCTCTCGAAGAGGTGATCACAATTGGCCACCGAGATCTTGTGATTTAACACCTTGCGACTTCTTCCTTTGGGGCCACGTGAAAGATAAGGTCTACGCCAACAGCCCAGCGTCGATTCAAGACCTCAAAGATGAAATTCGTGAGGCTATCGAGGACATAGGGCAGCCACTTTGCGATTTGGTTATGGAAAATTTCATGAAAAGGATATGGTCCTGTAAGCGTGGTCTTGGCGGCCATTTGGCTGATGTTGTGTTCCATTATTAACGGCATACCTTCCTCTTTATAATGAAATAAACATCCGATCATTTATCTCCAAAAATGCCATTTTTCTTTGAATATCAAAATAACACCTCTTATTGGAAAACCCTTTATATATATATTCTTTTAAAGCCCTCTTTGTATCATTTTTAATGAGTTTGAATGACCAACAACAACTTAAGTTTGCTACCACCAAGTTTTTCTCATATTATTTTTGGCTGGATTTATAGCTATTTCAAGGTCGATCATCAGATTCCTTTGGTCTAGTGGTGCTGGTATACTTTAATTTTAATCGAAAAACTTCTTGTGCCCTTATTGTGTATTGAACCATGACCAAGCAGCTTAGAAGCCAACGCACTACGCATCACGCCTCCAAGCCCACATGATCAGATCCAACCCAATGCAGGTTTTTCTGTTTTTCAATTGCATTGAAACGACTAGCGCTTTTATTAACCCCACAAGTTTGTTGTTATTCATTCGCGTTCCAACACTTTTTGTTGTTCTTATAAGGAGGGAGATTTTTATATGAACATACAATAATAATAAATCCAGGCTGAAGAAAATCAATCTGTCATACGTCAAAATATGAATAATTCATAATTGATACTTTTTCATTCACAACTCAAATACTATTCAAGCTAGTTACACAATACCGATTGAGAAATCAGACGATTGTGATGATCTTCGAAAGTGGCATCACTTATAGACAATAGGGCCCAATATAAAATGTACGAGGGCGAGTCAACAAGTCCGTTACTTTTGGAATAAAACACAGATTTTTTGATAAAAAAATAATTTTATTTTTCAACGTAGTCTCCCTTGAGCTCTTACACTTTGTCCAACGCTTCTCCAATTTTTTTATCCCTTCCAAAAAAAAATGATTTGTCGAGGTACTCAAAATAGGCCTTTGTTTGCGAGATGACTTCATCATTGGAGTCAAATCTTTTTCCACCAAGCCATTTCCTCAGGTTTGGGAACAAGATGTAGTCGCTCGGAGCCAAATCTGGAGAATAGGGTGGATGAGGGAGCAATTCATAGCCCAATTCATGGATTTTTGCCATGGCAACTGCACATGTGTGCACCCTTGCATTGGCTTGATGGAAAAGAACTTTTTTCTTGGCCAAATGAGGTCGGTTTTTTTTCAAATCGTCATTGAATCGGTCCAATAAGTTGGCATAATATTCCCCATTGATTGTCCTTCCCTTTTGAAGTTAGTCAATGTGGATTATCCCGCGTGCATCCCAAAAAACAGTCGCCATAAATTTATTGGGTGACAAACCCACCTTGGCCTTCTTTGGCGCCGATTCACCCTTAGAAACCCACTGTTTTGACTGTTGTTTGGTCTCTGGTGTGTTGTGATGGATCCATGTTTCGTCCACGGTTACAAAACGGCGCAAAAACTCCTCCATATTGCGATTAAACAACGCCAAACCTTCCTGTAAAGTTGTTACACGATTGCGTTTGTGGTCGACTGTGAGCAAACGCGGCACCCATCTTGCGGAAAGCTTTCTCATGCCCAAGTGATCATTCAAAATTGAAACCACTGAGCCTTGCGAGATCCCTACGGCTTCCACAATCTCTCGCACTTTCAATCTTCGGTCGGCCAACACCATATCGTGAATTTTTTCGATTGTTTCGGGTGTAGAGACCTCAACTGGGCGTCCAGGACGTTCGGCATCTTCAGTGCTTGTACGGCCACAACGAAATTCAGTAAACCACTTTTTTACCATTGAAATCGATGGTGCAGAGTCCCCATAGTATTTATCAAGCTTAGCCTTGGTCTCGGTAATGGTTTTTTTTCGCAAGAAATAATGCTTAATAAGCACACGAAATTCACTTTTTTCCATTTTCTCCTCAAATTAGTGAGTAGTCTGATAAAAATAGCTGTCAAACACAAACTAACTGACGCAGCAAGTTTAAATTTTGACAGGAGTCAACTGACAGATGCCTGTTGACAGGAGCAGTGTTGTTGTTTCAGTAAAGAGGTCAGAAATTCAAAAAGTCACGGACTTATTGACCTCGTATTGCTGGCTCTCTTAGTAAAATGAGCTTATAACCAAATTGTAAGATATTGTATCTTACGGTTATTAAGCAATCACGAAATAAATAAAATAAAAAATAAATAAAATTAATATATTGAGCTGTTTTTACTAAAAATCGTGTGCTTAAGATGGGATCGAATATAAGAGCAAGAATGCGTCCGATCCAGTTGTGAATTTTATTTTATTTCAAGTGTGGTAGAAAAAACACTCAAGACTTTTAAAAACAGAATGTCTTTAAAAGTCTTAGAGCTTCGCGAGTTTGAAGCAAATGGTATAAGTAGACCATTCAGTGTACTCAGAAGACAGAAATCTGGAATGGGTCAAATCACGCGATCTTAACAGTAGGGCTGGCAACTAACTGGTCTCGGTCTGGGTTTCGTTGACGAGACGAGACTTCTTTAAAAGCACCCGAGACGAGACTGTATTTTTGGTACCGAAATTTGACGAGAGTTTCGCTGGTCTCGGCGGTCACGATGGTTTGGTGTATATTTTCGCTGGGAGAAATATTTTTTTATTCGATTATTAAACTTAAAAAAATTGTAAAAATTGAGCATGAGTTACTAAATGTTCAATTTTGTATAATATTTTTATTTTGAGAAATATTCTATGCGCTAAAATATCAAACCACATAATGTATATACATAGTTATACTCAGATAGACGAACTGCTAAAATCCAGAGCAGGATTTATGTGTGCATTTCGTTTCCCCCTTCGGAAAAGGGTGGCTTTAAGACTTCAAAGGATAGGTACTTGGAAAAAAATATTATCGAAACTTCAAAACATAGTTTGTTGCCTACTTACTTGTGAAGCCATGAACTGTCAAAATCGATTGAGAGATGGCTACGATTTAAACGGATTAAAGAGCTTCTACAAAATTAAAATTTTACATCAGAAAATTCGAAATTTTTTCGATTTTATTTTTTTGCTATGGAAAAAGATGATCTTAAGCCTTTGGGGTTATGTTTTGGACAAAAAATCGAGCGTTGTATGTGCTCTTGTTTTAATATTTTATTGGTTTTTGTTACGAAATAAATTAATTTACACCATTCTTCAAAATATTATTTCAACTTAACTTAAAATGGAACTTAAGTTAAAAAAAAACTTGGGTTGAATAATAAACTTTAATCTAACTCGATAGCTTTACATACACCTATCCCATTTTTTCTTGCATTTCTTTTTTTTTTAATTTTAATGTTGTCTCTTTCTTTACACTTCTGAATGCACCCTCGAAAACAACCGGCAACAAACGTGATCCCGATGGAGAGCATCTCGTGCTATTTCTGTTGTATTGCATATCTTTCGATGATCCATATGGACCAATTCTGGTAACAAAAACGGCTTTTATTGCATAAATCAGGCCCTGTTTAGATAATGGAAAGCATAAGAACTAACTGGCAAGCTTAATCGTTTTTACATTAAAAACTTTGATTTGCCTCAAAAGACATTGACAGAAAAAACAATAATTTTACAATATCACTGTTTGAAACAAAAACAAAAAACAAAACAGACTCATGAGTCTCTTTTATAGATTTTCCTGTGCTTCACACAAGACTCCACACTCCGCATTTTTCTTAGCAACAAACTCCTGACATACCGTATTCTATCTTTTCAATCTGAATATATTATCTTAAATCTTTTTACTACCAAAAAAAACATGACAGAAACCAAGACTAAGGATGAGCCCACACCGATCGAGACCGAGGAGAGACTGCACATTAAAATTTTCTCGGGAAAAAGGCGAGACAAGGACCGAGACGAGACTTGGTTAGACGATACCGAGACTGTAGCATTGCCAGCCCTACTTAACAGCCAGTGTAAATTACCTTAACGAGACATCAGGTGACCCAATAACGCCATCTTTAAAATTGTTCATTGTCATTTTTTGATCATCCCAATGTCTATATATTTCTAAAATTGCTGGAACTAAGACTTGTGGATCATTGTTCTGTAAGACACACAAGTCACAATTTCATTAACCGTGATTATCACTTATAAAATTATACCGATTACAAATCTTTTATTACAACCAACTTTACACGTGCGCTCTCAAAATTAAACAATAATTTGAAGTTTTTCAAAGGAAATTATTTTTATTTGGGGACCCGAGAGAAAATACTACATTGGTGTCAGAAGTGGGATTCAAAAGAAGTCAGTTTACGTCACGAAAAAAAATCATTTGTTGATTTTGGAACACCTTGTACGTTAGTTCTATATACTGCACATAGCATGTATCAGTATAAAAGTCGAACAAGAAAATTTGATCGAACTTAACATTACCGTGATGTAAACTTGGCACATTAAATTTTACTGTCAAGACAATTTTTAGTATTGCCAGCAGCGTAAGGACACTGTACTAAAATCCAATAAAAAAAATCTAGGTATGCGGTAAACTCTGCACCTGAGTGCAAACCACAACCCGGCGCCGTCGTTATGGAAATACTTGCGGAAATGTAACTCACAGTTTCCCACAACATGCATATAGAAAAAAAAACTTTGAGATACACAAATGCTGCTCTCCCGGGGGTAAGAGTAATGTAAAATATTTTATTAATACATCTTTTCTTTTCACATTTTTATTCTTATACTGACTGACTGACTGACGTGTTTGATATGATTTTTTTTGCTACAAGAAACACAATAAAATTAATGTAACAATATTAAATCCCATTCCGTCCATTGTACCCTAACTCGTATGCTGCTGAACTTGATATATTATCCTTGTTCGTCATTTTCTTTTTCAATTTTTTGTAAAATGTATCTAATGCGAAAACGATGAATGGTTAGATACTACAACAATTTCCATAATATGCAATCCTTTTTTTTTGTTTTTGAATTCATGTTGCGCAAAAAATAAAAATAATACTGCAAATCCTTGAGATGGTTATGTTGTATAACATATAGGTTTACCTACATTAAAAGATACTAAAATGTTTTCAATTATTTTGTTGGCAATGTGACCAAGACTCATATTATGTGTATACTTGCTTCTGGAATAACCCTGGGTTGAATTGTATAGGATTTGTTAAAATACTTAATATGATAGTGGAAAACTCTATTGTAATAACCTGCTGGAGGTATTGAGGTATCAGATTATTACATGGATCCACCCAGAGGACCAATAAATTTTGCAATTCCTTAATAATGCAGAGGGTTCAGTACGCACCGTGCTTCTTTTCTTTTTCCCTCTTTGGAATTAAATTTAATGCCCTTCTTTTGTATACCTTTGCGGGATGGACTGAGGGTGTTTTTATTGGATACTACCATGTACACTTATTCCCGCATAAGGGCAAACGAGATGGCTCTGATGAGGGTGCCTTTTTAAGACGACGCACGCACGATGCGCGCTGCTTGCAAAAAAAGAACCAAACATATATTAAGATACTGCAAATACGTGATCCGAGAATTCATTTCACTTTATTATCGTAGAAATGTTAACCTACCTAAAATGAATGACAATTTTCTGTTGCTTATCGCAGGACAAATATAAGTATAAAAGGTTTTTATGGGCAAAAGAAGAGATCACGCAGGGGCATAACTACTATTCGTATATGTTACAGTTTTTTTGTAGAACGCTTCCAAAAATTATAATCCAATTAGTATTAAGGGTGGTTTGATCCTAGATAAGAAATTAAACTGGGGTCCAAACGTAAAAGAAAGAACTAAAGGATAGTTGGTGAAAACTGGTGTCCAAACCCTAAAATTATCATGTTGATGTATACGGAAATCTTTAGACCTATACTAACATACATATACGGTAATATGGTGTGGTGTAATGCGCTGGAAAGAACTACGAACCAAAAAAACCTAACAAAAATACAAATAATGGCTTTTATAGGTATACTAGCTGACCCGGGGAACTTCGTTCCGCCTAAATTCATTTATGCCAAGAAAATAATAATTCCGAGCATGCACAATGCTGTTTCATGTAATGCGGTCAATTAAAATTCTTTATTCTAAAATTTTATTAAATACATTAAAAAAAAAACTTTTTAATACAACGTTTTTAATTTCGGGTACGTACACGTACAAAGCGGTAGGTTTGCCGATACGTGAGTACGCCACATATAATGTGAGAAACATAGGAATTCGAGATTGATACTACAAACATCCGGCGATTGTCCCTGCGACTTATTGATTGTTATAGTAAAAGCGAGACGCACCGGAAATTGAAGAAGCTTAAACACGAATGGCAAATCGTTCGGAATAAGCGGAATCCGTGGAATGAGAACACTTGAAGTAGATTTGATTTGATGTTCTTCACAATCAAACGCGTTCCGATACAAAGTTTTGGTGCATTGAGATTGCGCAGCAAATCACACAATTTTAAATTGTGTGGCGGAAAGTCCGGAACATCCAAAGAATTCAAAAATTTCGTGGGATAGTTGGTGGCTTCGTTTTCATCCATCACCGAGCCTACGGACTTAAATAAATGTAACTCACCGGCGATTTGATTTTGAATGACAAAATTCAAATGATCGACATCCTTGTTGTTCGCAGGTAAAATCGTTCATGAACTCAGCCAATCCTGGTTAACAATATGTTGAGCAATACTCGGGAAAATACTCGTGATGAGCTTTTCCGGCGGTGTTGTAAAGTGGCAAAAATTCGGCTTAAATTCAATCAGGCCGTTGACTAAGTCCACTGGTATCACGCCATTGCCGATCGCCAATAATTGCCTGGAGAACTCTGCAGCGAACTGGTCATTTCGTAAAGCGACTCGCATATTTGTTTTCAATTGCAATTTTTTCACGTATTGCCATAAGGCCGATGATTTCAGGCAAGCGTTCAATTCATCTGCCGGAGTTGATCTTGGAATGACAGGCAGAGCTTGCCGAAAATCACCTGACAGTAAAATAATTGCACCACCGAAACGTCGTTTATCATTTCATAAATCTTTCAACGTACGATTTAAGGCTTCGAATGTTCCAATGCACGTTTGTGAGCCATTGTGCACACGTCCCAGATGATAATCTTACATTGCTGCAAAACTTTCGCCATCACAGAGTTCTTTAAGATGTTGCATGTAGGTTCTTCATTCACTTCCAAGTCCAATGGCAATTTCAATGCAGAATGAGCTGTTCCAACAACGTAGGCACTATCCCAGAAGAGGCGAGTGCTAAAGCAGATCTCGAACGAATAGTAGATAAAATCAGTGCAATAAGGAATGTTTTTCCAGTTCCACCGGGTGCATCGCGGAAGAAAATGCCACCATTACTGTTATCGACTGCCTGCCATTAATTCATCGTACAATTTTTTTTTTGCTCTTGATTGAACATTGACACATTTGTTGGAACTGCAAGACTCAATGCGACTCGATCGAGATCCTTTTCCCGCTCTATTTCTCGATTAATAGCGTCATGCATTGGCCGATTTGGTGGTGGCATTCCCAATTTGCACAACAAATTGCTACTCATAAGCAAACTCATGTCGTCTATCAAAATCAAAGCTTCGTTGCGCATTTTATCCGACATTTCTATTTTATTATCATTAGTCACAATACGAATTCGATGCAAAATATCGTCATCAATATCATCCTTGTATTTATTCCACAAATCTTTTGAATTCGATGGAAGACATGTCGAAATTATGATTGCAAAGAGTGTCCGAAGTTGATTGACAAAATGTACAGCTTTCAAACACTGTGAATTATATTTTTCTATTAGAATTCGGTTGAATTCAGACACCTAGAAAATAATGCCCGTGGTGTGGCTTTTGTTTTTGCATTTCTTATTAGGATTTAGAAGAGCTCTGGATTTTTTCAAGTAAAAATGTATTGAGCTTCATAAGAGCCCCTGAATGGCTTGAAAATGATAATTCATAAAAGTCAAAGGTTATTCAAATATAATTTTCAACACTTCGAACTACCACAATGGATCTAAGTGTGTCGGTAACAAGATCAGCTCGCAGCCATCTACCTAAACTTACCTAACTGGATGGTGTTTACTTCGGAATATTTGACAGAAAGTCTTCAAAACAGAGATAAAACGTGATTTGTTCAAACAACAACCGTGCGAGTATAAATGCCAAGAAAGGAACACAGCTACAAACCAAAACTCTCTATTTTGGGAGAGATAGACTTAGCTTGGAGTTTATGGGTCTCGAAGTATTTCAATCCAAAGTTATGTCAATGTTTTTCCACCCAACTGCATTTGATTTCGATTGAATAGTGGTATCTTCGCATCCAAGTCCCGCAAGGAACTGCGGCTTTAGTGCTTGAAAGGAATTGAATTGGCCTGAATAGTAACATTGTCACTCAGCTCAGTTGCCCGTGTAACGTTTACCCGCAGATTTTTATAGTACTTTTTGTGCCTCTATTCCGCGAAACGTTTTCTCGCATCACGATATCTTGCATTTCTTTTTTGCGAGATTGGCGGCGGGATACAAATAGTTTTAGTACTACAGGGTGTCCGCCGGGAAGGTATACTACTTTGTTTGTTTATAATTTTTGATTAAATGAAAGAGAATGGATCCTATATTGATAAATGTTTTATTTAATGTGGGCAATTATGTATGGAATACAATATCAGGTAAATTCCGTCTCTGTTAGTCTCACAAATGCGAGCCCTTTTGAGCACATTTTTCATTACATTCTCACACTTTTCACGCGGTATTTCATTAATTTCATCTCGAATATGTTGGTTGAGTTGCTCCAGCGTTTATGGTTTGTTTGCATAAACCTTGCTTTTCAGATATCCCCACAAAATAAATAAAAATAACTTGTTGTGGAAAGAGGTATCGCAGTAATTCCATTGTAATCCTGGCTGTATGCGAAGTGGCAACGTCTTGTTGATACCACATCTTAATCTAAATGCAGTTTTCAATCATATCACGATATCGCTCCACATTCACAGTTACCGGTACGCCGCGCCGGCTGTTTTCATTTTCAAAGAAGTAAGGTCCAATGATTCCTCTTGACTAAATTGCACACCAGACTGTAACTTTTAATGGATGCAAAGGTGACTGATGAATAATTTGATGGGTTTCCATTGCCCAGAACCGACTATTCTGTTTATTCACACATCCATTCAAATGAAAATGTGCCTCGTCACTCATTAAGATTTTTTCATGAAAATCGGCATACATATGTACGGCGGCATAAATAGTCTTGTGGAAGAAGCTCTTGTGACAACTGAATCTTAAATGGAAAGAAATGCAAATCCTTGTGCAAAATTGTGGCCAAAGTTGTTCTTTGAAGATCAAGCTCCTGAGCACGGTGTCGAATTGACGCTGGTGGATTGTTTTGAACACTTCCCTGAGGAGCAGTTATGTTTTCAACTGATCTTGCAGTGCGTTGTGGTCCATGCTTGGGCCTATCACCTACAACTCCTCTTTCTTCACAACACGATAAATAGTGCGTTTTGTTTTTGTTTCACGTAACTTTCTCATCGTCACAGTATTGGTTTTGATAAAATGTTTTAACGATTAAAACACGTTGGTTTATCGAATATTTTTTCCATAATAAATTTGCCACGTGTCTACTTCACGACTGCCAAATATGAACTGTCAAGACTAATGTTTACTAAAATGGCGTTTGTAATTTTTTATTGATTGTCGATAGATAGGAGCCGTTGTGTGGTGAATGCTTAAAATGGATTTTTGTTTTTATTTCTTTATTTATTTAGCGTTAAAAAAATCCCAAAAAATAATCTTAGGCTTAATAAAACAGCCAAATATTATTGAAGTCCAAACAAATCAAAAAAATATAGTGACCCTAATAGGCCTTTCCATTGGTGCATAATTCAAATAATTTTAGTGTGCTGGTTTCTTTCGAAACATAATGCTTAAACATTCAAATATCTGGTAGCCTTTTGTCGGGAGTTGTTGATATATTTCTCTTAACCTCTAAGTCCACAGCGAATACCTTGTCACCTTCTTTAAAGTTGAGACATGTAAATGCTATTTAAAAAAAAAAATTGAAACGAATTTCCCTAATTTATCTATTTGTTTTTTTTCTTTACAGGTGAGGTGGATTCTTGTGTTTTTCGTTATTATTAGTATTTTTCGGTAAGTCAATAAGTCTAAAAAAATATCTCGGTTACTGATAAATTCCTAACTAATAATTATGCTCTAAAGGTAAATTTTCAAATAGCCCAACTTAGGCATAAGCATATTCCAGCCAAGTTTGAAGCTCTCAAACATATCCTGCTGCTTAACGAGAAAATCGTATGAAACATTTTCAGCAGATGCTAAATCGGCATCATGTTAGCCTACAAATGACTCTTTGATTGAAATCTGTCGAAGAATTATTCTATAGCAAACCACTGAACTAAGTTTAAGTTTATTAATTTGAACTGGTTTACATTAAGACTTTGTCTTTTATAGTACATCAATTTATAGATAGCATTGTGGTCGTAAGTTAAAATAACATATAGTTTAAAGTAATTAATTAAAAAAGAAAAAAGAATAAGAATAATAAGAAAAAATGAATGATTTTAAGATAGGGAAAAAAGGAATGAAAAAAAAAGGATATTAAATAAAGAAATAGAAATAAGATTGTAGGAAAAGATACAAAAAAGAGAATAAAAGAAAAGGAAAGAGAAACAAATTTACAAAGAGAATGAAATTTAAAAGTGCAGTTTTAAAATTGTTTATACACGATAAACGCTTGATATTTAAAGGCAAGGAATTCCATAAAATAATCGTATGGATAAAAAATAAACGCAATGAGCTTAGGAAATTATATCTATGGGGAACAATGTTAAAAGCTCTAAGAGAGCGGGTGAATTGGAGTTTAGAATAAAGTTAAGGAGGAGACCTTGAACTAATGACTTTGAAAAGAAGGATACATTTTCTCATATTACGGACTGATGTAAAGTACGGCCCAAGAGATTATTAGCGTATGAAAAAATTCTTTTATATCTACGAATCTGGTAAATGTATCTCACAGACTCATTGAAAGCCACTTGCAACTTGTGGTATGATAATGAGTCAAGCTTACTATAAACCACATCGGAGTGGTTAATTAAGGACACGATAAGCGTGAGAACAAGCCTTTTTCGTGTATCAAGCGGAGTGAAATTGGCTGTAATCCACAATTTACGCAGGTGACTGTATATCCTACCAACTACCACGTTGATGTGATTATAACAAAACAGGTTGCGATTAATAACAAAGCCAAGACTTGTTGTGGTTATAACCAGCTTCAGTTTTGTGCCAGATAGTAATATATCAGGCATCAAAGAAACTTCAAAATTCTTGTTAGAAATAGGGATGGCTTGGAACTTCGTTGGGTTCAAGTCTAAACCATTGATAACAGCCCTCTGAACAATTGAAGATAAATCTTCATTTAGGTTAGACACAAGCTCACCCAGATCAACAAATGGTTTAGGGTACTAAAGTTGGACATCATCGGCGTAGTGGTGAATAGATGAATGATTGCAGACAGAGGTGAGGTCATTAATGTAAAGGCAGAATAAGATGGGCCCAAAGATAGAGCCCTGGGGAACACCTTGCTCAATCGCTTTAAATTCCGAGCAATCATTCCCAACCAACACCCTCTTACTTAAAAACTTTCAATTAGCCTTATGGCACTGTCACCAAAACGAAAATGATGTCGAAGCTTCCAACAAAGTAAAGAGTGACTGACTTTATCAAAGGCCTTTGAAAAGTCAAGCAGACAGAGTAGGGTTATAAATCCTTAATCAAATTCCTTTCTTATTTCGTCTAAGACGAGCACCATTGCAGACGAGCAACTATGGCCAGCTCTGAAACCAGATTGAAGTGGGCTGAGCAAGGAATTTACAGACAGATGACTCTGTATCTGTCTCGCTAAAACTTTTTCAAAGACCTTAGAAAGACAGGGAATAATACTAATTGGCCTATAGTCATTGTATGTACTTGCATTATGCTTTTTTGCTACAGGTATGACCTTAGCCTGTTTCCAGGACAAATGGAATGTTGAAGTCATTACGCATGCATTTATAACGTGTGTAACATGACTAACAATTTGTGGCAGCAACATTTTTAAAAACTGTAGGGGAATTCCATCTTCAGCAATGGCATTTGAACGTAAAGACATGGTAAGATCAAAAATTTCAGTCTCAGTCACAATGTCAAATTGAGCTTGGGCTTGCACAGAGGAAGCTGGAATATCTTGAAAGTTAAACCTATTGGGTTGAGTTCAACTCATCAGAAATGAATTATTAAGTTCATTTAAATCAAGCGTACAACAAGCACAAGATTTGTCAATCATACCAATTTCACGAAGATTTCTCCATGGTATTTTAGAAGGTAGGAAAGAACTAAGCTTAGAGGAGTAAAAGCTACGTTTAGACAACCTAATAGTAACTGTTGCGATATTGCGGGCACCTTTATACCTATTCCAATTAACCAGAAAAGTTTTACGCTTCCATTTGGCATACAGTCTGTTTCTTGTTTTAATGACACTGGGTGTTTTCATACGAAAAATCTTCGCAAAGCCCCATATTTTGGTTTCTAACAAAATGGCAGCTAATTAACGTGATGACATTACTTTTGGATTTCTGTAGAAATTTAATTTCTTTTTAAACTTTACTTAACGATAGATAAACTTAGTCTGGACTAAAATTTTCAATTAAAAAAAAATCGACAATCCACGAACAATATCCCCTACAATCAAGTATCAACTCTATCTCCTTTTATTATATGTCCGTATAAATTTTGTTCTTAATGTCAATTCTTAGTCCTTCACTAAACCACCATCTTCGATGGTCTAGCGAAGGACTAAGTCTGCAAATGTCAAATAGCAGAAATTCTGTTTTATTAATAGCATTTCGCACTTAGTCCACGGAATTAGTCCTAAACCTTCCCTAGTACATGTTTATGAATTGGCGTGTTATTGTTTAAGTGTATGTCGATTGTAATTAGTGTTGACACTTATTTATTATCATAAAAATCTTTGGAAAAAAATTCGCTTCGAAGCAAATATTTCCCAAAGATTGAAATAGCACGTTCCGTACTAACTGCAATTACCCACCACTAACATTAATGTAATATATTCCGCATCGTTCCTGTATACAAAATAAAAATGTGTATTTACTGCCGTCATCTAGCAACTTGTGTCCTTTAAAAATATATGAATTATTGGTAGTGCGAAAAACTCACGCGTAACAAAATACACTCTTCGAGATTTTCAGCGTCATTTATTATGTATTAACATCTAAACTCTCGACATGGGTAACATTGTAAATTATTACGTTACGGAACAAACGCACGCCATTTTTTATTAAAATGGTTGGGTTGGGAATTTTGATAACGGATTTAGCATTAACTTCCTTCATTTTTATAATGGTTCAAGAAATTGTGAGGTGGGGAAAAATTGTTCGTATTTAATGATAAAAAGCCGGAATTAAGTATTGTTGTAGAACGTGACTCAGTGAAATCCAACAGTGTGACAAAAAAGTAGAGCTTGGCATTCGACTTCCGAAATTGTTGGGAATTTGGTTATCACTTGCCTAATTTTTACTTGCGATATATGTAAGTGCTAGAGTTGTACCGAATAGGGATTTTGGCCGGATACCGGATATTCGGTCCGCAGCTAGGCCGGATATCTGCCCAAATGAAAAGTTTAATAGTTTGGTGGTCTGCTACTCAAATCAAACCGGTACAAGTAAAACCAACTTAAACATGCTTTTTTTTCTTCTCCACTTCCACAAGATATTTGTGTTTCGTCAACGTTCTGTGATTTCATACATTGAGATTGGTAGTTGAGAGGAGAATTTTATTACTTTCTGGATTTTTAACAAATATTGCTACAAAGCACTAGCAATATTCACACTAGTTTTGATCACAAATAATTTATTGTTTATTTTTATTTTTGGCAGCAGTGTTGTTGACATGGTATACGAAAACAAACGTATTCGTTTATTATTTATTTAAAAAGATCTTGGAGTTATTTTTGACTTTAAACTAAACTTTATTAACCAAATCGAGTTTCTCGATAATAAAGCAAACTCCACAATTTTAGGTTTCATATATCGAAGCGCTTTTGATTCAAATGAGATCCACTTTGTTTATGTAAGGTCGATTGTTGAATATTGCTGTTTAGTTTGAAATCCATATTACAATATCTATACTATTAGAAACCGCGAGTATTCAAAAAAAAATTTACTAGATTACTAGATACTAGATCTTTATTATATGAAATAAAGTCAATCAGATCATAAAACTTAATATTTTGTTATTTTTTTTTTTACTGAAAAAAAGACTATTCGGTATTAGGCCGGATACAAAAAGATTATTCGGCTCCGGCCGGATATTATAAAAGAAGCCGGATAGGCCGGATACAGAATACCTACCGGATATCCATCACATCTCTAGTAAGTACTATAGGGCAAGTTTTGCATTTGGAAAAAAAATCGAACTCGAGATTTTAATTAAAGTTGACATGACGATGATAGAGAACACCAAACAAGTGGGTCCCATAATTCCGTCTGTCAGTACAAATCTCTACAGCCTTAACGGCTTAAGCGATTTCCTTCAAACTTGGTACTTAAGCGTTTTAGGTTTTTGTCCAACATAGATTTTTGAATCGTTGTTTTAGTCCCAAAAATACTGTACTTGTAATACAATTTTTTCTACCATCTTATTTATCTCGAAAACGGCTCTAACGATTTTGATAAAAATTGGTGTGTGGTCTACATTTTGGCTGAAATTTTGTTTAAATATTTTGTTATTAACGGTACCTGCCATACAACCATTTTATTGATTTTCGACTTTTTCATGAACGGCTCAAATTCTAAATAATACTGCATTTCAAAATTTTCGAAAAATAAATTTTTGGATTTTTGAAAAAAAAAATTTTTTTTTTTTTGAAAATTCAATATTTCGAAAACAGGTGAACGATTTTTTCTGAAATTTTGTTTTTGAATTTGTATTATTAAATATTTAAAATGTTCATACATTTTTTTTTTTAGAAAAAATTTAAGAATTCCGATAAATAAGAAATTAAGTGAACAACGACTTCAAAAATACATTTAGCCGTTTCTATTAAGAATATTTTGCATATAATGTAATCGAACATAGGAGCAAGTACGTGCGACCCAGTCGTGCATTTTATTTTATTTATTCCGGTAAGGAACAGAATGGGTGGAAAGACGGTGTTGTTGTCTTATTTTTTTTTCTACTGCAAATAGTATTTTTGTTTCTTTATTCATTCCATTCTATATATTCTGCTTTAATTAATTAATAAATAATAATTAAATCAATTCGTGCAAAATTATTCCCTAATCATTTCAAAATATCAAAAGTGCACAACGTTAATTCAAGTTTTCACTTTGCCGGCACTCCCGTAGTGCAACCCGTTGTTTTTTTATTGTATACAAAACAATCACGTATGAAAGTTCATTTAGCAAATTGTTGCCTTAAACATTAAGAAATACCGTAAACTAACTTTGATAATTACACTTAAAGAGTGATTGAAAATATATGAAAAGAAAATATTTTAAAATTACTCAGGATGGACATGTATTAAGTTTACACATTACGGAGTATACATTGTACACGTTTTATTGATCAATCGCAAAGTATTACATTTCATCACGATTGAATTGAGAAGTTTCCCTAAGCATGTGCTGCTTACATGTTAAAATATAGTTTCCCCCTGAAAGAATTACACTTCCAGACGTGTCCTGCACACACAAAAATGTCCACAAAAGATCTTTACTAAATCCAAACCATCAGGTGTGAGTTGTTGGACAGAAGGTTTTTGCTTAAATACGCTTTACAAAGTGTAAAGGGAATTATTTTATCA
The DNA here is from genome assembly GCA_910595825.1 of Philhelius pedissequus. Lineage (NCBI taxonomy): Eukaryota > Metazoa > Arthropoda > Insecta > Diptera > Syrphidae > Philhelius > Philhelius pedissequus. Next base: position 208,988,136 of record OU343161.1, on the reverse strand, counting down.
TTCTACCTCTAAAAAAAGGTGCTGCTTGAGTGTTTATTAAGGAATGAACTTCAATCCAGTCACCCTCTTCTTTTTTTTTCTTTTAAAGTTCGATATGAAAAGCTTCATGCCATAGAAAACAAGTAAAAAAAACACAATGCTCCAAGAAACAAGAGCATTTTAGAATTTGGATGCTGGGATTGCATTACACCTTTGTTGTACCTACAGACAGATATCGTCAAACAGGAACATATTCTCTCTCCCTTCCTATATACATTCATTCCTTTTGTCCTGCTAGTCAGCATCCTTATCATCTCTAACTATTGTCTAACCTATCGTATAACGTATCCACTTGCTTTCTATTTCTCTGATGGGTTGATTTAAGTCCTTTCATCCATGTCCAGGACTTAAATGGAGATTTTCATCTTGATGGTCTTTCCATACAAAGGTGACACACACAATTCAGGGATGGATAGGATAGAAAATACAAAGTATGCATAATGCATATAAAATGTTTAATCTCTCAAACTAAATCCTTTTCTCCAATATTTGTGAGTAGGTATATATTTTCCAAACAAGGATGATGCACAGTTTTAATAATAAAACACATATAACAACTTTTAGTGCATATATGTAAGTTTAGTTTGTTTTCTTTTAGAATTCACCGGACCAGTTCAGTTCATATACATTCTCGTATTATATAAAATGAAAACATTTATATTAAAATCGTTTTTCATTTTATCAGTGGATTGGGGCCGGATATAATGGCTCAACACCTTCTAGACTAACACTACAGCTGGAAGCACTTCCCACACCATCAAAATCATTACAACATTCTCTTTGTCCAGAGAAGGAAAAACCAATAACTATCGATATACATACATAGTATATATACGTACGGACATACTACCTCTCTAGATCGATGGATTCAAGAAAATATCGTTGTATTTGGGCAAAAGGCCAAAATCTATAAGATATATTCTCTATAAATTGCTGAAATCCGGAAATTGATCAATGTCCTTGAAATTTTCAAAATAAAAAACGAAAGATGATTATTGGAAGAAAGTCTATACATAACTGAGCAAAAGATTTTTTCAGGAACTTAGAAAATATAAAGGGTTATCCATTTTGCGGTTTCAAAAGTATAGGGCTAGAATTCGACATCTGTCATACTAAGTTGTTAAACCAATTATTTTTTTTTTCAGTCGAAAGTCTGACATTTAGGAAAATGGATCGCTTAACTATCGCACAATGCATAAAAATTGTTAAAACCTACTATAAAAATTGTGATTCTGCCACAGCCACATATCGTGCCTTAAGAGGAGATTATGGTTTACATAATTGTCGAACTACGCAAGCAATTGGCAAAATTGTGAAGAAATTTGAAGAGACTGGATTGGTTACAGATATTGTAAGGCCTGTGTATCATCGTTTCGCTCGTACCACTGAAAATATCGCTGCTCTAAGTGAAAGTGTTGCCGAAGACCCGAATGTGTCGATTCCTCGTCGTTCTCCGGAATTAGGACTGTCTTACGGTACATCATGGTTTTTTTGTATTTGGATCTACACCTACATCCATATAAGGTCCAGGTCACACAACAACTGAAGCCAGCTGACCATTCACAACGTCGTAGATACGTCGAATGGGTGCTTGAACAACAGGCGGTGGACGGCGATTTTCCGAACAAAGTTTTCTTCAGCGACGAAGCACATTTCTCAATCGGTGGGTATGTTAATAAACAAAATTGTCTTATTTGGGGTTCTGAGAATCCTCAAGTAATTGAAGGGAGGCCATTACATCCACAAAAATTCACTGTTTGGGGCGATCTTTGGTCCGGAGGTGTGATTGGACCTTACATCTTCGAAAACGATGATGGAACGACTGTCACCGTCAATTCGGAGCGTTATGGTCATATGATAACCGACTTTTTTTGCCTTCTATTGAAGAATACGACTTGGAGAATATGTGGTTTCAACAAGACGGTGCCACATGCCACACAACTCGAGCGAATATGGCTTTATTGCAAGAGACATTTCCTGGACGCGTAATTTCTCGTCGTGGCGATATCAACTGGCCGCCAAGATCATGCGATTTGAGACCGCTGAACTTCTTTTTGTGGGGCTACGTGAAAGACCGTGTTTATGCAGATAAACCTTTAACTCTTGAGCACTTGAAAACCAACATTCGTCAAATTATGGCTGAGATACCGCCCAATATGTGTCAAAAAGTGGTCGAAAATTACCTCAAAAGAATCGATGCTTCCAACAATTCGCGTGGTGGTCATTTAAATGATGTAGTGTTGCACATATAATGTCAACGCTTAAACTTTATAATAAAAAGGAATATCATGAAAAAAAAATATTATATGTGTTTTATTTACGTTTACTTTTGAAACCGCAAAATGGATAACCCATATACAATATTTTTGATTTCATGGCGATAAACTCTAAACTGGTCTTGTAGCTTAAATTGTAAGAGCCCTAATTAAAATTATCATCATCGAGTCCTGTAACCCCTATTGGGGCATAGGGCGTCAACAAAACGTCTCCATCATTCACGGTCTGCAGCAAGGTATTTTAGCTGTGGCAACGTCTTTCTCTGGGATTCTGTATCTGCTGAGACAGTTGATTTCCGTGTTGTTCTTGGTCTTCCAACCCGCCGTGCACCCTGAGGATTCCATTCAATTTCCTCAGTGGGTGACCAATCCACTGCCATTTACGGTTTCTTATGTGAACGTCCAGCCGCTCTTGACTTGTCCTGCACCACAATTCCTCATTTGATATAATTTGTAGCCACCGAATCTTTAGGATGTGGCGTATACAGCGATTCACAAAAGCCTGCAATTTTCTCGAAATGGTAGAAGTGACCTTCCAGGTTTCGCAAGCATATAACAGCACGGATTTGACATTGGATTCGAAGAATCTCAACTCAGTACGTGGTCCATCGCCAGCAAAAAGAGAATTGGTGATAGAAAATCCTCTTGCCTCCCACCCCGTTGTACTACGAAGGAGTCGGATAGCTGACCATTGTGTAAAACAAAGCACCTTGCGTTGTTGTAGGACTCTTTGATAATAGCTACAATTTTTGGCGGAATTCCTCTACCAAGCAAAGATCTCCATATACATTCTCGGTTAACTCGACCGAAGTCCTTCTCAAAATCCACTAGCATGAGGTAAAGCGGTGATTGAAATTCCATCGACTGCTCGAGGACGATACGCAGGGTGTTGATATGGTCGACACACTATCGACCACTGTGGGAGCCAGCTTGATACCTCCTTTATCCGCTCGAGAATGATGGTTGCCATTAGTTTTAGGAAAACGGACAAAACGATGATACCATGCTAGTTGTGGCAACTCTTAAGGTCACCTTTCTTTGGCAGCTTAACAATCACACCATCCCATGGGATAGCTTTCATTTTCCCAAATGATTTGTATCAACGAATGTAAAATACTAGACGCTGTTACGGGGTCGGCTTTCAGGAATTGAGCTGGTATTCCGTCAAGTCCAGCTGCCTTGTTGTTTTTGAGGAGATTTATTGATGTTTGGATTTCCGTTACTGACGGGGGTTCCATGTCAATATCCCTATAGGACCTACGCATCTCGTTTAGTTAGGGCATTTAAGCGCTCAGCTCAACTGAATCCTCATTTAGCAGGGCACAAAAATGGTCGTTCCATCTACGTAGCTGATTCTCAATTGATACCAAAAGTGTGCCATCCACATACATTACAGGATGATAGGTGTTGCTTTTTTTCCCAATGGTACAGTTCCCGGATATCTCCTCTTCTTGCAGCGCAGCGTTTTCCGCATTATTTGCGAGTCCATCTAACTTCACGCTCTTGTCACGTCTCACACAACGATATACCACCTTATGTGCAATGCGAAATTCGCTTCGTAGTTCAGACTTTCGTTGAACATCTGCTTCGGAATTTATTTGCATTTTCAACCATTTGCGAAGTTCAATTTTATCCCAGGTGTCGTGTAATATCCAAGAGTCTCTAACTCTCGTCCGCTTGGGTACAGTTTCGGATGCAGCCTCCATAAAAACACTTTTTATTTCACTCCACATCTCATCAATTGTTGAATGTTGGATTTCGTTTAATGACGAAGCTCTGTCGTTAAGGGTGGTGACATAGTTTTGATATATGTTGGGGTCATTTAAAGCATTCGTATTGAATTTTCAGCTCCGTTCTGCATCCTGCGCTGGTTTTTGTACGGCAGCGGTTCGTAGTTTAAGGCTCATCAGAACCAACTGGTGGTCGCTTCCCACATCAGCATTTCTTATACTTCGAACATCACACATTGACTTCCTCCATCGCTGCTGAATCATGATATGATCAGTTTGGTTTTTGATGATGATTTTGTTGCAAGTCTTATTCTTAAATAAAGTCCCACCTATCACAAGACGATTCGCGTTACAAAAGTCGACAAGCAAGTCGCCATTTTTGTTCCGTGACCCCAAGCCATTTTTTCCCATCACGCGTTCCAGACCATAATTGTCTGAATCGACTTGAGCATTGAGGTCTCCCATGACGATTATGATGTTGGCTCTCGGAACACTCCTGTAAACCGAGTTAAGATGAGTGTAGAATGCTGTTTTGTCTTCCTCGATCGCTTCATTTGTGGGGCGTATCACCGAATATTTGAACGAAACCTTGCTGTCATTAATCTCGCAGAAATGGGCGCCCATGAGATCAGACTACGCCTCGCTTCTTCGTTCAACATAATTCCGATACCATGCAGTCCTTGTCCACCCTCTCTTTCATCCTCCCCGGAATACAGCATTCTCGTTTGCCCAGTGTCAGATCTGTATTCGGCTTAGTTTAGCTAATGCCCAGGATACTGATCTTTCGGCGAAACATTTCACGCTCAACCTGCTCGTATCTTCCTTCGCTGAAAAAGGATCGAACGTTCCATGCGTACGATTTTCGTATGTACACGGTAGCCAAAAGTAACATTTGCGCTACTTTGTCAACGATTTTTTTTTTTTTTTTTTTTTTTTTTTTTGTATAACTTTGCACGCGCTCAAGGGATTATGAATACCCTTTATATGTTTTTCATAACACAGCGCGGGCATCCGTTGGAAGAAGAGAAAGAAGTATAGGAAAGATGTGTGGCGCGATGTTCTGACACTAGAGCTGGTCTCAGATTTATCTCCAGGGATGGCGGCTGAACTAATGCGGAGAGAATTACCGTGTCTTATGTATTTATGTCTCTTATAATTCGCATTATTTTATTTATTTATTTTTTATTTTCTTTATTTATTATTATGGCTTCTTGATTGACGCTCGTACATGAAAGATGTCGCACACCTAAATCCGATGTGCGGCTTACAGCAGCTGTAGCTGCAAAAGGATTCTCTATAAAAAGATTACTTCTTGAGGACTCATTTCCATTTGTTTTCATAGTTCATGTATTTGCATATATCCTTCTACCATGGTGTTTTCCGAGATATGATTATTAACATACATAAGCTCAGATTTGACAGGCACACCCGCCTTTTGTATGGTCAAACACATAACTGTTCGAGGTCGCCCACTATGGGAAAACAGACGCCTTTTACAGCCGCCCAATATGGATTAAAGACGCTACTTGCTGCTGCCGTTGGCCTTTCAAAAAGGAGGCTGCTCCGCCACCAGACTGTCATCCGACTTTGGTAGCTTTTAACCATCTCGAAGACAAGTTTGTGCCCTGAACAGCTCTGCTGGGTTGTCTGCTCATCCCGGCATCCATTCGGCCCCCCTGGCTTGTTAGCGTTATCCACTCTCTACCACTTGGAGGTGTGCATGGGGATTTTCCTTTCATTGAGCCTAGGGCCGAAGTGGCGTCCTAGAACCTAATTGAAAACAATTGTTTATTACATGTCTTTCCTACGTCTTTTTAAGCCATAGAATATAAGTTAATTCGCGAGTTAAAATTTTCAATGAATAGGAACGGTCCGTCAGAAAACACATGAACAAAATTTACTTTGAAAAATGTCATATGTCTTATTTTACTTCCTAAACCCAAACAATCTATGCAATTTTTTTCCGAAATCAAATTCTCCAAGAATAGTTTTAAATGAAAAATGTTCACTGTTTTAAGATAACAGCTTAGAATAACAGTTTTCTTTGGACAGCAGATTGGACCTCTTTTTTTAAGTTTTTTAATTCCCATTGTATGTGTCCAATGTGCCGCTCACGCAACTCTGTTACCCCGCACCCCGCATAATCACCAGTCTTAATTTTTTTCGATAGCAATACCTACTTTGGGGCTTACTGGATTTTAAATTTGGGAATTGTGTCCGACTCCTTATCGACTGCCATCCAAAAACAATTTCTTGAATTACACCCTTTTTACTAGATTAAACTCAGGTAATTTTTGACCTCTTCTAACTGCAGTACCAATAACATCAGAAATTTCAAAGTCCCCGAATCTGCTAAGCTCATTAGCGTTACCGAACTGACTGAATCAGTTACCATTAATTCATTCACTCACTTATTTATTCACTCACTTATTCATTTACTCACTCATTCGTTCGCTTACTCTTTCAGTATTTCGTTCATTCATTCGCTCGCTCACTTCGCCCACTTGCGCAGCATTGATATCAATTGTATGAATTACTTCCGATTGTTGTAAAATGATAAAATTTGTCAGTACAATATTAATGGAAATCCAAGCAAAGAAAAAATTTTAATTTGAGATTTTTTCTTCAGGGTGTGTGTCATCCGCCCATTTAAACACAATCGTATCAGGTAAATGGAGCATTTCAGATTTTTGTAGAGAGTGGTTGGTTTTGTGACACATGCAATGGAATAAACCCAGAACTTGTGATTTTAGAGGGCGTGTCGTACATACTCGTTTTTAGAATTCAGTTGCAAGAATGACTACTCGCTTCACTAGTGTCCTTAGAGATTTTCACAAAAAAAAAAAAAGAAAACAAAAACTTGGAAAATGTAGCGATGTCACACCAAAAAACCATTAATCTTAAAAACTGATTTTAGTCCTTCTGTATACGAATACTTGTGTGTAAGAATTAGCCGTGAAAAGTAGAGACATCTAAAAGGACGGTAAGTTTTAAGGTTATGAATTTTAAATATTAAATATTTTAAGAAGTGTAATATCGAAAAGCCTCAAATTATAAGAGCAATTTTATTTAGACTAAAATTTGTAGAAAATCATCCATCGAAATATCAGAGCTAAAAACTTAACCCGAGGATAACCCATAGGCCGAACCAATTTATTTTAAATTTATAGGTGATTAATAACTATAATAATTGATTTAGCTCTTCTAGAATGGCTAGAGATTTTTTTGTGTAGTTTTCTCAAAGAAGCCTATCATGATTTAGATTAAACATCCTGCCTGTTATGTCCAAAGACGTTTTGCAAAAACTTTCACACAGCACAAACAAAAATTTAAACTGAAACCCTCTTGGGAAAAACTGATTTCAGTCTCAAGGATTTTAATTTTTCAATTTTTAGTTCGTCAATCTACATAAATTTGCACGCAGCACTGTAGGCTAGAATTTATATTTTATGTATGCAAAACCAAATGTGTACGAGTTGTGGGAAATTTACTGACACTAATGTAATGCCCTTCCGGTAAAATTATTTCTTTTTATAAAATTATGGTTTCAATAACGTTTACATGTTTGTGACAACATACTTATGGTGTTTTATTTTTGTTTGTGTCCTGCCCGAATAAGGCGAATTTATGACAACAGCTTCATGTTTTTTTTTTTGAGGGAGTAGAATGAATTTTCAGTATTTAAATAAAAATGTGTGACATGGTGTTGAAAAGGTTTTTTTAGAATACATTGAATTATGTATATGTATATTAAATGTATTATAATAATAAATTATATTTTATAAAATCTAAAAATATTTAGTTTTTTTTTAATTATTTAAATTTTTTTTTTAATTATATTTATATATATAATTCGTACATTTTTTTTGAATTAAATGCAAACATTTAAAAAAATCATGTATCATATACTTATGTAGTATATTTATTTATTTCTCTCAACTACACACAAACATTATGCTTAAGTTGATTCAAAAATGTAGTTATAAAATAATGAATAGATAAGCAAAAACATAATTATTTAATAATAAAAAAATATTAACATTTTAAAAGAAGCATTTAAGAAATGGAAAGATTATATTATAATAATAATTAGGAAGATAACAATTTTTTTTAAGACTGTTCTTTGACAAGTTAAAATCTATACAATCATAAAAACAATTAAAATCAATGCACATGAAATTTAAAGTTTCATTTAAACCATAATTAGATCTTGCAAAAGAAGTATAAAAAAATCAGAGTTACGATTTATTCTGGATCGAGAATTTATATTCAGCATACTGAGGATGTGAGAGGAACAAATTGATCCAGATAGTAATTGAAACAGGAAAAGAACATTATTCACTTCCCTTCTTTTCTCCAGCGTCGATAGGTTTAATAGATTCAAACGATTTTCATAAGACGGAAGACGGTGATTTGAATCCCATGGAAGTTGACGAAGGACGAATAACAAAAACTGTTTTTGAACACTTTCAATTGTATTTATTGAAACATTATACATAGGATACCATACGCAGCTACAATACTCCAAGGTAGGACGGACGAGGCCCCAGTAAAGGGTTTTCGATATATAAGGGTCATTTAATTATTTAGAAAACCTCTTAATTAATCCGAGACGACTTCTTGCCTTACTAGTGATAACGTCAATATGGCAGTTAAATGACAATTTTGAATCAAATAAGACTCCCAAATCATTAAATGTGTCTACACGATCAACTAAGCATTCATCAATGTAATACGAGGAATCAATGGGGTTTTTCATCCTGGTGTACGACATCACTTTGCACTTTTTAGTATTCAGTTCCATTCCATTTGAAACACACCATTCAAAGGCTCTGTCAATATCATCCTGCAGAAACAGATATCCATTTGAGTTCGAAAAGCTATAGAACATTTTGAAGTCATCTGCGAAGATTAGTATTTTTGAGTAGAAAATATTCATACCAATGTCATTAATATACAGCACGAAGAGAAGTGGACCAATATGACTACCTTGAGGAACTCCGGACAGCACATTAATAATTTTAGATAGGTAGTTTTTAAAGCGAACATATTGAATACGATTTTTTAAATACGATTTGATCCAATCAATTATCCACGCTGGAAATCCATACCTTTCCAACTTAAGAAAAAGTATAGAATGACTGACCCTATCAAATGCTTTACTATATCAGCGTAAAAAACATCAGTTTGGAGTTTATTTTGTATATTTATATTAATTTGAAATTCGAGAAGATTTGTAGTTGTAGACTTTTGTAGACAAAATCTATGTTGTTCAGGAACGATTAATGACTTACAGAAAAATTGAATATGTTTCCAAACTATATTTTCAAATAACTTTGGTATGCATGAAAGTTTTGCAATACCTCTATAATTCTCAACATTGTTTTTATTTCCACACTTATGAAGAGGTAAAATAAACGAAGACTTCCACAGTTCAGAAAAGACACCAGAAGATAAAGAACAGTTAAATATGTATGTAATCGCAGCACAAATGTAAGACTTACAAGTTTTAACAAATATAGACGGAATATTGTTAGGACCAAACGAATATGTGCTTTTTAAGTCGTCAATATATTGCACTACTTCTACTTCAGACAGCCTTAACGTAGGTATATCACAGTTAAATTGATTTCGGATTAAATTATCACAGTATTTGGGATTGCACGAGGTATATGTTTGTTGGAAAAAATCAGCAAATAAATTACTTATATATTGCACGGATGTTGGAAAATTTGAATTTTTCCTTTTAGAGTTAATATATTTCCAAGAGTACTTAGGGTTATTTTTAATATTGCACTTTATTTTACTTAAATAGTTCTTATAGGCTGTCCTTAAGGAACTTTTAAATAGTTTTCGATAGTAACAGAACTGATAATAAAAGTTAATTGCGTGTGTTCTCCTCCATTTTTTAAAAAATACGTTTTTTTAAAAAATAAAGTTTAAAGTTTATGAAATATTTGAAATAGGATAAAATAATTTACAGAATGTTTCACAACTTGCATTAAAAAATTAATTAAATAGAAAGGACACATTAAACAAAAATTAATTTAAAGGATGAATAATACCAGAATTTCGTATAACCAAAATCAAAATTTTAAGAATCCCAAATAGGCACATATACAAAACAATGCCAATTCCGATTGTTTAAATCATGAATCGCTAATAAAAAAAATTAAGAATTTTACAACCATAAACGTCGACAATTAAAACAATAATTATCATCTTTTTTATATCTAAAAAGTTCTGTTTTTTATAATCACTTTTTTAATTTTTTTAATTGAACAATTTTTAATTCTTGGTTAAATAAATAAAATAGATCGACGAACGCAAGTTTAAGTTATACTATAGTATAGGATAGGTACCTACTCTAAGAACGGGCTTATCGGAATCAGATGGGATTTTTATAAAATGGGATTTAGATTTTGTCTTCAAAGATCTTGGTTAAATTCGACATTAGGTACAAACAAAATTTGACCCGCATTTTCCCCTGTCCGCTTGCTGCTAAATCTACACTGCAAATTCTACCAGAACCTTAACGACACAAGTAATATTCTTCAAACTTGGTGCTTAAGCGACTTGAGCGATTCCTTCGAGCAATAATTTAATTTTGATTTAGACCCAAAAACAAGGGCGTCTGTCATACTGCAGTTATAATTAAAACTAATTTAAAATTATATCGGAAACTGCTATAGCGATTTTCATAAAAAAAATCATGTGTCCTATTGAAGGTATTTTCTACATTTTGTGCAAAAAATTATCTGTCTTAAACCGTTTTTTTTTATAATAATTTTATAATTTTCGTCGCACTGCTTATAAACCAAGTTTAAGTGATAGTTGCAATTCATTTATAATTTATTATTTTTAGTTGTCCCCTAAAGAATGAAGCCGTAGTCCCAAAAGAAGACAGAGAAGCATGCACAAAGCTGCTATTATATTAGCATTAATTCACTCTCAGATTAAAGGTCCTCTCAATTACCTCGCACAAATGTTCGTTCATGTTAAATCAACTAATTGCTTAGGGCAACGTGCTGGGGCAATCAAACTCATTTAATTCCTTACGAAACACATTCTCTTTAGCCTTTTGACAATTTACGATACAAAAAAAAAATAATATAGAAATACATACATACATATATATACGAGTATGTTTATCCTGTCAGCTCAATATAAGATTTACGATTTTTTGATTTCGGATCTCAAGCCATATTAAATCACTAATTAATCCTGAAACGCTTTTTAGCATAAAGAAAAACAAAATTATACATACATACTCGTATAAAAGACATCGCACCCCTCTTGCAAGAGTAATTTCCCGTTGTTTCGTTGAGCTAAATTTTCCGAATCGATTCCGACTTTCTTGGATTTTTTTTCTTTGTTTTGTTAACATCTTTATACTACCGCATTACTGGTCTATATCAGTTTTATCCAAAATGAATAAACACAAAAAACAAAATGAAACAAAGACAAGCAAAATAAATACTGCAAATGAAAAAACAATTAACTAAGGAATTCCATCCAACCATGAAATTGTTGTACGAAGGCATAATGGACAGCTCAGTTAGGGAGAGACCAAAGAAGAAACACCATCTTAAAGAAAGACTATATCAAGTTGTTCTCTGTATCGAGGGAGGAACAACCATTGCCTATGTGTACGTGTTTTTTGTTGCATCAAAGGAGATTTCCTTTTAATCCTGGCTACACTCTGCGTCACTTTTCTCTGTTCTATTGGTACAATTAGTTTTTGAATTCAATGCTCCATGGCGTAAAATGTTTTCTTTTGTCAGACACAGAGGAATGGTTGAGGATGTTAGTCACTTGTCCGAGTCCCGCTAGTGTTAGGCACTGGAAATGAAATCTTATAGGTAGGAATATAGCCCCTTTTAGGGTTTGAGTAGTCAATTGCGGGTGGTAATGGCTCAACGGAAATAGAGCTTGACTGCTTTCTTTGAGTTTCGACTGAATGCAAATAGATTTGGTGGTGACGTCAGATAGTCAACGCAACCACCATTTAGTTGTAACTTTATTCTAAGTAATATTCATTTAAACAATTGGACACACATTACCAAAAACATAGTAAAGCAGATTCAATGTAGACTGTATTAACGCATGACAAGTTAACGACAGTGGGTTAATCATGTCCGAAAATTCCTCAAAAAGTCTGCTCTCTTTTAGTTGGAAACATCTGGGCCCCGTAATATGTTTAAAAACTGGACACTACTTAATTGGCGGACACACCAAAGGCCTTGGAGTATTCTTCAATGACTTTTGTTGGAAGATGAGGAGGAATGGGAGATTATCTGCCATCTTCTTTTCTTATGTTATGCTCTCTCCCAAGGACGTAGATATTTCACCTGGGAGAATACTTCTTCGACGATCCCGGTGATCTAAGATACATAGAGATTCACCAGCTAAATACAACGCTCCATTAGCGGCTCCAAATGGCTTAAATAAAAAGTGTGTCAGCCGTTTTCCTGACTGGCACTTCAACCTAATCAACCTAACATATGATACTCAGGGTTGAAAAAAATCTAAAAAAAATAAAATGCACGACTGCATCGCACGAACTTGCTCTTATGTTCGATCACGTCGAATGCAAAAGATTTCTGTTAAAAATCTAAATATATATTTAAAGCAGTTTTTTACTTAATTTTTTATATATACAAAATATCTTTAACTTTTTTCTAAAAAAAAATTGGTATGACAGTCTTAAATATTATAATATAAACTTAAAAACAAAATATTAAATCGGCTTAATCAAAGAAAAAATAATTCAAAATTCTGAAATAAATACTTAAACTAATTTAAGCTCAAAAAAAGTACGCCATTTTATTTGTTAGATAAATTTGAATTTATGAGAAAAATAAATTAAAAATCAGTGGAGCGGGTTTTGAGAAAAAAAGTTTTTTTTTTAAACTTTTTGAAAACATTTTTAAAAAAAATATCACAAACGCCAGTTCATAGGTATTCCATAAATACATATAAATATAATTTTTGAAAAAAAATTAATGAGCAGTTTTCGAAATATAAATTTTTTTCAAATGATTTTCAAAATACAAAAAAATACTAATTAAAAATATTGGTAGGTACGCGGTATAATTTGGGCAACCTAAACCTATATGTGTGAAATTTCGAAAGAATCGGTTGAGCCGTTTATGAGATAGTCGATAGCAAAAAAACGGTCCTATGGAAGGTACCGTTTTTAGACATTTTTCTAATTTTTTTTTCAACCATATGATCGGTCGTAGCTAAAAATCCGAACTAATTTTTTTTATCAAAATCGTTAGAGCCGTTTCCGAGAAAAATAGGTTTGAAAGTAACGATTATATGGCAGGTACCGTTATTTTTTGAGCTAAAAAAAATTTTCAATTTCCCCTCTGTACAATACCTAAAGAAACTCTATATACCAAATTTGAAGCAATTCGGCCCACCCGTTTGTACTGTAGTTGTCTATACACACATACAGGCAGACTGTAAGACTGGCAGACATACAGACGTACAGACATACAGACGGACAGAATTTTTAGACCACCTTTTTTCGTCGTAATGTCATGTTTGATTGTTATCTCGAAAGAAAGGTGGACCTAAATTGCAGGAATTCTGGGAGGACTTAGCCTTACATTTTTTCAACAGGACGAGACTAAATTGACTCACAGTACAGTTTAACATGATATAATTGAGGCAAATGTTCCTGCTCCTCTCGTCTCGCTGAAAGGTGACGATTTTTTTCCGGGATACAGTTTTAAACATCGCACCATGTATCAGAATATTTCTGTTCGGTCAATGAATCTGTGATGTAAGTCCCAAAACACGAAGGCCATCATTACCCTTGTAGTTGACTGAAGAATCTGCTGATTTGAGTTTGGAATAAAGTGGTGTATTCATGTTTCATTCATTGTAACAAACCGACGCCCACACCCTTTACAGATTCACTCAAACACCTTCCACCTTTTAACTTACTGTCACGTTGTTGTTTTTGATCGACCAGTTTCGGTAAGAGTTTTTTTCATCTCCAAATCGTAATGCAAAATACTGTAACCACTAACTTCTTATGATGTCAGCAAATTTCTGCAATTTCACCGACGACACACAGTGAACTGACTTCATACATTTAGAAGTGAAAAATTCGAATCTCAGTTCTAAATGTGTATTTCATCACTTAATAAATGTAGAATAAGTAGAAAAATGCAAAAAATATTTATAGGACTAGCTGACCTGACCAGTTTTGCTCAGAAGACCTTTTTTGAAGAAAATAAAATAAATTTTTATACACTCGATTGAGCGGGTGTTCACTTGTTTTTTTAAACAAATTTGTAAATTAATTTTGTATTGGCCAATGAGTTTCGTGTTATGAGGACATCAATTTACAAATTTGTGGAAAAAACAAGTGTTTTATTTATTTATTTTATCAATTTCTTATATGTAAAAAATGTTAAATAAATTATTTAACTAAATAACTAATTTACACTGATAAATTCTTATAACTTAATAAAAAACTGCTTCTTATAACAAGAAAGATTATATCAAACATAAATTCAATAAAACATAGTTACAATAAACAAGTACCACGTTATTTGTGACCAAGTTTGATGTATAGTACTGAATACTATTGATTTAATTTTTCTGTTTCAATAAAATCAATAGTTCAAATCCAGAGAAAATAAATCAAAAATGTTTGGTGTCGTAAATCATACAAAATTTTAGATATTTAGTTCAAACAAAAATTAAAAGTAGGTAAATTAAAAAGTTATGATTTTTCTTAAAACTGTATCAAACATTAATCTGAGTTAGAATATTCGCTTTGCGATTCGTGACTTTTGTCATTGTTAGAGTTTAAGTAATTTTCACTGACTTCTGGTAGTTCTTGGGGTATTGTATCTGTTTCAGGTTCAAGTAAAAATTGTAAGATTTTAGAAGATATTGATTTAATATTTTGTAATGGTCTTTCCCGAATGGAATTTATCTCTGTTCGTGTTTGCTCTCTACATTTTTCGGGTATTGAAGGTTCTAAAACGTAACATGACGTCTACGAAATTGCATATGATACCAACTGTATACCTTTAGGTATATTTCAAACTTACTAAAATGTAGATATCTGTATTATAGCCAGAGGAACTTACTATAACATTAAATTGTCTTATAAGGTTTTCATATATACCAGTTATCTGAAAAATTTTTTGGTGGTTTTAAAAAATTTGCTTGTAGGTACAATGACCTGAACTTACATCCCCTCCCCATTTGCAGATAAGAGTAAGCTTCTTATCATCAGAAACGTTTTCGTATATAACTAGTTCTTGTGTACTTAAAAGACATTAGCCTTTTTTTCATTAATATTTGCACTAGTCTCATCAATTTTTGTTGCATTTTCTGCGGGAAAACACTCCTTTTTTACCAAGTTTATAAACAGTTGGCTACAAATAATGTTCATGATCAATTGTTTGCTTTCTAATAATTTTGTAAGCATTTCGCGTCATTTTTGCGTCCAGATATAATGCAAATGATTTATTCTTCTCCTGAGATTATTTTATATAGTTTTGCTGTTTCAGATGATTCTGCAACAAGTGTTGTAACCTCTATTTAGACTTCTGCCCCAATGAAATTACCAGTCAGTGGAGTGGTCATCTGTACAGCATAAAATAACTCCGATGGAGATACATTTTCAATAAGATGACGCAATTTAGCACGCTTAGAGTGTTCTCCACAGCTTTCTAAACATTTTTTGGTGTTCCTGGACCTCAATGGCTTTCTGGTGTTTTCAGGATATTATTTTTATTATTTTCGTCATCCGATTCATTATTTTTTACTCAAAAAAATTCAACGTGAACAAGCCAATCTTTATTCTTGAAAGTTTAAAAGAAACCTCTCCATATCCTTCCCTGCCAAATTCCATTTTGAACTCAAATTTCCTTTTCAAATTGCGAAACAAAGCTTATCTCTGGATCTGGTTATTCCATTTTATATAAAACATATTTCAGAACTTTATTGTTCCAGGCCCTTTTGGAATTGTAAAAGTGTAAACCTAAAAATAGGAAAAAAAAGTACTTTACAATGCTTTGCGAAGTATACTAACGGGTGATTTTTTTGCTACTTGGTTTTTGACATTTATATTTTTGACAGATCACACATGACAAATTCCACGAACACTTGACATTTCGATTCAGTATTGTTTGCCATTTCATCATGAATAGACTTACGCCTGAACAACGTTTGCAAATTATTGAAATTTATTATCAAAATTCGTGCTCTGTGAAAAATGTGTTTCGCAAGCTACGTCCGTTTTATGGTCTTCAGCGACGAGGCTCATTTTTGGCTAACGTGAATAAGCAGAATTGCCGTATTTGGAGTGAAGAGCAGCCAGAGGCAATTCAGCAGCTACCAATGCATCCCGAAAAATGCACTGTTTGGTGCGGTTTATGGGCAGGCGGCATCATTGGGCCGTACTTCTTCAAGGACGATGAAGGCCGCAGGGTAACGGTCAATGGAGAAAGGTACCGTTCGATGATAACAGATTTTTTTTTGCCGAAAATGCAAGAATTGAACTCGGTCGACATGTGGTTCCAACATGACGGTGCCACATGCCACACTGCACGCGAAACCATGCATCAATTGAGAGGCGAATTTGGTGAGCAGTTGATCTCACGTTTTGGCGCAGTCAATTGGCCACCAAGATCATGTGATTTGACCCCGTTAGACTATTTTTTGTGGGGCTATGTTAAGTCTATTGTCTATGGGGACAACCCAAACACGATTGCTGCCTTGGAAGCCAACATTGAACGCGTCATTGGTGAGATTCCGGCCGAAATGTGTAAAAAAGTTTGACAAAATTGGACCTTCAGAATGGACCACCTGAAGCGTAGCCGCGGGCAACATTTAAGTGAAATTATTTTTAAAAAGTAAATGGCTGAAATTTATTTATCGATCCAAATAAAAATTTCATTCACTTTTTACAAGTTTCTGTGTTTTAAAAAATCACCGTTGATAAAAAATTCCAAAAGGTAGACACTCACAGCTAATCACAAAACAAAATTTCGATTCAAAGCAGCATCAAGCACTAATTCAGATTGTCCAAAATATCTGCAGAACATAGACTTTTTACTTGTGATATAGGTACTATAGGGCAAGTTTTGCATTTGGAAAAAAAAAATCGAACTCGAGATTTTAATCAAAGTTGACATTACGATGATAGAGAACGCCAAAAAAGTGCGTCCGACAATTCCGTCTGTCTGTCTGTAGAACGATCTACAGCCTAAACGGCTGAACCGATTTTGTTCAAACTTGGTGGCTAGGCGTTTTAGGTGATAGTCCAAAATAGATTTTTGAATCGTTGTTTTAGCCCCAAAAATAACGGTACTTGTCATACAAATTTTTCTACCATGTTAATTATGTCGAAAACGGCTCTAACGATTTTGATAAAAATTTGTGTGTGTACTAATTTGAATATGGTGTACATTTTAGCCGAAAAAATTTTTTTTTAAATATTTTGTTATTAACGGTACCTGTCATACAACCATTTTATTGATTTTCGACTTTCTTAAAACGGCTCCACGGATTTCGATCAAAATTTTTATACAGGATCTCCTTCAAATTCTAAATAATACTGCATACTGTACAATAGTTAGTCGGAAACAAGCTTTCGTGTGCGGCAGTCGATTGACTATATATATATATTACACTTTAAAATATATGAAATACTAAAATTAAGTAATCTAGTTTAGTTTTATTTGAATAAAATCTTTTGTTAGAATTATAAACGCAAACGCTTATTTAATGAACTAAACTATCTACAAATTGGTGACCCCGAGTTGAACGCATAATACGAAATGTAAAAAAAAAAAAAAAAAAAAAAAAAAAAAAAAAAAAAAAAAAAAAAATATATATATATATTTGCTCGGATAAAGTGTAATCTTCTATCTAATCGATTTCATTCTCGATAAATAATCGCCCAGAACTACCTACATACATATTAAAAAAAAAAAAAAAAAAAAAAAAAAAAAAAAATTAAACAATCGTACATTGACAAATTACACGTTTTTCATTATCGTCACATAAAAGCCGCAAGTGTCATATGAACGTAATATACATAAGCTAGCTCATGTACCGTTCCAAATTAAGAACATCGAGTGTCATATACCTAAATACATTAAACGAGTACATAACTGCTCACACTTAAATATTCCGTTCATCATCACATCATTTTGGTCTGTTAACAATACCGCAAGCATTTACTGGAGTACAGCTTACACCGTTCATCATTTCCTCATCATATTGTACTGTATGCAATACCGTAATCTCCTATTGGAGCACAGTGCACAGCTTTTTGGGTTTTAACCACGCAGCAAGTTTTCAACTCAAAATAAATATAAATTGTATTTAATATAAAAAAAAAAAAATACACACGAAACATATTTATGTATATCCCGGTATTATATAAACTAACCTCAAATTAACTACCTATACAAAATATTAGTACCTAGTAAAATAATAATAAAATATTATAATTTAATATCACTAGAATTTGCATGCATATTTATATTTCTTTTTAAATTTATTGCATTATTTTTAGTTTTTACTTATGTACCTAGTTCTTAATCATAACATTATCATAATCTTCATTTCTTTTCTGCATTTGTAAGCCAAACACGATTGCTATCGAATTGATTCATTCAGTTAACATTTTTTTTAAATAGCGCATTATATATTTTTCTCTTTCGTTTGTCCATTTCTTTCAATTTGATTATGCCCAACGAAAATAAAACCGAGGGTGGTCATGTGCCTACAGGTGAGGGATTTTCCGGTGGTCAGACGTTGCCACAATCAAATAATTCTGAACAAATTTACAACAACTCCTTTGAAATTTCATCGGTGAAACTCCCAACTTTTTGGGAGAAGGCTCCGGCAGCTTGGTTCATTGCTGTCGAAGCACAATTCGCTACGAGAAAAATTACGAAAGATGAAACTAGATATTCATATGTATTAGCCTCACTTCCAGTAGATGCAATAAACAATATAATAGACGTATTAAACAATCCTCCAGAAACTAACAAATATTTAAATTTGAAAGATATTTTAATTAAACGCCATACTGCATCCGAGCAACGACGTTTGGAGCAGCTTTTATCTGCGGAAAATCTTGGTGATCGTAAACCATCCGATTTGTACCGTCATATGACATCCACGGCCGGAAACATTTCATCCTTATGTGAGGATTTAATAAAGTCTCTTTGGGAAAGAAAACTTCCCACGCAAATAAGTATTCCTTTAGCTGTAACAATAGGACAACCTTTCCAAAATAGATTAGACCTAGCGGATAAAATCTGGGAAACAACACAAACTGTGGGTGTTAGCTCTATTCAAAAGCCTTCGGGTAGCCAAAATCCTATTTCTAGTATGGAAGAAAGACTAATGAAAGAAATAAATGAGCTCAGATCGTCTCTTAAAAGGTTATCTTTTCGAGAGAGAGGTCGTTCGCCACATCGTCCTGCCGGATTCAAAAATTTTAAAAGGGAAAATCGAAGCAGTAGCAATCAAAAAATATGTTGGTTTCACCGCGTTCATGGTGAGAGAGCTAGAAATTGTAATCCACCTTGCTATTTCAAAATAAAAAACAACAATTTAAAAAACTAGATATGCCGAGTGTATCCATGGCGGACACTCGGCATTCAAACTTCCGCCGCCTTTTTGTTCATTGTAAAGTAAATAGATTAGATTTTCTTATTGATACCGGCGCTGAAATATCGGTTTTACCGCATACTCTTTTTAAAAACGAAACCTTTTCCGTTTCAGAAGAATATCTTACAGCTGCAAACGGTTCTCAAATTAAAACGTATGGCTCAAAGCTTTTAAATCTCGACTTAGGCCTTCGACGAGAGTTTTCTTTCCCGTTTACTCTGGCTGCAGTCACCAGACCCATTATAGGTGCAGATTTTTTAGGCTATTTCAACTTACTTGTGGATATAAAACGTCATAGACTTATTGATCGTTTAACAAACCTATCCGCCCGTGCAAGCATAGCCTCAAATAAAACCGATTTTGAATCGCCACGACTTTCGATCGTTGATAACGAATACGGGAATTTGTTAAGACAATTTCCTGCACTAACAAATCCAACAGATTACACTATGCCAGTTAAACATAATGTTGTGCATTATATTGTGACCTCCGGCCACTTACCAGTTTCGACGCCAAGACGTTTGGACAGTTCAAAATATAAAACTGCTAAGGCTGAATTCGAACACATGCAAAAGCTAGGGATCTGCAGGCCTTCTACATCCTCAACTTGCTCCCCACTACACATGGTGCCCAAGAAAGAACCATATGATTGGCGTCCATGCGGGGACTATCGAGGTTTAAACTGTGTAACTGTGCCAAACAGATATCCTATACCACATCTTCACAGTTTTTCACAAAATGCACTTGGATGTAAGATTTTCTCGAAGATAGATTTAGTACGAGCATATAACCAAATTCCGGTGGCTGAAGAAGACATTTTTAAGACCGCAATCACAACTCCTTTCGGAATGTGGGAGTTCACACGAATGCCTTATGGTCTTCGAAATGCAGCCCAAACTTTTCAAAGGCTCATGAACGAGGTTGTAATGGGGCTGGATTTTTGTTATGTTTATATCGACGATATACTCATAGCAAGTTCACACAAAGATGAGCATTTAAAACATTTAAGAATTTTATTCGAGCGTTTGTCAGAGCATGGGTTGACAATTAAACTAGGTAAATGCGAGTTCGGGAAGCAATGTTTAGATTTCTTAGGACACAAGATAGGTGAAGCTGGAATCTTACCGTCAGATGAGCGGGTTAAAGCAATTCAAAATTTTCCGAACCCAACCTCTTTGAAGCAAATCCAACGTTTCGTTGGAATGGTAAACTTTTACCACCGTTTCATTCCTAAACTTGCTGAACTTTTGACACCAATTTACGAACAGATAAAAATTATTAGCAATACCAAAAACAAAAAGGCAAACGTTTGGCCGATAGAATGTTCAAATGCTTTCTCGAAAATTAAAACAGCTCTCTCCGAATCAACTTTACTAGTACATCCTAGCGAAAATTCACCTACTCGCCTCACAGTAGATGCATCTAGTTTTGCAGTAGGATCCGTGCTAGAACAGTTTATTGATAAAGAATGGAAACCATTAGGCTTTTATTCGAAGAAACTAAGTAAATCTGAAATTAAGTTCTCCGCTTTTGATAGAGAACTTTTGGCAATCTATCTGTCTATACGGCATTTTAATTACTTTTTGGAAGGTCGAATATTCGTTGTGTATACAGATCACAAACCCCTAACTACAGCTTTATTTACTAAGGCAATTAGAAGCCCGAGGCAGACTAGGCATTTAGAATGGATAGCTCAGTATACAAACGATATAAGGCACATCAAAGGTAAAGACAACAAGATCGCTGATTTACTGTCGCGACCCGAAGATAGCGCCATTACCACCGATCCATTTAATAATTTGCAAGTGTTTTCTCCTGAAAATGTTATCAACGCTCAGGAATCTGATGAAGAACTAAAACATCTTTTGACCCTCAAAGCTAAGTCTTCACTTAAGCTCGAGAAAATAGCATTTCCATTGTTTAACCGTCCCATATGGTGTGAAACATCCACCAAAGGGAATAGACCTTACATTCCAAAATGTCTTCGGCATGCAGTTTTCTCCAGTTTGCATTCTCTTTCACATCCTGGTATTCGGGGATCAAGAAAGTTATTAACGGATAGATACTTTTGGCCGAAAATGAATTCGGAGATTAAGACATTTGTGCAATCTTGCATTGAATGTCAGCGCTCTAAAATTCATAGACACACAAAAGCACCTTAAGGAAACTTTAAAGCTCCAAGTGAACGCTTTGAACATGTTCATATGGATTTGGTAGGGCCTCTTGATATATCCAACGGGAATCGTTATATTTTAACCATAGTTGACAGATTCACACGTTGGCCAGAGGCTTACCCCCTTAAAGATATGTCAACGGAAACAATTGCTAAAGTTTTCGTGTCAGAGTACGTTAGTCGATTTGGAGTTCCATTAAGAATCACCACGGATCGTGGGGGGCAGTTCGAGTCAAAACTATTTTTCGAGTTGTCAAAGCGGTTAGGATCTCATAGAATAAGAACGACTGCCTACCACCCACAGGCAAATGGTATAGTGGAAAGATTCCACCGCGTCCTTAAAGCAGCACTTAAATGTCGGGAAAACACAACGCATTGGAGTGAAGACTTACCTATAGTTCTCTTGGGAATAAGGTCAGCTATAAAAAAAGACATCAACTGCTCACCAGCCGAGATGGTCTATGGACAAACGTTACGACTGCCATCAGATTTTTTCACATCTCAAAGTGTAGCAGGATCTTTTGATGAAGAAAATCTCCCAACTTTGATAGCCAATCTTAGAGATACTATGAACTCGTTGCGTCCTAAAGAAACCCGCCAACAAAACTCTCAAGTTTATATTCCCAAGCATCTCTCCGACTGTGATTACGTTTTTGTCCTCGCACCAACCAATAAAGCAGGTCTCAAACCTCCCTATGAAGGACCATTTAAAGTTTTAAAGCGACTTAGAAAATTTTATATCCTACAAATAAAAGGTAAAAATGTTTCCGTATCCCTGGACCGTCTGAAGCCCGCGTATGTTATTGATGCATCTCATCAAAGAAAAACTATTGCTAAATGCGTTACATTTGCGCCTGGTTCTTAATAAAGAATATTTCGGAAGGTATATGTTTAGTACATATATTTTTATATTGTTTAATCGCCTTCGGCTGGAAGGGGGGTAATGTAGTGATCATTTCACCAAATTATTTTAGCTCCCTACGCCCCTGACTACGCCACTCACCACGCCTGTAGTAACAGACAAATGAGAGAAAAGAATTGGTTATTACATATTTCAAATTGCATAACGTTGTACAATAGTTAGTTGGAAACAAGCTTTCGTGTGCGGCAGTCGATTGACTATATATATATATTACACTTTAAAATATATGAAATACTAAAATTAAGTAATCTAGTTTAGTTTTATTTGAATAAAATCTTTTGTTAGAATTATAAACGCAAACGCTTATTTAATGAACTAAACTATCTACACTAACACATACACAAGTTTAAAACTCAATTTTCAGCAAATTTGTATTGTTGATTTTCGGGGGTATCACAAACTTATATTTTTTAAGTCAAAAAGCATATCTTTCATATGACTGATAAATATTTGCAAGACTAGAGAGCCAGTTCCCGAAAAATCTCATTTTTTGTTAAATACTTTAAAAATAAAGGTGTTCCCAATCAAGTCACCTTAGGTGTTTGATTTGTAAAGAGAAAACATCTTATCAGCTTGAACGTGTATTATCCTTCGAAGACTCGTCAGTTCATTTTATGATTTAAATAAAAAGAAAAACAGCCTTGATGTTTGATAGGAAAATTATCAGGAATTTAAAATCATCATATTTTTACTTAAGAAAATGATTATCTTTTGTGCGTCTCTCTTTTCTTTTAACAAAGATACCCACATTGTTTACTCCTTTGCCTTGTTTCTTTAATTTTCTACAAACTTGACACCTTTTTTTGTATCTACCGATCTAAGTTAAACAAAAAAAACACACACAAATGAAAATAAAGAAATAAAGATGTTGTTCTTGTTAAAAGTGTCACAAGGACACAAGATATTAAAAAAAAGCGTTAAGAAAAACATACAATTTGAAAACAAAGCTTATGGCAGGATATGGTTTGATTAAGAAAGGATGACATTGCGGAGGGACATTTTAAAATATAAGCCAATGATTAAGGCATTGGACGCATTGTTAGTTCGTATTAGAGGATGGGTTTTATATAATTTTAATAAATGGTTTGTTTTCTTAACGTGGCGGTTGGTTTTTTTTTAAGAAATTTTGGGAAAGATTTAAGGGACATTTTTTGTTGTTGTGAAAATGGTACGTCACGAAAACTCAATGCCTTCAAAAGTCACTTAGTATGTTTTGTTTAATAGTCAGCATTTAGTGCTGGTATATTTCAAAAGCTTCAAGCTAAGCCTGTCTTTGAATCACAGTGAATAATGTTTTTACGGCCCCAATGAAAGATCTGCTGAAAATTTTTGTATTCCGTGTTTTATGCCGGATCTGTTGCATTACCTTCTTCACAACGAGATTGAAACCTTATTAATGTTTGAAATATTGTTTGGAAGAGATATTCCCTAGTTGCATATTGAATCGATTGGTTTCAAATAGCATGCAATACCATCGATATTCTTGGGAGTCTGACTTCGACTATCTCCGAAATCTTATATGCAGCTTTGAAGACGATGGCTGTAAATATAGTGAGTGTCGACTTATTGATCTTTTCCAGAATTTCCCTTAGATCTACCGCGTCGAAAGACACACAGTTACTTGTCGATTAAATTGTTGCCGAACATTTTCAGATGCTCACACAGTACGTTGGTTGGTATCTTATATCAACCGATGTGCCTCTATATTACTTTTAAGACTTAGGACGTTTTTTATTCAAATGGGGCATATGTTCGTGTTAGTCCAATAGTCGGACATCCTTCTTGGATTATAATCTAATACAAGCATCCTTCTAACACAAACATTTTGTATTTTGAAAGTTCCTCTGCAAACAAATTCAGAGTTCCCCGAGTTACATGTTCTACTTGGAAACCGGTATACCGCCTCTACACATCTACACCCTACGTCTTCACTTTGCCTGCATTACTGAGATCACGGCACTACCATTGCTTACCAAACGCGATTGCAAAATATCGGCGAGACAGAAATCTTCAATGGAATGGACGAGACTCGGAAAACCAAATACAATACTACACTGTACATTGTGGGAATGTGATACATTGTTAAATAAAAGGACAAACAATATAATAACAAATATATGGTAAACTCCCTTAGAGGATTTAAGATGCAATGCGAACACAGCGAAGCAAGAAGCAGTTAGAAGACACTAAACCACGAGCTCAGAGAGATGACCTACTTCAACGACAGACATCGTTGGGATATGATGTCAACCCTCTTCAAAGCTAGAACCAAAAGCGTGAAAGCATAATAAATAAATCATTAAAATATCAAAATACTACAGTTAATAAAATTTTATGTAAAAAATTGTTTGAACCTACAAAGTGTATAGAATTTTTTAATCAATATCCTTAGAGTCATTTTCGATATGATTATGATTTAGTTTTTTTATTGCTACAAGAAATTTAGCAAACAAACATTTAAAAATATTTTAAACATTTATACTTTGTTCACCAAAAATACTCATAGTTATGGGATGTCTTTTTGAAATACGCTGGTGCCTGTTGTCGAAATTGCCACTGAAAATTACCACTGAGTTACATACAAATTGTCTTTGTAATTTTGTTAAAACGAGCGCACATACAACCTTGACCTACCTACTTTACAGCCAAGTGCAGTAAACATATAGAACCTGATTTACCACTGCGACGTTTGTGGTAATTTAGTATGCTTACTACAGCAACCCTGTAAGAATTTTAAGACAGTATGAACTTATTGTCACCTTTTTTTTTATTTATTTATTTTTTTTTTCATCTACTAGCTTTGCTTACGGATTACAATATACTTTATTAATAATAAATTAATAAATATTTATGACAATAAATTAAATAAAAGGTTTTTGAAGCAATTTCTTGACTGTTGTAAGTCTAAATCTTGACTAAGTTCATTGAAGTTTGAAATTGCCCTTGATATTAGATCATTTAAACCGTAATTAGTTCTATGTAAAGACTGGAAAAGAAACCGTATTTCCTTTACAGGCCTAGCTGGAGCGTATAAAGGCATCATAAATAAAAGAGCAGGACTTTTTATATGATAACATAGGAAATTTCTTACGAACATGGTATCGTGTGCAGATCTTCTTATTTGTAATGGCAAGATTCACGACATCTGGCATCGTAAGAAGGTGAAAAATTCCATCTCATTTTCCAAAAAATGTATTTTGTAAACCTTCTTTGAACATTTTTGATCCGATGAGTATGTATTTGATAAGCTGGGTTCCAAATAAGATCAGCATATTCAAGAATGGATCTTACTAACGATATATATAATGTTAACAGTGTATGAGAATCAGTGAAATCTTTTGAATTTCTTTTAATGAATCCTACAATAGAATTTGACTTTGATACAATGTGGTCAATATGTAAATTGAAAGATAACTTGGAATCAATGATAATGCCATGATCTTCAATTTGATCTACTCTTGCCAGATGTCTATTCCCAAGGGAATACAGTAGAATTCGGTTATAACGACCACTCATGGGAGACACATTTTCCGTCGTTATAAGCGAATGTCGCTATATCCGAAAGAATAAAACACATTGATTTGTTCCCGAAATTGACAGAATGAATAGCTTCCTTACTTTACATAAACTTTGAAATGTGTACCATAAACAAATAACACTTTTCAAGAAAAATAACTAGCACAAGAACAACTGACTCAAATTTGTATCAACCAAAAAAAACTATGAAACTAAATATGTAAGCCTAACTGTATTATGTCTAGGCACGCAACACAGGAAAAAGGAAAAAAATGGCAAAATTCTCTTTAATTTTGTTTTCGGTCGTTATATCCGAATTTCATGACAAACAGAGCCCGTCATAATAGTCGTTATAACCGAAATGGTCATTTTAGGCGAAGTCGTTATAACAGAAAGATATTATTCACTAATTAGTGCGAAACCAAACTTCACCTTTAAGTTTCGTCTTTATAACCGAAATGTCGTTATAACCGAAGTCACTATAAGCGTATTTAACTTTAGTTATATGAAATAATGGTAAAACTTTTATAAAAAGAAATTACTTTACATTTCACTATGTTTAAATTTAAACAGTTACCGAAAAATACCAATTTGAAAGCTGATTGATGTTGTGTTGAATAAGCAAACAATCGTTTATGGATTTAATTTTCAAAAAGAGTTTGACTTCGTCTGCAAATATTAAACACAAACAAGATTTGAAGATAGATAATATGTCATTGATAAAGATTATAAATAGCAATGGTCCAAGATGGCTTCCTTGGGGTACTCCTGATGTACAGGAAATTGGTCTTGAATATTTACCATCAATTACTACTCTTTGGTTTCTGCCAATGAGAAAACAAGATATCCAATGAAATCCAAAATTGTTTAGTTTTTCAATAACTAAATGATGGTTAACTTAGTCAAAGGCTTTGCCAAAATCAGTATAAATAGCATCGACGTGGTAGCCCTTTTCAGCTTCGTTTATAATATATGAAGTGAAGTAATCTAAATTAAAAGCCATCAACAAATCCAATGCTGAAATTCAGAAATGTATTCTTTGACATGGAACTCAAGCTTAGATTTAACTAAACCTTCCAAAAGTTTTTAAATTGCAGAGAGTTTGCAAATACCTCTATAATTTTCAATAGAAGTTTTTGAGCCAGATTTGAAAATTGAAATTAGAAAAGATGTTTTCCATTCCTTAATATAAGTTCCATTGAGTAGAGAATTATTGAAAATAAGATACAGAGAGTATGCCTTAGCCTGAAAGCATTTTTTTTTTTAAATAATTGCAGGAGTTCCATCTGTACCAGGTTTTGAATTTGGCTTTAAGTTAAAAAGTGCTCTTTCAACTTCAGATAGTACCAGTCGTAATGAACCAATATCAACCATAGGTTTCACATTTGGTTCAAAGTTAATGTTGGGACTAGTATTTGAGTAAACTGGCTCAAAAAAAATGCAAACAATTCCAAAGTTTGGTAAAGTCTTTGGATTCTGAGTTTTTATAAGTCATAGTTTTGGGTAAACCTAAAGACAGTTTTTTAGTAGTAATATACGACCAAATTTTAGAGTCATTTTTTAGTTTATTCTCAATATCTAGAATGTAATTTTTAAATAAAAAAAATTTCAACACTTCGAACTCTTTTCTACTATTGAGGAAAATTTTTTGATTAGTAATGTTCTTTGATTTTACATATTTGCTATGTGCCTTATTTTTAATTGCGATTATAGGCACTATAAGGCAAGTTATCCATTCGTCGAAAAAAAAAGTTTTGAGATAGCAATCAAACATGATATTACGATGATAGCGAAGACGAAAAACGATGGTCTAAAAATTCTGTCCGTCTGTATGTCTGTCAGTCTGTCTGTATGAATAGACACCTACAGCCGAACGGGTTGGCCGAATCACTTCAAACTTGGTATATAGAGTTTTTTAGGTATTTTACAGAGGGGAAATTGAAAAATTTTTTTTAGCTCAAAAAATAACGGTACCTTTCATATAACCTTACGTTCAACGTTACGAAACGGCTCTAACGATTTTGATAAAAAAAAATCAGTGCGGCTATTTAGCTACGACCGATCATATGGTTGAAAAAAAAATGAAAAAAGTCTAAAAACGGTACTTTCCATACGACCGTTTTTTTTTGCTTTCGACTATCTCATAAACGGCTCACCCGATTCTTTCGAAATTTCACAAATATATAGGTTTAAGTTGCCCAAATTATACCGCGTACCAATATTTTTAATTAGTATTTTTTTGTATTTTTAAAATCATTTAACAAAAATTTTTAATTTATATTTCGAAAACTGCTCATTAAATTTTTTTCAAAAATTATATTTAAATGTATTTTCTGAATACCTAGAATTGGCGTTTTTGAATTTTTCTAAAAATATTTTCAAAAAGTTAAAAAAAAAATACTTTTTTTCTCAAAAACCGCTCAACAGATTTTAAAAAATTTTTCTCATAAATTCAAATTTATCTAACAAATAAAATGGCGTAAATTTTGTTTAGCTTAAATTAGTTTAAGTATTTATTTCAGAATTTTGAATTATTTTTTTTTTTCGATAAAGCCGATTTAATATTTTGTTTTTAAGTTTATATTATAATATTTAAGACTGTCATACCAATTTTGTTTAGAAAAAAGGTAAAGATATTTTGTATATATAAAAAATGAAGTAAAAAACTGCTTTAAATATATATTAAGATTTTTAACAGAAATCTTTTTGCATTCCATGTGATCGAACATAAGAGCAAGTTCGTGCGATCCAGTCGTGCATTTTATTTAAATTGTTCATATGAGATATACGCTTTTTATACCATGGGGGCTTTAACAGTTTCTTTTTCTGCAGTAGGGATACAAATCTTTTTAATGCATTTTTTAGTATGTGTACACATTTATTATACATTTCATTAGTATTTAAATTAGCAAATTCAACAATCCAGTTAAATGATCCAATATAAGTATTTAATTCATTGAAGTTGGTTTTGGAAAAATTTTAAAATTTAAGTGAACCAGTATTTGATTCCAAATAATCATAGTTTTCAATTACGAACGGTGCTTCAAAAAAATTTATTTTAAAGCTATCGGTACAAGTAAAGACTAAATCTAAAATATTGTTCAATGAGTTAAGAATGTAATTAATTTGTCAAAAATTTAATGAGTACAGATCGTCAATAAATTCGAATTCCATCTATTACAATCAGAATAAGAGACAAGCGCCCTATTTTCCCTGTACTGACTTTTTTGTTGGCAATTACTTAAAAAACTTAAATACCAAGTTTGAAGAAAATAGATTCGTCGGCTAAGGATCTAGATCAACCTACTAATAGACAGAAGAAATAGCTGCATCCATTTTTTTCGTGTCCTCAATCATCATAATGTCAAGTTTGTTCAAAATCACTTATTCGATCGATTTTTTTCCAAATGCAAAAGGGAAAAATCGCATAAAGCTAGGAAGCTAGAGCCAAAGGTTAATTTTGTCGGTGTGGTGACAGGGTGAAAATATATGTTGTGGTGACGTGACAAAGTACATAATGGCCGATTATGTTGACCGTATAATTCTATTTTAAGGGTCTCATGTAAAAGAGCTTCAACATATATTAAGGTGTAGCAACTAAGAATCTTTTGTTCATAATCTAATCGAACATAAGAGTAAGTACGTGCGATCCAGCCGTGTAATTTATTTTATCCCAACTATAATCATTAATAGTTTAGCACTTTCCAAGTTCTTGCTCGAAGTTTTGATTCCACCAATCTGTCAAGTTCATAGGTATAAATGAAGGAAAAATATTTAGGTTCTTAAAGTATAAAGCATCAATATTAGCGTTGCTTCTGCATGTGGTAAACTTCTTGAACAATATTATAGCTATTCATAAAGTTTGGAGGTACATCCTTCGCATACAAAAAAATGTATAACGAGTACACAACAAAAAAAAAGGAAGAAGCAAAGTTTTAAACCAAAGGACCTACATAAATGGATCAGTAAATCTCGACTAAATTACTTTACCAACAAATTAAACTTAGGTAAGATCTTGTACGCCCTAATGACTTCCTCTCCTCTTTGTCTTTTGCTCTATAGTTAGTGTATAAACAACAACAAACGTTAACAGTAGCAAATGCTTCTCATAACCTATGTAAGCCCTGTTTTACTTCCCTGCTGACTTCTGCCACAATCTTTTACTTAACCATTTGCAACAAAATGATTTAATAAAGCCAACCAGTTTAGTACATAATTTGAGTTTTAATCTTTTCTCTTGCAAGTAAAAGTTCTTATCCTCCGGTGTTATCCTGTGTTGCAAAGGATATCATATAGTTCTGGTTGTTCCGTATTGTGCAGCTTGCGTATTAGTTTGGCTTAGGGAATGTGTTCTTATAAAAGAGTATTGCCGAGTGCGCCGTGTTGAATTTGCCGCTTAACAGAAGCATCAAGTCAAGGATGCGTTTAAGCATCCCCAAGATACCCATCAGTACCGAGGACCGACGTACATATGTGTATGTCTATATGATGTGTGTTGCAAATATAAAACCAAATTGACAACAACCTGTCATCGTACACAGCTGGAACAAAGTCATTTATTTAGAGAAGAAGCAGCAGGATTGGAGTATACAAGCGATTTGAACGACAAACAATCCAATAGATAGTTTGGGGAAATTTATCAGATACACTTTCTCTCCGGGGAGTTAAAGTTCGTTCGTTTTGTCATTGTGGCATCCGGAACATTGCAAGTATAGACCTCACATAGTATAGGTATGGTAGGAATATGCTGTATGTTGATGGGACAATATCACAAAATCCTTCCAACTCATTCCTCTAAATAGAAGCCCTCCCCCATCCACGAGCATTTTCAGATAGACTGAAAGGACGGTAAATTAATTATAACCGCTCTGCAAAACAATTTATTGCATTTCCAGATAAAGCAGGACAGGGCACCTTTTGTTTATGGAAATAGATTATGCGAAGAATATACATATGTATAAGTAGTGAAGGTGGGCAAGTTCACCATCATCACAATACATATGGTTTGAAAGGACAATTAAATTTTGTAGATCCTTCAGTTCTTGTAATTGTTATCAAAATCGACTTTGGGCGACAAATTTTAATTAAATTTGGTTTCTTAATCACGGATGGGCTACTTCAATCATTCAGAAAGGATTATCAACTAGAAAGGACTGCAATTACTATATGTACGTGCGTGTGTGCTTATGTGTGTGAAAAGCCTGTTTGTATTAATTGAATAGTAATCAAATTGGATTTGTAATAAGGTGGACAGTGCTGTGCGAAAATTCTTTGCGAAATTCATTCAATTCTTTTGTCGGAAGGAAAAGACAGTCAATTTTTTAAGGTTAGATACTTCGAACTTTCAACCATTCTTATATATACGTCTTGTTGATCGGCAGGAATGGAGGGAGCCTGCAATTTTTTCCCGCATTCACAAAGCTTAAATATGAGCGCATTCTTAAAGAATTCGTGTCCTCCTTAAAAAGAGGCCGTATGAACTGTTTTCTTTTATGGTAGCTTCAGTGTAGATCGAAAAAACCGAAAAAGAATAACGAATTTCATGTTCTATTGTGAAAGATTCATAAATTAAATAAATAAATGAGGAAGGCATATACCACATACCGATACCACAGTTCATAGTCAAGACGAGGGAAATTATAAAGAACAACTGGACAGAAATGCTTCTACTTAAAAAATCATTAAGCAAAATTCCGATAGAAGTCGAAGAAAACTTTAATCAACTTGGAATTATAATCTGGAAACAGCTGCTGGGTAGAGACCATTCTGTCTGGAAAAGCTTTCTAGTTAATGGGACCAGCAAACAGATCTATGAATGCACATTAGTTTTAAGGTTCTGAATAGGCAAGACTAGAGAAATGTCATTTTCCAACTATTATTACAATTTTATAACAGTTGTTCGCCCTTAAAAGTGTTCAATATTCCCCCAGCTTCGAGCGGTAGGTGGCCTGTTGAAACTGACATCTAATTTCCGGAAGTCAAATGCTAATTTCTGTCACAATGTTGTCATGTCCCACGTCACTTCCGTTCAGAATATCAAAAGAAGAGGAAATAAAATGCAAGACTGGATCGCACGAACTTGCTCTTATGTTCGATCATATCGTCGGCATCGTACATTTCTATTAAAAATCTAAATATATTTTTAAAGTCGTTTTTTACTTAATTTTTTATATACATATACAATATTTCTTTAATTTTGTTCTAAAAAAAATTGGTATGTCAATTTTAAATATTACAATATAAACTTAAAAACAAAATATTAAATCGATTTAATCAAAGAAAAAATAATTAAAAATTCTGCAATAAATACTTAAACTAATTTGTGCTCTCAAAAAAGTTTTTGTGGAAAAATTGAATACCTTTATGATCAAGTAGTCCAAAATACGTTTCCGCTAAGGTACTACACTTGGGTACCTAAGAAATGTACTACAGCATTTAACTGATGATCCCAACTGTAGTACCTGGGCGAAACGCATTTTGGGCTACTTGGTCATAAAGGTATTTAATTTGGCTTTAATCCACACAGTCCACAAAAACAAAATTAATATTAATTTATTGGTTGAGTTTTCTTCAAGGTATTCAGCAAATACATACGAGTATAACTATAACTTTTGAAAAAATTGAATGAATAGTCTTCAAAATATAAATATTTGTGAAATTTCGAAAGAATCGGTTAAGCCATTTATGAGATAGTCTAAAGCAAAAAAAAGGTCCTATGGAAAGTACCGTTTTTAGAGACATTTTTTAATATTTTTTTATAGTTTATAGATTATAGGTACTAATAGGCAAGTTATGCATTCGTAAAAAAAAATCTAACGATCAAACATGACATTACGATCATAGAGAAGCCTAAAAAAGTAATGGACAAAAAATGTCTGTCTGTCTGTCCGTCTATATGTATAACGAGCTGCAGCCTAAACTGTGTAATCGATTACCTTAAAATTTGGTATGTGAGATTATTTTGGAATTCCTCAGAGGGGAAATTGAAATTTTATTTTTAGGCCTAAACATAACGGTACCTGCCATGTGACCTTGACGGAAAATCTCATTTTTCACGAAAACGGCTCCAACGATTTTGGTAAAAAATGTTGAGAATTTTTTTGTTGGTAATACCTATCACTTGATTTGAATCAAGCTTACGGGAAAATTCAATTAACGGTACTTTTCATATAACGGTTTTTCAAATTGATGGCTTTCTCGGTAACTGTACATTAGATGTCTGTCAAATTTTATATCTGAGAAGACCTAGGTAGCCAAACTAATTCTGCATATTAAAATTTTAAATATCTTGTTAACCTATTTCTATTTTGAAAAATCAATATTTTTAAAACTAATCAAAAAAAAAATAATTTTAAGTTTTATCGTCACGTGTATATTAATAAACTCTAAAAAACTGCATACCAAAATTTCAAAAAACGTTTGTTTTCAAAAAAACTAAAAATAAAAAACCGGATTTCATCAAAATCCGTCCTACAATTTTCGAGATAATTTTTTATAAAATATTCATTGATCGGTGACATATAATGGCTTTCTTGGTTTTTTCGAGAAACCGATTAAAGTGATGGATTTGGTAGTTCTTATAAGTTTACAAAACGATTTTTACCCACCTATACAGCATTCACTTTCATTATATACATATGTATGTATGCACATATCTACATACCAAGGTTCTCTATATATAGGTGGTATATAATACCCTCCTAATTTTCATAATTCAAATCGCTTTAAATATACATTTGTAGCTATATAACCATTCCTTGAATCATATGCATTCAACCATTCATTATATTAACAATCAGGGTTATCTTACCTACATCGGCTTTACTCCTGCAAAGGATAACTAGACAACCTTTACCTACTAATTGCGTCAGTAGTTAGCTACATCAAAGTTGTAAGTTACAAGTGCAAGTACGTACGATCCAATCGTGCATTTTATTTAAATCAAAATCGCCGTTTCCCAGAAAAAGATGTCAGGTACCGTTATTTTTTGAGCTAAAAAAAATTTTAATTTCCCCTCTGTACAATACTTAAAAAACTCCATATAGGGGGTGGCATGGGCGCGATAGTTGTGTGCTCGCCTGTCAACCTCGTGGTTGCAGGTTCGATTCCTGCCGTTATCTATGTCTTCTTATATTCCATTAAAACCCAATTCTAAAAATTGTTATACAATAAGTTGCTTCTTTACTCATTACATGCTGTTTAGGCATAACACTAACAACATGTGATTGAGTAAACTAGCGTACCCATAAAATATGACAACGAAATAAATAAAATAATGCGACAAAAAAAATAATGCGAATTATAAGGGACAAAAATAAATAAGACACGGTAATTCTCTCCGCATTAGTTCAGCCGCCATCCCTGGAGATAAATCTGCGACAACAACAAGCAATAGTCTCAGAACATCGCGCCATACATTTTTCCTATCCTTATTTCTCTTCTTTCACCGGATGCCCGCGCTGTGTTAAGAAAAACATATAAAGGGTATTCATAATCCCTTGAGCGCGTGAAAAGTTATAAAAAAAAAAAATTCGCCCCACCCGTTTGGGCTGTAGGTGTCTATACATAGTTCATACAGACGACATACATTCAGACGGACAGAATTTTTAGACCATCTTTTTTCGTCTTCCTATAATCCCAAGTAAAAATGAAAGGTTTCTTATTAATTTTTCTAAAACCCAGCTTCTAAAGCCAAAATACCTGTTGTGTTTGGATTTTTCAGATATTTCCTTAACCGATCATCTTAATCACCTTTTACATGAGCTTGAAAGGGCAATTGGATGCATGATGATTCATTTTTTTTTTTTTTTTTTTTTTGTACAAATTTTGCTTTCCTGATCTTCATATACCTTCATATTTTTATTCATTAGAGCCTGTAAATCTTTAGAATGATGTTCCATAGTCCAAGTGTCAACTTAGGATTGTGCATTTGAATGCCACAGTAATGTGCATATATTCATTTCTATAAGTCTTCAAATCAAACTGGATTGCTTTTCAATAACAACCCAGTCCACTGTAATAACAAAATATCATTCCTTTTTGGTTTGGTCTTTATGGTCACAATTAAGAGTAAGTTATAAAATGAAGTTTTGAAATTTTCAATAACCTATTTTGATGTAATATTTCAGAAAATTACACTCATCAAGGAAACAAAGCCAAATGTTGGGATTTACTCAAAGTATAGGAATGTGGTTTTTTGGTTAGAACAATATTCATTTACCTACATATATTATAAATTCGATATTACATTTGTATAGATAAAGATACGAAGAATATTGATTTAAACAATTGGAATGCAGTTTGCTGTGAATAATAAACATATTAGATGAAATATGTGAGCTGTTGTGATGTGATTGATATCTAGTCATGTTTTACATTATTTGAAGAATAACCTCAAGTTCTTATTACTTTTTGTGTAAGAGGCAAAAGGATTTTTAATTTTTCGGATTAACATTTGTTTTTTTTCTTTTTGAATTTCCCATTGTGTAAATTGAAGAAAACAAAATTGTTTAAGCATTTCTGTTAAATTAATTTTTCTCAAAAAAAAAACTTAGCGTGCACTGTGAGAGATATATCCACGAAGTTGAATTTGAATAGTTTAAACCGTTTTGAGGAAAATTTGGAGAACATAATTCCAAAATTCACACCTTAAAATAACGGTACCTGCCAAAAACCTTTAAAAAGAAAATTACTGATCTCAAAAAGGACCGTAGCGATTTTCATTCAAACAAAATTTTAAAGTTTGATACAAAAAAATTTACATAAAATGTTAATTACGATACCTCATATATATCGATATATCGTAGCCGTAGAACGTAGATACTTGTAGAAAATTGTTCACCTGCTTTCGAAATATTGAATTTTCAATAAAAGAATGTTTAATATTTACAATTTGTAGCACAAGTTGTATACAAATTTTAATCGAAATCAGTGGAGCCGTTAATGAGAAAGCGGTATTACAGCCGGTACCGCTAATAATATTTGTTTTTAAACTAAAATCGTTATAATCGTTTTCGAAATAATTGAGTTTTTTTATACCGGTTGTATGGATGGTACCATTATTATGGTACACGCTATGTTAAATTTGGGAAATGTTTTCGAACAATATCGTTTCATTTTTGACATTTATAAAGATGTTTGAATGTTTTGAAGTAGAAAACTATTCATGTCGGGGACGGACGAGACTAGAGAAATTCTTATTTATAACAGTTATAACAGTTGTTCGCCTTTAAAAGTGTTAAATATTTCTCGAGCTTCCCATGGTTGGGGGGCTGTAGAATCAAATAACTAATTACTACGGGCTCCATAAACTCTGCTTTTCTCTGGCACTGTTGGCATGTCCCGAGTCCCGAACGTCGGATATTTGGTCGTAGGACTGACATCTAACTTCCGGGGGAATGACATGATAATAATGACTGGAACATTCTCTCTAAGAAAAATAAATAAAACACCTGAAAGAAGAACAGAAATGTCAAGGGAGAAAAAGAAAAAAATCGAAATAATGCTTTCTGCAGGAAATTTTACCGTCAATAAGCTCAATTTGACTTGTAAAAGTTATCTTACTGTTTAATTTCCAGCAAACAGTCCTCGATCTCTCCTACCTCTACATCCATAGAAGTACCCACTCTAACAAAAACTGAAAAACGAACACAAAATTAAAATTAAAAAAAAGAGTAAATATACGCCACAGTGTATCAATTTCCTGAGAACAGTCCTTATTGAGAATTGCGTTTGGTTGTAATTGGCGATCGTACTCAATGTATCTACACAAGACGAACGAGAGTCGATGTATGCCAATTTATCACAGTTTTTCCTCAGAAGTGTGAAATATTCACTTTTGCCCCTTTTTTACTTTTCGTCCAGCACTCGGCGCCGTAGAGTAGAACTGGTAAAATTAGCGTTTTGTATAGAGTGCACGTTGTCTTTCGAGAAAGGAATTTTGAACCCATTTGTTTGTGTCGTTCGTGAAGTTGATGTTTTGTTCCGAGGTAGGATGCGGATGCTCTTTTCTATCTTCGCAGGGTTTTTTTCTCGTTCCTTCTCTTTTCACGGTACTCCTACCTTGCTGCTCTTGTTTTCCGTTGCAGCATTTGCATTCGTGCATTTTCCGTCTCCTGCTTCAATACCGCGCATTCATCATCATACCACGGGTTCTTTTTCGTGGGTGGTTAGTAGCCTATGGTGGTTCAAGATGTCTGATGCGTGCCTTGCCCTAATTAGCACGTGGTCGTTTTGGTTGGCGGTTCGACTATCTGGAAATCGCCAGGTTGCTGTGTGTATCGTTCGCCTGCGGAACCTAGTGTTCCTTATCACCGTATTACGACCTGCAGCAAAGTCGATTAGTCGGAAGCCGTTATCTGTTGTCGTTTCGTGGAGGCTGTGCTTTCCAACTAATCCCCCAAACATATTTTCTTTCCCGACATTAGCATTTAAGTCTCCGAGCACGACTTTGACATTGTACTCCGGGCAGGCTCCGTAGGCTCCGTCGAGGAGGTCGTAAAACTCCTCCTTGTTAGACTCCTCAGCTTCATCGGTAGGGGCGTGTGCACATATTAGGCTGATGTTTTGGAAGGTAGCTTTGATGCGGATCGCAGCCAGGCGATCGCTAATCGGCTTAAAATCGATGATTTTCGACCTGAGTCGATTTCCCACGAAGAATCCGCATCCCAACATGTGCATTCTTTGCTGACAGCCGTAATAAATGTCGTAATCTTTTCTTTTCGTTATTCCTGATCGTATCCATCGTATCTCTTGGATCGCGGTAATGTCTGCTTTGTACCGCGAGAAGACAGATTCAAGTTTTTGAGTATCACCTGGCGTATAGAGTGTCCTCACATTCCAGGTGCATACGCGTGGGTCGTAGTCCATTTTCGTTCCGGGTCTGGTTGCCATTTGAGGGGAGTCGTTATCCGAGGCTTCTCGCATGTCTCTCATAACAATATAATTTTTTACTGTTGTCGGGTCGTTAGCCCAACGCACTAACCGCCAATCTGTAGGGCCATGGGTTTAATGTTGCAATTTTTCCGTGATCAACATTCGCACTTATAAGTTTAGCAAGTCATGACATAAAGTCACGACCAGTATCCGGCGGCTACCAACAGCCCGAGGCCCCCAGTTCCTACCACATCCAACTGCGAATAAGTATCTGTTTGAAACTATTTTTAAAATTGTAAAAAATGACAGTTTCCTTGAAAACTTTGATTAATATTTATAAAATATTGATTTTCCCGAAATCAACTTGATAATATATACCGCTTTTGAACTTATCCTGAAAGTTTCTCCAATTTCAATATCTTATGCCGGAATCCTTTTAGAACTTCAATATGCTCTAACCATCTTACCATCCAATTTCCTTTGTCAATTACTTTTACGTACATACATACATATATACAGATCCTATCGAAATAAATTGTTCTGTTTCAATTTCATGGCACGAAAAGTTCATTGAGATACATTATGTCCTATTTTATCAACGCGCTCTATCGCGTGTCTCTACATAATACACTCATACATATAAAAATACTTGTATTTATTTTTTTTGGTTGGTGAAAACAAAATCCAAAGTACAAGAACGAACATAAAAACATATTACAAGCTCATCAAACAGATTTCTATCTCGTTAATCCGGAACTCTGTCGGTTTAACCCAACAAGCATATACAATATACAATGTAAGTATGCGTACATTTTCTCCAGGACAAAGCAGCATAATAGCTCCCAATTACATTCGCCCACCCGAAAACGAGTTCAATCGATTACATTCGTTTCAAGATGACAAAAAGTCGAACATTCGACGAATACACATAATAATAACAACAACAAAATACGCTCATCCAGAAGAATATTGAACTCCTTGAAGCTACTACTTTAACTGGCTTAGATGTGATGTGATGGGTTTTTTTTAGTACAACAAGGATGCGAGCCCTTAGATTTTACCACTACATAAATGTAGCATAGGAACACATCAAATCTGGTGCCCTGCAGTATTCTCTGTCTCCACCTACTTGATGACCTACATAACAACAATGTCAAGTTTTCGTTTAGTTTTTTTTTCTTGTTTGTACTTTTTTCCCGCGCGACGACTATAAGGAAGTGTCTTCACTCGCAATAGAGAGCGCCGCAGAAAAAAAAACCAAACAAATTGACAGAAGAGTCCTTGAATGAATGGTTAGCGTTAGTTTTGCTCTAACGCTTAGCTTTTCGAAGAGGAAATCACTTTAACAGTGTAGCAGAGATGGTCTTTGCGGGCGACATCGACAGGGACCCGCTTAAATGGTTTCCTTTCCTATCTAACTGGATTATATGTATTATTCGTTTTTTTTTAGTAGCTCATATTTTCTCCCATATCTTTCTTACCCTACACAACACACACAATCACAGTCAAGGCATAGTTTCTTTTACGCTGACGCTCATGAAGTAATTTGCATAATAAGCTAACAAGCCCATATAGAAGGAAGCCTAAGAATAGACGTTACAATAATGACGTCTTTTATATTCACAGCCTGTATAAATATCGTTTGACATTTCTTTTTGGAAATTGTATGGTGCCTAAGCACCTTATAGAATTAGAGCCGAGAAGGAGAAAAAATACATTACAATTCATTGAGAAAGGACAGTTTGTAAAAATATTTACACAGTTTAGTGATTACGTGCCTAACAAATTTCGGGACTGATTTGAGGTTGAGATATTTATGGTTTCTCTTTCGAATATATTTTACGGATTTAACAAAAAAAAAAACAATTATTTAAGATTAAAACTGATATGTATAATGTACTTCACGAAAAGGACTTGTTTTGTAATTTTTTGCGCAGGACTGCTAGATTTGTCCAGCCTCATTCATCTTCTTTGTACCTTGTCTAATCTGTAAATATGAGATGAAAATTGCGCAAAAGGATCAAAAAATTGAATTTGATTTTCTGTCTCTTTCTTTGCCTCAAGTTTTGCAACTTTTTACTTGCGATTATAGGTACTATAAGGCAAGTTATGCATTCGTCGAAAAAAGTTGTGAGATAAAATAAAACATGACATTACGATGATAGCGAAGACGAAAAAAGATGGTCTGAAAATTCTGTCCGTATGTATGTATGTCTGTCAGTCTGTCGGTATGTATGTATAGACACCTACAGCCCAAACGGGTGGGCCGAATTGCTTCAAATTTGGTATATAGTTTTTTAGGTATTGTACAGAGGGGAAATTGACATTTTTTTTTAGCTCAAAAAATAACGGTACCTGCCATATAACCGTTACGTTCAAACCTATTTTTCTCGGAAACGACTCTAACGATTTTGATAAAAAAAAAATCAGTGTGGGTTTTTAGCTACGACCGATCATATAGTTGAAAAAAAAATTAAAAAAATGTCTAAAAACTGTACTTTCCATAGGACCGTTTTTTTTGCTTTCGACTATCTCATAAATGGCTTAACCGATTCTTTCGAAATTTCACAAAATATGGGTTTAGGTTGCCCAAATTATACCGCGTACCAATATTTTTAAATAATATTTTTTTGTATTTTTAAAATCATTTTAAAAAAAATTATTATTTGAAAACTGCTCATTAATTTTTTTTGAAAAATTATATTTATTTGTATTTTCTGAATACATATGAATTGGCGTTTTTGAATTTTTTTTTTAATATTTTCAAAAAGTTTTAAAAAAAAACTTTATTTCTCAAAAACCGCCCCACAGATTTTTAATTTTTTTTTCATAAATTCAAATTTATCCAAGAAACAAAATGGCGTACTTTTTTGTGCTCAAATTAGTTTAAGTATTTATTTCAGAATTTTAAATTATTTTTTGTTTGATTAAACCGATTTAGCTTTTGTTTTTAAGTTTATATTATTAAATATTTAATATTGTCATACCAATTTATTTTATAACAAAACTAATGAAATTTTGTATATGCATATATAAAATTGAGTTTAAAATTACTTTAAAAATATATTTAGATTTTCAATAGAAATCGTTTGCATACGATGTGACCGAACATAAAGCGAGTTCGTGCGATCCAGCCGTGCATTTTATTTAAATCATATTTGTTTTTGCAAGATTATAACATCATCGTCCGGATAAATGAGGCAATATTGCAATTGAAATGATTAAAATAAATTAAATGTACGACTGGATCGCACGTACTTGCTCTTATATTCCATCACATCTTAAGTACAACATTTTTAGTAGAAACAGCTCAATTTATTTTTAGTCGTTTTTACTTAATTTTTATATTCGTAAATTTTTTTCTTAGAAATTTTGTTATATGACAATTTTTTAAGTATTTGATAGTATACATTTAAAAACTGAATTGCAAAAATAATCGTCTACCCATTTTCAAAATAATGAATTTTCAAAAATAAAAAAAATATTTTTTTTTTCAAAAATCAAAAAAAGATATTTTTCGAAAATTTTTGTATGCAGTATTATTTTGAAATTGAAGGCCTCCTATATAAATTTTTTGATGAAATCCGTCGAGAAATTTCGAAATAAAAAAAATGGTTGTATGGCAGGTACCGTTAATAATAAAATATTTAAAACTAATTTTTTACCAAAATGTAGAGTATACATAAAATAGTGCACACAGTTTTTTTTATTGAAATCGTTAGAGCCGTTTTCGACATAATTCAGATGGAAGAAAAAATTGTATTGTAGTTACCGTTAGTTTTGGACCTAAAAAAAAAACGATTCAAAAATTAGTTTTACACAATCACCTAAGACGCTTAAATACCAAGTTTGAAGAAATTAAGTTCAGCCGATTAGGCTGTAGAGCATTGTACAGACAGACGGATTGCGGGACCCACTTTTTTGGTTTTTTCTATCATCGTAATTTCAATTTTGATTGAAATCTCGAGTGCAAATCTCCAAATGCAAAATTTGACCTATATTACCTATATAGCAAGTAAAAATATTGGGCCCAAATGGCTACCCAGTGACATTCCTGAATAAATTATAAAATTAAAAAATACCGAATAACCCCGAGGCTTCTTACAACCGTTTTGACCACATACACTGCCTGTCAAGTTCATATGTAATATTAATTGCCCTTAGGCGGCAAGCGACTTGATAAGCAAGTTGTTTTCAAGTCAATTTTGTTTTCTGTTGTATATTACTGTATTTTTTTTTAGCTCTTAATTTTCATAACAATTTGCATTTTCAAGCAATTTTTTTTTCAAACAAGTTCTCTATAATTATTTAAAGTTTTTTACTAATTCCTTCCTAACTTGCATGTCTACATGCTTCTAACTTGCTTCTCTAATGCTTTTGATGGCGCTCACAACCCAAACAACAAACCCCTCCAGTCAGCTCTGTCCCTAGCTAGCCGCTTCCAGTTTCGCACACCAAGTTGTTTGAGGTCGTTCTCCACTTGTATGCGCAACCTGTTATTGGTTCTTCCTCTGCTGCGTACACCATCGGGGTTGGATTCGAAGAATCGTCGGGCAGGTGCATTGCTGTCCATACGCTCCACGTGTCCCAGCCATCTCAGCCGTTATATATTAAGCTTTTTGACCAGGTCAACGTCGCTGTATAGCCAGTATAGCTCGTCGTTGAATCTTCTCCTCCACACTCCTTCGATACACACCGGACCGAAAATCACACGAAGAATCTTCCTCTCAAAGCACCCTAGCAGACTTTCATCCGATTTTTTCAATGTCCATGCTTCTGCCCCATAGAGCAGGACCGGGATGATAAGGGTCTTGTATAATGTCTCATTAGTTCTCTGAGAGAGATCCTTACTACAAAGATTCCTTATTAGTCCGAAGAAACAGCGGTTGGCAAGAGTAATTCTTCGTTTGATCTCTACACTGGTGTCATTTTGCGACTTTAAAATCGATAAAGAGGTGGTGTGTATCGATCTGGAATTCCTGGGTTTTTTCTAAAATCTGTCGGCGTGTGAACATTTGGTCGACGGTTGACTTGTCTCGCCTAAAACCACACTGATAGGGGCCACTCGCATCGTTGGCAAAAGGTTTTAAGAGGTCGCACAGGATAGCCGACAAGATTTTATAAGCGATGTTTAGGAGACTAATTCCTCTGTAGTTGGTGCATTTCAGAGCATCTACTTTTTTGTGAATATACCGCGGTTCCATTCATCGGGCATACTTTCATCCGACCAAATTTTGCCGATGAGTTGGTGTATGCTCCTTACCACTTCATCTCTCGCTGATTTGAATAACTCGGCTGGAAGACCATCCGCACCAGCAGCCTTGTATGACCTTAAATTGGATATCGCCAGCCGCACATCGGTTAGGTTGGGTGGACGGAACTGTTGGCCATCATCGTCCAAGTTGAATGGAACTTTCTGCCTACTAGCGGTATCTTGGCTGTCTTCGCCGTTAAGCAATCTAGAAAAGTTTCTTTTCAGATCCTCAGCACTGACTGTGTCTACTACCATATTCCCACTCTCATCTCGGTAGGCTTCCGTCCTAGCTTTGTATCCTTGGGTGGATCGCTTCACCCTCTGATAAAATTTTCGAACATCACCTCTGCCGCTACACCCCTCAATAGACTCGACTACCCGCTTCTCGTGTTCTCTCTTTTTCCTCCTGAGAAGTCGGCGTTCCTCTTTTCTTTATAGCCGGTAGAGCTCCCGGGCCACTCTCTCTTCAGCTCTTGTTCGAGTCAGCAGCATTGCCTGGTAGGCCTCGTCCTTAGCTGCATGCGCCAGCCGGGACTCCTCATCGAACCAGGGGTTTCGTTGTGGACGCCTAGTGAAACCCAGCACATCAGAGGCGGCACTCCTTATGGCTTGTTGACAGGGTTGCCACTGGTCCTATGCACATGATGCTATTGGTGAACTTGCTGAGAAATTAAGAGCTACGTGGTCAGCAAACGTTCTGGCGGTCTCTTGCGACTTCAGCTTCTCGACATTTTACCTTTTTACAGCATCAACTCTGCGTTGTGGCGTCATAGATATCCGCATACGTAGTCTAGCTACCACCACCACCAGGTAGTGATCCGAGTCAATGTTGGTCCCTCGGAACGTTCGGACATT
The DNA here is from genome assembly GCA_910595825.1 of Philhelius pedissequus. Lineage (NCBI taxonomy): Eukaryota > Metazoa > Arthropoda > Insecta > Diptera > Syrphidae > Philhelius > Philhelius pedissequus. The sequence continues at coordinate 208,943,831 of OU343161.1, read as the reverse complement.
CAAGATACTGGAAACATGTCTCGCGTCTATCGCAACGTGATCGATTTGGTTGACGATTCGTTGATCACGCGACCGCCATGTCCCCTTGTGTATATTGCGGTGTGGGAAACAGTTGCTTGAGATGATGACATTTCGCCTCGCCGCAAAGTCTGCCAGCCTGTATCCGTTGCCGGAAGTTTCGTCGTGAAGGCTGTGTCCTCCAACTACCGAACCAAAGATGCCCTCCTTTCCGAATCTTGCGTTGAAGTGATCTTCACGTCGTACTTCGGGCACATATCATACGTTGTCTCAAGGAGATTCATCTCTCTCTTCATGGGCGTCGTGAACACAGATCAGAGTAATGTTCTTAAATTTGCCCTTGATGCAGATTGTGACCAGGCGCTCGCTTACACTTCGAAAGCCCAAGACTTCTTGCTAAGCCTTCCCCTTATCACAAAACCGCAACCAAACAGCCGCTGACCCTGCTTCTTGAAGCACCCACCGTAATAGATGTCACACGTTGGCAGTCTCCGTATTCCCTCTCCATCCCATCGCACTTCCTGGATGTCTGTTACGTCAGCCTTTAGCCTGTCCAGGTTCTCCACTTATTGTTCGGCTGCATGTGTTCTGTATAAGGCCAGGACGTTCCACATGCAAATCCGAAATTCATTGTCCTTGTTTCGTTTGCTGGGCTCGTCAACTTTAAAATCATCCATATCCGAGGCTTGTTTTTGTTTCGGAACCAGGTGTTTTTAACGTGGTAGGGAAGTTACCCCGACGCACAACCGCCGACCTAGAGGACCAGGCCCGTAGTATAACTCCAAGAGCAGAAAGCCGTATAAACCGCTCCTTATAGGCCTGGGCTACGAATATGTCGTAGTAGCCCATATAAGGTGTTCACTAAGTAATTCAACCTAACTGGAACTGTAGACGCCACCGTTGATTCCATCTGGAGAATTCTTCCGCTGTCGCCTGGATAAAGGAGAAGTGCCTTAGTGGAATCACTCCTCCCCCCCCCCCTCTCTCGTTTGTTGCCGCCATACACTTCCCACATGGATTGGAACCCTATCTTACGTCAAGGTACTAGGCATCCGATGTTCACCACGGGGGGGTGATAGTAGGAGTTGATAGACAGAGGTTCGCTTTGAGAAAAGCTTTTGGTCGCTTGTGTCCCCTTGAATGCACGTATCTACCCTTTGAACATCTGCTTCTCTAATGTATATTTGTAATTCCACTCTACGTTGCATATCGTTTTTAAAAGTTTTTGACAAGCATCTTCCAGAAATCCATAATCAACTTACTCCTTGTGGAATATATAGTGTCTCATCTGCAGCTGTTGATTGATAGAAATTGTAGTTAACTCCTATGTGTCGAAAGATAAAAGATGGTCTGAATCTAACTTATTCAAAAACTGGTATATTCTAAGGGATCTTTTTCATATTGGCACTTGAGCTTTAATAGACCACGATCCCATGGCCAGCAGACATACTTCATTTTATCATAGCTGAATTTTTTTTCTGTGAATAGATACCAAAGTAGATAAGAACGAACATACATTTTTAAAGCTGGTCGGAATGTCCATTCGTTCTTATCTACTTTGGCAGGTATTCACAGAAAAAAATTCAGCTATGATAAAATGACGTATGTCTGCTGGCCATGGGATTTTACTCTATAAGACATTCTATAAGAAAATGAAAGACAACCTATTTTGTGCGAAGTTGGCTACTTTAATTGTGAAACTGCGTCTCCTCATGAAGGCTACAGAATCTGCAGTTTGCAATTAGGCAAAAGTGTTCAGATATCTTATTAGCAGTTATGGTTAAGAGGACCGTTACAATTCTCAGGTTTTTCTTATTCATTCTGATGCAATTCCGAAATAACAGCTTGCCCTGTCTTAACATTCGGCATACTTTTCAGGTACCTATCAGGTTTGTGATATTGTGGCCTGCACTTCTGTTTTCATCACGTTTTCTTCTCTTCCACAAAAAGGCTTGGTCCCTGAATGGGACGTCATTGCTTCCATTTTTTGAAGGTATCCAATGAAGTATCAATGAAGTGTAACTTTAGTTTTCTGGGCAAGTTCATTCAAACGGCTCATACACTCGACTAACATTTTTTATTCTATTAATTTTCTTACATAAGCCTTATATTAGTTGGGCACTCGCATACAAGTTTTGAACTAAGTAAAGGAATTAAGTGCTTTTAGAGTGATTTGGCTGTCTAACAATATGGCTATATCGACGGTTTTTCAATATGGTGCTCCAAAAACTGCTTGGAGCTTAATATTTCCAAGTGCCAATCAATTACCTTCACACGTAAACGCATCAAATATCCTCCCCGTCTCTATCTTCTACACAGTCAAAACATTTCCCCCGTGCAGGTGATCCCTGACCTTGGGACTACTTGCGACAATGAGCTGAATTTTTCTCAAACATATCGACGATATAATTCTTAATGCAAATTCAGCACTTGGCTTCGTGAAACGATGTTCCAAGGAATTTTACAGACCTCTACGTTACCCGATCCCCTTACATATCATTTGTTCGTCCGCTTCTTGAATACGCTTGTCAAGTCTGGTCGCCTTACCATCAAGTGCACATTGCCAGAATTGAGAGCATACAATGCCGTTTCGTTCGATTTGCTTTTCGAGGTCTTAATTGAAGTAATCCTTTAATATTACCTCCTTATCAAGACCGAATGAAACTTCTCAACCTGAATACGCTGAAAGATCGAAGAGAAATATTTGAGATTCTCTTCATTCACCGAATCGTTTGAGGTGCACAACCCTTATTGTATTCATCTTTCTAAATACTAACCCTCGTTACACTCGTAATCCTCGCCTCTTCTATCTTCCCTCCCATCGAATCTCTTATGGCTCCAAAGAACCCATCTCCCGAATGCTGAGGAGTGTCAATTCTAACTCCTCTTGTTTTGACTTTAATATCAGAATTCCCTGCCGAAAGCTTCGTCTCCTTAGCGAAATTAAAAAAAAAATTTGTTTCGGTAATGTGTTAAGAGATTAATTTCTCCACATTTCCGTATAATTGAACATACCAGCAGTAATTTAATTTTCACCTCTAAATCCAGAGATTGCTTCACCAGTTATTTCAAAAGTTTTAGAGCTGTCAGTGTGTCAAATGCTTCATGCGTTTGGCTTGTCGCTTCTGATATCCACTCTTCCTTGCACTTAACTCCGTTGAAAAGTGTTTGTCGAACACAATTCATCCATTAGAAGATTTAAGAGCAAGGGTGATAGTACCCTTCCCTGAGGTCATCCTCTTGTTGTGATAACACTGGACACATTTGCCTACGTGGGCATATTTCGTATCCATCTGGTTAGTGTTATGTTTACACACACTTCCGTCCAAGAGCCTTGATTACATGTGTGATATTTTGTCGAACTCTTTCACAATAAAGCAACTTACAAGGCATTTGTGAGTTTATAGATAACAGTTTCTGCTCTTCCCGGTCTATGCGAATGCCTATTAACATTTCAGCTTCGATAAGTCATTTTTACCGAAAACTTATAGAGGCTGAAATATAAGTATTGATACTGGCTCTTGCGCTAAAGCTTACCTCACACATCGTATAGCTTTTGTATATCTTTATCTCGCCTTAACCATCAGCTTGCAATTAATTTATTTTACATATGTTTATTTTTTTTTTCATTAAATATACGAGTATTACAAATATTTTTGTATTCATGAAAATCAGTGCTATATGAAAAATGGCCACATTAATCCCAAAGAAATAATGTTTAATCAAAATCGTGTGAACATCAAAGGGCCCAAAGAAAATTCAATCCCGGCCAGGCTCTACACGTTAATAATAATTTATTCTCTCAATGATTTCATAGAGTTCCGTGTTTCATATACAAATTCATACATATACAACTTCCGTATTTTTTTTTTGTGTAAGTCAATTTATTTTCTGTTAATTACATAACTACCAACCAAAAGACCTAATTGAACCAATGTCAAAGAGGCTGCCAATTATCCTTTTTCACTTTGAGTGTAGTTCAGCCATTGATTAAGCTTGCTAACTCATTCATTGGCCGCCCGAAATATTATTGGCATATATATGTATGCATATGTTAATCCCACAGGTATTATAATAATAACAATCATGGCAATTTTATTATGCAACTAATGAAGTAGAAGTTCGTCTGCCATCTTATATCTTTGTTTACCTTTCTCCTTGGAATATCTGCATACTGTTACGATACGAGAATATCAATCGTATCCCTAAAATGTAGGGAGAATACGTCAAAAGACATCCTTTAGTCTGCGCGGGTTATACTTGTATATATGAGTATATATGTATGTATTTTAAGTGTGGGCCTCAATTTGTTCATTTTTACTGGCTCTTAGGGGCGACTATTGGTTTCGTGAAAAAAAAATATCCAGACACCTTTAACCTTACAATTAGTAATAGAAGTGTAGAAAATAAACGTTTCGTCATAATAGGTGTTTTTATTTTTTAGTTCAGACCAGAGTCTGAGCTTTCAAATAAATTAGATTGTTTTTCTTTTTTACTCAGAGCGTTCAGAGCTCCGAATGTGTGTTTATTGTTTGTTCTGAACATGTTCAGAGCACGCTCAATGTGCGCGAACATAATCGTCTGAGCAATCTAAATTGCCGAGCACACGAAATGTGATGTGTGTCAAAAAGGAAAATAAAAAAAAATACTCAGATAGAATTAAAATGGCGGAAAAAGTTGGTCGCTTGTTGATTTTCTGTGTCTAATGTGTATCTGTGCACAAAATAGGGGTTGTTTTGTGTTGTATTTCTTTTTTATGATTAAAATAAAAATTTATTCTGGTTTGTGGGGTTCAAGTGTTTTTAAAATAAAATGTACGACTCGATCGCACGAACTTGCTCTTATGTTCGATCACATCGTATTCAAAAGATTTCTATTAAAAATCTAAATATATTTTTAAAGTCATTTTTAACTCGATTTTGTATATATGTATACAAAATTTCCTTAAGTTTGTTCTAAAATAAATTGGTATGACAATATTAAATATTTAATAATATAAACTTAACAACAAAAGATTAAATCGGTTTAATCAAGGAAAAAATAATTCAAAATTCTGAAATGAATACTTAAACTAATTTGTGCTCAAAAAAAAGTACGCCATTTTATTTCTTAGATAGATTTGAATTTATGAGAAAAAAAAATTTAAAATCTGTGGAGCGGTTTTTGAGAAAAAAAGTTTCGTAGGTATTTAGAAAATACATATAACTATAATTTTTGAAAAAGAAATGTATGCGCAGTTTTAAAAATATAATTTTTATAAATTTTTTTCTAAAAATGCTTTTAAAAATACAAAAAAAAATGTAATTAAAAATATTGGTACGCATTATAGTTTGGGCAACCTAAACCTATATATGTGTGGAATTTCGAAAGAATCGGTTAAGCCATTTATGAGATAGTCGAAAGCAAAAAAACGGTCCTATGGAAAGTACCGTTTTTAGACATTTTTCAAATTTTTTTTTTCAAACATATGATTAGTCGTAGCTAAAAAGCTGGCTGCACTGCTTTTTTTTATCAAAGTCATTAGAGCCGTTTCCGAGAAAAATAGGTTTGAAAGTAACGGTTATATGGCAGGTACCGTTATTTTTTGAGCTAAAAAAAATGTCAGTGTTCAGAACTCGCTTTGTTCGGAACAAGTTCAGATGCTTCGAACGAAAAAAGAAAAAAGCCTAAAATTTGCACGTTGCAGCAGCTTGTGCGCCTGACTCTGCATTCAGGCATATTTTGAGTTAGAGCTATAATTTTTGCAAATGGCGTCATATGATATTTATGGTGTTTGTAGAGAAATAGGAAGCAATGGCGATACACACTTAGAAAACTCGAAATTATTGATACTGTTTATTTAACTAATTTTAATTAATAATTCAATTTCCCTCAAAAGAGCATTAATATGTTTTCATTTCTAACAAAATGGCTGTCATTTCTCATTAGACATTACTGCTGCTTCATTTTGTATTTTTCATCTTCAATTTATTATTTGATTATACAGATTTATAGCATACGAGAGCAAATTCGTGCGATCCTGTTGAGCATATATCATATCATTCAATCCAGGGATATCATGATATTCATTAAAGGACATACATAGTTTTATAGTATAATGTTTACTCTTATTTTGTTGTATAAACAAACATCAAACAGTTGGGGGTTAATCCTTGAACTTTTACTTGACTCTTAAAGTGGGTCAATAAGGAAATCTTCAAAATGCCTGTGTGTGAACATGAAAAGGATAAAGTCCATTAATTAAGATATTAAAATATTTTTTGTTCGTAGTCTTCTTTCTTTGTTCTATTTCATTGTTTAAGTATTCATTGGTCTGGTTTTTTGGCGGTGAATTGGTGCCTTTATTATTGTGAATTATTATTTTGTAGTCTGCGGTTAATAGGTTTTTTAAAGGTTTTAAGAAAATGATGTCAGGACTTATTTAAGGATTAGTGCTAATTTTGTATTATTGAAAAAAACTTGTTTGTATTTTTGGTTTTAAGCGAAATTTAATTTGGTGACTTACATTCAGATTTTTTTTACCAAAGATATTTTCCCGTCATTTTGATTGTTTCGAAGACGACCCGTTGAAGTTCCCAATATGAAAAACAACATTCGATTCATCTTAATTACTGGCAAATTTGCAACAAGTGTTTGGACCTACGAACGTGATGGCTTGTTCTACAAATTAGAAGTTCATTATTTTTTGTCGGCAGTAACAATGAGCTCTGATTCGAAGTATCGTCTCATCTGAACTGTTACACACAGAGAGGCAAGAATCAAAATACCGATGTGTACAAGAGATGTGATTGTTGATGTGGTGGTTCTATCATCACCGATAATTTTAAATGCTCGTTTTTTGAAGAGATTCACATAAGTTGAAAGGACAAGTCTGGATATAGGAGTAATACTCCTGTTTTATAGATAACAGCCAGATTAGAAAGATTGTTTAGCACGATGATCAAAAGTTGTTCCGTCGATTCAAGTATCACTCAGACAAGAATAAGGAAGCCAAGTTATCCTTAAACGGCGAACATCAATGATTTTTTGAAGCCAGTATAGTTATAAAGTAGAGAAGGTTCGCCTGTTAGAGTGACATGATGGACGAATGCTGTTCTCCATTCACTCGGAAAAAGATTAGTAGAGTAGAACATATGAAAACGCTTAAACCTTAGATATTGGTACTGTCAGCCTGTCAGCGTTAAAGAACACCTCTTCAGGGAAATTGAGGGACAGCAGACCAAGGACAGTAAGTACTCAATCAAGCGTCATGAATCTACTTGGCAGCATAGCATTAGCGGAGGACTGCTGCATGGCAAATATTAATTTTCTCTCGATAGCTAATTGTTGGTCATGCAAAAAGTAGCACCGGCGTTTGTTTCAGTATCGAAGACCTGCAAGTTCCTGAATAAATTGTTGAGACCATAGCAGTTGGCTTTATCGTACTGTCATACAGTTTTCGATGGAGTTCTATCTCTAGGTTGGTGTTTTTGACTGGACAATTTGCAAATTTGACAATATGGCCAGATGTGCCTCTACAAGTGTAGAATATTGTTAGTGTAATTACTAGGGGCAGGGGAGAGGTAGGAAGAGACTAGTCTATATTATGTAGAACATTAATGTCATGTTAAAACTTTCAAACTTAATATTTAAAAGTAGTGAGCCAATCTTGCAGTCAAGGCTTACAAAATCTATTAAAAAAGAGACACTTCCTTTATTGACTACAAAATTAGAAAACTATACAATAAAAACACGAAATTAAAATTTTCAAACGTAACGTATTTTTATTTGCAAAATTTAAAAAAACGAATGCATTTCGAAATGACATGCAGCTCTTCATCAGCGAAACTCGACACTAAAACAAAATAACTAGAAAAAACAAAGCAACCAAATATATAAATAATTATAATATATAACATTAAAGTTACAATTATGATTTAAGTTAACGAGAATAAGAGGGACAGAATGTTCCCATTGTCACTATTCATTACATTCTTAGCTTTAAAAATTAAAACAGATTCAAAAGCATCAAGCTTTCTTTCATTCTGTACACTCTTCAACAAACGGATGCCCTCTTAAAAGGGGCCGATGTGGTGTTGTAATTCGTTGTCGTCACACGATGCGAAGACGTGAGCAGCAACCGATGATCGATTCAATTGCTTATGCTTGATGCAGCTGATATGCTCTTTAAATCTTGTTTTTATACTCCGCTTCGTCTGTCCTATATATTTTTTGTTGCAATCTCTACAGCTGATTTAGTATATACCACTCTTATCACTTGTTGGTGTGATAACCTTGGTTGAGCCGAGAATGTTTTTCGGCTTGCCGTTGTTATTGTGGGCGATGTGTATATTCTCTTTCTCCAGGATCTCCCGCAGTTAATTGGTGATTGCAGGTATGAAGGAAAATGATATACGAAATTTGTTGTCAGAAAAATTTTGGCTAAAAAGTGTGGACATTTCATATTTTCGTATTCTGTTCGATTGTTTTCTCACAATGTTTTCCACAATCGGTTTCTCAAAACCATTAACATCAGCTAAATTGACAATGAAATCGAATTCTTTTTTGAAATTTCCAAACAGAAAGTTGGAGCTTACACAGTCTACGTGCCATTAATTAAACGCGGGTATTTTCTGTTGGTAAGAAAGAGCAAAAAGAATCTGTCGTGATTTAACGATCAGTTAATGTGTTTTTCCTGAATACGTCAAACTCTATTTTCTTGTTACGCTTCTTGCATAAAACTTCTAAAAATGGGATGGAATTCTTCTCGTCTTCTTCCTCATACCTAAACTTTATGGTGTTATATCTGTTGTTTAGTATTTTTTTTTTAATTCATTTTTATTTAATATTAACTTATAACTATCTTAAAGCTAGACAAAACTGTATAAAACTAGACTAATTATCAATAACTTACAACTAATTTATTGGCCCTTTACGGGCGCTCTAAACTAATCTATAACTCTTAAAAATAATGTCTTTCGACCTAAAAACTATTATTTTATTTTTATTTAACCAAGAAAACTTTTTAATAAAACTTAGTATCAAATCATTTTAAATGTTTGCTAAAAAACTACCTGAAGATAAACTAAAAATAATTAAAACTAGATACAACTAACTTATCCTATCTTATACTAACTAAAAATAACTTAAGCTACTTAAGATACCTAAAAATACCCAAAACCACTTAAGACTACTTAAAAACTGGAACAGCCACAGCAGCAATTTTTCGTTTTTTAATTTTTTTTTGTTTATATTTTGTATACGCATGCAGACACACAGCTACATGCAACCCACACATCCATGTACATACGTACATACATATACATACGTACGCACAGACACGCAGTTACGTGCACATATGCCTCCGCATACATACATATTCTTAATTATTTTTTGGTGTCACCCCGACTGTTCCTTATAACTAATTACCCTAAATCTATGTAAGTCGGCAAGACATACCACCTTAATCGACTTTAAATATCATGATGCTGTTCAGATAGCCACCAGAACTGGTTCTCCTGTTTCGCCCTATCCCTTCGGTCTCGATCGGACACAGTCCTACTGAACCGAAGGCGCTCCTCTCTACCTTGAGCGATGAGGTCTCGACCATACAGGAGTCGCCTATCCACGGTTTTACGGCTGACGTGGTAGATGAGCGGAACCGCCCTTCCATCCTGTATCAGCCCTCGACTGTCTAAAACGAGGAATGCCTCGGGAGGGATGTAGCCACTTAACCGCCCACTCTCGTGATACTCTGTTTATGTTGGCTCCGTTGTATAGAACCTGGTTGGAATAATATCGTTTGTACTCCGACTCTGGTATTCTGTGTAATTCAAGGCAACGCCTAAGACGCTGCCTCTCAAACACCCGAATATTTTCCATTTGAGATGGGGCAACGTTGAACCACACAGGGCATCCATAGGCAATCATCGGCCTGATGAGGCCCATGTAGCAAATCACTTTCACCCTGCTGTCAAGACGGCTGCTATAAAACAATCGTTTTGTCAGGGCAAAGGCTCCCCTAGCCCTGGCCAGAGCAGCACTTATATGTCTGTCGAAATACAAGTTCTGATCCAACCAGATGCCAAGGTACTTTACTACACTTTTACTCGCCAGTGGATGTCAATGTGGCCCTACGATCACCAGCTTGCGTCAGTTCTTTCTCGTATCCCTTGAGGCGCTGGACAACGGAGTCTTAAACAGAATAGTTTCTGATTTCTGGTAGTTGATTTTCACATTCCAGTCATCACAATATCGCTGAATCTTGTCGAAGTCACTCTGCAAAAGGATTTTGATGATCTCAACTGTATTAGTTGTTCTGTACGCAATTAGATCGTCGGCGTACGTAATTGCCTGAGTTAGACTACCTACCAGATCGCTTGTGTAAATGCTGAATAGTATCGGCCAGTTAACCGCTCCCTGCTGAAGACCATTTTTAATATTAAAAATTGCGGTAGACCTTCTAACCATACGGTGTTGAAGGCCTTTTCCAAATCCACCAGACAGGCACCCTACACAGGCACAGTACACTGCTTTTTAGTTTTGTTCCATTGTATATCAGAAACCAGTTTAGACGCGGAATGAATTGTATCATGTCCCGCCTTAAAACCGAACTTATTATCCGGGATGATATTGTTGTCCTCCACCCACTTGAACAGAGCCCGATACTCGGAAGAAGACTTATCGACCGTAGATTCGCCGGATTGGAGTTGTCCTTTCCCTTTTTGGGGAGAGGATGCACCGTAGTTGTCTTCCACCGCACTGGATAATATCCATTATTCAGCGCGTTGTTAAACAGTGTGGTGTAAATGTCAACTGCTTCCTAAGGTAAATGTCGTAGTACAACGTTGGATATACCATCGACTCCTGCTGAGTTCTTTTTCTTTAATGAATCGAAGATGAGCTGGAGTTCATTCTTCGAAATTAACAGGGGACTGGCCCATTTCGGTCGGCGATTATGGCGTTTGCCAAATTTTCATCATTAAACCCGGCAAAACCAAGGTTCTCAGATCGCCATTCGTTTATATCGTTCCGGAGCCATAAGAGATGTTTAGTCTGTTTAGAGTTTAAGTAACGGTATTCTTTTTTATAGCACTGAAGACGTCATCAACATATCTAATCCAGTTTCTGGGTAAAAGGCCCTCTTTTTTTTAAAACCCGTCTCAAATTTAGACATGAAGGCTTCAGCGATGAGAGGTGACAAAGGGTTTCCCATACTCGTTCCATTGTTGTTTTTGTAGAATATGTCACGGAAAACGAAACAATTATGTGATAAACAAACTTTTGCTGCTCTTAAATAAACAATCTTTTTTCTTTCTTCTACGAGTATATTTATCGATTCAAGATGTAATTTGAGAGACTCTATTATTTCATCGACCGGTATACTTGGAAACAAGGCTTCTACATCAAAAGAGACTATAGTTTCATCATCTTGTATACTTATCTCTTTCTCTCTATCGACGAAATCAAAGGTATTCAAAACACTGGGCCTCTCAAATCTTCCATACAACTTCATTTCAACGACTAGCCACTTGGAAACCTTAACGAGTGGTGAATTTATGTTTGACACAATTTTTCGCATTTTGTCACCTGGTTTGTGGATTTTCGGTAAACCATACATCTTTGGTACTTCTGGATTAGAAATCATCAATTTAAACTTTTTAATGGTGAATGTTTCTAAAATAATGTCTCGTATTCGATTGGCTTCTTGACTAATTTAGCGGGATGATTAAATTAAGCAAAGATCTCAGCCTGCATTCCTTCGAATGTTATCTGGCCCGAAGAGAGAAGCCAAGAAGAATCGGGTACATTTAAATAGTCTCTATCAAATGTCCCTACCAAATATCTGTTCCAGAAAAAGATTTAACAAATCTGAATCTTAATCTACCTCTTCTGAAGTAGGTGGGAGACTTGGGGCTTTATTGATTAGAGCAGTTTGAAATGCAGCTTGATCACATCACACTCCTTGTGATTGGCTCGTACTGAATTTGAGCCAGTCATTTTCTACAAAGCATATAGGGGGTTAGTTTTGTATGTTGCAATCGTGCATACAAATTTCACAAAGTAAGTCCTGATGAACGAGACCAACATTCGCTTGCTACCACTTGGACGTGAAATAAGCACACTTGGTATGTTGTTACTCTTACGACAACTGAACATGGACAACTAAATATTTTTCTTAAGTCAAAGTTGATTCTTGTGATAATTTTCAACGGGCAGTATAATGGACCTTTATGTTATTTCGAATCGAACATCGATCATTTTCGAGATCCTTTAAATTTGTTTATTGACCTTTTTGAATGACGAAAAATCAATTGTTCCCTTTACCTTTTTGACACTCTTGCACTTCTTATAAATAATGTTTGGAATAGTCTTGAAAAATGAATAAAGAAAAAATTTGAAAAAATTATTGTTCTCTAAGCTAACGCAATTCTACTTTACAAGTCACAGCTTCCCTTAGTAGTTTTAAACACTTCCTGCCACCTGATAGTAGTTGGCTTGTTATTTCCTTGAATCAAAAATTATGTTTTCTGATTTCTCGTTCCGAGATTGCTTTCATTGTTAAAGTGACAAATCTTCTTTATTTCTCTTCCCCTCAACTCTTGTACAATTATTTTATTTTTTTATTGTTAATTAACTATTTGTCGGCTCCATTGTGTTTGGTTAAACAATGCTTTGGAGTTGAGATTTACTTGTCTTCAAAGTGAGTCGTCATCAATGAAACAAACAAAAGAAAGAGAAAATCAGCTTAACGCCAGCGTCCCGCCGCGCCCAAAGGAAGTAATTTGCATATGTGTAGTATGCCACTCGGTGCGCGTCATGAAAAAGGAAATCTGTTTTCCGTTTGAATAAGCGCATTTTGTTTAAGTAAAATACTCGACTGGGTCGCAGGCACTTTACAACAGAAACACTTTAAAGCCCCTGAAGCAAGAGCTTCAGGTCCTTCAATTTCTCCTGCTCCCTAGCGAAAGTCAACAATTTTGTGTTATGTGTACTGGTATAATTGCTCGCAGAATTATACATGCACAATGTTGACCTTCATGTTGGAGTTGAAGTTTCAAGTTGCCTTGCAATCTGGAAATTAGTTTTTTTTTGTTTTTGTTACCTGCCAGCTTCACAAGTGTTTCTTTCAACTTAAGAATCCAGCGCCATTTAAGTCTACGGGTGGTAAAGTTGTGTGTGTATTAAATGAAATCAAATTACATAGTTTAAGTTGAGACAATTATTCAATTAAAACTTACACGTCATGTTCGCTGAAACATTTTTTTTTTTCACAATGGAACTCCTTCGACAGGTGCAATGTGTTAACCAATCTTCCTTTCTGATGCTTAATTTCAATATTTGATGGAATCAAGCGGAATTTTGTTGGCTGGAGAAGAGAGATTTGGTATTTCATGTTGATCTTGTGTTTTTTAACTACAGGGTGGCCCAAAATATAATTAGAAGTAGATGTTCTTTTTTATATTTTTACTAAAATCTTATAGAACTCAACATATTAGTAGAGATGTCATCCAATCCAAATTCTTCAATTTGCGGCAGTAAAATCTGGTAAATGGCTCTGTTTAAATCGTCACTACAGTTCATTCACTGTGTCAAGTTTTCTTGAAGCCCGAAAACACATCCCACGATATTCTTGTTGAAACGAATTATAAAGCCAACCCCACTGAAATAAACGGGAATCAGTTTCAACAAGATAGTAAGACTTGCATCGTTCACATTCTGAGAACCAAATTTTTGCATGACCAAAAATTAAGGCAAAAATGCTACAATGTCCCAAAGGTACTAAAAATTATTGGTCTCTTTAGTAAAAAAAACATTCGAAATCAACTTCGAATTATACCCCTTCTGAAAGCTCTAGTGAACAAGCCAATTTGCTAGCAGCATAGTTTGATGCTACTTCTACTCTTCCACAAAGTGCTTATGACTCCTCCTGTACTGGAGAACATTACAAGTTTCACGGCTTGATATTTCAAAGGCATTTGATAGATTTTGGCATCAATGACTCTTATCGAAAATGCGTGTATTTGGTATCAATGAATCTCTTCTTCGTTCGATTAGAAAATTTCCTTTCGGACCGCTGAATACAAGTTGTATTGACGATATTTATAAAATAAATGCTAGTGCCCCAGGGCTCCGTTTTATCTCCGACACGTTTTTATCATTTTCATGGAATTTTCTGGAACATCTAACCCACTAAATTGTTTTGCTGACGATAGTACTCTCAGCTTTTCATATTCGTTTTCAGATTCAATTTCTTGATCTTCGGATGTGGTACAGTAACCGCAGGGTATGATATATAAAAATAAAATGCACGACTGGATCGCACGAACTTGCTCTTATGTTCGATCACATCGTATGCAAAAGATTTCTATTCAAAATCTGAATATACTCGTATATATACAAATATTTTTACTTACGATTATAGGTACTATAAGGCAAGTTATGCATTCGTCGAAAAAAAAGTTTTGAGAAAGCAATCAAACATGACATTACGATGATAGCGAAGACGAAAAAAGATGGTCTAAAAATTCTGTCCGCCTGTATGTCAGTCAGTCTGTCTGTATGTATAGACACCTACAGCCGAATGGCGTGGCCGAATCGCTTCAAACTTGGTATATAGATTTTTTTAGGTATTGTACAGAGGGGAAATTGAAAATTTTTTTTTAGCTCAAAAAATAACGGTACCTTTCATATAACCTTACGTTCAACGTTACGAAACGGCTCTAACGATTTTGATAAAAAAAAATCAGTGCGGCTGTTTAGCTACGACCGATCATATGGTTGAAAAAAAAAATTGAAAAATGTCTAAACACGGTACTTTCCATACGACCGTTTTTTTTTTGCTTTCGACTATCTCATAAACGGCTCAACCGATTCTGTCGAAATTTCACAAATATATAGGTTTAGGTTGCCCAAATTATACCGCGTACCAATATTTTTAATTAGTATTTTTTTGTATTTTTAAAATCATTTAAAAAAAAATTTTAATTTATATTTCGAAAACTGCTCATTAAATTTTTTTTCAAAAATTATACTTATATGTATTTTCTGAATACCTAGAATTGGCGTTTTTGAATTTTTCTAAAAATATTTTCAAAAAGTTTTAAAAAAAATACTTTTTTTCTCAAAAACCGCTCAACAGATTTAAAAAAAATTTTTCTCATAAATTCAAATTTATTTAACAAATAAAATGGCGTAAATTTTTTTTAGCTTAAATTAGTTTAAGTATTTATTTCAGAATTTTGAATTATTTTTTTTTTCGATTAAGCCGATTTAATATTTTGTTTTTAAGTTTATATTATAATATTTAAGACCGTCATACCAATTTTTGTAGAAAAAAAATTAAAGATATTTTGTATATATAAAAAATGAAGTAAAACACTGCTTTAAATATATATTTATATTTTAAACAAAAATCTTTTGCATTCGATGTGATCGAACATAAGAGCAAGTTCGTGCGATCCAGTCGTGCATTTTATTTTGTGCTGTTCCAGTGGGAAGCAATGGTAGCATGCCTATCATTATTTAATCTTTTAATGGTAAAGTTTTGACCTATGATCGACTTACACAGATTTATGATATCCTGTATTTTCTTTTTTCGCACTCGGCGGCTGTGGCTGCTGCTGCTGATTCTGCTGCTTTTGATTCTGCTGCCATTGACTCTGGACTTGTGCCTGCTGTTGCTGTTGTTGTTGTGCTACGTTCTGCTGCTTCCTCAAGCTCTTTCTTCTCCTTTGCTCGGCGCGCCTCTTGTTTGGCCTTTAGGATAAGATCTAGGGGTTCTCATTGCTTTTTGAGTCATTGCATTTTGGCCTCCATTAATCCAATTTGATGGATAATTATTTGATCCTTATTGTGGTCCTCCTCAGATGACGCCTCTGATATGGAGAGGTTCACAAAGGCACTGCTTTCATCTGTTGTAAAGTGCCCTTCTCTACCCTATGACATGTAGTCAATGCCCTCTTTATTACCCAAGGGTGACGTATTTAGCGGGTTTTGGGCTGAAGTGGGCTTAGTGCGCCGGTTTGATGTTGCCGTTGTTGTCATGGCTTCTGACGAAGTTGATGGCTTAACAGGAACATCTTTCGATGATGCCATTGCAGGTCTCATTAGCCCTCGAACACCTTTCGATGCCGCGGTGCTTAAGCTGCTCCTCCTTTCTTTTTTTTATATTCTACACGCGCTCAAGGGATTATACTACCCTTTAAATGTTTCAACACAGCGCGGGCGTGAGGGTGAGGTTCAGGAAGAGAAAGAATGATAGGAAAGATGTGTGGCGTGATATTCGGAGACTGTAGGTGGTTGTTGTGTCAGATTTTATCTCCAGGGATATCGGCTGAAATAATGCGGAGAAATTTCCGTGTCTTATTTATCGATGTCCCTTATAATTCGCATTAATTTTTTTATTCTTGTCATATTTTATCGGTATACTAGTTTTACTCAATCACATGTTGTTAGTTCTATGCCTAAACAGCATGTAATGAGTAAACCAGCAACTCATTGTATGAAATTTATTTTTAGAATTGGTTTTTAATGGAAAATAAGAGGACATAGACTACGGCAGGGATCGAACCTGTGACCATGGGGTTGACAGGCGAACACACAACTATCGCACCACGGCCACCTCCCCCTTGGCTTATTTTTGCAATTAATAAAGTTTTCAACTTCACGATTGTGAAAAAAAGCTTCAAGTTTTTTAATGCGCTGCTGGGAGTCGAACTCGTGACCCTCCGTGCTACGGTCCACCACTACTAACTGTGCTATCGCACTATTTAAAAATAGCTCGGTTAAATTTAAACTTAAAACACACCCAATATTGATTTCAAATTACTGGGGAAGCCGATGAACGTCCACTTGCTTCCACAGTTCAAGATGGACTGTCTACGAAAAGAATCTTGTTAGTATCATGCAATCGAACATATGAGCAATTAGGTATTTGCTTATTATTTTAATAAAACATACAAAATTGGTACATTAAGAAATATCTTTTAACATAAATACCAAACTCACAATTTATAAAAAGACTTCCCTGAGATTTGTACAAATTCAAAACGCATTTCGTTAATTAGTAAGAAAAAAAAACTATCCGTGACACAAAATTAATAGAGTCGCATCAATTTATATTCAATTGGCAACTAATTTCAAATATCATTCCGAATGCGATTTCAACGTGTAATATCTTCTAATTACACATTTCCTTAAATTAAATCAAATCCTCTAAGGGGCACCTGGATGCAATTAATCTCATGTAATTATTGTCCAAGGTTTCCCGCCTTTTTTTTGCTCGTTTTCACATAAGCTTACAAACGATATGTGTATATTCACATACACATACTCGTATTCAATTAAAATGTCCTTTTGCCCTACCGTGCACTATAGGAGCAAACATCCATATAAGACATGAAATTAATCTCTTAACGAAGACATGGTTCTATTCAATTAATCCGTTGTCGTCTACCTCCAGTTGATTAATTAGTTTCCCTTATCTTCGTTTTGTTCTGTTTTCTTATTAAGTGTGTTTTTTTTTTGTTGCTAACGGGCATCTCCACTGATTAGAGAAATAAATGATTGGGTGGGTTGCAATTAATAGACTACTCTATCAGGATGATAGTGTTCTCTAAAACGTAAAAAGAGGAAGAATAAGAGTATTAATTAATTAAATACAATTTATTAATGATAAACATTCATATTAATATGGTTTATCCCAATTAACGGTCAGTTTCGGGCATTCCAATGAACTCGGGATAGCAGGGATGTCGAACAGGATTTAGTGATTTGCTGTAAAAGGCACCATCTGCAATACATTCTTTGCCGACTTGCTTGGAATATATATTATTTGCCGTTCGGGCATTTTCATAAGAGGCTGACCAATGATACAGCAGAGATAGCGATCAAAGCAGTTACAAATAATTCTCATCTTGATATCGTTTTCAACATGATGTTGGGTCTTGCCAAGCTCCCCTATCGAACCAGCAGCACGAACTCCTACGGAATGTCCCATATTGATGTCATCACAGTCTGAAACCATTACGATTAAAATGGCTTTCTCTAAGAAATTCTTTCTAATTTTTTCGTGGTATTCTGAATCGTCGAATCATTCAGGATATTTACCGAACAACCTGTAGAAGTCCGGCATTAAATCAACATGATCATTGGAATTTGCCTTCCAGGAATGAATGTATTTAACACGTTCGCAGAATTCGTAGAGTGGTGTCGCACGTGCCTCGCATTGCCAATACAGTGGAGTGATAATGCCACAATCAACCAGCTGTTTAAAAACTGCCAAAACGCGATTTGTGAGTCTCATTTTTTATCGACAAATAACTGTCTGGAACTTACCCCTCCGAGAAACATCGATGTTTATCACTTTCTTACCACCGCTAGCGATCGAATAATAATAGTCTCCACGGGGCATGCAGTATGCTAAGTCCAATCCACCTAGATATGGAAGAACCTGCAAATGATTCCTATTGTTAGCGAGTTCTTTCAAGCCTCCAGATTTTTTGACAATTTTGTCGTCCATTTCGATAAACAATCTTTTCACATCACGTGTAGATTTTTGAGTTGGCGTTCTGATCAAATTGGTTAAAGTACTGCTAAATTCGTCTGATATTTCTGGAAACATATTTTTAGTTACTAGTCGGAAATTGTTTGTGTTTTCTTTCAAATAAAATGGCGAATTAAGACTTTGGGTTAGAAATTTTGGATTTAGATGAGTCGTTTGGTACGTTTCTGTAGGAATTGTCACATCTTTCTTCTTTTCACTTGGCTTCGACACTTCTATAGAATAAATCATTTTTATAAAAAAATTCAAAAAAAAATTTCTGCATATAAGTAGTGTTACCTTTACACCGATGGAACAAAGCTTGAATTGCAATACGAGCTAAGAACGCTTTAGCAGACAATATCTGCTCATCAAAGAAATTTTCGTAGACTTTTTTATAAAATGTTCGTACGATTGACATTTTTAAATTTTTTTTATATTTTGTAAAACAAATAAGTAAGTGTACATACTTAAAAACAATTCTATGAAAAGCTTGATTGTTTTTTTTATTTTTGTCGAGTGACTTTGAAAGAGATTTAGAATTTCTAAATATCATCCATTCAACTATTTCGATGTATTTCTGTTTCGAAAGTATAGCTTAGGCTTAAACATAATCAAGGCAAGTTAATCTTTAATAAGGGCATTGGAAACTAAAGCCGTATAAGTTACTAGCGTTCTCCGACAAACGTTGCGTCAGTCCACAGGAAAAAGATCCGAACCAAATTGTTGATCCATGTGGGGTGGGTAGTTATGAGTCTCCAAATAAATGAATCTAAAGTTTTTCTTAATTTCCCTTTGCCCTTTGCTCAAAATGTCAGTAAATGTGTGTAATTTATATAGTTTAGAATTTGCCGATTCAAACTTTATTCAATGTGAATCTTATCGCAAAAATAAATAACACAAAAAGTGCGCCGGCATATTCGAAAATAATTGTAAAGTTCTGGTCACCAACCCAAATATGATCTGGCGATGTAATTCATGTATTGTTTCACCTCAGATTGAAAATATTCTCCTTGATAAACTAGAAAACAAAAAAAGGCCAAGACTTGTTACAACTTTCGTTCCTAAACTTCAAAGCTTCAATTCCGGAGAAATTCATTGAACAAATCATGCTGGCTTCAATTTGGCCAACCGGAGTTTGGTGTTTGTAATAGAGTTCGTACAGCTTGCAAAAAACGAAGAGCGAGAAATACCACCAAAACCACCAATATCTTCTCTTTAAATCATTCTCTTCCACTACTTCTGCAAATACAAAAAAAGATGATAAGGTTTCTGCTGTTGTTGTTGTTGTTGCTGCTGATGATGAAGCTGATATATCCAATGCTCTTTCTGTATACTACCACAATGTTGGTGGAATGAGAACCAAAGTTGGGTGTTTTTATTCTGCAGCTGTCGTCGACTGTTCCGTATGACATTATTACGGAAACCTGGTTAAGCGACGATGTTCTTAATGGCGAAATATGTAATGATGATTATGACATATATAACGGGTGATTTTTTTGCTACTTGGTTTTTGACGTTTATATTTTTGACAGATCACACATGACAAATTCCACGAACATTTGACATTTCGATTCAGTGTTGTTTGCCATTTCATCATGAATAGACTTACGCCTGAACAACGTTTGCAAATTATTGAAATTTATTATCAAAATTCGTGCTCTGTAAAAAATGTGTTTCGCAAGCTACGTCCGTTTCAGCGACGAGGCTCATTTTTGGCTAAATGGATACGTGAATAAGCAGAATTGCCGTATTTGGAGTGAAGAGCAGCCAGAGGCAATTCAGCAGCTACCAATGCATCCCGAAAAATGCACTGTTTGATGCGGTTTATGGGCAGGCGGCATCATTGGGCCGTACTTCTTCAAGGACGATGAAGGCCGCAGGGTTACGGTCAATGGAGAAAGGTACCGTTCGATGATAACAGATTTTTTTTGCCGAAAATGCAAGAATTGAACTCGGTCGACATGTGGTTCCAACAGGACGGTGCCACATGCCACACTGCACGCGAAACCATGCATCAATTGAGAGGCGAATTTGGTGAGCAGTTGATCTCACGTTTTGGCGCAGTCAATTGGCCACCAAGATCATGTGATTTGACATTAGTAACTTTCTTAATGTGTTGCAAAATGCGGTTTATAGTTTTGTACCTCTTAAACAAATAAGAAATAAAATGCCCGACTTGATCGCACGAACTTGCTCTTATGTTCGATCACATCGTATGCAAAAGATTTCTATTTAAAATCTAAATATATTTTTAAAGTCATTTTTTACTTTATTTTTTATACACAAAGTTTCTTTAATTTTTTCTAAAAAACAATCTTAAATATTCAATAATACTTAACTTAAAAAAATTAAATCGGATTAATCAAAGAAAAAATAATTCCAGTTGAATCTAATTATAAATATTAAATTCATTGGTTTTTGACGGTGATCAATTATTTGCCTTGGTGTAAGATGTTGTAAATTCAACCTCGTGATATTGATGAGGAAAATGAAAATTTATATTTATGGTATGTACGTATTTTTATTCTGTATAATCATACACCGTAACTGTATTAAAACGTATTAAAGTACACAAATAAAAATATCATTAGGGGTATTCACGATCCAATGTATCTGGTCTTGTATCATTGTAAAAGTGTAAAAGTGTAGCATTTTTTTGCACTACAACAACAAAATATACTGAATGTCAAAGTTTTACACTTTTACTTTTTTACAATACCCGAACCCTATTCTAACAGAAAAATACAAGAGTGTAAGATTTTTTTAACACAAACTAAACCTTTTTCAGAACAAATGTGAAACAGATTTTGACATTTGCTGCAGTGTTGCTACAGATTAGTAAAAGTGTGTTCACAGTTTGTTGTAAAAAATAAAATTTTACAATTTTACAAGACTTGGAACACCAGATCATGAATACCCCTATTGTTTATTTGTTGAAAATAATTACAAATTTATATTGAAATTTAGCTATTTGGAGTATAATTTTCCTATTTTCGTCAGGTAGAATTTTTAAGTTTTTATTAAAATAATATTTTCAGACGAAATAAAACTTTTTATTCATAAGACAAACTTCGCATGTTCATCGAAAATTGATATTAGATACATTTGAAACATTTGTTTGTATTAAGTTATTCTGTATACAGATATTCTATATTTGCTTGCGTCTGGCAGCATATAAGCCACAATATTTTGGTCTGGCATTTGTGAATAATTAATCAGTAAGAATTCAATTAGCAGGAACTCTGCTCTTATTACGTTACCGACCCCTATTTTTGTTGGGCAGGCTTCAGCCCATCTGGCACCCTTTGGGCCCTGACCAAAATGTCTGGCAATACGTAAATCATATACATAATTACCTCAACTGCTAGTATACAAAAATTCAGCTTTGGACCAATGACGTAACTGCATCATTTTGTTTACGCCTTTGTGGCTTAGCCACGCCCAAAAGCCCCAGCTAGTAGCTGCCAGTTGATTTTAATGGTTCTCAACTGTAGTTTAACAAGATAACTTATACATTTCCTTTGCCCCGATGACGGACGTTTCAAAAACGTTCACCAGCTCTTAGACTATAATAGATAAACCAATGACGAACTTTTAACCCACTTTAGTTAATCAAAATTTCACAAGAAATTCATCTCCTCCTCCCTATTGCGGTCTGATATCTGATATCTAAAGGGATATGTAAACACACGAACATGGTACGAATAAACTTGGTTCGATTAAACTTTGAAGACTACTCGAACTTCATTTTTATTTATTTTTTTTTTTGTATAATCGCGAAATAAAACTTTAATTTTTCCGTACGATTGACATTTCGAGTAAAAGCGGTAAAGCCAGGCTGCAAACACTCGAACTTGGTTTCGCAAACACGAAGCCCCGTCTTCGAACATTGAAAAGTAACAAGCATCAATCTACTTTTGATTTTGATGAGACCAAATTTTTGGTTTACCCGAACCACAAAATTGTTATTCGAACCAGCCAGCCCGCAGGCAAGTAAAATCAAGTAGAACATGGTCCGAGTAAACTTGGTACGAGTGCTTACAGAGTCCTTAACATTCTGAATATCTAAAACGCCGAATGCCTGTATCCCAATTGGCATATTACTGTGCTTTTTTAACTCGATCAATTTTTTAACTTTTTGTTTAATTTAAAATCCACAAAAATTCTTATTTTCGAATCTTTTTAATACTATTTCTTTTTTCGCAGATCTTCGAAGATCATTATCATTTCGAACATAAAAGGTTATCAAAGCGTTCTGTGCTGCCGTCGGATCATCAACAGAAACGTCTCGACGATGATGATCGAGTGCATTGGGCGAAACAGCAAGTTGCAAAGCGACGACAAAAACGAGATTTTATTCGAATACGGCCGTCAAGGACGTCATCGAGATCATTGTCGTTAGTGGACAGTATGCAATTTAGCGATCCAAAATGGCCACAAATGTGGTATTTGGTAAGTAACACAAAATTTCAAATTATAATTTATTATGTAATTTTAATAATTGTTAGAATCGTGGTGGTGGTCTCGATATGAATGTGATACCAGCCTGGAAGGAAGGCATCACAGGTAAAGGTGTGGTTGTGACAATTCTCGACGATGGCCTAGAGTCCGATCATCCGGACATTGATGCAAATTTCGTAAGATAACTTAGTATGTAGGGTGGAACCAAAATTTATTTATTTTTTTCCTTTAGGATCCTCAAGCATCGTATGACGTTAATGGTCATGATCCAGATCCAATGCCGCATTACGACATGACTGATTCCAATCGCCATGGAACACGTTGTGCCGGTGAAGTTGCTGCCACTGCCAATAATACAATTTGCGCGGTTGGGATCGCTTATGGCGCTAGTGTCGGTGGAGTGCGGATGTTGGATGGCGATGTAACGGATGCCGTCGAAGCTCGATCATTGAGCTTGAATCCGCAGCACATTGATATCTACAGTGCGTCCTGGGGTCCCGACGATGATGGCAAGACTGTGGACGGTCCTGGTGAACTTGCGTCAAGAGCGTTCATAGAAGGTGTCACGAAAGGCCGTAATGGCAAAGGAAGCATTTTCATCTGGGCATCTGGTAATGGCGGTCGTGAACTTGATAATTGTAACTGTGATGGCTACACGAACTCGATTTGGACACTGTCTATATCAAGTGCCACGGAGGAAGGTCATGTGCCATGGTATTCGGAAAAGTGTAGCTCAACTCTTGCTACCACATACAGTAGTGGTGGACAGAGTGAAAAACAGGTTGTGACAACAGACTTACATCATTCCTGCACGGTTTCTCATACGGGGACGTCAGCATCAGCTCCTTTGGCTGCTGGTATAGCTGCCTTAGTTCTAGAGTCTAATACAAATTTGACGTGGCGAGATCTACAGCACATAGTTGTTCGAACGGCAAAGCCAGCCAATCTTAAGGATTCGTCATGGTCTAAAAATGGAGTTGGTCGCCGAATAAGCCACTCGTTCGGTTATGGACTAATGGATGCCGCTGCAATGGTTCAACTTGCACGTACCTGGAAGACAGTGCCCGAACAGCAGAGGTGTGAAATCAATGCGCCGCATGTAGACAAGTAAGTTGTGTTAATGCAATTCGACGTTAAAATTGTTTCATGTTTTTTTTTTTTTTTAATTTTTATTTATTTTCATAAATCAAGAATCATTCCAGCGAGGGGTTATATAACTTTGCAGCTAACGGTAAAGCATTGCTTATCTGTGAATTATTTAGAGCATGTACAGGCAAAAATTACACTGACATCCCACCGTCGAGGAGACATACAGCTTTATTTAAAATCACCAGCTGGCACCAAAGTGACACTTCTGACATCGAGGTAAGTTTGTTGTTGTTCTTCTTCTTCTTCTTGTTTAAAATAAGAATAAGATCTTTTATATGAAAAACCTCGTCGTGTCCACAACTGCTAATTATGTACGAAATATTTACTCACGATGGAGTTGTTGGGTAGGGAAACTACAGATTATGAAATTTAATGCCTGATTTATTACGTGCGTTGGTGTCCTTTCGTGGCACGTTAACTTTTTTCCTTGTCATCCTCTCCTTCTGCTTCTGAATATGTATTGGAATTAAGAAGAATAAACATTAAAACAGTCATCGTTTGTGGTGTCTGGGTAAGTTAAACAAAAGAAAATACCATCACTTATTTATGACGTTTTTATCTTCGAAATAACACTTTAAAAAAGAAACTCTACATAGTAAAGTTAAATATCGATAAAAGCATATCCTTAGAAAAACTTCTTTCAGTGGGCATGAGTGTTAAATGAGAACTATACATATTTGTTTTCTTCCATGGAAAGTTTTAATAGGTTAAAATCAATTCTGTTTATATTTATTTCAAAATTCGATCGCTGAATTTTGTATTAAAGTTTGTGTTTTGTACTAGCCAGAGTGATTCTTCGATCTATATTTTAGATATATCCTCTCTAGAGCTAAATGAGATTGTCCTACAGCTCTTCCTTCAAGTTTGTTCTCTTAAGAGTGAGAGGGATATTAGTTCTCCTCTTGGTTTTAATTGCCAAGTTTAACCTGTAAAAGCTCTTTTTATCTTGTTGTCCTTATGAGTCATCGTTGTTCCCATTTTTGCTAAGGAGTGTGCCTGTTCATTGCCCAGGACACCTGAGTGGCCTAAATGTACCCAATAATGCTGTGGTAGCATCCTTGTATATAAATTATAAATTTCGAGCTTTTACTAAGCTTCGGTAAAATTTTATAGAAGCTAAAATGTTTTATTGAAGCCTAATCGAAGCTGAAATGTTTGTTGGAAGTGCACTCCCATATACCCTTGTGGTCATACAATTAAGTCATTTTTATAGAATGAAATCTACAAATCCATATATTAAATACAAATTACAACAAAAACAAAATTTATTCAAATTCTAATATTTATAATAAAAATAATAAAAAAAAACGAACAAAAATAAATTCCATTATAACAATAGTCATTTCTTTAACAAAAAATTAATAATTTATAAAATAAGTGTGGCCATATAATTAAGTCACCTGAAAAAAATAAGAAAAATATGAAGAAAAAAAGCATTTTTTTATAATTTTTTTAAGCGCACCGTTAATATTTTGTAGGATAGCCTTTCTGGTTTGATACCGCGGATATTCTCCTTGGCATGGAGTCCACCAAACCCTTGCATTGCTCTACGCTAATATTTTTCCACTCTTCCTACAAAATACTCCAGAGAGTAGTCTTGCTGGTTGGTTTTTTTGCAGCAACTTTTTTTTTGAGAATGCCCCACAAATTCTCTATGGGGTTTAAGTCCGGTGACATCGCTGGCCACCCCAAAACATTCACTCTACGCTCTTCAAGGAAAGATTTCACAACTCTTGACGTGTGTTTGGGGTCATTATCATGCTGGAAGATCCATCCTTGGGGTAATTGGTTCTGGTAATCGCCGAGAAGATTTGTGTCCAGTATATCCCGGTAGTCAACACCTGTCATTTTGCCGTTTATTTGACACAGCGGACCGACACCATTATAGAATCGCCACCATGCTTTATGGTCTTTTTGGTGTATTTTGGGTTCAGCTCAGCATTTCTGGGACGTCTTACATACGGTTTGCCATCATTTCCATAAATGTTGACCTTCACCTCATCACTCCATACCACTTTACTCCAGAAGTCTTGATCTTTTCTGACGAGGTCCCTTACAAACTTCAATCGGCTTTTTAATTTTTTTTTGCTGACATTTGGCTTCTTGCGCGCTATTCTGCCATGCAATTATTTTCAGCCAAACGCCTTCTGATGGTTCGGCAGAAACGCTGACATCGTGGCTTTCCTCCAAAACAGCCCTTATTTGAGTGGATGTCATAAAGGGATCTTTCTTGCAAATTTTTGTGATGACCCTGTCGTCCTGGGCAGTGTTTTTTCGCTTTTTAATTCGAGGACGGTTGTCGAATGAACCGAATTTTTTAAAGTGGTTAATAGCATTGACCACTTTACCTGGAGATAAAGTGGTTGTATTAACCACTTCGGAAATTTTTCCCAAATTTCGGTATGCTTCCCATATTATTCGCCGTTCCTCTGGAGTGGAAGATTTATTTTTGGGCTTTGGGAAAAAGACATATTTACACGAAATTGTTTGAACAAATTTTATTTTAAAAAAAATCTAAATGTGAGTGCCTATCACCTTTTTTCGACTTAGGAAAGGAAATGATATCCGAGGTTTCCTGTCTTATAATTTAGTATCTTTCGCTGTTTGAAAAATGCAATGAGCAGTGCTGTCAATTCCAGTTCGTTCAAGTTTATACTATTTTTTCCTTTGGACCCGTTCGATTAACTTGTTTTTAGTTGGTTAACTGATTTATCTTAAGATCAATTGAGAAAGGGTCGATATTAATCGTACAAAAATATGTTCTAGTTATGAGGATAATTTTTGAGCGATGAATTAAGCGGCAAAATTAATTAAACGGGGTGCAATACGGGCTTCAAAGTTGTGGCGTCATTTATGTAATTTGGTTACCAGATCGATGTCAAAAAGGTCAAATACGTTGGAATTATTGACTGGGCTCAACATTCTAGTTAAGTGATCATTTTGGCCGTATTCGGTGCGGTGGTATTGGAGTCCAAACAAAGGAATAGATCTAAAACGGCGGGGATTCGTATGAATTTAAATATTATGGAGGAGAATAGGACAATCAATACAACCATTTAAGTCAGGGCTCCAGCACGTAACTTGATACAATCGAGTTTTGGCGATACAATCAAGAATTGTGTTGGTTCAATCGAGTGTCCTCGATTGTATCATTAGAGAAAACTCGATTGAATCAAGTTACGTGCTGGGGCACCAGCGTTCTTATGGCGGGTATACAAAGTTTGTAAGCCTTAATGTTGAAGACGTTCTGAGTATGGTGGAAGGTTAAAAGGATCATTCCAACGCAGTCCACGTAAGGCGAAACGAATGAATGTTCGCTGGACGGCTTCAATTCGTTTAATGTGGACTTAATAATAGCGGGACCAGACCTGAGATGTATATTCGAAAGGGGGCCTAACGAAAGTCATATAAAGAGATTTAGTGACATAAGGATCGAAAAATTCTTTAGACCAGCGTTTAATAAATCCAAGAGAAGAGTTAGCTTTGTTTATGACACTATCAATGTGGTCAAAAAAATTAAGTTGGGAGTCACATAAAAGACCTAGATCACGGATTGAAGTGACTATAGGAATTGGTTCATTATTTACAATATAATTTGTTTGTAAGGAGGGAGCGCGCTTACGGGAATAGGTTATGACTTGGCATTTCTTGATGTTGAGTTTAAGAAGGTTTTTTGACATCAAATATAGAATTTGTCCAATTCGAATTGCAGTGATTGGGCATCTCCAGAATTGTTTGAAATATGTTTATATATTCTCATATCATCTGCATAGATTGGCATCTGAATCAGAAAAGATTTTTTCTACATCATTTGTGGGTAACACAAAAATAAGAGGTCCTAGGTGACTTCCCTGTGGGACACCAAAAGTTCCACAGATTAAGTTTGATACACAAGTATCAGTTTGAGAAGAATAATATTATGCGATCTTTTGAAGAACGCTTTACTAAAATCGGTAGCGATTGCATCGACTTCTTTACCTTCTTCTAAGGCACAAAATGTACTGGACGCAAATTCAGTGAGGTTGGTGGTCATTGATATTCCCTTCAAAAATCCATGTTGCTTAGGTGAGAAAATTGGTTTGTAATAGAAGAAAAGGGTATCGTAGATAATACTTTCAAAAGGTTTTGGCATACATGAGATTTTTGATATAAGTCTATAGTTAGCAATATCATTTTTAGGTTCCTTTTTATGAATCGGTATTATGAAAGAATCCATCCATAGCTTGGGGAAAACTCCAGTTGCATTAGACAGTTTAAAAAGGGCAGTGAGAGGTTGTCCATACATTTTTTTTTAAACAATTGAAGGAATTCCATCAGGACCCGAAGAATAATCATTTTTGAGCAGTTTTATCTTATCGATGACTGAAGATACGTCAATAATGATGGAAGTTAATGAAGTCTGAGCGCAGCCAATCATGTAACTAAAATACTTGTACCTTAAATCTGCTTCAGTGTTGTCGCAAGAAAAAGCAGTACCAACAAATTTCGCGAAAAGGTTGGATATAGTTGTAGGATCAGCAGACGAAGTTTCACCCAATTTCAATATTGCTGGGTAACCATCGAGCTTTATTTTGCTTTTTGTATAAATATCAGTTTGCATTTTGGAAAGGTAGTTTGAGTATAGAGATTGACATAAAACAGAGAAATATTCATAAGTTAAGTTGTAGTTAGAAAAGTCAGAGCTAGATTTTGATTTAAGAATTTTTTTCCAAAGTTTGTTTCGTTTATTGCGGAGGGAGCGAAGTTCGTTGATATACCATGGAGGGGAAGATGTAATGTTTTTTTTGTGAAAGCATTGGTATTGATTTAGAAAAGCAATCAAAAATAAGTGCATAGAATCGAGTAATCGTTATGTTGATATGGGTACTTTGATCATAGATGAAATCAAAATTTATCCGACCAATAAGATCATTTAGCTTATCAAAGTTGGGTAAGGATTTCAAGATTAGAATTGTTACACATATAAGAAAAACCTATAGAGATGGTAGGGTGGTAAGAGTCGAGTTTGGTGAGAAGATGTTTGCTTTTCATGATGTATAAACGTGGAGGGGCCCCTGATTATGTCAAAAATGTCTATTGCGAGCACGAAAATTCAATACAAATTCTCAAAAATTCACATTCCTATGCAGATGCAACTACATTGCAATTTTATCGTTTTCCTTGTTAAGTTAGGTAATTTGGCTTTATCATTCGTAAACCATATAAAAAAAGCTATGGGAAATTCTACCTGAAAAAGTTTTTGTCCGCCTAAGAGAATTAAATTTCCCAAATTGTGGCTGGCACTGTCCGCGTCCAGGTAAGGGAGTGTCCGCTTAAGGGATCATAAAATGTATGGAATTTAAATGCAAGATCCACGGTCGGTAGAATTTGTCCGCTCAAGGGGATTGTCCGCCTAAGGGTGGTGTCCGCAATGGGAGATTTCACTGTATTTTGAAGTTTGAATTAAAAATTCAAAGTGACATGACATTTGACAGATTTATTTGTCTTTTGAAACGACACGCATCTAGTACAATTTGTTTCATTAACTATATATGTACCCAACCTTATTACGATTGGCGTTTATCTTAAACAAAAACACTTAGTGCCTGTATTACGAACCTTAAACAGCAGTTGATTTTGTAAATTTTAATTTTCAGAACAGTTCTCATTAATTTATAAATTCTTATAGAATTTCGGACGATTAAGTTCATACAAGTTTGCAAAATAAATAGTTTCGCTAAAATTCTTTTGTTAAAAAATTCGACCGCAATTTAAATAATAAAGATCATAAACGAGAAGAAACTAACAAAATTAATCTGATTAGAGAAAGACGATAAATTACAAATTAATTTTTTAATTAATTAAAATTAAGATTTTTTTGGTGCTCCTAAGAAGTTCAATGTTGTGGCTATTAATTTCCATTTGGTTATTGGTTTGAGCATTTTGTGATACTCCTCTCTTAAAATTAGTTGCAAAAAATGGATTCGTTCAATCGACTCCACAAAACGATTTATTTGTTCATTAGTCATTTTTACCCTTTATTAAATCCAAATATAATAAAACTGTTAAAAAAATATACAAAAAAAATTTAGAACTTACATTTTTTGGCAATTTCGCGACGAGTTAAACATTTTTGTTCCGCAGAATGGAGTTTTTTAGTTGTCGTATAAATGAGGCATTACGCTAAGAAAAACGACTATAAAACGCCAATCATAATAATCGTTAAGTGCGCTGTATGGCAAGTTGCGCCGGCGGTCTTGTTAGAACCAAATGTCGTGGATGTTTAGCTAATTACATTTTTGGAAACAAAAATGAGCTCCTTCCTCATTTCATTTCGAAAGAAATAGGAACCGATAATGCCGCCAGTATGTAAACCGAACCAAACAGTCAATTTTAATGAATGGTAATGCTGATTCGTTAAGGCTTGAGGATTGTCTTCGCTCCATATACGGCAATTTTGCTTATTGACTAAGCCATTTAACCAGAATCACGAATTATAATCACTAAAAACAATTCTTTGGTAAGAATGGTGTATGAACTTTGCAGCAGATTTATATGTTTTAAAGTAAATTTCTAAAATTTGAAAGGGTTGTTCCGGCGTTCGTGGTAAATTGCCAAACCTTACTGAACAGAAATGCCAACAGAGTTTGGCATTCTCAACTGTCAAACCAAAGACAAGAACCATCGAAACTTCTCATGCAGCCTTAAAAAAACAGCATATGCAATTATTTAAAAATGACATTCGTCAATTAAGGGAAACACCTATCGTAATAAGGGTGAATAACTACCAAAATAAGTTTTTGTGACCTGTCGTTCAAACTAAATATGTTTCCAAATACGACAGTTAAGCGCCTTCACATGTGCTGCAAACTGCCAATGCGAATAAATCTTTTTAAGCAATTTGAAGAGGAAATATCAACTTATTTTTTGTTTTAACTTCTCAAAGAACTTAATAAATATTATATTATATACAAAATTAAAAAAAAAAAAAATTGTTTAAATAATAAAAAATTACATTTTAATATTTTCTACGCGACCAACAACAGACTTGTGCGAACTGTCAAATGTAAATTGGCATTCCACAACAACAGGACGCATTTCACAAATCCGCGAACAAATAATTCGCTCGAATTAACCCTCAAATTTTAGACGGCACTTTATTTGGTTGTTCTTTTAGTTTGTTTACATTATTATAAAATATTTAAAATGAGTAGTTCCATTGAGAAAAGGATACAATAATTTTCAAAGCATTTAATACCTTTGTTATTATAAGCATCTTATTTATTAGGACATTTGATGAAAAGCTAATAATTGAGGTGGAAGTCCATCCTGCAAATTACTGCAAGTCCTCGAAATCTTGCTCCAACCATAATAAAAAAAAACAATAATGTATTTTTTTTCTTTTATTTATTTATTTCATCTAAGAGATTACAAGCTCGACAGATTACAAACAATTGCATCAAATATATTATAAAATTACAATGATTTTTTAAGAGCTTGGTTTTTGAAAATTCAAAAAAACAGAAATTTGTAAAAAGTGAATGAAATTTTTATTTGGATCGATAAATCAATTTCTGTCATTTACTTTTTAAAAATAATTTCACTTAAATGTTGCCCGCGGCTACGCTTCAGGTGGTCCATTCTGAAGGTCCAATTTTGGCAAACTTTTTCACACATTTCGGCCGGAATCTCACCAATGACGCGTTCAATGTTGGCTGCCAAGGCAGCAATCGTGTTTGGCTTGTCACCATAGACAATAGACTTAACATAGCCCCACAAAAAATAGTCTAACGGGGTCAAATCACATGATCTTGGTGGCCAATTGACTGCGCCAAAACGTGAGATCAACTGCTCACCAAATTCGCCTCTCAATTGATGCATGGTTTCGCGTGCAGTGTGGCATGTGGCACAGTCCTGTTGGAACGACATGTCGACCGAGTTCAATTCTTGCATTTTCGGCAAAAAAAATCTGTCATCATCGAACGGTACCTTTCTCCAATGACCGTAACCCTGCGGCCTTCATCGTCCTTGAAGAAGTACGGCCCAATGATGCCGCCTGCCCATAAACCGCACCAAACAGTGCATTTTTCGGGATGCATTGGTAGCTGCTGAATTGCCTCTGGCTGCTCTTCACTCCAAATACGGCAATTCTGCTTATTCACGTTAGCCAAAAATGAGCCTCGTCGCTGAAGACCATAAAACGGACGTAGCTTGCGAAACACATTTTTCACAGAGCACGAATTTTGATAATAAATTACAATAATTTGCAAACGTTGTTCAGGCGTAAGTCTATTCATGATGAAATGGCAAACAATACTAAATCGAAATGTCAAATGTTCGTGGAATTTGTCATGTGCGATCTGTCAAAAATATAAACGTCAAAAACCAAGTAGCAAAAAAATCACCCGTTATTTACATTAAATTCTTAAAAATGTGTCATACAAATCATTTTTGAATTGAATTCTAGATAGAGATAGATCTATGTGACCAGTAATTTCATTGAATTCCCTTACTGACCTTGAAACTGGTTCATTAAAGCCATAATTGGTTCTATGTCTGGGCAAGAAAAGAAGATGTCTTTCCCTCAATGGTCTTGATGGAGCATAAATATTAATCAAAGATATGTTGCCCTTAATTCGGTAACACAAAATATCACGCACAAAAACAATATCATGAGTTGTTCTCCGAGATCTTAGTATCTGTAAGCCAAGAAGATTTTGTCTGGCTAGAGAATTAGGACAAAAATTCCATTACATTTTATAGTAAACATATCTTGTAAAACGATTCTGAACCTTTTGAATTCTGTCCGAAAAATGTTGTTAGTGAGGGTTCCAGATGACGTCTGCATATTCAAGATAAAATCTAACTAAAGAAGTAAAGAGAGCAACAAGGTTGTTGGGATTAGAGAGCTCAGTGGAATTCCTCTTTATAAATCCTAACATAGAGTCCGCTTTGATGACAAGAGCATCGATATGGGTAGCAAATGAAATCGAACAGTTAAAAGTAACTCTCAAGTCTTTTATTTTTTCAGTTCTCTGGAGAAGACTAGAATTAAGAGAGTATAGAAACTCGAACATAGAATATTTTTCATCAATAAATATAATAAAAAGTAATGAACCAAGATGACTGCCTTGTGGAACGCCTGAAGTACATTTAATTGGGAAGAAATAGCCCTTATTGTGAAGGCTAAATCAACAAAATTTAATCTGATGCTAGAAAATTAAAAGAGCTAACGTGTTTAGATAAAATTGAAATTATACTAATCTCAAGGTAATGAACAGTTTTTCTTGGGGAGATATCATATCTCCTCTGGTCTCTGATTCAAATCTTCTTTAAAAATATGAAAAACAAAATTTTTCAAGGGGCATTCGGAAAATCTGAAATACTGATGAAACCGATTAGGGTAGGGGCGATTTATTTTGTCTCCTTTTTAAACTTTTATAGTATAAAAAAAACTGCATAAAAAACATTTTTTAAAATCAAGTTTTTGTGAACTCATTCTGCTCCAGTTATGTTTACCAAATTCAAAACTTTATTTATTTACATATTAATGATGTTTATCAGTTTTATTAGTTTTTAGTTTTAAGTTTATTCATCAAACAGAACATATTGACTAGGATACCTAAAGGGTATATAAAATTCTAATTACATTTAATTGATTTACATAGTTAATCTATTATTAAACAACAAAATAATATAAATAATTAACAATACAGTGGTGGTCCAGTATAACAAATGCCGATATAACGAATGATCGATGTAACGAACACTTTTTTCAAGTCCATTATGTATTCTCTATAACGACCAAATAATGAATATCAAAAAATAAAAAAAAAAATGTTTACAAACAACCTGCAAAATTGTGAATTCCTGAAAGGGCATAATCAATGCTATAAAAGATCTTAATTATGACGATTCTGTATCACTCATTGTTTTGTCATGGCAAAAAGTATTCGCGTTTGTGCTTCACAAGTGCTGTAAGAACATTTTATATTCAAGTTTTGTCTGCTTTCCGTAATGAATACAAATACGTTGGCTCTTATGAGAAATATTTTTCTACAGGTAAACACAATTTTCAATTGCAAAAACTGTTTTGTAAGCTATGAAATCTTACATCATTTTCTCAGACTAAATTTACTGCACATGATTTGGAGTCCTGGAATAATGCAGATGGAGTTATTATTAAACCCAAAAATATTGATGGCAACAATGTTAAATAAATCGAAATGAGGGATAATGTTAGCGATGAAAATGCTAGCTCAGAAACTCAAGTCATTAGGAAGCTGTTGGAAATTTTGACAAGTGCATCCAATGGGCTGAACAAACTGACATTGAAAACTCTAAAGTCTTAGTTCTAAGACGTTTATTGAAGAGGCATTCAATCATAACATTTAACGCCCAAAAAAATAAATGCATATTGACGATTTTTTTTTTCTTAAATATGAGCAAAAATATCTGTATGTACTATTTACGTACATAATTTAAACAACATTAATAAGGCTATTCCTAATATGTATATTGTATAGATATATGTAAATCAAGTTAAATATATTCTTTTTGTACTTTTAAGTGTATGAAATAAAATAATGAAAAAAAAAACAATTATTATACTTTCTATTTAACCAAAGATTTGTATGAAAAAACGTATTCTATAGAACAGATTGACTCTGGACATTATATCATTCGTTATACTGGGACACCACTGTATTTAATTTTTTTTTAAAACTATTGATTTAAAAGTGTCACTGATGCAACAAGAAATGGGTTCATTGCGGCCGTAGTTTGTTCGCAATGCGCATCTCATATGAAAGGTGCTTTAGACTCGTCAGTTAAATGATGTCAAACACTTCTTAGACTTAATGACGCAAAATTTTAATCTACCTATTATTCAGGCCTTAACACAATACTAGTTAACAATTTACTATATACATAGTAGTCTACTAACTTTTCATAAATTTTAAACCTTTTGTTAACTAGTAAAATGCTAATTTCAAACCCTACAAATGCTTTGCTATGCATTTGTAGGGTTTGAATTTTGATGAGCACAATTATTGTGTTTATGCTTTGAAAATTAATTGTATGTTGATGGAAACCCAAGGTGTGCTCTAAATAAGTATGCGATGTATATATTTTAATCATTTAACTCCATAATTTACAAAAACAATAACAAAAACAAACAAATGTATACCAGCAGGATTCGAACCTGGGACCCCCGCGTGCAAGGCTGATATACTATCAGATGCCATGATGGATTTAGTACGATACTAAAAAATTAAAGTCGGCATTTGGTGATTTAACTTTAGTAAAATGTTAAGAAGATAATACGATACTAAACTAGTTTAAAATAAGCAAAATCCACTTTGTAACCTAGTATCGTACTAAAAATGACTTAACATATTACTAAATCGTTTAAAATTTTGCGCCAATAACCTTATCAGTGTCTTACTTACTTACTTATCTGGCTCCCGATCCATGCAGGGTCGTTGTCTGACATATTGCGGTCTTCCATCGGTTGTGGTCCCTCGCACGCACCCTCCAGTCGTCGAGACCAAGCGCTCTTGTACCTGTAACCGCCTGGTCCCTGTAGCGGAGGTTCGGTATTCCTGCCCGTCTCGAACCTGTGGGCTGGGATTTAAAGATTTTCTTGGCTGGAGCGTTGTTGTCCATTCGCTCGATGTGGCCGAGCCAGTGTAGTCGGGGCGCTTTGGCTCCTTGGACTATATCCACATCTTGGTACAGCTCGTACAATTCTCGATTGAATCTTCTCCTATATTCGCCCTCTTCGCATATAGGACCAAATATCCTCCAGAGAATTTTTCTCTCGAAAGTGCCCAGTATCAATTTGCCTTTTTTTATTTATCGTCCAGGACTCGGCGCCGTAGATTAGAACTGGTAAAATTAGCGTTTTGTATACACTATAGCGTGCATTTTGTCTTTCGAGAAAGGAGTTTTGAACCCATTTGTTTTGCCAAACCGAAGCAGCAGCGGTTCGCTAGGGTAATTCTTCGTCGGATTTCCACTAAGGTGTCGTTCGTGGAGTTGATGTGTGTTCCAATATAGGTGAACTCCTTGACTACCTCGAAATTACTGCTACCAACAGTGACGTTGGCGATGGACAGATGAAGCTTTGTTTGTTAATAGCATATACTTGGTTTTATCTCATTCACTTCAAGGCCAACGCGTTTCACCTTTTCATCAACAGCTTTGAATGCTTCAAGTACAGGTCCTTGGAGCGGCCGATGATGTTGATATCGTCCGCATAACCAAGCAGTTGAGAAGACCTGTTGAAGATAGTGCCTTCCAGGTTAACACCACTCTCGCGTACTATCTGCTCCAGGACTATGTTGAAGAAGTCACATGATAGCGCATTTCCTTGTCTGAACCATGTACAAGTCTGAAATAGCTCGGATGAGCTGTTACTCATTTGTACGTTGCACCGCGTATTGTGTAACGTCATGCGGCATAGCTGGATCAGCTTTTTCGGTTTCCCGAGTTTCTATTGGCGACTCATGCTATTATATGCGGCTTTGAAGTCGATGAAAAGATAGTGCGTCTCGACTTGAAATTCATTGGTCTTTTCCAGGATTTGCTTTAATGTGAAGATTTTTCTATCGTTGATCTGCCTGGCCTGAAACCACACTGGTACGTGCCGATGATAGTGTTAAAGAAAGGTTTTAGACTCTCACATAGTACGTTGGATAGGATCTTATAGGCAACATTAAGCAGGGATATGCCTCTGTAGTTTTTGCAGGACATAGGATCGCCTTTTTTGTAGATTGGGCATAAGGAGCTATTTGACCAGTTGTCGGGCATGCTTTCCTCCTCCTACACTTGGTTGATGAGCCGGTGCATGCACCCTACCAGGAGATCTCCTCCATACTTGAAGAGTTCCGCAGGTAGGCCATCCGGGCCGGCGGATTTGGTGTTCTTAAGCTTGTGGGTGGCTTTCTTAACCTCTTCAGTACTTTGCGCTGGGACTGGATCTTCATTGACTGGTCTCATGCTTCTTTGTTCTCCTGTTGCTTCCTCTACATAATGAACATTAAGCAGTTGATAGAAGTGCTGCTTAAATACGTCTACAATTCCCTGTGCTTCGGTGACTAGATTCCCTTCGCTGTTTCGAAGAGCTTGCGTGCCAGCTCTATAACCAGTTACCAGTTGCTTGGCTGTTTTGTAGAACTGACGGTTGTTGGTGGCGGTGCTAGATTTCTCGAGATACCTGCGCTGGGAGGCTGCGGATGCTCTTTTCTTTCTTCGCACGGTTTTTTTTCTCGTTCCTTCCCTTTTCAGGGTACTCCTCTCTTGCTGGTCTTGTTTTCCGTTGCAGCATTTTCATTCGTGCATTTTCCGTCTCCTGCTTCAATACCGCGCATTCATCATCATACCACGGGTTCTTTTTCCTGGGTGGTTGGTAGCTTATGGTCGTCTTGGCTGTCTCCTTAATGATGTCGTGATACTGGTTCCACTGGTCGTTGACGCCACTATCGGTATCTACAGATACAAATATGCAGCACGCAATCACAGCAAACACTATTCTTCTAGGGGAATATGCTTACACTCAGACACCTAAAACTACCTTGTAGACTTAAGAAACGTAGTATTATTTCCACAAAGTGATAGTTCGGTCAACCAATAAATATTTTCCTTCATTTGTGTTTCTTTAGACATACATCTCTCAATGCCCAGGGTAGCTTTGTAGAAATATTGGCTTGGACGAAATTTCTTGTGTACTTTCCACTTTAACGAAGGATATTTATGCATATTTTCTGATGTAAGAAGTAACGAATCAAAGCATTATAATAATAACTACCCAAGGGTTTTCTAACAGAACAAGGAACCAATAAAATGATGCCATACTTAAAGTACTAATCCGATTATTCGTATTCCATCTTCAAATCGAATTTATTTTATAACATCAAAATGGTATACTCTGATTGTTACAAAGTTCAGAGAAAAAAAAAAAAAACAAATCATAAGGTGCCTGTCCCTTTATAGCTAATATCTTAAAAGCGAATTATCTAGAAATCTCCGCTTCTACATCAGTGTTTCCTGTTGGGAAAAGATGTTTCAATGAAACCGTAGCAAAATCCTTTTGCAAATGACCAATTCCATAGAAAATCATCACCACAAAACGATTACAATAATTTTTGTGATAAATATTCACTGGGACACTTCATTTTATTCCCTTATTTCTGTTGAATACCTCGTCTCACATCTCCTTTATTTGTTATTATGTTTTTTTTGTCGTTATCCTTTTTGGAAATACATACCTTCCTAAAAGACTTTCAATTTTATTTTCCCAAGGACTTAAAGTACGATTATTTAGGAGACGAAAAATTGTCCAATGATCCATGATTAAGGTTCCTTTTAAATTTTGTATTCAAAGGAAAAACTTTCCATGTCATTAATTAATGATGGAAACGAAAATCTGAAAACCTGAATGTTTTAATTTTTTGCTCAAGCTTTTGCATATTATCAAAGCATTTGTTTTACTTAAAAAAAAATGGATTGGTGACTTTTAAAAATTGGTATGATTTTATGCTTTTAGTTATAATTCAATTTTTTTCTTTTCAGTTGGATATGAGTTATATCTTGCTTAGGGGTTTTATACTAATTCGACTTTATGTTGAAGTTGGCCAGGTCATATCATTCTTTTTCCTTGCCTTTTTTCTTTCCTCCTTTATATTTAAATGCGAAAGAGTTAACTTTTCTCTATGGAACTGTCAGTATCTAGTCAACTTTCTTATTGAAGACAAATATTTGAACACGAAAATTGAGCTCCCTCTAGAGATGAGAAAATCGACTACAAATGTACACGCTGGCCTATCCGTCAAATTGAATAAAAGTGATCCGTTCAACAATTTCTATTCATCATCTAATCTGATCAGGATATTCTACTATTGACCATATATTTGTATAAAAAGTATTACTGAGTACTTTCTTGCAAGAAGAAAAAACCTGTGTGTTCTCTTCGTTGACTTCAGCAGTGTGGAATTATGAATACAAATAGGAATGGGTTGCAACTCAGTCAGGAGTGCGACAAGGTTGTGCTCTTAGTCCTATTTTTTTTCGCTGTTTTTACAAACGATTTAGTTGACTATTTACCTGGTGGCATTGAATTGGGTGGACTGCACTTCTGTTTGCAGAGATGTAGAGATGATGTATTATTCTCCTGATACTCGACAACTTAGTATTGACTTGTGGTCAGTTTGGTCAAATCCAAAATCATGCGAATAAGGAAAGGAAGGTAAAGAACTAATGAGAATGAGAAATGAATCCTGTTAAAGTTGTAAAAGGGTATAAATGTCTTGGAGTGTTGATCACACATAATATTAAAATAAAAAGGTATGGAAATGAAAAACTGAAAATAACTAAAAATGCTGTGAATGCAACTTGGAAAAACTATACTTCAACAACAATCAAATAAGCCACAATAGTAAATATCGAGTCTTTGAAACCGGAACGGAGTATATTCTCTTTTATGCTGTACAGGCGTGGGGAGAAATGGAATATGCGTATAGTGACCACTTTTTCATCATCAAAATTATGGAACACTTCCCGACATCGTAGACTCTTGTTATTTCGCACAAGCAACGGTAGGCCTGGTGGTGTATACAAAGGAAAAATAGAAAATTTAAGATTTTCCATTCAGGGGACGTGCTACCCGCCCATTTTCATAGAATTGATATACATTATTTGGAGCACTTCTGACCATCATGGAATTATTAAATTTGGTACAGGGGTAAGGCTTTAAGTGCAGGCAAAGACAACATTTTAAAATTTAAGATTTTTCATTCAGGGGGCGTGGTATCCACCCATTTTCCTGAAATTGATATACATTATTTTGAGCACTTCTGATTGTCGTAGAATGATGAAATTTTGTTGAGCGATAGAATAGCGATAAACACACATTTTCACAGAATTAATATTAAATATATTGAGAACAATTCGGATTCGTACAGGATTTTGTTTGTTAGAGCAGTCAGATTTCAGGTGTATGCAAAGAAAAAGTTGAAATTATGAAATTTTTCATTCGTTTCATCCACCCACTTCTTATCAATTATTACCGCTTCAATAGATCACTTCTAACTAATGAAAATTGGAAGATGGTTAGGACTTGTAGTACATACAAAAGGCTTAAATTAAAAACGTACGTTACCTTATAAGGCATTCATTGGGCGTTTATTCCACCCACCTTTCCTGATAAAAAGAATCTTTTCAATAAGTAATGAAATCACACCAAAAACATAAATGTTATAAAAGGTAGCCAAGTTCTTCTATATACAAAAACCATTGCGTAACAAGTCAGCTGTGAAAAATACTGAGATCAAAAAGTACGCCAAGTTCTAAGTTTATTAATGTTAAATATCAAATATTTTAAGTAGAGTAATATGGAAGAACCTCAAAATTATCAGAGAAATCTGTTATTTAATGATTACTGACTTAAATTTTGTTTGTTTACCAGGCAAATTTTCTTTTATTATATTATTTACTCAATTTTGAAATTAAATGAAAAACTTGGCTACTTTTTTAATATTTATGTTTTTGGTGTGATGTACATTTCTTGAAAGAAAGAAAAAAAAAAAGAAAATTTTCTCAATCGATTCAAAAGAATTTATTCAACCATAATAATCAATTTTATTAAGTTGCTAAAAACCCCGAAATCCTCCCAGTCCATCCGGTAAAACCTCTCAAATCAGTTTACGCCACTATCAAACATTGACCAAATCCACCCCAGAAGGTATCTTCATTGCTGGAATCCCTATTATTTTTAGAAGCAACTAATTTCGAGTATTTGCACCAAGAGGAATTCTTCATACACAACATGGAAATTCCCTTGGAAATACCACAAGACTACACAATTCTAAAACGACCATATACTCGAAATCCTGTGAGACAATGCAATGTGGTTTAAGGCAGATGCCTGATGCAAATCTAACCTCAGCATCATCGTTCACCCATTTTGTAAAAGGACCTAGGAACAAAAAAAAAATAACATCAGTATAGCAGCACGCACCACACTATATGCAATGTACACCATTCGTCTGTCTTAGGGACGTATGTATTTGAAAAATGTACCAAATGGTAAAATGTGTGGACATGGTGTTTTGCAAGGATTGAATCTATGTTATGTAACAACAAAGTGGAACTGCTTTTTTAAGCCCTTGAAGTGTTTTGTAAATATTTTTTTGGCAAATTAGAAAATCCTATTTTATTTTGTTAGAAGTTTTTTTTTATTCCAGCGCCAGGCAACGTGCACCTATTTGTATATTTTAGTGTATGAAGATTTTGCCATTTTCCAATATTTTTGGATAGTCACTATTCGGAAAGCTAGCTTAAGATAAAATACCCACTGAAACCCGGTTCATTTTGGACTAAGAGAAGGGATATGTTCGAAAAGTACAGGGTGCCCGCCGGGAAGGTATACTACTTTATTTGTTTATAATTTTCGATTAAATGAAAGAGAATGGATCTTATATTGAAAAATGTTTTATTTAAAGTTGGTAATTATGTATGGAATACAATATCAGGTAAATGTCCGCCTCTGTTATGCCAGATTTACACGAGTGACAAATTGCCATTATTTTTTCCATTTTACTGACAAAATCGTGTAAATAAATGGTTTGAAAATTTGTCATTATTTCCGTCATTTAAAAAATGACAGGGAAAATTGGCATTAAATATTGATATTATAATGGCGTCATGTAAATGCACAATGATGCCATTTTGAAAATTATTGCACACCGCGAGGAAGATTGAACTTGCTCATTCTTTAATGGCAGATTGCCATTATCAATCAAGCAGTCATTATTTTGCCCCGTGTAAATGCTTATTAATATTGATTTGATCTTACCATTATTTTGTCAGTTTAATGACATGAGTTAATGACAGTTTGTCACTCTTGTAAATCCGGCATTAATCTCACAAATGCGAGCCCTTTTGAGCACATTTTTCATTACGCATTTACGCGGTATTTCATTAGTTTCATCACGAATATTTTGTTTGAGTTGCTCAAGCGTTTATGGTTTGTTTGTATAAACCTTGCTTTTCAGATATCCCCACAAAGTCCGGAGCAGTCAAATCAGGCGACCGTGGAGACCAGTCAACATCACCACTTCTTGAAATAACTTGTTGTGGAAAGGTTGTCGCAGGAATTCCATTGTAACCCTGGCTGTATGCGATGTGCCAACGTCTTGTTGATACCACATGTTAATCATATCACGATATCGCTCCCCATTCACAGTTACCGTTACGGCGTTTTCATCTTCAAAGAAGTAAGGTCCAATGATTCCTCCTGACCAAATTGCACACCAGACTGTAACTTTTAATGGATGCAAAGGTGACTGATGAATAATTTGAGGGTTTTCCATTGCCCATAACCGACTATTCTGTTTATTCACATATCCATTCAAATGAAAATGTGCCTCGCCGCTCATTATGATTTTTTCATGAAAATCGGGGTTGTCATGGGTTAGCTGTCTTGTGAAAGAAGCTCTTTTGTCAACTTAATCTTAAATGGAAACAAATGCAAATCCTTGTGCAAAATTGTGGCCAAAGTTGTTCGTTGAAGACCAAGCTCCTGAGCTCGGCGTCGAATTGAGGTTGACGGATTGTTTTGAACACTTCCTTGAGCAACTGTAATGTTTTCAGCCTACGTTGTGGTCCATGCTTGGGCTGATCACACGTTGGTTTATCAAATATTTTTCCATAACAAATTTGCAACGTGTCTACCTCACGACTGCCAAACATTAACTGTCAAGACTAATGTTTACCAAAATTGCGGCAAAACAAAGTATATACCTTACCGGCGGACACCCTGCATAGTTTTGTAGGTCAAATTGCGAGCTCAAATTAATTTGGAGAGTATTTCAATGTTTTTCTGATATCATTTTCTATTGAAGGTTCGTTTTTACTCCTAGTACAGTTGGTAGAGCAGCTTTCTGAACGTTTTCGTCATTGGCTTCGAAAATAATTCCTCTCCATTTGGAGATTCATACGTAAGTTAGACATCCCTTTTTGGGTTAAATGGATAACAACCATTTTGAATTTTACACAAGATGGCGTCGATGTTCATTACACACATTTCAAAAGTAGTTAAGAGTATCACTGTGATAATGATAATAATGAACAAAAAAAACTGTCAACTTAATTTTAACTCAAAAAGTAAACAGGTTGTTTTTCAATTATTACAAAATAACACCAGGACAATATTTTCACATTGCTTTTATAACATTTACATGATAAGTCGTAAATGTTATGAAAATAGAAGACATTGTGATAACTTGCTAGTCGCCTAAATCCTGCATCAGGATTCTTGTCGGTGACTTTTCAATCGTACCTATGGATGTCAAAGCGGGTATTAGGCGCTTATAACAATTTTATAATAGTACTTCGTCATTAAAAGTGTAAAATATTCAACGTTCTTTACGCTCTATGGCGCTCTGGAAACACTAATTGAATCGAATGCCCTGCGGCATTGGTTATATATTGGTATATCTGGAGTAATTTCCGTTCCATTAGCCAGGTATGTGTTGTATCTTTCTTATTTTGACAGTTAATAGCAGGATGAATTCGTAATCATCTTTCAATTGGGCTTGACAATCTATGCATTGACACAGATTAAACCATAAAGCATCTAGGGACAAACTGTATAATTGCCTTTTTTGCTTAGGTCAATGAGTCAAAGCGTTTATTATTTCTGTTGACCGTCTAAACATGGCTTAAGTTTTAAGACCACTTTTTCGCTCTTGTGAAAACACTGTATAAAACAAAACAAAAACGAAATGCAAATAAAAAGTTTTAAGAATTATGTTAATTAATTAAAACTTTTATTATTAAATTTTTTGCGATTATATGTAGGTACTATAAGGCAAGTTATGTATTCGTAAAAATTTTTTTTTCTCTAACAATCAAACATGACATTACGATCATAAAGAACACCAAAAAAGTGGGTCCCCCAATTCTGTCCGTCTGCCATTCTGTCTGTCTGTCCTGTCGAGTCTACAGCCTAAACGGTTGGATAGATTTGCTTCAAACTTGGTACATATTGTTTTTTCGGTAATGTGCCCATACTTTTTTTCATTTTTTTAAGACGACAAATAACAGTAGCTCCAATACCATTTTTCCAAAAACAAAAATATTATTTTTCTCAAAAACGGCTCCAACGATTTTTATAAAAAAAATCAGTTCATTAATGAAGTTGGGTACCTTTTGATAATTTTTGTTTAGGAAAAAAACTATTATTTTTGGTACCTCTAGTAGAACCATTGTTTTTGGTTTTCGACTTTCTGGGAAACGGTTAATTAGATTTTTTTGAATTTTTTTACGCAGAAGCTCCTAGAAAGGTTAAACACTTTCATAAGCCAAAATTATTCAAACAAATTTTTTTTTTTTTTTTTTGGAAATTATTTCTTTTTTTTAAACTAAAATTTTCGAAAACTCAATAGATTTTTTCGAAACTTCGTATTTGTTTTTTTGAAATTATCTTTAATAATTAAAAAAACAATTATTCTAAAATAAAAAAGAATTGTACCTCC
Source organism: Philhelius pedissequus (assembly GCA_910595825.1). NCBI lineage: Eukaryota > Metazoa > Arthropoda > Insecta > Diptera > Syrphidae > Philhelius > Philhelius pedissequus. Next base: position 208,899,161 of record OU343161.1, on the reverse strand, counting down.
CATACAAATGTTAAAAAAACCGTTAAGAAAAAAATGTATTTCTCGAAAACGGCTCCAAGAATTTTTATAAAAAAAAAGATGTGTATGTTCTTAAATTAGTACAGTTCACTTTTAAGTATAAAAATTTTTTTTTGTTTACTTATTAACGGTACTTCCCATAGAACCACGTTTCATATATTCGACTTTCTAAACATTGGAAAATAATTTTTTTATACAAATGCTCCTTAAAATTGTTAATAAAACTGCATACGAAAATTTTCAAAAAAAAAAAGTTTTTCGATTTTTAAAAAATAAATACAAATTTTTTTTTTGAAAAATCAATTTATCTAAAACCAGGCAGAGAATTTTTTTTGAAATTTGGCGTATCAATTTTTTTTTCTAAAAATGTTTTCAAAATTTTATAGTTACACAAATAATTAATTTATTAAAAATCCGCTCCAACGATTTTTTAAATTTTGTTTTGATATAATCTTATTTATCCATGAACTCAAATTGCATCTTTGTTTTCCCTCAAACTTTAACGACTAAGCACTATAAAAACATTTAATTATGTGTATTATCCATTTCTTTCTATCTTATTTGTATTCCCCTTTTCACGTATTTTTGCGTACGTCACTGAAAACTAAATACAATGTAAACCCTCATACATTTACATATGTGTCTTTAAAAATCACATGAATCCTATGTATGCATATTGCACCTAAATTATAAAGCTTTCAGGTTCCATCAATTGTATATAAATGTAGATATATTCTACTCTCCTAACCTACATAATAAAAATCCATAACTATGAAACTATTCCTTGAATCATCCATTTGACAATTCATTATACTAAGAATCAAGTTAATCTTACCTACATAGGTTTTAAACCTGCATAGGATAATTACACCTAACTAACTAAACCTCAATGGTTAGCTACATTAAAGTTGTTAGCTACAAGAGCAAGTTCGTATGATCCAGTCGTACATTTTATTATTTTAAAATTTAATAACCAAAAACCGGAAGATGGAATGAATTTCCGAAAAGCGTCATTTTATTAAAATACAAAAAAAAAATAATTTTTGTAAATTTTAAATTTAATTTAATAATAAAAGTTTTAATTAATAAACATAATTTTAAAAAAATATTATTTACATTTTATTACATAATACAAACATAGAGACTATGAATCATGATCCACATCCATAGCCAAAGGTACATGTCATTCTAAATATTTCAAAGGACCCAAAACTTTATCTGCAATTTTATATGCACAATTGTTACTGTGTTGTATACAGCGTAAAATCAAGCTGCGTTGCCTGCCTAAAACTAAATCAAATCAGACCAGGGTGGTGAGTTGTCAAGAGAAGACATGTGCTCAAAAATCTCAACTAGTGTAAAGTTGAAAACTATCAAAGAGAATTATATTTCATAAACTGGTGATGTTAACATATCTTTCCTTAGTGAATCCTGTAAATGGCACTTATGGACGAAGTTATAGCTACTAGAGGGCTATTCACATGGGTGCGACCGACGAATATACAAAAAAATATATATAATCTGACTGTAACGAACTGTCAAACTCTATTCGCGTTCCGCACTACAGCGAATAAATTATTCGTGAGCGACTAACCTCAAAATCGGTTATGTAAACGAAATGTCAAAATGGCCGAATAATTGTTAGTTTGTTGACCGCTGTTGGTCGCTCTTATGTGAATAGCCCCTATAAGGTTTTCCAATAGAGAAATATAGATGTTGAGAATAAATTCAAATCAAGTTGTGTTTCATCCAGTCTTATTGGAATCAGTGTTGCCCCCCAACTGGTTGAAAGTGTAGTGCTTATGAAAAAAAAAAAATTGTAAAAACGTGCTAACAAAAAACAAATTAATTTTACAATTTTTTTTAATCCATTAATTCACTTTCAAATATACATTTATTGGTATATAGGTATAATAAACTACATATTTTGCGGGGGGCTCAAAAATTCTCTCTATACGTGTTGCAAGAGTTCTTTTGACTGCATAATTGCATAAGCAGTTGAAATATTCAATTTTTTGCTTAAACTACCTTTATTATATTTAAACTTGAGAAAAACCTCTGCAGTTGCACTGTTATGGGTCAATCTACACAATGGAAGTCATGCATACATATTGAAAACCTGGCTTTTCAAGAAAATTTTTGGCACTCAATAAATTAACCCAAAATTTAAAAATGTCTTCATTAAAATATTCTTTTAACGTTTCTTCTGAACTTATAATGGAACGAAATTCGTCATTTAACGTGGTTTCATTTTCTTGAATATGAATATGAAATGCAAAATTTTTCAAAATGGGTATTATAATCGGAATGTCTAGGAGTCTGCTTTACTAAGAACTTGAGCATGGAAAAACATCTCACTGACAAACTTGATAAGGCGAAAACCGCTATAAACCTAGGATGGAAGCAATGACTTACTAATAAGGAAATTACACATACCAATAAATTCAGAGGCTTCGAAGCTGTATCGGAATCAGTTATGTTTTATGCGGCGCAAGTGTGTGGAGGTCGGAAATATGAGCTAGTGGCAAAACCTCTCAGATTTTACATAAAACGGATTTTCCACCTTCCTTCGAGTTCGCCAAATTACATGATCGTCAAAACACTCAAGCTGTAGGTCGATTACATCCTCAAATTTCTTGATATGCCAAGTTATCGTCTTCCAAAGAAAGTAGTTCTTCAAACAATCCAATCCCGAAGTGGATGGTTTAAAGACTGGATAGAACTAGCCGAGTGGATGTTGACCTGAACTATAGTACCCTCGCCTTATGGAAACCAACCTTACACCGCTTAATAGCTCGTCTGGATGAAGCCTCAAGAGATCAACACACGGAGCAAGCCAAAAGTTCACTGCACCGTACGATCTACAGTAGACTAGATTACGATCTCCGGGAGAGAAACTACTTCCACGACAACTACACTAGCGAACAAATTTCATGCATGTTCAGGTTAAGAGGAGAACTCCTTAATCTGAACTACATTCCCCACCGCGAGGACTTACCCATTTTATGTAACCTGTGCAACTTGAAAGAGCGCGAGGATGTTTTTCATTTTGTCGGACGATGTGCGGTACTGAGAGAAACAAGAAGACATACCCTAGGCAGTGACTTTCTTTCAAATAATGAAGTCTTAAGCCTTCTACAGGAAACGGATCTCACAAAGTTATATGCATATTGCAAAACAGCACTAAAATATAGAAATCTAATATTAAATGAAGCGTTTTAATCTTAAACTATTTAATTAATTTATATAAAGCTATAATTTTAGTTGTCAATCAGGCAGACGGCAATGCCATGCAACATATTGATTGTATTAACCAAATTATTGTTAAAACTTATGTTGAAAAAAATCAATCTAATCTAATCCGAATGTCTCCTTTTGAAGTTTCGATAGGGTCAAGAAGAGTTAAATGACTAGTTTTGTCATTATAAATTAAATGAAATCTGTCTAAAATTTGTTCACATAAAGCTACATAAAATTGGCAGACTTCGTTTTAAGTTTTTCTAAAATATTATTTTCGATGTCGTTTCTACGGCAAAATTCTTCGAATTTAAATCCAAAATACATAGACGTGTGATTAGTTTGTTCTTGAAAACTAAATTGATTGATATAAGATCAAGTTTGCAATAAATTTTCATAACGTCTAACAAAAACAGTTTTGTAGATTTGAATATCAAAATGTACTTTGGTGTTTTCGCTTTGAAAAATTGAAATTGAATATCAAATTGAAGAATATACATTTATTTTATAAAGAGAAAACCGGAATATAGATACTGGAAGTAGATTGTGGAATTGACGATGTTGTGTTGTGGGCTTACACAAAATGTATTGGTTAAGATTTAAAACTACAAACACACTATTCATTTTTAGGAATGAAACAATGTATGAAAAAAAAGTGTAGTGTTTTGAGGAGCGGGCGTAGTGAGTTCTTGTGACAAGAAAGTGTAGTAAAAATACAACAATTGTAGTAGGGGGCAACGCTGATTGGAATAGACTTGTAACTTAATGAAACCCCACAAGAAAAGTACACAGGTTTCAAGCTTTGCGATCTCGGGTGCCAATTCCTCTCACATCGGATAACCATTACCTCAAATTACTCTTTTCCTTTTTTACCGTCGACCCAAAATCCACACCAAACATTAAATTTTTGGAGATTCATTCCCACTAGGAAGACCTCGCTCAAATTTGCATCATCATAAATCTGGATGTAAGCCTTTTTTTTCTAAAATCGGAGTTTTCTTTAACGTGCTCCAAACAAATTATGTTTCATCATATCCACACAAACAAGTAACACTATACTAGGTCCTTTTTGTTCCTCCCACTTTATACTTCAAAACCAATCAACATCACTATTTCCTCCTTAACCAAATGCTTCTCAAAGTTCCTAACGCTTGACCTGTGCCTTGAACTTTTATGGGTTAAAATCGAAACCCCTTATGCAAAGAAAAGGCAATCATTTATAACTACTCTATTTTGTTATTTTAACTTTAAAATCCTTTGAATTTCATATTTTCAGAGTACATGACGTCTCCAGGTCAGGCTTCAGTCAATGGCCATTTATGTCCGTTCACACATGGGGTGAATCTCCACATGGTAACTGGCAGCTAGAGATCCACAATGAAGGACGTTATATGGGTAAGTTTATTTTGACTTGTGTGTCATCCTTTCGAAAATGTTCTGTCCATTTATTCTTTGTTCAACATAAAATGAATGTATAAATAAAATATCATTTTCTAACATTACAACCTTTCCAATTTTTCATGCTGCTTTCTCTGGGAACACTCATCCTACTTAAAATTGTATTACGGTCGGTGGCGGTCACAACACTCATAACATAAAATGTATCTCTGTATCAATTTTTCTGTATCTTCTTGTTACAATCCAAACACAAACAAATGTGTGTATATTAAATAAGTAGGTCATGCCTTATTGCGAGAATGGTCGCTTATATTTTATGGAACAACATTACCAATCGATCCTAATGATCCAATATCGTTGCGCACAAATCCGTCCGAAGACACAACAACATCATCGTCCTCGTCATCATCTCAATCATCGTCGCAATCATCTTCAACGTCAACCAATCTCCATCAAATCTACTCGCCCCAATATCCTCGAATGCCAGCAACCAATTTCAATTCATTTGCCACACAAAGTAAACTAAATGTTAAGGTGAGCTCCATGAAGGGGGTCAATGCAACAACCGCTCTGTTAGGCCCTGGTAGCAAAAAACAACAACAACAGCAATACCATCAAGTTTCGGCTACGTATGGTGTAATCCTTGGCTCTGCGAAAAATAAATCCAAAAACGGAAAGAATGGCAATTCAGGAGGTGGTGGCAGCAATGGGGGTGGCAAAAATAAAGGCTCTAAGTCATCAAATCGTCCCGGTAATTCGCAACAACAACAACAACAGACCCCAGCATCTATATCGAAAAATAATTTCTTTCGCATTCCGGCTTCAAATGGCAAATCTGCATCATCAAAACAAACTTCTGGTTCAACGCAGCGCCCCAAAATGTCCCAACAAGCGAATTACAATTCAAATGGTGGTGCCGTCATTGCTAGTAGCAAGTCCGCATCGGATAAGTCCATTCTGGGTATTGGACAAACGATGACAGCTGCTAAACTACCAATCAAGGCCCCAAAACAAGTAAAAGATAATAACGCCTACAATGGCAATAGTGGTGGTAGTTCCTCCATAACGGCGACGTCATCGAGAACAGCCGCAGTATCGGCATCTGGTGGTACAGCATCCGCATCATCATCATCATCATCGGTATCATCATCATTGTTGTCAATGCCACAGAAGACAAATCACCGGATACCGAAACTTTTCGAACATTATGAAAAAATTCAGCAAATTTTCCCAGAATTCCATCCGTACATGGGTGCTGCTGCTGCTGTTGGTTTAGTTCCAGGACAAAAAGATGCAACATCATCGTTGCCATCATTATCTTCTTCATCGTTGTTGTCGCCATCATCCTCGTTGGCATCAGCATCTACGTCGACATTATCGTTGTCATCTTCCATCACCAGACAGGGGCCCAATAGAAAGCAATTCCAATTCTATGATCCATCAGTTGGTGTTGGCCTCGGTGGAAGCTCCTCATCTGGTCCATTATTATCATCGTCTAGTGTCGGCCATGGCAGAGGAAGCGTTCCAATTGCAAATCCAAAGCCATCCCGAGAGAATTCGAAAAAATCCTCACCGCCGACAAATGCTGGATATCAACTGCAACAGGAGTTTCAACTAACTCAGAAGCAATTGTCATCGCCCCACCAGCAACAACCACTGGCTAGACCGCCACCACCAGCACGTACTGCCACACAACGACCTGGTGAAAAGATTTATTTACCGAATAGGAAAAGCACTAAGGGTAGAGAAAGATAGATATTTTTGTTTTGATGACTTTTCGAGACATATAAATATTTTTTTTTTTTGTTTTTGTTTGTCCTCGGTCCCAGTGTTATAGTTTTATTTTAATTTTATCCAAATGTTACACATGCCTTAGATTATTATGAGTCTGTTCTGTTATTAATTATAAGTTATAAATATATATTTGTTTGATTTTGTGTAGTTTTTTAATTTTAAAAATAAAAAAATTAGTTAAGTTTTTAAAGTTTTTTTTTCCTCATTACGTACAAGCACATATTAGATAGATCTAAAGGACAGGACCAGTTAGATCGATTTTGTTTTGCCACAGTGGATTATGAATAAGGTGTTAATTATATCATAAAATATCGTAGACGACCTATCGCAGAGTGCCTAGAACGAAGTAGGGCGAATTAAACTGCACCCGGTAATAATTTTAATTAAAAAAAGCTCCAAAGTAGTTGTACTGTACAGAATGCCGCAGAACTATCCAAGAACTTATGTACATCACACGACATTAAAAAAGTACTAATACGGGGCCTTGTCCACTTGCACCAATGAGTTTGTTATAATTATAGATGCTGCGCATTCAGAACTACTGAACAAAAAATCGTCTATTGAAATGAGAGAGACCAACGAATTCATAAATATTTCTGAAATTTCGCTCATATAGTTTTATTTTTTCTTCGTCGCTAATGACGTTTTAAAATTAGAAATATTTAATTTTGAGGTTAGCAGAACAAATGTGGATGGTATGTGGAACGCGAATGAAATTTTACAGTTCGTAAAGTACTATACACTACACATTTTTTTTTCGTCTACTTTGACATTTTGTTCACGTGGCTTCTTTTATTCGTCACGTATATAAGTTGATTATCTGATTTTGAGGTTAACATAGGTTAAGCTAACATATTATTATTCATTGAAGTGTGGATGGTATGTGGAACGGGAATAGGATTTGACTGTTCGTAACAATGGCTCCCGGAAATTACGCAAGAGGAAATTGAAGCTGAATTTTTTTTTTTTTGAAAAAACGCTAGAATTTTGTTCTGGCTCAAAATTGGAAAAAAGAGCAGAATTTTATTTGGAAAATACGCCAGAAATATTGGAAATTGTGACAGGAGGGCGTTGAAAAAAAGCCTGAAAGCAAATTGGAAATTAAGCCAGAAAATTAGTATATTCTGGCCTAATTTCCAAATAACGTTTTGGAAAAAAGGCCATACAATGTTTTAAGGTATTTTCAAACAAAACGAAGTGGGTGGGTTGCCCGTCCGGTCGGGGCGGGGTCACATTAGTGATGATCAAATTTGACAAAACATCGATGTTAACATCGATGTCAACATCGAAGAAACAACATCGATGTCAACAGAATATCGAGCCAGAGACATCTATGTTTTAAAACATCGATGTTTTTATAATGCATTCTCTTGCAATAGCACGTTCAAAATTTGTTAAAAATGCATTATATTTAAAACTCAAAGTATCTTCATTGTTTAAAAATTTACCGATGTTCTTGATCGTAATTTTCTTATGGTTTTCGGCCTTCCTACGACAAATTCATCATAGTGTCACCTGATTGCAAATACGTTATAGCTAATTTATAGTTTTCTAAACTACCATTTCGTGCTAAAAAAAATAATACCAAAGAGAACTTTCTCTTCATTAATTTACTGACTTTGTCGTATACAAATCGTTGGAGCTGTTTTTAAGAAACATAAGTTTTATCTTTTTGGCCAAAAAATTGTTTAGCAGGTACTCTTATTCTTGGGCTTAAAAAAATCAAAAAACGTGTAAGCATTTGTAGTAAAAAAACAATATGTACCAAGTTTGATGAACATCCAATTACCAGTTTAGGCTGTAGGCTCGCGGATAGACAGAATTGTGAGTGCCACTCTTTACGACTTTTTTACGAATCTAAAACTTACCATATGGTAGTAGTACTTAATATTTAAGTGAGTAAATATCAAACCATTGAAATAATTTTTCCTTAAATAATAATTGAGGTTGAAAATTTTGTTTTCTTTCTCTTAAATTGATACATACAATTTCACTCGAATGTTTGTGATGTGTAGTTCCGCTGAAATAAAATTCTGCCGAGTGCGGCTTAACCTTTATAAGCATGTGCGCTCATTCACACAATATTGCAAATGTAGCGTGTTCGTAGCAGAAGTAGTTATGAATTATTTTGCATTAGCTTTTTTTTAGTCGATGTTTTGAATCTTAACATCGATGTTAAAACATCGATGTTTTTTTTCGCCTAACATCGATGTTTGGCTAACATCGATGAACATCGCTCATCCCTAGGTCACATGACACATTGTGAAATCTTTATTCAAAACATAAAATAGATTTAAAATGTAAACAATAAATTCTAAATAGCTCGGCGCGTAAGCGTAAGCAACCCCCCTGTTTGGCCCAATATAGAATTTGGGGTGGGTACAAATTTGGGTATATGCAAATTGTTTTCCCAAATCCTATATTGGGCCAAGCAGGGAGGTTGCCTTACGCGCCGAGCTTTTTGTACGCAGAGAACATAATTGCATAAAACACTTCACACAAGTACCAAAAAAACTTAAAAGTTGGAAAAAAGTCCCAAATATTTTTTTTAGTTTTTGGGACTTATATCTCCACATCGGTTAAATTGGGACTTATGTCCCTGCGGCCCAAAAAGAATGACTAACATATCGGGTAATTTTTTATAGCAATTCATACAAAATATAGTTTTCTGGCTCTTTTTCGAAAACGAGAAAGGAAAAAGCGAACGAATTTTTGTTCTTGCTGTTTTTCCAATTTTTTTTTCGACGCTAGAATTTTTTTGGAATAAAGGCCAGAAATTTGGGAAATGTTATCAGAAAACTTTGGATTTTTTTCATAGGAAAAAAAATTCTAGCGTAATTTCCGGGAGCCGTAACAATCAGATGCAATTCGCTAGAACCAATAATGGTTTATTCGACGGTCGTTGGTCGCTTTCATGTGGATAGTCATTAAAAGTATCTGTGTGCCATATTAGAACTAGCCATTAACAAAAGTTTGTGGGAATAGGAATCGTAATCACCGAGCTCACCCGGATTTCGACAAGACAGCCTTCAGCCTTCTCAATCTCAGGTAATCTACTTTGAAGCATATCCAAATCAAGAGGTCTTGCCATCTACGATGGCTTATTCTCCAAATCTGAGGAGAATTGTGTTTAATCACTCAATCAAATACATCTCGAAGATTCAAGTCGGTGTATATAAGTAGTCAAGTGCTCAGCTTCGTACAGCAGGATGGACAGTACAATATTGTTTTGTAGAGCGTGCACTTCGTCTTACCCATGAGGACTTTTGAACCAATCTTTTTCGACAGACTGAAGTAATTTTTGATGAGATCTTCACTAAAGTGCAATTCTTGCAGAACTTCTTATCAGCCTTGAAGTTTCTGCTAACAACAGTGACGTGCTTCCCTATGATTATCTTGACAATGGTTTTAATTATTGGATTCTCCAAAAACTGTTGAATTTGAGTTGTTATCTGTCAGAAGCCGACGCGACGGCCTCTATTAATCAACTACATAAAAACTAACCTAATAAAATGGCTGCCTTTTAAGTTGGTTTTAGATATTGTTATGAAAGACAATTGAGTTCTTACCTAACATATGCTTAACGAGTCTCCCTACTGAAACTTGAGACAAACAAATTTCAGAATTTCAAGAAGAACAACAAACTACAAACTTTTGTTTACCCGACTGAAGGACATATTTCTCCATTAACAATTTTTGTTCACAAGAGAATAATTAACATTTGAACAAGTTCAACAATAAAGTGTTAAATGACTAAATGGAGACACACTATTAGATTAAAAATACAAAACCAAAAAATCAATTCGCTAACTCACTACGTGTAAAATTCATACTCGTATAATCATATTGGCAAGTACATATAAAAAAAAACACACTTTTTTTCAATGACCTTACTCTAAATGGAACAATACTAACAATATTTTTCAGAATCGATAAAAAAGATGATCCATATTATCATATCAGTTTCCAAGGAGCTTCTTGTTATAAATTCCATACCTTAAACAGGTACCATAAATGTTCGTGTTCGGCTCATAATTTTAATAGCATTTAATCCTTCCAAAGGGGATTTATTAGTAGCTTTTTATCAAACATACAAATTCTATACATTTATATGTACTCAAAAGATAGGTCTGTTCCCGTACTAGTTTTTTTTTTTTTGTGACTTAAAAACATATTATTTTCTTACAAGAAAATTTTATACTTGTGAAAAAATTGGGAAAAACAAATGCGTTTATTTAGCACTGATCGCACAAGACGTTTTAAAATAATCGTGTCCAACTACAACTAACGGCTGGCTTTCAGTCACAATAAGTTCACTAATCTTAGACTCTCCTCGAATTACAATTTTACAACAGATAAAAAAAACAATGGCAACATCTTCATCTCAAATTTTAGAATACGTAACGGTTTTTTTTGTATTTTTTTAATGGAAATATAATAATAGGTTTTGTTGGTAGAAGAAAATTAAGGAAGTCTTTTCGTTCTTGATTTCAATTTTTTAAAACGCGAATTCCTCCATTTTTGAAAACGTGAACTGATCATTTTGTCTAAAAGTATTTCTTTGACAAGGTTGTAGGCAATGGGATTATCTTTTTTTCTGTGTACAATTTTATGTTGTTTCTTTGTAGAAAAAAGCATGTTGCTCAATCCCTATAGAATTTTCCAAAAGAATTTTGATTTTTTTTCCCAATTATATTTTTGAAAATTATAGTGCCCGCTAGTAGCAAGAAAAAATTGCGAATGTGACTATTTATTACTACCTTTTGGAAATCACTTAATTGCGCTGCCTCAAATGTCATTTTTTTTCGAATTTAAATGTTTTTCTCACATCATTAAATAATCGGTCGAATTTTAATTAGTGCCTAAAAAAAATCGCTGTTTTAGTTTTTGAAATTTACAATTTCTCGTTTTTTTTTAAGAAATGTTTCGTTTAATTAAAAAATAGTTAAAAATATAATATAGTTAGTTACTCGGTGCAATTTTTATAGGGCAATTTTTGAAAAATTGAAATTATATATATATAATATAATATATTAATAAAATAAAAATAATATAATGATTTTTTGAAAGCTACTATTCCATTCGTTTATTTATTTAGTTAAGTTGTTTAAGTGAAAAGCTTTTAAGAAATTCAATTTCAAAGTGAAATTACAAAAATGAAAATTTTCAAAATTGTACTTAATTTAGTGCCATTGTTTTTTTTTAATATTCAATAGTCGTATCAATTCTAGCTCAACTACTGAAAACCAGATGTAAAAATCTTTCTTAGTGCTTCAGAAATTAAAAAAAAAAAAACTGAGAAATATTTTTCATCAAAAAAAAATAGAAAATTTATTTATTTTAATTATGAACGATAAATTTGGGCGTCGTAACTATGTATATATCAAAACAGGTAGAGAATTAATATGATTATTGAATATTAAAAAAATAGATGCCACACCTAATTGCAGAAAATTTTGAAAAACAATCGACTTCAGAAAAAATTGACAATATTTTCCAGAAATTTTGACTTTGAAATTTAATTTCTCAAAAACGATTAACATCATTGTATGTGTTTTCATTGATTTATAATAATGTTTTTCCATTAAATGTCTTGCCTCGCCTAAGTAACGGTTATATTATTTCCGCAATATTTTTTTTTTAAATTGTCACAGGAAACATCCCTCAAAATATCCTGCACAAATTAGGGGACAATCTGGGTATTATACAGACGAAATTTGAAATCCGATTTTGAAAGAAAAAATATTATCCTTACAATACATTTTTTGTGCGGTAGTACTCGTATTTTGAGATATTGTTAGTAAATTGTATATATTGCTCTTGTATGCAGCATTGAATTGGCCGGGGAAAATATGTTCATACAAATAAAAGATGATTTAATTGCATACAACTTTGGTATTTGGTCTTAACAACTTCTACTCTAAAACTAATAATTTTAGAGACAGCTATATTGATTAACTCTTATCGAAGCTAAAATGACTTACCGAAGCATTATCCAAGCTGAAATGCTGGTCGGGGTTTTACATCTAATTTTCTATCGGAGAATTCACTTGAATTCATATCGGTTTTCATCGGCAAGCAAGCATTAATTTGTAATTTTAAAAATGTATTCTTTAGTTTTAGGTGCGTTTTTGTCATATAGATCCCAGCAGTTTTTACTAGCCCACTTGTTTTTTTTTTCTTTATTCGGAATATATAATAATTTGTCTCAATTGTGAAATTTACTTTTAGCACCATTTTTGATTTTATTTATTTTTTTTTAATATTTATGTACATACTTATTCATCTCTATGTCTCTTAGTATTACAATTTGGTAAGACAAAAAGTGTGAAAAATTACGTTTCCCATTTTTTTGCTACTAAAATTTCAAAATATAATTTTCGAAAAGTTTTTTTTTATTCCAAGAAATAAAGTAGATATAAATATTTGAATTTTTTTTAACGGGCCATACCGGGAATCCCCCAGGGGAGTTCATTCTCACGTAATTTTTTTCCTGCGATCGTGAATACGAAATAAATTTCACTTGAATGTATAAAATGACAACAAAATTCCCTGGGAAATCTTATACCCGATACTCATAAATGCCGAAGAAAACTTTTGAACATCATTCACGTTCCCAAGATTCGAATGAGAGACAAATTTCCATCGAAATTTTTATTCACGATAACCTCTTATCAATCTGGTATAAAACGAATTTTCACCCTGTTATGGTTGTTAAATATTAATATGATATTTGATGCTTATCAACAAAATTGATGTTTTAATATTCATTGAATTCAAAAGTAATTTTTTGTTTAAACTGTGACTGGTGAACGTAGAACATTCCTTGTGAATTATTCTATTGATAAACTTAAAAAAATGCTATTTATGAACGTAAATATTAGGATTCATACGCTATTTTTAATATAGTAAAAATACTAATAGTTCGGTTTAAATTTCTACACAATTTTCCAAAGCATGTTTTGGATTGAATTGTCAAACGAATTATACAATATTCACAATGTCGCAAAATTTTAAACAGCCTGACGTTAAGGGCTTAGCATGATGCTACTTAACAATTTGCTAATACTAAAGCACTTTACTAATACTTTTCTAATTTTAAACACTTTTTAACTAGCACCATACTAAATCTATTTTCTTAATAAACCACAACTAAACACTCATAAAATAGTGCCAAAAAGTAAGCGAACATAACTTTTTGACATTTGTAAATGTCAAAGTGGCATATGGATTCAGTACGATACTAAAAAAATAAAGTAGCCATTTTGTGATTTTAACTTTAGTAAAATGTTAAGAAAATAGTACGATGCTAAACTGGTTTAAAATTAGCAAAATCCTCTTTTAAGCCTAGTATCATACTTAAAATGATTTAATATATTACTAAATCGACTAAAATTTTGAGCCAATATTTTTTTTTTGTCATTCACATCAGTGAGTTAAAAATGTATCAATTTTTGTTTAAAATACAGGAAATTCAATTGATTACCAAATCTTATCAGTTGTCGAAATATGTAAATTTGACAATCATTAAAGTAACAATTCATATTTATTGAAAGATGTTTAATTGCTAAACATAGACCCGTTTGCTGATAAACAACATAACCATTTAAGTTCTACTTAAGCATGTATGTGACAGTTTACGCAGAGGAAAAAGTAGCGTTTTAAGTTGAACATAAATATTTATGATTCCTATCAGCAAACGTGACTTAATTACATATAATTATTTAATAATATTACAACATTAATTTTATTATAAAAATACGTGTTTAGGATATTATTCCAACATCTTCGGGGTTAGTTTATTGCTGCATATTTATGTTTACACTAATTCAAATATTTTTATATTATTTATTGTTGCAATACAAACAAATGTTTAATGCAGAAAAATTGTGTTTAACATAAACTAATTTAATTTTCTACATTTTTTGGTGACTAATTTTTATTTGCGATTATAGGTACTATAAGGCAAGTTATGTATTCGTACAAAAAAAATTCTAACAATCAAACAGGACATTACGATCAGAGAGAAGCCTAAAAAAGTGATCGCCAAAAAAATGTCTGTCTGTCCGTCTGTATGTATAACGAGCTACAGCCTAAACGGCTTAAGCAATTACCTTCACATTTGGTATGTGTTATTATTTTGGCATTCCTCACAGGGGAAATTGAAATTGAATTTTTAGGCCTAAAAATACCGGTACCTGCCATATAACCTTGAAGGCAAATCTTATTTTTCTCTAAAATGGCTCCAACGATTTTGATAAAAAAATTTGCGAATTTTTTTGTTGGTAATAGCTATCATTTGATATGAACCAAGCTTACAGGAAAAGTCTATTAACGGTACCTTTCATATAACCGTTTTTTTAATTTTTGGCGTTCTGGGTAACGGTACATTGGATGTATGTCAAATTTTATATCTGAGAAGATCTAAGTAGCTTAATTATTTTTGCATATCAACATTTTGAATAATTTTTTTTTTAAGTTAAAATAATTTATTAAATTTATTTTTTTTGAGAAATATATATAATTTTAAAAAATAATTTTAAATTTTATATTCACATGAACATTAATAGTCTCTAAAAAATTGCATACCAAAATTTCAAAAGAATTTTGTTTTCAAAAAACGAAAAATAAAAAACAGGATTTCATCTAAACCCGTCTTACAATTTTCGAGATACTTTTTTATAAAATTTGCATTCATCTAATGGCGTTTTTTGTTTTTCCGAAAAACCGATTTAAGTGATGGTTTTGGCAGTTTAAATAAGTTTAAAAAACGATTTTTTCCCACATATACACCATTCACTTTCATTATATACATGTATGTACTTGTACATATTTACATTATTACCCTCCTAATTTACATAATTAAAATCCATTTAAATATACATATACATTATAAATATACGAATATACATTTGTACCTATTTAACTATTCCTTGAATCATGCATTCGACAATTCATTATACTAAGAATCAAGGTAATATTACCTACATGGGCTTGAAATCTGCATAGGATAACTATAATAGACTAGCTACCTACCAACAGCATCAGTGAGTAACACTAAAGTTGTTAGCTACAAGAGCAAGTTTGTACGATCCAGTTGTGCATTTTATTTTAGGACTTAAAATAAAACTAAAATCAAAAATGGCTCTCAAAAGGTGGATTACATAGGCCTAGGTATCTTTAATGTTAGTAAGAACAATTTGGAGTGGTGTAAACTAGTGTCCTACATGAAATTTAGGCCCAATGAAAATTGACCATACAAAATGGAAAATTTTACATCTATGAAAAATGAATAAATAATTAAAAATACCCAACATACATTTTTCAATAAAAAAAACTCAAATTAAAAATGGTTTATATAAAAAATAAATAACATACTATTTAAATGCTTATTTTTCATTTTTGGGGTTTCCTTTCACAAAGCTTCGGCCAATTATTTTTTTTTTTTCATGAAAATTTCATGTTTGCCCATCTGGCATGACTGGTGTCATAGCATTTGCAGTGTCTGAAGTGAACTTAGCCCATTTTAATGAATGTGCGTATTTCGCGCAATTTACCTACACAAATATTTTCAAATAACTTTCCAGTACTATACATGCTTAGAAAATATGTATTGATAGTGAAATTTATTTATTTTTTAATTTATTTTCTTTTCTCTTAATTAAGAATTTTGCTTAAAAATTTCACTTTTTGTATGTTTTTTGTTTAACGCGTTCCCGTATTTTTCATAGCCCTAAAAGGATTTTCTTTTCAAATGTCAAACAAGAATAAAAAACTTAACAAAACTACGGGAGTGGACCTTTTTTGTACAAAACTTTTTATTTTAATAACCAATCATCTTTTTTCATTGATTTTTTTTTTCATTTTAATTTATTTATTTCTTTCAACAGAAATTTTAAATTACAATCTAGTATAAAGAGTGCATCTGCATATATGTATATATAAAATGTATTTATATATATTTTTGTTTCCATCTCTTTTGCATGTTTTATCATCCTGATGATTGACCTACAAAACAAAATACATAAACAAAACAAAAAACAGCTCAAATCACACAATGGGACTTTATTTTCTATGGAACACAATCACCCGCCCAACCAGATGATCCAGTTCAAATTAGCCCTGGACAATTTGGGTCGTCCTTCGGTGGTGATATGGAACACAATCTTCTTGAATACGACCCGGATACGGCAAGCGGTCAATGGAGAAATGTGCAGCAGGTACGTACATATACATGCATAAAAGTTTTCAGTGGAAATGGGTTAAAAACAGTTCTTCTTCCAAACTCATCATAGTTTTTTTTTTCCAAATTGTAAAGATACAAAATACTACATAGTTCGTTTTTTATTAATAAAAAAAAATAATAATCAATCGTGATAAACATAAAACAACACGATGCACGATGTACGGTTAGGTCATATTTTTTTTTTGAAGTCAGTAGAGAGACTACATAGTAGTAGCTTGCAAAATAATAGTGAGGTATAAATTTGCATTGGCGAGAACTTCTTCTGCTGTTATGTTGGATTCGTTTTTTTTTTTGTTTTTTGTTTTAAATTATCTTCCTTAGAAAAAGTCGACTAGCAACGATGGCTTTTCGTTTTCCACAGACGCCAATGGGCATATTGCCAAGAATCTAAGAGATTGTATGCAGAATAAATGCAGAGGCCTATTTGGTGTTTTAGGTGTTGGGCGGCGATTTTAGAAATGTACGATCTTCATTGATTTGATTCCACAATTTTGTCTTAACCAACTGTCTTTCTTGTGTAACATTTACACATTATGCAGCTGCGAAGATAGCATGTAAACCAACAACTCAATGCTTAATATAAGGCTGTCGGGAAGGCTTTTGGAGGGAATTTCGTACGAGGCACAATAATCAGATGAATTAGAGAAATGCTAGGTACCGAAATAATGACAGGCACACGAATATATATCAAAGTGTCCACAGTATCATCATAATAAGATGCAGTGTCCTCAGGGAAGGGTGCTTTCACTCTTGATGTTAAGCGTTGTAATGTACGATGCCTTACTTCTCAGTGAATTCGCTGCTGGTTTGTTCTGTTCAATCCTTTCAAGTACTGAAAACTGCAGTCTTTTGCGAGGCTTGGTTGCCAAAATATCAGCTTCGAAAGCAAATCAAATTCAGTTGGTTTGACAATCATGGCAATAATTCTCTGGTGCCTGGTAGAATGGGGCGAAGTAAGAAATAGTAGTTTTCCGCAAAATGAAATTTAAGATTGAATATTTATTTGTAAATCCAGGTATTTCTTTTTCAAAAAATGAATGATGCAGAATAATCATAAAAGCTGTCTTCTGTAGTATCATTAAGCAGTTGATAACAAAATATGAGTGTCATCCGAATTTCTGATGACTTATCTCCTTTGAGCCACCTGTCTTGTGTGTGAAATTAAGTTTTTTTTTAGGGACTTAAGTCAAGACAAAAATCTTTTTGTACATTTGTAAATTACTCAATTCTATATATATAAAAGAAAGTCGTGTTAGTTACACAATACCTTAAGAACGGCTGAACCGATTTGGCTGAAAATTGGTGGGGAAGTAGCTAAGAACCAGGAGACCAGGATACTTTTTATCCCATTTGACCGCGTTTCCGTGTGACTTGGCATAAAACTTCAAAAAGAATACAAGTCACTATAAAACGTGGTATAACAAAAACGCATCTTACATGGAACAACAAAACGCAATTGACAACTAAACGTAATTTTGTCGTTTGGTTGAAAATGTTATAATTATAATTTTTTTCAGAAATTAATAGTTAGTAATAATCGAATGCTTCTATTTGCGACTGATGGTAAATGTGCGTGGGCCAACGTCATTTGAGACACTACGGACTGTTAATGGTATAATATTTCCTGGGATATTTATTTATTTATTTATTTATTTATTTATTTATTTACCAATTGATACAGTGATCTGCTGATTACTTAATAATACATTTACAAATACATACTTATATACAAATAACAACAAAAAAAACTAGATATAATAACACTCTTAAAATCATCTCTTTGCATGCAAAGGTCGATTTCACTGCACACCGAATTATATAGATTTAAAGAAAGCGTTATAGGCTCATTAGACCCATAATTAGTTCGGTGGAAACATAAAATAAATCATTCCGGTTTCTTTACCGTCTTTCCGGAACATAAAAAGAAATAAATGAAAGCAATTCGCTAGAATTGACACGATTGTCAAAAATGTCCTTTATGAACAAAATGCTTTGAGATTTCCTACGGCATTCAAGTGTCTTTAAATTTATTAAAGCACATCTAGAGTTGTTATCTGGCAAATCAACGGGCCAATTTAGTTTCCTTAAGGCAAACCGAGTACATTTTTTTTGAATCCTTTCAATCTTTGAGATACTATTATCCTAAGAAGGAAACCAAACAACTGAACAATATTCCAAGAAATGCAATACTAAAGACATAAACAAAGTATTAAGAGTATAAACATCCTTGAATTGTCGAGTTGCATTTTAAAAAAACCTAACATAGAGTTACCTTTTGAGACTACAAAGTCAATATGGGTTTTGAAGCTAAATTTTGAGTCAAAAAATATTCCAAGATCTATGACAGCCTCTACTCGTAAAGGTTTTTCATCCCTAAACTTGTAATTAAATGTGATAAACGACGCCGATCTTGTACTAAATACTTTATATTTCGAAAAATGTAACTCTAGGTGATTATAATCACACCAATCTAAAAAAATTTGCATATCCAACTGTAAATTTAAGCAATCAAGTAAACCGGATACATCAAGAAAAATTGTAACATCATCCGCTTACATTAAACAACAACAGTATTTGAGGATAGTTGGTAAATCATTATTCAAAATAATGAACAGCAGGGACCCCAAATGGCTACCTTGTGGTAGACCTCATAAAACATCTACAAAATTAGAGTAATATCCATCGATTTGCACTAGTTGTTTTCTGTCACATAGATATGAATTCAACCATTTGATGAAGTTGTCATTGAAACCTAACTTCTTCAATTTTCGAAGGAGAATACCATGGTGTACTCTATCAAATGCTTCAACAAAATCGGTGTACAAAACATCTATTTGTTTACCTTGTTCAATTTTATTAATACAAACATTTGAAAATAGAAAAAGGTTTGTATTAGTCGATCGACCCCTTACAAAACCATTTTGTTCAGAGGAAAGAGTATTCTGGACTGAGAAATAAAGCTGCTGAGTAACCAATTTTTCAAAAAGTTTTGGCACGGCAGACAACTTTGAAATCGGCCTATAATTTTTTATTAAATGCTTTAACCCACTTTTGTAGATAGGATCTATAAAAGATGTCTTCCATTCACTAACAAAATAACCAGAAACTATTGATTTATTGAATAGAAGTCTTAAAGCTGTGCAAAGTGAAAAGGAGCACTTCTTCAAAAAAAAATAGGAGGAACATAATCATAACCAGCTTTCTTAGATAGATATATCTAAATCATTAAATCCTTCTAATATATCATCTTCAGAAAACTGAGTAAGAGCAAAATCGGTTATTGGAGATAACTCTGAAAAAAGACTGACAGTGTCTGAAATGGAGTCAGAATCATAGCTTGTCTGAAAAAATCAGCACAGAGATTACAAGATGATTGAAGATCAAGCGATTTGATATTTCCGTACTCCATACATTGCGAAAACAAAGAACTTTTCTTGATATAAATCTAAAGATGATAATGAATCAACGACTAATGATTCAACATGTTATTGGATATTAAAGGGAACTAACAATTTTTCTTCTTCAAGATAACTCCAGGTGACTTCACCAATATTGAAATCACTGAGTATAAATGGAAATTGATTAGTCGCTAATTCACCAACCAAGGCAGATATATTAAAAATATGCTTTGAATAAACTTCAATTTCACTATTAGGGCGAATATAATTTTAACAAAAAATAAATCCATTACTGTGGTTACATTACATTTTAAGTTTACACGCATACGCAAAATTGTTCAAGTTCATCAGGATCATCTGCTAAAGTATACTGTCTACTATTGAAAGTTGACTTGACAGATATACGACAATCGTTGAAGCCATTATCTCTGCATCTCCAAGTCAGATACGCACATTATTTGCTATCATCATTTCGACTTCCTCTCCATCGAACCCATCTAACCTGTGGCACAAAGATATGGATAATATGTCAGAAGATATTTGACATCAAATTCGTGTCAGTGCCAGAAATCAGGATCTTGAGATGAATGAGGAGATACATAATCGGGCTTTACTCATGATCGAAGACATGTGTTATCTCATGTGCGGTAGCTTATCAGTCAGGTTAGGAATGCCAGCGCCAAATCGTGAAATGAATGACGCATTTAATCGAGAATTGGAACTGGGGGTTGGGAATATAATCACCAGTAATAAGATTTAGTAGTTCAAACGAATGTTCCCCTGTTGACCCAAAAAAATGGAAGTTTGTGATACATTAGTGAAGGTTATTGATGATGAAAATGGTGGCTTTTATTTCATGGATGTCCCAGGTGGAACTGGTAAACATTCTTCATGTCAGTAGTCTTAGCCACTGTTCGTGTGAGATCCAACATTGCGGTTGCAGTTGCTTCTTCTCGAATAGCAGCCACATTATTAGAAGGATGCCCTACGGCTCATTCAGCATTAAAACTCCCGTTAGATATTCAAACTATTGAAGAACCAACATGTAATATTGATGTAATATTGCAAAAAAAATCAGCAATGGCCAAAGTTTTATCAGCATCGAAAATCATCAAGTGGCACGAATGCACAATAGCGCATAAACGTGCATTAGAATCACATAACCCCAAACATTGGAAGATCTACGCAATGACTCAAAATGTTTTTGAGGAGCAATGATTTTACTGTCTGGCGATTTGCGCCGAAACACTGACAGTGATTCCGAGATAAACGGCTGCCGACGAAATAAACGCTTGCCTCATCTTCCTCTATGAAGAAACTTCAGCTGACAACAAACATAAGAGTTGCATTGCTTAATGATACATTACACCTACTGAAGTTTTCTCTGAGCAATTTGCTGACTATAGGTAATGGTCGAGTACCTGTCGACATATCGAGCGGATTGATTTCATTTTCTCGTAATTTCTGTAACTCTGTCTCATCAAAAGATGAACTTATCAACAAAGTATTCCCAAATATCATTACTAACTATAAACATAATGAATAAAGATGTAGATGACCTAAACTACATAATTCAGAATGAGATCATGGGAACAATGCATTACATCATTTACGCCTTAAGGTAAATTCGAAACATAAGCCAACCAAAACTTTGCGTTTGGTGCTAAGTAAATTGATGAACGATGTGATTTACGCGACGTTCCTCAAAAGAAAATTCGAAGGCGAGGAAGTTCTCATTCCGAGGTTCCCGATGATCCCAACCAATATACCGTTTGAGTTTAAAAGACTACAATTTTCGATCCGTCTTGCATGACAATTAACAAATCACAAGGCCAATCCTAGAAAGTTTTTGGCTTGAATCTGGATCATCCATGTTTTTCCCATTATCACGCCTTATAATAAAACAAAAAAATGTCGTGTATCACAAGGTACTTAATTGGAGAGTGCAACCTCTGCACCAAAATACATGAACAATTAAGAATCATTAAAATACTTAGTTTTTTATTTGTATTTCCTAATAAAAAACCGAACTTAGTAACATCCAAAATCTGCTTATTTATTGAATACAAGGCGAAACAGAGTTCGCCGGGTCAGCTAGTTAAATTATAAAATAAACTTTAAAACAATAAATTAATTCGAATGAATAATAAGTATTGAAATATTATATCTGGTCATCTTCTAACAAATCTGAATCATTATCTGGGGCCTGTTCCGAAGTTGCCAAATTTTGTTAAATGTCTTGGAAACAGGTGGAACTAAAGTGAGCCCAAATCCTTTATTTTTCAGGGGATATTGATTTTGGACATTTACGAAATGTATTATTATTATTTCTTGTTAAACTTAGAAATGTGTATATATTCTATCGTAACCGAGTGTCTTTTTGCTTTTCGATACTAGATGAATAAGATGACTTAAGCCCTTAGGAGGAACATGATTTTTGAATTCTGTTTGGTACTAAAGGATTAAGCCTTTAAAATAATTAAATACAAAGGAATTAAGTCCACTTACACCCTTTATACCAAACATATCTGAAATCTTCCTAACTTACATCCTTTGTACCGAAATATTTCTATATGAAGGAGTAACCCTTGACTTACGCCCAAACGATATAGAAAAAATATATAACTTAAGTCCAATAAACATCCAAAAACCGATATTTTAACTTAACCTCTTTCTACCAGAGAATTTTGGGTTGAAATATCTCGAGAACCAGAAGCTGCAGAAGCGTTTGGTTTTCAGGAGTGGATAGGTATTATAGACCTTTTTTTCCATGTATATATCGATGGGTTTGGGAAAGATTGTTGAAAATATTGATTTTTTTTCAAGAGAGAGTGAAATTACTATACATTTTACTCTTAAGTTTCCTTATGCTGAAATTCTTCTCATTCAGATTTGCTTTCAACATTTCAAATAAATTGAAACCGAATTGAAATCTATTTTCAATTTCATGTGAAATAAAACTGTCCTACATTCCATCACTTCAAACTGCCCGGGATCGCATGAAAGTAATATGCAAAACTTGATATTATTTATTTCGAATGACCTCGTATAAACATTTTGATCCATCTATTGCGCCGACATTAAAAAAAGGGTTCTAAGCACTGTTACCACAGGGACTCATTTGAGTTAAAAGCGACTCATGAACTCATCTTTTTTTCGATTTGACTCATTTTTTTAAGAACGAGTCAATTTATATTAAAATAATTTTATTTCATTTTGCAGAAAATATTTTTAAAAAATTGAATAGTCTGAACTATGCTTCTATTTCCTTTCCTTCCTTTGGATAAAACATATAAGAGTTTTGGATGGATGTTTTAAAATTAAGATATGCGTATGAAGAGCATATTTTTGAGAACATTTCTAACTTTATTATGAAATTGATGACGTTTCCTCATAGTTCTTCAGCCGCAGAAAAAAAGTTCAGATCTCACCTAATCAAAACTAAAAATGGAGTTATGTGCTTCAACCGATAAAGTCTGGACTCCAGATCAAAAACTATGCTTTTGTTTATTTGTTTTTTTTTTTACTTTTTTACTTTTGTCTTATTATTGAATTGTTCCTTTTTGTTTAGTTTTTAAAAAATGTGTTCTTAAGACTTTTTAAATTTTTAATCATAATATTCTTGTATTTTCTCGAAAATACATCGTTTTTTTTTTGTGATATATGTAATACATGTATGTGATTTATTTAAATTCAGTTAACTTAATAGTATTTATAGTCCAGGAAAATAAGATATTCACTTCGAAAAAATTTCCACAAAGCTTAATTTTCGTGGGGAGTTTCAAGAGGAAGCAATACATTTTAGAGAGGGGAAAGTGTTTTTTTTTTTTGAAAAAGTTGCTGGTACACATTGTAGAGCATGTCCTTTTACACAAAAAAGATTAAGACACTTTTTATCGTACAATTGATAGATTTGGAGAAAAAATGGTATTTGGAGTAGTACATTTTTTCAAAAAAAAAAATTAATAAATGTATGTGTTTGAGTGGGGAAATTTTTTGTTTTTAGTTATAATTGCAGAAACATGTTCTACTAAAAAAAAAAAAAACAAATCTTAAGTGTGAAACTGGAAAGGAAATGCTGTCATCTTAAAAATGATAATTTATTTTATTTTGTTCAATAACTCCCAAAACGTTTATTTTTCTCAATTTTTTTTAAGAACACCTTGTAGACAATAAAATTATCTACAAAATGACATCTGCGTGTCAATTCGTTCTTAAGTTGTAGAGTAATAAAGTTAAATTGTTCGTCAAAATGAATATATAGATTAAATTCATTCGTTAAAGCAACCAGACTTGACTTAATATGGCTCCCATTTGTGTAGAATGACATGATCTACAATGTGTACCAACGACTTTTTTCAAAAAAACTTATAGTTTTCGTAATTTGGGAAAAAAAAAACTGAATCTTACTCCCTTTCCACCCCTCTAATTTTTTTTACTCCACTCCAAATTTAGGGCACTTTATAGAAAATGCTTAGGACGTAAGAATGAACCTCTCTACCAAAATTCAGCTCTGTTGGAATTTTTTCGAAGTAACATCATTTTTTTTCTAATTTGGACTGGACTATTATGAATTTGATATTTTTTGTATGTTTTTAAAGTATTTATTTTAGTTATTAAAAAAAGGTATTATTATAAACTTAAAAGAGATTTTTTATTGGGACTCACTTATTTTCAAAATGGCTCATTTTTTCAGCATCTGGGACACATTAAAAAATAAAACTGTGGTAACACTGGTTCTATGGCAATGGCAGGCACATTTTTCTTACCATAATGTAGACCATTATTACACAGATTTTTTTGTATCAAAATCGTTAGAGCCGTTTTCATAACACTTAAGCTTTACCTTTTTGCTGCACTGCTAGACTTAATCCCTGACGGTCGAATGTAATAATAATAACTTAAGCTATTATTCCTGTAAGACCTTTTAAATTCAGTATGTGTACTAGTTAGAAGCAAAAGACCTATAGTTGGTTAACATCGAACGTTGATTGTTTCAGACGAAACTTGCCTTATAGAAGAATTAAAAAATTTTAATTTGTTTATTGGTTTTTTTTTTTGTAATTTCAGGTTGGCGAATCACTAGCTGATATTCAGCATGAAAACGATCAGACCAGTAGCGCATGTATGCGTATTACAATCGACCAAAGATGCATAGGTTTGTGTTTTATATTATATGCTTTATCACAACTTTATTTAACAATATCAGCGACCAGAAGCTTTTTGTTAAAATTAACCAATAATAGAAAACCTCCTAGAAGTATAATTCCAAGCAATAGCCAAATACTAATAACAACAAATTTTTCATAACTACTGGCGAAAAATTAATTTCAAAATTCAAGAAACCAAAAAAAAAATTACAAAAAAAAACAAAACACAATAACTACCAAAAAAAAATTATAAAAAATAGAAACCTGTTGTACATGTATGTGTTTTTTTTTGTGTTTAACCAAGCTCCTCTTAACTAAAACTCTATAAATAATAGAATTTCTACTTTCTTAATGTAAAATATAAACAAAAAAATCAATTCACTTACTTTTACTTTTTTTTAATCAATAAAATCCTATATATTATGTTGAATTTTACTAAATATCTATATATTAGTTAATTTCTTTTATTTTATTTAAAACAAACAAAACAAAAAAAAATAGGTGATATGTAAATTTGCTTTAGTAATTGTTTTATTTTTTTAAATTATTTAAATTTATGTTTATATTTAATTATTACACTCAATTTTATATTTGTACAAACACAAAATAGTATAATTAATTTTTTTTAAAGATTCATACTTGACAAAGATACAAACAAAATAAAACTTACAAACAAATCAATGCCGAACTTGAAGAAAAATGTATAAAAGAAGTGTATAAAAAAAAACAAGTTTTAAGCTAGAATAACATAGATATTGATGTAAGAATTAAAGTGAAAAAAATTAAATATTAATTCTAGAAATTACTGTGCCAACAACACTTTTTGTAAGATGAAAAAATAGAGTAAAGTAAAATAAAAAAGAAATCAATACGAAAGTATAATATAAATATATAAAAAAAAATTAATAACAAAGAATAAATGTGGTTAAGGGTAAGTTTAGAAACTAAATAAGAAAAATAAGACCTTAGAATAAGATTTCTTGATAAACAACAACAATGTGAGAATAAAAACAAAAAGCGAATAAGACGACATTAAGGATAATAATTAAGTGCAATTATACTTATACATTCTCAAGTGATCACACGACAGCACTCATGTGGAAAGAAAATTATTATTGAACATAGTTGATTTATTGGCAAACCTCATACACAAAAAAAAAATAAAAAAACAGGCCGTAATGTTTTAAAATTATTTCTCAAAATACTCAGAAGGAACAACAAGGATTTGCTTTTTTTTCAGAAAAGTAGGGGAAAGGTGCGAACAGTGAGACACTTCTCTCTTAAATTTGTATACCTCTAAAAGTTTTCAAGCAATCTTAACCAAGTTTGAAGTATATTTTAATAAGGAATATTTTGCATTATTGTTCCAAAAGTAGTAATTTTAGTGAAAGGACTCATGAGAGCATCACAACAAACTGAAACTTAGAAAAAGTCAAATTGTCTCACTGATTGCAAGCAGTGCGATCAATGAGACAGTGTAAGGCGAACAGTGAGATGAACGAAAAAAAGAAAAAAAAATATAAAACGTTAAATATTTTATTAATTTAATTAAGTAACATAAATATATTTCTTCAAAGAAAAGTAATCCTGCGCCCCCACAAGCAATTTTTATTTTTGTTTTTATTTCAGCAATTATTGCTGAAATTTTTATTTCTTCGTTCAGTAAGCGGCAAATCATTTCATGAAATCTTATTGACAATCAGAGTGCCAAGCAAGACAAAGATGGGAAGCTTTCGTACATTTTGCCCTCCAAAACCCATTTGCTTACATTGTTGTAATTGTAAATTTAACTTAAAATCCATGGAATTCCAACTCAACCCATCAAGATAGACATGTAAAGCTAAAAAGAGCGCAAATGTCAGTCGAACTGACATTGGACGTCAAATTATTTCTTCATTTATATCCACAGAGATGTAAAGAATAAATGCAGAAATCGATTTCGTAAAATAATTTATTTCATGCAATTAGTGGTCTGTATTGGAAATTTCCATTGCATGTTCGATTTTATGAAAGAAATTATTGCTTGTGGAGGCGCAGGGTAACAAAGAACAATAAACTAAAAAATATAAAAATGTAAAAACAAACAATGAAAGTGCGAACAGTGAGACATGTATCACGGTTAGTTTTTTTGGAAATGTCTCACTGTTCGCTTTTTGTCATTTTATATAAAAACCAAAATATTACAAAAATGACAAAGAATACTAAGTTTTATTTTTTATTATAACAGAAATATTATATGTTACAAAAATTCTGTGTATTTACCAGATGATTTCCCGTTATTGTGTTAAATTTAAACACGCTTCGAATCTTTGACTCGCAGTATTGCGAGTTTTGCGACTAAAGTTTGTACGTCTAATTGCTGGCATTTTCAAAAACGAAAATTCAAATGTAAATTAAAGAAAACTTAGATTAGAAATAATTTTATATAATTTTTCAAATTTTACGCGCAACTTTCTTAATTTTTTTCTTTCATAAGAACCTTCTGCTGATAATAACAACCACAACAGAGAAAGAATTAGCGAAATCGGTCCAACCGTTCCCTCATGATGGCGTGACCAAGGGACATAGGGAAACAAAGAAAGTTTTCCATTTTCGCGAGCGCCCACACCAAAGTAAACATTTTAGAAAAGTTTCTCTATATTTCTGAAATGTTTTTGTAAATGTTTCTGGAATATTTCTGAAATGTTTCAAAAATGTTTTTTTTTTGGTGTGGACACACACTAACATACTTAATATCAAAAATTTCAGCCAAATTATTAGAAAATCACTATAAACTTCTTAACCTAGTTTTTAACTGACACAAGTCAATTGAATTCTCAGTTTCTATAGTTCACATTTCCAGGCAATTTTTCACTTCATAGATGGCGTATGCATTTAATGAATCATGGGTTGGGAACAATTATAGCAAAATCAAAACAGTACACATACAAGTTCATAAGCTTTAAATGTGTTTGCACAAAAGTTCTGAAGAGATGTGTACAAACTGTGGTATGTTTTCAGTACACATATTACAAAATAATATATTGCATATTTTAATAGTTTATTACAATTGTTATTTTACTGACAATTTTTGATCCATAATTGTTTATTTCAGTAACAGTAACTTATAACTTCTGTTATTTAAAAGTAGCAGTAACAGATATTGCAAGTAGCAGTTTGGCCAATGCCTATAAGAATACGGCCATGCCAAATGTGACACAATTGTCTCTGAGTTTGAACACATGCGCCAACTTCATCGAAAATCAATCCTTGTATTATGTATACTGTGATATGTGTTGTCTTTTTTAATTACATTTCGTTAAGTGAGCGAAACTCAACGAATCGGAACTGACCTACAATCGTTGCAAATTATACCCAGATCTTGTGATCGTCGGGGGTGGCCGTGGCGCGATAGTTGTGTGCTCGCCTGTCAACCTCGTGGTAGCAGGTTCGATTCCTGCCGTTGTCTATGTCTTCTTATATTCCATTCAAAACCAATTCTAAAAATTGTCATAAAATAAGTTGTTGCATGCTGTTTAGGCATAACACTAACAACATGTGATTGAGTAAACTAGCATACCCATAAAATATGACAACGAAATGAATAAAATAATGCAAATTATAAGGCACATAAATAAATAAGCCACGGTAATTCTCTCCGCATTAGTTCAGCCACCATCCCTGGAGATAAATCTGAGACAACAACCAGCTCTAGTCTCAGAACATCGCGCCACTTATCTTCCCTATCCTTCTTTCTCTTCTTCCACCGGATGCCCACGCTGTGTTAAGAAAAACATATAAAGGGTATTCATAATCCCTTGAGCGCGTGCAAAGTTATAAAAAAAAAAAAAAAAAAAAAATCGTCTACAAATGGACAACAGCGTATATTTTTCGGTAACAAATACATTTTACATTTTCAACATTTTCTACAAATGTTTCAAGTATTATAAAGATGACAGTTAAATGTTGACGGTACAAAACTGACGCGGAATTTCAAATGACAGCCCTTTGTGGAAAACTATTATGGTGTGAAATCAATTAAGGTGTTCGACAAACAGTATTCTTTTTCGTTTTTTTGTTCATTGTCGGATTTCACGTCGTTTAAGAACAACTTTAATTAATTATTATTGTACGTTATTATTATGGACGAGTCTTTCATTACAGTTGTTCGCCCTTAAAAGTATTTAATATTCTCCGCGGTTCGCGAGCTTGGTGGGCTGCCGAAGCTAACAACTAATTTCCACAAAAACTTAACTTTTCCGTCACACTGATCGCTTTTCTCTAGACACTTCCTATTATTATAGGATTGAAAATATGGATGGACATTTTGTCTTCTATCGATAACCTTGTATGGAATAAATGTCCTTTCATCCGGGCAGAAAATTCACCTGATAGATACAACACCTATTACCTAAAAAAAAAAAAAATCGTGTGGAAAATTTTGAGCAGGGCATTTCTGGAAGGGGGAAATATTCCCATTGAATTTTTTGTCCTTCCAACTTGATTTTATTTATTTTAATACACAGAGATTGGCACATCTGTTTTTCTTCTGTCAAAATGACAAAAACAAATGAAAACAGTAATCTAGTATTATTATCAACTTCACATGATCCTATGTGCGAGTAATATAATAGGTAACAAACTTAAAAAAACATTAGGTGGCGCCTGATGAAGTTGAAGGGAACTCACAACAAATCAATAATAATAAGTGCATGACGAAAAGTAACACGACCAGTTGGTAATACATATATAAATTTCTAGCAGATTGCTACTGTTTTTTGCGCAACATTGCCGTCGTTCATTCGAGTGAAAAAGCACATCCGATGAAAAACTAGCTGTTCCCAAAAATGTTGGAGTAACTAGCTATCCGAGAACAAATGTATAGACAGCTGACTGCAAACTTCATTTGGTATGCGTTTTATTCAGTTGTTTGACAGCTTTCAGCTAACCTATCTGATTCGTTCACAAATATACTCAGATAGTTTGATATCCGTGATAATATATCTAATAAGTGAGTGAACGCGCCCATTGAAACTGGCAAGATAAGCACTCACGAGTAGTTCACCATCCCAAAGGAAAATGACTATTTTTGAAGATCGTATGAAGTCAATATAGTCGTATTGTATTGTTATAAAAAATATCCGCTATAGCAAGTATATATCTGTGACATATAAGCTCAAAATAACATGTACTAAAACATAATCTCTTCAAAAACAGTTTATTAAATAATTGAAACCAACAAATTATTAACTACTGGCGTAAATTAAGTAAACCACTATACACACTCTTGATACGTCACTATATTTGATAAACTTTTATTTTAAATGTCTGTTTGACACAAGTTTTAACTACATTACGTGCCATTTTTTAGGTGTCTCCCTGATGGCGCAATCTACAAGCCATAAAAGGAGGAACGACATGTCTAAATTTAGTCCACTACCTCTTTTGTCCTCGTTTCGTTCAAATGCAAAATAACGATGGCAAAAAGTCCATATAATCACATAACTTCTAACCTAAAAAAAAAAATGGTTAGATAGAACATTGCTCTCACATCTCCATCTGTCGTTTGGTATGCTATATAATGTCTATAGGGCAGCTGTACCTACTGTCCGTTTTAACCAAAAAAAACTACCATTGCTTTTCTCCATTTTATATGATAAAAGAGAGAGGGCAGCAGTATGAAGTCCAACAAAAAGTCATCAAATAAAAGTTAAAAAAAAAGTTAGTCTTGTATTATTTTTTTTTTTTTACTATCATTTAAAGTCCATAACTTGAAAATTATTCGCGCTAGATTTTCGACCCCCTTTTTTCATAGTATAGTATTCACTATAGCCATGGTCTTGATACTATTAGGTGGAATAATACCCTGTCATGCATCTGTCATTTGATAGTAAATTGTTCACGACTACAATAAGCGTTGTCCTGCATTCAACTTTAACATGTTTTTTTTTTACTTTGTTTCCTTTTCGTCGCCCATTTTGTTTGATAGATATAAGATAAGTTCACCAACTTTATAGGTAAAAAGAATTATTAAACAAAGTCAAATAAAATCGCTAAAAAAAGCAGATTTTCTTTAAATCTATGCTTATGCTCGTTTTATACGGGAGATGTTTGCAAGCGTTGTCTTAAAAACGAAAAACAAGGACTTCAAGGATTCCATTTTAAAATGGCTTTAAATTTCTGATTATAAATAAGACGAAATGTATACATTTTGACTAGTCTATCTTTTGTGTGCTTCACAATGAAAACACTCGAACATTGATCGATCTATTTGCACTTTTAACTCACCATACATTTTACACGTAAATCGTTTTTTTTTTTTGCACTTTAAACTTTTAAATAATGGCCGTTTTCGAAAACGTCTAATCAAAGTCAATTTCATCGTTAAATGATCATAATTTTTAACACTGCTAGTGCTATATTCAAATATGCAACCGACAGCTTTGTAAAAACTCTAAACGTCAAATGATTTCACTGCATGCGCATTTGACGTTTTTGAACAAGACAAAACGACTAAACAAAATTAATCCTGTTAAAAAGTTTTTCTTTTGTGACTTTTAACAACATTATAAAAATCAGACATTTTTGATATTTTGAATGTTTTCGTGAATAAAAAATTCCCTTGAATTTATTCTCCAATTCGAATCTTGGTAACGTTAATGATGCTCAAAAGTTTCCCTCGGAATTTATTTTTATTGGCAATGAGATGTCGCAGGGAATTTTGCTGTCATTTCATACGATTCTTTGTTCATGGGAAATTTATTCCGTGAACATTCACGAACGCAGGAAAAACTTCGAGGGAATTAATTATTGCGCCCCGATAGGGTCCATTATGTATTTTGTTGAAAAACATTCCAAAAATGTGAAATTTTGCGTTTTGAACATTTAGGATAGGCAGTTTGACTTATATGACGTTTTCGAAATAAGCAATCTGCGCAAGCATTTGGTTCGTTCTCCTTCAGACACAAGAAACAAAAATGCCGACACATCCCGAAACCTCTGAAAATGGAAACATTAATTCATTCCGGATGTCTTAAGGCACTCCCCAGGCCAGTTTTTTTTTTTGGCTGGCTTTGGGGCAAGTTATAGCGATCATGAAAAAAGTTCTAATGGATAATTTATGATGTTTTCACACGTTTAAAAATACAAATGCTACAACATTCCATGAAAAAAAGTGGAACAAATCATTTTATTGATTTGGGTTCCAATTCGTTCGTTCCACTGACATAATTGTGGATGAAAAACACTTTTTCGTGTGTATGTCAATCAGGAAAACTTGATTGCAGACTGTTACTGAGGCTTGCCATAACTGACATAATTTTCCTGTTTGGTATAAACGACCACAAGGAAAAAATATTTACTTTCATACAAAAATATTTACTTTCATACTTGGTGGCTTTTCATGATGCATTTTATTGATCGCAATAACTGGTCCCTTACTATTTACCAATTGTCTCCTTTTTCTATCATTTAAATTGATAAATACGTTCTGTTTGTTGTTCAGAAGACTTAAGAATTCAAAAGACATTCGTTATTGTGAATAAATTCGAGAGGTTTCGTTTTTCAATAGTCCAGAGTTTTGATTATATAGAAGCGCAATATAAAAAAGCCAACGTACATAATGTATTTGTACAAAAAATAGCATTATCAGAAGCCGGATTATAAAAAGCGGGATTTTTAAGAGCAACACAAAAACGGAACATCAATAAACGGAGGTATAAAATTGTTAAACTCGAATCATATTTTATTTTGCGTTTAATTTTTTGGTTTGGAACTTCAAGTCCAAAGACCTAAGTTGTGCAAAAACAAACTCCCCTTTTGTGAACATAATTCACTTTGAAACTGAATACATAACTAGCGAAATCCACCTTTGAGGTGCCTGATGCCATTAGAGGGAGTTTTAATTTTTTTATGGTGAAACATCAAAAGGGACATAGATATCACATCAAATGAACTAAAGCCATTAATGCCGATATATACATACATAGGTAGAGTATAAGTTGATGATGGTGTTCGTCAGCACCCTGATTATGCCCATCAGATAGAGTAGTTGCCTTTGTCATCTCTGTGTGAGCCTTCAACAGACACGATTTTACAACAAATCGAAGATAGGTATACCTATCTATGAATATACGCTATACAGCACCCTATACTCTATTTCTAGTTTCATGAAATGGATCGTTTTATTTCTTTTTTATGTTTATTTTCTTTTTATTCTTGGACATTTAACAAATCGGAGACAATTTGCCATGATACCAACTTTGAAAGGATATTTGATTTGAAAAGCAAAAAAAAGCTCAAAAAAATACTTTGAAACTTTGTTCAAAACTGATTTGTTGAATTGAAACTGAAAATTAGGGTGTGATTTTGAAATGAAATATAACAATAGACCGGACGACTATTGTTAGTTTGAAATAAAAATTATAGAATTGCTTAAGTTTTTCGCCTGAACAATTCTACAAAACTTTGCAGAACAGATTTTTGCGGTATTTAACGCACCGTTTGAACTTAGTGAAGAAATAAAGGTATTTTAATATGTACGTGATTTAAGTTTTTGGACTTAAAGAGCATACATATTGAAATTACATACTTCTTGGCGCTGATGATTGTTTGGCTAATTGTAGACTTACTACAATTTACTTTGAGCACCAACTAATAAGGTTGCCAGAATGAGAATTGACAATTTCCTCATCATAAGTTTTGTTCGTATTTGAAATCTATTGTGAATAGTTTACACAACAAATTGACAGCAAAAATTGTTGAGTATCAGATTTGTAATAAATTACATATTCGTAGTGGTTATATGTAAACTTGTACAGAGTTGAAATGAAAAATAAATCTAATATCAGATAAGAATGTGCGTCAACCACTTTTGATTTAATTAGTTTGAAAAAAGGTTTCCACTTTTATTACGGTTGACAAAGATCACCCACATATGTAGTTGTCGATTAATCGACAATTCAGTATTATGAGCAATTATAAATGTTTGACCCGCTGTGAACAACAACCAAAAAACTATTGTGAATAGGATATTCTTCGTGCAAATTTGATTAAAATGAACTTAGAATCGAATTTGAAAATCTCTAATGAAAACGAAATAATTGTGTACAAATCTTAATCAAGCCATATTTGTACATTAATGAAATTTCAAAGGAACATTTATTAATAACTGATGAATATCATTTTATTTGACTTATCGTTGTCAAAAATTCACAATAGATCATTACTAAACAACATTTAAAACTTATCAAACTGAAGCATACATTTTGTTTATAAATATCAAAAATATCATATTGATATTTGACAACCGTAATGAGGGTGCGCATCTTTAGGACTGAAATACCAAATAAAATATCCATTCACAATTGTTACAATTTTTTCAGTATTCACAATTGTAGACAAATGCATCAATTGATAAGTTCTTTCGTTTATCAATTGGTCCTTTCAAGAATTTTATAGTTATAACTGAATTAAGATAGAATTTATTTAGTCCTTCATATGAATTAAATCTATTTAATTCAATATCCATGAATAATTAAGTTTTTTTATTTTCAAAATCAACCATTAAAACGTCGCACATCGATCTTAATAGTTTCTTGAAAGTATCTGTTAAACTCTCCAAAATGTATCCGATTAATAAAATATTAAATGTAAAAAAAAAATTAATAACTTTTTATCTTTTTCTATTGCCTAAAAAGTTGACAAATAACAAGTTTTTAACAATGATGACATATTTTTTTTTAAAAAGACCTATTCACAATAGATCTCAATATAATTGATATAAATTCAGAGTTTTTCAAAAATGTTTTCCATTTATCAATTTTGTTGAAAAATCTCAATTATTATAGTTTATATTTTTTTTATTAATAATAAATGCAGAATATTCGACATTTTTAAGAAAAATAAATGTTCAATTCAAGATGCCATCATTTTTTGTAAACATCTCGTCTTCTCCATGCCACAGTCTTGAATTAAATATTTGTTTGTTTGTAAATTCCTCCTGAGTAAATCACTTCATTAAAAATTCAATTGTGAGTACAGTTTTTGCCAATTTTTTTAATTGAATAAACTATATTTTTTTCGCCAAATTAAACAGAATAGGTACACGTTAAAATTCGCCAATTAAGACTGTTTATTCATTAAACTAAAACAATTATAGTAAGTATCTGCGAAATAATATAAAATTTAAAAAAATAAACTTAAAAAAATTCATTAAAATATAAAAAAAAAATATTAACAACAATAATTAACCACTCTTATATAAAAGTTCCTGGAAACGCACAAAAAAAAATAATAAAATCGAATAAATTCAAATGAAATTTCTACTAAAAAGCGTTTTGAAAATTGTTTTATCTTTAAACAAAAAAAAAATTAAAAAACATAAAAATATATCTATCGTTAAAATGAACAAATCAAACAAAGATAATTTTCTTATTTCTCCATATCGTTTGAATGTCAATAAGATTATAAATAAATTTATAAAAAAAAACATGTAACATGAATTCATGCATATCCTTTATCCTTAATTACTGTTATTTTGTTTTATGTTTATCATAATAATCAGATGTTTCTTTTGTTTTTATACCTGTTGTTAAATAAATAATATTATACAAAAAAAAATAAAACAATCAAATGTTGAAATTGCAATTAATTTCCATATCAAAGATTAAAAAAGAAAGATTCAAATTACTATTAATTAAATAAAAAATACTCAGTCAATTTAGAATACTTGGGTTATCATTTTTGTTTTTATGTAGTTTTTAAAAATAAAATAAAATGAAGATTATGTTATTAATTTAAGTGGACAGCTAATTCGAAACATTGTCTTTGTGTTTAAATATTATGTGTTCGAAAATCTATATTTAAATATATACTAACTTATACATACCTACAGATTATGTATATTTATAAAAAAAATGATTGATGATTGTAGTTATACCAACCATTAGCTTCCATATATTTTGTGATTGTTTCATATTTTTATCATAAAAATCTTAAATATCAAAAGTTGAGTTGGGAAAATTCCCTCCAAAAATCATATTTAATTAATTAATTTTACACAAATGAAATAGAAACACAAACCATATTAATATTTTATTCAAGTTGTATATAAATAGAATCTACAGAAATTTAATTTATATTATTAAAAAAAAACATAATACTTATTTAGATAATTACACTGTTATAGAGCAAAGAATTACAGCCTATTCTGCTTTCCGGTAGATCGATAAACGTTTCTTGATGAAAACCGGTATGCGGTTCATATTTAAAATTATTATAAATGTAACAACTTGAATAGTGCAGGGTGGAATAATTTAACAGGTAATTGCATTTAACAGACATATGTATATCTCTCCAAAAAATAGAATATTATTATTTATTTCTGTTCTGTTATTTTATAATTGTAGTTTTTGAAGTTTCGAAATTCTGTCAATTTAGATATCAAGTTAACTCAACAAAATTGGGGAGTTAATTCTTCATTAAGTGAATAGTTTATTGCCATCAAATAAGGCAATATAATTTTGTTTTTTTGCAAAACCAATTTCAGGCCGTTTGCGAAAACATCAAATCAAATGATGTTTATTTGTTCAATGCAGCGGCTGCTATCGACTTTTTTGATAAACTTCAAATAATTCATGGAAAATTCATGGGTCCCTGTCGGCAATCTTTCAGACAATTTCCTTCCCCTCGGAATGTTTTATTCCCTCGAAATTTTTCCTGTGTTTGTAAATCTCCCACAGAATAAATTTTCATCGACTAAAAAATCGTATGAAATGACAGCAACACTTTCTGGGCAAGTTTATTCCCAATACCAAAAAAAATCGAAGGAAATTTTTGAGCATCACTCACTTTCCCTAAGTTCGAATGAAAGAAAAATTTTCAGGGATTTTTTAATTCATGATAACCACCATTAAATGACAAATCGATTAAAGAAATCAGTCCAACTTTCATGCTTCTCGCATTGAGAAGCAGGTGGCATGAAAAGCAACTCCGACTCCATATGTGTCAATACACATATACATTTGAACATAATTAAATAAACACCAGACTCTTTCTTTCTTTCGCAAGTAGGTACTACTCAAATACACCCTATCTGTTGAGAAAAGAAAAAAAATACAAACATTTTGAATTTTTGTCCAAGTTGATTTTTTTCAAAATTTTGTCATATTAAGTGCCACTGTTTTTTTTTTATTTTTAACGCTCTTATCAATAACAAACGATCTTTTTATTGCTTATACATTTTGTTATTAAGGATTTTTAAATCTTTTTTTTAGTATTGGACGAAAAATCGATAAGGGCAAATAAAATGCACTACTGTCGATCTTACCAATATTTATAGTAAAAATAGCTGAACAAATTTTCAAAGTCGTTTTTTGCTTAATTTATTATATAAAAAATGTCTTTAATTATTTTCTGAAAACAAAAAAACATGTTGTTTAGTTTTGTTTCTTTAATTCGAAAAATTATTTATCGAAAATTTTGCTACGCAGTATTATTTTTACTTTTCTCTAAAAAAAAGCAGTAAATAATTTTGTGAAAAATAGATTTTTATTTTAATGTTCAATTTTTTGTCTAAATTTTAAATTTAAAATTTAATTTTTCAATAACTAACACAGATTTATTTTAACATTAACATTAAACAAAGGTTACTACAGGGCCAGTTTTGAATTTGAAAAAAAATCGAACTCAAAATTTTAATCAAACTTGACATTACTAACTTTGTCATAAACGGCTCGACGGATTCCAATCAAAATTTTATATAGGAGGTCCTTCGAATTTTTCAATAATATTGCATACAAAAATTTCCGAAAAATAATTTTTTGGATTTTTGAGAAAAAAAGTATTTTTTTTTTGAAATTCTGTTTTCAACTTAATTACATTGTTAAAATTCTCATACCAACATTTTTTTTAGAAAACAAATTATCTATATAAAAAATTAGGCAAAAACGAAATATATTTTGTCGTTTCCGAACGCTATCTTTTTTGTTTGCCTGTTAATTATCAACTGAACAATTAATCATCTTTATTTATATTAAATATTTTTTTTAATTTATACTTATGTTATCTAATAATAACAATATAGCACATTAAAATAAGATTTAAGGCAATTATTACTGTTCTCTGAATTCTTTAGTTCTTTTCTGTTAATCCTTAGGTAATTAATTCAGATATTCTGTTTTGTTAAAACGCAATTTTTTCTGTTTTAGCGCTGTTTTTTCTTTATTTTTTGTTCAAGTAATATTAGTTATTCTACTCGAATTTAGAAATAGTTTTTTGGTGCATTGACTGCCGCGTAAGCCTTTTTTAGATTCCTAGGAATGAAAGACCTATAGTTTCGTTTACTTTGCCATAAATAAGGCCACCAGTGTTAGATCCCAAGGCCCGAATAAAAATTGAGATTTTCAATTTTTAAGTCACTTCAATTCAATGTATTCAAGTCGATTAGGATACCTTAAGTGAATGAAATAATAATGCATAAACAATGAAACATGTCATATGTGTCACATCAAACATTTTCCACACCGAGTAAAAACATAAGCAACAAAGTTGCGAAACTATATAAGTTAAACATTTCTCATGCGTGTTTTTTTTTTTTTGCATAATTTGGGTCAATTCACGGAATATCATTTTATTTTCAAGAATGCGGGTCAAAATCTCACAGAGAGAGAAAAAGTTTCACAAAAGCACGGGAACGCATTGAACAAAAATCTTATCCATTTTTTAAACGTCAAATCATAAGTGTATTTTTGAAAATGTTCAATGAAAGTATTCCTGTGAAAAGTTTTTTTTTTAAATGAACAATTCGAAATCGCAAAAATTAATTTAAGCCCGACAAATCAAATTATTTTCGATTATTTTCAACTTTTGTAATGACCCGCCCGACAACTGACAACTTTCGTATTGTTTTTTTCTTGTTTGTATCTTTTTTCTTTCATTTCACATCCTTCATAATTCTGTGCAAAGAATTTTTTTTCCAAAATTTGCAGCCTGGCGAAATAATTTACTCTTTCGAGGGAGCTTTATTCTGTGAAAAAAAAAACACCAAACAAAATGGTGAACGCAAACAGGATTATTTCCAGTTTTTCGTAAAAGCTCGAAGCCTTTTGCAATTTTAGGAAGTACTACTGATCTCTAAAGAACACTGAATAGCGCATTCCTGCAAAAAAGATTAGGCAAATTGAAGGTTGTACCATGTCACTATAACTTTATTGCAGCACTTCGAATTCCTTTACGAGTTCACATTGAGCGGTATTTCATTTACAGGTATTATTTTTTTGTATTAAACAATAATAATACTTTTGATTACGGATAGCCGTCAGGGATGGTACCAGTGCACCTTATCTGATCTTCAAATTATCTAAAAAAAAAAACTGTTATACTTACACAGCCATATTAGTAAAAAAATGATTAGTACACCGCTAGTTCATGGTTTTGCTAAACAATAGAATAAAAATTAGTCTGCGGACTAAAATTTTTAATGTACTACAATAAATATCAACTATGTATATCTCTTTTTATTCTACATCCCTGTAAATTTTGTTCTTACTGTCAATTTTTAGTTCTTCACTAATACTACGTTTCCACCGAACTTTAATCTCTTGTAGATTTACTAATCTCAAAGAGTGTTTCCACCGCTCCAAAAGCAGATTAATTTTGGGAGCACTATTCAAAATGCATATATCTTTTCATTTTATCTATGTTGTAGAAGTGAGACAGGCAGCTTCATCTGTGTCAACCGA
The DNA here is from genome assembly GCA_910595825.1 of Philhelius pedissequus. Lineage (NCBI taxonomy): Eukaryota > Metazoa > Arthropoda > Insecta > Diptera > Syrphidae > Philhelius > Philhelius pedissequus. The sequence goes on along the minus strand of OU343161.1, from coordinate 208,859,200 downwards.
AGAGAAAAATTCACTTTCCCGATGAATGTGTTCATTTCGATATGGAAATAGGGTAGTTCGATTGAAGATTTAAATGAGATTTATTTTAAATCTTTATCTGAAAAGATTAAAATTTGTACGGTAAATCCTCAAGATTTGTAGGAGATTTAGCTAAATCTACTTAAATCTCGGTTTAGTGGTCTGTGGAAACGTCGATGGTCTAGCGAAGGACTAATCTTGTAGATGTCAAATAGCAAAAATTCTGTTTTATTAATAGCATTTCGCACTTATTCCACGGAATAAGTCCTAGACCTTCCCTAGTCCATGTTTATTAATTTAAGTAATAGAGAATACACTATCCAGTATTTTATAGAGATCAGTGAGAAGTACGAGAGCACACCTTATGCTTTCTAAAAAATAGTTCATTTCATTTGAATTGACACTGTACACTAATGCAAAGTGTTACAAAAAGAGACATGGGGCGACTTTCCATTATGGGAGCACGCGTAGAATATTGATTTTTTTTTACAGTTTACACTGTTAAATATGATTAAAAATGTTTTAATTTGACAATTTTGGCCTTTTTGTAAAACACTTTTGTTCAATTTGTCTTTAAATTAGAACGAATTTCAACACACGGATACTTTTATTCCGTAGATTTGTCAATAAATAAAATAATTAAAATTTAATATTAAAAAATAAAATAAAATAAAAAATACAAATTTTAATATGAAAATATGTAATAATCGCGCCAACGAAAAACTGTTTTGACACTTCTTATTTATAATTCCATATGATTAGTGTTCTAGTCTTAGTGTTTTTTGTACTTTTTGCTTGGGGGAATTGTAGTAGTTTTTTTCAATAATAAAACATACGTGAATACATTTAACTAAATCAAGTTTCATAAGTAGTAGTAAAAGTTCAAAAGTATACATCACTTCAATTGCTAATTACTCAACTACCCGGCTACTACAAAATTGTGGTTATAGCTATCGTTATAAAATTATAGCCTAACCACTCTCCATTGCGAATCAATCCGCTGAGTGTGTAAAAGTACCAAACAAATACCAACAAAAATGTACGTACCACAACACTTTACTCTACCGAAGTTGGATATACACTCGTGTGTATTGGTAAATAACTGTACCTAACAAACAAATGCAGTTGCCTGTAGTAATAAATTGCATACATTTCGTATGAAAAATGAAAATTGTAAAAATTAATTAAAAATAAAAACAAAATCATATTTATTGTTTTTAAGCATAAATTAACCGAATAAAATTATCCCCCTGTTAAAATGATCCCCTATAATGGAAAGATCAGCCGAGCAATGTCTTTTCTTTTCAGCAAACACGAAAATGGTTGTAATATTATCATAAAATTACAAAATCCGAAGAAGATTGATTTTATAACAATTTCCACTAATTACCCTATGCAAACTTTTGAGAAACGCGAATTTCATAACTTCGAATTCCTTAGAACCCGCCAGCAAAGGTACTGCTTATTAAGGCCGTGACTCCATTAGAAATATTTATTTCGGCCATTATTGCAGACACTACTACTAAAAATGTATACTTCTTTGCTATGTGGGCAAACATAAATCGTGAAATTTCATTCTTCTCCAAGAAGCGCTAAGCGCTTTATGTACTTTAGAATAGGTATAATCTGTCTCATCTGCACGATTTATGTGGGATGTCATGAAACGTCAAATTTTATTTCTCCGTTTATTTCTTCCGAGAAGATAAGAAATAAATACAGATTTTTATGTCTAAAAATAAAAAAAATCCAGACATAAGGGGCCTCCACAATAAGTATTGACTACATGACACATTTCTTGCAATCATTTATTTCAAGTGTCCTCCAGGCCTGGGTAAGAAAAATATTGAATATTGAAAAAATGTCCTCCAAGGCAAAAATCTTTTGACAGACGAATAATTATTCAGATTTCTGAAAGAAATGGAAAAGCGATAAATATTAACAAATAGTCAATGAGAAGCTCTAATTAGTCCAGGTCCAGGCCTTTTCTATACAGTTATGGGGTAGTTCAAGGTGCAATTTCGCTTTTTAGGTAAATTACGTTTTTCTATGTCCAGGCCTATTCCTTTTATGTTTTGCACTTTCGGACAAAATTTATTTCTTGTTTGTTTTTAATTATATTTTATAATTAAAATGTGAATTGGCTTTTAAATAAATTGAATTTGTTTTCTAATTTAACTAATGAAAAGTGCATTAAAAATTAATTTTAATAACAAACGACGATGATGAAGGGTTTTGTGTTTCATAAGTGGAATACATTCAATTTAACGGTCTATTGAATACGAAATTCAATAGTTTATTCCACTAATATGATTAATTTAATTTATACGTGTACGTGACAACATAATTAAACATACATATACATGAATATTGTATTTGTAATGTACATACAATATTTCGATGTCATGTGATGTAATTTAAGCTTATGCACTACGAAGGTTATATTCCTATTCTTATTTAGGAGTCGTCCAGATTTTATCGTGTGATAAAATTTAATTAAAATTTTCAATGGGAACATTATTTTTGATGCTATATTAAAAAGTAAGTGATTTGGAAATAGTAATTCAATCAAATTTTGTCGCAACGTTCGTAGGTAAGGCACGCTGTCACTGAGGTTGATTGCACTATATGTATAGAACATGTCACCTATGCCACCTCAAAAAATACTTCATATTGTCTTTAAAAAATTCTTTTCAATTAGCCGTTCTGATTTGGAAAAAAAATTGTAGGTTCCACCTAATCCTGCCGACGCACGGCTATACTATGGAACTAGAAATGTTCACTTTATGCATACGAGTATATGAAGAATTTGACTGTCAATTCCTCTGGGAATGTTGTCCTCTTTCAAACATAGGGAACGTGAATTTTTTTTTCGATATAAATAATTTATTCTATAGAAGTACACGAAAGAAAAAAGCATTTTTTTTTTGGGAAATAGTACCTATATTCCGGAGGAAATAAAATTTCCCTCGAGATTTCCGATTGGTACCTATGTTCCGATTCATATTGTTGTTTCTGCTTTTTGCTTCTCGCCTCATTGAAAATGCTAAGCTCACCAAAATGTCGGTGTGAGTATTTTTTTTAGCACGATGTGGTGGAAGTAAGCCCATTTTATTAAGTTACATGTTCTTGGTTTTTAGGTAAATCTTACCTTCAAGTTTCTCATTTTGTAAAAAAAAACCTATAAGTTTGTGAATTTTGTAGAGGGTTTCCGCGGGAAAGTATACTACTTTGTTGGTTTATAATGTTTGATTAAATGAAAGATAATGGATAAATGTTTTATTAAATGTCGGCAATTATGCATGGAATACAATATCAAGTAAATATCCGCCTCTGTTATGCCAGATTTACACGAGTGACAAATTGCCATTATTTCTTCCATTTTATTGACATTACTGACAAAATCGTGTAAATGGTTTGAAAATTTGTCATTATTGTCGTCATTAAAAAATGACAGGGAAGACTGAAATTAAATATTGACGTTATAATGGCGTCATGCACATGCACAATGATGCCATTTTGAAAATTATGGCACACCTCGAAAGAAGATTGAACTTGCTCATTCTTTAATGGCAGATTGCCATTATCAATCAAGCAGTCATTATTTTATCTCGTGTAAATGTTTATCAATATTGATTTGATTTGACAATATTTTGGCGGTTTAATGACATGAATTAATGGCAATTTGTCACTCGCGTAAATCCGGTATTAGTCTCAAAAATGCGAGCCCTTTTGACCACATTTTTCATTGCATTCTTACACATTTCACGCGGTATTTCATTAATTTCATCACGAATATTTAGTTTGAGTTGCTCAAGCGTTTATGGTTTGTTTGTATACACCTTGCTTTTCAGATATCCCCACAAAAAGAAGTCCTAAGCAGTCAAATCAGGCGACCGTGGAGGCAAATCAACATCACCATTTCTTGAAATAACTTGTTTTGGAAAGATGTCTCGCAGTAATTTCATTGTTATCCTGGCTGTAAGGGACGCGACGTGGGACCGTCTTGTTGATACCACACGTTAATCAAGCCATGCAGTTGTGGCGTTAAAAAGCTTTCAATCATATCACGATATCGCTCCCCATTCACAGTTACCGTTACGACAGCCATTTTCATTTTCAAAGAAGTGAGGTCCAATGATTCCTCCTGACCAAATTGCACACAAATTTTAACTTTTAATGGATGCAAAGGTGACTGATGAATAATTTGAGGGTTTTCCATTGGCCAGAACCGACTATTCTGTTTATTCACATATCCATTCAAATGAAAATGTGCCTCGTCACTTTATAATTTTTTTATGAAAATCGGGTTTGTCATGGGCTATCTGTAACGTACTATTGGCATACATATGTACGGCGGCGTAAATGGTCTTATGGAAGAAGCTCCTATGTCAACTGAATCTCAAATGGCAACTAATGCAAATCCTTGTGCAAAATTGTAGCCAAAGTTGTTCTTTGAAGACCAAACTCCTGAGCACGGCGTCGAATTGAGATTGATGGATTGTTTTGAATACTTCTTTGAGCAGCAGTAATGTTTTCAGCCGATCTTGCAGTACGTTGTGGTCCATGCATGGGCATATCACCTTCAGACCCTTTTTCTTAGAAATCATTCACTACACGATAAAGAGTGCATTTTGTTTGCACGTTGTTTCGCCCAAAAATTTGACGTAACTTTCTTATCGTCACAGTAATCGATGATTGATTTTGATAAAATGTTTTAAGGATTAAAACACGTTGGTTTATCAAATATTTTCCCATAATAAATTTGCCACGTGTCTAATTCACGACTGCCAAATATGAACTGTCAAGACTAATGTTTACCAAAATGGCGGCAAAACAAAGTAGTCTACCTTCCCGGCGGACACCCCATATTAACTGGCTGTTTTTTACTGTTTCTATGGTTTTGACAGTTGAGAATGTCAAACTCTGTTCACATTTCTGTTCAGTATAGTTTGTCAATTTATCGGAAAAACGATTCCAAACTAAGGAGATTTACCTTGGAAAATTAAATCTATCCGCAAAGTTCATAGAGCATTTTTACTGAAGAATTGTGTTTAGTGATGAAGCTCATTTCTGGTTAAATGGCCTTGTCATTAAGCAAAATTTCCATATATGTGGCGAATACAAACCATGCGGACAGATTTTTTGTTTCTAAAAATTAATCAGCTTAACTTCCACGACATTTGATTCCAACAAGACGTCGCAACTTGCTATAAAGCACGCTTAAACATAAATTTATTGCAAAATGAATTTGGTGACAGATTTTTTGGCAGAAGTGGTCCTGTTAACTAGCCCCCTCGTTAGTGCGTCGTAACGCCTCTCGACTACTTTTTTTGGGGCTATGTTAAGTAATTTATTGGAAAAAGTAGTCAAAAATTGGACTGATCGAATGTACTATGTAACTCTAAGCCCCGGCGGAAATATGCCTTAAATCATATTTTAAAAAAAAATGGCATACAATTTTCTACCAGATTATATAATAATAAAAAGTTCATTCCAACAATATTTCTGTCTTGTATTGTTATTTAAAGTTCTCAAGCTCTTAAAAAACACCTGTTATAATGGGATCAGTTGTTATTACTGCACTATCTTGAATATTTCAGGCTAAAGGGAAAAAAATTATAAAAATTTAACATGTTTTTAAAAAAATATTATATCATTCTGGTAAAAAAAAATATTTTTCAAATGCAATAGTTAGTAGGAGTAGATAGGAGATTTGCATTTAACCCACCCAAATTCATGGACTAAAATACCAGGTTAAGACAAACTCAAAATTAAAACATGCCTACTTTAAGGATTAGTCTTTGAACAAAAATCTGTTCTTTTTTTTTTAAATACCTACACATGCTGTTAGATGGGACAATTTTGTTTATTTAAGAACCCAGTTAATGTATCTGCGAATGTCCTTTTATTTGTTAGTTCAAATCATAATAAAATCAATTTGTCCATCCGTTATATAATAGAAAATAATAACCACTGTCCTCTAATTTTATGTTACTTTAACATGTTTTTTTTTTAATTTAAAACACCGTGCACTTAATTATTTAAAAAAAAATGAACAAATTAAATGCATTTATAATATTTTCTTTATTGTTAATAGTTAATTTTTAAATTTAAAGGGCAATGGTACTTTGATTTATTATACCTTTTTTTTGTTTAAATAGAAGAATATATTTATAAAAAAAAACTTAAAAAAAACCTTATATTCCAAGCCAAAAACCAAACATTAAAGAAAACAAATAATCATAAATCTAAGAATCAATAGTAAAATATACCTTATAAACAAAAATAATAGTATAATCTAAACAATAAATTCAGAAAAATAAATAACCTTATATACATATGTAAGCATTTGGGGTATATTTAAATACACAATAAAAACAATATAAGAAATATTAACTAAAACTCCAAACATCAATCATAGGAAAAGAAAAATGAAATTTAAGAAATTTTTTTTACGAAAACCAGAAAAATTTTCCTACCACATATTTAAAAAAAATAATAATAAAATATGACTTTCACAACAGACAAGATCATAAATTTAGTTATTAAGTATAAACTTGTAAAAACAAAACCAAATTCAATATCTAATATGTGAAATTTAAAAATAAATCAAATAAGAAATAAATATCATGTAAAAAATAATATTAATAAATTCGTAAATATGTGAAATTAAATTAATGACAAACAAAACTAAATTAAAGTTAAAGTTAAAAAAAAAACAACAAATGTTTTCACAAATAAAAAATTAAACAATATAAAATTTTATCGTTTTATTATTATCAAACATCATATTTTTTGTAATCGCTACTAAAAACAAAAAAAAACAGAAACATTTTAAAATCTTCAAAAAAAAACAAAAATATTTCAAATTGTTTTTTTTTAGAAGTTTTTTCTTGCGTGTGCACATTTTTCGTCAGCTTTTTTCTCTGGAATTTTCATCGAAGCTTTAAACAAACACAACTCAATAAAATTATGTTCTTCAAAATTAAAAATTATTATCAAAAAAGGGTGAGTTAAAAACTTCAAAATTTTATAAAACTTTGTTTATGTTAATGAATGTTTCGTTTATTGTTTTTGGATGATTTAGTTTTTTTTTTTTTTTTTGTTTAACTTATTTTTAACATTAACCATTGAATTATTGGCTAAGGGCCTTTATATATATAGATTTTTCATTTTAATGCATATTATATTCTGCAAAAGTTTTGAAACACTTCTTTATATTTTTTTTTTATTTTTCGCTTCCTTTCTCGTTGTTGGCGTATTTTTTTAGAATAAAGTTTAATAAATGAGCAGTGAATTTAAGGGGGTAGGTATAATAAATTTTTTGTTTACTGATAAAACACGACTGTTGTATTTTATTAATTGATCCACTAATGTTGTTTAAATCGCAAACACATACAGTTCTAAATTGTATAAGTAATTTTACGTTCCCGAAAAACACAATTCACAAACACATTCCAAAATCTTCATCTCCAAATCAAAATCCCCAAAATCAAAATCTTCAAATTGTAGATTCAGGCAAAGAAAATCCTTAAAACCAAAATATTGAATATATTACCAAGAAGTCACCGATGTCATTATAGTACAGGGTGTCCGCCGCGAAGGTATACTACTTTGTTTTGCCGCCATTTTGGTAAACACTAGTCTTCACAGTTCATATTTGGCAGTCGGCAAATAGACACGTGGCAAATTAAAATATTCGATAAACCAACGTATTTTAATCGTTAAAACATTTTATTAAAATCAATCATCGATTACTGTGACGACGTGAAATTTTTAGGAAAAACAACGTGCCAACAAAACGCACTATTTATCGTGTAGTGAATGATTTCGAAGAAAGAGGAGCTGTGGGTGATAGGCCCAAGCATGGACCACAACGTACTGCAAGATCGGTTGAAAACATTACTGCTGTTCAAGGAAGTGTTCAAAACAATCCATCAACCTCAATTCGACGCCGTGCTAAGGAAGTTGTGAACAACATTGACCACAATTTTGCACAAGGATTGGCATTTGTTTCCATTTAAAATGCAGTTGACACAAGAGCTTCTTCCACAAGACTATTACCGCCGCCGTACGTATGCCAATAGGATGTTACAGCTAGCCCATGAAAAACCCGATTTTCATGAAAAAATCATAAAGTGACAAGGCACATTTTCATTTGAATGGATATGTGAATAAACAGAATAGTCGGTTCTGGGCAATGGAAAACCCTCAAATTATTCATCAGTCACCTTTGCATCCATTAAAAGTTACGGTCTTGTGTGCAATTTGGTCAGGAGGAATCATTAGACCTTACTTCTTTGAAAATGAAAACGGTGTAACAGTAATTGTGAATGGGGAGCAATATCGTGAATTGTGATATGATCGAATACTTTGGCTTGATTAACATGTGGAATCATCAAGACGGTGTCACATCGCATACAGCCAGAATTACAAGTGGAATTACTGCGAGACCTCTTTCCACGACAAGTTATTTCAAGAAATTGTGATGTTGATTGCCCTCCACGGTAGCCTGATTTAACTGCTCCGGACTTCTTTTTGTTGGGATATCTGAAAAGCAAGGTTTATGCAAACAAACAAGAAACGCTTGAGCAACTCAAACAAAATATTCGTGAAGAAATGAATTAAATACCGCGTGAAATGGGTGAGAATGTAATGAACAATGTGCTCAAAAGGGCTCGCATTTGTGAGACTAACAGATACGGACATTTACCTGATATTGTCTTCCATACATAATCGCCGACATTAAAAAATCATAATAAGATCCATTCTCTTTCATTTAATTAAAAATTATAAACAAACAAAGTAGTATACCATCTCGGTGGACACCCTGTATTTACGGATTTTTTTTCAGAACTTAGCAACATTATAGCCCTCAATGAGAAGAGAAAATGCATGCGATAGGTTTCTCTCATCTAAAGGATAATATTATTTTGTTATACAAATCAGGGATTTAATAAAATTGACGAAAAAATTATAAATTTAACAAAAAAAATATGTGATTTTGAAAGAGTTAATTTTAGGTACAGTCGACACTGGATTAACCTTGATTCTCGATCCGAATTCATGCTAAGAAATAATAAAATTTCAATTTTTTGTAATGATGTCAACAATAATTATTTTATTGCTTTATTAATTTTAAAACTTAACTTTAATATTTTCTTTTAAACCTCTAAAAAAAAAGTTGTTAATACTTACAAAATTTAAAAGATAATTGTAATCTTACTTGTAAGTTGACTTGTCAAATAAAAATAAATAAAATAAAGTATCTCAAAAAAATAAACATCTGGTGGCTATGGCGCAGTGGATAAAGTGCTTGATTGCTAACTTAGACGTGTGGGTTCGATCCCCACGCTAGGCGCATTCTTTTCTATACCTCCAATTTTAATTGGATGCCGCCCATGGGTTAAAATGAGACAGTCAATACCTTATTCTCAAATCCATTGTGCCAAACTAATGCCTTGCAATTCAGGTTGCATTTAAAAGACCTTAGGTCTTACAGGCATATAGTTCAATTAAAAAAAAAACAAAATCTCAACAACGTCGATAAAGAAAATTATGTTTGATAAAAAAAAATCGATATTCGGGTAAATGAGATTTGAATGTTTTTTTTAGGAATAACAGAAAAAAAGGAATTGACCCAAAAAGGATCTCTATAAGTAACAAATGCATTTATGTACATACATATGTTAAGTGTTTCCAAAACTTTTGCAGAGTACTGTACTTATTTCTTTTTTTTATAGCTTTTCACAATTATTATTTAAAAATCCATTTAACAACTCCTGGTGAAATTGTCATTTTATTTATTTGTTTTTTTTTTTTTCTTTAAATAGAAGAATACAAAAATCTTTCAAGATATATTGCTTCTCGTACATACAAATGAAAACATTCATTAAACTTTAACAACAAATTTCCGGTTAGTTTTTTTTACGACTTGAAAATAAAATGATTTAAAAAATAATATACTCACATTTCTTACCAATCGGGAATATGTCTATATCGGACTTCAATGTTGAATGCACGTTTTCACAAAACAAACAATTTTTTTAAAAACATTATGTTAAACAAAAATAAATAATTTTGATTTTTTGTTTTTAGTAGCGAATTTTTTTGAGTATTGCTTTTAATTTTTATTTGTATGTAATACATTTTACCTTACTTAGATATGTATATTGCCGTTAAGTAAAATAAATGTTTTATATGTTTTATTAAAGAAAAAGAAGATTTATTTTCGTAAAAAAATCGATATATACTCGTATGTTGAAAGTTATTTTTTTATTCTTATGCATGCATTTATTACTAAAATATATATGTCTGTGATGGCTGTGTACTAATAATTTTTTTTCACATACATACATACATACATTTTTATTTAAAAGATTTAATTTAAATTGATTGTCTAAAAAATAATGAAACTTAAGTCCACCGAAACCAAAAAGAAAGCAATTATTATGTTCTTTTATTTATTTAAGGATGCAAAATTAAAGCTGTTTCCTTAAATAGTATATTAACTCTTATACGTTATTATATGAGAAATTATAATGGGCCCTAGCGAGGTAACCGTCGAGTCGGAACGGAAAATGTTCCGCAATCGGAATCATCATCGTAAAAAATTGTAAGGAAATGCTACGATGCATGGTTTGACTGACATTTGCCGAAAGTTTTATTTTTATGTTGGACTTCACGTCACTCCAAATCTAAAATAAAAATATTTAAATATCCATGTTGCTAATAAACGCTCTTTATGGATCATTTAAATACTTGGTCGGGTTTATTTTTTAAACAGTTCACCATAAACTCAAATTGCTGTGCGCTCGGCCTTAAAATACATTTACTGCTATAAAAAATACAAATATACATTACTTGACTTTTTTTTGTACCAGTAAACAAATTCCCGGATAAAATTTTGTCGGATGATACGGAAAAAACTTGAAGAAATTCACTTCATACTACATCGCATACCGCAGGTGTGCGTTAAACTTTGTCGGAGAAAAGTTTCGTAAAGCTGTTCGGAAGATTCCTTCCTTCCTCCGACTTTTGTTTCCCATTTTTTGTTGTTGATGATTTCTTGCGAAAGAAATAATCGGTAAATTGAATCAATTGTTTATTATCCATTGGTATTCAAAAAAATACACACGTGTTTTAAAATGCCTCACAAATACCTCAATTCTGAACCTGAAATATTGAGGTCTCTGGAGAATTTTGTTTCCTTCAGAATATTTTATTTCCTCAAATTTTTTTTTCGGATTATGAAACTCTAGCCGAATAGATTTCCTTTGAACAAAAAAATCATATGAAATGACAATGAAATTCTCCTAAAAACTTGGTCTTTCCGTTCATCATCATTCACGCTCCCTACGTTCTAAGGAGGGAAACATATCCAGGGAAATTTGTATGTACATGAACCCACATTAATAATACTGTTTGTTCGCTTTCTTGTCGAAACACCGAATTTCTATCAATCGTCTAAAGTTTTTCAACGAAATTTGGAACTCCCCTTGGTAATAATTTGGGAAGTAAACGAACAGACCGAAAATATTCTAAGAAGCATCCTTAGGTGACATAGAATTTTAAATGCTTAAAAATCTGCTGTGCTTAGTTTACACTAAAATGAATTTTGTGCGAATCAGTATAAATTAAATTATAATTATTTAATATTTTCCTATAAGTTTTTTATGAGAAACACATTATTTCAATTATCCCCATTCAATTATTAATATTTGTGGTAATGTCTGCTTGCGACTTTAATTTCTCTGTTTTGCAAAATCAAAATTCAAAAATGTCCCTTCTATTGATATACACGAGTTTAGATGTTTAGATGCGCAAGATTTGTTACAACTGTCAAATTGCTTTTAATTTGAAATTAAGGTGTGGTGATATTTACATCTTAAATTTTTATTCAAAAAAGGCAATCAATGTGTATTTAAAGATTCTCTTTTTCGCCGAAAAAAATGATGTAATCTTATTTTATTCTTTGCGCATTCACTTTATGAAAACAAATTTCCCTGGGAATGTTTCCCTTACTTATATTTCATACGGAACGTTTGGAATGTGATTGATGCTCGAAAGTTTCCCTCGGAGGGGTTTTTGCTATAATTTCATATGATGTTTTGTCCGATGGAAATTTATCCCGTGTTATATTCACGATAGCTGGAAAAAAAATTCTAAATTCCCTGGGAGATTCACGAAAGTGCCCAATAAAATTCATCGCTATGAAGAAGTCAAAACAATTAATTTTCGTCATATGATTCGCTCGAAGATCTGTTTAAGTTCATTTAGAACGCGTAGATGATTTTGGTTCAGGACTTCAGAAAAATTTAGTATCCAATTCGTATTAGATTGCTTAATATTCAATTACCTTCTTCCCATTCCCTATTATTTTCCTATTTCGCACATTTTGTAAATATTATCAATAAAACCATTTTGATTTTTTTCCCATTTTACATTCATGGTATTAATGTATTTTTTTTTTGGTTTTTTTTTCTTGTTTAAAATATAGAGTGCAAGGATCCAACTTATCTATTCAATGGCAAATGCTATACTAAATGCCCTGAACAAACGTTTCCCATAAGTGAAGTACATCCAACCGAACATGATGTCTTATTTAATGATCTCGATGAAGCTCAAAAGCATTTGAACACAGCCGAAGAGCCTTCATTAGATGAGGCTAAATTAAAAAATATGTGTAATATTTGTGACAAGAGCTGTTTTCAGTGCAGTGGTCCTAGCTCTTCACAATGTACTGCTTGCTTCCCCGAGAGTCAGCTTAAAACACTAAACAACATAGAGGGCTTTTGTTATGTATTTGCTGAGCGGAGTTCCGGTGATGATAAGTCTGACTCTATGTCTAATTGGAAATATATACCAGCAGGTGTTTTACTGTTTTTCATACCGTTAATGGTTGTTATTGTGATTGTTGCAGTGGCAAGGCTTAGTAGCAAAAGATTTGGACTAGACAAACAATATACATATGACCGAGTGGGTTATAGTTTAGCAAATGATGAAATTCAGGTCTTAACAGCGGGGGAAGAAGAAGAAGATGTGGATCAAACGAATCCATATAAAATAATCACCAACACTGAGGATTTTGTTCTACCTAATAGAGAACAGCCAATACCTAGATATAAATTGATGGCTGATAGAGAGTCCTCGGATTCCGAAGAAGATATATTAAATTTATCAAAATCATAATCATTTTTCCATTAGAAGAAAATTAAATTCCACTAGTTAAATTATTTTTATACATATGCGTACATTATACATAAACATACGAAAACTTAAATTTTGGTTGTAATTTATTGAAACGCTTGATTAATGATCATCTTTTATTTATTGTTATAAAGTGTCACAAAAAATTTAGAAGTTATTTTTTTTACTTTTAACTTTAAATTTTATACAAAAAAATAGAAAACATTTTTAATGTTAATTTGTTTTATTTAAGTGTAATCTTAGAGACAATAAATTTTATAACGTTTATTCAGAGAAAATTATTTGTTTTAAATGGGAAGTTAACGTGTAGATGTTTTAGCATAAGCGGCCGTCGCCAGGAGTTTGGGTGTATATATGGGTAAGGAACAAAAACAATACCTACGTATGTAAATGCGTTTGTATTGTTTTTGTTTTTGCATTTATTCTTAAATTAAAACAAGCCAGACCACGGGTACTATTTTCTAGGTGTCGGAATTCGACCGAATTCCCCTAGAAGAATATAATTCACAGTGCTTTAAAGCTGTAAATTTTATTTGTGTCGGTAGCCATCGACTAATATATTGCGTCTTAGAAAAGTACTACAGCATCTAACTGATGAGCACATCTGTAGTACCTGGGCGAAACGCATATTAATTTGGACTAAAGGTCGCAAAAAAAAAAAAAAAAAAATATGGGTGAGCTTAAATTTGCTTTAAAAGTGAACTGATATTTTAAATTCAAATGATCAGCCCTTTAATCGTATCAGTTCGGAGAAACCTACTACCCGAGAATAGTAAATGTTTTTTATTAAAACACTAAGCAACCAGTCCTACCGTGCGCTATTTCATCCGAAAAAAAATTAATTATAAATTTCGGGGGAAGAAAATGCATGTTCGAAAAATTCCTCTTATCATCAGTTGTAATTAAGCTTTATTATAGGTTTAAATATTCCTCATTTTTTGAGAAGAAATATTTATATATTTTTTATATTTCAAATGTCTAATCAATCAATCAAATTCAATAATAATCACCCTTATTGCGATAGTTGTTTCACTTCATCGACAATTGTCGTTTTTGTAGTCGTGTCGCTTTTAAATCGGTAATGCGTAACTTAAACGCCAGCCTCTTCGCCGCTCTTAGATTCCACATGAGATTCGCTACAACAGCTGATATTTTGACAAATAAATTTTAATTGAAATTGAAATCAGTGAATGTTCGGTGTTTGTAAGCATATTTTTTTTAATTTATTTAGATCCAAAAAAATAATGTAGATATAGGACATAAAAAACTAACAGTCTTATTTAATAGAATGCTCTAAACAGTGAATAAGTTCTTATGTAGCCCTTCCATAAATTCCTATTTATAGAACATTTTCCCATAAATTATAGTTATATAAACTCAATCAACTCAATGATGAGTATATCCCCGGCCCAGATGGTATCCCCGCCATATTTCTCAAAAAATGCTCTTCAACACTCTCTCTTCCCCTTTCAAAAATCTTCGGTTTATCTCTATCTCAAGGAGTATTCCTTCAGTTATGGAAGACCTCTTTTATAACCCCAATACATAAAAAGGGCCCTAAGAGTGAAATTACAAACTATCGTCCAATCGCTAAACTTTCACATATTCCCAAAATCTTTGAAAGCATTTTGTATGATATTTTAAGTTTTCGTTGTAAATCTCTTAGTTCCCCTAGACAACACGGCTTTGTAAAGGGTAGGTCCACAACGACTAACCTTGTTGAATTCGTATCCCTTAGCCTCTCAGCCTTAGAAAACGGAAAGGAAGTCGATGTTGTTTCAACCGATTTCAGTAAGGCCTTTGAAAAAATCTCACATAAGCTTATTCTATTCAAACTCTCCACCCTTGGCCTTGAACCTATCTTCTTAAGATGGACTTCTTCCTACGTAAGCACCCGTTACTACAAAGTTGGATTCAGATCTTCCTTCTCTGATGATTTCTTAGCTACCTCTGGGGTTCCACAAGGCAGCCACTTAGGACCTCTCCTCTTTATTCTTACTATTAACGATATTGAAATGATCATTAAACATTGTCATATCTCACTCTACGCCGACGATACAAAGTTCTTCAAGACCATCTCTTCCACACATGATGCCACTCTCCTACAACTTGATCTCAACAATTTCTCTGTCTGGTGCCTGAAAAATTGCTTAGAACTAAATATTTCCAAATGTCAATCAATAACTTTTTCACGAAAACGCATCCGATCCACTCCCCGTCGATACCTTCTACATTATCAACCCATATCCACCGCTGAGTCAATTCGAGACCTTGGTGTTTTATGTGATAGAGAACTTACCTTCCTCACACATATTGACGAGATTATACTCAAAACAAACTCTACACTAGGCTTTGTGAAACGTTGGTCCAAAGAATTCTCTGACCCCTACGTGACCCGTTCTTTATACATAACCTTAGTTCGCCCGCTTCTTGAATACGCCTGTCAAGTATGGTCCCCTTATCAACAAACTCATATATCCAGAATCGAGAACATTCAACGTCGTTTCCTACGTTTCGCCCTTCGTGGTCTGTCTTCGAATAACCCTCTTATTTTACCCCCGTATCAAGACCGACTTCTGTTAATCAATTTGAATACGCTGAAAGAACGAAGAGCAATAAGCGACATTATTTTCAATCATCGATTACTTTCAGGTTCTGTTGACTGCATGACTCTCTACAATTCCATCTCTTTCAACACCAATTCCCGTAATATAAGAAATCGTCGTCTCTTCTATCTGCCTACCCACCGTACATCTTACGGCTCCAACGAAACTATTACTCGCATGCTTCGAAGGATTAATTGTAACATTAACTGTTTCGACTTTAACCTCAGTTCATCCTGCCTGAAACTCCGTCTTATTCATTATTCCAATTCCCAACCCTAGATTAAGAGCTATACTTAAGTTAGATTAAGAATTTTAGCTTGTATTAAGCCTAATAAATGGGGGTATTGCCCACACCAAAATATAAAAAAAATTATGCAGGGTCTTATGTACAAAAAATACCAAAAATGGGTAATCTATTCCATTTGGCTGTCATGATCAAATCAGCAGTTTGTCAGAAAACGAAACTAGAACTTTTGTTGGTGTTATGATTGTGATTTAATGAAAACAAAATAAATAATAATACAAAATAATAATAAATAATAATAAATATTGGATCATAGTTTTTCATCCCTAAGATCCTGTTTAGATTGGTAGTACCGCCACTATATCATGTGTCGAGTATTATGTGTATGTATGGTGACGGTGGTTTCAGCTCTATCACGGTCAGGTTCTGAGTAGCAAACCGCACTTTTTTGGTTTTTGTATTTATTCTAGAAGTTGTGAATTTGTTTTTAGCTTTGTTTAGCTTTAATTTATGCAGGTTGGCTACCGGCTTTCGCCGTGGACGCCGTCACACAACCAAAAAAGGTCCAAGCGAACAATTTCAATAATTGAAGCATGCTTTCGAAAACCTGTATTTTTTGTTTAAGTCTCCATTTCTATGATTCATTGGATTGAATCGTTTTTTATACAGTTTTCTTCTTCTTGGCGTTGGAAGTTTTGCATTTAAATTATTGAAATCATTTAAAAAGGATACAAAATTTAAAGGCATTTTGTTTTTTTTTTGTTTTATGTCCAAATTCAAAATGACATTTCGACACTATAATTTCCTTATGTGGGCTCTATTCAACCTATAAGCGCGCTTAGCTTATAATGGATCTATTCAACATTGCATAAGTTTTATAAATGAGATTTTCGAGGAGGTATTATAAGGATTGCATAGCACTATATACTCGCTGTAATGCAATTACAAATAAGGCTGTAAAAGTTTAAAGTTTTTTCCTAAGTAATAAATTGCATCAATTCGCAATTAAATTGAGCACGGTTCAGTCGTTATTTTGGTTCCATAAAATTTGTTCTTAACTATTTTGTGAAAATTTGTTTACAACAATACAAATGTTTAAAATATGTACAAAATATAAATACTAGGTACTTGTGGCTAACTATTTCTCATGAAGCAGTAGTGACAATGGAAGCACGGGAAGAAAGAAGGAAAAAAGATTTAGTTGTGCAGAGGCGATGGATTGGATCCAAAACAAATCTAATGGATTTGCCTGATTAGTAATTGAATCGGTGATTGTTAAAACAACATAAGCGATATTTTTATTTTTGTTACAGGAGAGTCAAAAAACCTTTTATTTTTGACAATTTTAACTTTAAAATCTGATTAGGGGTAATTCTGTGAGTTGTTAACAGTTAAAAGATTGAAAAAAATATTTTTAGCGACGGAGATTTTTAGGAAATTAACTTTATTTTTTATTTGTTTTAACACCAAACGTTTTGTTGAGAGCCAAAAGAACTTAAATACTTTAAGTTATGCTGTTTTAACACTCAGTTTGCCTCTTAAGTCTTAGCTTAATAACTGAAAATGAATAAAACAACACATTGTTAAGAGTTTAGCACTTTATTTTTTGATGTAAAAAGTATGTACAGTAAAACCCGTATAAGTGCCTCACGTTGAAGCCCCACTTTAATATGCACTTATGCGGGTTAGGCAGTTATAAAAACCCCGCTTAAGTGCACATAGGTACTTATCTCTACATTGATATACAACAGTTAAAACAAACATTTTTGATAAGAAACTTAATTTAAAATACCTTTTTTTTTTTTAATTTAACTATATGCCTGTAAGACCTAAGGTCTTTTAAGTG
Organism: Philhelius pedissequus; assembly: GCA_910595825.1. Lineage (NCBI taxonomy): Eukaryota > Metazoa > Arthropoda > Insecta > Diptera > Syrphidae > Philhelius > Philhelius pedissequus. The sequence goes on along the minus strand of OU343161.1, from coordinate 208,841,277 downwards.
CAACCTAAATTGCACGGCACTAGTTAGAAGAAAGAGAATGATAGAAAAGAATTTTTAGTTGGACAGGGGATTTGAGAACCAGGTATTGACTATCTTATTTTAACTCATGGGCGGCATCCAATTAAAGGTATAGAGGTATAGAAAAGAATGCGCCTAGCGTGGGGATCGAATCCACACGTCTAAGTTAGCAATCAAGCCCTTTATCCACTGAGCCATTGCCACCCACAGCTTTTAACCCTTTAGTCCATAAGTTGGCTAGTGAGGGTCATACCAATTGATTTTGACAAGAAACCAATGTGAACTATATCCAACAAGATTACAAATTTTAATCATTAAAATTATAAGATTTTTTCCTAGGTCAGACATAGTTAATTAGGAAGGTGGTTTGTATTATATTTAATCAGACGTGTTGCATTATTGATTCAAAATAAATTTGAACTACATTTGGTCCACGAATCATTATAATAGATTAAGATTATTACTTTTTAATTTATGAATTTTGAAGCAAAAAACAAATGGAAGCGGTAAATGTAAACAAACTGATGTATTTTATCAGCTAATTTCAAATGTGTACTGAAAAGAATTTTTGTGAGGTAAATTTCAACAAAAGTATACAACATAAAATGCAATTAGCGGGAAAGGTAGTTAAGCGGAAGGTGCTTATCCGGGTATTACTGTACACTACTTTAGGTATATTCTACATTTGGGGCCAAACGATACTACCATTTATTTTTTTATTTCGACTTTCTCATAAACGGCTTCACGGATTTCGATAAAAAAAATTATGTTGGAGGTCCTTTGAATTTTTAATAATACTGCATACCAAAATTTTCGAAATAGTAATTTTTGGATTTTTGAAATAGAAAATATTTTTTTTTGAAAATTCTGTGTCTATTTTGAAAACGGGATTTTTTTTAAATTCAGTTCTTTGATTTATATTGTTAAATAATTAAAATCTTCTCAGCAACATTTTTTAAGAAAAAAAAATTCCAACATTTTGTATACGAAAAACTATGCTAAGAACGACCTTAAAATAAAATTGCCCTTTCTACTAAAAATCTTATGGTTTCGATGAGATAGATTAAGGCACGTTGGCTGATACATACTAATCATAAATATTTATGTTCAACTTAAGACGCTTATGGGCTACTGTTTCCTTTGCGTAAACTGTCACATAAGCGCTTAAGTAGAACGTAAATGCTTAAGAGCAAGTACGTGTAATCCAGTGGTGCATTTTATTTTAAATTTCTTTTGATCCACCCAAATGCTCGGTCTGATGGCAGAAATGAATGTCCTCTTATTGGAATATTTGCTCAAGTTTTAAAAATCTCCCAGTCCCTACAATCTTTAAATAAGAATTTTCACTATTGTTATTCATATTTTAATAATTTCTAGCTTTTTTAAAGACACCGCCCGAAAGACCACGAGCAACTGACTGGCTATAATTTGCAAACTTATAAAAACAACAGTAGACCAACTACGTTTTGCCAGCGTTGGGTTTAAAAAAAAAGTAATTACATGCACTAAATGTGTTTTAGCACTCATTTGTCAAAACGGCAGAACAGATATGTTGTTTTAACCCTAAATGCCGATTTCGCGCTCGAATATATGTGTGTTACAGGTATAAAATTATGTTAGCTTTGTTTTGAACCTATAGCTCTACCCCTAAGCAGTGCAAAACCATAATAAAAGTGATTTCGAAAAATATGCTACTTATGTTGTTTTAACAATCACCAATTCAATTATACTCTCAAAATGTGTATACCGACTTAATAAAAATAAAAACTAATTAAAGCCACAGTTGGAGGATGTTTACAAAAAAATGTTTAACTGATGTTGAGGTGGCGGTATCAACTTCTATTTAACCTTAAATTTGACGTCAAGCTAAATCTAGAATAAACAATAGTATTTATTTTCAAGCGTTTATCAATAATTGCCTACTTTATGCTCACTCCAACTTTGTTTGTTGACTTCTGTCGGCACATCCTCTAAAATTTTTGTCTAGGTTTTTATTTGATTCCATGAGCTCCACATGGTTTTCATTTATTATTTTTACCCTAAAAAACTTTTTTGTTACCTACTAAAACAAACGAAAAAAATTACATTGTGCCACTATTTTTGGCTCTGTGGTTTGCAATTTTGTGATCGACTAACGCAATACGAAATTACGACAAACGTCACTAAATGAATACATTCCACATGAACATAAACGCCAGTTGGCGTTCAACGCCATACACAATGGCAAATTCTTGTGTCGTGTTTTGGTATGGCGTGGAACGACTACCGCAATAAGGGTGAATATACAATTTTATGATTATTTTTATATGTATTTTTTTTAACTATATGCCTGTAAGACCTAAGGTCTTTTAAATGCAACCTGAATTGCACGGCATTAGTTTGGCACAGTGGATTTGAGAACCTGGTATTGACTGTCTCATTTTAACCCATGGGCGGCATCCAATTAAAATTGGAGGTATAGAAAACAATGCGCCTAGCATGGGGATCAAGCCCACACGTCTAAATTAGCAATCAAGCACTTTATCCACTGCGTCATTGCCACCATTTCAAATGTCCAATCAATCAATCAAATTTAATAATAATATTGGTAGGGAAAATGTTTTCTCTTGTGTGTTTTTATTTGTAATTATGGCCCTCATTATGAATAGCGAATCGAAAATTCGATAAGGTGCGAACAATTTAGCGAGCTTCGATTATCACAGTATTATTAATATCAAACTTCATCCTTCACTTAAAAATAAATGGTGCCAAAAATATATTCCAATAAGAAAACATGTTAAACGTCAAATGCTGTTTGTGTTGCGTTAAATTGTTTTGTGAATTTTTGTTTTGTGTGCTTGATTTTGTATTTTTCGACGATTTGATTTTGAGGTGATTGAGTTTGAAATGAAAATGCAAGAAATAAAATGCACGACTGGATCGTACGAACTTGCTCTTGCAGCTAAAAACTTTAATGTAGCTAACCATTGTGGTTTAGTTAGTTAGGTGTAGTTATCCTATGCCGGTTTAACGCCTATGTAGGTAAGATCTCTGATTCTTAGTATAATGAATTGTCGAATGGATGATTCAAAGAATAGTTACATAGGCACCTACCTACAAATGTATATTTAAATCTAAATTATGGATTATTTACATACATAGCCTGCAGTTCTTCTTCCATAGCACAAATCCATTCCACATTGCTTCTTTATAAGTTGTAGGCTCATCTGGGCAAGTTGTTTTATAGCCGTATCTCTTCGGAGGTATACCTTTGTTTTCTCTTGAAGATGTCCTTTTGTTTTCATCGCTAATAATTTGTATAACATTTTCTTGAAAGTCTTCTTCAGAAGTAACGTTTGCAACATTTTCAATGGTTTTAACGGGGATTATAAGGCGCTGTTAACTGATGCTGAATACCTTCACTCTTTAAATATGTCACCAGGTTCTTGCTAGTAAATTCTCCACCTTGGTCAGTTCGTAAGATTTTTATTGTTTTGCAAAATAGTTTTCAGCTTGATTTATAAATTCAAATATTTTTTCACTCTTGTATTTTAAGAAATAAATAATGCAATAACGACTGTAGTCATCAATCATCGTCAGAAAATATTTGCTTACACTTGGAGTAGTTTCCCTCATAGGTCCACATAAGTCATCGTGAATAAATTCCAAGATATTATCTGATCTATTCTTGGAGATCTTTAGAAACTCTGGTCTCAATATTTTACCTCGTAAACATGAATCGCAATGGTCTGAACAGGTACAGTTTTTGAGTTCAACTCCAGTTATGCAATTATTTTCGATAGCTTCTTTAATGCAATTTTTCTCACGATGACCAAATCGATGACCAAATCGACTTTTCAACTTCTTTTAACTTTCTAACAAAGTTGTCTTCATTTAGTTTATAAAGGTTTTTATGCAAACTAGCTGTTGCATTAATTCGACCTTGGAATGTTAGTTCACAGGTATTTTTTTAAAAAGAACTTGCCAACCAGCTTTAACAAGTTTTCTGACTGAAAGCAAATTTCCATTTAACTCAGGAACATAAAGCACATTCTTAACATGCACTGATTTGTTTTGAAAGTACAATACACCATCACCAGAACCCTTTGCTTCGATTTTGATTCCATTAGCTAGATAAATGCTATCACCAGTCTTTCTATTAAATTTTTTTTTCTTAATTCTCATCTTTGCACATATGACATGTAGCAGCCGAATCAATGTACAATGCAAAGTCCATTTTATTCAAACCAGAAGTAAAACATAATTCTACATCTGTTTCGTTACATTCACCAGTAACATATTTTGAAGTTTGTGTCGTCTTCTTGGCTTTAAAATTGAATTTCTTCCTTTCTAAATTCTTGTCTGGACAGTCCCGTGTCCGATTTTCCCACAAGAATAACATTTTACTTTGAAGTTTCTTGTTTTCAGTGCAGCATCTCCTGATGGTTCATTTGCCACTTCTTCAGTACGTCTCTTGTGTTCTTGAATCAGCTTCACTTTTACCAGTTCTAAAGTTAGTTCTTCGTCTTCTCTGACCTCAAAAGCAGTTACCAAGGATTTGTATTCATCTGGCAAACTTCCAAGGAGGAAGGCAACCACAAGATGATCAGATAATTGCTCACCTAATCCCAAAAAGGCGATCTACAATGTCCAGCATGTGATCTTCTATCGCATTGTCCATCTTTAAGTTGCATACGACACAACTTCTTCAAGAACATAACTTTATTTGAAAGAGTTGACTTCCCGTGTGCTTTTCTAAGTATTCAATTTCCGAATATGCATCAGCTGAGAATCTTCCACTGCGAGTCCTATTGTAGCACGAGTCTTCCCATCTTTCAATCTCCAACTATCATCAGCAGTACTCGGTTTTTCTTTATTAACTATTTCCCAAAGATTATCTTTGATTAGCAATAATTCCATCCTATGCTTCCATGTCTGATAGTTGACGTTGTTCAATTTCTTGAATATCGATCTTCCGTCTTCCATGTTGTAAAATTTTTTGTTTGTGTTAAGAAATATCTAGCTTAATTGTATTCTTATTATTAATGTCCGGATTCTGGACTCATAACCTATTAGAGTTGCTATTCCAGGAAGTCCAAATATAATAATAAAATAAGCCTTTTAAGAAGCAAAATAAGATGTTTATTTAACAAGGAAAGTTGGTCGAATTAATAAATTAAATTACAAATGTCAAACTTGATATTAAATGATATTACGAATAATGTTTTTAGATTTAAAAACAAAAGTGTTTTTACAATAAAGTATATGTATATTCATGTATATATACTAACAGTACGATCCAGTCGTGCATTTTATTTCTATTAGATTTAGCTAGAAAAGCAAAGGTGCAACACAATCTTAAAAATTATTTCCATGACAATAACAATTGATACTTTTCTCATATTTTTTTCAAAGCCAGAGGAGAGCCCTTAAACGAAAACTAAAGGCCTCAGTAATATTTTGAAGGAACAACAACCAAGTACATAACAAAAATGTATGTTTTGTTTTATAAATTTTATTCTAGTACAATTCGAGCTATTATTCAACAAGGACATTTTAAAAATAAGTCACCATTCCAATAAATGGCACAATGGAGCTTAATTAACTAATTACAATGCCAAGTTGGCAGTGTATTTATCTTTATCTCCTTTCTGAAATTATTTCATAGTTCTACATAAGTTCAGAGATTAGAAGTTTCTTTGCTCATTGTCTATGTATGTATATATAGGAAAATCTAACATGCCATGGCATATGCATAAAATGGGATCCATTATTCGAAAACTTTATAACACGTACAGAGCTCTTTTCGAAAAATATGTACATACATTGTATATTTTATCCTTAAAACAAATTAGGGATAGTCGAACGTATACATACATACGTAAGCACAGATAGCAGAAACTGTTCGCTAAATCCAATTTTATTGGCATTTAGTCAGGGGCATGAACATGAGCAAGGACCAGCCAGCCCCAGCCCAGCACATGATGATGCTTTCATTGCGGGATTTCTAGTTGAACGCACACTTAATACAAATAATATGTAAGATAGAATTTGGGGAGCGTAATTAATATTAAATTTCATCCTATATCGCTTGGGTGGTTATTAGATACTGATTTTGAATGGAGCTACTGGTATTGATGCAGTGGCATCAGATCATGAAATGTTGATATTCCGATTTAGTGGTTGCCGTTGCCGTTCAAAACCACCACACGGCTGAACTGATTTTGTTATTTGTGTGACATTTCATTTTGAAATAAGTTTAAATTTTAATGATAAATTTTATGAAATTTAATAGTGGTTAGAAATGGGAAATAGAGTTGGACAGACTATTGTTGTTTGCATTGTTTTTTTCTTTCCGTTCAATGAAATAAACCACATGCCACACAGAGTCTACTTTTAGAACATACAATCAGTCGAAATATTTGTATTTATGTTGTTTGTCAATTTCTGTAAATTGTTGATGTAATTGGATGTCGTTTGATATCATGTTTTAAATTGGTTCGGCTTCGCCACTTTCTACAGGGCAGGATCAATATAACCATATAAGTAAATAAAATTTTATTTTAAAAATCAACATGTTTATTCGGCCTCAGGCATTCGGCTGCTGTATTTAGTAGTTATTTGACATTATCTTGTTTACTTAGAAAAACTATTTTCCTAAAACAGATAACAACGGTACCTTCCACACAAATATTAAAAAATCTGTAAGAAAAAAATGTATTGCTCAAAAACGGATCCAAGAATTTTGATAAAAAAATGTCTGTGTTCTTAAATTAGTGCAGTCCACTTTTAAGTAGAAAAAAATATTTTATTTTGCATACTTATTAACGGTACTTCCCATAGAACCACTTTATATATTTTCCACTTTCTCACTATTGTATTATTAAACTTAATTTTTTATGCAAATTCTGCATAAAAGTAAACCCAAATTTTCAAAGAATTGTATTTTCGATTTTCAAAAATAAATAAACATTTTTTCAACCAGTTTACTTGTAATTAAAATTGTATATGTACACTAATAACTACTTCAAATGGCGTTTCAATTTTTTTATATGTTTTCAAAATTTTAAAAATAAAAAACTATTTTGTTTTAAAATTACTGCAAGTTTGTGTTTCTCACTTGCGATTATAGGGCTATATAAGACAAGTTATGCATTTGTAAAAAAAAAAACATTACGATTATATAGAAGACTAAAAAAGTACTCGACGAAAATATCTGTCGGGTCAGTCTGTATTTATAATGAGCAGCAGGCTAAACGGCTTAAGCGATTACCTTAAAATTTGGTATAGTGATGCTCTTTCGGCATTCCTCAGATGGGAAATTGAAATTTTATTTGTACGCCTAAAATTTTATTCTTAATTTTAATTTTATTCAACGCTTAGTACAAGCAAGCTTAAAAAAATAATTAATAATAAATACAATAATGATTACATTATAAACGGTGATTTTTTAAGAGCTTGGTTTTTGAAAATTCAAAAAAACACAGAAACTTGTAAAAAGTGAATGATATTTTTATTTGGATCGATAAATCAATTTCTGCCATTTACTTTTTAAAAATAATTTCACTTAAATGTTGTTTTGAAGGTCCAATTTTGGCAAACTTTTTCACACATTTCGGCCGGAATCTCACCAATGACGCGTTCAATGTTGGCTTCCAAGGCAGCAATCGTGTTTGGCTTGTCCCCATAGACAATAGACTTAACATAGCCCCACAAAAAATAGTCTAACGGGGTCAAATCACATGATCTTGGTGGCCAATTGACTGCGCCAAAACGTGAGATCAACTGCTCACCAAATTCGCCTCTCAATTGATGTATGGTTTCGCGTGCAGTGTGGCATCTGGCACCGTCCTGTTGGAACCACATGTCGACCGAGTTCAATTCTTGCATTTTCGGCAAAAAACAATCTGTTATCATCGAACGGTACCTTTCTCCATTGACCGTAACCCTGCGGCCTTCATCGTCCTTGAAGAAGTACGGCCTGCCCATAAACCGCACCAAACAGTGCATTTTTCGGAATGCATTGGTAGCTGCTGAATTGCCTCTGGCTGCTCTTCACTCCAAATACGGCAATTCTGCTTATTCACGTATCCATTTAGCCAAAAATGAGCCTCGTCGCTGAAGACAATTTTGCGATAAAAAACGGATCCTCATCCAACTTTTCTAAGGCCCATTCACCGAAAATTCTACGTTGTGGTAGGTCGCCTGGCTTCAATTCTTGCACCAGCTGTATTTTGTATGGCTTTAAACCAAGATCTTTGCGTAAGATCTTCCAGGTGGTCGAATAACACAAACCCAATTGCTGCGATCGGCGCCGAATGGACATATCGCGATCTTCAGCAACACTGGCGGATGCAGCAGCAATATTCTCTTCGGTACGCACTCTACGGATACGATTTGGTGGATTAATGTCCAATAAAGTGAAACTGGTGCGAAATTTGGTCACAATGAGCTGAATAGCCTGCTCGGTGGGTCGATTATGACGACCATAAAACGGACGTAGCTTGCGAAAAACATTTTTCACAGAGCACGAATTTTGATAATAAATTTCAATAATTTGCAAACGTTGTTCAGGCGTAAGTCTATTCATGATGAAATGGCAAACAATACTGAATCGAAATGTCAAATGTTCGTGGAATTTGTCATGTGTGATCTGTAAAAATATAAACGTCAAAAACCAAGTAGCAAAAAAATCACCCGTTATAAGTACATAATTTGCATACAAAAAATTAAAAAACAAAAAGAAAAGAAAAGAACAAGATAGGATAAGAAGATTAAGAAACGAATCAAATATATTACTCTGGTAGGTGTGAGAGGAGGGCATTTCGAAGAACTGATTTAGATATGTTGAAATCAAAAACGTTCGAGAAGTTGTTAGCATTGCGAAGCATTCGGGACATAGAGATAAAAAAAAGAATAGTTTGTGTGGTGATAATGGATTCGAAAAAGGAGTACAGTTCTTACATTACGGGGGTTAGTGTTAATGGAAATAGTGTTAAGTAATGTCGGGCAGTCAATGTTTCCAGTAAGTAAATGGTGGATAAAGACGATATCAGAGACTTCCCGTCGTTTTTCAAAGGAGTGCAGGTTAATAAGTTGCAATCGATCAACATATGGAAGAATATGATAATTATCATCCCACGGAAGACTAGGCAGTGCAAAACGAAGAAATCTGCGTTGAACAATTTCAATTCTTTTCATTTGGGTAATTTGATGCGGTGTGAAACACTACATCATTTAAATGACCACCACGTGAATTGTTGCAAGCGTCGATTCTTTTGAGGTAAGTTTCGACCACTTTTGACACATATTGGGCCGTATATCAGCCATGAATGTTGGTTTTCTAGTGCTCAAAAGTTAAAGGTTTATCTGCATAAACACGGCCTTTCGCTTAACCCCACAAAAAAAAGTCTAGCTGTGTTAAATCGCATGATCCTGGTGGCCAGTTGATTTCGCCACGACTAGAAATTACGCGGCCAGGAAATGTCTCTTGCAATAAAGCCATATTCGCTCGAGTTGTGTAGCATGGGGCGCCTTCTTGTTGAAACCACATATTCTCCAAGTCGTATTCTTCAATAGCAGGCAAAAAAAAGTCAGTTACCATATGACCATAACGCTCCGAATTGACGGTAACAGTCGTTCCATCGTCGTTTTCGAAGAAGTAAGGTCCAATCACACTCCAAACAAAAGAGCGCCCCAAACAGTGACTTTTTGTGGATGTAATGGCCTCTATTCAATTACTTGTGGACTCTCAGAACCCCAAATACGACGATTTTGTTTATTAACATACCCACCGAGTGAGAAATGTGCTTCGTCGCTGAAGAAAATTTTGTTCGAAAAATCGCCATCCACCGCCTGTTATTCAAGCACCCATTCGACGTATCTACGACGTTGTGAATGGTCAGCTGGCTTCAGTTGTTGTGTGATCTGGACTTTATATGGATGTAGGCGTAGATCCAAATGCAAAATACGCCATTAGGTGCCGTAAGATAGTCCTAATTCCTGGGAACGACGAGGAATCGACCATTCGGGTCTTCGGCAACACTTTCACTTACAGCAGCGATATTTTCAGTGGTACGAGCGAAACGATGATGCATAGGCCTTACAATATCTTTAACCAATCCAGTCTCTTCAAATTTCTTCACAATTTTGCCAATTGCTTGCGTAGTTGGACGATTATGTAAACCATAATCTCCTCTTAAAGCACGAAATGTTGCTGTGGCACAATCACCATTTTTGTAGTAGGTTTTAACAATTTGTATGCGTTGTGCAATAGTTAAGCGATCCATTTTCGTAAATGTCACACTTTCAACTGAAAAAAGTTTGTGTTTTTTATTTGCATATAGCTCATGGCTATATATGGCAAGTTGTGCATTCAGAAATAAAAACATTACGATCATCAGTCGATCTCGTACTGTGGAGGTGTTAACACGTTTTCGGCTTCCCAGTTGTTCCAAATTAAATTTCGTGTGTGAGCTTAAGTTTTACATTAAGTCAGCATTCCATAAGTGGTGCAGTAGCACAGTGTTAGAGTGGCCGACCGAGAATCCGAGGGTCGCCAGTTCGATTCCCAGCCGGGCATCAAAAGTTTAGCTGCTTTTTTTCACAACCGTGAAGTGGAAAACTTTATTGGTTGGGAAAACGAGCAAAGGAGGAGGAGCTTAAGCACCGGGGCATCGAAAGGTGTCCTAGGGCCAATGAGGCCAGCGATGGCATCAGCTGAGGGAACATCGAAAAATGTTCCAATTACAAGCAGTGATTCTGCAGCAACAACATCAACAGCAATAACAACAACGGCAACATCATCCGATGCTAATCAAAAGCGCAGAAAGAGGATCAAGTGCGCACCAAATTTGGTAAAGAGGAGATCCACGGCCACCTCAGCAAAGCTGCCAGCTGGGGTGCATACGTCCGATATAGACGAGACGTCAGAGGCAGCAAGACAAACCCAGCTAGACACTTCACCCGAAGAGGGTATTGAATATATGTCTGAGGAAGGAGAAGGGCACTTCACGACAGGCGATAGTACTGCCTTCGTGAACTTCTCCACATCAGAGGCGTCATCTGAGGAGGACGAGGAACAAAGAATTGTCGCTCGAATTGAAACAATGGAGGCAGAAATCCAAAGTTTGAAAAGCCAACTTAAGGCCAAGCTAGAAGCGCGCAGAGCCAAACAACTGAAAGAAATCGAGGAACAAAAACAACAACAGCAAAACGAACAATTACAAAAACAACAGCCACAGCAGCAGCCAAAACAACAACGGCAAAAACAACAGATACAGCAGCAGCCACAACAACAACGGCAAAAACAACAGCAACAGCAGCAGACACAACCCCAGAAACAACCGCAAGAAAAACAGCAGCAGCAGATTCAAAAGCAGCAGAATCAACAGCAGCAGAAAAGTCAGTCTCAGCAGCAGCAGCCACAGCCGCCGATTACGAAAAAAGAAAAAGTGCCACCCATTAATACTTATAAAATGGAGTTACAGGATACCATAAATCTATGTAAGTTGACCATAGGTCAAAATTTTACTATTAAAAGATTAAATAACGATAGGCATGCTATCGAGTGCTTCACACTGGAACAGCACAAAAAAATTAAAGAGTTGCTAAAAGAAACTACAACCGAATTCTTTAGTTTCACCCCTAAAACAGAAAAATTTCAAACGGTCCTTTTGAAGGGCATAGATTCCTACACGGAACCACAGGTGCTCTTAAATGAACTCCGCCAAAAAGCGAATGACGATCTCGACTTTATCGGGGTCAAGCCGTTCGCTACAGTTAGAGCTAGGCGGGAGAAGCGGAGTCTTCCCTTCTTCCTTGTTCAACTCTCACCCAGCAGCAAACTGGATAGTTTGAGGAGTATATCCGTCCTCTACTACCAGGTTGTAACTTGGGACAAATTAAAAAGGCGCGGCGACATGCTTCAATGCATGCGCTGCCAAAGGTTCGGCCACGCCGCAGCAAACTGCGAAATGCAGTCACGCTGCGTTAAGTGTGGAGAGAACCACAATGCAGATGAATGCAAGTTAGGAAAGGAACGGGTCGAAGATAGGACCCAGCTTAAATGTGTACTCTGCCGAGGCGCCGGACACCCCGCTAATTATCGGGGATGCCCGACGTTTCAGCTTATAAAAAACAATAAAGCAGCAAAGCAAACAGTGGTAGAAAAGCGTCTAACAGTGCGCCCTCCTACAACAACGCCCGTCAACCCCCAAATTTCTTACGCCCAAATGGCGTCAGGAAGGGGAAGCACGGTACAGCCTACACCAAAGGTCGCCCAACAGGCCCCCGTGCCTAAGGCGCCGGCGGCACAGGCGGATATTATGGGCGTTCTACTGGCCATCCAGGGCCAGTTGAACGGCCTCCATACATACTTAGAACAAATGGACGAAACAATTCAACGAACAATGAACAGGACAATACCGAAATACAAAGAACGTAACGCAACTGACATGTACCGTAACGCGACAATTGATGCACTACACAGACAAAAAAGTGGCTTACTGACAAGACTAAAACGCTTGTACAGACGGTTTACTGACACACGAGATCTGGAGATAAGGACACTGAAGTCGTCCATCAAAAACATCAACCAATTGATCAAAGAAAATTATAGGTTGTCCATTAATTTGTTTTGGGACAACAAAATTCGGGCCGTGAACGCTACCGACCCGAGTATGTTCCCACAAATTAACAAGATATTCAGAAGAAACGATCAAAACGACCTTCCGTGTCTTAAGCTCCAGAGGACGACACAAAACAGAGACGTACTTCTGACAGCAGGCATAGACCCAGATGACGCCGTCTTGGACGATGACCTCTTCATAATCGAAGATCCGCAGGAGAAGGTGGAGGCTGTGGGGCTGCTTTCCAGCAAGTGTACAAGGTGAATGCTAGCATTCGCCCGAATCATGACCTGGAGAACAGAGCTCTGCTTCATCACTTATGGTTCCGAAACGATATAAGCGAATGGCGATCTGAGAACCTTGGTTTTACCGGGTTTAATGATGAAGATTTGGCAAATGCCATAATCGCCGACCGAAATGGGCCCAGTCCCCTGTTAATTTCGAAGAATGAGCTCCAGCTCATCTTCGATTCATTAAAGAAAAAGAAGTCTGCAGGAGTCGATTGTATATCCAACGTTGTACTACGACATTTGCCTCAAGAAGCAGTTGACATTTATACCACACTGTTTAACAACGCGCTGAATAATGCATATTATCCAGTGCGGTGGAAGACAGCTGTGGTGCACCCTCTCCCAAAAAAGGGAAAGGACAACTCCAATCCGGCGAATCTCCGGTCGATAAGTCTTCTTCCGAGTATCAGCAAAGTATTTGAAAAGGTTATTAATAGAGCCCTGTTCAAGTGGGCGGAGGACAAAAATATCATCCCGGATAATCAGTTTGGTTTTAAGGCGGGACATGACACAATTCATGCCGCGTCTAAACTAGTTTCTGATATCCAATGGAACAAAACTAAAAAGCAGTGTACGGGTGCCTGTCTGGTTGATTTGGAGAAGGCCTTCGACACCGTATGGTTAGAAGGTCTCTATCTAAAGCTAACCAGACTAGGTATAAGTAAACCTCTATTGTATATGGTTTATGACATGCTAAATGGTAGAAAGTTTGTTGTCAAGAGTGGCAATGTAACTTCTACCGCAATTTTTAATATTAATAATGGTCTTCAGCAGGGAGCGGTTAACTCGCCGATTCTATTCAGCATTTACACCAGCGATCTGATAGGTAGTCTAACTCAGGCAATTGCGTACGCCGACGATCTAATTGCGTACAGAACAGCTAATACAGTTGAGGTCATCAAAAGTCTCTTGCAGAGTGACTTCGACAAGATTCAGCGATATTGTGATGACTGGAAGTTGAAAATCAACTTCCAGAAATCAGAAACTATTTTGTTTAGGACTCCGTTGTCTAGCGCCTCAAGGGATACGAGAAAGAACTGGCGCAAGCTGGTGATCGTAGGGCCACATGGACATCCACTGGCGAGTAAAAGTGTAGTAAAGTACCTTGGCATCTGGTTGGATCAGTACCTGTATTTCGACAGACATATAGGTGCTGCTTTGGCCAGGGCTAGGGGAGCCTTAGCCTTGACAAAACGACTGTTTTATAGCAGCCGTCTTGACAGCAGGGTGAAGGTGATTTGCTACATGGCTCTCATCAGGCCGATGATTGCCTACGGATGCCCGGTGTGGTTCAACGTTGCCCCATCTCAAATGGAAAAGATTCGGGTGTTTGAGAGGCAATGTCTTAGACGTTGCCTTGGATTACACAGAACACCAGAGTCGGAGTACACAAGATATTATTCCAACCAGGTTCTATACAACGGAGCCAACATAAACAGAATAGATAATTTTTTGTTCAAGCTGATTCGGGGTCACGTTGCAAGAGCGATGTCCTCAACTAACAGCTTAATTTTTGGGGCTTATTACCCCAATAACGAATATTTTCAGAGTGCGCGGTTAAGTGGTCACATCCCTCCCGAGGCATTCCTCTATTTAGACAGTCGAGGGCTGATACAGGATGGAGGGGCGGTTCCGCTCATCTACCACGTCAGCCGGAAAACTGTGGATAGGCGACTCCTGTATGGTCGAGACGTCATCGCTCAAGGTGGAGAAGAGCGCCTTCGGTTCAGTAGGACTGTGTCCGATCGGGACCGGAGGGATAGGGCGAAACAGGAGAACCAGTTCTGGTGGGTCTCTGAACAGCATCGTGATATTGAAAGTCGATGAAGATATTATATCTTGGCCGACTTACATAGATTTAGGGTAATTAGGTATAGGGAACAGTCAGGGTGGCACCAAAAAAAAAAATTAAAAATATGTATGTATGCGGGGGCATACGTGCATGTATCTGCGTTTTCTGTACATGTATGTGCGTACGTATATGTATGTGCGTATGTACATGTGTGGGTGGGTTGCATGCTGGTGTGTGTCTGCATGCATATAAAAAATAAACAAACAAAAAAATTAAAAAAACGAAAAAAATGCTGCTGTGGCTGTTCTAGTTTTTAAGTAGTTATAAGTATTATTAGGTATTGAAAAAAAAAAAAAAAAAAAAAAAAAATCAGATACCAAGTTTTTTGTATAAAAGTTTCTTGAAATATAAAATAAATAAAAAAAAAAAAAATAGATTTAATTAAAATAGTTTTTAGGTCGAAAGACATTAGTTGTAAGAGTTATTGTTTAATTTAGAGCGCCCGTAAAGGGCCAGTAAATTAGTTGTAAGTTATTGATAAGTAGGCTAGTTTTAAACATTTTTGTCTAGCTTTAAGATATTTATAAGTGAATATGAAATAAAAATGAATTTACAAAAAAAAAAAAAACATTACGATCATATAGAAGTCTAAAAAAGAAATCGACAAAAAATGTCTGTCTGTCGGTCTGTATTTATAACGAGCAGCACCCTTAACGGCTTAAGCGATTACCTTAAAATTTTGTACGGGGATCCTCTTTTGGCATTCCTCATATGGGAAATTGAAATTTTATGCGTACGCCTTAAAATAACGGTACCTGCCTATATAACCTTTATATTTTATATAAACAAAATAATATTTTGATAAACAAAAAATGTTAGAATGTTTTTGTTGTAAGGTTCTAGCTAACATTTAATCAGAACCAAATTTACGGGAAAAGTCTTTTAACGGTACCTTGCTTATAACTTTGTCTTTTTCAATTTTTTTTCATCATATATGTATGTATATTAATAAATTCTAAAAAAAACAGCATACGTACTAAAATTTCACAAAAAAAATTCAAAAAACTAAAAATAAAAAAACAGGATTTCATCAAAATCCGTATTACAATTTTCCAGATACATTTTTATAAAACTTTCATTGATCAGTGGCTAATGGCGTTCTAGGCTTTTTTTCGAAAAACCGATTAAAGGATGGTTTTGGCACACAGATGAACACCGTTTTGTTTTTGAACTTCTAAATTTTAAAACGGTGACATAGAGCTGGGTATAACATTGTTATATTCGTGAAGTACGACTAAAAAAGAATATCTCTTCTAAAGCTGGACACTAAGGCGAACTGTCTACAAAAAAAAAAGATAAAATAATAATATATTTTATTAGTAAAATTTCGAAGTGTTCAATAGATATATGTAAATGCTTCTGTTATATAGTTCCATCACTTGACATTTTTAGTTCTGTTCAAGAGATTCGAATTAGTTTTAGGAGCTCCTGACCAAATATGGGAGTTACACCCGAGCTTTGAACGCATGCAGGCTTTATAAATTACGAGCAGATCTGAAGAGGGTAAGAATTTGTTACATCCTCGAAGAAAGCCAGTACACTTAGACCGTGTGTACATTGCGTTAAAATGTTGGTTAAATTTTCCACCTTGATTAAATTTGGAAGTTTGGTTTGTGGTGGTATCAAATTAGCTTTTTGCTGTGTGAATTGCGTTAAAAGGTATTAAAACACTATTTTTTATAAGATTCGTTCAAGACTTAAGAAATTTCCCCAAAACCATTTTTTTTTGTTGTTCAAGTTAATTAATTTTTTTTTCGCAAAATCTGACTTAGGAGATATGTATAAAGTTAATAATTTGGCACGAAAAATTTCGTTAATTTAATATTTTGAAACAACAATTTCAAATCTTTTGACAACAATCCCCATTATGGTTAGTTTGTTGATTCAGTATATAAACAGTAGTTTTCACAGCTGACAAGAATTTGACAAGCTGACAAATCAATCTATTTGTATTTAATTTGCAGAATGAACTACAATAAGTATTTTATATTTGTTAAAATATCAACGGATTATATTATTTGTTTTTTCCTCTTGGAATTTCTACTGCGTAGTTGCAAATATGGAACAAATTAGTTAGTGTCAAAATTATCTGAAACACTACAGACCGTTCTCAGTATAGTTTATGTTTCATTTTTAATACGAAAGAAAATCCATAGAAAACATCCGATATCCGGACGCGAATCTCTAATAACCGGACAAAGCGATGTTTTGTTAAAAACTTATAAGGGAACTTCCCGAGTAACTGAGTTGTTGTAATTTTGAAAATGCTTGGTTCACTTTCTTGTGGCATTCTATGTATTATTACACATGTCGTTTCCTTTCCTTCTACTATCAATTTTTGAAGTCATTTACTTTCTTATTCTTTCCTTTAACTTGACACATCTCATAACTGGACAAAAATTGAGCAACCATAAGTGTCCGATTAGAGCTTTCACTGAATACATATCTTGCTCATTCGACATTGATGATCGACACAAGACAAGATTGGGGTGCCAGCACGTAAATTGATACAATCGAGTTTACTCGATACAATCGAGCACTGTCAGCATCTAATTTGGTTCAATCGATTTCGCTCGATTGTATCGTCAGAATTGGCAGCACACAAATTCCAAACAGACGTCTGAAACAAAAGTTTTTAGTCGATAGAATTTAGTTATCGTCGTCGGGAGTATTTCCACAAAACAAATATCGAACCCAAGCAAAACATGTCCATTAACAAAAAAAAGTTCGAGACTATTACTAGATTGATGAGATGAACCTCCCAAGGAAGGAAAACAAGCGGTTTCCCCTCTGGGAAAAATTGAAAAATTCATTAAACATAGAAAGGTCCTCCGCAAAAAGATCTTAAGAATTGGGTAATATTTCGTTGATATGAGATATGCGAGTATATTTTTAAACCGTTTTTATTTTTTTACTTGGAGTGATTTCAAATACATATAATAGTAAAATTTAAGCTGAGAACCAATCAGCTTAACTTAAAGGGCATGGGTGGAGGTCCTTACAGTCAAAAAAATATGAATGCTATAAAATAAACAATAATTCAGTGCGCTGGGCTTGAAACAGCGTTTGAAAGGATCTCTACGGTTGTTTCTGCCATACCTAATAACACATTCGTCCCCACATTGGTCTGTTAACTCCCACTGGCTATCAGACTCAATGTTGTACAAAGCTGTAAATATGGGGGAACCGAAGTGCTTCTTACGCTTCTTAGGATTTGAATGGTGTTGATTATCCACCGGAAACATTCTTTACTTATTCTTGACAAAACTAAAAAAAAATTTATTATATTGTCGATGTTTTTTTTTTTTAAATATTTACTCATTTTCACACAACACTAATTGGTTGCTATTATCTCATAAATATTTTCTTTTGACTTTGGCATTAGAAGCTTCGTCATCTTCATTTTCCGAATCAAAAATATCATACCCAATCCAGATTTTAAAATTGAGAAAATAATTATAATTTAAAGAATGCTATTTGACATTTCAAATTCTAGTTCACAATAATTTTTTTTAGTACAATTCAAAATGAAACTCGTTTCAAGTTACGTGCTATCAAAAAATATTTGTTTCGCGTTCAACGACGATGATCAATGCTCGCTTCCACACAGCGTAGTCATTGTCTTTGTTGCATGTCACAAATACACACTTAACCACTGCAGAAATTGATGAAGGGGATGTCAATAATGACTTTTCAATACAAAAATGCTTTTATGTAGGCAACATTTCATCGCGTTAAGCTTATGTTGCTGCTATGCAACGTTGCATAAGGTAATGAATAACATTTCTGCGCTTAGAGACAGAATAAAGAAAGCATAGCCTTTTGTACTCGCTTTGATGCGATAATACTTCTGCCCTGGAACAGTGGATAAATAAAGCTTTGCAATCTAATGCAATATTCAATTACCAAAGCTTTAAAAATTTAATTAACCGTGTGGGTGCCATTGGAGATGAATGATGATTAAGATTTTTCCCGGACTATATATAAACCTCAGAGTATAAAGGTCAAAAATATTTTAGTATAATGCCATCCTTAATCAAACAATTGCCATCATTTTAAAGTATTTGTAAATGCAATTGCACATTAAATAACCACCATCAAGTGCATCGTATGTTTTAATTATTTCACAAAGGTTAAGCTTCAGGCATGTGCATCTACAGGAAGTGGGACTCTTTACAAAACCGACGACGACGCACGTTTATAACCTCTCATTTTGAAAATACAACTGCAAGAGGAAATTTATGCGGGTATGCTTATATATTTCAGGATGAATGTAAGTGCGGGTGTGGTGTACTTGTTCAATTGTTAAAAAGACATGAGCCTGAGCATAAAATAGGTCTTCTGAGTTGTGAATAATGTGGGCGATAGTTGTGTAAAGTGCTTAAATAGATTGTATTGTGGTGTTGGTAATTAGTTTTTTTTTAGATTCTTTTTTTTCAAAAATGCAAAACTTTTTGATGGTTTACTTATGTACTTGTTTTTAATTATTTTTTTTTTATAAGCTAAGATCCGGTTGTGTTTAAAACATTATTTAAACTTTAATATCTTGACAGATTGATAGAGCTGTAGTAAAGTTAAAAAGTTCGAACACAGTACACAGCGCCGCACTTTGAAGCTGCTACACTAATAGTGAAAAAGAAGTTGACCAAAATTTAACTTTCTGGTACATCCGACCAAACTTTGATATAAGAATTTAGCGCCGACCGTAGTGCGGAGGGCCACGAGTTCGATTCCCAGCCGGGCATCAATAAAATAGAAGCTTCTTTTCATAACCGTGTGGTTGAAAATTTTATTGTCTGGGAAAACTAGATCAGGAGGAGGAGTTTAAGTACTGGGCAATGAGACCTGAAATGGCAACATCAGCTGAGGGAACATCGAAAGATGTTCGTGTTGAGGCATCTACATCAGCAGAAGCAATGACAACATCAGAAAGCGGATGAAGTGTGCCAAATCTGGTGAAGCGGCGCACTAAGTCCACTTCAGCTGAGCTACCAGCTGGGGTGAAGAGGGATTTGATTATATGTCAGAGGGTGGAGAAGGTCACTACCCCACAGGCGAAAGCAATGCCTTTGTGAACCTCTCCACATTAGAGGCGTCATCTGAGGAGAACGATAACGAAGAGCAAAGAATACTCGACCAAATTGAAATAATCAAGGCAGAAATCCTAAGCCAAAGCGAAATGGAGCCTCTAATACTCGCCCTCAAAGCAAAATAAGAGCCGGCGCGCCGAGCAAGGGAGAAGAAAGAGCTCGAATACAAAAATTCGCTACAGGGGCAGCAGACCGTAGCGCAACAGATATAACAACAACAGCAAAAAGAACAGCAGCAAAAAGAACAGCTGCAAAAACAACAGCTGCCGAAACAACAACGGCAACAGCAAAAAACAAAACAGCAGCATCAGACACAATCACAGCAGAAACAACAGCAGAATCAACAGCAGCAGCAGAATCAGCAGCAACAGCCACAGCCCCCGATTAGTAAAAAAGAAAAGGTGCCACCCATAAGTAGGTTTAAGATGGAGCTTCAGGATACCATAAATCTGTGTAAGTCGGCCATAGGTCAAAATTTCACTATTAAGTGACTAAATAAAGATAGACATGCTATCCACTGCGTCACAGTGGAGCAGCCCAAGAAAATAAAAGCATTACTTAAAGAATCTACTGCGGAATTCTTCAGTTTCACCCCTAAGGTCGAAAAATATCAAACGGTCCTACTAAAGGGCATAGATTCCTGCACGGAACCACAGGTGCTCTTAAATGAACTCCGTCAAAAAGCGAATGACGATCTCGATTTTATCGGGGTCAAGCCGTTTGCGACAGTTAGGGCTAGGCGGGAGGAGCGGAATCTTCCCTTCTTCCTAGTACAACTTTCACCCACCAGCAAACTAGATAGTTTGAGAAGTATTTCCGTCATCACCTACCAGGTTGTAACTTGGGATAAATTAAAAAAAGGCGCGGCGACATGCTTCAATGCATGCGTTGCCAAAGGTTCGGCCACGCCGCAGCGAACTGCGAAATGCAGTCGCACTGTGTTAAGTGTGGAGAGAACCACAATGTAGATGAATGCAAGCTAGGGAAGGAACGGGTCGAAGATAGGACCTAGCTAAAATGTGTACTTTGGCGAGGCGACGGACACCACTCTAATTATCGGGGAGGTCCGACGTTTCAGCCAATGAAAAATAACAAAGCAGCAAAGCAGACAGTGGTAGAGAAACACCCAACTGTGCGCCCTCCTACAGCAACGCCCGTCAACCTCCAAATTTCCTACGCCGAAATGGCGCCAGGAAGGGGGAGCACGGTACAAACTACACCAAAGGTAGCCCAACATGCCCCCGTGCCTAAGGCGCCGGCGGCACAGGCGGATATTATAGGCATTCTGCAGGCCATTCAGGGCCAGTTGACACGCCTTCAAAACCAGATCAGGGAGCAGGCGACTAGGGTGGATTATCTCTACTCTGTTTTGCCGAGCTTAACGCAACTTAGAGGTTAAGGCCGCGCTGCCGGAGAGGCCGTTTAAGATCCTAGCGGTGAATGTAAATTCACTGATTAGGACCGAACGTAGAGCGAATTTATTCCAACTGCTTAAAGACATAAGTCCAGATGTGTTTATGGCTAGCGAAACTGAGCTTAACCAGAAACATAAATTGACTAACAACAATTACAATATCGTAAGAAGAGACCGACATAACTCCACTCAACGAGGAGGCGTCGCAATCTTTATACGTAAAGGCATTAGTCATAAGGTAATATATAAGGTAATATGTAATAGTGCGAAAATTTCGGACGCTAGAAGCATCATGCATTCATCGCCAACATTGGAAGCGAATGTACGTGATCGCTGGCTATGCACCGGAAACACCTCACCTCAATCAGTTTATAACAGAGCTTGAAAAGCTTTTCTAATGCTTAAGATGCTCGGAAGAGAACTACGACAGGGTTTCGCACGAATCGTGCTACAATAAGAAAATTAAATAACTCTTATTTTAATCGATGTATTTCATTATTTTTTTTTATTGGATTAAAAATTACATTTTATTTTAAATAACTAATGGTTTTTAAAGATGATAGACCGCAAATGGCATCCACGCTCATCCACGCATATGCGGCACCTGATCAGAAAATTGTTAATTACTGCCTGAAGGGTTGAAATTGGGATCGCCTCAATTATTGTCTTAATGGACTGCTTCAATTCAGTCAAATTCCTGGGTTTCGTTTTGTACACTTCCTTCTTGACATAACCCCATAAAAAAAGTCTGGTGCAGTCAGGTCAGGTGACCTTGGGGGCCAGCGGAAAGTACAGTTTGTGGATATCAATTTGTTCGGGAATTTTCGTTGGAACTCCGCCATAACTTGTGTGGCTACGAGTGCACTTGCTCCATCTTGTTGAAACCAAATCCTGCTGCAAGAAATACGTCTTCGGCGAAGTTATGGGTAAAAAAAATCCTTCAACATCTTTAAATAACGGTCCCCATTGACAGTTTGTGTTACACCGTTTTCTTCAAAGAAGTATGGCCCGACAATACACCTTGATGAAACTGCGCACCACACAGTGACTCGTTCTGGGTATAGTTCCGTCTCATGGAGCATTTCTGAATTAGATTCACTCCATATACGGCAATTTTGCTTCTTAACATTTCCGTTTAAGTCAAGATGGGCCTCATCAGATATGAACAAACAATTTATCCATGTATTGTCTTCTTCGGTCATTGCAATCATTTTTCGGCAAAATTCCAGGCGAACAGGCAAATCCTGAGGGTTTAACTTGCTTGTAATTTGGACTTTGTACGGAAACAAGTTTAAGTTATCATGAAGTATCCGTTGTAATGACCGTCTGCTAACTCCAATTTGGCCCGATAAGTTTCGAGTCGAAACATTTGGATTTGCCTTTATTGCCGATGTAACAGCCACGATTGTATTTTGCACCCGAACATTGGGATCTCGATGATACGGTCTTCGTTGGATGCTTCCAGATTCGACAAACATGTTCACCAGCCTCATAATGTTCCAGGTACTCGGGGAGTACCGCCAAACTCCACCCTAAATTCCCTTTGGACGGAAATGACGGACTGCAAAGAATGGTATCGCTGCACTATCAAGTGTACAACACTTCCTTGCTAGATGAAATGGACACAACTCTACATGAACGTTTTCCCCTACCTGTTATTTCTTTGGCACCTTCACCTTCAACAGTCGACCAATCTCCTTTATCAGTCTTTAATACTACACCTCTGCCTCCAGCTGTCAGTAAACAACTTACTACTATAAGTCAACAACCTCCTACTTTAAATGCAGAGTCTCCAATCATAGAACCAACACTCATCGAAAAATTTGGAACCACATGGAACTTACCAGACTGGACTAATAGATTAAGGAAACTCAATTCAGCCAATAATAGCTACTTCTGTCTGAGTAACACACCTAAATTTGCCGATGAAAGCTGGGTTCAATCTTTTTTTAAACGCACTTTCTCCATCGCTGTAACTGAATGTTGCCGGACGTCTTTCAGAAGTTTTAAAATCCAGTTTCCATCTAAGTATGACTGGTTGTTTCATCACCCTAACGGATCTTTCCGAATTAATAAGATGAAGATGTCTAAATGGAATAGCAGTTTATCTACAATAAGGAATACTAATCATAACCCCATAAATTATTCCAAAATCCCCTATCCAGATCTCCCTAAGAAGCAAAATAAACAAAATAAATCCCATACTTCTGATCCCAACTGGACTACAAAGGCGGGTATCTTTCCAAACTTTTCTCGAACTATCACTAACATTAACAATTTTAAAACTAATTCTCTTTCTTTGAAGCGCAAATCCCCACAGTTTTCACTGAATCCTCCTGCGAAACGGATGTTTTTAAGCTATGGCCGCACAACCCTTCCTAAAACTTCCTCTGATAATCCTTCTCAACGTAAACGTGTGTCTTTCAATCTCGCATCCCAACCCCATCCTCTAGCAAAAGCCTCTTTTCCAAAAAACACTCCAATCATAGTCAAATACCCGAACTTCATCCACTCTCATACTATAAATCCTTCAAATACTAACACCTCAGATTCTGCCCCATCTCAAAGAATATCAAATGTCACTCCAAAATCGTTACCTTCCCCAATGTTCGACCCAATGACTCCCCCTGCTGTGAAACTTACCAATAGATTAACTGACCCCTCGCCCACAAACACTGAACTCGATGGGCTTTATGTAATGGCCAGACTTCGAGATCAAAAACTTTTCGACAATGTTCGTTTGTACCTTGCCTACCTACATGACAAATCTGAATCGGTTTGCATTGACGGCAAAACAAAAACAAATGTCATTGTTCAAATACAAAAAGAAGGACTCCCGACTGACCCCGTAGCCCTGAAAAAGATTTACACGCGTTTTCATGAAAACTACAACATTTCTCCGTCAACAGTTAATAAAGACCTTAAAACTTACGCCTTGTACACGCACAAACTTTAAAAACTACTTTCGCTCCTAACTCGAACCCAGCCATATATGTCACTCCTAATGTCCCATCCAAAACAATGCCTTGCACCTTCCCAGCTGGCCAAATCCTCCCTCTTACCTTCTACTATCAAAACGTTCGAGGTCTTCGTTCAAAAACTCATA
Source organism: Philhelius pedissequus (assembly GCA_910595825.1). Classification (NCBI taxonomy): domain Eukaryota; kingdom Metazoa; phylum Arthropoda; class Insecta; order Diptera; family Syrphidae; genus Philhelius; species Philhelius pedissequus. The sequence continues at coordinate 208,816,899 of OU343161.1, read as the reverse complement.
CTGTTTTACAACAATCCTACGCTCTATCCTTTGATATCTACGCCCTGACGGAAACAAATCTGGTCTCTAGTATAAACAACCAAGAACTGTTTCCTTCTTCTTTTAACGTTTATCGCGACGATGAACTTAACGGATCTTCTGACGAATGCCCATGTCGAGGTGTCCTACTAGCTATTAAAAACACACTAGACTCATCCCTCATTGCAGTCTCTTCTTCCCCTAATTTCGACTATGTCTCAATTAAGATAAGACTACCCCGTAAGTCGCTTTATGTGATATGTTGCTATATTTTGCCGTCGCAGCCTATTGAATCTTATAAGCTCGCCATTGAAATGGTTGACCACATAATTGCTTTATGTGACCCCAACGATGACATCCTTCTTTTCGGCGACTTTAACCTTCCCCATCTTAAATGGACTTCATCTGAAGATCAATCTTATTATATTGCTTCAAATCCCACTTCTGCAAAGGAATGCCTTTTTATAGATCGCCTAGCAGATTCTAGCCTCTGTCAGGTTAGTGGTATACTAAACTATATGGACAGGCAACTAGATCTTATTTTCACAACCGATCCCATTAACTCTTCAGTATCACTCTCACCTCTATCCTTATCTACTATCGACAATTATCATCCTCCCCTAATTCTCTCATTCTATCATGATTGTCCACTACCAACTAATCTCCCTACAAATCAGTACTCCTTTGATTTTCATAAGGCAAATTTCCGTCATATTAATGAATATCTCAACAGAACTTCCTTTAATTTCTATAGCCTTATCATGAAAGATGCCACAGAAAAATTTTACAGGGAAATATTTAATTCTTTTTCTCTCCATGTACCCTTTAGTCGCCAAAAGACATCGGCTGCCTCCCCACCTTGGTATAACCGCAAGCTTCGCTCTTTGCGTAACAAGAGAAACAAGTTGTGGGCAATTTTCCTTCGTACCCGATCGCCCCCTGATTATTCTAACTATTTTGGTTCTTATCTTCACTTTTGCGAGCTATACAACACCCTTTACCAACGCTATTTAATAGAAACACAAAGCAACCTTAAAAATGATCCTAAATCGTTCTTTCAGTTCGTCAATTTTAAAAGAAAATCCGATGGTTACCCTTCCTCTCTTTCCTACAATACCGAAACTTCGAATAATCCGCAAGATATTGCCAATTTTTTTGCCACGTTTTTCAAGCAATCTTTCACCGACGATTCCTTCATACCTGATTCAGATTATTTCGATTATTTGCCAAATTTCGCACTAGGTCCTTTTCTTCCTCCTACCGTCGACCCATATATCATCGAAAATAAGTTGAATCAACTTAACGATGAATATCTTCCTGGCCCTGATGGCCTCCCCGCAATATTCCTAAAAAAATGTTCTTCAGCTCTCTCTTTTCCGCTCTCCAAATTGTTCAGCCTATCATTATCTCAAGGAGAATTTCCTCAGGTATGGAAAACTTCTTTCATAACCCCAATATACAAAAAGGGTACTAAGAACGATATTAAAAACTATCGTCCCATTGCCAAACTTTCACATATCTCTAAAATATTTGAAATTATTTTGTACGAAATTTTAAGTTTCCGTTGTAAGTCGCTAATTTCCCCTAGACAACACGGCTTTCTCAAATGTAGGTCTACAACAACTAATCTAGTTGAATTTGTATCGTATACAGTCTCAGCTCTAGAAAGCGGAAGGGAAGTAGATGTTATCTCTACTGACTTTAGTAAGGCTTTTGACAAAATTTCACATAGACTTATACTTTTCAAATTGTCCACCCTCGGCTTTGAACCTATTTTCTTAAAATGGATTTCTTCATATCTGGAAAACCGGTATTACAGTGTTCGTTTCAGATCTGCCTTCTCCAATTCATTCTTAGCTACCTCCGGGGTCCCCCAAGGAAGTCACTTAGGACCTCTCCTTTTTATTCTTACAATTAACGATATTGAATTGGTCATTAAACATTCCCATATCTTATTATACGCTGACGATACCAAGTTTTTTAAGACAATTTCTTCCTCACACGACTCTTCCCTTATTCAACTAGATCTCGACAGTTTCTCAGTCTGGTGTATCAAAAACTGCTTAGAGCTTAATATTGCTAAGTGTCAATCTATCACTTTTTCACGCAAACGCATAAAATCTTGTCCCAGGAGCTACTTTCTTTACAATCAACCCTTAGCCATAGTTGAATCGATTCGAGACCTCGGCATACTATGTGACCGAGAGCTCAATTTCATAACACACATCGATAATATTATCTCTAAAGCCAATTCAACGCTTGGTTTTGTGAAACGATGGTCCAAAGAATTCTCCGACTCCTACGTCACCAGATCACTCTACATAACCTTTGTCCGCCCGTTACTTGAATACGCCTGTCAATTATGGTCCCCATATCAAAAAATTCATATTTCTAGAATCGAGAGCATTCAACGCCGTTTTTTAAGATTCGCCCTTCGTGGCCTGCCTTGGAATAATTCCTTGATTCTGCCCCCCTATCAAAATCGCCTCCAACTAATTAACCTCAATACCCTGCAAGAGCGAAGAGAAATAACAGAAATCCTCTTCATTCATCGACTTCTCTCGGGTTCCGTTGACTCTGAAACCCTCTACAACTCTATCTTTTTCAACACTAACCCCGGTAACCTAAGAAACCCTCGCCTCTTCTACCTGCCTACTCATCGTACCTCTTATGGCTTCAATGAACCTATTACCCGAATGCTGCGAAGGGTTGATTTGAACGAAAACTGTTTCGACTTCAATCTCAGCACTCCCAGCCTTAAAATCCTCCTGTTAAATCGTCCGCCCAATTCAACCCAATCATAGCCCTAAGTTTCATAGTTTTAAGTTAGGTTAAGTTATGAAGCTTGTATTAAGCCAAATAAATGGGGGTATTGCCCCCACCAAAATTAAAATCCTTTTTTCAGTATCCCAAACATTCATTTTGATAAATCTAAATAGTAGCCTATAAAATTTAAAAAAATAAGCCGATTACTCACACTGAAAAAAAGTTATTACGTTTTATTTTTGTAGTACGATTCGTGCGCCACCCTGTACATATTGGCTGGTGATTTGAACGCCAAACATATAGATTGGGAAAATCAAATACAAAATCCTCGAGGTAACCATCTGGATGGGTCGATACAACCTTGAGTATCGCATTGAACTTCGCGCTACAGACAGACCATCATTTCCAAGAAGCGGTGTCTATCGCGATCTATTGCTGAAAGACGTAAGACTAACAATTAAGAACACTGTGGGTCAACGGCCAAGAAATTTTTTACGAAAGATCGATTACGACAGTGACCACCGCGTACTCGCCGCCGTAATACAACTTACGAACGAGCTTATGGAGTTGGAGGAGTTTGTACCTGTACATACTTATAATTACAGTAAGGTGCGCTGGCCACGCTTCTCCAACGTCTTATTGAGCGAAATACGTTCGAATGGTATATCCCCACCAAATGACACGAACCTGACAAATACTGAAATCGACAGATACTTAGAACAGGTGGACGAAACAATTCAACGAACAATAAACAGAACAATACCGAAATACAAAGAACGTAACGCAACAGACATGCACCGTAACGCGATAATTGACGCACTACACAGACAAAAAAGTGGACTACTAACCAGACTAAAACGCTTGTCCAGACGGTTTACTGACACACGAGATCTGGAGATTAGGACACTGAAGTCGTCCATCAAAAACATCAACCAATTGATCAAAGAAAATTATAGGTTGTCCATTAATTTGTTTGGGGACAACAAAATTCGGGGCGTGAACGCTACCGACCCGAGTATGTTCCCACAAATTAATAAGATATTCAGAACGATCAAAACGACCTTCCGTGTCTTAAGCTCCAGAGGACGACATAAAACAGAGACGTACTTCTGACAGCAGGCATAGACCCGCATGACGCCGTCTTGAACGATGACCTCTTCATAATCGAAGATCCACAGGAGAAGGTGGAGGCTGTGGGGGCTGCTTTCCAGCAAATGTACAAGGTGAATGCTAGCATTCGCAGGAATCATGACCTGGAGAGCAGAGCTCTGTTTCACCACTTTTACCTCCGGAATGATATAACGCAGTGGCGATCTGAGAACCTTGGTTTTACCGGGTTTAATGATGAACATTTGGCAAGCGCCATAATCGCCGAGCGAAATGGGCCCAGTTCCCTGTTAATTTCGAAGATTGAGTTCCAGCTCATCTTTGATTCACTAAGGAAAAAGAACTCAGCAGGAGTCGATGGTATATCCAACATTGTACTACGACATTTGCCTCAGGAAGCAGTTGACATTTATAACAACGCGCTGAATAATGCATTTTATCCAGTGCGGTGGAAGACAGAAGTGTTGCATCCTCTCCCTAAAAAGGGAAAGGACAACTCCAATCCGGCGAATCTCCGGTCTATAAGTCTTCTTCCGAGTATCAGCAAGGTATTTGCAAAGGCTATAAATAGGGCTCTGTTCAAGTGGGCGGAGGACAACAATATCATACCGGATACTCAGTCCGGTTTTAAGGTGGGCCATGACACAATTCATGCCGCGTCTAAACTTGTTTCTGATATCCAATGGAACAAAACTAAAAAGCAGTGTACGGGTGCCTGTCTGGTTGATTTGGAGAAGGCCTTCGACACCGTATGGTTAGAAGGTCTCTATCTAAAGCTAACCCGACTAGATATAAGTAAACCTCTATTGTATATGCTTTATGACATGCTAAATGGTAGAAAGTTTGGTGTCAAGAGTGGCAATGTAACTTCTACCACAGTTTTTAATATTAAAAATGGTCTTCAGCAAGGAGCGGTTAACTCGCCGATTCTGTTCAGCATTTACACCAGCGATCTGATAGGTAGTCTAACTCATGCAATTGCGTACCCCGACGATCTAATTGCGTACAGAACAGCTAATACAGTTGATGTCATCAAAATTCTTCTGCAGAGTGACTTCGACAAGATTCAGCGATATTGTGATGATTGGAAGTTGAAGATCAACTGCCAGAAATCAGAAACTATTTTGTTTAGGACTCCGTTGTCTAGCGCCTCAAGGGATACGAGAAAGAACTGGCGCAAACTGGTGATCGTAGGGCCACATGGACATCCACTGTCGAGTAAAAGTGTAGTAAAGTACCTTGGCATCTGGTTGGATCAGTACCTGTATTTCGACAGACATATAGGTGCTTCCTTGGCCAGGGCTAGGGGAGCCTTTGCCTTGACAAAACGACTGTTTTATAGCAGCCGTCTTGACAGCAGGGTGAAGGTGATTTGTTACATGGCCCTCATCAGGCCGATGATTGCCTATGGATGCCCGGTGTGGTTCCATCTCAAATGGAAAAGATTCGGGTGTTTGAGAGGCAGTGTGTTAGACGTTGCCTTGGATTACACAGAACACCAGAGTCGGAGTACAAACGATATTACTTCAACCAAGTTCTATACAACGGAGCCAACATAAACAGAATAGATAATTTTTTATTTAAACTGATTCGGGGTCACATTGTAAGAGCGATGTCCTCAACAAATACCCTAATTTTTGGTGCTTATTACCCCAATTACGAATATTTTGAGAATGCGCGGTTAAGTGGCTACATCCCTCCCGAAGCATTCTTCTATGTAGACAGTAGAGGGCTGATACAGGATAGAATGGCCGTTCCGCTCATCTACCACGTCAGTCGGAAAACTGTGGATAGGCGACTCCTGAATGGACGAGACGTCATCGCTCAAGGTGGAGAAGAGCGCCTTCGGTTCAGTAGGACTGTGTCCGATCGGGACCGAAGGGATAGGGCGAACCAGTTCTGATGGCTCTCTAAACAGCAGTTTAATATCTAAAGTCGACTAAAAATGTATGTCTTGGCCGACTTACATAGATTTTGGGTAATTAGGTATAGGGAACAGTCGGGGTGGCGGCAAAAAAAAAATTAAAAATATGTATGTATGCGGAGGCATATGTGCATGTTTCTGCGTGTTGTATATGTATGTACGTACGTATATGTATGTACGTATGTATATGTATGTACGTATGTATATGTATGTGTGGGTTGCATGTATCTGTGTGTCTGTATGCGTATACGAAATATACACGAAAAATACTGTTGTGGCTGTTCTCGTTTTTAAGTAGATTTAAGTGGTTTTGGGTATTTTTAGATATCTTAAGTTGTTTAATTTATTTTTAGTTAGTATAAGTTAGTTGTATCTAGTTTTAATTATTTTTAGTCTAGCTTTAGGTATAGTTTATAAGTTAAAAATTAAAATTAAAATATGATAAGATACCGAGTTTTTTATTAATAAGTTTTCTTGGCTAAATAAAAATAAAAATAAAATAATTAAAATTAATTAGAATAGTTTTTAAGTCGAAAGACATTCGTTTTAAGAGTTATAGTTTAGTTTAGAGCGCCCGTTACGGGCCAGTAAATTAATTGTAAGTTATCGAAAACTAGGCTTGTTTTAAACATTTTTGTCTAGCTTTAAGTTAATATTAAACAAAAATGAATTAAAAAAGAAACAGAAAATCAACAAGCGATCAACTTCTTTCTTCAACATATGTAGGTATCTAATTATTTTTTTCTTGACATTTTCTATCTTGACACACATTGCATTTGGTGCATTCAGCAATTTACTCACATGCTCAGTCAATTATGTTCGAGCACGTCGAGTGCGATCTACACATGTTCAGATCGAAAAAGAAACACACATTTGGAGCTCTGCATGCACTGAGTTAAAAAGAAACACAAACAAATTTTTTGACAACTCAGACTCTGCTCTGAACTAAAAAAGAAAAACGCCTAAAATATAAGAATAGAAGTTCTATTTGTACAAAGGTCCATATTCCATTCAGTGTTTCATTTCATTTTTAGTGAAGTCTTAACTGGGTACTCTATCTTTACCAATTTTAAAATTTCGACCATCCCTCATAGAAATACCGCAGAAGAGCAATATTCACATCTCTGTTGACAAATTTTAAAGTTGACAAAGTTGCAGATAGGGCAGTTATTGGTTCCATCATCGCTACATATAAACTCGATAGATACAGTTTAGTTGATGCTATATGTAACTCGTATTAAAAAACTGATATGTACTAAATATACTTGAGGTTATTGTCAGACCGCGTTCTCATTGGCCTCACTCAACCGATTTAGTTTGCCGTCTATGAGATGTATCTCTCTCCCTCTTTATAGTCAGAGTAGGATGTGGAAATGAGGCAGGATTTTTTAAAACTTCCTGGAATTTTTTTGACATTAGGTAGTCTGACAACAGTATATCCATGTTTTTGAGCAAAGATTTGCTCTTTTTGAATGTTGATAGTTTCATTGCAACAAAAAGAGCAAATCTAGATCAAATCTCAGCACGAAAGATTTGATCTCTGATAGGTAGTCTTTTCTGTCAAACATTAAATGGAAAATATTTTGTTGTGAGCTTGTGAAATTCTTCCAGTCCGTACTATAACAAATAATGGGTGAAGAAGCTCATTCCTTTTATGATTTTATAAATTTAGTGGAGTTTGTGATTGCTTCGTATTCGTCTTATCTGATGATGAAGATATGCTTTGTTCAGAAATTATTGTGTCAATCATTTACAAATACTAAAATTAATTTTTGGAAACAAGTTTCATTGAGAAGATTTAGTCTCGATTTTGAGAAGAGATCTTTGAAATTTGAATGAAACTCGCTGTAAGTAGTTTTCACATGTCATCTATATCAAACTTGGAACTTTACTTCAAAAGTGTATTTTTAATTTATCTTGCTTGTGACAAAAAATGGCTCTTTTTGTTAAATTGTAATTTGTCAAATTTCTTAACATTCGATTTACGTTCAAAGATTTGTTCGCAATCTTCGAAATTATAAAACAAAACAGTTGTAGGTTGAAGAAGATAAAGGGTTATCCATTTTGCGGTTTCAAAAGTAAACGTAAATAAAACACATATAAAATATTTTGTTCATGATATTTCTTTTTACTTGCGATTATAGGTACTATAAGGCAAGTTATGCATTCGTAAAAAAAAAATTCTAACAATCAAACATGACATTATGGTCATAGAGAAGCCTAAAAAAGTTATCGCCAAAAAATGTCTGTCTGTCAGTCTGTCCGTCTGTATGTATGATTATTTTGGCATTCCTTAGAGGGGAAATTGAAATTTTATTTTTAGGCCTAAAAATAATGGTGCCTGCCATATGACCTTGAAGGCAAATCTTATTTTTCTCTAAAACGGCTCCAACGATTGGCTTTCTCGGTAATGGTATATTGGATTTCTGTCAAATTTTATATCTGAGAAGATCTAAGTACCTTAATTATTTTTGCATATCAAAATTTTGAATAACTTTTTTTATAAATTAAAATAATTTATTAATTTTTTTTTTGAAAAATCAATAATTTTAAAACTAATAAAAAAAATTATTTTAAATTTTATATTCACATGAACATTAATAGTCTCTAAAAAATTGCATACCAAAATTTCAAAAGAATATTGTTTTCAAAAAAACGAAAAATAAAAAACAGGATTTCATCAAACTCCTACAACTTTCGAGAACTTTTTTATAAAATTTTCATTGAGCCGTGGCATCTAATAGCGTTCTTCGTCAAAAAACCGATTTAAGTGATGGTTTTGGCAGTTTAAATAAGTTATTCTTTTGAGGTAATTTTCGACCACATTTTGACACATATTGGGCGGTATCTCAGCCATAACTTGACGAATGTTGGTTTTCAAGTGCTCAAGTGTTAAAGGTTTATCTGCATAAGCCCGGTCTTTCGCGTAGCCCCACAAAAAAAAGTTCAGCGGTGTCAAATCGCATGATGTTTGTGACCAGTTGATATCGCCACGACGAGAAATTACGCGGACAGGAAATGTCTCTTGCAATAAAGCCATATTCGCTCGAGTTGTGTGGCATGTGGCACCGTCTTTATGAACCTACATATTCTCCAAGTCGTATTCTTCAATAGCAGGCAAAAAAAAGTCGGTTACCATTTGACCATAACGCTCCGAATTGACGGTGACAGTCGTTCCATCGTCGTTTTCGAAGAAGTAAGGTCCAATCACACTCCAAACAAAAGAGCGCCCCAAACAGTGACTTTTTGTGGATGTAATGGCCTCTATTCAATTACTTGTGGATTCTCAGAACCCCAAATACGACAATTTTGTTTATTAACATACCCACCGAGTGAGAAATGTGCTTCGTCGCCGAAGAAAATTTTGTTCGAAAAATCGCCGTCCACCACCAGTTGTTCAGTCACCTATTCGACGTATCTACGACGTTGTGAGTGGTCAGCTGGCTTTAGTTGTTGTGTGAGCTGGACTTTATATGGATGTAGGCGTAGATCCAAATGCAAAATACGCCATAATGTGCCATAAGACAGTCCTAATTCCTGAGAGCGACGAGAAATTGTCACATTCGGGTCTTCGGCAACACTTTCACTTACAGCAGCGATATTTTCAAAGGTACGAGGGAAACGATGATACACAGGCCTTACAATATCTGTAACTAATCTTGTCTCTTCAAATTTCTTTATAATTTTGCCAATTGCTTGCTTAGTTGGACGATTATGTAAACCGTAATCTCCTCTTAGAGCACGATATGTGGCTGTGGCAGAATCACCATTTTTGTAGTAGGTTTTAACAATTTGTATGCGTTGTGCGAGAGTTAGGCGATCCATTTTCGTAAATGTCAGACTTTCAACTGAAAAAAAAAATTGGTTTAACAACTTAGTTTGACAGATATGGAATTCCAGCCCTATGCTTTTGAAACCGCAAAATGGATAACCCTTTACATATTAATAATTGATGCACAATCAATTGAGAAACAGCTGATAAATTCTGAAAGAATTTCAATTGACGTGAAATGAAGGGAGATATTTCTTAACAAGTTTTTCAGAAAAAGTTCTCTTAATTGGAAGGAAATTTTTTGCCAGCATGCCAATAAGAGAGTAGAAACTCGCATTTCTTTCAAGTCTTCTATGTCTTTGGACATTCAGCCATTGTCAGACGTCCAGCGGAAGTGAAATTTATCAGATATCAATCGTCTAAGCATTCGTCATCTGACAAATTGTGGCAAGTTTTTCATTACCTTTCAGTTACTTTGCGATACAATTTCCTTTAATTAGGAGGACATTTTTTGAGAGCTGGCCAATCACAGGCTAGAAACTTTATTTACTTTCAAATTGCCTACGAACCGTTTCATTCAAAGACTTGCATATAGGAAGTCCGTCTTGCGACCAATGGTTTGCCAACACAGAGAATTGTGTTATACCACCGCCTCATCATTTAGTGCAGTGTTAGTTGTTAGTAGGCAAATTCTATTACAAAAAACACTTCACAAGTACAAACTGAAAATATAAACAAATAATATTACGTCAATACAAAACAAGAACATAATATCAAACAAACAACGTTTAGGAGCGTGGAACACTGATTTTGAGTAGATTTTTTAATTTAATTTTACTGATATTAAAATCAAAAATGTTGGAATTCCAATTTAAAAGTCTACTCATACGTGTCAAAGGCTCATGCATCCCTTAGTTGGTCCTATGTGTTGGGACTTTAATCAAGCCGAGGCCACGTAGATTATCTGTGAGGCCAGTTATTATTTGGTGGAAGAATACCAAATCATTGTTAGATAAACGTTGGTCATAAGGGAGGGCATTAGAAGGATCACTCCACTGAAGCCTTTTCAATGCGATACGAGTAAAGATTCTTTGAACAGATTCTAATCTCTCAATATGAATATCGTAAAAAGGAGTCCAAACATGCGATGCATACTCAAGATGGGGACGAACCAGGCAGTTGTATAAAGCACGGGTAACATTGGGATCAACAAATTCTTCGGACCAACGCTTCATAAAAGCTAACATTGGATTGGCTTTGTTAACGATGATATTAATATGGGCCGAAAAGTCTAAATTGGGCGTAAAGAGAACTCCAAGGTCCCTTACAGTTATAACACGAGTTAAAATGTGCCCTGAAATAACATAGTCATGAGAAGAAGGAGAAAGTTTTTTTTGAAAATGTCATTGTTTGACATTTTGTTGGGTTAAGATTCAAACTGTTCTTTTTACACCACAAGGCAAAGTGGTTAATATCCTCTTGCAATACAGTTCGATCCTTTGAGGATGATATATTTTTATAAATCTTCATATCGTCTGCAAAGATAAGAATTTCGCTATTGCATACACAAAGAGGAGCATCATTAATGGCCAATGTAAAGAGTAGTGGTCCCAGATGGCTACCCTGCGGAACACCTGGTTTGGCAATAAAGGGTCTTGAGTAAGAATTTCTGAATTTGACTTGATATAACCTATCTTCAAGATATGAGGATATCCACTAAATGAAAGATGGGAGAAACCCGTATGAACTAAGTTTAAACTTGATAATTTCATGAGACTATAGATCAAAAGCTTTCGTGAAGTCTGTGTATACACAATCAACTTCTTGACCACTTTGTAGGGATTTTAAACATTTATTCAAAAAGACAACTAGGTTAGTAATAGTAGAACGATTCTACATAAGACCATGTTGTTGGTTGCAGATAATATTAATGCATATAAATGTCAAACTATCACATACAACTTGTTCGAACAACTTCGGAATACAAGAAAGCTTAGAAATTGGTCTATAGTTGATATTATTGGTTTTATCTCCCTTTTAAATACTGGGGTTATATATGTATTCTTCCATACTGAAGGAATTTTACCTAATTTCAATGATAATTCAAAAATTATGGACAAATAATATCTTCATCATCAGATGATGAGGAAGACGAAGACGAACCAATAAAAAACTCGACTAAATTTATAAAATCTAAGCTATTAACTTCTTCGTCCATTATTTGTTTATTTTTTTTTTTTTTTTTTGTAACGGATTGGCATAAGCTTACAACAAATTACAGACAAAATATTTGCCATATGATGTTTGAGAGAAAGGACTTTTTTACATGTATCTACATTATGGGTGCATTTAGATCAAATCTGCCAACCCATCAGAGATCAACTCTCAAAATTCAAATAGATCAAATCTTTTGACAGAAAGAGCTAATTATTTCTTGAATGAAACTCGCTAAACGTCTTATGAGTGTGCATATTGTTTCTGAATAATGTCGTTTTTATTTGGCAATCCGGAAGCCTTCCGGAATCTTCTAAAAGCGTTCACTTGGGAAAAAATGACAGTTCTACTTCTGAAAAGAAGAGAATTTTGCTTCTGGATTTGAAATCAGAATCATAACTAGAAGCACTCACACATTCATATACTTGAACATCAAACTCGGCTGTTGTCATTTTTTGTATCATAATTGTGCAACAAACAATTTGAATATTCTCACATACACAATTATTTTCACACATACAATCTCATTAAAATTCAGAATCGTCAGAATCACACAAAAGTGTTCAGTTGGGATCCCGGATCGGAGAAGAATTCCGGATTGCCAAATAAAAACGCCATAAGACTGATTTTACGTACGTCAAAATAAATTGGCTGAATAAGGCCAATAATGTAAACATTGTCTTAGATACTTTGACTTTTATAAATATCTACAATCTACTGGAAAGCAGTCCATCTTCTCTTTTTAACATATTTTTTTGTAAATGATGATTGAGAGAACTTAACGTTGGGGTAGTTTGGGCGAAGATATAAGTTTGTAAGATACTTGAGATTTTGGCAGCACAATACTTCTTAGACACTTAGTACATCCTCAATAAGTGGCTTTCTGATTGGATGTTCCATATCCATTTCCGAATAATAAATGTCTTTCACCATATAAATGTATCTTTTTCGCATAAAATTTTGCACACTCAGAAAAGATAACAGTGCATAGACAATAAAATGAAGAAACGACAAATCAAAATATTTTAGAACTCATTATGCTGTTTGTTTAAGCAAAAGTGATCCTTTCCTTATTCATTTTTGCATTTCCCTAGTGAAGCATGAGTAGCATTCCGTGTCCTGTCCGCATTGCAATGATATCAACTACTTTTCGAATAACCTCTAACCAAACCATCACCGTTCTATCTAATGGCTTTCAGCAGACGAACATAGATCCTTTGCAGCCTTCCATGTGAGTCAGTATAGTGGCAAACGGACGACAGTGCCAGTGGTGGTGTTTGATATTTGCCGACCACTTGTATATTCAGAAGTGAAATACACTTAACTGATTTGATTATTAAATGGTGTTTCATTTGGTGAACGCCCGGCTTCACCGTTGGTCGTTATTTACTCCCTCAGCAGGATGTAGTAGAAGCAGACGCAGCTTATTGTTTATGTTTACTCTGACTCTCTAGACAGCGACCGCTGCTGCTGGACAGTTCACTCATAGCTAAAAAATACATAGGGAGGCAAACAATAGCAATAATAATTGTTAAAGCAGACGTGCCAAAGGAGAGCTTTTTATATATTCGAGAGTTTTAATTAATTACTGCCATATTGCTCTAGGCAGAAAGTGGAGGCTATCAGTCAAATGGCATATTGTTATTCTTAAATTGTCCTCCAAGTGACATCAAATTGAACATAGAATTATAAGTGTGGCTTGAGGTTAAATTTACCTAACTCATTTGCTATGTGTTTTACTTATGCTTATGCAGACAGTTTCAAGTGTGATTTGTTTGACACCGTAAGTCACCCCATTTCCTTATTCTCCATTCATTTTAAATTGCACATCGTTCCAGTACCCACAAATTAATATTCGAGAAGAGTTTGTTGGAAAATGTCATGTCTTTTAAGTCTAAGGGTTCTTTTATAACAATTAGAATGTCGGCTTGGATTGCAATTTTATTGTGGCTTTCTATGACGTGCAGACTTGCATACCTTATATACATGTATAAGATTTTCGATAAAATTATTTGATTTAAGTTTTATTCATTTATTTATAAATGAAAGGTGATGGAGATATATGTATGTATTTTGTACAATGATATGGTGGATTTGAAAAATTTAATGACAGTTATTGGAATTTGTGTGACTTTGTTACCTATTTTTTTATAATTGAGCGCCTACTAAAGGGGTTTTGACTACCCTTAATACGATCAATCACAATGCAAGTATTAGCAAAATGGAGCTGGATTAAAGAGGAGATACCGATGCACATTAGTTCGGAAGTTTGGAATATTAAAATTGGGGGGAAAATAAAGCCTGATAAATTAATCCAAATTCGTGTTGGACATGTAAAAGGTCCAAAAGGTAATTTATAATTCAGCGAAGAAGAGATTTAATCCAACGAAGTAGAGATTCATCGGAAGCAAATTCACGCATTTTCGAAAAGAGAGTTTGATGCCAAACTCTACCAAACGCTTTTGAAATATCAAGCCCAATAATCTTACTTTCTCAAAAACTATGTTAAGATTTGCGTAACTATTCGGTGAGATATAACATCAGATCACTAGTGGACCTATTGCTACAAAAGTCATATTGGCGATCATTAAGGAGCTTTCGTACTTCAAGAACATTAAAATGGAAAAAATAAATTCCTACAATTTTCGTTCACAGTTCGTTGGGGTCATCTATAGTCTAAATACCGATTTTCGGGAAAATACTGCTGGAGCTTTAGCCGCCATTTTGAATTTGATGAAGAATTGGATTAGGCCTATGGGGAAAACCTCGTTAACAAAAAAACGCACCTTTAAATCTCCCTCCGCGGTGAAGGAGAAAGGCTTTTTATTCGTAGGAAAAAATAACTAAAAAGATAACTAATTCTTCATTAAATTCAAAATGGCGACTAAGGATCCAGCTGCATTTTCCCGAAAATCGATATTTAGATATCGTGGGGACTGATGATCTCCCCAAAAAACTCTTAGTGAAAATTGTATGAACTAATATTTAATGATCCCAGAAGGGGTCACAAGCCCAAAAGAGTTTTTCATTCTAATAACGGTAAACCCCCTATTCGTACCTGCATGCCACTTTGGCAGTTTATTCGTTATTTCAACTCAGACCCCAATACACATATCACAGGTAATATATTCCTGTTTTCGTTCAAGTTGACGTATATATCAAAACTCAGAGACACTGGTGTCTCATTTGTCATGGTCATAGGCTTAGGCTGTTACTGCTACTTTTAAATAACAGTTATAAATACATGTTACTGAAATGAACAATTATGGATCAAAAAATGTCAGTAAAATAACAATTTTAATAAACTATTTTCCACTCCAATTTTAAAATTAATTATTCTTCACTATTACGCCGTTTATATGAGTGAATTGAGGAATCGAATCGAATCGAATTGAGATTTGAGATTTAGATTCAGGTATATGGCCTCGTGGGATCGGAAGATTGAATTAAAATGGAATCGAAGTGACAATTTGAGTTTACAGAATAAACAACAAAAACATGCAACAGAAAAAAATGCAAAGAAACCGGAAACCCACTGAACACAAAAAAACACTATTGGTGCACACACACACCAAGAATCAGATGTGAATTCGATTCTTCAATTCCTCGATTCAGGTATATAAGTACATGTTCAATTTGATTCAGCTCTTCTAGTGGGATTGGATCGAGTAATCCTATTTTAATCCGATTCAAGTATACAAGGACCTAAATCCTGATTCAATACCCATTCAATTCTCCATATAAACGTAGTAACAGAGAATTTGGCATAAAATGCTTCCATTAATATGGCTATGTATAAACACTGTGCTGACGCCATTTTCCGAATTATGCCATTCTAGAAAAAAAAATGAATTTGCTAATTCTTTATTGGCAAATTGCAATTTTGAATGTCAAATCTTATTGAGGCTTAACCACATTCAGCACACTTATTAAACCTTAACACATTCAACAAAAAAGTAAAAAAAAAAAAATAATTTTCAACATTTCAATCCCAACTCATATTTGCAGGAGCACTTTTGTAAAATTTGAAATATGAGATAGGTTTAAGCAGTATGTTGGAAAAAGACAAAACATTTGTTTCCCTTTTGTACAAAAGTTTTGTTGATCTTTTAAAATCAAGCATGCCCCTAATGGCGATTTTGTTTCAATAAATAGGATTCGCTACTAAAGCCAATACTTTTTTGCTTTGAAACGAACGATTACGGATCTAATCTCTTTTTGTAAGTGTGTGTGTTGCTTGGCAACTCTAAAAAAAAAAACAATCTTCAATTCGTTAATACATCATAATTTCGTATTTATTTTCTGATTCCGCCGTACAGCGGGAAAATTACTAAATCCACTTGCACTTTTTTAATATTTGTTTCCAATAAGTTTTTAACAATATTTTTATTTTTTAATACAGTCTTTTCAAGTCGAATTCAATTTTTTACAATCATATTCAACTTTTTTCAAATCAAATTAAACGTTTTGCAAATCAAATTCACGTTTTTGAAAATCATATAGTCTTAAATAAATTTGAATTTATATATGTTTTATATATTTAAATTTCGGCTACAAACAAAACGAATTCTGCTCTTTCGGATCTAGGTGTTAACAAAATAGCACATTCTAATTATAACCACTGTAATTAGGTAAAAGCCGTCTGTCAAATTTTTAAATTAAGTAAAATTAGAATTATAAGTTATAATATTGGAGGTTTAAAAAATAAGATTGCAGTTTTGGATTTTATTAAATTTATAAATGAGTATGATATTATTATATTAATTGAAACACATGTAACTGAACAGCATACACAAAATTTTGAATCAAGTTTCGTCGAATACAAACTAAAATGGATACCAGCACTTAAAAATCACCGAAAAGGAAGGGCTAGTGGAGGAATTCTCATGGGTTTTAAACATAATCTTAAAGGCGTCAGTTGCAAATACAAGCAAATAGGAGACACACATTTCATTTAAATTAAAACTGATCGATCCTTACTTAATCTCATCCCTATATACTTAAATTGCAACAGCTGGGAAAGTGACTTCACTAAGCTTGGAGACATTTTATTTGATATGGACATTAACAATTTAATGCTTATTGGAGATTTCAATGCCCGAACCGGAGCGCTAGAAAGTGAAAGTAAGCTTATAGAAAATAGGAATCGTGGTTCAAAAGATACAACAATTAAAAGAGAAGGTTAAAAAGTTATCGATCTATGTAATTCCTTTGGATTGAGTGTTTGCAATGGTACTGCTGAAGGAGACAAATTAGGTGAGTTCACTTTTATAGGACCACAAGGAAACTCAGTAATGGACTACGCAATGGTGTCAGGAGACTGGAGTGCTATGATGGACGATTTTGAAGTCATAACAGAAATACATTCCGATCACCTCCCAATCCAACTAACAATCAATCTAAACAGAAACCAGAGGCAACCAGAAGATTTAGTAACTCCGGGAAAATTCAGGTGGAAAAATGTTTTTGCCGAAAGATACTCACATTGTTTGAATAATAGTCTTCTCCTTCAAGCGACATCATCTTCAACATTTTGTCTTAGCTTATCGGAGCTGGACAATATTGTCCTTAAGTCTATTCCGGTGCAATGTCAGGTAAAAAACAATTTTATCCATTACCACGAAAAATGGTTTGATAATGATTGTATGGTAGCTCGTGGAAAATCTTTTGCTTGGCTAGGATTACTAAGAAGTTTTCCAGAGAATAACTTTCTTAAAGCGCAATATCTTGCAGTTAACAAACAATACAAAGAGCTACTAAGCTATAAACGTCAAACCTACTCAAGAAAACTTGCTCAAGACCTTGCAGACTGCAGAAATGCTGCTGAGTTTTGGACAGTAGTTAGAAAAATTAGTAAAAAGCGTAACAATCAAGTTATTTCACCCATTGAAATTGAAGACCTTGCTAAACACTTCAAAACGTTAACAAAAGACAATTTCTCTTCCACATTCCAATTTGCCAAACCTTTTTATGAGAACGAAGAGTTGGATGCACCTTTTTCCTGTGCAGAGGTTCAACTTGTATTGAAAGAGCTCCAAAACAACAAGTCTCCAGGATCGAATGGCATACCTCAAGAGTTCTATAAAATAGACACTTCTATTTTTATAGTGACTCTAACAAAAGCTTTAAACCACGCATACGATTCAGCTTATTTACCGTCCTATTTCAAAGAAGCCATCATTTGCCCAATTTTTAAAAAAGATGACAAGGAAGATGCTGCCAACTACAGAGGAATATCATTGCTGAATTCATCTATGAAAATTTTTACGAAACTTCTCTGCAAACGGCTTTATGATTGGGTTCATAACAAAAACTTACTAAGCGAGTCGCAAGCTGGGTTTCGAAAGAATTACTCGACCGTAGATCAAATCTATTCGCTTACCAATATAGCTGAAATCTTTATAAAATCTAAAAGAAAACTGTACGGCTTTTTCATCGACTTCAAGGCGGCATTCGATACCATAGACAGGAAAGCACTTATGCTAAAGCTGTGTAACAAAGGAGTATCGTCAAAGTTTTTAAACGTTTTGGAAATCCTCTATAACTCAACAACTTCTGCAGTCGCTTTTGGATCCAAACAATCCGAACAATTCGAAGTGGAAATAGGAATGAGGCAAGGATGTAATCTGAGTCCTTTATTATTTGCTCTATTTATAGATGACTTAGAAGAGGTATTGCAGGGTGGAGCACGTGTTTCAGCGGATCTTTTAGTCAAGGTACTAATGTTCGCCGATGATATTGTGATGCTAGCGGAGTCGCCTGGTAGTCTCCAATTGATGATCAATAGATTGTTCGAGTACTGCAACAAATGGAGGCTCCAGGTGAACCTAAAGAAGTCTAAAGTCATGATTTTTCGTAGAGGAGGCGGCCGAAACGGCCGCAGTGAAACCTGGAAATTTGGAGCTCAAAACATCGAAGTCGTAAATGAATACAACTATCTTGGTATGCGGATATCTAGAAACCTGAACTGGCAAAATCATATGATTGATAAGTTGGCCAAATCGAAGCATGCATTAAACGCAACATGGAGGACTGTGGTTCACTGTAAAGATGTTCACTACGAATCCAAATATCGTATTTTTGAAACCACAGCGAAAGCGATCATGTGTTATGCAGCTCAAGTTTGGGGCCATAAGGAGTTCGATGAAGTTGAGCAGCTTCTGCGCTATTTCTTAAAAAGAAGCTTGAAACTACCTAATATTACTGCGAATCACATACTAATGCTAGAGACAGGTCTACCATCTTTATTTATTTCAACTCTGAAAATACAGATAGACTATATTTTAAAGACTATAGCAATGGATGATAGGAGACTACCAAAGAAAATTACTATGCTTGTGATTCAAAAACAAATATCATGGTTCGAGTCATGGAGAGATCTAGCAGAGTACTGTGGACATCCACTATTAGCGATAGGATGGAAACGTGGAAAAGCGAACTCTATAGCCTCATATCGTTAGTGGACGAAAGAAAGAGAGAGGATTATACTATGAAAGCCAGAAGTTCATTACACAGGGACATATATGCAAGGCTAAACTATAACCTGTTACGAAATAACTACTTCAGGGCGGAGTATCCAACCGATCTCATGTCACTGGTTTTAAAAGCAAGAGGGGAGATACTTCCCCTGAACTATGTTCCTCATAGGAGTGATTTGGAAGAAATGTGTGGATTATGTAACACTAGAGAACGCGAAAACGTGTTCCACTTCGTGGGAAGATGTCCTGTATTGGTGGAAACCAGAAGGAGTACACTTGGAAAAAACTACCTCAGTGAAGAGGAAGTCATAGATGTTTTAAACGGAGTTTTAGACTGGGAATCCCTTTACAACTACACCAAGCTAGCACTTAACTACAGAAAACGGATCTTAGAAGAACTTTTTTAATTTTATGTTTCAATTTTGTATATTAAACAAAATTAATTAATTAAGTATTAATAATTGTCAACTGACAGACGGCGTAAGCCATGTTTGAAAAATGAATGATACACTAAACTTTTGTAATTTGTATGAAATAAAATCATTTGGAACCTAACCTATATTTAAATTGCATGAAATAAATTCTTATATATTCAAATCTTTTGATGTCCTTTTCTTAAAACTAATATTCGATTTCCAGAAACGTAAATTTGATTTGCAAAACGTTTAATTTGATATGCAAAAAGTTTAATTTGATTTGCAAAAAGTTTAATTTGATTTGCAAAAAGTTTAATTTGATTTGCAAAAGGTTAAATTTGATTTGAAAAGACTGTAATATTAATTTATATTTTCTGTACACTGCCAAACAAATAAAAATTAATTGACAAAACAACGATTGAGAAACTTCGAAACAAATATTGTAGTGTATGTAAGAATCTGTGTACAAATCCGTTTTGAATAAGTCTCCAAAAAGAGATTGAATGCGGATCTGATTTTCCAGAAAAAAAATTGGTTTTAATTTGAAACGAATCTGATTTTCAAAAGAAAAATGACGGCGGATCCACAACAGATCGATGTTTTTATTGAAACGAAATCGCATTAGTTCTTGATTCCATTTTTATTTTTGATCTTTTCAAAAAATCCCGTTATTTTGGTTCGTTTATGGCAGTAGTGTAAATACAAAAATTCTATCTTCGCCAATAAATGTTGGCAAAATAATGCCAACACTGAAATCTGCCATTGAACTCGTGTAAATGAATGCCAATAAAAATTATTTCTGCCATTATTTGGCCATTCTTTTGGCAGAAATATTGGAAACTTTGCCATTCGTGTAAATCCGGGATTACTGCCTTTTATCAGAAATGCTAGCAATCGAGAACAATTATGCGCAATATTTTACCTTAACATATGTGTACTGTGAACTCACACCGCAGCTAAAAACCTGGAATCATTTTAGATCGAGTTCATTGAGAACCCAGGTCTCAAGAAACATAGAATTTGCTTATAATGAGTTAATTTTTATCAACGCCTTAGGGCGAGCCTAGGGTGAGTTCAGAACTCAACGAAGAAACCTAGATATAATCAAATTAGTGAAAACTAACTCAAACAAATCTACTTTATGATTTTGACATTCAGCTTTGTATGTATCGAAGGGTATTAATACATGTTCTGTATTTCACTTTTTGTGAATTTGAGGAGCGAAAGTGAATTTAGGTGTTCTATATTCCACATAAAATGACGTTTGTGAATAGCTCATACCGAATGTTGAATTTTAGTTTTCTGAATTCCAGTCGAAATGACAATTGTAAATTGCTTTTCTAGTTTGTTTGCATAAACCTTGCTTTCAGATATCCCCCCAAAAAGAAGTCCGGAGCAGTAAAATCAGGCGACCGTAGAGGCCAATCAACATCACCATTTCTTGAAATAACTTGTTGTGGAAAGAGGTCTCGCAGTAATTCCATTGTTATCCTGGCTGCATGCGATGTGGCACCGTCTTGTTGATACCACATGTTAATCAAGCAAAAAGCATGCAGTTGTGGCGTTAAAAAGTGTTCAATCGTTCCTTACGCCGTTTTAGTTTTCATAAAAGAAAGGTCCATGATTTTCTTCATGAAAATCGGGGTTTTCATGGGCTAGCTGTAACATCCTATTGGCATATGTACGGCGGCGTAAGTGGTCTTGTGGAAGAAGCTCTTGTGTCAACTGAATCTGAAATGGAAACAAATGGAAATCCTTGTGCAAAATTGTGGCCAAAGTCGTTCTTTGAAGACCAAGTCCTAAGCATGGCGTGGAATTGAGGTTGATGGATTGTTTTAAGCACGGCAGTAATGGTACTAGCCGATCTTGCAGTACGTTATGGTCCATGCTTGTCACCTACAGGCCCTCTTTCTTCGAAATCATTCCCTACACGACAAATAGTGCGTTTTGTTGGCACGTTGTTTTTCCTAAAAATTTCACGTAACTTTCTCATCGTCAAAGTAATCGATGATTGATTTTGATAAATTGTTTTAACGACTAAAACACGTTGGTTTGTCGAATATTTTTCCATAATAAATTTTCCACGTGTCTACTTCACGACTGCCAAATATGAACTGTCAAAACTAATGTTTACCAAAATGGCGGCAAAACAAAGTAGTATACCTTCCCGACGGACACCCTGTACAATTTACAAAAATGTAAGTTAAAGTTTGAAGGTTTTCCTTTTCTTCCTTTTTCTTAAATATATTGTTGTTTGTGGGGGAAAACACAAGAACTTCCGGCAAGAAACCATCTTCTTTAAATTTATGGATGAACATTTGGATGAAGCCAACGGCTTCATCAAGAGGGATAAGGCTATAAAGCAAATACGGGGAAGCTTTGGAAGAGCGTCACATAACTTTTAAATAGTGAAGGGCCTCCAATTAAGGACATAAGTGCTTGGAAAAGGGAAACAAAATGTTATTTTCAAATAATAAACAAATTTACTAACGTTACTTATTAATACAGGTTTGGTTGGATTAGAAGATGAAGATTCGCAAAAACCTTGCTCATAACAGGAAAGAGCTCAAGGCAACTGGAAGTGGACCCAACAATTTACAACCAATTTCAGCAACAGAAAACGCTTTGCGAAGATAACTGGAATTTATAGTGTTGTGGAAGGCATTGAAGGTACATCTGCATTTGGTGCAAACAATACTACTGAAAGTACAAAAGGGACGACAAAAAATCCCAACTCTGAAATCAATTTCAGGGGCCCCTGCACTTCTCATTCTGTAAGGCCTTCACCGCCCCAGAGATCAAGTGAAAAGCATATAATTCATTACATGGAAGTACAAGAGCTTACGCTGAAGGGAATATCCAAGCAATTATCCAAGTCCGTCGAGCTTGGAAAGGAAAATAGGTCTAGTTTAAACGGATATATCGTAGTTTAGAAATAGTTTCCGACACTTTAAAACAGCAGGCGGAAGAATCAAAGCGCCATAATCTTGAAAATGAAAAGCTGAAAAAGGAAAGAAACGAAATAAAATAGCGGCGACTGGAACTTGAGGAAATGCGATTCAACATAGAGACACAGAACTTTGAAGACTAATATACAAACTTTACTCGGCCCTATCACGAGTTCCATCGTAAGCAGAAAGTTTTACGATTCTCGAAAAAAGGTATCAGAGAATCCGATCGTAATCGCAATTTGTATGAGATTTTCCATTACGATGGATTCTGGGATAGATTTTTTCGGGGTTCGTAACAAGTTTCCGATTACGATGGAATTCGTAAAAGGACTGATTATCTTTCACTGTTTAATGAAAAAAAAAACTTTTTTTTGTTAAGTTCGTTGTTTTATTGCTAAAGACTTCTTGCAGTAGAATCATTCTTGCTTCGCTTACATATTCTCCAACGTCTTCATTTTCATAATTTGAATCTATTTGCTCTTCTCCTTGATCTATTTTTTCTTCACTACTTCTAAATTATATTTTTTACAAATATTGTGAAGAGCAGAGCAAACGTTGAAAATTTTTACAGCTTTACTAGGTTCATAATTTAAAGTATTAAACAGGCACCTGAATCGCGTTTTTAAATTACCAATTGTCCTTTCGACAACATTTCTAGCTGCTGAATGTTTTTTTGTTGAAATTTGACTAAATTGTTCTTGGTTCGGCAGATTTGTACGGCATCATCACAAATGGTTCAAGACTGAAGCCGGCATCCCCAAGTAGCCATGTGCCACCTCGACCGCTTTCAAATCTGTCCACGAAATATTTTCTTGCATCACTCATTTGCCATATCAGAGAATCATTGCTTGAACCAGGACGAGTAGCATATATAGCTTTTATTTTCATTTTATGGTCACAGATCTGTAACAAATTAAAACAGATTTTGTGTTACTGCTAAAATCGAAGTAAAAGAAAAAAAACACCCAAAATCAAAGCATTTATGCTGAAATATCCTTTTCTATTGAAAAAAAGGTTGCACTCCCGATGGGGTTTAATGATTTTTATATGTGTTCCGTCGAAACAACCAATAACCCCTGGAATTCCAAACTTTTCCAGAAAATTTATTTTTGCATCATGTTCTTCCCCTTCTGTACTCTGTAATTTTATTCATTTGGAACATAATTTGACTTGCAATGCGTCAAGTATCTGGGAAAGTACTTTGCTGATTGTAGACCGTGCCAACCCTATATCAAAATCCTTTCCAACTGATCTTTGATAGCTTCCCTCAGCTAGAAAACGAAGTGTTGCTACAAGTTTATGGGTCAAGGGAATTGAGGATGACTTCACTACAGAATTTTTTTCCTCCAAAACGTAAATAAATGCTTCTTTGTTCAATCTAAAGCTGCTTTTGAAACTACAAATTATTTAATTTAATAGAAATTTATTGAGTAAGCTTATTTTCGTATTTTCACTAACACTGTTTCTGGAAGATCCAAAATATTGGCTTTTTCACGTAAAACTTTTCTTCGAATTCTTTCAATTCGAGTTTCCGACCTTCTTTCTTTTATTATTGAAAGTAAAATTAGGTCCATATTTCATCAAAAATATATATTTCAGTTTTTGAAAAAAAAACAGTAGGGTTAATTTATACAAATTGTCTGTAACAGCTGACTTTGACAATTCGAAATGCAGAACACGTTATTTCATTTTAAGTGAAATTGAAATTCGTTTTCAATTCATTATCACTCGGAATGCAGAACATGTGTGATGTCTCTGATTTTAAAATCAAATATGTATGTTTTAGGGGTTCAAAAGGCAAGGAACGAATTTTTTCTCACAAATTCAGTGCCCTGTTCTGAGCTAAAAAAGAAAACCGTCATTATCCCCAGAATTTGTAATTTGGTATTGGTACGATTGAACAATGAAAATTCATCTTCCCAATTTGACACATAATAACCAAAGTCGACATTTTAATAAAATTATTTTCCAAGCATTTATCACTTTGACAAGTAATTCCACCTAAAGATCGTAAGTATTCAGAGCAGTCCCAAATAAAATCCAGAAAAAGAAACCACTCCTAAAACTAAACTCCGAAAATCCTATAGAATATTAAAGTTGACAAAACCACACAGCACAGGAAAGTTATTAAAATTATCCAAAGTGGTTGATGTGATATCTACGTATCATTCAATTTACACTATAACTGACCTCATACTTCAATAACATTGTATAGATTGAATAATATTGTAATATACCTACTCAACTTGCAAAATAATAATAATTAAGTGTAGTTAACACTTTCGATAAGTGCCTATGTATGTACATATTCGTAGGCACTATAAAAAATTAAGAAGCTTTTTATTAGTTTTTAATAAACAAACAATAATACAGGAAAAGCATTAAACAAATTTACCTTTTAAGATCCACTTCACTCAAGAAATCACAAAACTTTATTAATTATTTAACAAAACAAACCCTTAAACAGTTTTATCAAATTTTTATTAAGCTATGTACTATAAACGCAAGATAATTTTATATATGTTTTATTAATTTCACGTTTGTTTGCGTGATTTTGGTGTGACAAACATTATCCGCAAGTTTTGTTTTGTGAAAAATATTATGCACACCTTAAACTATTCAACTTGGTGCCGGTTTATGATAAAATCAACCCGTTTATGGGCTTGACATTTGACGATTGAGATGAACAAAATCAGAAAAAAAAATTGATTTACAAATCTTTTAACTAATTTGAACTGTCTGGGCAAGCCATTTTAACATCACGAATCGCAATTTCTATTTCAAATTACTATTCATGTCAATTATGGAATTCGCAATACTGGACATTCGCGGAGTTAGACCCCTTTCACACAAGGAAACTAAGTTGCCGGCAACTGGGAGTTTGTAGGTGAGAAGGGCAAGAAGTAAGGGGAATGAAAAAATCTCCCCGGTCAACGATTTGAAGAGATTTTTTTGACGTTATGCTTTGAAATTTTCTTAAGTTTCCATTTTGACTTCTGTCTCTGATAGATATCAAACATATTTTTTTTTAAAGAGAAATTGTTTCTTACAATTATATTATTACATTAACCAAACCAAATCAGCTACTTAAATAAATTCATTGTGAAAGAAAATTTCAAGTTTTAATTCTTGTGGGCAAGGCATTTAATTCAATTCATCACGAGTTGGTACACATTTTAAACATACAATTATGCGCCTAGACATGGAAAATCGACAACAAAAACGGACGGACCAACTAAGCTCTCAGCTTGTGGCTTCCTGTCAGTGGTTTATGCGTCCAACTGTACCAATAAAGCTTCGGTGCATTCCAATAAGCCCAATCTAATCATCCCATCATCACTATCATGTGTTGGGTCCAAGATTTGGATGGCAAGAGAAACGCACAACAAATCTGCACACAAATCAATTTTCTCTGGTTCATTGTTTTTCCGTGACCTTTTAATATATTAATTTAGCAAACCATTATTAACAACCACAATAAAAAAACAACATTTACCTATATAATCGCACCAGGTTTCTTTATTTTGAATTTATTTTTCTAAAAATAAGATGCGGTTAATTTATAACTCAAAATTGTATAGAATTTTCCAGCCGCGAAGCAAATTGTTTGTTTACAAAAAGCGAATGTCAAATCAAAAGCAATTCAAAAAACGAGCAACTCAGTTTCCTCATCAATTTTTTCGTGTGAAAGCTACAAGGCAATTAAAGGAAAACGTCAAAAAAATCTTCAGCAACTGGTTTCCCTGTGTGAAAGGGGACTCACTCTTTCTACTCTGGATTTTTTACTTGCGATTATATGTAGGTACTATAAGGCAAGTTATGCATTCGTAAAAAAAAAATTCTAACAATCAAATATGACATTACGATCATAGAGAAGCTTAAGAAAGTGATCGCCAAAAAATGTCTGTCTGTAAGTCTGTAATTTTAAATTTTATATTCACATGTACATTAATAGTATTTAAAAAATTGCATACCAAAATTTCAAAAATATTGTTTAAAAAAAAAACGAAAAATAAAAAACAGGATTTCATCAAAACCCGTCCTACAATTTTCGAGATACTTTTTTATAAAATTTTCATTGATCTGGGGCACCTAATGGCGTTCGTCGTTTTTTCGATAAATCGATTAAAGTAATGGTTTTGGCAGTTTAAATAAGTGTAAAAAAACTATTTTTTCCCACCTATACACCATTCACTTTCATTTTATACATATGTATGTACATATTCACATACCTAGGTTCACTATATGTAGGTAGGTACATATTACCCTCCTAATTTACATAATTCAAATCCATTTAAATATACATTTGTAGGTAGGTACCTATGTAACTATTCCTTGAATCCTCCATTCGACAATTCATTATACTTCGAATCAAGGTAATATTACCTACATGGGCTTTAAATCTGCATAGGATAACTAACGGGTGATTTTTTTGCTACTTGGTTTTTGACGTTTATATTTTTGACAGATCACATATGACAAATTCCACGAACATTTGACATTTCGATTCAGTATTGTTTGCCATTTCATCATGAATAGACTTACGCCTGAACAACGTTTGCAAATTATTGAAATTTATTATCAAAATTCGTGCTCTGTGAAAAATGTGTTTCGCAAGCTACGTCCGTTTCAGCGACGAGGCTCATTTTTGGCTAAATGGATACGTGAATAAGCAGAATTGCCGTATTTGGAGTGAAGAGCAGCCTGAGGCAATTCAGCAGCTACCAATGCATCCCGAAAAATGCACTGTTTGGTGCGGTTTATGGGCAGGCGGCATCATTGGGCCGTACTTCTTCAAGGACGATGAAGGCCGCAGGGTTACGGTCAATGGAGAAAGGTACCGTTCGATGATAACAGATTTTTTTTTGCCGAAAATGCAAGAATTGAACTCGGTCGACATGTGGTTCCAACAGGACGGTGCCACATGCCACACTGCACGCGAAACCATGCATCAATTGAGAGGCGAATTTGGTGAGCAGTTGATCTCACGTTTTGGCGCAGTCAATTGGCCACCAAGATCATGTGATTTGACCCCGTTAGACTATTTTTTGTGGGGCTATGTTAAGTCTATTGTCTATGGGGACAAGCCAAACACGATTGCTGCCTTGGATGCCAACATTGAACGCGTCATTGGTGAGATTCCGGCCGAAATGTGTGAAAAAGTTTGCCAAAATTGGACCTTCAGAATGGACCACCTGAAGCGTAGCCGCGGGCAACATTTAAGTGAAATTATTTTTAAAAGTAAATGGCAGAAATTGATTTATCGATCCAAATAAAAATTTCATTCACTTTTTACAAGTTTCTGTTTTTGAATTTTCAAAAACCAAGCTCTTAAAAAATCACCGTTTATATAGGCTAGCTACAGCGTCAGTGAGTAACACTAAAGTTGTTAGCTACAAGAGCAAGTTTGTACGATCCAGTCGTGCATTTTATGTATATTCTATATAAATAGAACATAAGATACTAAGATACTTCTCAACCGGTTACTCCGTAATTAATACGGCTGAGAGTGAAAATGGTGTGACTGCGAGGAGCCTATTGAAAACGACATTTGAAAAAAAAAGTAATAATATGTTTTTTCATTGAGCCTTGAAGTCACCCTTAAGCTGTTTTTTGAAAAACCTTAAGGCGCCAGTTATAGCTTTAATTGAAACTCATCATTGAAAACTTTGACTATCAATTCTGAGGCCCTTAAACAAATAAAACTGATGGCCTTATGCTACCAAAGTGAAGGTCATTGAATAATCATTGGAAACGCTTTCCATCATTGAAAAATCAAAAGTGAATTTACAAGAAAGTGGTAGAGCAAATAAAATAATTTTGTTTTGAAAAAAAAAATTATATATCTTATTACCTCCATTTTGGTGCCAAAACGACATCAGTCTTATTTGTTTAAGTGTCTCAGAATTGATACTCAATTTTTTCAATGATGAGTTTCAATGAAAGCTACAACTGCCGTCTAATTCATCCCGGGGTCCAATTGATTTTCCATGAAAAAATATGATTTACCCTCAAAATATGTGTGAATAAATTTGCCCATCTGTGTACAAGTTAAGTTATATGTCAAAAAAATTGAATCTCATCACCCTTGCGAAATGGCAAATATGTACGTGTACCCAATTTTCTGTGTACACAGGGAAAACTCATGCTTGCGGAAGTGGAAGTACCCAATACATGGTTAGTAAATTCTATGTATTATTTTTTTCTGTGGCGAGTTGAGTAACGAACAAACTGACGAATCCACATGAAATCTGAAGCAATTGTTTTGTTGTGAATTCGCGTTTTGTATGCAATTTGCTATTTTTACTTACATAGGTACTATAGTCTATACCGCAATTTTTCATTTGGGAAAAAAATCAACTATAGATTTTAATCAAACTTGACATTACGATGATAGAGAACACCAAAAATGTGGGCCCCGCAATTCCGTTTAAGGTGATTGCCTCAAATAGATTTTTGAATCGTTTTTTTAGTCCCAAAACTAACGGTACCTGTCATACAATTTTTCCACCATCTTAATTATCACGAAACCGGCTTTAACGATTTTGATCAAAAAAAGTATGTGCCCTACCTTAGGTGTAGTCCACATATGGGTTAACATTTTTGTTATCATTTTTTTGATTTTGGGTTTCAATAAATCTTTTTATATACGAGATCATTCGACTTCATAATACTACGTACCATAATTTTCAAAAAAATATTTGTTTTTTAGTTTTTTGAAATTTATTTTTGAAAATAAGAAAAAACTTCAGGCATAAGGGGATTCCAACAGAAATATTGACTACGTGACACATTTCTTGCAATAATATCAAGTGGAGGCCTAGGGTTAGTCCCTGTTTAGATTGAGATTTTTCACTACACACCTTTGTGTTTGTGTTTTGTAAAAGGGGACAAGCCACTTTGGAAGGTTATAACCTTATTGTGTAGTTACAGTAATAAGATAATAGTGCTTCTTCTTGTATCGAGGTAAAATATCGAGGTAAAAGTAAAAGAATTCTCCACAAGGAATCAACGGTGATGTCTAGAGTTCCATCACCAGTTAGACTGAACTACTAAGTGTACACCTTATGTTGTTGTTATGCAACACATTCAGACTAGAAGCTCAGGGCTAGAAGGGAGGATTTATCGAGCTCCCTGATCAGTACCAGCGGCCAATAAGCAAACAACTTTCTTGAACTTATTTGCCATCAAAAGTTTACCCAATTGAGCTTCTTTAATTTGAAGTGTTTTCATTTTTCTATTTACTAAACCTCGATTATTTTATTTGCTTCAATTATAATTAATAAGATATTATATCTTAAAAATAAATAAACTACCTAATCTAAAATATAAAAAAAACTACATATACGAAAATAATGAGGAATTTATTTTTTTCAATGTCAACATAATAGTATATTTTTACTACCATTTATATAAAACAATAATATCACGACAGAGATTTCACGTATTTTTACGTGATAGTTGCATTATAATCATCAAGTAAACAACTCAATATGAATGATACTATTTATTTATGGCTCAAGTGTTATTTATGACTCAACACATCAATAGGAGAGGTGAACGCAAGCTAATCTATCATCCAATCGATCACTCATGCAACTTGGAATGTAACATTTGTGTATCACGAGAATAAAGGTTAGGGTTTTTTTTAGTTTTGATGGCGCTACAGTTCGGTACTTCTGCAGCCACGTCGCTTTTAAGCCAGCTTCCTCCAGTTTCCAGGGATACATTAGTTGCACTGGAGAGTGTTTTGATACTCAATTGATTTCTTAGCCCATAAAAGCAGCGATTGGAAATAGTTATCCTTCGTTTGATCTCTGCGCTTGTATGGTTGGCTGAGCTAAGGTATACAAAGTCCCAAACTATCCGAAAGTAATACAAAGTTATGGCTGTCTAAGTTGGTGGTTTGTCCAAGAAACGATGTGGTGCTTTCTTTCTTGATTATGCCCCATTTACTGTTAAACCAATCTCTGCCGCTTCTGTCTCAAAGACGTCATTCCCACCCCGCTGCATTCTTCGGATTATGTCAATGGCCACGTGTAGAAGGCGTAGTCGACTGATTGGCTGTCCACGAAAAATGTGATCTCGGATGAGATCAGTTTTCTCCTATGGATCATTTCAGCTGCTTTTTCAATCGCATATATCTCAGCCTGAAAGACGCTGCATTCATCTGGGAGCTTATACGATTCCTTAATATTAAGGGCTTCACAAAACACCCCAGCTCCTGTTCCATCTTCCATTTTAGATCCATCAGTGTAGATGGGAATACCCGGTTCTCTTAATAGTGAGCTAGGTTCCCATCCATGTCTTTCGGGTATTATCATCGTGAAATTCCTGTTGAAGTGAATTCTCGGTGGTAAGTAGTCAGTTGTCACATCAAGTTCAGCCATATTTCCTTACCTTTGCCAGATAGATCCATGACCTTTGGTACTGTGCTTCCAAGAGCCCGTTTCTTTAAGCCGAAGTGCACTCTTGGCCGCTGTGCACCGTATGTACTCGTCCAGACCTGGAAGATTTAAAATGATTTTCAGGCCTGCTTGTGGCGTAGACCTCCATGCCGCCGTTATTCCCATACAGGCTAATCTCTGTACCTTGTTTAGGTTTTTGAGATGGCTAGCTTTCTTAACAGCTTTCCACCACACAATCGACCCGTAGGTAAGAACGATCGTTCTGTACATCCAATGGATGACATGCGGTCGCATGCCCCATTGTGCTCCAAAGG
The DNA here is from genome assembly GCA_910595825.1 of Philhelius pedissequus. Lineage (NCBI taxonomy): Eukaryota > Metazoa > Arthropoda > Insecta > Diptera > Syrphidae > Philhelius > Philhelius pedissequus. Next base: position 208,785,531 of record OU343161.1, on the reverse strand, counting down.
TTTTTTTACATGTGTAGAAGACGCAGAGTGCTCTTTTCATTCTTTCCTCTGTGTTCCTTTCCAAGTTAGCTTAGAGCCTAGGATTACTCCCAGATATTTGGCTTCTCTGGAAAGTTTTAGAGGAATCTTATTCAGCTTAGGAGGTATGAAGTCCTTCAGTTTTCTTTTCCTCGTGAACAGAACTAGTTCAGTTTTTGTGGGGTTAACCTTAAGACAGTTTTGCTCTCCCCACGAGGATAATTCCTTAAGCGCAGATTCCATTATATATTTGATGGTGGTAAGGAACTTACCCAATATCAGAATTACTATGTCGTCTGCATAAGCCACTGCTTTAATTCCTTTGTTTTTAAATCTTGTAAGAATGTTGTTTACTACCAGGACCCATAGAAGAGGAGAGATTACTCCTCCTTGTGGTGTGCCTCTTGTAACTGTTTTCTCTACCATAGTGTCCCCAAGTTGTGAGTTTATGATCCTACCATTCAGGATAGAATATATCCAATCTACAATGGCGGGTTCAGCTCCAACCTTCTCCATTTAATGGAATTTAATGGAATTCGTTTTAATGTTGTTAAACGCACCTTCGATATACAGAAATGTTGCTAAGGAGTGTTCTTTGTGCTCAAGACTTTTCTCTATTATTGAAACGACTTCATTGAATGCTGTCTCCACTGATAGGGACGTATTTAAGTTCTATACAACTTTTGAAGATGACCCTAAGCCATGGGGTTATTATCTGTAGAGAATGCTGAAGAAATGCTGGAATAATCCCGTCTGGTGCAGCTGATTTATAGGGTTTGAACGAGTTTATTGCCCACCTAATCTTCTGCTCTGTGATAATATTATCCAATTCTGGTACTGACTGAATAGAACCTAAAGAGTCTGATTGTGTATAACATGTCTCGTCAGGATCCAAAAAGCCAGGTAAATGTGTTATATAGTTTAAATAAACAAAAAAAAAATAAAATAATAAAACATGTTTTTAATTGATCAGTGTTACCATCAACTTGCAAAAGAAGGGACGTAAGTGCAATTAGTTAGAGGGTGAAGAAGGTTCTATAGGGACAGGCTGGATACATGCTGTTTTCCACCCGCTCGGAAATTTTTAATTGTTTTTAAATTTTTAATTAGTTAAGTGGATTTGCTAGTTGGTTTATAACATCGGAAACTTACCTCTCTCAACCTGATAAACTCTTCACAGTTCATATCGAACCATGAATTTTCTTTGGTTTGATTCTATTGGTTATGTTGGGTATAAAAGCTTTCATCCCTTTAAAAGTATGTTTGTAATCATACCAGCGATGTAGTCCACGTCAATATCGAAGAAGCATAGTGATTAGTTAAAGATCCTGAAGAAATAATTTAGACCGTTCCAGTTGGCTCTCTATTAATGCCATTCTGTCCTCTTAAGTTTTCTTAACTGAGAATTTTGAGCACGACGTTTTTGTTGATATAACCACAATAGTCTAATGTGCTTAAAAGCGATAACACACTAATGGCGTTTTTATTTGGCAATCCGGAATCACTCTCCGATCCGGGATCCCAACTGATACTTTTTTTTTTTGATTCTGACGATTTTGAATTTTAATGTGATTGTATGTGTAAATATAATTCAAATCAAAAATAATGTTGATTGCACAATATTATGATACAAAAAATGACAACAGTCGAGTTTGACGTTTTAGTTTATGAATGTGTGAGTGCTTCTCGTTTTTATTCGGATTTCAAATCCAGAAGCAAAATTCTCTTCTTTTCAGAATCAGAACTGTCAGTGTCTACATATAGTAGAACTATAATATCCGTGGTAATTAATCCAATAATAGGTTCTTTTAGTTCAGAGCAAAGTCTGAGTTGTCAAAAAATTTGTTTGTGTTTCATTTTTACTCAGAGCGTTTAGAGATCCGAATGTGTATTTCTTTTTTCATTTTGAATATGTGTGCTCGATGTGCTAGAACATAATTGACTGAGCATGTGAGCAAATTGCTGAACGCACCAAATGCCATGTGTGCAGAAGGAAAATTTGAAGAAAAAAATAATTAGATACCTACATAAGCTGGCGAAAGAAGTTGATCGCTTGTTGATTTTCAGTATCTGTTGTGTATCAGTGTACAAAAAGGGTAGGTTTAGTGTTATATTGCATTTTATGGTTAAAAATAAAAATGTATTCTGATTTGTGTGGTTCAAGTGTGTTTAAGAATCATATCAGTGTTCAGTGTTCGCTCTGTTTGGAACAAGTTCAGAGCATAATATATGTGTTCGAACTCTGTTCAGTGCTCTGCTCTGAACGAAAAAAGAAAAACGCCTATAATCGTCTGAGCATCATGAGTAGATTGATCAGTACACAAAATCAGATACAATTAAAATGGCGAAATAAGTTGGTGGCTTATTGATTTTCTGTATCTGGTGTGTATCTGTGTACAAAATATGAGTAGTTTGTGTTATATTGCTTTTTATGAATAAAATGAAAACTTATTCTGGTTTGTGTGCTTCAAGTGTCTTTAAAAAACAAATCAGTGTTCACAGCTTGCTCTGTTCAGAACAGAATACTATATGCACTCAAACTCCGCTCTGAATGAAAAATGCATAATAATATAAATAGGTTTATTTGTTGAGACCTGAAGTCGCCCTAGAGCTTATTTTAAAAAACCTGAAGTCACCCTAATAAAAAAAATTCAGTGCTTTTTTAACCTAGGGTCGCCTTCAACTCGTCCTGAAGTAGATATAGGTTTTTAACTGGGGCAAGTTGAGTTAAATGAATAAACGTCAAAGTCACATGAGATCTGAAGTAGGGATGGGCGGTATTGAGAAAAATATCGCATACTCATCATCGATGTTAATAATTATCGAATAGAAAACATCGATGTTTTGAATAATTTTCCTTTATTCTTCCGTCAACATCGATATTGGATTATCGGCTTTTTATTTTAATATCGATGTTTCAATAACATAGTAGATGAACATAGATCATCCCCAATCTGAATCATTTGTTTTATTGTGAATTCTCGTTTTGTATGCAGTTTGTTATTTTTAAAATGGAAATAAAAGAATACTCAAATTAATTTTCAGGCACAAACATGCAAAATAGAAACCTTTGAAGTTGTAAATTGTACATAGGGTCAAAAAAATGTACTAAGAACTTAAATTTAAGAGATTTCAGTTTTAATTATTAAATGACATAACTTGCTTTTCTGCAACATCAAAATAATGGCCCTCGGGTGTTTTTTTTAAAAACCGAAACTCTTGGGGTTGTCAAATCTTGGGGTAAAATTCAACGAACGAACCTTATGTCTGTTTTTATATGTAAATGGTAATTTGGCCTTCACTGGATATGTCATGCAGAAAGTGTATCCTGAAAATTCGCACCCAAACATTTACATAACGTTACGACCCCCCTTAATGATCGCAGCATATGCGTCTCTCTATTAAAAGATGTTCAGGTATAGTATTCCGAAACAAAAAGCCGAACACACTCCGACTGCATAATATCGGAAACATCGACCCAGCCAAATCTTTTTGACGCCCAGCCACCAGGGTCGAAACAAACAGGTAGGACCGAACCTTGGGTTAAGACACTTAATAACTCAGACAATTAAACTCAATTCCATTCAACCACTTGCTCAACAATTTGTTAAGCAATTGGTTCAACGCGGTTAGCATAATTTTCAAGATAATGTGTTGCACATTATTTGTTCAACTCGTTGATCAACTTTTTTACTTGCGATTATAGGTAATATAGCATGACTTTAAGATGATAGCGAAGACGAAAAAGATGGTCTAAAAATTCTATCAGTCTGTATGTCTGTCTGTCTGTATGTATCCCAAGCGGATGGGCCGCGAATTGCTTCAAACTTGGTACATAGAGTTTTTTAGGTATTGTACAGAGGGGAAATTGAATTTTTTTTTAGCACAAAAAATAACGGTACCTGCCATATAACCGTTACCGTAAAGCCTATTTTTCTGGAAAACGGCTCTAATGATTTTGATTTGAGAAAATCAGTGCAGCTTTTTAGGTTGAAAAAAATGTATCGTTTTTTTGCTTTCGACTATCGCATAAATAACTTAACCGATTCTTTCGAAATTTTACACATATATAAATAGCTGTAGGTGGCCCAATTTATACTACATACCAATATTTTTAACCCTTTACTGCACGCACATAGATCCAACAAAAAAAAAATTAATCTTTCTTTTCCATTTTGTTCAATTAAGAGACTAAAACAAAAAAATTGTTAAACAATTAAAAGTTTATAATATTTGCATATATGGCTGCTTGTGCAGTCACGCATTTTTCCAGCAAAATTAACTTCGCAATATATGGCGGGTTGTGCAGTTGCACATTTTTCAAAATAACAAAAATATTTCCTCCCTCCGCCTACATGGCATAGTCTCATAGGCAAGAGGCTGTCCTAATCGAGAGTTCAAATGGCATGGCGTCTAGTAGAAGACCGGCTTGTTTTATTATATTGCAATGCTTTTCTATTGGTTTCCTCAACAACCATTTCAAACAGTTCTCAAGCGAAAAGAAAAGAAGTTGGGGGGTCTTTAGAGAGTATATTTCCTATAGAAGCTCTTTTGTCCCTAAGAAGGGATAACATCATTGTCTATGAGTAATGAACGAGACTTGTTCCCACAAATAAGCTATACTAAGATTGGAAACTTTCGAGAGTTTCCCAAAACCAATTTGTTTACATTGTTGTAAGATGTGAAATCGAAAAACAAAACAAAAACAAATTACTAGGGCTGTGTTATCTGTGCCTATAGGAAGAGGAACGGAAAATTTACTTGTGTGCGTGTTTCAGTTTTAGGCAAATGCGAATGACGTCAGAAGTTTCGGGTCTTTATGTTATTAGTTTATGCTTGTTCCTCTATGTTACATTTTGCTTCTTCTTATCTTTCGATATCAAAGTGGACAATGGTTTTTCATCATCAGAATCATAAACTAATAACGTGAAGACCCGAAACCTCTGCTTTCATTTGACATTTGCCTACAAGCTGAAACACGCACACAAGAATCTTTTCTGTTCCTCTTCCTATAGACACATAGACAACACAGCCCTAGTAATTTGTTTTTGTTTTGTTTTTCGATTTCCCATCTATTCATGGATAGAGTTTCAAAGCTACAAATACAACAATGTAAACAAATGGGTTTTGGGGGGTGAAACGTACGAAAGTTTCCAATCTTATTATGGCTTATTTGTGATCAGAATCCTACTCGCTTTCAACGGTTTCAGACACATCCAGGTGTTCTCTGCAGTCCATCCCTATATACGGCTCATCCTCCAATTCAAACATTTCATCCTCACTTTGATATTCATCACCAGGATCAACACAAAATCTTTTCCGTAGAAAGAATTTGACGAGATCATTGTTTCGAATATTTATATTTCTGTGAATGGCTAGGAGCCATATATGGATGTTGCCAAAAACGCCCCGTGTCTTGAAATTGACAGTTGGTATTGAACATTTAACGCTTAAATTTTACTTACAAATATTAAATCTTACTAAAATAAAATGCACGACTGGATCGTACGAACTTGTTCTTGTAGCTAACAACTTTTGTAACCACTGACACTGTTAGTAGGTATCGGTAGTCTAGTTACCCTATGCAGGTTTAAAGCCGATGTAGGTAAGAATACCTTAATTCTTAATGTAATGAATTGTGGAATACATGATTCAAGGAATGGTTACATAGACACCTACCTACAAATGTATATTTAAATCGATTTGAATTATGTAAATTAGGAGGGTAATATGTACCTACCTACATATAGTGAACCTAGGTATGTGAATATGTCCATACATATATGTATAATGAAAGTGAATGGTGTATAGGTGGATAAAAATCTTTTTTTTTTTTCAACTTTTAAAAACTGTCAAAACCATCACTTTAATTAGCTTCTCGAAAGAAACGAAAAACGCCTTAGATGCCACGGATCAGTGAAAATTTTATAAAAAAGTATCTCGAAAATTGTAGGACGGATTTTGATGAAATCCTGGTTTTTATTTTTAGTTTTTGGAAAACAATTGTTTCTTGAAATTTTATGCAGTTTTTTAGAGTTTATTAATATACATGTGATTGTAAAATTTAAAATTATTTTTTTATTAGTTTTAAAAATATTGATTTTTGAAAAAAAAAAAGTTTGAAAAATTGATTTTTGGAAAAAAAATGTATTAAAAATTTTGATATGCAGAATTAGTTTGGCTACTTAGATCTTCTCAGATATAACATTTTAAAAAAATTCAATGTACCGTTACCGAGATAGCCAAAAATTTAAAAAGACCGTGATATGAAAGGTACGGTTATTAGACTTTTCCCGTAAACTTGGTTCAGGTTAAATGATAGCTATTGCCAACAAAAAAATTCGAAAACATTTTTATGAAAATCCTTGGAGCCGTTTTTGAGAAACATAAAAAACTAAACGGTTATATGGCAGGTACCGTTATTTTTAGGCCTAAGAATAAAATTTCAATTTCCCCTCTGAGGAATGCCAAAAGAATCATACATACCAAATTTGAAGGTAATCGCTCAAGCCGTTAAGGTTGTAGCTCGTTATACATTCAGACTGAAAGACAGACAGACAGACATATTTTGCCGATCACTTTTTTGGACTTCTCTATGATCGTAATGTCACGTTTGATTTTTAGATTTTTTTTTACGAATGCTTATAGTACCTTGAATCGCAAGTAAAAAAGTATAACAACCTTTAAATTATTTTCCAGCTAATAATAAATACACTTTTATTTGTATGTTTTTGCACTGCACTCCGACGGGAGCGCTTTTAAATTTTGAATACGGTTTTCGGCGATTGCGCAAAGAAAAATAAAAATAAAAAATTGGAAACACATACACAAAGAACTTTTCTAAAGGATAATAACGGTATTTTTCAATGGCAGTTGCATAATCCTTGTAGTCGGCGTTTAAAAATGAAATGCCATATATGGCTGCTTGTGCAGTAGAGGGTTAATTAATATTTTTTTTGTATTTTTAAAAGCATTTAAATAAAAAAAATTAATTTACATTTTGAAAACTGCTCATTAATTTTTTTTTTCAAACATTATAGTTACATATATGTATTTGCTAAATACCTATGAATTGGCGTTTTTGATATTTTTTTTGAAAAATCTTTTCAAATCTTTTTTCTCAAAAACCGCTCCACAGATTTTTCAATTTTTTTTCTCATAAATTCAAATTTATCCAAGAAATTGAATGGTATACTTTTTTGAGCTCAAATTAGTTAAGTGTTTATTTCAGAATTTTGAATTATTTTGTCTTTGATTAAGCCGATTATCTTTTGTTTTTAAGTTTATATTATTAAATATTTAAGACTGTCATACCAATTTTTTATATAAAAAAATAAAGAAATTTTGTACCTATATAATATAAAAATTATGTAAAAAACGACTTTAAAAATATATTTAGATTTTTAATAGAAATCTTTTGCATACGATGTGATGGAACATAAGAGCGGCAGCCACTTTTTTTCTTTAAGAGCAAGTCCTGCTTAATCTAAACACAGTTTATGGAACTGGGTCCCTATGGCACCTGGGGTTTTGCTAAGGCATCTGCTTATATTTAATTCGAGAAGGTTTATTGACACCAAAGAGAAACACCAGATAGCGAGAATCCGTAGTTGATGATGTACATTTCATATTGTTCGCATAAAGCAGAATATAGGGTGGCAATGGCGCAGTGGATAAATGTGCTTGATTCCTAACTAGGACGTGTAGGTTCGATCCCCGCGCTAGGCGCATTCTTTTCTATCCCCCCAATTTTAATTGGATGCAGCCCATGGGTTAAAATGAGACAGTCAATACCTGGTTCTCAAATCCACTGTGCCAAACTAGTGCCGTGCAATTCTGGTTGCATTTAAAAGACCTTAGGTCTTACAGGCATATAGTTAAATTAAAAAAAAAAAATATCACATTTGAAAATGTTAGCAATATCATTGGTTGCTAAAATGAATACCATTGTGCCTAGATGACTGGCTTGTGAAACTCCAGAAGGTGTATTGAATGGAAAGGAAAGGGATGGATAAAAAGCAAAGATTCGATCATCCATGTTTTTGAATATACATAGCTAATATCGATAACCATTTTATGCAGTTCTGTAAAAACTCACAATGAATGTATTCAATTTTTTGTCTTCCCAAACTTAATACCAATCACTACATATGTCCATTGCGAATCAATCAGCAATAAGTGTTTTCCAATTTATTTGATATAAATCTAATATAATTGAATTTATTTTAAAATTTATTAATGGATCCCATTATCTGTTTTCAACAAACAATAATTCTATATACTCAAAAACACACTTAACTTGAAAATTTTTCTCTTTACTATCTGTATACTGGTCATTGATACCCATAAACATACCTAGGCACATCACCTTCGGTATAATAATTTCAAGTTTTTTTTTATCAAAGCCCACTCTTAAAGGGAATGTTCATTTTGATAATATTTGCCAGATATCATTTCAAAATTCATAGCAGGGGAGATAGAGATAATATGCTTACCAACCATACTATTTAAAAGCAAGTAACTAGTTGGGCAGAATATTCAGTATTCATCGAGCATTTTATCCAAATGCGTGGAATCATACCGCTCATATTATTTTGTGCTGTTTGTGCAATTTTATTGCCAACATCATTATCTTGCCAAAATGTGGAACAACGTTTTAAATTTCCAAATTCAGAGATCTACATTAGATTGGTGCGTTCGCAAAAACTTAAGTACTCCATCATGAAAGGTAAATATAATATACTCACACCATTACTACTGAGAAATCCTTATAATTTAAAACAAACCCAAATTAATCTTCTTTTTTTTTTTTATTGTAGGTAGTCAAACTTTGCAGACAATTACTTTTGACAACTTCCAGACCAACAATAATTTCGTTTCGAATGCTAATGGAAGTTTTACATTATCTTCGACGGATTCGAATATTCTGTTCGAATTGGTGTCAAAGTCTAATCAAGTAACCCACTTAAGAGTTTCCAGAAACTTTGTTGCTCGTTCGCAACAGCCAATGGATTGCGTTGACTTAGATATTGGACAAACTCATTGGTTTGGTGGTCCGCAAGATCGCCATCAATACTGGCCAGTGGAACGACTTACATTCAAAGATTATTCCTATTTAACCAAAGAGGATCATAATGCAGGTATTGCGGAACGTTACTGGTTGAATTCACGTGGTGTTTTCTTCTATGTCGAAGATCAAACACCATTGTTTATTGAACAAAATTCAGTCGGCCATGAAAATCAATTGTGCTTCAGTGCCAAAACCGCATTGCCATATAGCTCGACTTTAAGGAGTGCAACATTCCGATATCAGATAGGAATTGGTAGCAATGCCAAGACCGCCCACATGTATGCTGTTAATAATATTCTTGGAAAACCCAACGAACATCCGGATGAACGTATGGTTCAATATCCGATTTGGTCAACATGGGCATTGTACAAAGCTGAAATCACCGATGCCATTGTTAGAGAATTCGGAAACAAAATTTTGCAAAATAATTTCAAAAACAGTCAACTTGAGATCGATGATGATTGGGAAGATTGCTATGGTGCTTTGACTTTCCGCAAAAATAAGTTCCCAAACATTAAGCAACTAACCAATGATCTCAAAGCTCAAGGATTTAGAGTGACCTTGTGGATACATCCTTTTATTAATAAGAACTGCACTGCGACTTATATGGAAGCTCTTCAAAATGGTTATCTTGTTTTAGATCGTAATGGAAGTCCAGACACTCAATGGTGGAATAGCAAGGCCAAGGACGCAGCCTACATAGATTTTACTAAGCCAACAGCAGTATCCTGGTATTTAAATAGGTTGAAGCGTTTGCAAACGGAAGACGGTATCGATAGTTTTAAATTTGATGCAGGAGAAAGTAGCTGGGTACCCTCGGATCCCGTTCTACAAGGATCTGAAGATTTTCTTCCAAGTGTCATTACCAGAGAGTATGTTAAGGCGGTGGCAATATTTGGATCAATGGTGGAAGTTCGATCTGGACAAGGCACACAGAATCTACCAATATTCGTACGAATGATCGACAAAGATTCCGAATGGAACTGGAGCAATGGTCTCGTAACATTGATAACTACTTTGTTGCAATTAAACATGAATGGATATCCATTTGTGTTGCCTGACATGATTGGCGGCAATGGATACAATAATAAACCACCAACAAAGGAGCTATTCATTCGATGGCTTCAAGCAAATGTATTTATGCCAAGTTTACAATTCTCATTTGTTCCATGGAATTTCGATGACGAGACTATAAGTATCAGTCAAAAGTTTTGTGATCTTCATAGCCAATATACACCACAAATAATGGAGCGATTCAAACTTGCAACAGAGACTGGAGAGCCCGTAAATCCACCATTGTGGTGGATTGATCCTGAAGACAAAGTTGCACAAGGAATTTATGATCGTAAGTATTTGCATTTATTTACTAAAATCTATTGTTTTTTTTTTGTTTAATTTTTTTTTTAGCACATGCATGATACATGGTATCAGATATCAAATTGGCAATGTCATTTTCCCTGACATCTTAGTTAGCACTATATATGCACCATTGCTAATCGTATTATATGTTTCCTTAACTGCATTTTAAGTTTTACTTCCTCTACCTCTGCTGCACTGTCCCACGGGATTGGATTCATAGACTTTCCGGGCCAGAGTATTGATGTCAATCGCTCTAGGTGGCCCAGCCATCTCAATCGTTGGCATTTCACGTTCGTGATTAGGTCGATGTCACTGTACAGCCCGTACAGCTCGTTGTTGTATCTTCTTCTCCATTCCCCACCTATGCAGGCGGGACCAAAAATAACCCGGAGAATTTTCCTCTCAGAACAGCCCAACGAATTCTCATCCACCTTTAACAGTGTACAGGTCTCTGCATGATAATCGTCTTATAAATGGAAAGTTTAGTTACTCGAGAGAGGGCTTTGCTTCTCAATTGCCATCTTAGCCCAAAGACATAGCGGTTGGCAAGAGTAATTCTTCGTTTGATCTCAGCACTGATATAGTTCGCTAAGTTTATTGCCGATCCTGGGTATACACTATACAGTCTTTGACCACTTCAAAATTATAGCTGTCTATAGCGACCTTCTGTCCGAGACGTAGATGCTAGGTTTCCTATCTTGTTGGCAGCATACATTTCGTTTTGCTTCCATTCATCGTTAAACCTATCTTCTTGGATTCGTTCTCAATACTTTCACTGACATCACGCTTTTTTCGTCCGATTATGTCAATATCTTCAGCTTAAGGGCGCAATTGGACGGACTTTTGAAAGATTGTCCCTCTAGTATTAACCTGACAGTTTTGCACTATTCAAGAACGATGTTGAAGAAGTCGCATGACAGACGCTCTTTCGGTGAGGTCTTTGCCGACCTTGATGGATCAGCTTGCATTTCGTTATCCTTGGGATGGATGCGAAAACTAAACATGGCTCTGTATACCTCGTCTCTATAGATGCTGTCAGACGCGGCCTTTAAATCGATAAAAAGGTGGTGAGTATCGAATTGAAACTCTTGGGTTGTTTTGCAAGATCTGCCGTAGTCCGAATATTTGGTCAATGGTGGTCTTTCCTGGCCTAAAGCCACAATAATATGGATCTATCCTCCTTACCAATTCATCGCCAGCCGCTTTGAATAGCTCAGCCGCAATAGCTCGTGTGTAACAGGTTATTAGAGTTAAATGTCCGAAAATAATTATTTAGGTTAACATAACTAGCATCACTGCGGTTTAATTAAGACTTCTACATCAAACAAAATGGACTCTTTATGATTGAAAACATCATACAGACATAATATCGTTTTATAGCAGCATCATACATAAAGTACCCTTTTACATAGATAATTTAATTTTTGTTTTTATTATTTTTTTTCTCCAACAGAATTTCTTCTTGGAGACAAAATTATCGCAGCACCTATTATAGAAGATCGAGCTAGGATGCGTGATGTATACTTACCGAAAGGAAAATGGAAAGATGGCAATTCCAATACGGTGTATCAAGGTCCAATATGGATAATGGATTATCCAGCACCACTGGATGTGCTGCCATATTTTATTCGACAAGATTAATTTAAGATTAATTTAATTAAAAGTAAAACTTAATATTAAAACATATGTTTTTGGAATATATAAATGTAAATTTAATGTAAAATAACAACAAAAAAATTGCTAAAAATATAAACGACAAAATACCTATTTATACATATCACAGGAAATATATTTCTAGCATCACTTTTAATTTAAAACTGCTAATTTAGCAGTTACTCTTTGAATCGTCTAATTCCGAATCAGATGCTAGGGTGTCTTTAATATTTTTCAATTCGGTGCGATCAGCTTTCAATGCGAAACGTTCTTCGAATATTAGATTTTTAAGATCCATAATATTGTCGATGCTGTAAAAAAAAAAAAAAAAAAAAATGCTGGCATTTTTAAATATAATAATTTTGACCCTATACCTAATCGGCAATTTGAGGTAAATGTTTTTGTACATTAAAAGAGATTTTAAGATTTTATAATACCAATCATTTTGTTTACACTAAACGCAAACAGATGCATATATAGCTGTGGTCAAAATTAGTAGTACACCTTATTAAACAAGATTTTCAAATCAATAATTTCACATTTACTCAAATGTTTCCAAAAATACCGGTCAACAAAATAAAAGCGCAGTGAATATCCACCTTTATACAATATATTACAAAATAAGCCAAGTTCAATTTGTATAATTAGAATTAATTGTATGTTTGAAACTTAATTATTAGTTTCATGTTCTTTGTTAGAAAAGAAACAGCAACGCAATGACCTTGCATAGAGTTTTCCCACATTTCTACGGCATCGATACCCATTATTTTTACTGATTTGACATTCGAATATATAATATTTTTTAGCCTGGAATCACTGCTTCGCAAGTTTACTCATATATTTGGATTTGTTGTCTTGCTTAAGGACCTATTTCAGCGGGATTTTTTTTCAGTATATGGGAACATGGTTGATATACATATGTATGATGCTTAGTGACTAGAGCATTATCCTGGATCATTTATGTTTTAAATGCACACTATTTTTATATTAGTGCACAGTTTTTTTAAATGAAAATCAGAACAGTTTTGGCAATAATTTAGATGTTAGAAAAAATTCTAGGGTAGGTACATACTGTTATTTTTGGGACCAAAAAACAACGATTCAAAAAATTATTTGACATAATAACCTTAGACGCTTACAGACCAAGTTTGAAGAAAATCGCGTTGGCCGTTAAGCCGAAAGTACCTACATACATATATATATCGTAAGTAAAAATTATCAGTTACTGTAAGAACAATACGGTTCCACAGCTATTTAGATCTGGTCCACATACCTCTGCTATGGAGAGATGTTAAGGTTGTGTTCATACCCAAGGCAGGTAAATGCACCAGTTATCCCAGAAGACCTCAGACCTATTAGTCTATCATATTTCCTTCTTAAAACGCTTCAAAGATTAATTGACATCTACTTACGTACTAGCATCGATACGAGAATTTTTTCAGCAGTCCAACATGCGTACTGCAAAGGAAGATCGGTAGATAATGCATTACATACAATAGTACGAACTATCGAATACTTCCTCCATCATAAGAGGTATACTATGATCACTTTCCTGGACATAGAAGCCACTTTTAACAATGTCGTCAATTCTAAAAGAAGATGGATCGCTTGGTGAACTGATTAATCAAATGCTGACTAGCAGTTCTATCAATTCAAAACTATGCGGTTTCTCTGGAAGAAGATTTGTCAGTAGAGGTACGCCGCAAGATGGTGTTCTATCTCCTCTTCTCTGGAATCTAGTTTCAGATGAACTGCTAATGGATATGGAAGCGGAGAGCTACAGGGTGGTTGCTTATGCGGACGATGTTGCGGTAGTTTGTAACATCATTGAAATTACCATCTTCAAAGAGAAGAAATATGATTGATCTCTTAACGAATTTAGCAGCGATCATGTTCTCATAATATAACTTAACAACCGAGATAGTCTTCTTTTTTTATAATAATAATTTTAACTGTATGCGTGTAAGACTTAAGGTCTTTTAAATGCAACCTGAATTAACGGCACTAGTTAGAAGGAATAGAAAGATAGGAAAGAATTTTTTGTTGGCAGTGGATTTGAGAATTAGGTATTAAATATCTCATTTTAAACACGGGCGGCATCCAATTAAAAATAGAGGTATAGAAAAGAATGCTGCCTAGCGTGGTGATCTTACCCACACGTCTAAGTTATCAGTCAAGCACTATATCTACTGCGCCATTGGCACCCGTATTTCACTCGTTTTTCATGAAACTTAAAAGACATCCCCTCAATTGTTTTTTTTTTTAGCCTAAACGCAGCAATTATCTTAGCTTTTTCGATATTGCTATGGGGTAGTAGCAGTTTGTTGGACTGCATTGGACAAAGTTACATACTTAGACAAATAAAATAAGGTACAACAGTCAGCCAATTTATTTATCAGTGGAGCACTCTGCACTACACCCTCGTCTCCACTAAACATACTATGTACTTAACCTTACACCCCTCAGTATTTTCAGCAAACAAGTGGCAAGTATAGTACAACTATTCATCTTAAAGCCATATATCATTGTACCAGCAATTCGATAGGTCATTCTAATATCCTGAATACATTATGATTAAAAGTAGGACGATCCGACTACACCACACAGCAATCAATTTTCGAGAAGAACTTCCAAGTTACCATCTTAACAAGATCTGTTTGGGAGGATGAAAGGTTAAGAGATGAATCAGGTAGCATCTGTACGAACGGTTCAGGAACCGAAAAGGGAGTGGTTGGCGGTGTGTATACAGACTAAATCTTACACTCTCTTTCCTCGTCCCTGATCATTGAAGCGTGTTCCAAACGGAAATTCTAGCGAATCTATACTGACTAAGGGAACACGTGATATCAACATTGGTTATCCGTATCTTCTAAGACAGACAAGCAGCCCCAAAATCACTTGGCGCTGTTTCCACAAGCTCTATAACTGCCCGCAACTGTCGATCATCTCTCAGGGAGATGGCACAACAGTTTACAATTCACCTGTTTTGAGTCCTGGGATATAGGGATATCTTTAGAAACCGATGAACTCGCCATGGAAATATAACTCTAACTCTACCTAAAATAGAAGAACCGCCATATAACAAACGAACATGGCCAACAGTGGATCGAAGACGCTCAAAAGGTCTGGGTACTACACCAGAAAACTACAATTTAACAATTGTACACGAAATGTCAACTAAGCACATTTAACAAGTAATTATTATTTCTGTACCACAAAAGAAAGAAAACAGTTACATTTGTTAAATTTGCAAATTTCCCATTTTTGTACAATACAGTTGTACAAATTACCTCGCACCATCGCCACGGCTAGTAATGCGTAGACAAATACATAATTGTTGTAGATAAAGGTAAAAAAGGTAAAGTGTATTCGTTAGAATCCGCGAGAAAAAAGATGTTCTATTTGGTGTGTTTAAAAATTAATGCGTGTTGTATACTTTAAATACTCGTTCTTCATATTCACTACATTTATCGGAATCGAAAAAAATGAACACGCGTAAAGGCAAGAATAAAACTCTATCTAAAAATAAAGACAAAATAAAAACAAACTGTTAACAGTATTATTAAAATTAATACAGTTGCTTCACACCTCTCTCTCCCAATGGTATTTGTAAATGATATCTAAAGTCTTTTTTTAAATGGGGCTTTAATAAACCAACAAAACTATGTTCTGTCTTTAGGTGAGATAAAATATTGAAATGTATGTATAAAACCTTAAAAAATCGAACTTAACAATTTTCAATTAGTAGTTAAGTTTCTCTAACTCCATATTTAACAATGATTTGTTATATTTCAATTCCACTTGTATAGCTTTGTTGTACAGAAAATAGGGAAATTGTCAATATCCCAATTGTTAAAATTTGTTTGTACAATTGTTAAGTTTCAAGTTTAATTGTAAATTTGTGGTACGACAATCTTTGTAATTTGTTAAAATCTCTCATTTGTAGAATCCTTGTAGTCTTGTGGCACCGGGCCCTTTTTGAGCAGAAAGCAACTTGGCTCCATGATAAGTGTCATATCTGTACACTCTCTAATTGGCAGACATGCCAAAAGACTTGACGTATTCTCCGACGATTTTTGCAGAAGCTGCAGGGACGAGGAGGAGGAAACTATCCCACATCTTTTTTTCTTCTGTCCAGCTCTCTCCCAAGGACGTAGATTGCACCTGATAGAATACTTCTTCCCAGTAATCTAAGATACATAGAAATTCACCAGCTACATGGCTTCATTAGAGGAACCAAATGGTTTATATAAGTTCTCTAACTATGTCAGCCACTTTAACCTATCCTAACCTATATTGCTATCAAGAATTTAAGATTTTACCAGATGGTAAAATATTCTTTATTTAAAAATCTTTTATCCTCGAACTAAAATCCCAAATCAATAATATGATACCAAGTATAATGGGAAATGTAATGTGTTTGTATTAAAAGTCTTTGTATATGTAAGATTGATCTAAAATTTTGTCACCAGGGAGAATATTAATGTTCCGAATAAAAATTCGTAACTTTACTAAAATATTGTGAAACTTGCTTTAAACAAAACAACCAAACTTACTCAAGGTTTTCTTTCTGTTTGAGTTTTTCCTCTTGAAATTTAAGCGATTGCAGCTTTAAAGTGTGTGCTTCTTTAGTTGCTTTTGCCCACTGTTGCTTGTAGAAGTTCTTTGATTTTTCCATTTCGGAAAAACGTTCCCATTGTTGTTTCTGTTTAAAAAAAAAAACAACTATTAAAAAAAAATTCAAAAAATAAAAAAGTGACTATTCATACCAAATCATCGAATAACCCATAAAGTTGCTCCTTTGGTATGCAATTGGCTCTAAGTTCTTTTATTTCGTCTTCCAATTGGTTGACTTTCTCTTGGAGTTTAGAACACTCTTCGTTTTTCAAGTTATATAATTTGTTTTTAAAATCCATCTCATAATCTATTCTTCTTGCTTTTTCTTCAATCTGCATGAATTTCACAGTGTAACTTTTATCTAGGTCATACTTAGTCTTCTCAAATTCCTGCTTCTCCTCTAACTGCTTTAATATCTGCAAACGCACTTGAGCCTGAGATTCTTCGAGGGCTTTTGTCATTCGATTGCATTCGTCTAGTTTGTCGGTTAAGTTCTTAGCCATATGTTTCCTCTGTCGCTCCAACTCGGTTGACAATTGATTTAAGTGCAGGACTTCTTTTCGCTTAAGCTCGATCAGGAATTCACTCATTTGTTTATTTTTCCAATCTTCTAATTCATTTACAATTTCATAAGCAGTCTCTTCGTTTGTTAGTTCTTGAGATTTCCATTTGTAGCTAACACCCGTGTCTGACCTATAAGTCCTTTGCGTTTCTTCTTCTTTTCGATTGATTCTGTTAGTTAGACTGCGAACTTGAGTTTCTGGTAGGGAGAGTTTGGCTGTTATATATGTTGGAGGTAGTTCCACGCAATCATTCGTATCGCCCATATCGCCACAGGCTTTTTTATCTATTATTTCCGTTAGTCTTGGATTGAATTGACCTGATGCTGGAGCATAGGTTAAACAAAAGATATATTCGACCATAGGTCGAGCAGGAGATTCTAGGATATCAAAAACGGTCACTAAAGAAAAGGATTCCTTTACTTCCCACACTTGACCACTTTTCAACAATTCCACAGATGAAGGCAGAAGGTCAACTAATTTGAGTGTATAAGTTCCTAAATAAATTTAAAATTGTATGAAAATAGTGAATGAGCATGAAAGAATTGGAATTACCTATAATATTGTCGTTGAAGTACAAATCGATGGGAATGTAGAAAATGCGTCTTAAATATTCCCTTAAACTCTCTAAGGAAGATTTAAAATTTATAGAGATCTTCTCGTTGATGTTATAGATTCCGTTTGTATTTTCAACAAGAATTAAATCCGAGGGGCAACCCAGCATATCGTAATGAAAACGAAATACTGGATTTGAATTACCGACTACCAATTTATCTAAATGCTTTGCATTTTTTAGAGTAAGTGTAAGAAAAAATGTATCAACATCATATGCATTGTTTCCGATTTGAATTCGACACTCATCTTCAAGGTGGTTCACGTATATTCCTGCCTGAGATTTTAACATGAGAGATGTTTGCGTGGGCTTAATATATACTGAGTCAGAGCTCTCGATGGGCTTCTAAAAAGAAAATTAAATTAATTTATGTCAAAATGTGAAGTGATTTAGCAATAATGAGTTAAAAAATAGGTTCGCTGTAATAAAAATTGTATATAAACATAAATTGCTTAATAGAAATTGCAGATGTTAGAAATAGAAGGCTGATTTGTGTCCAGGAAAAATAGTATTATTTCTAAGGGGGGCGGTAGAAGGAGTATAAGTCAAAATTTGATTAAAATGATTTAAGTACAGTGAACTCTCTCATAACCGGGTACTGACGGTACCGAGAAATTTTTCCGGTTATGGGAGGTGTCCGGTTATGGGAACAAAAAAACTGACATCCCTAAAAAAGAAATATGTAGTACATACAATAGACGAGGTATAAAGTTTAATGTATTTTATTCTTGCTTATAGTGGGCCGCTCAGACCCACACAGGTTCATACTTGCCTAACCACGGCCCTTCAAACCCGACTGTATATGCTCAGTTACGGTCACATCACCCATTGTACCTGCTCCTGCGAGCAATGCAAACATGTTTGGCAGTTCTAACACAACACAGATCGGCATTATGTTGAGCCCCAGTGTTGTCACTGTTGCCAAGCCCAAGGTAATTGTTCCCGTATCGGTTAGAGCTATAGTTAACGGAGAAGATCCGTCCATGACTACTGTTATTAGTTCACATGTCATACTTACTTACTTACTTAGGTGGCGCTACAGTTCGGGGCGAACCTGGACTTCAACCAACATGCCTCCCTAGCTAGCTCGGTCTTTGGTTGCTGTCCCTAGTTACGCACTCCAAGTTGGTTGAGGTCATCTTCCACTTGAGCGCGCCACCTTAGGCGAGGTCTTCCCTCTGGGTTGGAATCGAAGATCCTGCGAGCCGGAGCATTGTTGTCCATACGCTCTACATGACCTAGCCATCTTAAACGTGATATACGTATTTTTTGTACCAGGTCAATGTCGCTGTACGGCTCGTATAGTTCGTGGTTGAACCTTCTCCTCCAAAGCCCGTTAACGCAGATAGGGCCGAAAATCTTGCGAAGAACCTTACGCTCGAAACGACTAAGGATATCTTCGTCCGCTTGCGATAGAGTCCATGTCTCCGTGCCATAGAGCAGGACTGGGATGATCAGAGTCTTATAAAGAGTCTCCTTTGTTTTTCGAGAGAGGACTTTACTAATCAATTGCCTTCCTAGCCCATAGGAACAGCGATTGGCAAGAGTTATACTTCGCTTTATTTCTAACGAGACAAAGTCCCTAACTACCCCAAAGTTGCACCTGTCTATTGCGACATTTTATCCAATCCACCGGTATTGTGTGTCCCTTTGTGTGGACAGCAGGTACTTCGTTTTGGCCTCATTGACTGCTAGTCCCATCTTAGCCGCTTCAGCCTCAATGTTAGCAAACGCTCCAGTGACAGCTCGCTGGGTTCTGCCAATGATGTCTATGTCATCAGCGTATGCTAACAATTACACAGACTTAAAAAAAATTGTGCCAGCAGAGTTAACTTCGGAATTTCTTAAAAATTTTTCAAGTATTAAGTTGAAGAAATCGCACGATAGCGCATCACCTTGTAGGAATCCTTTTTTGACATCAAAAGCTTCTGTGAGGTCAATACCAACCTTGACGGAGCAGCGAGAACTCTCCTACACAGTCGGATGAGCTTTGTGGGGATGCCAAAACCAGACATGGCTCTGTATAGCTCGTCTCTATAAATGCTATCGTACGCGGCCTTAAAATCGATAAAGAGATGGTGGGTATCGATTTGGAGTTCTTGGGTAGTTTCCAGGATCTGCCGAAGTGTGAACATTTGATCGATTGCGGACTTTTCTGGCCTGAAACCGCACTGATAGGGTCCAATCAGGTTGACAAATGGTTTCAGACGTTCACATAATACAGCAGAAAGTGTCTTGTAGGCGATATTCAGGAGACGTATTCCTCTATAGTTGGCGCAGTTTAGAGGGTATCCTTTTTTGTGAATCGAGCAAACGATGCTGAGGTTCCATTCATCAGGCATACTTTCCTCGGACCAGACTTTAGAGATGAGTTGGTGTATGCACTGTACCAGGTCATCTCCGGCTGCTTTAAAGAGTTCGGCGGGTAGTCCGTCGGGGAGAGCAGCTTTGTTGTTTTTTAGTTTGGATATTGCTATCCTCACTTCATTTTGGTCAGGTGGACGGAAGTTTTGTGTGTCATCGTCCACGTTGAATGGTTCATTCTGCCTGACAGCGGGATTTTCGTCTTCATCGCCGTTTAACAGCCTGCAGAAATGGTACTTCCATATACTCAGCACCTACTGTGACTATCACATGTCATACAAGATATTTGATTTGATCGTCAAGTTACTGCTAAACTATTTTAATTAATTGCCAATAACCAATAACTTTTCTCTTTCACCGGCCATGTTAACATAATGCAAAATTGTGAGTCTTTCTGTACCCATTTTACCACCTGAGCACTTTTCATCTTTCAACGCAAATGTTTTATCAGAGAAAGTTTGAAAAAAAGTCCTATTACATCTGCATTAAAAATGTCTTTACTATCGTAGCCAGCAATAAGATCATGTACCTTTTCAATGAAGCTAATAACATCGGCTGTAATGTTGACTAATTTGCTGTTTCCTCATAAATTTTCCGAAATGTTAAATTGTGCCGCTTCTTAATTTTTGTAGTCAGATTTTGCTCAGATTAAAAAACAAAACATAACAAACTATGTAAAACTTTAGATGTCTTAATTCCTTAAATTTTGTATGCTCTTTTTTTGCGGGTAACAATGTACAGGTACACGCAACAGTTGATTTTTACATGCGATATAGGTACTATAGGGCAAGTTTTGCATTTGGAAAAAAAATCGAACTCGAGATTTTAATCAAAGTTAACATTACGATGATAGAGAACACCAAAAAAGTGGGTCCGGCAATGCCGTCTGTCTGACTGTAGAAAGATCTACAGCCTGAACGGCTGAACCGGTTTTGTTCAAACTTGGTGGTTAAGCGTTTTATGTGATTGTCCAAAATTGATTTTTGAATCGTTGTTTTAGCCCCAAAAATAACGGCACTTGCCATACAAATTTGTTTACGATCTTAATTATCTCGAAAACGGCTCCAACGATTTTGATAAAAATTGGTGTGTGTACTAACTTGAGTATGGTCTACATTTTGGCAATTTAAAAATATTTTGTTATTAACGGTACTTGCCATACAACCAATTTAATGATTTTCGACATTTTCATAAACGGCTAAAGAGATTTCGATCAAAATTTGTATACAGGACCCCCTTTAAACTCTAAATAATACAACATTTCAAAATTTTCGATAAATAGTTTTTTTTGGATTTTTGAAAAAAAAAGTTTTTGGAAAATTCAATATTTCGAAAACGATTTTTTCTACAATTTTGTTTTTAAATTTATGTTATTAAATATTTAAAATGTTCATACCAATTTTTTTTAGAAAAAAATTAAGTATTTTTATACATAAGAAATCAAGTGAAAAACGACTTTAAAAATACTGGAATAGCAGCCTTTCTCGGCTTCGCTATCGTCATCATCTTTGCTTATATTATCTCAATTTTTTTTTCAAAGAATGCATAACTTGCCTTATATTGTACTAACTATAATCGCATGTAAAAAAACGAAAGCGAAGAGTCTCAAAATGAAGAATAGTTCGTTTGTAAACAAAAATACAAATAATAAATCTTCTTTGTTAAATTTAATAAGAAAGCTAATCCTGGCTAAATAAACGACAAAATAAATGAGAAAGAAATTTTCCTTACAAATTTTGTTTCTTAATTTTTTATTTCATTTGGAAGATATTGCATTAAAAGACTTTTACCTCGGGTGCCCGGGCAACATCGGGGACTTTCTGTTAGTTTGGAAATAAAATCCATAACAACTGCGGAAGTAAACAAAACAAAAACCAAAACGTAAACAAAACAACATAACAACAGCGGAAGTAAGTCAGGTATTACACAGCGCGTGGCTGTAACGCGCAAGCCTTGGTTATTTTCTTTTGAACTTCTATTCGGTAAGCCTTTTCTCATTTTCAGCACTGTGCGTTTATTTGACAGCTATATTTCATTGCATCTTCTTTGCCCAGTGTAGATATACAACAAAATATAATTTTTAATAGAAAATTGGAAGGCAAAGTTATTTATATAGTTATTCTGGATGACAAAGACAAGGATTGTAGAGAATGGGTTTCATTTGGTAATTTAAAATAAGATTAGAAGTTTTTTCCTTGCTCCAATTAAATTAGGCAGCCATTTGGATTGGTGTTCATTCATCTACAACGAAAATTAAATGAAGCAAATCCGAAACAGAAAGAAAAAGAAACGTCAAAAACACGCAAGCAAAATCCTACCCGCGCGTGTTCAGATAGATTTATTTCTGATTCGTCGTTTCGTTCTTTCTTTCTCTAATACCGGACTAAACAAAACAAAAACCAATTTGGATATAAAATCCATGGAAACAGCAAAACGTAAACAAAACGAAATATAAATTTAGAAATTATATTTTAAAATCAGGATACATTTAAGAGGTAAGTGCAAATATTTGTGTATTAAGCATATAAAACATAACTTATATATTAAATTTAATAGCCTATAAGGTGGCCAAAGGACAACAGAAGAAGATACAATCATTTTTATGGAGTGTCAAATGGTAACTCGTCAGTTTATCTGTCATAATATAAATTTAAAAACTGAATTTGAAAAAAAAATCGTCCAAGATATATTTCGAAAATGTTGGTAAGCAGTATTATTTATAAACCAGAGGACATCCTATATACATCAAAATTTTGATCAAAATCCTTTGAGCCGTTTATGAGAAAGTCCAAAATCAAGAAACATGTTATGTATTGAGTGGCGGGCGGTCCATAAAATTACATACATAAGGTCCCCAGGCCCATTCCGGCCCATACTACTACATAGCTAAAATCATTCGGGGACTTAAGTCGCGGTGGCAGCTAAGTATTTTTACCTTTGTTTACACTTCAACTGTAGACCTTCGCGCAGAAATTTAATGGGAGAGAAACTCATCTCAACGTGATTTCCCTAGATTAATTTCGAAAATTTATGGTGGGCACTCAGCCATACTAATTTTACGTTGGTGTGAAATATAATTCGTATAATATTGACATGGGTAAAATCATCATGGCTTTTTCCTAGTGTGGATCGACTATCGCACACTCGCCAGATACGTGGACCGCCTGTCGCACGATTTATGTAATTTTGTGGACCTTCCATCACACAATACATTCCAAGAAATAGACCTGTTTTGTTTGCTTTTCCAAATTACTTTAAGAGTAGGTATCTGGCTGATGGCCGCCAGGTATCTACAGACTATACAAGCATTTTGGAGCAGCATAAAAAAAATTCTTAACCAAAATGTAGAATATTTCCATAGTAGTGCACATGTATTCTTTTTATCAAAATCGTTAGAGCCATTTGCGAGATAATTAATATAGTAGAAAAAATTATATGGGAGGTACCGTTAGTTTTGGACTTAAAAATACGACTCAAAAATCTAGTTTACACAATCAGCACTTAAATAACAAGTTTGAAGAAAGTCGATTCAGCCATTTAGACTGTAGAGCGTTGTACAGACAGACAGACGGAATTACGGGACCCACTTTTTTGGTGTTCTGTACCATCGTCCAAATACAAGACTTGCCCTAAAGTTAATCTTAACGGTAAAGTTGTATATAACGTGCATAGATAAGTGAAAGCTAGATGCCACCAAAAGTCTTAATCTTTTTCCTACTATATACAGTGCCGGTAAAAAAAAATAGCACCACTGGTACAAGTTTTATTTTAACTTCTTTAAATGAGTGAATAGAAAAATATTTACACCCTCTACTATTAATACGTCACCATCACCTCTCTGTATTGTAAATATATATCTAGCATTGAAATGGTAACGGTTCATTTCCTACGAGGCCAAAATGGTGAAAATCCCATTTTTTGTGCGGTAAAAATAATAGCACTGATCGCAGTTTTCGTTACAAAAAAATATTTTTTCTTGTGCATATTTCAAGGTAAGGTGGTCAAGTATTAGAATTTGCTTATATTTAATTGGTATCTTCATTTAAAACACAAAATTTACAGCTTTTCAAAGAAAATGGGTCGTGGAAAGCATTGTACCAACGAAAAACGGGAAATTATTAAAAAAAATTATCTCGGAAGGTAAAAAGGTATGGAGAAGTTCGACGGTTTGTTGGCTGTTCCAGCAAAATGATTCGAAATACAATAACATACACTGAAACCGAATCTCATGGATGAAAACCTGTTATGACGACAACTCTCATCAGGCGCCTAGTCCGAGAAAATCATAAAACTCCCTTTAAACCTGCAACTGAGCTAAAAAAAAAAAAGAGCTCACTATTACAACTTGCACGAAAACCGTTTGCCACAGATTGAGGTAACATAATTTAACTGCTTGTAGTCCAAGAAAAGTCCGTCTTTTAACTGCAAAACATGCTAGAAAGCGTTTACTATTTCCAAGACTGCATTTAAGTTTGCCAATAGAGAAATGGCGCAACGTTCTATGGGCAGATGGAAGTAAAATCGTATTGTTTGGCGGTAAAGGATATCGTTCCTACGTGAGAAACCCTCCGAAAACAGAATATAATCCCAAATACACAAATAAAGCATTTAAGAACGGAGGTTCAAGCATAATGGTGTGGGCAACACGTTTACGTTAGTATACTCGAAACTGTTATGCTCCCTTATGCAGAGGAAGAGATGCCCCTTTTGTGGGTCTTCCAACAGGATAATGACCCCAAGCACACCAGTAAGAAGGCTAAAAAATGGTTTGGAAATCATTCAATTAATGTGATGGAGTGGCCAGCGCAATCGCCTGACACAAATCCAATTGAAAATCTGTGAGCTGACGTGACGAAAGCAATCTCTGAAATCAAACCGACTAGTAACACACCACTCTGGACTGCAGTAAAGGTCTCCTGGGAGAATATTCCGGTAGAAATGTGCCAAAATTTGGTAAATCCATTGACCAGACGTTGTGAAGTAGTAATGGCCAACAAAAGCTTTTCAACGAAATACTAATTTTGCTGGACTACCCCTAAACAATAAAATCATAGAAAAAGATTTTTAAAGTGATAACTTTTTATGGGAGGGTAAACTGATTCGTTACGTAACACATAACGCACTATCAACTAAAAGAATCTTATCTTTTTAAGGAATGGACAAAGAAATCTGCAATTTGTAGGAATGATTGAGTATATTGCAATGAATGTTTGGTTAAAAAAAATTGGATTCCTAGAATGTCAATAACCGTAAGAGAATTGTAATATTGAGAACATTGCATATATCAGTCAATCACTTTTGACTGGTTCCATGAATAGATTTGGTTTTTCTTTAGTTAATAAGTCGAAAATGATAAATGTTTTGATGTATCAAACATTACTCTGTGAGCTATACAAGCTTGGAAATCTTAATTTCAAAACAGGAGAAAAACATTAAAAATTGCCCGCTTTGTTCGACTTCTATCATCGATTTTTTTTTTTTTTTTTGTAAATTCATTTTTATTTAATATTAACTTATAACTATCTTAAAGCTAGACAAAAATGTTTAAAACTAGCTTAATTATCAATAACTTACAACTAATTTACTGGCCCTTTACGGACGCTCTAACTCCTATCATCGATGTTCAGTGTAGAAGAACAGTTCATTAAAAATAAAAGATGTAGTGGCTGTTTTGAGCTTATATACTCAGTTCTATTACTCCAATCTTTAAGGTTAAGGTCTTAAAATTGAGGTAAGACTTGAAGCTGTATGCCGGTATAAAAATAACAGGAATGTGTCCTACAATATATATATCTTAGTGGGGTTAAAGGGACAAATTTATTCGATTTTTATTCGTTTTTTTTGACATTATAAATGCAAAATTTGATAGAAAAATTCAATATTTTTAAAAACAGTTTTCCACAAAGTTATTACCCCAGTCATCGTCTACAAAAGTGCTGGCGTAAGCATATATATATGCATCAGAAAAGGCGTAAAGAGGTTTTCAAGTAGTATACCTAAAGCAAATTAAGTTTTTGAAAATCAAGACAGTATCTTATGTATGTATATAGTATACGCACATATGTATGTTAATGCTTAGATCTTTATAAATGGAGTTGGTATCTCCAAAATGATGGGTAGGTTTTCTAGCCTATATGTATTGTATATACACATATGTACCTACATAAAAATATGTAGGAGATTAAGCAATTTGGTCGCATCTAATCTGGTCACCTCTCTTCTCTTATCTATGCACGTTATATCCAATTGTACCATTGAGATTAACTTGAGGGCAAGCTTAGCATTTGGAAAAAAATCGTTCTTGAGATTTTAATCAAACTTGACATTACGATGATGGAGAACACCAACAAAGTGTTTCCCGCAATTCCGTCTGTCTGCAGATCGTCGACAGTCTAAAACACTGAAGAGATTTTCTTCAAACTTGGTTTTTTAACCTCAAAAATAACGGTAATCTTAATTATCTCAAAAACGGCTTTAGCCATTTTGATTTAAAAAAATCTGTGTACCATTATAGGCATATTCTACATTTTGGTACTCAAATTTGTTTACATATTTTTTTATTAACGGTATCTGCCATACAAGCATTTACATTTTTTTGATTTTCAACTTTCTCATAAGCGGCTCAATGCATTCCGATAAAGATTTTTATATAGGAGGTCCTTAAAATTCTTTTTTTTTTTTGTAATTTAATTTTTATTTAATATTAACTTATAACTATCTTAAAGCTAGACAAAAATGTTTAAAACTAGCCTAATTATCAATAAATTACAACTAATTTACTGGCCCTTTACGGGCGCTCTAAACTAAACTATATCTGTTTATACTAATGTCTTCCAACCTAAAAACTATTTTAATTAAATCTAATTATTTTATTTTTTTTTTAAACCAAGAAAAGTTATTGCCAAAAAACTCGGTATCTTTACATATTTTTCTATTTTAATTATAAACTAAACCTAAAGATAGACTAAAAATAATTAAAACTAGATACAACTAACTTATACTAACTAAAAATAACTTAAACTACGTAAAATACCTAATAATACCCAAAACCATTTAAAACTACTTAAAAACTTTTTTTTTTGTCTTTTAAATTTTTTTGTTTATTTTGTATATGCATGCAGACACATAACAACATGCAACACACCCATACATGTACATACGCACATACATATACGTATGCACACACATGCACAGACACACAGATGCATGCACGCATGCCCCCGCATACATACATATTTAAATTTTTTTTTTGGTGCCACCCCGACTGTTCCCTATACCTAATTGCCCTAAATCTATGTAAGTCGGCCAAGACATACCATCTTCATCGACTTTTAATATTATGATGCTGTTCAGAGAGCCACCAGAACTGGTTCTCCTGTTTCGCCCTATCCCTCCGGTCCCGATCGGACACAGTCCTACTGAACCGAAGGCGCTCTTCTCCACCTTGAGCGAAGACGTCTCGACCATACATGAGTCGCCTATCCACAGTTTTCCGGCTGACGTGGTAGATGAGCGGAACCGCCCCTCCATCGTGTATCAGCACTCGACTGTCTAAATAGAGGAATGCTTCGGGAGGGATGTAGCCACTTAACCGCGCACTCTCAAAATATTCATTATTGGGGTAGTAAGCCCCAAAAATTAAGCTGTTGGTTGAGGACATCGCTCTTGCAGTGTGACCCCGAATCAGCTTAAACAAAAAATTATCTATTCTGTTTATGTTGGCTCCGTTGTATAGAACCTGGTTGGAATAATATCTTGTGTACTCCGACTCCTTAAAATTCTAATAATGCTGCATTCCAAAATATTTGAAAAAACAAAATTTTTTGAAGTGAAAACTTCTTATGGGCTAAACCAATTTGTTACGTAACGCGTTTCGGCGCCAGTCTGTCTGGCTTCCCTTTCTCTAACGCATACGGAGAACTTTTGGAACTTTTCTAAAGTTAAACAATTTCAATTATAAATAGTTCACATAGATTCTGTCGGGCGTCCCGAGACGCACGTTTTTTTTATTTTATGATGTTTCAGTTTTAAGTTGCACCAATTGTGCTATTTTTTTTATTTGAGTTTTTTTCGAAAAAAAAAATATTTTTTTTAATAAGTTGATGAATAAAAGTTGGAATTCTTTTTTAAATGTGAATTTTGGGACTTAATATAACCTTTTCGCATATTCAAAATGCCCCTCAAAATATTGGCTTAAACTTCATATTTAAACGAAATCTGGTTCTCGTAATGGTGCTATATTTTTTACCGCAGCTGTATATGGTATGTGCGTATACAATATAAATAAGATATCGTCTTGACCTTCAACAACTTATGGGGTTTTCCTTTGGTAATTTCAGATTTTGATCGGAAATTGGATTTTTTTCGTCGCGAATAGTATACGATATCAGATAGATTTTTTATAAACTCTTTTATAACTGTGTATCAACTTTTACATTTATAATGTGAAAAAACGAATAAAAATCGAATAAATTTGGTGTCTCAGCACCTCTAAAATATATGTATGTATATATTGTAAGACACATTCTATTGCATATAATTTTTATACAGGCATACAGTCGCAAGCTTTACGTCACTAGACGATATAACGATATAAGCTCAAAACAGCCACCACATCTTTTCTTTTTAGTGAATTTTCAAACATAACAGAATGTTCTTCTACACTGAAAATCGATGATAGGAGTCGAACTAAGAAGGCAATTTTGAATGTTATTCTTCTGTTTTAAATTTAAAGCTTGTTGATACATCAAACATATTGTTCTACTTATTAATTAAAGAAAAACCAAATCTATTCATGGAGCCAGTCAAAAGTAAATGACTGATTTGTGTAATCTTCTCAATGGGTGATATGCATAAAACAAAGTAAATGCTTTTATTGGAGAATTTCTAAGTATAAACTATTTTTGGTATGCATGAAAATGCGGAAAATGCTCGAAATAAAGTATTTGCTTTCGACCGTAGTTTTTACTTTTTTGAATTAATTTTATAAGTAAATACTTCGTTCCGTATGCATAAAAACTAGTAAGTACTATTTTTCTTTAGTAAATACTCAGTTTTTTTTTCAAGTTGTTAAATAGTAAGTTGAAAATATCATAGTACATACTTTTTTGATTTAAACCCTAATAGGCAATTAATATCAGTATTATGACATATTTAGAATAAATCAGAGCATAGTGCATATTTAAGTTTTGTTGCAGCTAATACTATGGCGGAATTTGTACTTATTAATTCTCAAAGAGTGTATACAGATCAAATGTCGGATTCTGAGTCTAATTTTCTAATTTTTATTTTATTTATTTATTTATTTATTTATTACTATCAAGGTAATTACTTAACACCTTAAGATACAATATCTTATAAAATAGCGAAAGCATCAAAATACATTTCTAAAAATTTATATTTTAGTTGTATGTAACAAAACAAATTCTGTGAATATTAAATTGTAATTATGAAATGAAAACTTGAATAAAATATTAAAATAAAAATAATAATAGGTAATAAACGGAAAAATTAAATTTAAATGTACAAATATAATTAAAAAAAAAAAAAAAAAAAAATAACTATAAAAAGAGATAGAAAAGTAAAAAGTGCTCTAAACATATCCCATCATCAAAATCCTTCCAAGTACTGCCTAAGTCTCATCCTAAACAGCCTAGTAACGGGTGATTTTTTTGCTACTTGGTTTTTGACAGATCACACATGACAAATTCCACGAACATTTGACATTTCGATTCAGTATTGTTTGCCATTTCATCATGAATAGACAGGTGAGATTCCGGCCGAAATGTGTGAAAAAGTTTGCCAAAATTGGACCTTTAGAATGGACCACCTGAAGCGTAGCCGCGGGCAACATTTAAGTGAAATTATTTTTAAAAAGTAAATGGCAGAAATTGGTTTATCGATCCAAATAAAAATTTCATTCACTTTTTACAAGTTTCTGTGTTTTATTGAATTTTCAAAAACCAAGCTCTTAAAAAATCACCTTTTACAACCTATCATCCGAAGTGCAATGGGGAGAGAATTCTACAACCGAACTGAGAACGAAAAAAATTGTCGATTTGATACCAAGTATACACACCGTATAGGTACCAGATTAAAACGATCTTGTAGATCGCGGCATACAAATCTTATTATAAAGGTACACCGGTTGATGCATTTGCATTACACTGTGAAGCATCATTAATGTTCTAAATTTGAAGAGATTATCAAGTGTTACACCATTAATGAGTTTGGCGAATGGAGAAATGTGGTCATATCATATGGTCCAAAAATATACCGCCCAATACAATTATGAGCAACATTTAAATTGCTTTTATGAATAGAATCACAATTACTACATATTTCGCCACCAAAGAGCATTATTGGTTGAATAAGTGTTTTTGCCAGAATGATTCTCGTTTTAAGAGGTGGAATTTTTTGACTTTCCCATAGTAAACGTAAGCTTCCATAAACCCTTCCTAAGGTAAATCTTATGTGATCATTCCACAAAAGTGTCGTATTGAAAACTATGCCAATTTAACAAACTCGGTTGGAGAGTCATTAAGGTATAGATTAGAAAAATATGAGGTATCAATACTCGTTCTGGAGATAATCAAGCACTTACACTTAGAGGGATTCAAACATAAGCCATTAGATCGAGACCAGCATATAATTCTGTTAACGATGAGTTAACTTCATGAGCTGCATTTTCCATAAGACCTAAGGGAAAGCTTTTCCGAACTTGGACAACATCAGCATACATGTACACACTACAGCTTAAAGTACTCAAGGGGAGATCATTTATGTTCATTTTAAAGAAAAGTGGCCCCAATATTGAGCCCTTCGGCACACCTCTGTTTAGTGGAAGAAACTCCGATATAAGGTTATTTGACACAACCGCTTGATACATGTTGTTTAGGTAAGATGAAATCAGTTTTAGGGAATACCGTGAAAAATTAAATTGATTGCCTAGTTTCCTATATAAAACATGATGGTTCACTGTGTCGAATTCCTTCGAAAAATCCAACAGAACAAGAAAAGTAGCATTA
The DNA here is from genome assembly GCA_910595825.1 of Philhelius pedissequus. Lineage (NCBI taxonomy): Eukaryota > Metazoa > Arthropoda > Insecta > Diptera > Syrphidae > Philhelius > Philhelius pedissequus. The sequence goes on along the minus strand of OU343161.1, from coordinate 208,754,250 downwards.
TTATTGTCAACAGCTTGTCTTAACTCCTCAACAAAAAAACATATTTCAATACTGTCTCTCGACTTCGAAAAAGCTTTCGATCGTATAGGTCCTCACATAATATTAAACAAGCTCATAAAGTGGGGTGTTGGAAGCAAAATATACGGGTATATAAAAGCATTTTTAACAAACAGAAAACTTTGGGTGAAAACCAATAATACCTACTCTTCCAGCTACCCACTTCATAACGGTATTCCCCAGGGATCACCCCTCTCGGTAATACTATTTATCATTGCGTTCGATGATATAAACGCTATTTTAAAAAAGCATAATCTTTTAGATCATTGCAGTTATGCAGATGATATTTATATTTTATGTAAAATTAATGACCTAAGTACATGTAAATCTTTATTTCAAATTGCTCTAGAAGATATAATCGAATGGTCAAAAAAATCAGGTGCAAAACTCTCTCTCTTCAAAAATGTAAAACACTTCATATATGTCGCAAACAGAATTGTCAACAACTAAACCTCAATATAAACAACAATATGATAAATAATGTTAGTAATTTAAGTATTTTAGGATTAATATTCAATTGTAAATATTATTGGAAAGAACACTGTTTAGAACTTAAGAAATCCCTAGCTGCACGAACAAATATAGTAAGATATTTAGCGTCAAATAAAAGCAATGTACATATTAATACCCTTGCATATATAACCAAAACCTTAGTTCTAAGTAAAATTGATTATGGGTTGTGCATATACGGTCACTGCCCAAAGTATGTTTTAAACATCATAAAACCCAGCTACCATACAGCAGCTAGAAGAAGCATAAACGTCTTTCCAACAACTCCAATAAAAATATCCTAGCTGAAGCAGGACTCCCGAGCATAAGATTGCTCGCAAAACTGGTATTCTCCAAGAACTCTATCATCGACAACGACATCAAAAAAACAACAAATCAAAAACTTACAAAACGAATTCCTTCTGCCATAGCTACAACGCTTAAACAAGCAAGGATTAACAATCTACCAACGAAAAGAGAACGACTCATCATCCCACGCTAACCCCCTTGGTTCATTAAACCGGAATCGCTGATTTTGGACCTTACCAAATACAAGAAATTAAAAACTGCAAACAGCACATTTCGGCAACTATATTCAAGTATCGCCACTGACTTAAGAACTGATGGATGGACACTTATATTCACCGATGGCTCTAAAACCCCGGACACCACATCTTATGCGGTGACCGATGAAAACGGGTCAATAATAAGCATTGGTATTCTCCCGGACTGCGCCTCAGTCTTTACTGCAGAACCATTCGCCATACTTCAAGCGACTAAAGCTGCAGCAAATCTACCTGAAAAATGTGTTATGTGCTCTGACAGCATCTCAGTAATTAATGCAATCCGCAACGCAAACAACAACACCGAAATCATATCATTAATAAGATATCAACTTATAAAAATGAAAAACATTAAAATAATGTGGACTCCTGGCCATGTTGGAATAAACGGAAATGAATATGCCGACAGTGTAGCGAACTCAGCCAAAAACGCACCCGTACTAACTTTCAACTTTTTCGCTAAAGCCGATCTCCTCAAGCTCATCGGAAAGATATCTTTTGCTAAAAATAGACACGATTGGGACATTTACCACCATCACTACAAGGATATAAACCCCTTAAAATCTACACCGATGTACCCCACAAACTGCTCGAAACAAAAAATTAGCAATTTTGCTAGACTTATCGACTTGGACACACCACTGCATCCCATCAACACCTCCTCAACAAAAACGACCCCCCAACCTGCTCCATTTGCAACACCCGTTTTGATTTAAAACATATCTTGGAACATTGTCCGTTGTCGCAGTCCACAATTAAAAAAATATTCGAAAACAACTCAATATATGAAATCCTCAAGAATCCCAGCATAACAAATGTAAATAAAATCACTGAGTTTAAAAAAAAAAAAAACAAATATTGTAATTTGAATCCCCAACCAAAAAAGCCAATAGTCTCTGCAGCTAGGCTTGTTAATTTTTGTATTAGCTTGTAATTTCAATTGCTTGTTAATAAATATTAATAATAATAATAACTCCTCAACAACAACTGTGCAACTGTGTTTAGGGCGGATACCAGATTGGTTATCTCAAACATGATGGTTCACTGTGTCGAGTTCCTTCGAAAAATCCAACAGAACAAGAAAAGTAGCATTATTATTGTCAACAGCTTGTCTTAACTCCTCAACAACATTTAAGTGCAACTGTGTTTAGGGCGGATACCAGACTGGTTATCTCAAAGTAGATTGTTACGCTTCAGATGTTCTCGTATCTGGAAATAAACTGAATGAATTGTTATAATATGTAGGTTCACATTCAAAAGTCAAGTGTATGAGATCATGATGCGAAAAACATGAAGCTGGGAGTTGATTAAAGTGAAGAGCTTTATAGAGATAGCTCACAAAAAATACATCTAGAAGGCTGCTATTAGATTTCGTGTAGTTGGTAGTTAAAGACGTATTTACAGGAAACAAATTAAGGGATCGCATACAATCAACAAGGCTGGAATCTTGAAGAATATTGCAGTTAAAATCTCCCACCACCACAACCAAGGGAGATACAAAGGATAATTCATCTAAAATACAAGTAATTGGAGAGATATCAATGCTTCTGTTCGGTCTATATATTGATCCAAGTAAAAGTTTATTTGATCAGATTACACTGTAGATGATTACGAACAAAAATCGCTGCACCTCCTCCAACACGTCCAACTCTATCAGACCGAAAAGGCTTATGAAGGCCATTTAAACTACAAAAATCATCACTTAATTCACTATACAGCCAAATGCAAACCACATCAACTTTTGAACCTTCAAATAAGCTTCGAAATTCATCCAACTTGGGTAATAAACTCTGAGCACTAATATGGAAAATTTGCAAACCGGAACGTTGAGTGTACAGAATATTTAAAAATGTTCGCGTATTGTTCCAATTTTTTGCAGAATCTCTATTATTTAAACAATTATATCGTCTTGAGAGGAAAGACGTAGATTGGTTAAGTGAATACTTTATTGGTAATGGTAAGGTTAGTAAGGTCAAAAAATAATTGTATCATTAAAAGTATTATTGAAACAGGATCGAAAATTAAAACACTCACTAATTGCAAAAAGCACTTTAAGTTGTGATAGTTCTACTTCTAATAATAAATAAATATTATAACATATACTTACCTTTCATGAAAAGTTTTTAGTTAGTGACCAAGATTTAAGACTATTTTTGTTTATATTACTAGTTTATGTAGTGTTCATAAATGTACCTATAAATGTACATAGACACATATGTATTTTAAGGAATTCAAACTAAAAGAAGAAGAGGGGCAATTAGTTCATCAAGAAAGATAAAGATATTTTGCGCTGCGTTGGGGACTCGACTCTGGATATCGAGTTGGCATTGATGAAAGTATAAGTATTTACGTACATTGGAGTGCTGTTTTTATAACAAGTAATTTTGTAGTGAAATTTATAAAAGATAAAGCTTCTCATTGGATAAAATTTCCATGAAACTATGAAGAACAGCAAAGAGCAAAACATGATTGCTTATAAAATACAGCTTCCCACTGAATTTGAATGCAATACATTAACCGAAAAGTTTCCGTCAATATCCAAGCAATATGTGATGCTGAGGAATATTTTACAAGTGCTGATTGCAGATGGCCGGGCTCAGTTAAACATTCAAGAATTTGGAGAAACAGTTTTTTAGAACCCATAATGAGAAATTTAACTAATATTGTATTACCAGGAGATGAAGGATATTACAATTTTGTTAATGACACCCTTTAAAAATCAAACAACTAACCGCGAAAGAGCATGCAACAAACTGCATTCAAAAGAGAGGGTTATAGTTGAAAGATGTTTTGGTCGACTAAAGACGAGATTTCCCTTTTCACAAAACTTACATTCGGCTTCACATATAGAATATGTCAAATATTACTGTCGCTTGTTTCGTTTTGCACAATATTGGAGACAACTGAGAAATGCTAACGATTTCGAATTGACAGAAAGTGAGAATATTGTTGATGATGATGAAGAACTAATGGCTAGTGCACTTGAAATCCTAAAAATCGGGACATATGAAAAGGACGGAATATCTAACTTTAATTCATAAGTATGCACATATATGTATGTACATACATATTATGTTGAGTTGAAAAATAGATGGATTTTCATCGACACTTAAAAGCTTTTTTAAAAATAGCTGCCCATTCTTGAAGCTTGATTGGTTTATTTCCTGTTTTCTTAAGCTCGGTTTCCTTTATTACCTCAGTCTTAAAACTGTTCAGCCATTTCCTCACTTGTTGTTCAGTAAGTTGAACCCCAGTTTCAAGTTTGTATTTTGCAATTCATAACTTCTGACTTAGTTTTTTTTAATTGAATGTTCTTCAGACGTGTTCAATAATACAGTAGGTACTTACTTTTAAAATGCGTACAAAAGCTGAGAGCACTTGGCTAATTGTTAAACCTACGTTAGTCATTGATCTTCGGTCCACTGACTGGCCACACACAGATTTTAATAAAACAAGAATTAAAGTAATAGTAAATTACATACAATAGGACTAAGGGGTAAAACTACCAAAACAATAATTTCATTCAGAAGAAATATGAAAGAAAAGTAATTACTATCAATTTTGGATGAATTATAGTAATTACTATGATGAATTTAGCATATATTGAAAGTATATGCCACAAGTAGAAACTTCTTTATATGCTTACGAAATGAAGTAAATACTGTGAATTCAACCTTCTACTAAAAATTAGAGTATTTACTTTAAACTTTTACTTCTAGCAAATACTGGCGTTTTATGCATATTACCCATTTTATCATAAATGTTATCAATAAATTATTATTCTATTTTCTGTTCGTCAATCAAACGGACATGTTTTTATTTAAGGGTCTAATGGAAACTTACAAATTTCATCAGTTCGGTTACGTTATTGGAATCAGTCCAAGAGACTTAAGTGAGTTTATATCTTGCATTTGTCCAAATATGACAGTTGTACTCAGGCCTGTTTGCTGATACGAATCTATATATATAAAAATGAATCCCTATTTCCCTTGGTCACGTCATCACGCGTGAACGGCTGGGCCGATTTCGCTAATTCTGTCTTTGTTGTGTTTGTTCTTGTCAGAAGGTTCTTACGAAAGCAAAAATTAAGAAAATTGCGCCTAAAATTAGAAAATGTATGAATACTTAACCACTATATAAAATTATTTCTACTCTAAGTTTTGTTCAATTTGGAATTTTCGTTTTTGAAAATGCCAGCAATTAGACGCAAGCTTAAGTCGCAGATCTCGCAAAACTGCGAGTCAAAGATATATAAGAGCAAGTCAAACCGAAATCAATACATAGAAATGTTGCGTTTAACCCCTATAGAACTGCATTCAATTATAACGTGGAAAATCTATTACACTTCCCAGCAAATCGTTGCTTTGGACCAATGAACTTGGTTGCCAATATTTCAAGGCATTTATGTTTAAAAATGAAGCTCTTGGATTGTGTTTCGATAGCGGTCAAGTCAAATTGACGCTATTAGTACCACCACCCTATCACCACTACATTCATTGGTTTCCGATTCTAAACATTTCTTGACTCATATACAGCAATACAAAAATAGTTTTCAAATGATGTCATTTGTTGTCACAGAAGTTATTCAAGAAAATTTTATGACAACTTTTAAAATTCAGGGTCAAATATATCATTTAACAGGTTCCCTATTGCCAACACCGAATAGTGACTACACATTTTTGCAAATTTATTTTATGGGTGATTCGGTGTTATGCACACAACAATTCGCACACAATAATATGCTCCCATTATATGAAAAAGTTGTAAAAAAAATTGTATCGAAGCAACTTCAACAACATCTCAACAATAATAACATAACAATTATACACCAATATGGCTTTCGCTCGAATCATTCGTGTGAAACTTGTATCAATTTTGTGGTTAGTGACTGGAAAAGTGAAATTGACAGTAAAAATTGTTGATTCAAAATAACTTTTAACGGTCTTTAGTCCACAAAATTTGAGTTTCATCCCGGCAATCTCACTTGGACTTATCAGTTGGTTAGTGAGCGTCTTACCAATACGCAATTTTTGTTAAGTTCAGTTCAACTTACTTGCATTTTTTGACAAAAAAGCAATGTGAACTATAAATATACTGCTAAGTCTTCTACTTGGCTGAGTAATTTCAGTAGTATATAGAATTGTATTATAAAAAAAAACACTTTCTTTGTAAAAATTGTGTTATAGCCGTTTTCTTAGACCTTCAACGAGCCTTTGAAACAGTAAATAATATTATTTTGTTAAATAAACTGGAAAAGTGTGGGGTAAAAATACAGAACTAAAGTGGTTCCAAACTTTTTTAGTACAACAGAACCCATTGAAAGAGTACTACAATTCTGTAAGCTTGTGCTATTTGCAGATGATGGTCTACTTTATATAACTGGAAAAGACGTTAACACAGTAAAAGACAAAATACAACAAGATTTAAGTGCAATATATACGTGGTTAAATATGAATAGGCTTGTCCTAAATACTAACAAAACCAAATTTATAATACTCAATAATCTTTCCCCACAACAACAAACAAATATATTAATAACTAATACACAAATAGAACAAATAGCGTCAATTAAATACCTCGGTGTTGTGTTAGATAGCAAACTATCATTTAATGAACATGTAGATCTCATCTGCAAAAAAGCTTAAAAAAAACTAGGTGTTCTTAGAAGAATACGCAAAAACATATCTAAAAATAGTGCAATGAAAGTGTATAATGTGACTGTAAAACCCCATTTTGAATACTGTGCAAGTCTTCTTTATTTGCTTAACAATACTCAAAAAGCAAGACTTCAAAAACTCCAAAACAAAGCTATGCGTTCAATATTAAAGTGTGATCGATATACCTCAATATCCTCTATGCTTGAATCACTAAATTGGTTGAATATAAATCAAAGACTATATATGATGGAAATGATATTTGTCTTTAAAATTAAAAATAATATGTGTCCCGAATACCTTCAATTAAGTATACCTGCAAGAAGAGAAGTTCAATACAACCTGCGAAATGTGGACGAATTTAACATCATCAGAACCAGAACAACTAGGGCACAAGCCAGTATATTATACATGGGACTACAGGCCTACAACAATCTTTCATTGAACATTAGAAACATCAACAACTTAAATCAATTTAAAAATCAAATTTTTGTATATGCAAAATCTTTTATTATTTGAAATTCCAATAACAGTTTTTGAATTAAAATATTAATTGTTTTGATTTGAGTAATTAAAACATGAAATGTAAAATATTACTAATTTTCAATGACCATTGGGCCAAATAAAATTCAAAATTAAAAAATTCAATTCGGTGAAAAGACCAACAATTGCGGAACAACTCTAAACATTTTTTCATCAACATAACGAATTGGTTGCATTATTCACGACAGCTTTGGACCGCATGCCATCTGATAATCACAAAATTGTCATCAAAGCTGATAAGACGCATGCAGGACAATACGCGGGACAGACGTTTTAATGCGCCAACAATTGACGAAGTCGCTTTTGCCGTCGCGTCGTGGGTGAAAATTTAGAAAACCGAGATATTATTTTACATCGGCGTAGCAATCAACTGCAGCGTGTGTCTGAAGCACATAGATTATATGAAGCGTTACAATGTCCTATATTATTTTAGCAAGGTGAAGATGGATATTATTTTTCAATGAAGATAATAAATCCAGTTAATGGTTCCAAAACTAACAAAAAAACTAGTTCAATGAATTTTTATTCATACAGACTCATGAAGTTTTTAAATTCGCTGAAATTGCCTGGATTACAACCTCATAATCTGCAAATAAAAACCGGATCAGTAATAATTATGTTTCAGAATGTAAGCTAGCCACGTCTTTGTAATGACACCCGAATTGTGGTGAAGAATTTAAAGAACAACGTCATCGAAACCACAATTTTGAAAGGGAAGTACAAAGGCGAAGACTTTTTGATTCTACCGATTCCTTTGATTCCGAACGATATGCCATTCGACTTTAAACGGTTGCAATTTCCAGTGCGGCTAGCATTTGTAATGTCGATAATAAAATCTCAAGGCCAGACGCTAAGTGTTTGTGGCATCAATCTTCAAAATCTATGTTTTCACATGGTCAGTTATAGTCGCTTGCTCCCGTGTTAGAATACCAACAAAACTCTTTATATAAGAGCTCTCTTTATATCATGCGGAGCTCTGGTATGGCAGACCCCAGCAATTCTCTAGCTACTCGTGGGAACACTATGTCTTAACAAATTAAACATAAAAATAACACAAACCACAACAAATTTAACACTCCGCGGGATGTTACCGCAATTGAATATGCGGATCAAATGGAGAAAGATCTCCATGGGGAAGATCCGAGACCGGGATGCAGTAAGTACCTTAAGAGGTTGCCTCTAAGGAACTTACCACACTGGGCAGAAAATACCGGAGCATCAACTGCTAGTCAGGGGAGAATACCTCCTGGGCAAACAAGAGATGCTTCTCATATGACATCATCCACTAGTCAGGGAAGAATACCTTTCGGGCAAGTTAAGGATGTGACAAAAGCCATAGAACGCTGCTTGGATGGGGAAACACTACCACCAAGCAACGTAGAGATACTAACCAACAAACCGCAACAGAATAACTCACCCACTTCCAAAACTGAGCGATCCAGGTGCGCGGGATGACCCATGCAGGAAAGGACTGAGTGGGGCGAGCACAAAGTGATTTTTCCGATTCCTAGACAAGGGGATGACCCCACATGAAGCCAGGAAAAAGGTGGATGAGAGGAACACATCATCCTCGCCAAGCAACGCACAGGGTAAGAGGAAAAGTAGTCAAATTACTCCTTATTACCGTAAGTGTGTTAGCCAGTGAAAATAAGGGGCTCTCATATGCAAGCACAGTAATAAGCACAAGAAATTGCAGTCCTTCCAAAAGAATACCCTGAGGTTATTCTTAGTGCTGACGAATTGACTACTCTAGAAGAAGCCATTGAGGAAGTCTCCAGAGGATGGAGTCTTCTTGTTGTTGACTGTGCGAATCAACAAACAGCAGACTGGCTGAAGGGAATAACATCCAGGCTAAGTACTTGGAAGGGGGTTGCACTGGTTGCATGTTTGGGAGATGACATTCCTTGGATGCATACCATTACAATGTTTCTTTCAAGAAGTGTGGGTCAGGACGACCAACAATCCCTATCACTGATCCAAGCCCAAAATGAGGGACTCAACGCAACGATCCTGGAAAGTACTAAATAGCAAAGCTGAGGGAAAGGTACAGTTGATAGTGGTCAACGTCGATGCACAGTCAGCAGAAGCTATTGTGAAGGCAAACCACGAACTTCACTATAAATACGGGACTATCCAGGTATCGGGCCTTAGAAAGAAGGCAGCTTCAGAGCAGAGGAGAGATGAAGCAGGCGCCCATAAAAGTGGTGGAATAAATCAATTTGATATGAACTCAGCTGTCCACTAAAATCAGTTTAAAGACAGGTAGATGCCCCGTGGTGGAGCAATAATCTTTCAAAGCTAAAATCCAAGGTAAAAAAAACTCTTTAATGCAGCGAAGAGAACTGGAGAGTGGAATAACCACTCTACAGAGTTGACCAAGTACAGCAGGGAAATAAGGAAAGCTAAGAGGAATAGTTTTGCGATCTTCTGCGAAGGCATTTCTTCTACCCCGGCAGCGGCTGTAGTTTCGCAAAAGGATCTAGCAAAAGAGAAGGCTCTGACATCAATAGCACTTCGACACCCTGATGGTAGCTTTAGAGAAAATGAGGAACAAAGGTCTACACTATTGTTAAATACTCATTTTCCGGACAATTTACCGACTACATCCAATATAATAGAGAGAAAACCTACTAAACCAAACCGGGAAAGCTGGAGGATAGCCTCAACTATCTGTTCAGCTAATAGAATTGATTGGGCATTAAACACCTTTCAACCATTCAAGTCACCGGGGGTAGACGGCATCTTTCCAACCCTCCTGCAAAAAGGCAAAGAGGTATTAATGCCTTATCTCATTAGCATATTTCGAAGTCTTATTGCACTTGGGTACATACCAAATCTATGGAGAAGAGATAAGGTTATTTTTATTCCAAAAATCGGAAAAAAAGACACAACACATCCGAAGTCATTCAGGCCAATAAGTCTAACATCCTTTCTACTGAAAACTTTGGAAAAAGTAACTGATAATTTCATCAGATCGGAAGTACTAATAAATATGCCTTTAAGTAAACAACAGCATGCTTACAGAGCGGGAAAATCTTCAGAAACCGCCTTGTATGAACTCACAAACACCTTACGGACTGCCTTAGAATCGAAAGAAACGGCCTTATGTGCATTCTTAGATATCGAGCGAGCCTTCGACAATACTTCCCATGAAACCGTAGACAAATCTCTCGTAAGGAAGTGCGTACCCATCACAATAATTAGATGGATAAGGGAAATGCTAAGAACATGAATGGCGGAAGCATACGCAGGACACAGTGTCCGAAAGGTCATCACAACAAGAGGCTGTCCGCAGGGAGGAGTGCTATCACCCTTGATGTGGAGTCTTGTAGTGGATGAATTACTAGAACATCTTAATTCCCAAAGCATACGATGTATCGGCTTTGCCGATGATAGTGTAATAACAGCCTTTGGGAAGTTTGAGGAGACCCTTTGTGATATAATCCAAAGAGGACTATCAATAACAAGGAAATGGTGTCTCTCAGTGGAACTAAATATTAACCCCACTAAGACAACACACAAAAGTGCCATTCACCAAGAAGAGGCTTCTGCGACGTATGAAACCTATCAGATTGGCAGGGGAAGTAATCGGGTACCAGAACGAGGTTAAATATCTAGGAATTACACTAAATAGTAAACTCCTCTGGAATAAACACCTTGAGATAACAGTCGTCAAAGCCACAAAAGCCCTCATGATATGCAAAAGACTTGCAGGTAAAACATGGGGCTGTAAACCAAGCATCCTGAGATGGATGTACACTATGATGGTAAGACCCATAATCAATTATGGGGCGGTAGCATGGCATACAAAAACCAAACTAATCACAACTAGGAAATCCCTAGGAAAAATACAAAGGCTCGCATGTTTATGCATTACCGGAGCAATGAAAACATGCCATACAGTAGCAATGGAGGTAATTATTCACTTGTCACCATTGCATGTAGCCATAGAAAGTGCATTGGTCTTAGGGAAAGAAATTCGATCTGCAAGTCCACGGTAACAGACTTACTTGATATCCCAAGAGATGGCATGATTAAAAAGTATAACTTCGAGAAAAACTTTCAAACGGAGTTAAGTAACAAGAAAGATTGGGTAGGTGAAGCAGTGAACTACACCATATAACCAAATGCCATCAAGTGGTACACTGATGGATTGAGAACAATCGAAGGAACTGGGGCAGGAATTTTTGGGCCACGAACCAAACTTTCCTTACCGATGGTACAGTCTACTAGCATTTTCCTGTCAGAAGTTAATGCAATTGGAAAATGCGCAGAAAGAAATCTCGAAACAAACTACCGTTAACAAAACATTGGCATTATGTCGGACAGCCAAGCCGCACTAAAAGCACTAAGCTCTTATACCATTAGCTCGAAATTGGTATGGCAGTTTGTGAAGAGACTGAACGAACTGGGCAAGAACAACAAAGTAACACTCTATTGGGTACCAGGTCACGTTGGTTTTCAAGGCAATGAAGAGGCAGACTCCTTAGTTAAAATTGGGGCAACAACACCCCTAGTAGAACCAGAACCCCATTGCGGACTGGGAGAGAATGTGATTAAAATTAAAATCAAAACAGCAGAGGAGTCCAAAAAGACAAAAAACATGAAAAGAACTCCCAAAGCTGAGACAGGCAAAACTACTACTCAATAACTATAACCTCGAACGGTTTTTAGCCTGCATTAGCTTAAGTAGGAATAACCTAAGGAAAATAACGGGAATCTTCACAGGCCACTGCAAACTAAGAAAACGTCTTAGTACTCTTGGCTTAGGGAGCAGCCCTAATTGTAGCTACTGCAATATAGGAGGGGAAACACCGGACCACATTTTAGGTAGTTGCATAACTTATGCGCCAAAGACATAGACGTCTGGGACGTCACCAGATAGTAGAGGGCGAATTATCCTCTCGAAAATACTCAAAGGCAAAAAAAACTCATTAATGGAAAAAAATTGGAGGAAGAGCTATAAATGAGCAATGCCATTTTGTATATAAATGGGGCACAATAGAACTTAAGGTCGCAGTGCAACTAAAACTACAAATTATTCATTCCTTCATAAAATAAATGTTTATGTTCACCTTTAAGAGCTTATAAGCTACTTTTTCCTCAGCGTAAACTGTCACATAATTACTTAAGTAGAACTTATGTGACAGTTAATTAAGTTGTGTATCTACAAACGGGCCTCAATCTTTAGACGAATGTAAGTTTTAAAGATTTGTTTCGAAGACAAAAGCAATTTAAATAGTTATAATTTTTTCAATAAAGATACTTACGGGATCCATAAAGTCTTCCAGCTTTTCAGCTTCTATAACTTTTTTTGTAGTTATAATGACTGATAGGTATATTTCAGGTTTGGCTTGACGCCATTCATGTGCCAAGCCACACAACTTATACCAATGAAGCTTTATCTAATAAAATACACAAAACAAGAATGATACACATCAAGAAGAAAAATTAATCTGTCTTCAAAACCTGGAGATTTTTCGGTGTCTTAACCACCTGTAATGTGCGTATTGGTAATAGAATGAATCCAATTGTCTTTCTTACTTCACTGTCGTTTTTATTTGCTTTGTAGAAGCATTCGATTTTAATTGGGCGATTATCCGTCTTCATTCTAAAAATTATAACCATCACTATCAAGATAGAATTTTTAGAAATCTGTTGGGTTACCTTTTTAAATCATCAAACATACATTCCCAAATGCACTTACTATTAAATATTGTTGCAGTTTCTGTATTTTGACCAATTACTTCGAATTTTACACCATTCAAATTAGCAGTTAAAATTAAATCGTTGTTATTTATATTTAAACGAATTCCTTCAATGTGCAGAAAGTGAATATATATGAATTTTCTAATATTTTTGTTCTTACCTTCAATAATGTGCAAGACTATACTATATTCAGTATCATTCTCCATTACGGAATCTTTATTTATTTTTATTTTGGTAAATTAAATATTTTTTTGTTTTAAAGTTGAGGAATGTAAAATAAAAGTTTTAAACAAAAATAAAAATGAAATTTTTGATGTAAAAGTTTAAATGCAATGTATTCTACTTAACGCAATTAGCGCTCTCTGGGCGAAAAAAAAAAAACAAATTATATTAAGGGTCTACTTATTTTCAAATAATCTTAAGGTTTGACCACAATGTACTTTTTTGTAAAATGGGCTAAACACACAGGGCCCATATTCCGGTTCTATGATAAAATAAAATGATAAAATTTATATAAGCAGAGTTTTCATTCGACTTTTTCATTTTATCCAGACATTTTATGCTGGTTTCACCTATGATAATATCAGCTGATTTTGCCCTGAATGTGTGCTGAATGCGTGCTGAATGAAAAATATATCATTATTTGACAGAAAGTCTTGTATATTTTGGAATGAAATTTGTTTGGAGCTATAAAACAATATTGAGTTTGAAACGAGTTCTATTTTATTCATATTTTGTTAAATGAAGAGCACAGAAACTCCGAAAGTAAGTAACATAAAATATGTGTATACGTTTTTTTTTAATTTCATATGAAATTAGTGTGAAACAGAAGTTTTTAAAAGTAGCCTTTAAAGTGTGTTTTTTAGTCTTTTCCGGGAGTAATTGGACTAATAGATGGAACCCACATCACGTTTACTTCTCCTAATACTATGTTCCCACCAAAGCGAAAACCGAGATTTCAGCAGGAGGCTTTCGAGTATATAGTATGAAAGATGTTGAACATTTGTATTATTGAAGGCATCACATGAAAAAAAAATCTCCAGCAACTGGTTTCCCTGTGCGAAAGGGGATCTTCCTCCTCAGTTTCTTGGTGCCAGTTTTCGTGTGAAAGCTACAAGGTAATTAAAGGAAAACGTCAAAAAATATCTCCAGCATCTGATTTCCCTGTGTGAAAGGGAAGTAAGAAACCTCACAAGAAAACTCACCACCAGAACGTGAATTTTTTTAGTGATGTCGGCTAGCTGATTTGTTAAAACAAAGATGTATATCAAAACAAACTGCAAATTACAAAAGTGACGAATTACTTAAATATTTTTTAAAAACTTTATCGGCAATAGTAATTTAATTTATAAGAATATAATCAGTTTCAATCAAGTAATAATTAAAATGTGTGTTATAGCTTGTAGATGAACTGAGCAAATGGAGTTCAGCCATTTTTTTTTCGAAATTTTGGTTTGCAGTTTCTTAGAGTTTATTAATATACATGTTATTATAAAATTAAAAAAAAATAAAATTCAACTATGAAAAACACAAATTAATTCAATTTTGTTGCGTTGTCTTAAAATTTCTTGGCATGTTTTACCTTCCGACTGTGATGCATATTTGACCGAACCTTGAAAGTTTTTGGGCAATGAGGATATTCATACAAGCGATCTCCTGTGGTCCTAGTAATGTGTTCCTTAAAAATAAATATATTATATGAAACTCTTCGAATTCAAAAATTATTCTAATTTAACTTTTAAAGCTTGACTTTTTTTAAAGTATATTTGTGCGTTCGTACACATTTATGAACATAGGCAATGTGATTTTTTAACGTCCTTTGGCTAATTTTTGCTACATATATTGCGGACATAAATGGTACATTAGAGTCTTCTGGATGTAGTTCAATCGTGTGCTCTAAGAATACTTTTGGTGAACAGTTCTACCCCGCAGATTTTACATACTGTACCTTCAGATTTATGCACTCGGGCATTGTCTAGTGCCATATTATCGAGAAAAGTCTTGCCGCAAAGATGACACATTCGATCTTAGACAATGCTGCGTACTTTGGAATCATGAGATTTTAATTTCAGTTCATTTGGAAAGCTGAAATAATTAAAAATTTATAGAGATTTCAAATCGTTGTAAAAAATTAAATTTTTTCACATTGCGCTGCTCCGCGTTAGTTTCATTTAGGCCATGTGTGAATTGCGTTAAGATGTTGGTTAATTTTTTTGCCTGGGTTAAATTTTGACACTAGCGTGTTGAATAAAATGCGTTAAAATATATGCAGCTGTAGAGCAGGCTAAATTGTGTTAAAATTTGACGTTTCCCAAGATAGAGTAATTTGAAACTTTAAACGATAACCCAAAAGAAAGATGAACTCCAAAAAGTCCAGATCTACTGGGAAACTATATAATAAAAATGTAAGTTTAATTTCTTCAATTGAATTACATTAATATTTTTGTTTGTGTAGGTTGTAGGGCTGTAGGGTCTCAAGAGGAAAAAAACATATAAAATAATCCGTTGATATTTTAACAAATGAAAATAATTAATATAAAATACTTATTTTAGTTCATTTTGCAAATTGAATACGAATAGATAACTAGTGTTTACATACTGAATCAACATATTAACCATAATGGGAATTGTTTTGAAAAGATTTGGAATTCTTGTTGAAAAATATTAAATAATTAACGATGTAAGACCGAAACATATAAGTATAATTGAGATTTCGTTACATTTTTTGTGTCAAATTATTAACTTTATATATTTTAGGTCGTATCTGGCGAAACAAATTAATTAACTTGAACCACGAACAAAAATGTTTTTAGGGAAATTTATAAAATCTTGAAGGAATTTAAGCCAAAATAGTGTTTTAATAAATCCCTTTTAACGCAATTCATACAGCGAAAACCTAAATTTGATACCACCACAAACCAAACTTCAAAATTTAACCAAGGTAGAAAATTTAACCAACATTTTGACGCAATTCACACACGGCTTTAAATCATGAGCTTTTTCATGATTGTCTCGTACACTACAAGATATAAATGTTCTCGAACAATGTTTGCACTACTTGGAGAAGTAACTCATTTTCCTCCCTTGTGGCAATAGTTTTTTCGTAGAAATCTAACGAAAACGAATCGATTGTCGGTCTTCTCTTCACTAAAAGTATATTCTGATTGATAAAAGTTGTATCTTGAATGGCAAACGGATCACTCATAGCCCTCAATTATCTTAGAATTCTCCTACGCTACAATCAAAGAGTGATTTATTTAAAAAAAAACAATTAATACAGTTTAATTAATTCTTACTTCTAACTTTTTATTTATAGATAAAAATTCCTCCAAAAGATGTATCAAAATCAAATTCAATGCCATGTTTGTTCTTATTTCGTTTTTTTTTATAGTTTTGTTTCACAGATATGTCAAGTAGGTGAGTTGTGATGTCCCAAGAAGCAGATCATTATTTTCAAGTTTTTATGATGCTCACAAGTTGTGAGGTTTTTCCAGAATACCAAAAAAGTCACAAAAATTAATTCACCTCGTGTTATGAGGTTATTGTGACTTGTGAGGGTTTAATTAGGTCGCCATAATAAGGCTATTCTAAATCTACTCTCTCTACAGCAAATTCGTGAGATAATTTTATCTGAATTGTAGAATATTCTTCCCAACAAACATTTCTGCGCAGGTAAATTCATCTGGTTTCTGATATTTATCTGGGTTTTCTGCCGTTATATGAATACCCTTATTGTTTTTCATTTATTTGTAGATAGTTAGATTTGATTAAAACGGTATACACAAAATATGGAAGCGAGTTATAAGGTCGCTTCGGCATCACAATGTAAACGTAGTGTTCCAATGCAAAACTTCATGCCGCATTTATCAATATATGGGGCAGTAGAAATTCGTGGTGGCGCCTATTTAGGACTTGTGGCATTGGCATGGAACAATCGATAAAATATCCCATTTGGTCACATTCAGCATGGGCCGAGAGATTACACGACATGCGAAATTGCAGCATATTTATCGCATGCAGTCTAATGAGGTTTTCCATTGGTAAATTCATAGTTTGATATTTTTTGTGGTGATTGGGAAGCGATTTGAATTAAGTTTGCTTTGGTATGGTATATAGCGTATAATAGTCTTTTCTGTGAAACTAATAGTTGTCAAACTGAATGCTTCCAATTGTACAAGGTTTATTGATGTTAGTGAATAGTAGTAAATTCACTTAAAACATGGATTTGCGAATTTGATTCGGAATAAAAAAAAAATATTAAATTTTGTTGCCCAATAGATGAATGCTTTAGCATATTTGTATGAAAAAAAAATTAAATTCTCCTACCAATGGAAAACTATCACATAAAATGTGCATGTTCACCATACGCGCTTCGCTGTCCCAAAAGTTAACCGCGAATTATAAATCTTAGCTTTTATGCAAAATGTCAAGTATCTGTTTATAAAAACAAAACAAAGCTATAGAGAAAATAAAAACAAATGAATATAATTTCAATTTAATATACTATATTCCCACCAAAACGAATTCCGGTAATTTTAGCATGAAACTTTCGAGATTTCAAATTGGTGTTCACATCGCCTAATCCGTGATTTCTTCAACACAATAACCATTTTTGTTTATCTAATCCATCAACCCGAGCCACATTGTCAAATAAAAATTCATACTCTCTTTTTATCTCCTTATCGTTAGAGTGAAAGATCTTAATTTTCACGTTAAAAGTCTCTTACCAAAGTGTGGTGAAGTATAAAATAGTACTGTGGATTTCGTTGTGATTTAAACGAAAAGTATCGGATTTCGAAATCCCAAAACTATATGGGGAAATCTGAAGATTTGGACTGAAATCTACGAAATCCGAGATTTCTCTTCGGTGGGAACATAGTAGCATACAAATAAAAAAATTGGGGGTCTTAATAATGTTTTCTATTACAGGGTTCTCTATCGCACATCATTTAGCCTTATTACACGCCGCGAAACACTGTACCGATAAATCTAAAATCATAAATGACCAACTTTCCATTTTCTTTTAATTTTCGTGGACGTCTTACTGAATTTCTTCTTGATCTTTCTGTGTTTGAAACTGTCAAATTATTTCTTAGTTTACTTATGCTGCATATTTTTTGTTCTTTGCAATATTTATCCATTTTTCGAAAGCTCGGAGCAAAACAATCAACAAGGTAAACTAGATTGGCTAGATTTTCTTTGAAAAAATATTTTTCTTTATTTCCTAACAAATTAAAAAGCAGATTAACTACGAAACCACACAATTTTAAGATCATTAAACAATAAATTAAAAAAAAAACAAATGATAACAAAATTGTTTGTTTTGTTTTCGAGATGCCAAAATGACATTTCAATTTATCGCCTTCCATTGGAAAATTCCAGCCAAACAAAATGAAATATTTAAGTTATCGCCTCAACTTGCAGAAACACATTTTTTCTATGAGGCGAAAAGTGAGAAATGGAGCAATTCATTTTTAACGTTGCAAAAAGTTATTGTGGTATTTGCATCACTTGGTCCCAAATTAATCGTGTAAAAGTATATTAACATTTTGTGATTACAATTCACAATTAATATTGTGTTTAACTATGAACGTGCCCCCACGCCATTCAAAATAAATCTTCAATTTGTATACCACCCTGTCTTCAATGCACAAAGGCGCTGGACTTGTTTTCCCAACCAGTCAGCCAGCGAAAATAATTTATGCATTAGTGTTCGTGTTTCTTCTGTTTGTCGTTTAGCAGTGTAAGTGGACCAAACCAGTGGAGGTAATTTCAAATTCGTTTCTCGGGTAGCCCGTACTCGGTTCTCGATACGGTTTTGTCGTGCGTGCGAACAGCAGTGCTTTTCTTGTAATTGGTTTTGTTTCTTATGTTCCTTTTATTTAAAAAAATAAATATTAATAACAATATTAAAGCACTTCAACTTTCCCATTAGTGCCTATTGTTGCATATGTTATAGAAACAGCATTAAATTTTATCGGAAAAATTCCAAGGTGAAAGAATACAAAATTGCACAGAATTTCCATTAAAAAAAATTAGTTCACAGTGAAGAATTTTCTTTGTACCCTGTCAAAATGAACGATTGCGTATTGTTGTCTCTTTCGCGGTAACGACATTTTCGGTTTCTGTTTACAACTAAATACGATAAAGAAGTATCAATCTACTTATCACAACGGTCGAATGGGTTTATTTCTCTGGCAAAAAATGTGAGTAAACATGAATAATCTTCACGCCCAACATAACTAATAGAAGGAAACAACCATATACAAATCGGAATGTGTGTACATACACAAAATACCCCTTTCCATTGACCTCGCCGAGCTCTTTCCAATTTTGTAGACTTCTCTCTCTCTCTCTCTCTAACTTATAACTTGTCAAGTCTACTTTGATGAAATAACGAAAAAAAAACAACCATCATTGTGATTTGATCATGGAACATGGAGAGGAAAAATAATGGCGAGCACCAATTTTGGACGTAGTTTTGTTCACCGGTAACAAAAATTTACGATTATTAAGTAAATTGTATGGAAAAAAACTAAAAAAAACGGCAAGGTTATTGCAATAATGCAATATAATTGATTGCAAAAGTGTTTTATTGAAATTTTTCAAATGTGCTGTGATTTTTGTTAATTTTCTCCTGTAGAAAGTTGTTGCCCATTTTTAGTTCTGTATTACGTTTTTCTTCGCCTGTCGTCGGTGATATCGCAGTCGTCAGCCCCTTTTACCCCCCTCGTTACGGAAAATCCTTGTTACTTTCCAGTTTTTGTTAGTTAACCTTTATGTTTGTGATAAAATCAAAATGAATGCAGTGACTAGAAATGAGAAAATAATGTTTGTGCGATTAATTAAGACGAGAAAAAGGTAAATTGAAGAATTTTCAATTTTTTTTTTGATTGTGACTTCCTTCTTTATTCGCCCACCACCCTCTTAAGAGTCTGATATATTAAAGAACGTTAAAAAGAGATAGTGTCACATAAAATCGATGTCAGGTGTATGCCATTATGTGTCCTTATCCGATAAATGATTTGGATATGGGTTGCTCGCTCTAGGATGGTACCTGTCAGTGTCGTTTACATTTGGACGAATTTTGTTGGCTGGGTGAAATCGGGATGCGTTCACGGAAATCATTTAAACATAAAAATATGTATAATGATAACTTAACAAATTAAAAGACAATTTTGTTGGTTGTGGTTTTATTTCAAATAAACAAATTAAGAATGATAATGTGGAACAATTCAAACAACACCTTAAATTTGATCTAACTAATCTTTGTATGGAAAAAGAGAAATGAGTAGATTTTCGTACCAGATAGTTTGGTCTTGCGCTTTTGGTCCTATTTTCGTCATAATTGTTGGAAATTTTGTTTCCATTTTATACGTACCTAATTAAAATTAAAAATTAAAAGACGAAAACACAAAATTAACTTTTTCAATGACATGTTGACGAATCGATTTATAAATAGCACACTCATCTTTCGCTATTAATCCGATATCCGATTTTTGTGGTTAAACTGTTAGGTTGTATATTTTGTGTCACCATAATCAGACTTCCAACCACATTGCTGAAAATACATATACAAAAAGTGTAATCTAATCAGAAAGATTAAACTTAGCGAACTATTATGTTTTTTTTTTGTATTTAGGTGAAGGTACCTACTTGGAAAAGTTTAAATAACTTAACAAGAAGCAGTTGGTTGTATTGTTTTGCTAGAATCAATGCGCGGTTAAATGACGAAACGTACTGAATGATAGAATTTTGACATTTTTTTTTGTAAAATCAATAGTTACTCCAATGTATGTAGCTGTAACACAACAAAAAAGGAGTTTTCTTTTTAATATGCCTTTGGAGGAATCGATTTTGAATGGCTAACATGGTTAAAACATTCACATGTCTGTAGTGTTTTTGTATAAATCGTTAGCAACAATACGAAGGTACTTCTTAAATCTATTTTTGAATGTACAGGATATGTACAATGTACCTACATAAAGAGAATACAACGTTACTCTTGAGTTTTGTTCAATATGGTTTATGTTCTAATTTAGGTCGTTGTTTTTTTTTCGTAGAAAAATTATAGGTAGGCACCTAATTAGGGCTTAAACAGTTTCACAATTGCGGTCATAGAATCATAATTAACCTTAGACCTACATCTGTACATATGTACATACACAAATTCCTATGCAATCAAAAATATGTACATAGATTTCAATCCGCAGTGGCTAAAAGACTTGTCTATTAAAATTAAATGAAATCCTTGTCATAAATGCAAACTATACAAACAAACAGTAAGGGAAGGTCAGGCATCGTTTTTAATATAAATGATTAATAGGGTCAATGCTACTTGAGCTCCCAAATTATGCCTGTGCATAGGTATTATGTTTTAAAAACATTGTTGATGGCTTAATCATGTAAAACCGTCATTTGACCTTGCGTGTATTGAATCATTGTCTTTTTGTAGATCGAAACTACTGATCTCTACATATAATTTGATAACGTATTCATACACAAAAGTTGACCAATTTGAAAAACTGTTATAGTGAAGGTGCCTAATTTTGTTAAGTTCTATGTGCAAAAAAGAAGAGATGAACACCAACACCTAAGAAGGAAGAAGAGGGAGCACGATGCTACGGCAGGGGTAACGCTCGAAAGTTCTATCAAAGGGTGAAACTATCTACCTAAGGATTCCAGCCCAGAATACAAGCCTGCCGTGATAAAAATGGGAATGTCGTAGGAGATACGCACACGGTGCTGAGAATTTGGAAGGAACACTTTTCAGGCTGCTAAGCGGCGAAGGTTGCCAACCATCCGTTGCTATGCAGAACAACCCATTCAACTTGGACGATGATGGTCAAAATAACCGTTCACCTGACCTAGAAGAAGTAAGAACAGCGTTATCCAAACTTAAGTCGCACAAGGCCGCGGGTTCAGATAGCCTGCCAGCTGAACTGTTTAAGGCAGCGGGAGACGACTTGGTCAGGAACATACACCAATTCATTTCTAGAATCTGGTCGGATGAAAGTATGCCCAATGAATGGAAGCTCGGCATAGTGTGCCCTATCCACAAAAAAGGAGATGCTCTGAACTGCGCCGAATACAAAGGTATAAGTCTCCTCAACATCGCATACAAAATTATGTCGGCTATTTTGTGTATCCTCCTAGAACCTTTCACCAGCGACCTGATCGGATCTTATCAGTGTGGCTTTAGGCGAGGAAAATCAACTAACGATTTTCACACTCCGGCAGATCCTGGAAAAAACCCAAGAATTCCAATTCGATACACACCATCTCTTCATCGACTTTAAAACCGCCTATGATAGCGTTGATAGAGACGAGTTATACAGAGCCTTGTCACATCTCGGCATCCCTGCCAAATTTGTCCGCTTGTGCAGAATGACAATGAAGGAATCTCCCTGCTCCGTCAGAGTCGGTAAGAACTTCACCGACGACTTTGATGTCGAGAAAGGTTTGAGACAGGATGATGCACTGTCATGCAATCTCTTTAACATCGTGCTGGAAGCAATTCTGCGCAACTCAAATGTCAACACAAGAGGCACAATTTTTCAAAAGTCCGTTCAACTCCTTGCTTATGCTGATGACATTGACATCATAGGTAGAACAAAGCGAGCTGTCAGTGGAGCATTTGCAAGTATTGAAGCGGAAGCGGCGAAGATGAGTTTGACTGTTAACGAGACGAAAACTAAGTATATGCTGTCATCGAGAAGAGAAGCCCAACACCATCGACTGGGACAAAACGTCACGATTGGCGGTTATAACTTCGAAGTAGTCAGAGACTTTGTTTACCTGGGATCCACTATTACATCGCACAACAATATCAGTGCGCAGATCAAACGAAGAATCACACTTGCAAATCGCTGTTTCTTCGGGCTTAGAAAGCATTTGAGTAGTAAAGCCCTCTCTCAAAGAACCAAAGAGACCCCATATAAAACTTTAATCATCCCAGTCCTGCTGTATTGGGGCAGAGGCATGGACACTGACAAAATCGGATGAAAACCAGCTGGGTTGCTTTGAGAGAAAGATTCTTCGAGTGATGTTTGGCTCAGTGTACATCGGTGGCGAACGGAGAAGATTTAACAACGAACTTTACGGGCTCTACAGCGATATCGACCTAGTCAAAAAGCTGAAAATACAGCGACTGAGATGGCTAGATCACGTTCAGCGCATGCACATCGACGCACCAGCCCAACGAGTCTTCGTATCCAACCCCGGTGGACAACGCGACAGAGGAAAGCCTCATCTTAGGTGGCGCGATCAAGTGGTAAACGACCTCAACCAACTTGGTGTGCGTAACTGGTGGCAGCTAGCTAGGGACCGGGCTATCTGGAGAGTTTTGCTGGTTGAGACCGTGACCCATCCTGGAGCGCCTTCTAAAGTAAAGCAAAG
Source organism: Philhelius pedissequus (assembly GCA_910595825.1). Taxonomy (NCBI): domain Eukaryota; kingdom Metazoa; phylum Arthropoda; class Insecta; order Diptera; family Syrphidae; genus Philhelius; species Philhelius pedissequus. Next base: position 208,730,837 of record OU343161.1, on the reverse strand, counting down.
TAAATGTATAAATCTATAAGAATCTCAATTGACAACTTAATAACTTTAATGAATGGACACAATTGACACGTAGCTGCAACTGGACATGCGGCTGCAATAGCAGCTACTTTTGGTGCTGCAAGAGTTGACCAACTTTTCCATGCATCTTCTTTAACATTTCACTATCAACTTCTCAAAACATATTAATAAACATTAACATAATGGAAGCTGAAGCTGTCTTCAATTTCTCATTTTGTATTTGACATGTCAGTGGTTTTTCTTCTATTTTAAAATTATTTCCACTTTCACACAGGAAAACTAATTTTCTGGAGATTTTTTTCGTCTTTTTCTTTAAATTGCTTTAAAAATGTTTTGTGATTTCATACAAAGGAAACTGAGTTGCTCAGGTATATTTTTTATATTGTTTTCTATTCAATCAAAATAATCGATCCCCCACGGATTTTTTGATACCAAATTAAAGCTAATTTTGCTGCTTCGTCGTCGTTGATAGAAATAAGTTCTTCCTCCAGTAGCGCTGTCACATTCAGGTATCTAAGGTCGGGGTATCTCTCTGCGCTGGTGATGTTATTCACAAGGGCGTTTGGGTGGTTGATTAGGTTGCTCGTCAGTCTTTTGGCAGCATTGATCATATACTTGTCCAGAGGTGTTATTCCGGATGCCTGGTAAAGTCGTTTGTTGCTGATGTCCGGTGCAGATCCGGAGGATTTTCCTCTCAAACATTCCAGGCCTTCTCATGCTGATTTTGGATACAGTAAACCATGCAGAAAACAATACGCTATAATGGGCCTTAGAATTTGCTATAGAGAAGCAGTTTTGCATTCTGGCTGAGTCCATTCCTTTTCCACATTAGGCGGTGGATTCGGTAAAAACTGAAGGGTAGCTGTCACTTGTGTTGAAACGTAACCTCTTCTCGAAATTGATACTAAGATATTTCACACTTGGTTTGGGTATTAGTTGTGATCCGTCATACAGATTGATGATAATGCTTTGGCAACTAGTGGTTAACGGTGGGTTCCAATGTCCCACCGACATTCTGAAGCAAACCAACTCGGATTTGGCTGAGTTCACTTTGATGCCCTATTTTATGCAATGACTGGATACATAAATATTTGCATATGTTAGCGATTCATCCGCATAGAGCAAATTCATAGAATTGCTTGGTTGTGGCTGGCCCGATGTGAAGATATTCTTTTGGTTGTTGACTGGCTGTTTTCTATTTCGATAGAGAACGATCTGGAATTGAGAAAAATAAAAATTATTTTTATTAATGTACCTGATGTGTGTTATTCCCCCTATCCAGATGCTGTCGAATGCTTTCTCAATATTCAGGAAGCAACTAACAGGAACTTGGAAGTTGTTAAGGGCGATATCCGAACTGCATACCCGGAATGATCCGGTTAGCGGAAGAAAAAGATTTTTAGTTCTTTTTGCCAAGAAAAATCTGCAATCCGTGATTAAATAGAAAACGACGTTAGTACTCGTATTAATACTATTCCGTATGACACTTTGATATTTAAAAAACGCCAACAATTTATGTACGGTTTTTTGCACTCTTAAGAGTGATCAGTGTTTCATTTATTTTCTTATTTAAATGGGTACATTTAAATGTCGGTATGATAGATTATCTGAGGTAGGTTAGTATTCCAAATTCCTGAACAACCAACATCGGTAAGGCTAAATTTGTATGCATATGTTGTTGGCATTTCGCATGACACACAAAAATATACCAACGTTTTTCGGATAGCTTGAGATTTTTTTTTGGCAGCAGCTGTTTTGTCATCAGTTGTGTTCTTACACCGGATTACAGTGACTCCAACCTATCCGGATAACTCTAGTTCGATTTTTGAATGCTTCTTTAGTTTGGTTTACCATTCCATCATTAATTGACTAACGCGCTAGTTATAGCTTTCATTGAAACTCAGCATTGAAAACTTGACTACCAATTCTGAGGCACTTGAACAAATAAAACTGATGTCGTTTTGGTACCAAAGTGAAGGTAATAAGATATATAATATTTTTTGTGTCTTTATTGTGTAAAATGACATTCAATACAATGTGTACTTACAACTTTTTCAATAGAACCTATATAGTTTTCAAGTAATATGGACAAATCTGAAAGTACCTACTGTTATTAATTATTATTATTATTATTATGAATTCTTTATTAACCCAAAACTTTAAATATACATATACGAAAATAATTTTAAGAACATTAGCATGGCAAAAAAAAATATTTGAATATTTGCCGTCTGCCTGAAAATTGACATTTATTGAGCACTAGCGGACCAGGCGAACTTCGTCTCGCCCCAATTTAACGCCTTTAAATCAACTGCAGAGCTATAATAAAACAGATAGTTCAAATTTCAATGTGATTTATTTGAATGGAATAAAAACAAAGAGAGAGTGATATGATAAACAATGTTTTTCGATTTGTTTTCCGGCGCAAAAACAAACAACAAAGACCGTTTAACAAGCTATCGACGACGTTCTTTTTCTTCGCTGCTAGTATTGCCCGTTCACAAATCAGCAGCACTTTCCTTTGGTGATGAGTTTCTCCTTCGACGTTGTTAACTCGCAAAAATTTGTCGGGAACGATATCAATCCAATCGAGACATCAACAGAAATTTTGCCATTGCCAATCACCAGCAGTTGTCTTGAGATTTCAGCAGCCGATTTATCGTTCTGCAATGCCACTCATATTTGTGGTCAATTTCAACTTATTGACATGCCCATTACCTTGTAAATCCTTCAATGTTAGGCTAACTGCCTCCAAAGCTCGTTTTTGCACCATCGTGCATTCATCTCAAAAATTCATCGCCAATTTCAAAGCGAAATGTGCAGTTCGACCGCCTTCAAACGGTGTGGTATCAATGCCATAGGATGCAACAGGCAACGAAAGAAATCTTATCCGAATTGTTGCTAGAATCAACTAAATGAAAGTAAATGCGAATGCGGAATCGTATTCCAAAGCAGGGCGATTGAAGTTTATATTTACCACTTTTCTCCGTCTAATAACTTTGTGTCGAATTTGTGGTTTAATGCTATGCAATATGGACTTGTCTCCATTTATTTCCTCTGCACATACATCTTGCGTTTGATTATCACGGACATTCTGATCAATTATCGTTTTAATTTTTTACGCAATTTTGTTTGTCAAACGATGTGTATTGAACAAACGCAAAGTAGTTTATGTCAAATAAATACATCGGCTGAACTAACAAAAACGAAATCAGGAATTATACGTTATTCACAATATTTTTTTATAAGGGGTTTTCCAATAAGAGGTGTTATTTTGAATAGCCCGCTAATTCGGTAGCTGTCACTTTTGAAGCTGTCATTTTTTGACATTTGACAAGTAGAAACTACGCTATTAATAAAAATGGAACGATACACGCTTCAACAACGCATTTCTTTTTTTTGAATATCTAAATAACACCTCTTATTGGAAAACCCTATATACATATATGTGTTTATGTTTATGTTTATGTGTATTAGTTCATAAGATTTAACAATTTTAGTAAGCATTTTTGAATTTTAATAGCTCACAAAAACAGCCATAAATCGAAAACCAATACACATAAACACATGGCGCACATAGCTTAAAACCTTCTTCTTGACCAAATCTTTCATAAAAAAAGTATGTTGAAAATGGTCGAATGCCAACTGAGATCATTAGCTTCATACGTTTTTGACAACATTTTTAATATATAAAGATAAAAAAAGAAAGTTTAAGATTATAATAAGCTTAAAGTAAATATAAATAAATAATACAAGGATAGATAAATATACATATATACATTTAAAATTTTGACTTTACTCTAAAAAACTGTTTCGGGCATCTAAGGCATGATCAATAAAACTGTAAAGGTCCTTCCAACACCACTATCCGTTTAAAATTTGTTTCGCTTCCTCCTTATTAAAAAGCTCTTTGAGAAATAAAGCCTTCGAAGTTCTTGCAGAAAAGGACAAACGGCTAAGAAATGGTTGAAGGTTAGACCTGTGATTATCATTTCTGTGAGGCTTTAGTTCAAATTTAGCATCTCAGTACCTACTATTAATATAAATTGTTGGTGGAATTTGTTTCAGTGTTGAGTGCAAACCTACATTTTTAAAAAAAGTAGGTAGGAAATTTTTAAATTAAAAAAATAGAATTTGAATAATGCTGCAGAACTTTCACAGTTATGAACTCGATTAAGTTTCAATATAAAGAAGCCCTGTCTTGTTTATACTCATATACCTATACTTAAATATTTTGTCTAGAACTTTAAAATAATTCAATAAATTTTCTTTTCTTTCAGACAGTAATCCCAAAACACGACAACCAATAGAAGAGCTACCGGGCCAGCACATTAATGAAAAAAGTGAATATACAGATTGTTTCGTCGCCATCGTAGTGTGTATCGCTTAAATAATGTTAAAAAAAAAACATAATAATTTAACATCATAATAAAGTAGTGCATAAATGCAAAATCAAAACCGAAAACAGACCAAACAACTTAAAGATGTTGGTCTTTGTTCAATACTTAAAGAAATCAAATAAACCATATAGCAAAACAAATGCTAATTGACTTTGTTTTTTTAAGTTTTCTTTTTAAAACTACGTCATACACAACCTAGCATCAACTAACGCACATACACATAAATACCCGATACCCTATTTCTTTGGCTAAATCCATACATGGATTATAGTATTATAGTAGTCAATCAAAGTAGCAGCTACCTATTCATTGAAATATTAAAAATAAAACAAACAAAATAATTGTTATAAATTGGAGCAAATTGTCAAATTAAAATTTTTTTTAAAAATAATTCCACAAAAATGTGCAAAATTCGTCGCGTTGTTGGCATTTTGAAAACTATAATCTGATTCGAATAGTGACGGCTAACTTTTTTTTTTTGTTGATGACGACTATTCTTTATAAATAGAAAAATAAACGTATGATCAAACAATACAACGTTATTTGTAGTCAGAATTTTTTTTTTCGAATTTTTGTTCCCACTGAACGGCGGATATTCATAAATATACTTAAGTAGACAATTGACTCGGGTAAAAATTGATCCTTCGCGGGTGCTTTCGCGCATTTGTTTGTTTGGGTTTTGGTTGAAAATTCGGAAAAAATCTGTCGACATTTTAGCCAATAACAATAATGCAGCGAAGAGAAGCACGTGATCGTCAACCAAGGTAAGTTTTTCTTTTTCTTTAAAAAAATAAATACCATTTTTGATTACATACACAACGCATTACATCCCGTCAAATATTAAATCAAATGAAATGAAAGTTTCTACCATTTAAGAATTTTCGAAGCAGGAAAACGTTCCCAGGCGGTTTTTATATTCTCGATAACCCACTATTATGTAAATAAATGGTATGTTACACGTTATGTCTATGTGCATCTCAAAATAATGTTTCATAAATAACATTTTTTGAATGTCTTGCGAACTTTGTAACGGACAATTTTTGAGGTTGGGGGAGTAAAAAATTTCCCCTAATTCAGTTTTTCTGTCCAAGAAATTAGTTTGAACAGAAATATACAGCACACATAAAACAAGCTTTTTGTCGTGGACGGCTGTCACTTAAATTTTGTATTGTACTCGTATGTAAATTAAATTTTTCGTAGGTTTAAAGCGTTCCCGTACTTTAAGAGAGTTTCATCCCCTGTTTCTGTGCAGAAAGCACGGGGACAAACCTATTATTGCACAATTCTTGATATTTATGGTTTCTATTTGGCAATCTAGAATCTCTCCGATCTGGGATCTCAACTGAACACTTTTTTTATTGTGAAGATTATGAAGTTCGGTGTGTTGTAGGTCTGATCCATACCCTGCCAATTGGAATAAATTGGCACCAATTTTTGCCAGTTCCTCTTCCAGACTTACAAATTTGGCAATTTTGGGTTGAAGAGAGCGCTTTTGAGAGAGTAAAATATTTCCCCTTCCGGACAATTTCTTGCCTATTTCTGTCCAATAAATTTTTGTAGGCAGCAATTTGTGGGAAGAAAATTTCCAATTGTCAACTTGTCGTTTGTTATAAATAAAGAAAACACATCTCGTGGTTGTTGTGAGAAAAGATTTGTTAAACAAATAAATTAATTTAGAACCACTAAAATGCAAAATTATTAGTTTGAGGAGAAAAAAAAAATGAATTTAAAACAATGAAAAATATAAAAAAAAACAAATGTTGTATTGACGTTTAAAAATTGTCAGAAAATTGTGCTCAAGCTGATTCAGACTTTAGGTCTGATCCACACTCTGCCAATTGGCACAAATTGGCACCAATTTCCTGTTCCAGACTTACAAATTTGGTAGTTTTTGGCAGAAGAGAGCGCTCTTGAGAGAGTAAAATATTTCCCCTTCCTGACAATTTCTTGCCAATTCCTGCCCAATAAATTTTTGTAGGCAGCAATTTGTGGGCAGAATATTTACAATTGTCAGACTGACGTTTGTCATAAACGAAAAAAAACGTTTCGTAGTTGGTGTGGAAAAATATTTGTTGAACAAATAAATTAATTTAGAAACACTAAAATACAAAATAATTAGTTTGAAGAGAAAAAGATGTGAACTTACAGCAAATAAAATAAAAATAAAATAAAAATTGGCTGAAAATTGTGCTCAAACTGTTCCAGACTTTTTCGGACTTTATTTCTCAATGAGAGAATTTTATCCCCACTCTTCTAGTTTTGACAATCTGCCAATTTCTGCCCAAAAAAAAGTCTGGATCAGACCTTTTTTCGGACTTTATTTCTTAATGAGAGAATTTCATCCGCACTCTTCAAAATTGTATAAGCTGCCAATTTCTGTCCAGAAAAAGTATGGATCAGACCTTGTATATATGATAAATCAATATTAATGTTTATTGCACCATTAAGTGTGTTCCCGTACTTTGTGCATAGAAATGTGAAGACTGTCATTTTTGCAAGAGAGGGGGTAAAAATCTCTCAGAGAGCAACAAAGTTTTACAAAAGTGTGGGAACGCTTTGAACACCATTTTGAGCTATTTTTTAAACTCGAAATAAGTTATTTTTGAAAAAGTTTATTAAAGATTTACATGAAATTATTTCTTAAAATAACCAATTTCATATCACAAATTTTAATTTATTGCACGAATAAACCAGACCAGACTATAAATTCCATTATTTTCAACGTCATTTGATTTTTTTTCGTAGAAATTTGTATATTTTCGCAGTTTGGGAACGCACCTATTATTATACAAAAAATGACAACTATTGCCGAGTTTGACGTTTAAGTATATGAATGTGTGAGTGCTTCTGGTTTCAGTCACGCATTTTATTTTACTTGCGATTATAGGTACTATAAGGCAAGTTATGTATTCGTCGAAAAAAAGTTTTGAGATAACAATCAAACATGACATTACGATGATAGCGAAAAAAGATGGTCTAAAAATTCTGTCCGTCTGTATGTCTGTCTGCCAGTCTGTCTGTATGTATGTATGTATGAATAGACACCTACAGCCCAGACGGGCTGGGTGGGCCGAATTGCTTCAAACTTGGAATATAGAGTTTTTTAGGTACTATACAGAGGGGAAGTTAATTTTTTTAAGCTAAAAAATAACGATATAACCGTTATGTTAAAGCCTATTTTTCTCGAAAACGGCTCTAACGATTTTGATTTAAAAAAAAGCAGTGCAGCTTTTAAGGTACGACCGATCATATGATTGAAAAAAAAATTCAAAAATGTCTAAAAAAGGTACTTTCTATAGGACCGTTTTTTTATTTCGACTATCTCATAAATGGCTTAACCGATTCTTTCGAAATTTCACACATATATAGGTTTAGGTTGCCCAATTTATACTGCGTTCCAATATTTTTAATTAATATTTGTTTGTATTTTTAAAAGCATTTTTATATTTTGAAACTGCTCAATAATTTTTTTTCAAAAATTATAGTTATATGTACTCGTATTTCCTGAATACCTATGAATTGGCGTTTTTGAATTTTTTTTTCAAAAAGTTTAAAAAAACTTTTTCTCAAAAACCGCTTCACGGATTTTTAATTATTTTTTCTCATAAATTCAAATTTATACAAGAAATAAAACGGAGTACTAATTTTTGAGCTCCAATTAGTTTAAGTATTTATTTCAGAATTTTGAATTATTTTTTCTTTGATTAAGCCGATTTAATCATTTGTTTTTAGGTTTATATTATTAAATATTTTCGATTTCATATTTTGAAAAAAAAAAAGAAATTAAAGAAATTTTTATATATATAAAAAATTAAGTAAAAAAACGACTTTAAAAATATATTTAGATTTTTAATAGAAATCTTTTGCATACGATGTGATCGAAAATAAAAGCAAGTTCGTGCGATCCATTCGTGCATTTTATTACTAATTCTATTTCGCAATTATTTGCGTTTAAAACATTTCCATTATTTAATAAAAACTTTTAAAGAAAAATGGTGTTTAGTTTTCATATTCGGGATTTTGAAGATAGGGACTAATTTACTCCCATTTCAGTTATTGCATTCACTAAAGTTTTTTTTTTGCTGAAATGTGTAAAAGTTTGTGGGCCAACTTAGTTTTGTATGTTTTAGTCGTCAATAAGATAGCTTCTGATGTCTAAACATCTAAGCTCTCGGCAGCGGTAAAATTAGGAGATACGTTACGGAAGCTTACGCACACCATTTTGTTTAAATTCATCGAAGCATTCACTTCCTTCATTTAAAAAAAAATGGTTGGGGAATTTCATAAGGGATTTCTTAAAACGGTTCGTTAATTTGGGAGGGACTTTTTTGAGAAAAGTTGTGTTCATAATTGAGTGTGTTTCTTTATTTTTCCCGGATAAGGAATAGAATGGATGGAAATGACGAAAAGTTTATCCGTAATATCTAGAATAGAATGAATAAACAAACAAAAATATGAACTCTCCGAAATAGAAAAGAAAAGATGACATCAATCAGCTGTTTAAAAGTTTTGACAAAAAACTTGTAGCACAGTTCTTATCCTCTCCAAAAGCTAAGCCCCGAGAATTCTCCGGGCATAAGCTAAGCACACCCGGGGATTAGTTGTTGGATTAACATGCAAATTAATACCACAGGTCGTTTTTTTTTTCCTTCAATTTCAATTAAGTGCAATATGGCAGACTTGCACTTTTGAGTGTGCAGAAAGTTACTTTTTGTTAGTTTTTGACACTGGTCTGCGATTGTGCATTTAATTCGTTGATCTCTTAAAATGGCTCGTGAATTTGCGAAGAATTTTTGGTAAGGGATTTCTTTTTTTAGAAATAAAAGTGTTCAAAACTTAAGATAAAAATCCCTAAGTAAGTATTCTCGTATTATATCCTTATTCAATTATTGAAGGTACATATTTTGGTTTTGAAGGGAAATCTTTTACGATTTGTTCTTCTCTTCAAATGATGGTCCTTAAGAGGAGTTTTATCTGAATATGCAACTGGGTGGGTACTATAGGTGCGTTTTATTATAAACGGTGATTTTTTAAGAGCTTGGTTCTTGAAAATTCAAAAAAAACACAGAAACTTGTAAAAAGTGAATGAAATTTTTATTTGGATCGATAAATTAATTTCTGCCATTTACTTTTTGAAAATAATTCCACTTAAATGTTGCCCGCGGCTACGCTTCAGGTGGTCCATTCTGAAGGTCCAATTTTGGCAAACTTTTTCACACATTTCGACCGGAATCTCACCAATGACGCGTTCAATGTTGGCTTCCAAGGCAGCAATCGTGTTTGGCTTGTCCCCATAGACAATAGACTTAACATAGCACTCTACGGATACGATTTGGTGGATTAATGTCCAATAAAGCTGAATAGCCTGCTCGGTGGGTCGATTATGACGACCATAAAACGGACGTAGCTTGCGAAACACATTTTTCACAGAGCACGAATTTTGATAATAAATTTCAATAATTTGCAAACGTTGTTCAGGCGTAAGTCTATTCATGATGAAATGGCAAACAATACTGAATCGAAATGTCAAATGTTCGTGGAATTTGTCATGTGTGATCTGTCAAAAATATAAACGTCAAAAACCAAGTAGCAAAAAAATCACCCGTTATAAGGGTGTGGGTCTGAATTATTTTTTATTACAAAAACAACACGAGATCCAGGTTTCTATCGGGGTTTCTATCTGGGTTTGCAAATATTAGTATTAAGTTTCGCGAACAGAGGGTACATTGAAGTACATAACCAAGATCGTTTTATTTTCACGGGGTGAACCATATGGGTTATTAGCGAAAATAAAACGCGGCTTATGTCTACTTTTTGGATGAGTTGAGAATAAAATTTAAAGGTTAAATTCTCTTTGAATCCTCTGTCCATTGATTTTCGAAAAAAAAATGTGATTTGACAGTTTGACTACGCCTGAGAGTGATTCTCATTTTTGAACTTCAAAAAACACGTATGTACTATGTGGTTGGTGAATATTATACAAACAATTTTTAAAATATTAGTCATATCATAAACGGAAGAGCAGTATATAAACGGTTGGTGAATACTGCCATTACAGCTATGTGTTTTTAAAATGTTGTTATTTATACATAACTTTTGTAATTATTTTTCTATATATCGTACTTTATACAACAATGTATTTAATTTATACATCGCAGCCTTGAGCCCAGGATCCTCAAGTTTTTTTAGTTGCAAGTTTTGCATTTGAAAAAAAAAAAAAAAAAATCGAACTCGAGATTTTAATCAACGTTGACTTTACGATGATAGAGAACACCAAAAAAATGGGTCCGGCAATTTCGTCTGTCTGTATGTATGTCTGTCTGTAGAACGGTCTACAGCCTAAACGGCTGAACCGATTTTGTTCAATCTTGGTTCTTAGGCGTTTTAGTTGATTGTCCAAAATAGATTTTTGAATCGTTGTTTTATCCCCAAAAATAACGCTACTTGCTATACAAATTTTTCTACCATCTTAATTATCTCGAAAACGTCTCTAACGATTTTAATTGAGTATGGTCTACATTTTGGCCGAACAAAAATTTTAAAATATTTTGTTATTATCGGTAACTGCCATACAACCATTTTATTGATTTTCGACTTCTCATAAACGGCTCCACCGATTTCGATCAAAATTTTTATACAAGATCTCATTAAAATTCTAAATAATACTGCATTTTAAAATTTTCGAAAAATATTTTTTTTTTTGAAAATTCAATATTTTGAAAACGGGTGCAGATTTTTTCTGAAATTTTGTTTTTAAATTTATAATTTAAGTATTCGTTCGTTCGTACCATTTTTTTTTGGAATAAATATAATAAATATATTTTTTTTTATAAACAATTAAGTGAAAAACGACTTTAAAAATACTTTTAGCCGTTTCCATTAAGAATCTTTTGCATATACTGTGATCAAACATAGGAGCAAGTACGTGCGATCCAGTCGTGCATTTTATTTTAACTAACAGTTATTTCATGTTCATACAATCAATCATTCTTTGTTAGTTCTCAATGTGTAATGTGTTTCAATTAAATCAAATATTTTTATTTAATTTGGTTTTCAGGAATTTCAAAATAGTTCTGTTATTTTCTTCAAATGTACCATCTTTGACACTTAAATTTGACCTACGCGCTTTTAATTTCCAAAATAATGTGCTATTAGAAAAGAAATATTATTTCATGCTAACCTTAAATCTTCCACCCGGCCGGCCATAAAAAAGAAAACCAGGGAAATAAGGCCGTTGAACTTCTACTTACCTCCATTGTATATATTAAATATAACTTCATAGAGCAATAGGTACCTAGACCTACTGCTGCCATCTTTTTCATCGTGCGTGTTTGTTTTCCCTCAACTGGTTTCTTCATTATTATATCGTCATCGCTGCCACCACTGTGGTATGACTGTTTTTATTTTTAGTCAAAAAGTTAGGTCAAACGATAAATGTTGCATTTTTGAATAATAAAATAAGAACAAAATATACTTAGGTACATTGTTCATTACCTATTTAATATCATTTTATATTGATTTTGACATGAAAATTGCTATGTGCCTATATCCATATATGCATTTGGTAAATCAATATTTAGCAGTATTTATGATGCCATTTTTATTATTAAGTTCCCTTTCACACATGGAAACCGGTTGCTGGAGTTTTTTTTTGACGTTTTCCTTTAATTGCCTTGTAGCTTTCACACGAAGAAACTGGCACCAGGAAACTGAGGAGAAAACTGGGAAGATTGGGGGTGGCCGTCGCGCGATAGTTGTGTGCTCGCCTGCCAACCTCGTGGTTGCAGGTTCGATTCCTGCCGTTGTCTATGTCTATATTCCATTAAAAACCAATTCTAAAAATTGTCATAAAATAAGTTGCTGCTTTGCTCATTACATGCTGCTTAGGCATAACACTAACAACATGGGATTGTTTACTCAATATAGCATACCCATAAAATATGACAACGATATAAATAAAATAATGCGAATTATAAGGGACATACATAAATAAGACACGGTAATTCTCTCCGCATTAGTTCAGCCGCCATCCCTGGAGATAAATCTGAGACAACAACCAGCTCTAGTCTCAGAACATCGCGCCACACATCTTTCCCATCCATATTTCTCTTCTTCCACCGGATGACCGTGCTGTGTTAAGAAAAACATATAAAGGGTATTCATAATCCCTTGAACGCGTGCAAAAATTATGTTGGGCTAATTGGAATGCAAAGCAAAACGTCAAAAAAATCTCTTCAAATCGTTGACCGGGGAGTTTTTTTTCATTTCCCATACTTCTTGCCCTTTTCGCCTACAAACTCCCAGTTGCCGGCAACTCAGTTTCCTTGTGTGAAAGCAGAACAAGAAACTGAGGAGGAAACTGGGAAGATTAAGTTGGGTTTATTGGAATGCAAAGCAAATCGTCAACAAAATCTCTTCAAATCGTTGACCGGGGAGATTTTTTTCATTCCCCTTACTTCTTGTCCTTTTCGCCATCAAAGTCCCAGTCTAATAATGTTCTGCAAATTTTGTTCCAAATATCAGTTTGTATTCCTTCACTAAACCAAATTCTTCGATGTGTTAGGAAATGTCAAATGTCAAATAGCATATATTTTTACTTTTAGCAATTTACTAAGCTAAAAAGATGATTGAGCTAATTTTAAACGATTTTAACATTCTACTTTAACTTTTAGCAATTTGCTAAATCTATTATGGAATCTGATAGTATATCAGCCTTGCACGCGAGGTGCCCAGGTTCGAGCCCTGCTGGTCCGCAATTTTTTTTTTTTTTTTTTTTTTTGTAAATAATGAAGTTAAAATGATGAAAATAGAAATAACTAATAACTTTTTAGAGCACATGTTGGGTTTTCATCAACATATAATTAATTTACAATGCATAACAACAATAATTGTGTTCATCAAAATTCAAACCGTACAAATGCTCAGCTTTCTGCTTAATTAGCAATTTACTAGTTTAGAAAAGGTTTAAACATTTTGAAATAGTTATTCAATCAATAAGCACTTAGGAAATTGCTAACTTGTAAAATGTTAAGCCCTTAACAATGGGTTGTTTAAAATTCTGTTTTATTAATGACATATTGCATTTATGTCGTTTTTATTTGGAAATCCGGAAGTCTTCTGGATTCTTCTGAAGCTTAGTGTATATAGTGTACGCATTGAAATGAAACAAAAATCGTTCTAAAGTTTTGTTTATTAGTTTTGATATGTACATATATATATTATAAATAGTATATTATTTATATTAATTTTTTTTTATTGTAATCCAATTTCGGCGTTTACTTTCTGAAAACACAAATGGGAATAGTTTGAAAAGACTGATAATATCAATTATATGTGTACACGGTTTGTAGAAAATCTACCAATCTCTTACATATTATTGGTGGGTATTCAGCCAGCTACCTGACAATAAATTGTCAGCCAACTATTGACAATAAATTGTAAGAGATTGGTAGAATTTCTACCAACAGTGTACATACATAATTAATTGTCAGCTCATTGGTAGACAATTGTCAGGCATTTTTAGGTCTGACAATATTGTAAGATCTACCACTCGTTCACACTAAGCTTGAAAGTGGAAATGAATTTGAAAAGGAGAGGAATTTGTTTCTGAATTTAATGGCCTTTTGATTGGCCGTCCGGAACATGTTACCTCAAAACACTCGGGAACAACTTGACTGATTCTGAATTGTATGTATTACTCCATTTGTGAAAATAAAATTTAAAAAAATCACATCGGCTAAAAAGAATTTCCCAAACACTTGATTTCAATTTAGATACACATTTTTATGTATCAATAATAATTATAACTTGCTTCTTTGTATGTTATATTACCAAAAAAGGAGTTTAAATTAAATATACACATCGAAACTATACAACAAATCAACCCGATGATTTTGACATTTTAATTATTTGAGTGTATTAATGATTCAGTTTTCGATTCTGAAATGAAATCCAGAATCGTTTTCTGTTCTGTTTAGAGTAACAACTGTCATTTTGTGGGGGTCGGAACAGTTCTGGACGGCCAATCGAAAGAGCCATAAAATTAGAATCGTAACCAGAAACAATCACACATATACTTAAACGTTAAACTGGACTGTTGTCATATTTTGTATCCTAATATTTTGTATAACGAACATTTATTTTTGTCGCCAAGTCGTGTTTAAAAGTTTGAGATGTGCTTGTTAATTTGAAGTATAGACACATTTGCCCTTGGCAAGTGGTCTTTCTGCGTCTTTCTTGTGTACAAAAGGTTGGCAACTAAATTAAATCTTGTGTAGGGTGCATAAGACCTTGACTAATCAATCAATATAATGAGAGTTTAACATGTGGTGGAAATATTTTTTTTTTTTATTTTATAGGTACTATAGGGCAAGCTTTGCATTTGGAAAAAAAATCGAACTTGAGATTTTATTCAAAGTTGACATTACGATGATAGAGAACACCAAAAAAGTGGGTCCCGCAATTCCGCGTGTCTGCCTACCTGTCTGTCTGTGTGTCTGTCTGTCTGTCTGTAGAACTCTCTACAGCCTAAACGGCTCAAGCGATTTTCTTCAAACTTGGTATTTAAGCGTTTTAGGTGATTGTCCAACATAGATTTTTGAATCGTTGTTTTACCATCTTAATTATCTCGAAAACGGCTGTAACGATTTTGATAGAAATTGGTGTGTATACTACTTTGGGTATGGTCTACATTTTGGTGGAATTTTTTGTTTATATTTTGTTATTAACGGTACCTGCAATACAACCATTTTATTGATTTTCGACTTTCTCATAAACAACTCAAGGGATTTCGATCAAAATTTTTATATAGGAGCTTCTTCAAATTCTAAATAATATTGCATTTCAAAATTTTTCGCAAAATAGTTTTTCTGGATTTTTGAAAAACAAATATATTTTTTTTTTTGAAAATTCATATTTCGAAAACGGGTGGAAGGCTTTTTTCAAATTTTGTTTTTGAGTTTATATTGTTAAATACTTAAAATGTTCATACCAATTTTTTTTTAGAAAAAAATTTAAGAAATTTTATATATAAAAAATTAAGTGAAAAACGACTTTAAAAATACATTTCCCCGTTTCTATTAAGAATATTTTGCATATAGTATAATCGAAAATAGGAGCAAGTACGTGCGATCCAGTTGTGAATTTTATTTTAAAGAAACGCACTGGCCCTAAAAATTTTAATTAATAAAAAAAATAATTAAATTGTGAAAAAGTGATTTATTAAATCTTTATACCTTGACTAAAACCTAATTGAGCAAATCGATATAATTATACAATTAAAATATGTTAAAACAGAGCAATGGTTCTGGTTCTAACTCAAAATGACGAAAAATAAGGTACTGTTTGTTATCTTGTGATCTTGTGATTTGATCGATTTCGTAACAACAAAAGAACAACTTCTCCTATATTGAAAAAGTTGTGAATTTTTACTATATGGATTTCTGCCTATAACTGGTGTAACAACTGTCAAAATAATGTTGCAGTAAATTTTTTTCTACAATTTCCTTTTGTTAGTGATGAGCGCTTTTTAGTAAATACTCGTAAGAAGTCGAGTGAGAAGTTCATTATTTGTGTACTACGAGTATAACAAAATCCTCGGGTTGAAAACTAGCAAAAGGAAAAAAAACGCAATAAGAAAACACAATAATTAACAAATCGGAAAGTTTATTATTTGTTTACTGGAATTCTCGAGTGTTTTCTCATTGTATTTTATAGAATATTTTTGTGTGCTCTGTTTTTTGCGTTGGTCATGTTATTTTTTGTTTTTTTTTTTTTTTTTTTTTTTTTAGTTTGGTTTTTTTGTGTCTTGAGTGATCATTCAATTATTCCCATCACTAATTTTTGTCTTTGTGTCCGAAAGGCCGAAAGACTTTTAAACACAAATGTGGTTAATTTGCGTTTGTTTACTTTGTTGCAAGATTAAAAAAATTTCCCCCACTCTTGAAGTTTGACAGTTTAAGATCTTATTACAAATAACATTTCTGTTGTCAGCTGGTTTTTTGGCCATTTGCTGGACAAATCACGTTATGGTATTTTTTATTCGTAGTATATTCTTACTACTATTTAGTGCAAAAATTAGGATAGATTATGAAAAAATGGCATTTCCAAATTAAAACAGAATTTTCGAATTTCAAGGTACATACAGTAGACTCCCGTTAGCGTGAACACCGGATAGTGTGAACACCGGATAACGTCAACAGATTTTTCTCTGCTTGATATTTCTAAAACGTGAACAAATCATGAAGACTCTAAAGCGTGAACAACAATTTGTGCTACAGAGGAACAGTAAACTTTTTGAGTAATCTGTATTTTACATTGAAATTCCATATTTTTAGTGCAATACCTACTTTGTCTTGCACAATTTGGAGAAGAAGCTGCAAAATCAATAAATGACTCCTTTTTTTCATTAAATTTCGTATGGGAAAAGCCCGTACTCAGTCAACATTTAATTTTATTTTATATTCATTTAATTTTATATGCACCTATGCAATAGCGTTTTGTTTAAAATTAAATAAATTAATTAAATTTACTGTTATGTAATAGTCAAAACGCATTTTTTGTTTACTTGTTAAAGATAAGGTGTTTTAAAATCTATTGTGGGATTTAACCTTCGCAAACGGGAACTCCCTTGGTTTTTAATTGTTCACGTTATCGAGAGTCTATTGTATTGTGTTTTCTCCTACTTACTAAAATTGGGAAAATCTAAAGTTTTTCCGAAAAACTTTTAAATCCTGTTCCCGAACACAAAGTTTTTTTTTTATTTTTTCACAGAAGAGAGCGTCCTCGAGAGAGTAAAATGTTGTTCAATGCGTCCCCGGTTCCCGTACTTTTGTGATTGCTTGTCTCTTACTGAGAGATGTTTACCTCTCTTAAAAAAATATAGTTAATTAATTTTTGTGCACAAAGTACGGGACCACAGTTATATTCGCAAAAAGAGAGTTTGCGAGTTCCTTTCAGCACTGAAATTCTTTTGAACTGTCAAAGAATATCTGCCATTTACCTTTTCCTTTTTGTTTTGCCAACGACGGCATTAGTTTTCTTTTTTGTCTTGAAAAACACTTTTTGTGCATCTCTCTGTTTACGAGTATTTGTTTAAGGGAGTGAAAATTTGTTATGATAGAGAAACGGCCCAAATTTGTTCCTGAAATTATGTCTTGGATTTTTTATTCCGCCGTGCACTACACTCAATTTTTCAATTTTGGAATTTTTAATGTACCTACCTAAATAGGTTACTGAGAGTAATTGATTACATGTAACAGGTTCGAATAAATCTTCTGTTGCTTTTCAAAATAATTTTTTTTTTTTTTTTATATTTGGGTGATTTTATGTTTAATTAAGAATTTATTGATGAAATTTCATATGATTTCCGTTTTTTTTTCTACAAAATACGATTTTGTGAACAAGGCAGATGCAGAAGTTTGTATATACAGTGAAATCTCCCTTTGCGGACACCGCCCTTAGGCGGACACCTCTCTCAGACGGTCATATATTTTTGTACGGAAATTGCTCCATATACGTTTCATTGTTTTCAGTTTCTCTTGGACGGACATGGAGAGGAATTTGACATATGAATGACAAAATATTTTCTTTTAGACGGACACCAGAGCAGGCTTGAACATATCATCACGTTGATAATTTTGGCAACGGCATTTTTTTTTTAAGTTGCAGTCTACAGCGAGCATCAAATTAATTTCTCTCATTCATGTTATGAAATTGATTTTGTTTGGACGTTAAAAAGGTTTATTTTTTGGACCTGGTGCGAACATGTATTAATTCCTACCAAGAATCAAACACTTCAATTGAGAATTTAAAACTTTTTACGGACAAGCAAAATGACGGGGAAGCTGTTCAACCTTTGGTTGACCTACATGCCAGATTCCAAAATAAATCGGGCTTTTCTAAAACCAAACAAACAAAATATTGAAATATTTGTATTTTGAAAAATACATAAATACGAATCTTCTTATATTTTTGCAATGTTTTTAGAGGCTGATTTTTTTATGTATTTATGTGTTAGGTCTAATCATTTCATTCCACGTCATGTGATAAAAAAGAACTATTAATAAATTAATATAGCCATTATTAGTTAAGTTAATTTTGAGACAGTGAAGTTTATTTATTTTTGTCAATTTTATTTTCTGTTTATAAATGAATATCTTAATTTTGAAAATTTTGTTCATTTTATTTTGACAAAAATGTCTGCAACATGGCTTTCCGCCCAAGGGAGATTTCACTGTATTCAATTCTTTCACAGACATTTCGGAGTGATTATAGGATTGTTATTTTGCAAGGTGAATTAGGAGAAAAAAAACAGCATCGTAAATTGAAGACGACATAACTGAAAAAAGTTTGACATTTCCTACAAACTATCGATAACAAAGAGTTTTTTTTACTAGTAACACAGTTTTCCCGGGAGTAAGATTTAAGCCCGAGTATTCTTTGCGCTTATTTATTTTAATTTATTTTGAAGGAATATAAAAATAAAACGTAAGCAACTAATGTTAAATGAGTATCGAAGATTAAAAAAAATAAAATGCACGACTGGATCGTACGAATTTGCTCTTGTAACTAACAACAACAACTTTAGTGTAGCTAACCACTGGCGCTTTTAGTAGGTATATGTTGTCTAGTTATCCTTTGCAGGACTAAAGCTGATGTAGGTAAGATTTCCTTGATTTTTAATAATATAATGAATTGCAGAATACATATGATTCAAATAATGGTTACATAGGTACCTACCTACAAATGTATATTTAAATGGATTTGAATTATGAAAATTAGGAGGGAAATATGTACCTACCTATATATAGAAAACCTACATAAGTATGTAGATATGTACATACATATGTTCACTTTCAATTGAAAGTGAATGCTGTATATGTGGGTAAAAATCTGTTTTTAAACTTATAAAAACTGCCAAAACCATCACTTTAATCGGTTTATCGAAAAAACCAAGAACACCATTAGATGCCACGGATCATTGAAAATTTTATAAAAAAGTATCTCGAAAATTGTAGAACGGATTTTTATGTAATCCGGTTTTTTATATTTTTTTGAAATTTTGGTATGCAGTTTTTTAGATTTTATTTATATTTATATTTACATGTGACTAAATTTTTTTTTGATTAGTTTTAAAAAAGTTATTTAATTGCAAATTTTCTTTTATTATAACAAATTACTCAATTTTGAAATGAAAATTTGCCAAGTAAACCAACACAATTTAAGTCAGTAATCATTAAATAACAGATTTCTCTGATAATTTTGAGGTTCTTTCATATTACTCTACTTAAAATATTTGATATTTGACATTAATAGACCTAGAAATTGGCGTACTTTTAGATCTCACCACTTTTCACGGCTGACTTGTTACGCAAAGGTTTTTGTATATAGAAGAACTTTTCTACTTTTTTAACATTTGTGTTTTTGGTGTGATTTCGCTACTTTATGCAAAGATTCTTTTTTTTCAGGATAGGTGGGTGGAATAAACGCCCAATGAATGCCTCATAAGGTAACGTAATTTTTTAATATAAGCCTTTTGTATGTACTACAAGTCCTACCCCTCTACCAATTTTCATTAGTTAGAAGTGATCTATTGAAACGGTAATAATTGATAAGAAGTGGGTGGATGAAACGCATGAAAAATTTCATAATTTCAACTTTTTCTTTGTATACACCTGAAAGCTGACTGCTCTAACAAACATAATCCTGCACCAATCCAATAACATATTTAATATTAATTCTGTGAAAATTGGCGCTTATCGCTATCCTATCGCTCTACGAAATTTCATCATTCTACGACAATCAGAAGTGCTCCCATAATATTGATATCAATTCTATTCAAATGGACGGTTACCACGCCCCTGAACGTAAAATCTAAAATTTTAAAATGCTGCCTTTGCTTCCATTTAAAGCCCTACCGCTGTACCAAATTTCATTAATCTACGACAATCTGAAGTACTCCAAATAATTATCAATTCCTTGAAAATGGGCGGATACCACCATCGATTTGTTCCTTTGTGTTCTGTTGTGTGAAATTACACAATTCTACGAAGTGTTCCATAATTTTGAGGATCTGTCAGTGAGTGAGTGAGTCAGTCAGTCAGTCAGTTACGGTTTTTGCGATTTTTGCAGTCTTATATCTCTGGAACTACTAATGCTAAAGAATTGAAAATTAGTGGGTTACCTAAGCCTGGTTAGTTTGCTGAGAGTTTGAAGTTTCTAGCTTTATTGGTACTGAAGTTAGAGGGAGGGGGGGGTCGAAAATCGCCTGAGTTTGTTCCTGTAAAAAGGGTGTACTGCCAGAACATGACTGGACACTACCGTGCCCTTTGATTCATATCAAATGATAGCTATTATCAACGAAAAATTCTCAAAAATGTTTATCAAAGTCGTTGGAGCCGTTTTCGAGAAAAATAAGATTTTCCCTCAAGGTCATATGGCAGGTACCGTTATTTTTGGGCATAAAAATAAAATTTCAATTTCCACTCTGAGGAATGCCAAAATAATCACAACTACCAAATTTGAAGGTAATCCCTTACGCCGTTTAGGCTGCAGGGGGTCAATTCCCGATCTGTGAAATTATGAAGTGATAAAAAAAATATCATTTCAGTTTTCACAGAGGTTTATCATTTTCCAACTTCACGCACACACCTAATGCGATTCTAGAACTCATTGTGATAAAGTTTGTACTAAAAAGTACTAAATGATAAATTCTGTCATTTCTGATTAGATTTTTTGTTGGGAAAGGTAAATATTTCATTTCAGTTTCTAAATTTGCTTAAGAATAATGTCCGCAATAATAATTCGTTTAATAAATTAAAAAAAGACGTCGTACTGCTGCACAATTGGGTTTTATATTATATTCAATAGTATCTCTGTCTTGAGTAAGATTTATTATTTTTTCATGTGAGGATATTGAGGCTTTCCCTTCGAGATGGGCAGAATCTATTCGAAGTTACAACTAGGGGCACTTTATTGAACTTTATAGATTCCCAAAACATTTATGCATGGATTTAATACGTGAATTGAGAGCATTCTTGAAAAACACTCAACTTATAAGTGCGCTTCAAAGCCATTTAAATATGGTAAAGTGCTCTGCATTTTTTTGCAACGGGTAGTTTCCAACAATCTGTCGCGGGAATGAGCACCGTGGAGTCGGCTGTTTTCAATCTGTTGATTTAACAATTTCGTTATTTACTCGAATAAACACAAATATAACTTATAACCAAAATAAATTTGTGTATAAATATAATTGTTGCTTACTTGTCATGTGCCAAATCCTGTTTTTCTTCTTAATATTCGATTAGAAGCATTTTCTTCACAAAACAATTGACTGTGATAAAAAAGTTATCATATGAAAAATGTTTGGCATTTAACTTCACTTTTTCACGAATCGGGAATCAAATTAGACGTGAAAGCGTCATAAAATTTATCACTTCACATCTTCACAGATCGGTAATTGACCCCCAGCTCGTTATACATACATACAGACGGACAGACTGACAGATAGACAGACCTTTTTTGTCGATCACTTTTTTAGGCTTCTCTATGATCGTAATGTCATGTTTGATCGTTGGAATTTTTTTTACGAATGCATAACTTGCCTTATAGTACCTATATAATCGCAAGTAAAAAACAAATAGGTACTACAAAAAAATAATACCTTCTGCTCTGTTCGCACTATACAAACATTCTTGAATTGCTTTACCCATCACATCGAACACAACTCTGCGCACTGTAATACGTGCTTTTGTTTTTTTAAGGACAGACAACTAGACAAACATTGTTGATTCCCTGTATCCCAAATTTTTGTGTGTTGTCTATTTTTTTGACTGAAAAAACGAAATCCAATCTTAATAAGAATCCTATAGGGTTAGTAATATGTATTATACTACGTTTTCACCTACCACTTAATCCAGATTTAAGTGGATTAACCATAAATCCTCTTTGAAATCTTCTAAATCTTGAAGATTTCCCATACAAATTTTAATCTCCTTAAATGAAGATTAGAAATTAATCTCATTGAAATCTTCTTCGAAGTAGAAGATTCTCAAAAGAAACAAACCTTATTTCATAGAACGCGCCTATTCTAATGTCATATTTTCTCCATTGACATTCAACAAAAAAAAAATGTCCAACATAATTTAATTTGTTTTTGTCTGGTATAACTTCGTTGCCAAATTCTGTTTTTGTTTATAAATAAGTATACAAATAAAAAATGCAATAAAGCTACAAAGACCAAAGCGGTCGGTGCCTCGAATTTGTAATGGAAAATGTTTAAGCTATCCTACAGTAATACTTTGAAGTTGCTCTTTCCCAAATATATAAAAACCAAAACCGTGCAAAGGCGATTACAGTATTTATGTAATTATATCTATATGCTGCATGTTGGGATAACAATATTTTAAAGTTATTACTCATTTTTATTTATTGAAATTAAATTTGTTCACTGCACCGAAATTATTATTCTTCTACCCAATTATTTTGTTTTTGTCTTGTTGTATTGACCTTTGAATGACAATTCATAGTGAAAACGTCAAACTAATCTTTTTTTCACTGGTGAAAACACTTGAAGATTAATTTTTAGTCTTCCCAATTTAAACCGGATTATCTTTAGGTGAAAACGTAGCATTACACTCAATTGACATACTGCTCTATAATAAGATTTAATTGATCAACCACAGAGTTGGATTTATAGTTCTTATCACTGGAACTAGCGCATTGAACTCGAACTCATCCGAGTAGTTTTGCGCGAAGCTAAAGAAAAAAAATTCAATTACAATTACATAATTGAAAGTCTATGTATTACAGTTCTATAAATGCATTATTTTAAACTTAAATAAAATTGTACGCACAAATATATAATTATTTATGATTGACCAGCTGGCAGGTATATATATATAGCGAAAACAATCTAAGAAGTCGTCAACCTTTATGTGGTTTTAGACTTCAAGGCACACGTCAGTTAGGCGATAAAGTTTAATCAACTCCTACAACGATTTTTGTAGTTAATGATATACGATGAATACAAACATATACATATGCACTCGAATGTCCGACCTATAACACGTCATTATTTAAATTTTACTTCAAATTAATGGTCTTTGTGGGTATGCTCTTGAAGCCCAGCTTTTGTTATGTTATTTTTAAATTTCAGTTAGGTACCGAAAGATACAAAAACTAAGCAGATGTGAAGGTTTGTTTGGAAGGAGTTATGTTGAATATTATGATTCTTTGTCATCATCATGATTAAAAAACAATAACAAATAATAGCTTTCACAAGTTGGAGTGTTGCAGCATTAAAGTTATAATTTTTCACGATTTCTAACGTTGTTCTAATTTTTTCCTTTTGTTCGTCAAGTTTAACCAGATATCAGCTATGTACTACATGACTGCGTCCTGTCCTTACTGTATCCCCAACTCAATGACTGATATCTATATCAAAAAATTGTCATTTAACTATGTCAATAATATAAACATAGATTGGAAAATGTGCAGAAAGTTCGTGGAGAAACATGTAGAAAACTTAAATTAATTTGTCAAGAATAATGATATGATACTTTATTGGGCACGAAAAAATGAGGAGGTAGATATCTTACCAACATGGGTATGGTCTAAGTCCTATTGGGAAACAGAACAAACGTTATTAAGATAAAAATAGAAAAAAAAGAGAAGGCAAAAGGATACAAGATTTGGAAAGAACTCCCCATCCTGACGCAGGTCAAACTACTTCATTGCAAATGTTTAAAAAATGATAGGTGATATATCAATAACAGAAATAATTACATTTCTCGAATAATGCTGCAATGTTTCATGTCTCACATTATTTTATAGCTATTGATACTAATTAGAAACGATTATTATTTTTTTTTAATGAAAAGTAGTGTTTTTTTATTTATTTCGCTGATGTTTTATTTTTCCATTTTTTTTTTACATATATTTGGAATATTTTTGACAAAAATATGACAAAAGTTATAATGTTTTTATTTTAATATTTAATTTTTAACCTAATTTTACAATAAGATCTCAGATTTGACTGAGACAGCTAATTAGAAACGCGAAAAAAATAATAAGAACAAAAGTAAAATGTACCAACAAATTATTGAGCTTAGTAGGTATTATGTTTTATAATGGCTAATAAGCTAGTTTTAGCTAGTTTTTTAATATTAAATTTTTGTTTTGTTTTATAATATACACGCGCTCAAGGAATTATGAATACCAATGTATACCAAATGGTTCAACAAAGCGCGGGCGTGAGGTTAAGGAAGAGAAAGAATGATAGGAAAGATCTGTGGCGCGATAATTTCTTATTCTTTGTCATATTTTATCGATATACTAGTTTTACTAAATCAAATGTTGTTAGTTCTATGCCTAAACAGCATGTAATGAGTAAACCAGCAACTCATTGACATACGCCAGGGATCGAACCTGTGACCATGAGGTTGACAGGCGAACACACAACTATCGCGCCACGGCCGCCCCCAAATGGTTGGGGAATTTTGAGTGGACTATTCTAACATTCGTGGGCTTAACAAAAATTTCTGTTCCGCATTTCTGTTCCGCATACGTTCATACTGTGAAATACAGGCCAGCTCTTTTGGCATTGAGTGAAACTCAATAAGTGAAAGTTCTGATCCGTCGGAATTTAATCTATTTAAGTATAACTTGGTGCTATTATTCTATCACCACCATGGTATCGCCGTATATATACGAAATGAAACTAATTTGGTTTCATTTTCAGGGGTTGCTGCCTTCTTCAGGGGATCCTTTTTTTTGAAACAATAAATCACAAACACAGTTTAACAAATTTGTTTACAAAGAAAAAACAAAACTTGAAAGAACTTACATAAAAAATAATAAAATAAAATAAATTATTTGTCTAGTTTTGAATTAAAAAACTTTGAAAACTTTGTTGTAACAATAAACTTAATTGATTTTTAAATTTAAAATTTTTTAAAAAGATTTAAGAAAGTTGCACTTCTAATGCGAAGATCAGTCTTGTTTTAATTTTAACTCAAAATTTAAAATTTCTTGGCCGTTACAAGAGAGCAGTAGACTGCGGAGATGTTTTGAGTGTCTTGTTTTCTGTTCATATTGTTGTTTTTGAGGATGTGTAGAGTTTCCAGAGTGTACCTTTTGGCAAAATGTCTTTCCGTTTGCAGAATTTCTACTTCCTCAAAATCTGGTTGATGGGTGGTTTGGACATAATGGTTCGCCAGTGCCGTCTTAGCGGAGCTTTTACTATTGATGTCCGATTTATGACCAGCTATTCTCTGTCGCAGGAACTGCTTTGTTGTGCCTACATAGCAAAGGTAGCAATTTTCATCATCTTTGCCCTTGCAGTTGATTTTGTACACAACGTCGGTTTTGTTTTCTTTTTTTGTTTTAGACTTAAGTTTTGTGTACAGTGTTGCAAGTGTGCAATGTGACGTGAGAGCTAGTTTCACATTTTTGCAACGGTCGGCAACCACTTGTTTGAAATTTGTAGACAGTGTTGGAATATAAACTATGCTTTTATAAACGCAATCTGTTCCAATGATCGATGGACTTTCAGGGTTAACACTATTTGTGTAGCGTTATATTAAACTTCTTATAAGCTCATAGGGGTAGCCATTGTTAGCTAGAATTTGGGTGACTACGCTTTCATTTTTGGAGTGAAGCTTACGGTCATTAACGTAAAACCAAATTAGTTTCATTACACATCAAGTGACCAAAATAGCCGAAGAGGAACCAGATTCTTCAACAAAACAATATATTTGAACTTGGTCAAACATAAATAATATAAGAAATGACGTTGCGTACCAACTTCAACCATAATATGGTTTGTGCTCAAACACAAATTTCAATTTCATGTGGTTAAAATTCACGGTCAACAAGCACATCATACACACATGTTTCATCTATCGGAGCCCAAATTTGGACCGAAATTCAACTTTTAACGAATTTGATGCTCTGTCCGATTCCATTCAAAGAATTGTTTCCTATTATCCTCGCACTGAAATCGTCGTTACGGGCGATTTCAATGTACACAATTTTAGCTGGCTCCGCTTTTCGAGCCAGACAACACCCCAAGATGTTCAGGTCTTTTCTGAGTTAAACCAACTTACTCAGCTTTTTGACGAGCCAACTGGAATCCCTGACGTTGCAGGTCAAACCGCCTACACTCTAGACTTGTTCCTTACCTCTGACCCTAATAAATACACGGTAAATGTATTATCGCCTCTAGGCACATCAGACCATTGTGTCTGCAAATTTCTCATGCCAACAACACTCAGTTAACGAAAAATCACCTATGAGAACCGTTGGCAACATGAAAATGCCAACTGGGACGGTCTCAATAATTTCTTCAGGAACTTTAACTGGTCACTATGCTTCCTCGGTAGTGACATAGACTCCACCACAGATATGATAACAAATCTAATTCTTCTCGGAATGAGAAATTCCATCCCGAATAGGGTTACATCTATCAAACCGAAAGAAAATGCATGGTTTGATTCGAGCTGTATAGAGGTTATAGGGATAGGGAAGTAAGTTTCCGCAATTATAAAGCCAACCCTGAGGAAAACCGGACAAAGTTTTAACAAGCTAAAAGACTTGTAACGTTCACATTCGTAGAACCAAATTTTTGCATGACCAACCATTAAGGCAAAAAATACTACAATGTCCCAAAGGTAGTAAGATTTTTTGGTCATTTGTAAAAAAACATTCGAAATTCAACTTCGTCTTCGGTTCCAACGCTCGTCTTTCATCTTTAATGACACCCCTTTTGTCAGCTCTCGTGATAAAGCCAATTGGCTTGCAGCGCAGTTCGCTGTTAATTCGACGTTGCCAGAAAGTGTTATGACTCCTCCAGTACTTAAGAGCGTAAAACGATTATATGGGACGAATCTTCTTTCGCACTCGTGGAGTTGCTAGAGTCTTCAAAGACCTTGATATACACAAATCCACTGGCCGGATAGTATCTCTCCCATCGTTCTGAAGAGGTGTGCTTCAACGCTGGCAAAACCACTGAGTAAGCTTTTCCATCTGTCCTATTCTATAGGTCTCTTTCCGAGTGGATGGAAAACAGCATTTGTCCAGCCTGTTCCTAAAAAAAGGCGAATCTTCCTCACGCTCTAGTTACCGTCCAATTGTATTTACGTCCCTTCTTTCCAAGATCATGGAAACGCTGATTAACTATCAGCTTAAGAAATATCTTGAAGAACGAAAGCTCCTTAATGACCGGCAGTATGGCTTTCGTAGCAATAGGTCCACTGGTGATCTGATGGTATATCTCACCCAACTGTGGCACAAATCTTTACATCGTTTTGGAGAAAGTAAGATTATTGCGTTTGATATTTCAAAAGCATTTTATAGAGTTTGGCATCAAGCTCTCTTATCGAAAATGCGTGCATTTGGTATCAATGAATCTCTTCTTCGTTGGATTAGAAATTACCTTTCAGACCGTTCAATACAAGTTGTATTGGACGGTTTCAAGTCTGATATCAAGAAAATAAATGCTGGTGTGCCCCAGGGCTCCGTAGTGTCTCCGACAATTTTTCTCATTTTCATTAATGATCTCTTATCTGGAACTTCTAATCCACTTAATTGTTTTGTTGACGATAGCACTCTCAGCTTTTCATATTCGTTTGAATATGGGGAATAAAAAACCGCGTAGAATTTAATGCTTCAAAAACTCAGTGCTGTCTTCTGTCGTTAAAGCAGAACCCATCCCCCATGCCGCTAGCCATGAGCGGGACTTCCATCGAAGAAACCGATCAGCTTTCAGTCCTAGTTGTGTGCGTCACAGACCACTTCTTGTGGAAAAAACACATATTCTATGCCGCCAAAAACGCTGCAAAGTGCTTAGATTTTTTAGATGCAAGAAATTCTTCTCACCGTCTGATCTGGCTGTAATCTATAACGCCTTCATCCGACCAAAACTTGAGTATAACTCTCACATTTGGGCAGGAGCTCCTAAAACTCATTTGAATCTTTTGGATAGAACTCAAAATAGAGCTCTAAGAATGATTGGCGATAGAACTATATTAGACACATTTACATCTCTCAAACATCGTCGAAATGTTTCATGTATTTCCCTATTTTATCGGTAGTTTTATAAACAGTGTTCTAGCGAAGTAGCCAGTTGCATTCCTCCCCTTAAAATATTCAACCGTAATACTCACGCTTCTAGGAATGCTCATCAGTTTACCCTTGAGCCCAATTTCGGACGTACTGTCAAGTACAGAGATTCTTTCTTTAGCCGTACAACACGAATGTGGAATGCTTTACCATACTATATTCTTTCCTCCCATTTTGATATTATAAACTTTAAAACTAATGTACATCGGTATCTCCTTTCAAATCCTTCCCTATTTTCCCAACGCTCGCAATGCGCTTGAACATATTAAGGGTAGTCAAAATCCATTAGTGCGCGCAAAATATAAAAAAAAAGCGTCCAAATTCGTAATGTTTTGCGAACAAACGGCCTTTTTAACATCGCTCCATAGGTGTTCGATTAGATTCAAGTCGGTACTTTGCTGAAATATTGACCCATCGCTATTTGTATGTGAGAATGCCAAATCTCAGGGACATTTTGCCAAATATGACAACCGAATTTTTGAATTATGGCAACCGAATTTTCTAAACATGCGCAATATATTACCTTATTATGTGTACTGTGGTTCAACACAGCTTCGTCTGTGTTGAACCACAGTACACAGTAAACACTTTTCTATACGACATTAATTTTATGTAGGCTCTATACAACTTTCCAACGCGTTTAGCGTATGCTGCTATGCGACGTTACATAAGGTTATGAATAACATTTTTGAATTAAGAGAAATTATAAGGAGAAAATAGTCTTATGTACTCGCTATAATGCGTTAATGAAACGTTCCAAATTGTTTTTGCTGTCATATTGATGTCATTGAAATACACACATGAACAAAGTATTTCAAAAATATGCTTTAGAGAAAAATGTGATTAAAATGTATTCGAAATTAACAACTTTAAAGATTTACTGTCAACAAATTAATAGCCTACATTTTAGATAAACACAAACAAAAATATTTAAAAAATACAAATAGAATTTCGCTAATTTATTCCATTCCGAAGTCAAATAAAATAAAATACGCGACTAGATCGCACGAATTTGCTGTTATGTTAGATCACATCGTATGCAAAATATTATATTTTATATTTTTGTTTATACAAAATTTCTTTAATTTTTTTTCCAAAAAAAATTGGTATTACAATCTTAAATATTTAATAATATTAACTTAAAAACAAAATATTAAATTGGCTTAATCAAAGAAAAAATAATTCAAAATTCTGAAATAAATACTTAAACTAATTTGAGCTCAAAAAAGGGCGCCATTTTATTTTTTTGCATAAATTTGAATTTAAGGGAAAACAATTTTAAAAATCTGTGGAGTGGTTTTTGAGAAAAAAAAGTTTTTTCTTTAAACTTTTTGAAAACATTTTTCAAAAATAATTCAAAAACGCCAATCCATAGGCATTCAGCAAATAAATATAACTATAATTTTTGAAAAAAAAAATTAATGAGCAGTTTTAAAAATATAATTTTTTTAATACTCTTAAAAATACAAAAAAATATATAAATTTAAAATATTGGTACGCAGTATAAATTGGGCTACCTAAACCTGTGTATGTGTGAAATTTCGAAAGAATCGGTGGTTAAGCTATTTATGAAATAGTCGAAAGCAAAAAAAACGGTCCTATGGAAAGTACCGTTTTTAGACATTTAAGCATTTTTTTTACAACAATATGATGGGACGTGCCTAAAAACCTGCACTGATTTTTTTACTCAAAATCGTTAGAGCAGTTTCCGAGAAAATTAGGCGTTAACGTAACGATTATATGACAGGTACCATTATTTTTTTAGCTAAAAAAGTTCAATTTCCCCTCTGTACAATACCTAAAAAACTCGTATACCAAGTTCGAAGCAATTCAGCCTACCCGTCCGACTGACATACAGACGGACATGATTTTTAGACCATCTTTTTTCGTCTTCGCTATCATCGTAATGAATTGAAGAAAACGCAAAAATATGTTTATATTATTTTTGTTTTTGTTTTAGTCGACTGTGCGGATTTAAAGCCAATTGAATGAATTTGTGACCTTTAGTCCAAAATACGTTTCGCCCAGGTACGTTTTATTAAAGTCGGTAAACATCGATCAAAAAATAATGCGTCTTAGAAAGGTACTACAGCATCTAACTGATGAGCCCAGCTGTAGTACCTGGGCGAAACGCATTTTGGACTAAAGGTCAGAAATTCATTCAATCATCGTAATGTCATGTTTGATTGTTATTTTAAAACTTTTTTTTTCGACGAATGCATAACTTGCCGTATAGTATCTGCCTATATTCTCAAGTAAAAATAATGTTTTAATGTAATTATATTTTTATGTTTGCATTAAAAAACTCGTTTTTTTTTAAATTACTATTCAATTTCTTTTATATTAAAAATCTTAGTTTTTGTTTCATTAAGTTTATTAGTACCTAGATACGACTCTTTTTGGATCATTTATAATGCTGCTGTCAGTTCACTAAAAGTAAAATGAACACATCCTAAGTACAATACTTTAGAAACAGCTAAATATTAAAAATATATTTACGTTTTGTACTTAATTCCAATATTATTAAAATACATATACAAAATTATTAAAATGGTTTTCTAAATAAAAATTTGGTTAAATATTTAACAATATAAATTTTAAAACAGAATTTAAAAAAAATCGTTCACCGGTGTGAATTTTCAAAAAACTAAAGTGATTTTTTTAAAAATCCAACAAATAATTTTTCGAAAATTTTGCTATACCTACATTATTATTTCTAATTCGAAGGACCCCCTATAAAAAAAATTTAGATCGAAATCCGTTGAGCCGTTAATAACAAAATAAGTAAACAAACAATTTGGACCAAAATTTAGATTTTTTTAAATCAAAATCCTTACAGTTGTTTTTGAGATAATTAATATTTATGTTTTTTGGTACAAAAAATTGTATGACAGGTACCGTAATTTTAAGTAAATATATACAAATAGAATTAATGAAAGTATTAAGTACCAAGTTTGAAGAAAATCGTTTCAGTAATCTCAAGTTCGATTTTTTTCCAAATGCAAAACTTGCCGTATATAACATATTGCTAAGATATGTCGCGAGTGAAAATAAAAACCACGGCATAATTTGGTATGCCAATTTTTAATATTTAATATATTACATTTTAAAACATAATTTTAAAAAAATTGTCTAACGGTTTTTTTTTCAAAAATCCAAACAAATAATTTTTCGAAAATTGTATATACTTATTCGGTACCAATATCGCAAGTTAAAAATGTAGAAATGACTTTTATTCTCTTTTACATTAAGAAACTTAAACTTCTTAAATTAGTGCAGTCCACTTTGAAGTACAAATATATCTTATTTTGTTATTATTTTAGCGGTACTTCCTATAGAACCTTTTTTTATATTTTCGAATTTATCACTAATGGATGAAGCTGTTTTTTTAAATTATTTTTTTATGTGGATTATACATTTCAAAAAAATGTTGTTTTTTTTCGATTTAAAAAATTTTTTTTTAAATTAAAACTTTTACGTAATTAATTATTACTTTAATGTGGCGTTTCAATTTTTTTTCTATAAATGTTTTCTAAATTGTATACATAAAAAATATGTTGTTTTTAAAACCGTGCCAACGATTTTAGAAATTTTTGTTTGTGACATGGTATTCATATTTGTCCATGATTCAAATGAAATCTTTTTTCCCTAAAACTATAACAACTAAGCAATCTAAAAATATTTCATCATGTCTACAATCCATTTATTTCTACCTAATTATAAAGGGTTATCCATTTTACGGCTTCAAAAGTAAACGTAAATGAAACACATATAAAATATTTTTTTTTATGATATTTCTTTTTTATTATGAAGTTTGAACGTTGACATTATGTGTGAAAAACTACATCATTTAAATGACCACCACGCGAATTGTTGCAAGCATCGATTCTTTTGAGGTAATTTTCGACCACTTTTTGACACATATTGGGCGGTATATCATCCATTACTTGACGAATGTTGGTTTTCAAGTGGTCAAGAGTTAAAGGTTTATCTACATAAACACGGTGTTTCGCGTCAAATCGCATGATCTTGGTGGCCAGTTGATATCGCCACGACGAGAAATTACGCGGCCAGGAAATGTCTTGCACTAAAGTCATATTCGTTCGAGTTGTGTGGCATGTGGCACCGTCTTGTTGAAACCACATATTCTCCAAATCGTATTCTTCAATAGCAGTCGTTCGTTCGTCGTTTTCGAAGAAGTAAGGTCCAATCACACCTCTGGACCAAAGAGCGCCCCAAACTGTGACTTTTTGTTTATGTTATAGCCTCTCTTCAATTACATGAGGATTCTCAGAACCCCAAGTACGACAATTTTGTTTATTAACATACCCACCGACTGAGAAATGTGCTTCGTCGCTGAAGAAAATGTTGTTCGAAAAATCGCCGTCCACCGCCTGTTGTTCAAGCAACCATTCGACGTTGTGAATGGTCAGCTGACTTCAGTTGTTGTGTGAGCTGGACTTTATATTTGGGGGTGGCCGTGGCGCGATAGTTGTGTGCTCGCCTGTCAACCTCGTGGTTGCGGGTTCGATTCCTGCCGTTGTCTATGTCTTCTTATATTCCATTAAAAACCAATTCTAAAAATTGTCATAAAATAAGTTGCTGCTTTGCTCATTACATGCTGCTTAGGCATAACACTAACAACATGTGATTGAGTAAACTAGCATACCTATAAAATATGACAACGAAATAAATAAAATAATGCGAATTATAAGGGACATAAATAAATAAGCCACGGTAATTCTCTCCGCATTAGTTCAACCGCCATCCCTGGAGATAAATCTGAGACATCAACCAGCTCTAGTCTCAGAACATCGCGCCACACATCTTTCCTATCCTTCTTTCTCTTCTTCCACCGGATGCCCGCGCTGTGTTTAGAAAAAACATATAAAGGGTATTCATAACCCCTTGAGCGCG
The DNA here is from genome assembly GCA_910595825.1 of Philhelius pedissequus. Taxonomy (NCBI): domain Eukaryota; kingdom Metazoa; phylum Arthropoda; class Insecta; order Diptera; family Syrphidae; genus Philhelius; species Philhelius pedissequus. Next base: position 208,697,382 of record OU343161.1, on the reverse strand, counting down.
TACAAAGTTATAAAAAAAAAAAAAATATGGATGTAAGTGCAAAATACGCCATTATGTGCCGTAAGACAGTCCTAATTCCTGAGAACGAGGAATCGACACATTGGTAAGAGCAAAACGATGATGCACAGGCCTTACAATATCTGTAACAAATACAGTCTCTTCAAATTTCTTCACAATTTTGCCAATTGCTTGCGTAGTGGGACGAATATGTAAACCATAATCTCCTGTTAAAGCACGATATGTGGCTCTGGCAGAATCACCATTTTTGTAGTAGGTTTTAACAATTTGTATGCGTTGTGCGAAAGTTAAGCGATCCATTTTCGTAAATGTCAGACTTTCAACTGAAAAAAAAATGGTTTAACAACTTAGTTTGACAGATGTCGAATTCCAGCCCTATACTTTTGAAACCGCAGAATGGATACCCCTTTACTTCTCTTTTACGCATTTATGCGTACGTCACATACATATGTTCCATTTAGATTCATACATTTATCTATGTGTATATCTTTAAAAATAAAAAAGAAACTTGTAAAATATTAGGTATATTCTGCACCTTTTATAAAGTTCTATGCATTGCACAGCTACATCCTTCACTTTTATCATATATGTATGTATTATGAATGTATGTAGGTACATTTATATAATTAAAATCCATTAACTATATTTAAATATACGTTTTTAGGTATGTAACTATTTCTTTAACCATCCATTTGATAATATTATTCATTATACTTAGAATCAAGTATATATTACCTACACCTTCATAAGAACTCTAGACTACCTTATTACTAACAGCGTCAGTGTTTAGCTTCATTAAAGTTGCTAGCTACAAGAGTAAGTTCGTACGATCCAGTCGTGCATTTTATTTTATATAGCTTTAATGTTAATTGTGTATTAAAACTCCTTATAAGAAAATTAAAAGATTTTCAAAATTCCAATTAAAGTGCGATAAATTACATACTTAGACTTATATATCTGCTAGATATAATGGATAGATGTGTCAGAGTTTTGTGTATGCTTTTTGCCTCTCGTTCATCAATTTTTATTTTACAATGGCACACAAGGTACATTCATTTACTTACTAACTTCTGCCCGTATAAGAGCCTAGTGCATGAATGCATACATTTATGAATAATGTGTCTCAATGGTTAATGGTACATACGCATACAATTCGCATTTCAATTTATTTTGTATATAATTTTTTTTTTCAAAATTCTTCTCACTTTGTTTACCTGGTAGTGTGTGTAATAGAAAATTCCTCCATACGATAATACAGTGCTGTGTAAAGTATAAAATTTAAATATATTTCTTATGTACCTGCATTGAATATAAAGTACTAAAGTACAACAAAATAATTGCTAGGGAAAAGGAAGTCAGTATACAAAATATTGAACTTTGAAATGCTGAAATGAAGAGGGCGGTTTTTAGCAATTTTATGTCATGATTGTGATATCATTTTCAAAAGATGTGTCTGTTGAAAATATACTTGTACACGATGACTTTTCACTTTGAGTCGTAAATCATAAGTATTGACCCTAATTTATCAGTTCTCTTTTATTACTTTGTTTCCTAAAGACGAAACAGACGAATTTATTAAAATACATTTTCAGTAACAGTAAAACCAACGAAAATGAATACTAGTATTATCACACAATGTTATCAAAAATCGATTGTCAGATAATGGGTGCATCCATAAATGCATGGTTGCGAAAGTCCAAAGAATGCATAGCATTCATAAATGCAAATGATGAATGTCAGAGTTTCGTAAATGTAAAACTTAAATATAAAATTTCACATGCATTCCGATTTTTTTCTTAAAGAAAGAGACAGTTGAACTCAAAATTAAAAATACACATCGAATTGTTTCTGGTCCACAGGCAAATGAAGAAAACCAGAGAAAGTATTCATAAATGCATGCGCAAATAGTTTTTCTGACGTTAATACGATCGCAACTGATCGCATGTAAACAAAGCAACCATACATTTATGAAAGCACCCAATGTGAACAAAATAATTCTCAGATCATTTTTACTTGCGATATAGGTACTATAGGGCAAGTTTTCCATTTGGAAAAAAAAAAATCGAACTCGAGATTTTAATCAAAGTTGACATTATGATGATAGAGAACACCAAAGAAGTGGATCTCGGAATCCCGTCTGTGTGTCTATCTGTCTGTAGAACGATCTACAGCCTAAACTGCTGAACCGATTTTGTTCAAAATTAGTGCGTAGGCATTTAACGTGATTGTCCAAAATAGATTTTTGAATCGTTTTTTTAGCCCCAAAAATAACGGTACTTTCCATACAAATTTGTTTACCATTTTAATTACCTCGAAAACGGCTCTAAGGATTTTGATAAAAATTAATGTGTGTACTATTTGTGCAATATTTTGTTTTTAATATTTTGTTATTAACTATTCCTGCCATACAACCCTTTTATTGATTTTCGACTTTCTCATAAATGGCTCAACGAATTTCCATCAAAATGTTTATACCAAAGCTCCTTTAAATTCTAAATAATACTGCATTTCAAAATTTCGAAAAATTGATTTTTTGGATTTTTGAAAAAAAAAAATGTCTTTTTTTGAAAATTCATTATTTCGATAACGGGTGGACGATTTTTTCTGAAATTTTGTTTTTTTGAATTTATATTATTAAATATTTAAAATGTTCATATCAATTTTTTGTGTAAATAATTTAAGAATTTTTATATATAAAAAATCAAGTGAAAAACAACCTTAAAAATACATTTAGCCGTTTCTATTAAGAATCTTTTGCATATAGAACAAAGGAGCAAGTTCGTGCGATCCAGTCGTGCATTTTATTTTGTTTTCAAATTCCAATTGAAAATAACTTGAAGCTCTTTAATTAATACACAAATAAGCATTTCGAAAATGAGAAAAGAATCTTTAACAACAGTTTCAATCCACATATTGAAGGTTCTTATGTTCGTTCCAGCTGTACATCTGAATAAAAAAAATTGATTTCAGAGACCCTGTTACATTTTTTTCAATTTAAATGAATTAGTTAAGCTAATTTTTGGTCGTATATTGTCGCAGTGATATTTATGTTTAATAAGTGGAATGGAATTCCAAGTACAATTTGAAAACAGTTCAAATTACTTTGGCATGCTTGCGAATTATTTTTTTATATTGAAGAAAACGCAAACAATAAGGGTGTTCGGTAACGTGAAAATTCGTACGAATTTGTGCAAATTTTCATATTTTGCTGCCAAAACCAATAGGAGAAAAAACACAAGTTTGGTAAACTCGGTGAAAATTTCTAGTTAACAAACGGGCATAATATGTAAATATTATTTTTGTTTTTGTGGACTGTGGGATTTATGGCCAAATTAAATGATTTTTATGAACTCCAAAATGCGTTTCTCATCATCGTCGACCAAAAAATATTGCGTCTTAGAACGGTACGATGAGCCCAACAATCCTATGCGAGGGCGAAACGCATTTTTAACTAGAGGTCATGAAAATTATTCAACTAAGAGGTCATAAAAATCATTCAATTAATTTTCTTGTCATTTATCTGACAACCGATTTTTGCTAACATGCGTACAAGGTAATACCTTTTATATGTGTACTGTGCAATAAATTTCCTTATATATTAGCTATCTGTTAAAATTTTGCAGAAGAAATAATTGTCCGACCTGAAATTTGACAGATTCTATTAAGTTATGTGAATTGTATGAACACAATTTTGTGGAAATAATTCAAGTCGATAAACAGTATTCTCTTCAGTATCTAAAACTAATGCGCTTCGCTTCCTTTGTTTATTGACAAATGTGAATTATTTCTGTTGTAAAATCGTGCAATTGATCTATAAGTTCTTCCTTTTTAATAGTATGAAATATTGTGTTAAGTCAAAAGTAGTGAAAATGACTATAAAAAAAATATCAACATTTTTCCACAGCACTGTACAATCGGCTCACTTACTTAAAAACGACACAAACCACAACACAACTGCCCCACTCTCTGATGGTAACACCTGTATAGCCTGCATGCTTTATGTGTGGAAAAATATTTATTATACGTTTGCCAGATACACTTATTTAATTATATAGCGAAGTAAAGAGAGTGTAATATACATATATGTATGTATGTACATATATATATTATATGTATTTATATAATTGAAAGGAAAAAAATGTATTCAGCGACCAGTTCCAAGTGTAATGACATTTATGTCGAATAGCACCAATTTGATGAAAAGAAACGATAAAAGCGTAGTGGTGCTGGTAGTTTTTCTTTATCTTAATTTTGTTTTTATTTTTTTCTTATATTTTTGTTTGTAAAATGTTAGGGTATGAGTGCGAGTAGGTATATTTCTGTTTGATCGGCCAGTGTTACCATTTTAATTGATATAAAGTAAAAGACTAATATTTTTTCACAGCAAAATATATTGATTTTAGGAAACGTATCTAAAGGGATAGTGTTATGACTTACGTTGGGCGCCAATTTTTGGTTATATATAAACGTAATTGATCTTTTTGTTTAAGTACGTTAGAATGGCAAAGATTTAATATTAGTCTTGAATTAAATTTAGTTCTGATTTCTAGATTCCTGGGGACGTTGCTTTCAGTCATCCTGAATAAGCGTTCTGTCATCCGCAGGTCTTTAAATCGAATATTAGGTCTTCCTTACGTAGTCGAAACTGGTTATTGAGATTCGAAAACTCCTTGCTGGACTATTTTTGTCAATTCACTCAATTGCGCCTAACCAATGTAGTCACGTGATTTGGCCTTTTGCACTACATTTTGCATCTAGGAACATTTCATATATTTCGCGTTTGTATCATCTGCAATGCCCCTTCCCACACGAAGTGCCAAAAGTCCATCGGCACCCGCTCACGAGTCACGTCTGAGGAGAAAAAATTGTCCTTAGTTGCCATGTTGTGAGCAAATAAGACCTGAATTATTCTCAATGACCAGGGCTCTTATCAATTAGGTTGCTTAAAATATATTTCAGTATTTGTCAACGATCAGTTCGCAATTGACAATCACAATAGGGGAACATCTATGTGCATGTACATATATCTCTTGATCAGAACTTAATGGCTGAACAGAAAGATACAGAATGCCGCAACTACTGCAACTTTAGTTGGATCTGCAATAGCTTTCAAAAAGTGTCATACGTGATATTTTGCACAACAAGCAATGAAGAACCGCTGCCAGCTACAATATGATTGATTGAAGAGAGCTTAAACTTTACTTTTCCCTTATGTTAACGTTCATAAATATATTGTGTTTGATTCGTTCGGTTGTAAAACGCCAAACATATGGGGTTATCGATTTTAATATAACATATTTTTTTCATGATATTTCTTTTTTATTATAACGTTTGAACGTTGACATTATGTGTGAAACACTACATCATTTAAATGACCACCTTTCTTTTGAGGTAATTTTCGACCACTTTTTGACACATATTGGGCGGTATCTCAGCCATAACTTGACGAATGTTGGTTTTCAAGTGGTCAAGAGTTAAAGGTTTATCTGCATAAACACGGTGTTTCGCGCAGCCCCACAAAATAAAGTCCAGCGGTGTCAGATCGTATGATCTTGGTGGCCAGTTGATATCGCCACGACGAGAAATTACGCGGCCAGGAAATGTCTCTTGCAATAAAGCCATATTCGCTCGAGTTGTGCTGCATGTGGCACCGTCTTGTTCAAACCACATATTCTCCAAGTCATATTCTTCAATAGCAGGCAAAAAAAAAGTCGGTTATCATATGACCATAAAGCTGCGAATTGACGGTGACAGTCGTTCCATCGTCGTTTTCAAAGAAGTAAGGTCCAATCACACCTCCGGACCAAAGAGCGCTCCAAACAGTTACTTTTTGTGGATGTAATGGCCTCTCTTCAATTACTTGAGGATTCTCAGAACCCCAAATACGACAATTTTGTTTGTTAACATACTCACCGAGTGAGAAATGTGCTTCGTCGCTGAAGAAAATTTTGCTCGAAAAATCGACGTCCACCGCCTGTTGTTCAAGCACTCATTCGACGTATCTACGAAGTTGTGAATGGTCAGCTGGCTTCAGTTGTTTTGTGAGCTGGACTTTATATGGATGAAGGTGTAGATCCAAATGCAAAATACGCCATAATGTGCCGGTAGACAGTCCTAATTCCTGAGAATGTCGAGGAATCGACACATTCGGGTCCTGGGTAACACTTTCACTTTCAGTGGTACGAGCAAAACGATGATGCACAGGCCTTACAATATCTGCAACAAATACAGTCTCTTCAAATTTCTTCACAATTTTGCCAATTGCTTGCGTAGTTGGACGATTATGTAAACCATAATCTCCTCTTATAGCACGATATGTGGCTGTGGCAAAATCATCATTTTTGTAGTAGGTTTAACAATTTGTATGCGTTGTGCGATAGTTAAGGGATCCATTTTCGTAAATGTCAGACTTTCAACTGAAAAAAAAAAATGGTTTAACAATTTAGTTTGACAGATGTCGAATTCCAGCCCTATACTTTTGAAACCGCAAAATGGATAACCCTTTACATATGCACCAAACTAAATACTAGACCAACTCTTGCAACATCGAATGCAGATCCCTCTGAAGTTGCGTTGCATTGTGTTCGTACTATTGATTTTGTATATTCAATATTTATTTTGACAGCTCCATCTCCATTGTGTTCAGTCAGTCAGTTAGTTTTCAGGAATTTTGACAAAATACTCAAGCCCATTTCGAAATCATTTTTGGGGCAAAATGTATTTATTTTAAATTTTGTATAATTAACTATTCTCTTTAACAATTTATGAAGTTATTAGTAATCATAAGAAGAAGAATAAAAACAGTACAAAAGTATGTTCATACGTCTAAATTGCGACTAAAGGTCTCATAAAGCTCTTAATTAAAGTTATTAGTAATCAGCAGTTATTGCAATTTTATCCTCAAAAAAATGTTTTTATTTCACTCAACGAATACTTATGTATGTTGGAAAGTCTGTATTTATTTTTTCTCGATTTTTTTGTGTTTTTTTCATTTTGATTCGCACACATTATTCAAAATTGTTTTTTATTTTATTCACTGAAGTATTGATTCATTTAATTATTTTTTTGCGGAAACTGGCACCAAAACAGACATACAAAAATTAATTGAGGTATTAGATTCGTATATCAATAACAATTCGTGGCATTTGATAAGAAAAATGTTGATAACCAGTTTTGTTTTAATTGTTATTTTTTTTTATTAAAAAAATTTAAGTCTAAACAAATAAAAAAGATATTTTTTGTTCTGCTTCGGTAAAGGCAATATACTATAAACAAAAATATTTGCATTAAATAAAGCGGATGTATTTTATTCCACTGATTTCGGATATCATATCAAAAACTATTGTGTTTGAGTTTTGACCAATAACTAATGGCAATTGTTCGTTAAAATATTTATTCAGTTTGTCCAAATCAGCCGAATAATAATCGTCGGCTTTCAGTCGAAAATTTGATTCGATATGTCTAATGAGAACCTTAATCTTAGAATGCATCCCATAGTGAGGAAGAAATAAAATTGTGTCGTTTCCGTTTGGTTGTTCAGAATTAATCTTTTTCCAGTTTTAGGAGTATTTTTCTATCGCCGATTTCAATAGGGACTAGACGAACACACATACACTTACAGTTCTATACAAAATTCTAATTCCATGTTTAATCTGTAATTTAATCCGCGAGCTAAAAATTTTCTGTCCGAAAACCATGAACAAAATCTACTACCTACATAGACAATAAGTGTGTAAATTGTGCTCAAAATGTCAGTTCTTATTTAATTAATAGAAATCAGTTTAACAATTCTCAACGGATTCTAATTATGATGATTCTTATATTTTCTATTTCATTTGAGTAAAAGTTAGTTTTTTTTATAATTTTTATCTAATATAATTTTCTCATTTTACTTTCAAAAGTCAAAAAAAAAAAAATATTTTTCGAAAATTATTTAAAATTCGATCGAAATCCGTCAAGGAGTTTATGAGAAAGTCGAAAATCCAAAAAAAAAAACAAAAAATGGTTGTACCGCTAATAATAAAATATGTAAAAACATTTTTCGACCATAGACTATACCCATAGTAGTGCGCAGATTTTTTGTTGTCAAAATCATTACAGCCGTTTTCGAGATAATTTAAGATTGTAGAAAAAATTGTATTGCAAGTACCGTTATTTTTGGGGCTAAAAAAGATTTAAAAATCTATATGAGACAATACGTTTAATTTTTAAAATTTGAAGATTTCACTTCTAAGAAGAAGTGCTTTAATTTAAATATTCAATTAAAAAACTGTCATTATTTTTAAAAATTTTTATATATATATATGTAATTTGGATAAAATAGTTTCATTTATAATTGTAAGTGTAAAATCTTAACAACTAAATGTAAGCATACAAATGTTTCTCTTAATTTTTTTATTTCATGGTTAATAAAGTGCCCCTGAAGAAGACTGAAAACTCAGTCGAAACGTTGGGAAAACTAATGAATATCTTTCATTAATAAATTATCACGACCAAAAAAGCCGAAGAAGTGAAATCTTCAAATTTTAAAATTTAACTTATCGAATTGGTCAAAACACTTTTAATTATATAAGACAATACGTTTAGGCTGTAGGTCGACAGACAGGTGGAATTCTTGGACCCATTTTGTTGGTGCTTTCTATCATCGATATGTCAAGTTTGATCAAAATCTCGAGTTTTTTGCAAATTCAAAACTTTCCCTATAGTACATATACGATATACCGTAAGTAAAAAGAGACGATGAAAACTTCTGCAGGGTATACTATCAGTCAATTTGTTTTATTTCTAAATACATACTTAAATAGATGTTATACATAACTTATTAATTAAAATGAACTCCAATAATGTGGTATATCTTTTTTATATGCAAACAAAAAAAAAAAAACAACAAAAAAGAACATTTTATTGCTAATATAATTTTTCGATTTCTAAGCACTGTATCTGTGAGTCATTTAAACAACAAAACTTAGATAGGTACCTATATATTTTCTTGAAAAAAAAAAGATAACAAAACCAAAACCGGTAACACTGCCTTCATCTGTTTACTATAAACTGAGCTGAGTACCTACTTATTTTTTTTATTCATTGTCATGTCAAACATCACATGGACAAAATAATATTAAACAAAAAAAAAATAACAATACTAATACCTGCATCAGTTATGCATTATTGTACATGTAGCATACAATACTATGCTATATTAAATACATGCTTTGAAAAATGTATTTGTATAGAAAGTATCGTATATTTAAAAAAAAAACACAAACAAGATTGACGAATATGACGATGAAAAGCATTACTAAAAAAAATAAATAAACAAAATAAAATTAAATTAGATTGCAACACCATGTTCAGGGTTGCCATACCACTTTTTGTAATGAATATTTTCTGTACGAAATTTATGGCAAATATTTCCGTCAGCTTATGTTGTAACTCGATGTAATCTTTTAAGCATTTCGTCAATGACTCGTTTGTCGTTACCAAAATTGAGTCAGGAATATTTCAGGAACCAAGTGGCTTATCCTCATTATCCACCCAATCGGTTCGGTTGAACACTTTTTCACAAAAGATTTCAATTTAATAGGATCTTCGATATGGCTTTTTTAATTTTCGTGGTTATTGACAAATTTTGATAGTTGTGCCACATCAGCGTGAATTTCCGGAATTATTGCGCCTGAACGAAAAAATTCAAGGAATTACTGTGAAATCTCTTATAAGCGGACATTCATGGTCGCTCAATTTTTTTCGGGTTATGAGAACTGTCCGGCTAAGGGAAAGAATAATAAAGCAAATGACTGCAAAAAATAATAGCAGAAGGAAAGGAAATAATATATGCAATAATGGAACGCCATCAGAAAAGGGAACCATACACTTTCAAAATTACACCAATTTAGTTACCCGGGAAATCTCCTAAATAAGTTTTCAACAAAACATCGCTCCGTCCGGTTCTTAGAGCTCCGCGTCCGGTTATCGCAGATTTTCGTATGGAATTGCTTAGGTATTAGAAATAAAAGATAAACTATATGAGAACGGTCATTTGGTTTTTTTGGTTGATTGATTTGTTTATAAAAACAATCCCTCAATAAAATTATGTGTCCGCGTATGGGAGGTTTTCTATCTAAAATGATCATGAAAAACTGTCCGCAATTTGTATGAGAAATTCAAAGAAGAAGTTTGTTCCCGAAAATGTTTCCGCTTAAGGGAATTGTCCGCTTATTGGAGCTGTCCCCAAGTAGAGCTTTCACTGTACATTTAAATTCATATTACAAAATTATTTTCGATGTCCATAAATTCCCAGAAAAATTTTCGAACATCAATCATGTTCCCAATTTTCCAAGAGAGGAATTTATTTTACAGAATTCTATATACATACATTCTGCTAGATACCAAACTTTTCATGGGAATAAAAGATTTTGTGTACTTATGTACACGCGCCAAAAGTAAAACTTCCCTAATTTGAAACAATTTTTTTCTTTCGTAATTCTAAGTCAGCTATAACATATATCTATGTATTTCAATTTTATAAAAAACCGGTCAAAGAACAACGAAGTTAATATTTTTTGGTACCGGCCCCGTACTTGCATATATACATCGCCCATAACGACTCCATCTTCCAATTGTACAAAAGACAACGTCGCGTCGTTCGAACTTTGATTCTTGGTTCAGCAATTTTACATTACATGCATTATACTCATTCGTATCTATAAATCTACGAAGTAGCTACACATAAACATTACACACATTAATACAACACAATATACACTAATGTATGAGCATCAGCAAAACAAACAAAAAAATCGCTTTCAAATACACACAATATGCACCAATCTGATATTATCAACAAAACAAACCAACAAAAAAAAAAGAATTTCTCGTTGAATACACACAATTCATGTAGGGATCCTCAGCTAATACACACAATCGGATGTAGGGTCGGGTCACGTCAGATGTCGGTCCGTTTGACAGCTCCATAGAAAGAAGTGTTACTTCAAAAAGAAGTTACATGTATGCATAATTCTGTGAGTTCATTTCTTTTTTCCAATTTTATTTTTGATCGACTGACGATTTTATTTTGCCAGGGAAAATATTTCTTGATAAAAATTAAATACAAAAAAAATTACAAAAGGTAAAAGAAAATGAAACATGATACAATTACAATGTCCGTATATTTTCTACTTTAATAATTTAAAAAAAAAACAAATTATAATTTGTGTTACAATTAGTGTTGGCAACGTAAGTTACTCCGAGTAAGTTACCATATAGTTACGCGTAACTAATTGAAATTAGTTACATCTCATTTTACGCGTTACTAATGTAACTTACATAAATAATGTAAAAATATAGCTAAAAAAGTGTGGAACATTGCAAAAAATAAACAATAACATTTATAAGTAAACAAAAATGTTTGTTCCATAAATAACAAATTACAAAATAAATATTATAAAAGAATTCAGAGATCAAATGCATGTATGTAACCAAATACCTATGTAACTATTAAACTAGTTGAACGCGTCAAACTCAAAGTCCACCAAAGATAAATTTATATCTTCCATTCTCAAAGGTCTATAAAGAAACATTAATTTTTTGGAACGTTCGAAAGACATTCGATTTCTCAAAAGGGTGTGAATAAAAGACCATTTCGAAAAAGTACGCTCTATTTCTGCGGACGATGCGGGAATTTTAGTGCAAGTTTTAAAAGAAGATTGGGTGCATAGAAATCGGCTGATTTCCAAAACAAAATTGGATTTTCAATATTTTTTTCATATAAAGTTTTAAAAACTCGTCGGACTTAAAAAGATCCCACTCGTTAAGTCCTTTAGAATTTAGCATTTTAAAAGAAAGTTATTAATTTGAAAATGATATTTGTTCTCTAATTTGTCTTTAGTGTACCAGGGATGTAAATAGTAAGATGCTAGTGCATAAACATTAAGAGAATTATTAAGACGAGATTTGTACTGATTTTCGAAATGTGGTGGAACTTTTTATTCTAACCACCAAAACTTGACAACGTCAGCCAATGAAGTTGTTGACTGCTGGCAATTATTTATTAGCTGGATCGAATAACTCAATTTTTTGTTGGACATCTTTTTGGTATGTATTCGAGATCCTCATACGAATTAGTAACAGGCCTTACGGATTGACTCGTTGTTTCATATTTTGACTACGACATTTTAAATTTTAAATCTGAATTTTTTTAAGTTTTAAATCATAACTTATAAAACGTAACTTTTTGCTTCGAATTTTAAAGTGATGTGAAGATTTTTTTGGAAATATGTCAAAATAATTGGTTAGTTACATTAGTTACGTAACTAATTCAATTCGTTACATTAATTTACATTAGTTACGCGTAAGTAATTAAAATTTGTAAAACTCGCGTAACTTACCAACACTGGTTACAATATGTAAAGTTTTCTTCACTAGATGTTCACATTATGCGTTTTTATTTTTTCGTTTAGAGCAGAGCTTGAACAGAGCTTGAGTGTATAGAGTACTGAACTCGTCCCGAGCAGAGCAAGCTCTGAACACTGATTTGTTTTTTAAACAAAATTGAACCACAAACCAGAATAAATTTTCATTTTAATCATTAAAAGTAATATAACACATATTTTGTACACAGATATACACCAGGTACAGAAAATCAACAAGCGACCAACTTATTTCGCCATTTAAATATTGTATCTGATTATTTATTCTTCACATTTTCCTTCTCGACACATGACATTTCAATTCACGCATAATGTTCAGACGATTATGTTCAAGCACATTGAGCGCGCTCTTCGCATGTTCGGAATGAAAAAAGAAACACACATTCGGAGCTCTAACCGCTCTGAGTGAGAAAGAAACACAAACAATTTTTTTAACTACTCAGACTCGGCTCTGAACTAAAAAAGAAAACCGCCTTTTATATGCAATCCTATCTCGTTTCCTTCTAAACTTTACACTTGGTTTGCTATGACACGTTATAACTTGGCACGCTTTGCTGACTGTTTTACGACATTGAATGAATACTTTTGCAATTAAAGACGACAAGTTCACGATTATTTCATGTTAAAGGAATAAATTTAACATTATGTTTCACTCACTTTTATAAACCAATACAAAACATGGAAAAATATATCTGTTGGTAACCCTTGTCATAGTCTAGTTCTCGAGAGAGGAGCTGTTTGCAGTAAGTGAGAATGCTGCAGACTTCAGTCTTTTTCCGATCGTTTCTTGGAGAAGAAGTTAGCCAGAGGTTTCGCGTTTGAGTCGACTCGGCGCTCATTTATTTCTTTCGTTACGTTTAAATCCATCCGGCCTTCCCATAAAAGATTTTTTTTTTATTTTCTGTCGTCCGCCATATCGGTTCTGGGTAGTTTTTGTTTTTTTATTTTTCATTATACCTATACCGTCAATTGTGTCTTTCTATTGTATCTTTCAAACCAGCTGGTGTTAGATATTTGCTTTATAGGTACCTACCTATCAGACAAACAAAAAAAAACTGGTTAAAATATTCCAATAGTCGAATTCACAAACGAAACAGGAACTATTTTCCTTCAAAGTGCAAGAAGAAAGTCAGCTGTGTGGTTGACTGGCTTGTGAAGACCGTGTTCGTGTGTTAATAAAGTGAGAAAAAACCGGAGATAATATTTTTTGTCGATTTAAAATACGTCAAAAAAATTTCGAAATTAAAATGGGCATTTGTCAACGTTTGTAGTTTCGTTGTTTATCTTGCGGGCTTTGTTGCCGCCTCGATTAAAAATCGTTGTTTGTGCCGGGCTCTCAGTTCAGTGGAAGTGGACTTATTGGGTTCGTTTGTATAACGGATAGCGTCTGCACTTTGAATTTTTCTTGTGTTTCATCTTTATTTCGAAACACATTTATTATCTCTCCAACCTTGCCTTATTTTTTTTTACTGTGTGGAGACATACTATACCTATATGTTTTACTTCATTCCATGGTTTTCTTCTTTCTCAATCGAAAATTTAAATAAACATATAATGTAGTTCCCCCATCTTGTGGGCTTGCGGCGACTTCCATTACCAGTTCGTTCGAAGAAAGATTAGATAGAAAAAGTTTGTGTATCTTTTTATAGGTTATACCTATCTTCAGTTTTTATATGACTCTTTAAAACAAATAGTTGCTGAGTAACAAACCTTAACAAGTTTATATATGTAGGTACATACTTACATTTATTATTCTTACATACCTATGTCTGTTGGACAAAAAAAAAAGATTAATCATAATTCACGTGAATGTAATAGTACAGTGGATATTATTACTATACATACTCGTACATATACCTATCTAGTTATGCATTGTTTCGCGGTTGAGCTATTTCGAAATATACACCTACCTACATAAGGTATTTTTCAACCAACCAACCTTCCTTACTAACTAAATTGGATATGTATCTTGGTCAGTCTAACGAATGACTGATAGAATCGGTGCGGTTTTATTGTTGTGGAATAAATATACATAACTACCTATAAGCTTAATGTTTTGTGAAGTTCTTCTATTAATTCAGTTCTCGAACTGAGATAATAAATACGGATACGAATTTAAAAATGTTAAATTTCCACACCAATATCAAAATTCTCTTGTAATAAACCTCAATGATTTTGAACTTTAGATAAGTAATTTCTAAGAATTTGCCTTAAAATCAATGGCGTAAGACTTAGTACAATTTTAAAGTTCTTCAAGTATAAAATATTAAGCTAAATAAACTATTTTGCAAGTTTAAATTGAGTTCAGCCACATTTAGTTCCTATATCCATTTTTTTTAGCTTTGAACAACAGATCACTGGGCATATATGTTACACAGAGTAATCAGAGTCAGATCTACCTATTCAATTAAAAAACATAACTGTTATACGTGCAATGAGCAATATTTTGTTTGCACTCAGGTTTTTCTTCCAATTGCTCGGTCATTTTATTTCGAGGTTATAAAGAAAAAATAAATACCCGTTAAGAGATCTAGGATGCATGAGCTAAAAAAGTAACAGATTAATGTTTGACAGTTCAAAAAGAAAAATTCACTTTTATAAATGTCAAAAAAAGTTTGCTTACTTAAATTGTTTGTACTGCCAACCTATTTGAGGGATTAATTGCAGTTAAAAAATAAGTTTTGACCAGATACTAGTATAAAATGAAAACTTTGAAATATGGAAAAGATCAAAGATAATAAAAAAAATCGGTTTTTTTTGGTTGAATGGAAAACCAAGTCAAGTCCGAAATACACATAAGCGCCCTATAGACGATAAAAGTTACTTGACAATATTACTTGGCGGAGCTGTTGTTCGAGTTAAATTGAATCATTTATAGGCTCTTCAATGTTACTGCCAAGTAAAATTGAAACATTTACTAAAATCAGATCTGATTTGGTTTTCATCAATTTTCATTGTCACTTGTCATTTAATTGAGAATTATTGTGATACAGATGTCTGATTTTGTCAAAATTCATTGAACGTGTGGTGTAGATTATTCATCAATTTTACTTGACAAGAGGAAACGTCAATAATTCTTGTCTACTTGCATACGCAAAAAATTGACAAAAACAAATTACCATACATGCAAGTATGTATGATGTCATCTATCTATCTAAAATGTTACGACGAATTTCTTTAAATTATCATTTAATTTTTTTTATAAATTGGGTCAAATGATTGCAGAGAAGAAAACTGCTGAATAGCGTTTGAATTTTGTTCTAAATGGAACAAGGGATTTTATTTTCTAATGAAACCCATCTTGTAAAAAAATAATCTGTTTTTTTTCCAGTCTCCATTATTGGCTGTTCTAAGTGTTGCTTTTTTCCTTCGAAATGAAAGGTACTTGTCAAAAGAAAAATAGTAACGATAACGCGAATGTGCAAATGTCGGAATACCGAATTTGTATATCCACTAAAAACCAATGGAAAACGACATTAGTTTTAGGTAAACTGAATGTATGAAGATATGTTTTCTACGCGCCAAGGTTATTTTGTAAAGTTACAATAGAAAAGGCAATAGGTACCTAATATACTTTTCTCTACCTGGCAAATTATATTGTTCTCGCTAACATTATTTTTTTTTCTTTATTTTTTATAAGTAGTGTGTGCTTTATCTATGTCGCCGGTATTTTTCTAGAGTGCAGTTTGATAACAAAAAAAAAAAAAAATAATTTGAAAAATTGATAAAAGAGGCCAAATAAATATCTACCTATCTGTTTAAAAGAAAATAATTTTATTTCGCCATGTTTATTGTATTAAGTGGTGCTTTAGAAAGTGTTTAAAAAAGATATATATATAAGAAAAGTTTAAAAAAAAAGTGCAAAAATAAAAAAAAATTAACCGTCTACTCTTTATAAATCATTAAAAGGAATACCTATTTATCACAATCAAAACAACTGCTGTTGCTGTTTTATTCTCTCTCAAGAACAATATCTTGTTGGTCTATTATTGGATTTTCTGTTCCAGATATGTGTTTATTGCTGAGACGGTAGCAATTTTACAAATTTTGCGGATATAGTTGAGTATGTATGTTTTGTTTGGCTTTATTAATTTTTAAATAAGTATATGTTGTGTGTGTTTTAAGCTCCCATAACGAGACAACAATCTAGGGGTAACATTTTAAATTTATTTAAAAAAAAAAAACAAAATTATTGGAAGAAATGTGGATTAATAGCCTTTTCACACCAAACACAAAACACGGTTTTCGCCAAATTATCGGTCTTGGCTGAAAACCTAAAGCGAAAATACAAGTTTTCCCATACATTTTTGATAAACCACTCGTTTTGATAAACTACAAGTTTTAAATAAAACTTGTCGAAAACATGTTGGATTTGAAAGATGAACGAAACAAACACACCTTGTGAAACATTCAGTGCTCAATTAATCATCACATGAATAGCTAACAGGTTGCTTCCAGGAAAAACGTAAAATAAAATAGCTGTCTGGGGTAATTTCAATTTCAATTCACAACTTATTTGTTGTTGTTTGTGGTGCCAAAATAATAAAAATGTCAAACGAAAACTTATAAATTTTCGAGTTTTCGTAAACTTTTAGCTGAAAACCCGGTTTTGGGTTTGGTTTGAAAAGCCTATAAGACCCGCAAGATCAAGGCCATGACCCGGTTTTTATACAGTGCTTTCCTAACCTATGGCAAATAAAAATAGCGGATAATGCGATTCCTGCGCTTACAGTAATTTTCAGAATCCTAGAATAAATAGAATACTTAAGCCTAGTACGCTGCTGATGCGAAACGAAAAATCCCATACAAAAATGACAGAACGAAATTATAAACGTTCGTTCAGCTTTTCGTTCTGCAGTAACCTGTTCCATGACGAAATTTAAAATAAGTCTCCACTCACTTTTCGCAGACAATTTATTACCGAGATAAATAAATTGTGTGTCGAAAATCACATTTCAGTTTTAGGTCGTGTTTTTTTTGTTTCATTTATCGCAGCTTGTTTATTCTTGATTTTTTTTTCTTGAAAATTGTTTCGTTCATGTTTTCGTTAGCATTTCGCTCTCCAAGTGGAACCACCGACAATTTTGTTATGGATTTTCGAACTAAATTTTTATTTTTCTTGGTTGAGAATGGTTTAGAAAAGCCGTGGATTTGATTTGGAATAGGCGTTTTTTATTAATAAGTCTGTATGTGAACAATGAAACTTGCATATAAAGGGTGTTTCTTATAGCTGCTTGAGAAGTTTTGATGGTTGTTGTCTATGATATGACAATTGAGAATGTCGCACTCTGTTGACATTTCTGTTCAGTACCTAAGGTTTAGCAATTCATTATGAATCGTTTCCAACGCTTTCAAATTGTGGGAAATAACTTTGAAAAAAATAAATCTGTTCGCGAAGTTCATAGAAGAAGAAAGAACGAAAGCTTAAAATATCGTACAAAATGCTTTCAAATAATTTCGGAATATGGGAAACCTTGTCAATTGGATGATACTTTTTAATATCACCCTTGGGGCATTTTCTTTGTTTTCCATAACTGACGGAATTAATTTTAAGAAAGATTTAGATAAATTAAAGACTTGGAAGATTACTTTTTAATTTTTTCAAAGTTAACATTTCTTTTTTAAATACATATTAGAATACAAATCTTTATTTACACATAAGAGAGGTAATGTGAAAACATTCACGCATTCTACTTAACATCATTTATCAATGATGCCAGTTTTGTAAGTGTTTAGATAAGTAAGGGGTGTATCCATACAGATAACATAACCGCCTTATCTGCATTTCTTCTTTGCACTGTACAAAATCAAATGGCCTAATCTGTAAAAGATAAGATGATAAAGAAAACATATTTTATAACATCAACAAACAAATTCAAGTAATTATTAAAGTTAGCTGTCCGAATATTTTTGAATTATTTTTTGTTTTTTGAACTTGTTTTTAATGGCAAGAGTATTGGTTTTGTGTAAAATAAAAATGTGGAGAGTTGCAAAGAAAGTATTTTACATTATTGTTTTTTTTGCTCAAGATCTATGCATGTCTCTTTTCCAGGAATTTCGAAAAAAAATCTGGTCTTATCTCTTTTTCGTTCCTTGGAAACTTTAACTCGGGTACAAATTTAGGTTAACTACGTTTTCGCCGAACTTTAACCTCTTGTAGATTTATTAATCTCAAATAGTGTTTTCACCACTCTAAAAGTAGATTAATTTTGACAGCACTATTCAAAATGCAAATTGTGTTTCATTTTCTCTTAGGATGTAGAAGTGAGACAGACAGCTTCATCTGTGTCAACCAAAGCGAAAAATTCACTTTCCCGATGAATGTGTTCATTTCGATTTGGGAATATAGGTTAGTAGTTCGATTTGTACATCTATCGGCCTTATGAAGATTTAAATGATATTAATGGGCAGAATAAAATGTTTATGGTAAATCTTCAAGATTTGTAGGAGATTTAGCTAAATCTACTTAAATCTCGGTTTAGTGGTCGGTAGAAACGTAGTATAATGTTCAACAAATTTTTAACGGATCAGTTATAGCAATCTGGAAAATACATCATGAAGTGTGGAAACAGCATAAAAGTTTTTTTTTATTGATTGTCGTTTATAGCGAACAAAACATTATATTAGTTGGCAAGCCAAATATAGTCTGACAACAAGTCTGCCTCCAAGTTTTGCTAATTGAAATCCACACACAATAATTATTCGTCCTCATTTGTCAGTGGAACACGGAAAAATGGAAATCATATCATTATATTAGAATAATGGTTCTTTTTTATTTGAAATTGCAGCTGGCGCCAAAAAAGAATTCATCAGAAAATAAATAAATTGTTAACAAACAAAAAATAATTGCTCGGATGAAGCTAAAGCATCAAAATGTATCTCCACAACGGAATTCATCCTTCCTGATTTTTTTGTTGCAAATTAAATTCTAATTTTACTAAATTGAAGTGAAATTTTCATATAGAAAATATTAATTAATTTTCTGATTATTTTGTAAACAATTGCAATAAATCGTAATAATTAATAGACTCGTACATATTTAGCGTTCTCACCTTTCACTCCAACCATCAGATTAAATACTGGCTCAATTTTGCATTAAGAGCATTGTTGAGAATTGGCCAACATTTCAAGTAAATTTAATCAAATAATATGGATTCGTTGTGAAAAATAAAACATGACTAAAAAAATGGGAAGGAAAAAATATTTTTGATGATCCATATCCTCTTATCTGCTTATACATTAATCTATTTGGATCATTAGCGACAGTAAAACGACAATAAAATTGCATTGGTGAACCATTGCCATAAATCTTTAGTGTTTATCCAGATTCTAGCCTTGAACTACAAGAGCAAGTTCGGTGAACTCCAGTCAGGAATTTTATTTTAATATGTCATTTTGTCGCTAATCACCCATGACCTGTTAAGTGAAAATTCTTTTTTCTGACGTCAGCGATAGATCAATAAGCCATTAAAGGAAAACATATTAATATCTTTTGAACAAGACAAAAAAATAAACAAATGAATCATTTACTGAAAAAATACATAAACACGCAAAAATCCAACAACAAACGAAAATGAGTCTATTACGATACGAGTGGTCTATAATGTTCATTTATAATTTCCTATCGAATCGACAAAATATTTAAGGGGCATTATAAGCCGTCAGCCGTGACATAATATTTAAGCCTTGGACACATTTTTTTTTCATTGTCGCCATCGTCTTAAGACGGGAAATACTTTCAGAACACGATACGTCTAATTATACAACACATTTTTGACGGGTGATAAACCAAAATAATGTCAGACATGGGATTAGTAGATTACAAGAAAGGTTTTGCAGCTTTTATTTGTTTGGTATTTATTATTTTCGGATTGATTACATTTGAAAATCAACACACAATTTTATGAATACACAATCATTCGAAAAGTCATTGTGTTATTTATGTTTCTCACTGGTAACTTGACTTGTTTCCATTTCCTTACTGCGATTGTCAAATGTCAATTGATTCATAAATTTTATAATTGATAAAAAGCTTGAATTCTTTTTAAAGAGGAGGGGTGTCAGTCTATTCCACCCGTTCAGCCCGAAGGCGCAATTTTCTCGTGTGTCTCTATTAACTAAATTTGTATTAGTGAACAGTTTTTGAAAAAAAAATGTTATCTTTATTTTACGTAATTTTGTTCAATTCTGTTATATATTTTTAGTCAAAAATATTTTGGAAAAAATTATAAATATTATTTCTTTAGTTTTTAGGGTAAGACGCGTTATAACTATTTAGCACTTAGCGATTTTTGGCTACGCAGGTTGTAACGTTAGAGAAGAAAGCTTTTCTGCCATATGTAAGAGGGGTAACAGACAGGGTAGGGAATATATTGAAAATGTATGGTGTAAAAACCATATTTTTACCACCCAAAAAGGTGATAAATTTCCTTCAATCACCAAAAGATAAATTCCCCCTCCAAACACCTGGAGTGTATGCAGTACCCTGCAGCTATGGGTCTTCATATGTAGGACAAACTCAGAGGAACATTGCCACACGTCTGAAAGAACACATTGGGAGTGGCCGTGGCGCGATAGTTGTGTGTTCCCCTGTCAACCTTATGGTCATAGGTTCGCTCCCTGCCGTAGTCTATGTCTTCTTATTTTTCCATTAAAAACCAATTCTTAAAATAAATGTCATACAATGAGTTGCTGGTTTACTCATTACATGCTGTTTAGGCATAGAACTAACAACATGTGATTGAGTAAAACTATAGTATACCGATAAAATATGACGAAGAATAAAGAAATTACTGCGAATTATAAGGGACATAGATAAATAAGACACGGAAATTTCTCAGCATTAGTTCAGCCGCCATCCCTGGAGATAAGATCTGAGACAACAACCACCTACAGTCTCCGAATATCGCGCCACACATCTTTCCTATCATTCTTTCTCTTCCTTAACTTCATTCTCACGCCCGCGCTGTGTTGAAACGTTTAAAGGGTATTCATAATCCCTTGAGCGCGTGTAGATTATCAAAAAAAAATCAGCGCGGTTACCAAAAAACAAATGGAGAAGTCAGCCATATGTGAGCATATCCTCGACCATCCATATGAACAACACTGGATCCACTTCGAAAAAGCCAAGGTTCCAGCCAACATACCTCATTATATCCCTCGTCTGGTGCGCGAAGCGATAGAAATTTAACGACACCATAATTTCAATCCTGACGACAGTTTCAAGTTGTCGAAAACATGGGATCCCATAATAATAATACCACAAGGTTGATCCAATTGCCCCTACACACCAACGCGGATACAGTGAGCATAGTTTGCTCCCAACTTGCAAACCAACAACAACATCCGCAAGAGACAGGACCTTCGGCGCAACGTTACAACCTGCGTAGCCAAAATCGCTCTTAACATCTCTTTGGCAGTTTCCCGGTGACCACGCTTGATGTAATTCGTAGTGAAACGCTCAGGGTGAGTATAGAATTGAACTCGCTAAATGCTAAATAGTTATAACTCGGCTTATCCTAAAAACTAAATATGTCATATGTAAACAACCCCGAAAACCTTAAAAGTTACAATATTATTTCTGTTGTCAAACTCCTTTTTTCTCTTTTATAAAATAATCAAAACCACTAAATTAGGTAATCATTGGGTAGGAATTTATACATAACAATGACTTTGCACAAAAACTTCATGTTACACCAGCTTATTTTCTATAAATTTCGGCAGTTTCAAATAATTCAATAAATGGATGATGTGACATAAAGAATTCCACACTTTTAACCCATTGAATGAGTGAAAGAGAAAAAATATGTGTTACTTCTATAATCTAAAATTCTCTCTTTTTCGTTGCACCTTAAGTGAGTGAGGGAGAAACATATTTGTTACTTCTGCTGTTTGAATTCTGAAAGAAAGATACACATTTATTACTTCTGTAATGTATAATCCTCTTACACAATGAGTGAGTGGGACAGATATTTATTTTTTCACTTCTGTTTGCATTATTTATAAAAAAAAATCGAATGCACTAAATTAGGTATCACTCTTAAAATGTTAATGCTTAATGTGTATTATTTAATGGGCCCAGTTGTCACATACCTACATGAGTGCACTATCACGGCTTAGCTGATTGATTCTGGGAAAAGTTTTGTTATAACCCGCATAAATCTTTCTCCATCTGATCCAACTGTTTTTGTACATGATTAGAAGGTAGGGCCCACTAAATTTGGTTTAGCTATGACTGTCAACAAGTCAAGGACTAAATATGAAAGAGTTGGATTGTACCTACCAAATTCAGTTTTTACTAAGAAGGACAACTACTGTATGTTGAATTTTCAAGAGTCAAAAAATGAAACAACATATTTGTATCTAAAGAAAATAATAAAGAAACATTTCAAAATGATTTCATTCTTACATCAAATATAGTTTACAAAGAGACCATATCAATAAAGAATTTATTTATTTTGTTCAAACATTCTATTTGAAAGTTAAATTGCAAAACCTTTATTGAATGTGCGAAATTTTCGCACAGGCCTTCTGGTTAAAATATATATATAACCTAACATTTAAAAGACATTTCTTTTTTCAAATGTTTAATTTAAAATAAAAACTCTTCACTAAAACAAATTTATTTAAAAACGAAATTAAAGAAGAGATTTTTGTCGTAAAAAAAGTTATAATTGTAATTATTGTTACCGTTAATTACATTTTTTTTTTCAGTTTTAAGTAAATAATAATAATAATTGTCGTATGAAATTGCCTCACAGTTAAATTTAATTTATTTATTTATTTATCTACAAACTATATTACAGCAAACAGATATAAGCACTCAAAGAGATTAAATTAAATAGTGAATAAATACAATAATTCGATCGATTTTAAATGTATTACAATTAATATTAAGAAAATCAATAGATAGAGTTTCATTACAACCATAGTGTGTCGTATGAGGTCTTTGATATAAGAATACTCTAGCTCACATAAACCTAGCGGGAACATAGATAGGTACTAAAGCAAGAAGCGATGGATATTTAAAATGATAGCATTGTAAGTCTCTAATCAAGAGTGCACTATGAATTTTTCTTCTTGATTGTAACAACTTCATTCCAGGACTAAAGTCCCAACCCATTTTTTTAAATACATATTTCTCGATTCGCCTTTGAATTTTCTCAATCCGATCAGAATGGACTTTATATATGGGTCTAACAGCTGCGTACTCCAAAAGTGATCTAACAAGTGATGTAAACAAGGATTTACAATGTTTAATGACCGAGACAATATCAATAATGGAAATTACGAAAAGGAGCGGACCCAGGTGGCTACCTTGTGGGACACCTGATGTACACTGAATTTCTTTTGAATATTTATCTCCAAGCTTAACCACCACCAAGATAACCACCGAAATAATTGAGAATAAAAACCAAAAATCTCAAGTTTATTTAGAAGTGAGTGTTTTGTGGTTCACCGAATCAAAGGCTTTGCTAATGTCGGTGTAAACTGCGTCCACCTTAAAATTTTTGTTCATAGTATTGGTGATGTGCGAAGTTAAATATGTCAGATTGGTAGCAGTAGATCGACCGGAGGCGAAACCATGCTGAACTTCTCATAAATATTCACTTGTTAGAAAATCAAGCTTATTTTTTACAATTTGGGGATTGCAGAGAGTTTACAGATACCCCTATAATTCTCAAAATCAACGAAATGGAATATACTCTACCAGCTTGCAAGCTGTAGCTTTTTGTCACACCCTGTATATTTTGGTATTACAAGAGTAAATTGATACATTTTTTTTTATTATTGTGAATATTATTATTAATTTGAGAAATCATTCATGTGGAACTATCACATCCTGCTATTTGCTTGTTAATAGTGCATATGTATGGCTAAGTGCAGAAATTAATTTTTCAGCCCTACAACACGAATGTAGTATTCCTTACGCGGCTTAATTTTCCCTTGTCAATTCAATGTATTGACATTTATGATAAATGTATGATTTTACACTCACTTACATCAGCCTAGAAGCTGAGTTTTGTTAAATGTCTTGAATTTTGGAGGCACTTGCCTACAGAGTTGAATCTTCAATAAACGCCAGCCAATCATCAAGCTCCCTAAGTACCTACAAAAAGTGGTGCTACTATTTGTGCCTTTCATAAGACCATTTCTGGCACTCTCGTGCTACCTTTACAACAAATGTCCTTCCGTAAGTTATTAGTCGTATTATCAACCTTGCGGAATGATCTGATAAGTCTATTAATTAACCATTCGACCGTTAGACCGTTTCATAGACTTTTGTGATATTTATTACAGACGTTTTTATTTAAATTCCAGTTAATATCTTATTTATTATGTCATCCAAGTGAAAAGTACTTATAGCAAATATTTAAACGAATGACTCACAAGTTACAAACTCTTATAAAAAATCCCATGATATTTGACCTCTTACAATATCATTCAATCCTTTCTGTACAGCTAAGTCATAAAATACAATTTACTAACTAGGTCAGGTGGGCATAAAGTCTTAGGTTTTTTTTTTTGTTATTATTAGATATTTTTCTATTCACCATCACAATGTCAAGTATAGCTCACTTCCTAAAATCACCTTGAAGTCCTACACATAAAATTTCCCTAAATAGAATATAAAGGAAAGGGAGATCGATGTCATCAAAATGTCTTCAAACGTCAACTTCCAAGTCTTAAACCACCCCTTTCATTTACAACACAATATAATACTAATGTCTGCACCAGCAACCATTCGCACTTTTTGACCTTTGCATGTTCCACCCTCATTTGAAGACCAACTAAACAAAAAAAAAAAAAACGAGGGAGAAAAAAATACACTAATTAATTGGTTTAACAATATACTGTCCAAGGTAGGTATTTTGAAGTTGTCATCGCACTAACCACCAAATATTTAGCAATTGGCATGTTGGACTGAACATCAGCTGGGACTTATGAGTAATGCTGCAAATTGATTTGATTTGCATGAAATTTTAAATGTACTTTTATACTTAAGTCTGCCTGCCATTCATGGCGTACAAACTCTGCTACCCGAGCGAATCGTTCCATTCCAAATATTCTAAAGCTTTATCTATACTATTATCCGCACTATCTCTAATGCCTGATTCATCCACACTGTTCTTTTCCATATAAAATTTTGATGCCTTAGCCAATAGAAAAGATCATTGCAAATGCAAACATTCGCATTACAGGTTAGAAAAAACCAACACAAAGTTAAATATTAAGTGTATTTATGCAACGTCGTAAATCTGTTGTAAAAAAACTGTGTAAAGTGTTGGAATGTCAAAATTTATGTGGAAATTTTGTATAACAAAATGGTAAAATTTGCCACACAAAGTTGTGCTGTGGCACAACAACTTGAAAGCATTATTATATTTTGACGTTCAATGTGTCAGAATTGACACACACGCACAACTACAAATCGAAACAAAGATGTATGGAATCAACAGCAGTAAAATTGGTGGTAAATTGACAGACAACAAAAAATCGAAATGCTCCCCCGTTATTAGTGCGTTAAAAAGAGCACTCATTGTGCTTCCATATATTGCTTTTTTTATAATTGTGAGCGCACTAAGGGATTTTGACTACCCTTTATATGTTCAAGCGCAGTGCGAGCGTTAGGAAAATAGGGAATGATTTGAAAGGAGATACCGAGGTACATTAGTCTTAAAGCTTATAATATCAAAATGGGAGGAAAGAATCTAGAATGGTTAAGCATTCCCCATTCGTGTTGTACGGCTAAAGAAAGAATTTCTGTACTTCACAGTACGTCCGAAGTTGGGCTTAAGGGTAAACCGATGAGCATTCCTCGAAGCATATGTATTACGGTTGAATATTTTAAGGGGAGGAATGTTTATAAAAATGCCGATAAAATAATGAAATATATGGAACATTTCGACGGTGTTCCAGAGATGTAAATGTTTCCATTACTGTTCTATCGCCTATCATTCATAAGCTCTATTTTGGATTCTATCTAAAAGATTCAAGTGAGTCTTGAGAGCTCCTGTCCAAATGTGTAAGTTATACTCGAGCTTTGGCGGAATGAAGGCCTTATAGATTATTCCCAGACCAGACAGGGAGAATATTTCTTGCATCTACGAAGAAACCCCAAACACTTGGCAGCGTTTTTCGCGACATCGTAAATGTGGTCACTCAACACATGTGACGCACATACCACGAACTGGAAGCTGATCGGTTTCTTCAAGCAAGTGCCATGGGGGGTGAATTCTGCTTTAACGACAGGAGACATCACTGAGTTTTTGAAGTATTAAATTCTACGCGGTTTTTTTTATTCCCCATTGGACAATACTATCGAGATTAGAATTTAATGAGCTTATCATACGCTGCCGTTTCAGTTCCACGTCCGAAGAAGAAGGAGGTGAATCTGCAAACGAATAAGAAAAGCTGAGAGTAATGTCGTCAGCAAAACAATTTAGTGGATTAGTAGTTTCAAATAAAAGATCATTAATGAAAATGAGAAAAAGGGTCGGAGACAAAACGGAGCCCTGGGGCACACCAGCATTTATTTTATGAATATCAGACTAAAAACCGTCCAACACAACTTTTTATTGAGCGGTCCGAAAGGTTCCAACTAAGAAGAGATTCATCAATACCAAAAGCTCGCATTTGCGATAAGAGAGCTTAGTGCTAAACTCTATCAAATGTTTTTGAAATATCAAGCGCAATAATCTTACTTTCTCCAAAACAATGTAAATATTTGTGCCACTGTTTGGATAAAATACTAGTTTTTTTCCTAGCCTGCCGTCTCCAATTTTGCACTCCAAGTTGTCGGAGGTCTCCCTCTACCTGGTCTCTCCATCGAAGATGAGGTCTACCTTGGCTTCTGGCTCCCTCTGGTTTGACGTTGAAGGCTTTACAAGCTGGAGCGTCGATTTCTATCCGCTCTACATGGCCCAGCCATCTAAGTCGTTGAATTCGAATTTTTCTGGCTAGGCTTATGTCGCTGTACAGTTAGTATAGTTCGTCGTTGTATATTCTTCGCCAAATGTTGTTTTCTTGATTTACGCAGACAGGACCATAGATCGTACGCAGAACTTTTCTCTCGAAGACTCCAAGTGACTTTTCATCTGCTTGGGAGATGATCCATGCTTCTGCACCATATAGCAGGACCGGGATGATAATTGTTCTATACAGTGTCACCTTGGTTCTTCTCGATAGGGATTTATTCCTCAATTGCTTACTCAGCCCAAAGAAACAGCGATTAGCCAGAGTAAGCCTGCGTGTGATTTCTGCGCTGATGTTGTTACATGTGTTTACGGCAGTACCCAGGTAGATAAATCCACTGACTACCTCGAAGTTATGCCTATCAGTGGTCACGTTCTGACCAAGTCGGTGCTGGGATTGGACTTTTGTTGATGAAAGCATATACTTCGTCTTGTCCTCATTTATTTTCAGTCCCATTCTGCTTGCTGCTGACTCCATAGTAGTGAAGGCAGCGGAACTTTAACTTTAACTTTAACAATATTTCTCTCTCGTTTTTTCACAAACGTCAAAGTCTACTTTAAGGTAGACTGGCATTTTGTTGACGTCTATTATGTACTTTCAAAAACAAGTAGAACAAGTGAGATGAACAGTGCCTTAAAAATAGGCTCATATGTACACATCTATATTTTAATTAAAAGCAAACTAAGCTCAATATAAAGCCGTTTATTTTTATATGTCAGTCTCAAAAAGGTAATGGCTACTCGTTTTAAAAACTATTAACACGAGAGCGACCAACAATTTATAAAACTAAATTTTTCACAATTTCGAAACAAAATGGTAGAAATATAATTTATATTAATGTTCGGATATTAAAATGTGCTTTTTTATTTCCAAAAGAAGATAAACTATGGTCTTCCTGAAATGTAATCAGATTGTTACGAACTGTCAAAATCTATTCACATAAATACCATCCACGTTTTAACGAATGAATTGCTTGCGCGCGACTTTTCTCACAATTAGAGTATTCTTGCTTTCCTTATTTCTCCTTCTGTCAATGTGACGTTCATTTGGGTTGCCCAGTATCTCTAAAGATCTCGTAGCTTATAAATTGATGCAAAAGAAAATACTAAAACGGCTTCGAGTTAAAACAGAAATTAAAATTTTTGTCTGACGAAGCAGTCTCTCTATTATTTTTTTTAATAATATTTTGCAATAAAACAGTTACTTTTACGTGAGAAAAACTTAACATTTTTAAATTCGTTATAAAACGAATTTGTCTTAACATATATTATCTCCCACAAGTGACCTTAACACCCGCACTGTTTAGCCAAAGGGTATGTAGATAGAGAAATTCATTGACTGCGTATATGAATACGAAAAAATACGTATAAGAAAAGGTTCGTTGCATTTCATTTATATATGTATGTATATGTGTTTTGCTGGTAATGCAAAAATAAAAATAAAAAACAAAGCTTCCAACTTAAGACACATTCGTCACACATATGGTGTTTGCCGAAGAAGTATCTTTTCTTTGTTAGTTTCCTACGAAAAAAAAAATAAACAAGATACGAAAATCATACACAGGGTGTGTAAACTAAATTAAAGAATTTTGATTATTTTGTGTCATAAAATAAAAGTCACCAATAAAATATGTTAATGTTAAATGATAATTATTTTATTTTTTTTTCACAATCTCAAGCCTAATTTTATTGAATTTGTTTGGAAAAGAGAACTCGATGATCAAAATCACTGAAATGGCACTGCGATCGATACCAAAACAACACTACTGTCAAGTTGTCACCTCTGATGTATTTACTGAAGTTTTAGATGAAACAAGAAATAATAACAATAACTCTACATGCTGTGTCTGTTCTTTGTATACATATGTATGTTGAGTTGAAATAAGTTTGGTTCGACTTGATTTTACTTGCAGTGACTGTTGTGATGACGTTGTCAAAAATAGAACTGTAATCGACTTTTCAGAAAAATTAAATCATAGATATCTCTGCAATATCTTTGTTATGAACAGACTTATGTAGAAAAATTTCTTAGTCTTACTATTAAATGCTGAGGACTGACTTGATCGTACGCACTTGCTCTTGTAGGTAAGCATACGCTGTTAGAAGGTAGGTAGTGGAGTTATCTGTATACAGATTTAAGGCAGATGTAGGCAAAAATGAAACATAATTAGGTAGAAATAATTGGTTTGACGGAAAAGACGATGCCATTTGAATTCTTGGAATACATCAAAAAAAAAAAAAATTTAAAAGAGAGTTTTCAAAAATAAATTTTATTGATCTTAAAAATTGTAAAAACATTTTTAGGAACAATAATTTAAACGCCAATTTAAAGTTATTATAAATAGACGTAAACAATTTTAATTGCAAAACAAATTCAGTGGTTCGTTTTTGAAATATTGATTTTTCAAAATACAAAAATAATATTGTTTTTTCTAAATCGAAAAAAACATTAACATATTTGAAAATTTTAATATGCAATATATATACACATACATGTATATACTTTAAGGGAGCATCCGCATAAAAAAAATATTTTTTTATCGGTTTATCCAATAAAGAAAGGCGAACATATGAAAAGTGGACACACATTTTTTTATAAAAATTCTTGGAGCTGTTTTCAAGAACAAAAATTTGTTTTTTTAACATTTGTATGGGAGGTTTTTTGTTTTAGGAAAATAGTATTTTTTTTTTTAATATAAAGGGTGATTTTTTTGCTACTTGGTTTTTGACGTTTATATTTTTGACAGATCACACATGACAAATTCCACGAACATTTGACATTTCGATTCAGTATTGTTTGCCATTTCATCATGAATAGACTTACGCCTGAACAACGTTTGCAAATTATTGAAATTTATTATCAAAATTCGTGCTCTGTGAAAAATGTGTTTCGCAAGCTACGTCCGGCAAAATTGTCCTCAGCGACGAGGCTCATTTTTGGCTAAATGGATACGTGAATAAGCAGAATTGCCGTATTTGGAGTGAAGAGCAGCCAGAGGCAATTCAGCAGCTACCAATGCATCCCGAAAAATGCACTGTTTGGTGCGGTTTATGGGCAGGCGGCATCATTGGGCCGTACTTCTTCAAGGACGATGAAGGCCGCAGGGTTACGGTCAATGGAGAAAGGTACCGTTCGATGATAACAGATTTTTTTTTGCCGAAAATGCAAGAATTGAACTCGGTCGACATGTGGTTCCAACAGGACGGTGCCACATGCCACACTGCACGCGAAACCATGCATCAATTGAGAGGCGAATTTGGTGAGCAGTTGATCTCACGTTTTGGCGCAGTCAATTGGCCACCAAGATCATGTGATTTGACCCCGTTAGACTATTTTTTGTGGGGCTATGTTAAGTCTATTGTCTATGGGGACAAGCCAAACACGATTGCTGCCTTGGAATCCAACATTGAACGCGTCATTGGTGAGATTCCGGCCGAAATGTGTGAACAAGTTTGCCAAAATTGGACCTTCAGAATGGACCACCTGAAGCGTAGCCGCGGGCAACATTTAAGAATTTAAAATTTTCATTCACTTTTTACAAGTTTCTGTGTTTTTTTCAATTTTTAAAAACCAAGCTCTTAAAAAATCACCGTTTACATTATTCTAAATAGAAAGTTTCGAAAAAAAAAATCGATTCGCTTTCAATATAATGAGTTTTCAAAAAAAAAAATTGTTTTTCTTAATTTCATAAAAAAAAATTTAATCATTTTAGGCGCTTTTTCATATTTCAAAAACGTCAAATGAACCTTTTTTTTTCCAGAAAATAGAAAACCAAATACCTACTGAAGGTACCTACCAAAAATAACCAATACCAAAAAGTATCTTCTACCTTCATTAATGACTTTTTATAAAAATCGTTGGAGTCGTTTTTGAGAAAAATAAGATTTTTCTTTTTGGCAAAAAAATGTATAGCAAGTACCGTTATTTTTCGTCTTAAGAAATAAAAAAAATAATACGTGGGTATATTACCGAAAAAAAACATGTACCAATTTTGAAGAAAATCCATCCAATCGTTGACTCGTGGACAGACAGACAGAATTGTGAGACCCCATTTTTTTAGTCATCAATCATCATCAATCGTAATGGCAAGTTTAAACAAAATCTCTAATTCTGTTTTTTTTTTTTATAAATCAAAAACTTGCCCTATAGTTAGTACCTACCTACTTATATCGCAGGTAAAAATATTGGTTTGACATTCTCAATTTTTGACGGATGATGTGCAGGAAATGACGAGTAAAGAGGAATAATATAGTGTTGCCAATTTCAAATAAATACACTGCAATTTACATGTAACAATTTAATTTAAAATAAAAACTAATATAAAATTTATCAATATCTTTAGACCACCTTGTATCTATGCCAACCAACATAATCAGCTCCAACTTCCAACAGTAGCTCTCTGTATAATGCTTGCCTTGTGTGCCATTTTTTCTCATCATCTTCTTAATCATGTGAACATCCCGTTTTGTTGTGTTGGAAGCAGCAGAACAAGAAATCCAAAGAAACGTGTTTTAATGTTGTTGCTCTGCTTTCAACCGGTTTCGCCGTTGAAGAAATTCTCGTTTTCTTGATCATAAATCGATCCTCCATATCCTTTCTATTTTTTTTTTTTTGCATCTGTCGCATTTGTGTGTATGTAGGTATATCTTTTCTACACCCTGTTTGTGAAGTTTCTCTTTGAATTCTTTTATTTTTGTATATCTTTAACAATCAGGTTCAGTCGGTGATTGTGTTTTGCACTTGAAGTGCATCTACCTAAATGAATCAATTTATTTTCACACAACACAACCAAAACACATCTATCGTAGTGGTATGATCGACAAACTCTCTATTGTCCACCTCAGGCTAATATGACCCCCTGCCCACTGGAAAGTAAGTCAGTCATTTTTTTTTCTCTGCCTATATAGGTACCTACCGATTTTTTTTTTTATCAAAATCAATTGAATTGCACCAAATTCTTAAACTCAGACATAACTAATGTGTATTGTTTGCAGATCGCTTTTCTTCAATTAGATGCTTTTTTTCGATTATTGTTTGATTATACAAGTCGATTGATAGATTGATGAGTCTTTATTGATTGATGTGTTAAGAAAATAATCGAAGAAGCATACATACTTATAGTGTCTGTATTGGATAGTATATGATCAGAATGTAATTTATGGTAACTGAATGATAATGGAGTGTTTCTAAAATGTGTCCAGTTTCTTGTATAATGAAATCGGTCTTGATTATAAATTTTTTTTTTTTTGGTTGACGTGATTTTCTAACCTCCAAATTCTTGAGCTGGTATTCGTTGTTGATTGGTCAAACCTGGGGGCCTGGGATTAGTAGAATCTAATTTGCTGGGTTATTTTTATCTACTCGCTCGATATGACGGTAACCTAACCAATGTAGTCTTTGTACAAAATTTGATGTATTTGTTCTCTATTCGTTCTGTTGAATAAACCTTGTTTTAGCTCAATTTAGTTCTGCTTATCTTTCAGCATTAGATGTCGCCGTAAACATTTTTTGTAGAGTGTGTACTTCGCCTTTAGCGTGAAGTTTTGTCGGTTGGAGCTCCACTATTGCATTACAACTTCTAAGTTATGTCCTTTATAGTTGACAGATTTTTGTTGATAATAAGGATTTGGTCCTGAGTCTGTTTACTACTCAAAGATCAACAAGTATCACCCCAATCGCGCTTGGAAGAACTACTTTCATGTTGTAATAGGTGTTTGTTAAGAGCTTGAGAATTTTAAAGACAGAAATATTTTTGGAATGCATTTTTTATTATTATAATCTTATAGATAATTTTTTGGCATTTATTTTTACGAGTTGCATAGTCCATTCGATCAGTTCAATTTTTGAGTACTTTTTCCAATGAATCTGGCGTCAATGGTAGCTTTAATATTGGCTTCAATGCTTTAAGAGATCAAGAGTTTCTGGTTTACCGACATAAACCAATGACTTAATATAGTCCCATAAAAAGAAGTCAAGAGGCATTAAATCGCACGAGCGAGGGGGCCAGTTAACAGGACAACTTCTGGAAATAAAGCTGTCACCAAATTGATTTGGCAATAAATTTATGCTTGAACCAAATGTCGTGAATGTTTAGCTGATTAATTTTTGGAAACAAAAAAGCCAAGATCCTTACGCAAAATTTCCTCGTAGCCGAAGGACAAATGCCAACAAGTTGAGAACGGCGACAAATCGACATTTCGGCGTCTTCTTCAACACTACACGCTACAGCAGCAATATTACTTACTTTACTTTTTTATGCTCGCTTACTTTTTTAATTTAACTATATGTCTGTAAGACCTAAGGTATTTTAAATGCAACCTGAATTGCACGGTACTAGTTTGGACAGTGGATTTGAGAACCAGGTATTGATTGTTTCGTTTTAAAATTGGAGGTATAGAAAAGAATGCGCCTAGCGACCTAGTTAGCAATCAATCACTTTATCAACTGCGCCATGGCCACTGGGCCATGGCCACCTACGAATACTCTCTTTGGTACGCACATTTCTTTGTGCTGTTGATGGTTTTAGTCGAGCAGAGTAAAATTAGTGTGAAAACGATCAATAACTGCACGAATTGCACAATCACTAGGCCGATTGTGTTGACCGTAAAATTTATTAAGTGATCTATGAACTTCGCGAACAGATTCATTTTTCTTCAAAGTAAATTTCAACAATTTGAAAGCGTTGTTCCGTCGTTAAACTATATATGTTCCTCAGGGTAGTCACCTTGGCCCATTGCTATTTATAATATTCATTGATGACATTGTCAATCATATCAATTTTAGTAAATGTCTCATTTTATGCTGATGATCTCAAATTATTTTCAAAAATAACTTGTACAGATGACTGTCTCAAGCTGCAAAAGGATCTGAATAATATATCTCTCTGGTGTAACTTAAACCATTTAAATCTAAATATAAAAAAATGTTTCATAATTTCCCTTTCTAGAAAATTTCATACTTATGAGTTTATCTATTCTCTTGAATCCAAGCCTCTTCAGAGAACATTAAAAGTGAAAGATTTCGGGGTTCTTTTTGACTCTAAATTTTCATTCTCTCTTCATATTGATGCTTTTGTTGCGAAAGCTAACTCAATGTTAGGGTTCATTAAAAGGAACTCCACTGATTTTTCAGACCCATACACCCTTGTATCATTATATACTTCTCTGGTTAGGCCAAATCTCGAATACGCGGATGTTATCTGGAATCCTTGTCAACAATTTGTATCGGATAGAATACAGAGAGTTCAGAATAGCTTTACAAGGTATGTGTTTTACAAAATGCGTTGGAATTTCTATCCATGTTCCCAAGCCAGTCAAAGCTTCTTGGGCTTACAATCTCTTAAAGCCAAAAGAACAATTCACGATATTGTTTTTGTGCGGGATATTCTTTGCTACCACATAAGATGTCCTGAGTTACTCTCCTTTATGTGTATATACGCCCCATCGAGGCTGTTGAGGGAAAGATCCCTTCTTTTTGAGTCCAGACATAGAACGAACTACGGAAGTAACGAACCAATTTCAAGGTCAATTGGAGAGTTCAATAAAATTTATGATCATGTTGACTTATATCTCTCCAGAGAAAAATTTAAGAATGTATTATACTATTTATTCTTAAGATATTAAGTATTGTTATCTACTTTTAAGTAAATTTATAAATGTATACTATTTATTTTTACAGACATGTAATCTGTTAAGCTATTAAGCTTGTAGATGAAAATAAATAAATAAATAAATAAATAAATAAATAAATAAATATATGATGAGTTGCCAAGACTTACTGAACAGAAATGTCAACAGTGTTTGACATTTTTAACTGTCAGACAGACCATAGACAACAACCATCGAAACTTCTCATGCATTAAAAAAAAAACACCGGTTACATTGGTATTATAATGTAATACCTTGCTACACAGCTGGATAAGATTTTTCCTGGATCCGAAGTCCGACTATCACAATGGGTACATTCAGATGTCGGTACGGTAGCCTATCTAGGATATGTTAGTATCCACTGAAGTTCCTGGACAACCAACATCGAATAGGTTAAATTTGTATGGGCTTGTGCATATGTTTTTGACATTTCTCATGGGATACAAAAGTATACCAAAGTTTTTCGGATAGCTTAAGATTTTTTTTCGGCAGCAGTTGTTTTGTCATCAGCTGTTTTCTTACATGGAAATACAACAACACCAACCTATCCGGATAGCTATAGTTCGGTTATTGAATGAGGCCAATCTCACTATGTTGATGATGAATTGTTTCATATGCGGCTTTGAAGTTCATGAAAAGGTGGTGAGTTCCGATCAGAAGTTCATTGGTATCTTGTCGATTTTTTCACTCAGTATGAAAATGTATTCTTGCTTTTTTTTAATTAAATCGATTGCTTTGTGTAAGCCGGCTCCTTCTAATGCGGGATATACATTGTTCAAATGCATGTCATGCATATGAGAGTGTATTCGTGAAAATAACTCACGTATACATTGTGTGTGCTTTGTTCAATCAACGAATACACTCTCATGCATGACATGCATTTGAACAGTGTATATCCCGCATAAGACATCTTTTCTTCTGCCCCTGAGCGCCTTCTTACATCCATTTACCGTTTCGTCTTTCTACGCAGTATTTTATTCCTTATTTTATGTATTGATGGTAATTATTTCCGAAATATCATTTTTCTGGAGCATTCTTCCGGAATCGCACCCTAAAAGGTTTCAGTTGAACAGCATACATAATACAATTTGTATAAAATGATTCGAAAATCATTAAAGCAAATCCCCTTAAAATAAACTCGAGTGAATTTTTCTGAACATGGGGTTGTTGATGTGCTTGTCAACATTGAATTTAATTTTATTCGTAATTACATTAAGGTAGTGCGTCGTATTGTTTTTGCATTTTTTTTGTGTCTGTATTCTTAATAGATATTTTACTATGGCTTTTCTGTGTTAACAGGTGGACTCCATGAACTATGGGTAGCCGATATATTTTTATTGGCACAGTGAACTGCATCATTTTGCTACAAACTGTATTTTTTTGGTTATTCTTTTAAATTATGTAATTAGCTTTGACATACAAAGTATCGTTGTAGCATTCTCAATTTTTTAGTTTGTTTTTAATTACATATGTTGAAGTTTAAGAATCTGCTTAATACTAAATTCTGTTTTGTTTTTTTTTTTTTTAATCTGAAAGATATTATGTCAAGGTTCTAAGAAAATGTATTGCATTTATTTTCGTTTCGTTAATTCTTTTTTCAATTTAAAATAAAATGCACGACTTGCTTTTATGTTGGATCACATTGTATGTAAAAGATTTCTATTAAAAATCTAAATCTATTTTTAAAGTCGTTTTTTTTTAAATTTTTTGTTTATTAAAAATTTTCTTTAATTTTTTCTAAAAAAAATATTTAATATTTAATAATATAAACTTAATTTGATAGTGGAGATTTTTTTATTCAATTAAATAAAATCTTTAATTTATTAATATAAACTTAAAAACAAAAGATTAAATCGGCTTAATCAAAGAAAAAAATAATTAAAAATTCTGAAATAAATACTTAAACTAATTTGAGCTCAAAAAAAGTACGCCATTTTATTAAATTAAAAATCTATGAATCGGCTTTTGAGAAAAAAAGTTTTTTTTTTATTTTAAAAATACAAAAAATTGTAATTAAAAATATTGGTAAGCATTATAGTTTGAACAACCTAAACTTATGTATGTGTGAAATTTCGAAAGAATCGGTTAAGCTATTTATGAGATAGTCGAAAGCAAAAAAAGGAACGGTCCTATGGAGAGTACCGTTTTTTAGACATTTATTTAAATTTTTTGTATTATCAGTCGTACTTAAAAAGCTGCACTGATTTTTTTAATCAAAATCGTTAGAGCCGTTTTCTAGAAAAAGAGGCTTTGACGTAACGGTTATATGGCAGGTACCGTTATTTTTTTAGCTAACAAAAATTCAGTTTCCCCTCTGTACAATTCCTAAAATACTCTATATACCAAGTTTGAAAAAATTCCGCCCACCAGTTTTGCTGTAGGTGCCTATACATACATACAGACAGACAGACAGACATACGGACGGTCAGAATTTTTAGATCATCTTTTTTCGTCTTTGAGATCATCGTAATGTCATATTTGATTGTTATCTCAAAACTTTTTTTTTTTCGGCGAATGCATAACTTGCCTTATAGTACCTATAATCGCAAGTAAAGAGAAAAAGAAATATGAGGTTCATCAGTTACTTTTTTGTCAAAAAAACTAATCTTTTTTTTATGAGTTTTGAATCAAAATGATATTATTAGTTTTAAATTAATAAAACAGTAAGTTGTCGTATGGCGTTATTTCAAATAACCTATCCTAATAAATCCCATTTTTCATTCTGTTTTATAAAACCATTTATTAAATTATGGTGGCCATTTAGTTTTAAAATTTAAATATAAATTAATGTTTGTTCTGAATATTGTTTCTGTACTTAAAATACATTTGTACTAAAAATGGTTTGTACTAAAAATAGATGTACATATGTAGTAAAATTCTTAATATAAACTGATGTACTAAATAAAAATGCATGTACTAAAAAATTGCTTGTACTAAAAGGATGTTATTTATTTTAAATGAATTGTGTACTAAAAATAATATCTTGCAATCTATGATGGTATACTAAATTGAAATGTTTGTACTAAAAACTATTTCTTACTATAAATGATGTAATAAATTAAAATACTTGTACTAAAAGAGTGGTGTAGTAAAAAAACTGTTGTACTAAGAAATGTTTATCCCAATATCTCGTTAATTTTTCATAAACAATGTTCATGTGAAATTGCCGGTTGCATTATCCTCTTAAACAATTCTCTCATAGTAATTACACTTTAAGTAATGTTCATTAGTTTATCATAAAGTCGAACAAAACCACACTTCACGAATGTGGAATAATTTATTATATGTATATCTTCAAATAATGATGCCTCCACTCACCAACTACTTCGCATATATGTAGGTAACTTTAAAACTTATTTTTAGGATGACACATATCATTGAAATATCAGCCATCACAAAATTACCATCACAGCGCTATTGGCTTGGCTATTTGTTTTAATCAGCAAACTGAAGGTATGTAGGTGAGTGCATATGTATGTATGTATGTAAATTTGCAGATCCTTATATGTTGATGAAGAAAGTAATTTATCAAAACAGTCCTTATACTGGTTTTCTTCCCTTGAATAAATTGAAGTGAATCACATTGTATTCTATAGAAAAAAATACGAATTGCTCTGGCTGGCATTTTCGAGAAAAAAATACCAATTAAAATGGTTTGAATTTGGTTTTTTCCAAGACAACATTATTGAATATAAGGAGTCTGTTAGTTTTTTATAGTTGCAACATTTATCGAACGACGTAGCAGCATTATTGTAGCAAAGTTTCGGTTAAGTGACAAATTGCAGACCATTATTCAAGGCTAAAATGTGTTCAGTGCCGAACCTGCCCGTAGGTTAAATAGGGCGGCAAATTTAATACAATAATTTCAAAACGGAAAAAGGGTAACACATCCGTCTAATTCAATAACACCTTACATAAACTCTTTGTTTGTTTTATTCTATATAGGATTGTTGCATATGCATAAATAAATATCTTCATTGTTTTATTTCTATCTGGTTGCATTTGCTTTGAATTGTTTCATTTATTACCTCTCAAAAATTTGTCAATTTTAAACTATTTACACATATTACTTAATATGCTAAAGGCATTTTAGATTATGTACTGGGAGTTTCCATAAACGCAGAAAATCTGCACTAGTACAATCGCATTTCTTTTATCATGCATTACTGAACGCATTCACACTGCACTGTTTAACTATTTTAATAAAACAAAATTTTCTTGCATTCGTGCTATTTCTGCAGCAAAAAAATAATAACTGCGCAATCAGCTCGACTTGATGATATTTTGACGTTCATGAAAACACCCATTATTGCCGTTTTCTATAATTGTTGCATCAGAAGAAGCCAAGAGTAGCTTCTCGAAAATTAGGTTATACAAAAAACGTATGTTCTTTTAATTTGAGGTTGCAAAATAACATTTTTTGTCTAGTACTCCAAAATTTCCCGGTTGGGCCCCAAATGTGTACAATTGAACACAAACCTAAATTTAAATAAAAACTTATTTCTTTTAGGAAATATGGCCTAAACGGTCATAAAAAACCCATTTTTTCAAGATTTATTTTCCAGGAGAATAAAAAAATAGATCAAATTCCATTCGTAACTTTTATCGATCAATGAGCATAAGAAAAACTCAACAACAGTTGTCCGCATATTCTTAGATAGTCAAGCTGCTTTGAAATCTATGAATTTTGTATCTGTCATGGAAATAGGTCAGCAGTTCAATATTCAGCTCTGATGGATGCCACCCCAAAAGCACATTGCAGGGAATTGTAAATCTGACGAACTTGCTAAAATTGGCACAATATCACATATTTTAGGAAAAAGGTCAGATATAAAGTCTCTGTAGCTTAACTCTAAAGAGCTTTAAGCGTTTGATATCTTTAAAATTGTAGATTAGCTCCGTAAAATGAGTCATATTCCTAAGCAGGCATGTAACGCTACGCACTTTTACGTAACCAATCCCATCTATATAGACACCCTGATTTTACATGATGATATATTACTCTTAGTTCCTTCAAATTATGACTTTATTGCTAAGAAATTACTAATGTATGTATCAAGTGTCCAAAAACAATTTGTTTATTTACTACTGAATAACCAAATTACATCGAAATGAATTATGAGGGAAACTATTTAACAGCTCCTTTCAATTTCCCAAACAATATAATAAAAAAACACGAATTTCAACTTATGGTAACAAAAAATTATTCGTAGAGTAAAATACTGCTAACTGATTGTGACAGCGAAATAAGTTATAAAAAAATTAATTGATTCTATTTTTGTTTTCATCTTATCAAGTCATACTTTATGTTTTTGATTAGAGGGCTGGTGAATATGACATTTTAGCCGAAGAAAGATTGATGGACATAATTCTGCAGACTGACAAATTAAAGAAAAAGAAGAAAACAAAACGGTTGTATCGTTCGTTGAAAGTTTAACATAATCAACTAATTCCTGCAATTCAATTAATACATATTTATTTGCGATAACAAATTGTTTATTTTAAAAACTTTTTATTAAACACTTACAGAAAATACACTTGTTTTAACGTTTAATAATAAAGAGATATCTTATCTACAAAGTCTGCGAATTTTTGTGCCAAAAGTACGATAGTACTATTTTTTCACCGAAACGAAATCTGAGATTTCACCAGGAAGCTATCGAGATTTCTAATTGGTGTTGGCACCGACAAATTCATGATTTTTTCCCTTAAAAGAACAAAATATAAAATGCACGACTGGATCGCACGAACTTGCTCTTATGTTCGATCACATCGAATGCAAAAGATTTCTGTTAAAAATCTAAATATATATTTAAAGCAGTTTTTTACTTCATTTTTTATATATACAAAAGATCTTTAATTTTTTTTCTTAAACAAATTGGTATGACAGTTTTCAATATTATAATATAAACTTAAAAACAAAATATTAAATCGGCTTAATCAAAGAAAAAATAATTCAAAATTCTGAAATAAAAACTTAAATTAATTTAAGCTCCAAAAAAAGTACGCCATTTTATTTGTTAGATAAATTTGAATTTATTAGGAAAAAAATTTTAAAATCTGGAGCGGTTTTTGAGAAAAAAAGTTTTTTTTTTTTAAACTTTTTGAAAACATTTTTCAATAAAAATTCAAAAACGCCAATTCATAGGCATTCAATAAATACATATAAATATAATTTTTGAAAAAAATTTAATGAGCAGTTTTCGAAATATAAATTAAATTTTTTTTAATGATTTTAAAAATACAAAAAAAAAATACTAATTAAAAATATTGGTACGCGGTATAATTTGGGCAACCTAAACCTATATATGTGTGAAATCGAAAGAATCGGTTGAGCCGTTTATGAGATAGTCGAAATAAAAAAAAAACCGTCCTATGGAAAGTACCGTTTTTAAACATTTTTCTAACTTTTTTTTTCAACCGTATGATAGGTCGTAGCTAAAAAGCTACACTGATTTTTTTTATCAAAATCGTTAGAGCCGTTTGTAGGTTTGAACGTAACGGTTGTATGGCAGGTACCGTTATTTTTTGAGCTAAAAATTTTTTTTCAATTTCCCTTCTGTACAATACTTAAAAAAACTCTATATACCAAGTTTGAAGCAATTCGGCCCACCCGTTTGGGCCTTAGGTGTCTATACATACATACCGATATACCGACAGACTGACAGACTGACAGACTGACAGACTGACAGACTGACAGACTGACAGACTGACAGACTGACAGACTGACAGACTGACAGACTGACAGACTGACAGACTGACAGACTGACAGACTGACAGACTGACAGACTGACAGACTGACAGACTGACAGACTGACAGACTGACAGACTGACAGACTGACAGACTGACAGACTGACAGACCGACAGACTGACAGACTGACAGACTGACAGACTGGCAGACTGACAGACTGACAGACTGACAGACTGACAGACTGACAGACTGACAGACTGACAGACTGACAGACTGACAGACTGACAGACTGACAGACTGACAGACTGACAGACTGACAGACTGACAGACTGACAGACTGACAGACTGACAGACTGACAGACTGACAGACTGACAGACCGACAGACTGACAGACTGACAGACTGACAGACTGACAGACTGACTGACTGACTGACTGACAGACTGACAGACTGACAGACTGACAGACTGACAGACAGACAGACAGACAGACAGACATACAGATGTACAGAATTTGTAGGCCATCTTTTTTCGTCTTCGCTATCATCGTAATGTCATGTTTGATTGTTAACTTAAAACTTTTTTTTTCGACGAATGGATAACTTGTATATAGTACTCGTACCTATAATCACAAATGAAAACAACCATTTCTGTTTTTTTAAATCCATCACCCCAAGCCGAGCGCGCATGTGTGTTTTTATTACTTCAAGTTGATGAATGATGAATGAATGAACAATTAGTGAGAGAGTTTTGTTACCTGTTAAAGTAACACATATATTAGACGTTTATTCACATGCAATTTCTACCAACATCAGGTAAACAGCGCATTTGTTCTTCAGTAATGTCGAAATATGACGAACATTTTTAAATTATTTAGTAAAATATTAATGACATTTTTTAGTAATTTACTAAGCTAAAAATGTGATTTAGCTAATTTCAAACGATTTTAACGATTAAAATCACGGAATGGCTACTTTAACTTTTAGCAATTTGCTAAATCCATAGCATCTGATAGTACATCAGCGATTGCCCAGGTTCGAGTCCTGCTGGTGCACAACTTTTTTTTCTTTTTTTTTGTAAATAATGAAGTTTAAATGATGAAAATATATCCATCGCCTAATTAGCAATTTTCTAGTTCACAAAAGGTTTGAACATTTTGGAATAGTTGGCCCAAAATCACCAAGGTTGCGAATTTCAAGATTGGTTTTATGAAAAAAAAAATTGCAAGCTATAATGATGACTGTTCGTTTAAACTACTGCAAAATCTGTATATTAATAAACTTTGACAGGACAGCGCACGGAATTCTAAACTTTTTTGGTAATATTGCTTTAAATTAAATATTTTACAGAAAACCATAATTTCGGGAACGTTTTTGTAAGTTTGATAAAATGAACAAAAACAAAACAAAGTGCATAATTTAACCGTTGTTTAGTTACATGGGAAGAGTATGTATCTGTATTATTTAAACAGTAATGAAAACAATACATACAAAATCTTCTACAAGCTAAATAAGTCGAAAATCTAAAAAGAATTGCTATTATCGTGCACAAAATTTAACAATTTTCAAAATATTCAGAACTTTCGTATTAATAAACTAAGAGCCCAGGGCCGGCAGGCATACTTCATTTTATCAGAGCTGATTTTTTTTCTGCGAATAGATACCAAAGTAGATAAGAACGCATGAACATTCCGAATTTTCAAAACTGGGGCTTTTCGGAGATATTCAGTTTTAACAGTGCATTCTGAACTACGTTATTTTATCAAAGCTGATTTTTGGATATGTTTAAGATGATAGTGTCTCAAACTTTGTTTGACAGTTGTCAAACCCCTACAGTGGTGCATTTCGTCTGGCAGACACCTTTAAGATGTCAACCTAAAGGTGTCTGTCAGACGAAACGCCCCACTGTATAATAGGAAATATATATTTAAATTATAAACAACGGTTTATATAACAGAGTTACTTATTTATATTGCCAATTTGCCATATTGTTTGCACTTACGAAAAATTACTTTTACTAACTTACTTACTTACTTAGGTGGCGCTACAGTTCGGGACGAACGTGGGCCTCAACCTACATGCCTCCCCAGCTAGCTCGGTCTTTGGCTAGCTGCCTCCAGTTACGCACTCCAAGTTGGTTGAGGTCATCTTCCACTTGAACGCGCCCCCTTAGGCGAGGTCTTCTTTGACTGCGTCTGCCCTCTGGGTTGGAATCGAAAATCCTGCGAGCCGGAGCATTGTTGTTCATACGCTCTACATGACCTAGCCATCTTAAACCTGATATACGTATTTTTTGTACCAACTCGTATAGTTCGTGGTTGAACTTTCTCCTCCAAAGCCCGTTAACGCAGATAGGGCCGAAAATCTTGCGAAGAACCTTACACTCGAAACGACTGAGGATATCTTCATCCCCTTTCGATAGAGTCCATGTCTCCGCGCCATATAGCAGGACTGGGATGATCAGAGTCTTATAAAGAGTCTCCTTTGTTTTTCGAGAGAGGGCTTTACTACTCAATTGCCTCCCTAGCCCATAGGAACAGCGATTGGCAAGAGTTATTCTTCGCTTTATTTCTAACGAGATGTTGTTGTTAGATGTTATAGCGGATCCGAGGTAGACAAAGTCCCTAACTACCTCAAAGTTGTTCCTGTCTATTGTGACGTTTTATCCAATCCGCCGGTGTTGTGTGTCCCTTTGTGTGGACAGCAGGTACTTTTGGCCTAATTGACTGCTAGTCCCATCTTAGCAGCTTCAATGTTAGCAAACGCTCCAGTGACAGCTCGCTGGGTTCTGCCAATGATGTCTGTGTCATCAGCGTATGCTAACAATTGCACAGACTTGAAAAATTACTTTTACTATTAATAAATTCTTATTATAATTAAGTTTTAGCATTTTCATAAATCAATCTAGTGGAGCTTCTATAATCGTAGTTATATCTTTTTAAAATTCTAATTAGCTTTACAATTCGAGTCCTTTAACCTAAAATCAGAGTCTACTTAAATAAACTTCTAAAAATAATAAAAAAATATAAGTAACATAAGAAAATCAAAAATCACCCTTTTTACAATAAGGGTTTCACTT
Source organism: Philhelius pedissequus (assembly GCA_910595825.1). Lineage (NCBI taxonomy): Eukaryota > Metazoa > Arthropoda > Insecta > Diptera > Syrphidae > Philhelius > Philhelius pedissequus. Next base: position 208,652,550 of record OU343161.1, on the reverse strand, counting down.
AAATGACTAATGTCAGTTTTAAATACATATTTGTATTACGATTGGCGGTGTACAGTCGTTTTTCTCAGCGCAACGCCTTAATCCGAGTGGAACTTTAATTTTTGTGAGAAACGTCATGCATCGTTATTACAACAGGCGTTACGCCTTATTTATACGACAACTAAAACGCTCCTTTTTGACGAAAAAACATTTTTAAACGACTCGTAGCGAAAATGCCTAAAAATGTAAGTTTTATTGTCTTATATATTCTTTTTTAACAGTTTTTATTAAGTTGCACCCTTTAAGTATGATGAACAAATGAAGCATCTCGTGGAGTCATTGGAAAAAATCCATATCCTGAAACTAATTTTAGGAGGGGTGGATGTATCACAAAGTGCTGGAAAGAAAACCAAATGGGATAATCAATAGCCACAACCTTAAACTCTTTAGGGCCAAGTTTTAAAATTGGTGGGACTGGCAATATCTTATTTTATCAGTAATTAACTCACATAATTAAAATGTCAAAATCATCGGGTTGATTTGTTTTGTGTAATTTCGGCAAAATATTTGTTGGTGTGAAATTTTATGAGCTACACCTCACTAAGCGTCAACTGATCTTCACAAAATCTCATACGAAAACGTTGTGATTGTGAAGTGCTGTTTTACCTTTAAACTACTTTTCTGATAAAAATACCATTCAAAGAAACAGGTTAATTATTATTGGTTAAAGCAATTTACGTGTAGGTATCTAAATTGAAAAAAAGTACTTTGTAAATTCTTACTAGCCGATGTTATATTTTTTTAAATTTAATTTTGCAAATACAGTGATCATTCAGCTCAGAATCAATCAATTGAAACTACCAATCGAAAATGCCATAATCTTAATTGAAAATATTAGGAATTTGATTGGTACATCTACTTACTTCGTATCTGTAAAATCTAATCGTGCTCTTCTCTCTTCTTCGTTATTTTCGACGTTCGCATTTCTTAAGAAAACAAATGCTATTTATTTTGCGACTTTAAATGACAAAATTAATGACAACTGTATGAAAATTAATGCCGCTGTATGAATAGATAAGTTTTCTTGAAATCCATCCCTTGGAGAACAATAATTATCATTTCCAGGATTCAACAGTCATTTCGGGAACGTACCATCATGTCCGGGAAAGTTCCCAAAATGACGTTCGACGAAATGGCGTTTACAAATAATCACGCTCTTAGATTATACGGCGGCCATTTTTAATGACCCGACCTTGTCAATAGTAAAATATTTGAGGTACATTTGTTATTTTGTGTCGTAAAAATAAATTTTATCAATTTGAAGTTAATAAACACGTTCACGAAGTGACGGACTATTGATGTACACTATACAAATAATGAATTGACAGGTACTTAACACTTGATATTTAATTTATTTGACGATAAATACACTGACTGCCGGCTTAGGTATTGTTTTCTTCCTCCACTGACGTTTAACACCGAATGGCTAAGTGCACTTACAATTATTTTTGATCGATTTATCGATGCGTTCACTGAAATGACGTGTACCCTATCGGACAAACTATTTTTGCGTTTTTATAATTAAAAAATAAATAATCTTTCAGTATCCTTTTCAAAACTAGATTTTGTATTAAAAATACGGTATATTAAGTAATGACAGGTGTTAAATACCATACATTTTTCATTCATATTTTGGACTTGGTGTTGAAAATCGTACATTAGGACGCGTTCCCGAAATGGCTTTCTATACATGTACATTTATTGATTTAATCTAAAATTTACATCATTAATAATATGTATTGTTTGATGTACAAACAAAACAGGTTAGTTGTAATATTTTATTAATTTTCTTTTCTCAATAAAGTCAAGATTTAAGACATTAAATTGTTGGCAAAGCCAATTTTGCACCTTGGTGATTTTGAGCCAGTTAGTAAATTTATTTATTTATTTATTTATTCATCAAACAGAGCATATAAAATCTCTTATAGACTACTAAAAATCATAACAATAATCAAATACTTAAGTTTAACCACCAATAGATATAAAAGATAACAATTTTTTCTTAAAACATACTTAAGAACATATTAAAATCAAAGACACTGCAAACGATGTTTGCCTGCCTTAATCAGCGTGTTAATGGCTCATTATTTCCATAATTAACCCTGTGGAAAGGGACAAAGAAAAGAGAACAAGAGCGAAAATCTCGCGCAGGTACATTAAAAGTAATCATTGAAAGCAAAGAAGGATAGTTCAGTTGATTTTATAATTAATTAGATCCCTGACAAACATTGTTTCAAAATATGACCTCCGAACCTCAAGATATTGGATCCCTAATAAGAAACATCTCGTGTTGTAAGAGGGCATATCGATATTCCAACGCAAAGTCCTGATAGCTATTCTAATGAATCGTTTCTGGATCCTTTCAATTCTTAACGAATGAACACTATAATACGGATTCCACACAATACAACAGTATTCTAAAATAGATTTAACATAGCTAAAATAGAGCGATCTCAATGTGAAGAGATCAGTAAAGTCCTTTGAATTTCTATAAATAAAACACCTAGCATAGAGCTGGCTGTGGCTACTATGTAGTCAAAGTGACTAGTAAAAGTTAACTGTGTCAAAAATTACCCCGAGATCTTTTTTTTCGGTTACTCATGTTAATGGGGTACCATTAATTTCGTAATCGAATATAAATGGGTTGGTTTTTCGGCTAAAAGAAGAACCTTGACACTTTGAAACATTAAGATGAAGATCGTTTTTGCTACACCAAACAAATAAGTTAGATAAATCATTTTGAAGATTAACACAGTCTAAAACTGGTTTAATAGTTCGAAAAAATTTGATATCGTCTGCATACATTAAGCACATACAATTATTGAAATATTTAGAAATATCGTTGATAAAAACCAAAAAGAGGAGGGGTCCTAAATGACTTCTTTGCGGTACACCGGAAGTAACTAGCACAGGATTTGATTTAATATTGCTTATACGAACATACTGAGTTCTACCAGTGAGATACGAACCAAACCATTTTAATAAATTTGAGTAAGTCCAAGTTTGGATAGCAGAATTGCGTGATTTACCCTATCAAACGCTTTCGAGAAATCAGTGTAGACTACGTCACACTGGAAACCTTTCTCGAACTAATCTATCACATTGTTACTAAAGATAGTAAGATTTGTTGAAGTAGATCTCCCGGCAATAAAGCAATGTTGCAGAGGGGAAATAATTTCCTTTAAAAGAAAAACCAATTTGTTATAAACAATTTTTTCAAAAAGTTTAGGAATTGCTGATATTTTGGAAATAGGCCGGTAATTAGTTGCATCATTTCTTGACCCAGACTTAAAAACCAGAGTTAAGAAAGAATTTTTCCAAATTTCCAAGAAAACACCTTCCCGAAGAGAGCGATTAAAAATAAATTCAAGAGGAACTGCCAGAGCACCCGCACACCTCTTTAGCACAATGGTGACAATGCCATCGAAACCAGGTTGCTTATCTTCATTCAAATGGCTATACTTAGGAAATTGCTAAATAGTAAAATGCTAAGTCCCTAACAATAGGTTATTTAAGATTTTGCGAATATATTTTTAATGTCAATTTGCACTCTCAAACCCTACTAAAGCTTTTAATTGACTGTTCTGACTGAGTGTTTTCCTCTCTCCTAATCTCGTTTAGGAACACACTCTGAAGCCTGAACACATAGGTATGACATTACGTATGGAAGAAACCATTTTGTTAATCGACATTAAATAGTGTGAACACACAATGTATGCATGTTAATTTGAGGAGATTGATATCCTGACTCGCGGCCCCTTGCGTGAAAATACAGATCACGAGCTCTTTTCACAATTGTTGTCTATCGATGATATTTATCGAATTATTCGATAATCCTCAGAAGCAAAGTCATAACAAAACTTTTCCCGACAAGGTGACTTTTTTATATTGTGAATGAGTCCGCTCAGAAAAATTTAGATTTCTGAACCCATTCATTGCGATAAAAATCTGTTTGACTTTGTTCACTATTTTTTAAGCTAAAATTTCAGATTTGAAAATAATGTGTAAATCGATGATAGGAAAAAGAAATGTTCGTGACAAAAACATCTCTGTTGAAAACTAACAGAAAACGTTTTGCAGATTCTTTGCAACAAAAACACTTTTTTACGAAAAAAAACTCATCGAGAAATTATGTTTAAGTACAACATTTGGTTATTTTTCTTTGAACTTCTATTCGGTAATGTGCGCACGGTTACAGGAACCATGTTTCGTCTTACCAATCTTTTTGACAGCTATTTTTATTTTATTATTATTATACGAGAATGCTCTGTTTAGATTATTAAAATTAATTCCATACACCACTTTAACTCTTCCGCCATAATACATTTTTACCAATCACAACTAAAAGAAGCAAAGCAATTCAAAAAAGAATAAAGTGGAAGGTGAAACGTCAAAAACATACACCGAACATCCTAGGTATATTTAGATAGAACAAACCGTTCATGCAATGCGTGTATCTAGCACATGTCTAAACAATAAAACCAGGAACAAATCAAAGTGCAATATAAACTCATGAATCAAAGAAAACAAGAATACGACACTTCTTTTTTTGTCTTATTTTGCTGACGTCACCCGAGATTAAAAAATCTGACAGCAAAAGAAATTGTGTTGTTTGTCCGAAGTGGATTAATGGATTTTTCGTGCGCGATTAATATAAACATACAAATTGTTTAAATAATTGAATATTGTTGAATTAAATTTACTTTATTTGAATTTAAATTAATTGCGAAAAAATCAAGAATCAAGGAAGTAATAGTGCTAAATGCATACTGAAGATTTAACTTAAATTAAGCAAATCAACAATTTGTGAATATTATTGTGCATTAAATAAATGGAAAATGTTTTAATTTTGTTGTATTTTTTTCTTGCATTTGGATAAGTCAACAATTGTTCTGTTAAGTGTATTTATTGTAAAATACATCCTCGAAAAAAAGTTTTTTTAATTTTTACATCGCAGTCAATGTCTGTAGACAATTCAAGAATATATGTTTGGTAGCCTGCACAAATTACTAAGTCTTTCTCAGTTGATTGATTTGAAGTTGTTGTGCAAGTTCGTCAACTCATTCAACAAGCCGCCTTCACTTTGTTGGTCCACCCATGAATATGATGCGACATTTTGTTCGGCATATTTTCTAGGCCATCGCTTTCTAAAGTTCATCATCTTTGTTGCCATCAGTATTATCCTCTTCTGTTTTCCAAGCAATACTTTGAAATATAGTACCTACCTAAAAAGACATTTCAGATTATTTGTTTGTATAAGTAAATGCAATGTCTGTAAACCGATCAATGGGGCTTCCAAATCTGGGGTATCATCAAAGCTTACATTTGCTGCGTCCGAAAAAACACCCTCGTTGTATCCTAAAATGTGGGACCTTAATTTAAAGAGCAATTCTTCTCTATCAGGATGATAATCGAGGCCTCCCTTGCCACGTAACGTAACACACCAAATGTGTTTTTTAATACGTCCTGATTCAATCTGTACGACAACACATACTTGAATCCAAATCGGCTTGCGTCTAACAGGGCTTCTACTATTTTTTTTATTGTATCTGGCCAAAACCCTACTTGACCATCCAGATAAATCAGCGTTTCCCGTTACTTTGTACACTGTTGGTATGAAATCAGGTTTAAGGCGAGGGCGTTTTTTACCCGTGCAGTTTATGAAGATAGAATATATTTTTAATTTATTTAGTAGAAAGCAACTCAAATGCACTTACCCAATTCAATTTGGAGTTTCGTTTCTATGTCATCTGCAGTAAAGTGGTCACTACAGATTCTAGCTGTTTTTGCATTAAAGGCATACTTTCTTTTACAAAAATGAATCCAAATTTTCAGCAGTTCAGGATCTTTTGGGAAACTGTGATATGACACATCTTCTCTTCTTAATTTATTGTTTTTTGTAGGTGTGGTCGGTATCTTTTTTGTAGCAAGATGTGCAACAACTGTCAAACTTCAAGAGTGGGGGAGATTAAATCTTTGAACAAAGTAAACAAACGCAAATTGGCCACATTTGTGTATAAAACGTCAGAGGACACAAAGAAAGAATGTAGCGATGTGCATAATTGAATGAAAACTTCAGATATACCAAAAATAAAAAAAAAATAATATAAAAAGAAAAATGAACTACACGCAATACAAAAAATAGTGCACACAACAAAAATATTCTATAGATTAAAATGAGAAAAGACTCGATAATACCAGAGAACAAATATTAAAATGTTCCTCTTCTCGAGTATTTATTTGTGTTTTCCTTACTGCGTTTTTTTCTTTATTCCTGTTTGTCTCTAGTTTTCAATACAAATATTTCATTCTGGTTCACATATAATGAACTTTTCGCTCAAGTTCGAATATCTTTGGAATGTGCCCATCACTAACACCAGGAAATAGCAGTCTTGTTGCTTTGACAGTTTTTGCATCAGTTACCCACAAAAATGCTTGTAGTAAGAATTCGCAACTTTTTAAACGTAGGGGAAGTTTTTCTCCTCTGGTTTGACAGTTTTTATAGTAATATTTTAGAGTTAACAAACAGCATTTTGTGAAAATTTGTACAAATTGTAACGAATTCGTACAAATTCACAAGATAACAAACAGACCTATTATTACACCTACAAACAGCACACAATATGTTTAAGCTATTTCACATAAAACAAAATATACAATTTCAATAACAAAATCCAAATTTTGCAATGTTTCGCTTTCTCGTTTTCATTTTTAATCTCGTGTGACGTCTCACGAGTTGTCAAAAATTACAACAACAAAGCGGAAAAATAGAAGTGTCGTAATCTTGTATTCTCTCATTCATGATATAAACTGGTATTTGGAAATTGAGTTTCCGGCAACTGGCAGGTTGAAGGCGAGAAGTGCAAGAAGTAAGGGGAATGGAAAAAATCTCCCGGTCAACGGTTTGAAGAGATTTTTTGACGTTTTGCTTTGCATTCCAATACACCCAACATAATCTTCCCAGTGTTCTCCTCAGTTTCCTGGTACCAGTTTCTTCGTGTGAAAGCTACAAGGCAATTAAAGGAAAACGTAAAAAAAATCTCCAGCAACTGGTATCCCTGTGTGAAAGGGGAATTTGTGTTGAGCCTACTATTTTTTAGAACAAAAAAAATGGTGGTGAGAAAAATTATTTTTTTCCGAGAGAAAAACATCTAAGGTTAAAACGAATATGTAAACCAATATCTACTTTTTCACAGCTGTGTCTGAAATGGTTTTGCAGAAAAAAATATTCGCGGCGGGTTAGTTCACAGTTCGATTAAAAAGGTGAATTCAACTTTTCTTTTTTTTTTTGCGAAAAAATCAATCTCATAAAAAATACATTCTTCATTGATGAACTCAGAACTGTGTACTTGGCTTTAGTTCACAATTCGTTAAAACAATACATTTTAAACGTCAACCAATTGATGTACACAAGTATTACTCTCATAAGATAGTGGATAGCAAACTATCTGTTTGGCGAGGAACTAACTGTATACGTACATATAGAATATGAACATTTTATTAAGTAAAATATTCCACATCTAATAAATTATATTTTCTTGTGAGTTCTGACTAATGTTGAACGAACCCGATTTAAACTCGACGAAGGATTGGAAGAGTATATTTCAAACACACTCCAAATTTTCATAGGTAAAAAGATTTTTATAAGCACGTTGGTGATGGACGTACATATGTGGTGGCGGTGATAGTCAAAATTGCCAATGTTGGAAAATTGCAGAGTTATCGCTCTTTCTTCTTTGTTATTTTTCTTATGATACGAGTGGCCTTTTCTTAATCTATTGGAGTAGAAAGTGCAGAGATATGTTTGCATAAAGTTAATATGCATAATTAAACATCGTAATGTTTAAAAGTATCCTTGCAACCGAAAGGAGCCCAAAACAGAAACATATGTAGATTAAAAATCGCACTTGTGTAAAAGTAGCCATACTTTATACATAACAAGCATGAGGTATCTGTCAAAATTTTCGGTTACTAGGTCACAATCACAATTATTGTGTTGAAATTTGCTTTTATCATATATGCAGTAGTAGGTATACATATTTTCCCATACATACACTTGCAAATTAAATTAGAGTGTCGTCATAGGAAAAATAAAATTTCACTGTTATTCTATTGTCAAAGCATTACAAAGTTGGTATCTGGCCTGTGACGTGGCAGCTTGTTCTTCAACAGGTCAATAGTAAGACTTGATTAAAATCTCAAGTCTGTCTTGTTATAAAACCTTTCCAACGCCCATCACATGTCGCACGGTATATTCGTTTTAGCCTTATATGCAAATCTCTGTTGGTCATGCATCGAAAATTTTTTTTTCTAATTGTTGCTCTTCAAAATCACGCATATTTGTATACCTATGTACTAGATACAGGATATTTTAAATTTATCTGACATCTGTCAATTAGGCAATCGCAACGCTTCGCTAGTCGTCAACATAATTTGAAGCAAAAAATAAAAATTGTTTAACTTGAAAGACCATGCTTAAATAAAATAATAATTGTAATAAAAGGCCACAAAAAATATATGTATGTTCCTATTAAAGTAGAGGTACGAATAACAAAGAAATTCAAATGGAATTTCGTTATTAAACACAGTTAGATGTAGTAACAATTTTTTGAAGGTTTGTTTTGTTTTTTTTCTTTTTGGTTGCCTCCATGATTCTGCCAACCTTCTTTTTGTTATTGTATTTATTAAATTTGTTGAAGCACGAAGCACGATGCTGGGTCATGCATTTTTATGCAACACTCACTCACTTTGGTTCGCTATGTTCATATTGTTTAGTTTATGGTAATGAGCTGGACTGACGATAATGATGGTAGTGGAACAGAACAGTTAACAGGGTTTTTAAGTTGTATAGCCAGTGAACTGTTGGTGTTAAAAATCATTGGTGCGTGATATTTTTTTTTTTTTTAATAAATAGCTACAAACAATAACTATACATGTATTATACATTTAAACCTCATGAATCAGCTATGTCTTTTTAGTTTAATGTGTTTTTTTTTAAGGCGAAGGAATTTTTTTACATGGAATTATTTTTTTTTCCTTGTGTATATATGTATGTATTTAGGTATCAACTGTAATGAACGTTATGAAGTTATCATTTAAGCTTAAGGATTTTTGTTAGAAATTGTCGGTAAAGTGATGCACAAGAATTTGATATTAGGGTGATTCAAAAATTAAAAAAAAAAGATAGTTGTGTGTTCGCCTGTAAACCTCATAGTCACAGGTTCGATCCCTGTCGTAGTCTATGTCTTCTTATTTTTCCATTAAAAACCAATTCTAAAAATAAATGTCATACAATAGCTGCGTTTTGTTATCCACGGGTCTGGGTCTAGGTTATTTTTTAACACGTATTACAAAAACAACACGAGATCCAGGTTTCTATCGGGGTTTCTATCTGGGTTTGCAAATATTAGTATTAAATTCGTCGAACAGAGGGTACGTGTCAGTAAATAACCCAGATCGTTTTATTTTTACGGGGTGAACCATATGGGTTATTGGCGATAATAAAACACGGCTAATGAGTTGTTGGTTTACTCATTACATGCTGTTTAGGCATAGAACTAACAACATGTGATTGAGTAAAACTAGTATACCGATAAAATATGACAAAGAATAAAAAAATTAATGCGAATTATAAGGGACATCGATAAATAAGACACGGAAATTTCTCCGCATTAGTTCAGCCGCCATCCCTGGAGATAAAATCTGAGACAACAACCACCTACAGTCTCCGAATATCGCGCCACAGATCTTTCCTATCATTCTTTCTTTTTCTTAACCTCACCCTCACGCCCGCGCTGTGTTGAAATATTTAAAGGGTATTCATAATCCCTTGAGCGCGTATAGATTCTAAAAAAAAAAAAAAAAAAATGTATTAGCTTGAATTAAGGTTTTGATCCAAAAGAAATTATCGGGATACAAACTCCAAGATCGGAATACATTCTTCTAGTGTCGCTAATCGAAGTTTTTAATATTTTTGTTGCAAAATCCGATTTGTTCTAAAATTGAAGATGAAAGAATTTTCGAGGATCTTTGATTATGGCTAGTTGTGGATTCGTAAAAAAAAATCTTTTTTTTTTTTTTATAATTTATACGCGTTCAAGGGGTAATAATGTTACCCTTTATATGATTTTTAGCACATCGCGGGCGTGAGAAAGAAAAGATAGAAAATAGGAAAGATGTGTGACGCGATGTTCTGAGACTTGAGCTAGTTGTTGTCTCATTTTTATCTCCAGGGATGGCGGGTGTACTAAAGCGAAGAATTTACCATGTTCTATTTATCTATGTTTCTTAATTCGCATTATTTTATTTGTTACGTTGTAATATTGTATGGGTGTATGTTTACCCAATCACATGCTGTTAGTTTTATGCCTAAACAGCATGGATCAGCAAACCAGCAACTCATTTTTATGACAATTTTAGAATTAGTTGTTTAATGAAAAATAAAACGACATAGACAACGGCAGGAATCGAACCTGCGACCACCAGGTTGACAGAAGAGCACACATCTATCGCGCCACGGCCACCCCCGAAACTTCACATTTTGACCAAACTTGATATAACGGAAGCGAGGATGTATTTTCTTCTATCTTGCTACATATGTTTTTATCAGCAATAGGATTTTTTGTCCTTTTTTTAGGATTTAAAAATTACATATCTGTATTTATTTAACTTACAATATTAAAATTTGTTTTATAAAATACAGTATAAATAATAATAATTTATGTGGTCATTGGCGTTGCAGAAAAAACGATTCATTTTCGCACACGGTTTTGTGCTCTATGTCCGTGCCAAGATTTTTTTTTTTTTGGCCAACAAGAAACGTCTCCAACGATTCTTATAAAAAAAATAGTTCATTAATGAAGGGAAAAGGTACTTTTAGTAATTTTGTTTTTGGAAAAAAAAAGTTATTTTTGGTATACCTCTAGCAGAAACATTTTTTCAGTTTTCGATTTTCTGGACAGCGGATAATTTGATTTTTTTTGTTGAGAAGCTTCTAGAAAGTCTAAATAGTATTTCAAATCAAAAAATTTTCAGACTTCAAATTTTCAAATTTTTTTTCTTTAAATTTATTATATCGAAAACGACTTAATGGATTTCAGCGAAACATTGTATTTAGTAGTTTTTTGAAATTGTATTGCACAAAACTATTACCCTAAAACAAAAATAAGAGTATCTCCATACCAATATTAAAAAACCGTTAAGAAAAAAAAATTATATCTCAAAAACGGCTCCAAAAATGTTGATAAAAATTGTGTTTATTAGATTAGTGCAATCCATTATCCACAATCCTATCTTCTAAGGGCCCAAGAAAACATCCCTGGGATTTTGAAAAGAATTGAATAAAATTTTCTTTAAAGAAATTTTAACTTTGGGATCATGGGTATTTTGCATTTGAAATCATGTTTTTTTTTGTTAAAAGATCAATAACCAAACGCTTGAGTGATGTTTGCAAAGTGACATAATCCTAAAATCAAAATCCTCAAAAGTCAAAATCCGCATGAGAAAACCTCATCGTAAATACCTAATTAAAATATAAAAAAAATGGAGAATTTTGAGGAATGTAGAGGGTGTCGGCCGGGAAGGTATACTACTTTGTTTTGCCGCCATTTTAGTAAACATTAGTCTTGACAGTTCATATTTGGCAGTCGTGAAGTAGACACGTGGCAAATTTATTATGGAATAATATTCGATAAACCAACGTGTTTTAATCATTAAAACATTTTATCAAAATCAATGATCGATTACTGTGACGATGAGAAAGTTACGTGGAATTTTTGGGTGAAACAACGTGCCAACAAAACGCAGTATTTACCGTGTAGTGAATGATTTCGAAGAAATAGGGTCCGTAGGTGATAGGCCCAAGCATGGACCACAACCTATTGCAAGATCGGCTGAAAACGTTATTCCTGCTCAAGGAAGTGTTCAAAACAATCTATCAACCTAAGGAGCTAAGGAGCTTGGTGTTCAAAGAAAAACTTTGGGCACAATTTTGCACAAGGATTTGCATTTGTTTCCATTTAAGATTCAGTTGACACAAGAGCTTCTTCCACAAGACCATTTACGCCGCCGTACATATGTATGCCAATATGATGTTACAGCTAGCCCATGACAACATTGATGAAAAAATCATAATGAGTGACGAGGCACATTTTCATTTGAATGGATATGTGAATAAACAGAATAGTCGGTTCTGGGCAATGGAAAACCCTTAAATTATTCATCAGTCATCTTTGCATCCATTAAAAGTTACAGTCTGGTATGCAATTTGGTCAGGAGGAATCATTGGCCCTTACTTCTTTTAAACTGAAAACGGTGTAATGGTAACTGTGAATGGGGAGCGATATCGTGATATGATTGAAAACTGTTTAACGCTACAACTGCATGCTTTGGGCATGATTAACATGTGGTATCAACAAAATGGTGCCACATCGCATACAGCCATGATTACAATGGAATTACTGCGAGACCTCCTTCCACAACAAGTTATTGCAATAAATGGTGATGTTGATTGGCCTCCACAGTCGCCTGATGATGACTGCTCGGACTTCTTTTTGTGGGGATATCTGAAAAGCAAAGCTTATGCAAACAAACCAGAATCGCTTGATCAACTCAAACAAAATATTCGTGATGAAATTAATGAAATACCGCTTGAAATGTATGAGAATGCAATGAAAAATGTGCTCAAAAGGGCTCGCATTTGTGAGACTAACAGAGGCGGACATTTACCTGATATTGTATTCCATTCTCTTTCATTTAATCAAAAATTATAAACAAACAAAGTAGTATACCTTCCCGGCGGACATCCTGTATGTAGCGAATGAAGACACAAAATCGTGCTTGAGTAGAACTTAGATACAGATCCTGACTTCTTAATTGACTAATAGAACATATTTTAAGAGTTAACTCCGGAACTGGGCGATCTCGTGAGTTCAAAAAAAGCAAAAATGTCTCCGGAAATTCTTAAAACTAGACCAGAGTAAACCAAATTGAATTTTTTCAAACTTTATATCAGAAATGCTAGTCTTAAAATCTGCTTTTAAATATTTTAAAAACGTTCATACTTGTGAAGAAATTTAAATTTTGAACTCGAACTAGTTCTCAAAAAAAGTCAAAAATGCGGCAGTTGTAATTGCTATTTCTTGTGGGAACAATTTTATGCTGGAAATCACTTTGAAGCGATTTTTCTTTTAAAATTTAAATAAAATATAAACAGTAGCCGGAGTCCTGAAATCCTTCTGTCTGTCCTAACTCTTGTATAGTACACCTACTGCCTACTTCTCCGGTAGCTTTTCTCAAAAAATCTTTTGCAAATACATAAGTCAGGTGATCATTGTAATTTCAATTATAATTCCCTGCGGTTAATTCACCCTTTGTTCCTTATAACAACAATTTTTATGTCGATAACAATGCTCACTGTTTGCATTAATTTCAAAAGAAGTGCGACATAATTACATTTAATTAGTATTCGGCATTTGTCGATGGCATCAGTCATTATGGGGAGTTTATCAAAAAGCTTATGTGGTAAATTTAGTAACAAAACAATACCATATGTATACATATATATATAACTGTGTTATATGATATAGGCTCATAATTTGATTTATTGTTTTAAACGCTTGCACACACATACAACATTATACACAAAAAAATCAGTCTAACAATTTACAGACGAGAAAGTGTCTCTTACATAGTATTTTAAGGGTACATTGAGTATAATGGTATACAATTAAATATTCAAATCAAAAACAACAACACTAAACCACCATTGAAGCCCTCAAAGTGTTTGTTCGTCCAACAAGTCAATTCAGCATTCAACAATGGGATTGATTTCACTTGTTGAAGTACAAATTAGTGTTAGCAGCGACTACTTATGTCATTTGTGATGGGCTATAAATTTTACGTTGACAAAGTATACATACATATTTGGAGATCTTTAAAAAAAATAAACAAGAAAACCCATTTATTAATTTTTTACCCTATTGATTGACAGTATTGATTTAATACTGGTTTTCTATTATTGCATTTTAATTGGAAAGTGTAATTGTAACTTAAAAGTTGTGTCACAATGGACAGCTATCACTTATTGATATTGTGAATGAATTCGATTTTACTTGAAAGGTATACATTATTTGTGAAAGAAATTGCCAAAATATAAGTGATTGTGAGAATTAAACTGTTAATACAGTAAATTTTGATGTTAACACCTTTACACACACCTAAAGTACTATGCATATGAGAGCGACCAACGACCAACGAATTAACGAATATTCGACCATTTTGACATTTCGTTCACATGTCTTTAATTTTATTCGTCGCGAATATAGGTTGAAAATCTGATTTTGAGGTTAGACGCGAAAAGTCGAAATATTACGATTTCAATAAGATTTTTCAAATTTGTTTAACTAACTCGGTATTTAAATTTATTGAAAAATAAGATTCAGGAGCTAAATCGGGCTTAACAACAAAATTTGGACGATCTTCCAATGAGGTTTGGTTTCGAGTATTTTTTTTTATTTACAGGACCATATTAAACTGACAGTATTAACATTTTAGCTTTTGTAAGGTTTCGGTAATCGAAGCTAAAATGACTTACCGAAAGTTTATCGAAGCTGAACTAAACAAATGGTCTTTAGTATCTATATTCTATTTCATGATAAAAAAGATACTGCTTCATTTTGCCGTGGCGTGTAACGTCAAAATACATCATCATAAAGACCGCAAATAACGTTTTATGGTTGCTGTGTCGTAAGGATTAATATTATGGACCTAAACTTTTTCAATGGTATCCTGACCAATTGAAAATATTTTAATTGTGATTTTTTTTTCTTAAACTGAATTGATTGACAAAATGCCATTATTTTTGTGTTTTGTTATATTTTGACAATTAGTTTAATGACAAAAAAATCAATTTTCAAACGTGTGTGTTTCCATTCCAACAAAATTAAATCTGGGAGTTCAGCAGGAAGCTTTCGAGATTCAATTTGGGGTTCAACTGCTTACAATTCCACCAAATCATGATTTCTTTTCGTAAAAGCGCAAACAGCATCCTCTATTATTTTATTGTAAGTCATCAACCTAATCCTCTATTCTAAAGTTCAAACGTCAGATAAAAAGTTATACCATCCCTACCTACTTCCACAGCTTAAGAGTGAAAGCTCGTAGTTTGCAGGGAAAAAAGCTTTTTACCTTATGATGTTATTGAGATTTTCACGAAATTTCAGAACTGTATGAGGAAAATTTGGAGTTTAATCAAATCATTGAAATGTAAAATTTCGCTCCGGCGCGACGACGCGACGGGAGAATGTGTATTAATATCCAATGACTTTTTTATTGAAAAAAAAACAACCATGCGAACATGAGCATAAATACGAACATAAATAAATAAGAGGGAATGAAAAAAAAAAATTGATTCCAAATGTTCCGGAATCAATTAAGAAACAACACAAAAAAGTAGTTTATGCGGAATATGCCATTGAATGAAGGAACGCAAAATGCTTATTGTGAATGTTAATGAATTACACTCATTGCGAATGTTTGTTTTTGAAATAATTTTATTTACACTTCAAGATTCTACAGTTTGTAATTATCTGCCCAAAAAGTACGCGTACACGCACCTACTGTCTCTACAAAATCTTATCATTTTCAAAGCAGCTAATTGCTTCCATCATGATACTCGTAATTACCTTAATTTTTTTTAATGCTTTCGCATACTTGCTAGATTATTATTATTTTTCATGGTTTTATTGACTTATTTTTATTAGTACCTACTGTGCTTTTCAGTTTGTGGAATTAAGGATTTTTACTTGCGATTATGGATTCGTGCAAAAAAAATTCTAACAATCAAACATGACATTACGATCATAGAGAACACCAACAAAGTGGATCCCCCAATTCCGTCTGTCTGTCAGTCTGTCTGTCTGCCCTCGGATAGTTTTGCTTCAAACTTGGTACATATTGCTTTTTCGGTAATATGCCCACACGTTTTTTTTTTTTCATTTTTTTAAGACGACACAACAGTAGCTGCCATACATTTTTTTCTCAAAAACGGCTCCAACGAATTTTATAAAAAAAAGTCAGTTCATTTATGAAGGGAAAGGGTACCTTTTGATAATTTGTTTGTTTGAAAAAAAAAATTATTTTTGGTACCTCTATTCTATTAGATCCATTTTTTGGTTTTCGATTTTCTCGGAAACAGTTAATTTGGATTTTTTTTGGATTTTTTTACGCAGAAGCTCCTAGAAAGTATAATTATTTGTATACCAAAATTTTTCAAAAAAATTTTTTTGTAAATTATTTTTTTTTCTGAAAACTCAAAATTTCGAAAACGGCTCAATAGATTTTTTCGAAACTTCGTACTTGGTGGTTTTTTGCAATTATCTTGAATAGTTAAAAAATAACTATTTTTTAAAATAAAAAACAACGGTACCTCCCATACAAATGTTAAGAAACCGTTAAGAAAAAAATTTATTCCTCAAAAACGGCTCCAAGAATTTTCATAAAAAAATGTGTGTGTTCTTAAAATAGTACAGCTAACTTTCAAGTATAATAATATTTTTTTTGCGTAC
Source organism: Philhelius pedissequus (assembly GCA_910595825.1). Taxonomy (NCBI): domain Eukaryota; kingdom Metazoa; phylum Arthropoda; class Insecta; order Diptera; family Syrphidae; genus Philhelius; species Philhelius pedissequus. Next base: position 208,635,946 of record OU343161.1, on the reverse strand, counting down.
TTATTTACGGTACTTCCCATAGAACCACTTTTCGATTGTCTCAATATTGAATGAACCGATTAAAATAATTTGTTTTATACGAATACTCCCTAAAACTGCTAATAAAACTGCATACGAAAATTTTCGAAACAAAAGTTTTTCGATTTTTAAAAAATAAATGAAATTTTTTTTTTGAAAACTGTAAGAGACAAATCTACAGAAAAGCTAAAACGAATCCGTTTATGTCCTCAAATCTGCAGCGAAAAATAGAGACGCCAGTCAGTTCTAGAACTATTCGTCATATCTTGCAGGATGCTGACCTTCAAGCACGATCTCCAAGAAAGGTGCCCTTACTAAAAAAAAAAATACACAACCAGAAGCGGATCTGTTTTGCCAAAATGCATTACATTAAAGACGACCCACTTCAGGTCAAGAAGCAGTAGAGGAATGTTTGTTCCTCGCCCAAAGTGCGAGGCCTACAATCTGTGGTACACAAAACCAACCGTGAAGCATGGAGGTGGCAACATAATGTTATGGGGTTGTTTTTTCTGGGTGGGGCGTTTGTCCAATGTTTGTTATAGATGTCATATGTGGACATACTGGAAAATGTTATGCTTTCATGGGCTGAGGAAAATATGCAACTTAAATGGCTTTTCCCAGCAAGACAACGACCCTAAGCATACGGCAAAGTCAACAAATCTATGGTGTACCTCAGCGTTAAGATGCTGCAAAAAATCCCATCCCATCCCAGCCCTCTTATTTATTTAATTACAGGTGACCCAGACACAGAAGACCGGTACCTTCACGTGCTATCCATGATGGATCCAGCATTTGGAATATGGTCAGATGACAGCTTCGGAAACTTCTAAGTAGCTGCAGGAACGCAGTACAACAGGGGTTGAAGCCACCACACGACCAAACCAGCTGACAAGCAACAGGAGTTAAGGCTCTCCAACCCCATCTCAACCACACCAATCAACGACAGTCAGCACTGCTCAAGCCGACGAGATAAATTCAAATTTTATTTAAAAAAAACCTATGTTAGACTTAAGACACTTTTTAGTATAAAATGTATAAAATAAACCAACAATTTAACGAAGCAGAGCCCCTTCTGTGCTCGCAGATATATAATGTTAGACTTAAGAATTAATTATTTGTAAATATGTAACACTGTAAAAATTTGAGCTGAATAAAATTATATATATATAAAACAAATCTATGGTTTCAGCGAAACAAATTGGAAGTTATGGAGTGGCCTTCTCAATCACGGGCCTTAATACTATTGAGAACCTCTGGAATGAGCTGAAGATTGAGATTAGTAAGCATAAGCCTTCCAACAAAACGAGTCTCTGGAGAATTGTCCATGAAATGTGGTATTCGCTTCCACAAGAAAATCGCCAGAAGTTGGTAGACTATAAATGCCAAATCGAATGAATGCCATGTCGAAAAATAAAGCTTTTTCAACGAAATATTAAATATTCAAAATGTCTGGTTTTTTTGTTGATTTTAATCAAGTGTTTCTATTTTTATGACAAGCTTGTTGGGAGCCCTAAATCAAACGGACTAAAAAATTTTGCAAACCTCTTTTAGTTTTCAAAAACATTTATATAAAATAGATTAATACTTACTAATAATACGTAACGCTAATGTTTTTTAATATTTGCCTAGTGTAGTACTTATACACACAATATTACCAAAAATTAGGGAGTGCTCCTATTATTTTGTCCATATCTGTAGTTACCTGCCCACGTACATCCTTCATTTTCATTATTATATGTACATGTTTACATACTTAGGTTCCATCAATATGTACATACATATATACCTATATGTAGATACATTTTACTCTCCTAACTCACATAGTTAAAATCCATAAATTAGATCTAAATATACAAATGTATGTAACTATTCCTTGAATCATCCATTCCACAATTCATTATACTAAGAATCAAGATAATCTTACCTACAGGCTTTAAACCTGCATAGTATAACCACACCTAACTAACTAAACCTCAATGGTTAGCTACATTAAAGTTGTTACGGGCGGGTCAATAAGTCCTTGACTTTTTGAATTTCTGACCTCTTTACTGAAACAGCAACACTGCTTCTGTCAACAGGCATCTGTCAGTTGACTCCTGTCAAAATTTAAACTTGCTGCGTCAGTTAGTTTGTGTTTGACAGCTATTTTTATCAGACTACTCACTAATTTGAGGAGAAAATGGAAAAAAGTGAATTTCGTGTGCTTATTAAGCATTATTTCTTGCAAAAAAAAACCATTACCGAGACCAAGGCTAAGCTTGATAAATACTATGGGGACTCTGCACCATCGATTTCAATGGTAAAAAAGTGGTTTACTTAATTTCGTTGTGGCCGTACAAGCACTGAAGATGCCGAACGTCCTGGACGCCCAGTTGAGGTCTCTACACCCGAAACAATGGAAAAAATTCACGATATGGTGTTGGCCGACCGAAGATTGAAAGTGCGAGAGATTGTGGAAGCCGTATGGATCTCGCATGGCTCAGTGGTTTCAATTTTGAATGATCACTTGGACATGAGAAAGCTTTCCGCAAGATGGGTGCCGCGTTTGCTCACAGTCGACCACAAACGCAATCGTGTAACAACTTCACAGGAAGGTTTGGCGTTGTTTAATCGCAATATGGAGGAGTTTTTGCGCCGTTTTGTAACCGTCGACGAAACATGGATCCATCACAACACACCAGAGACCAAACAACAGTCAAAACAGTGGGTTTCTAAGGGTGAATCGGCGTCAAAGAAGGCCAAGGTGGGTTTGTCAGCCAATAAAGTTATGGCGACTGTTTTTTGGGATGCACGCGGGATAATCCACATTGACTACCTTCAAAAGGGAAGAACAATCAATGGGGAATATTATGCCAACTTATTGGACCGATTCAATGACGATTTGAAAAAAAACCGACCTCATTTGGCCAAGAAAAAAGTTCTTTTCTACCAAGACAATGCAAGGGTGCACACATGTGCAGTTGCCATGGCAAAAATCCATGAATTGGGCTATGAATTGCTCCCTCATCCACCCTATTCTCCAGATTTGGCTCCGAGCGACTACTTCTTGTTCCCAAACCTGAAGAAATGGCTTGGTGGAATAAGATTTGACTCCAATGATGAAGTCATCTCGCAAACAAAGGCCTATTTTGAGACTCGACAAATCATTTTTTTTGGAAGGGATACAAAAATTGGAGAAGCGTTGGACAAAGCGTATAGAACTCAAGGGAGACTACGTTGAAAAATAAAATTATTTTTTTATCAAAAAATCTGTGTTTTATTCCAAAAGTCACGGACTTATTGACCCTCGTAGATACAAGAGCAAGTTGGTACGATACAGTCGTGCAATTTATCTGCTTGTTTATTATTATTTTTCATGGTTTTACTTATTTTCACTGTCCTTTTCAGTTTGTGGAATTAATGATTTTTTTTCGTGGAATTCTCGTATGTACGAGTAGTTCGTTCGTCAAAATTAACTTGGTGAACATAAATCTCTCTCGCTCTACTACACAACATCCAAATACATAAATGTCAAAATTGGAAAAAGTCATTTTATACCATTTTATAATGCGGCATTGTCATAAAAATGTCTTTAAATGAAATGTCTAAACTTTTAGGTAAAACTACTTGTTTGCGTTATAAATTCGACTTTTCTAAAATGTACACTCGTATATCTGGTTTTGCCAAAAAAATAATCTTCCTGCAGTTGTATGGCCCTGACCTACGCATCCGTTACAACAAAATCAGCACATAGGATGACGTTATACATAATATGTAGGTACAACTTATACGCCCCAAATGCGACAAGTAAAGAGAAAGTGTTCTCGGTGTCAGTGGTTGTTTATTTTTATATACTTTTTTTTGTTTTATTTAAGTGTGCACTCTAATTCGTAAAAGGCGTCAGCTGTTTGACGTTTTGTATTCTATTGAAGATGTTTTTTTTTTTGTGGTGGTTGTGGTTTAAAGAGTATTGCATTGCTTCCTAGATCGACAATTGCAACGACAACCTGTCAACCCTGACATACATGTATTTACAAAACAAAAATACATCTTTTTTTGTCTAGTTGTTCTTCCGATTTCTTTTGCCAAATTTATTTCCTCTTAACTTTGTTTTTGTTTTCTATTTTTTGAAAGAATAAAACTAATTAAGAAGTAGGTAGTTGTCACAATAAACCTCGAATAAAGACCTTAAGCTCGTTTACTTATTGCCACGTGTGCACGCAGAGCTCTTATAGAAACGAGAACGTAAAAGAGAAGATAAATTAAATGTGAATGTAGTACAATCTAAGGTTTTGCGCTTATCACTTTTTTTGGTAACACAATTTTGATAAATTAATTTTGAATTTTTTTCCGTTTCAAACTTGCGATATTCAAAAGGCAAATAATGCTGTCTAAAAGTTCAGTAATTTATCATAAAAAAATCAGCTATTATCAATAATTGGCTATAGTCATAGAAACACTTATATTCCAGTCGGGTTGTCAAAAAAAGGGCTGAAATAGAAAAAAATAATTAGTACAATTTTCTTTCACAGTTCGTTAGGGGGTCAAAAGTAGTCTAAATCTCGGTTTTCGGGAATATCGCGCTGCAGCTTCAGACGCCATTTTTTTTATTTTTCACAAAACTAATATAGGTAAAACTTGTAGGAAATTTAACTTTCTAAAACTTTAGTCTTCATATTTTGTTTCAAAAAAATTACCGTTTGCGAGATATTAATGAAAAACTTTTTGGTGCTTGTGGCCCCCCGATGGGATTATGAAATATTAATACGTAAAATTTTCTCTTATAGTTTGTTGGGGGAACATTAGTAGTATAAAAATCGATTTTCGGTAAAATACTGCTGGATTTTTAGTCGCCATTTTGAATTTAATGAAGAATTGGTTATCTTTTTTATTCATATACAACCCCTTAGCGCAACACTCAAAACAGTTTTTCAGTAATATCTCGCGAACGGTAACTTTTTTGGAAAAAAATATTGATACTAAAGTTTATAAAATTAAATTTCCTACAAGTTTTACCTTTATTTTTTGTGTCAGAAATCAAAAATGGCGGAGTTATTGCCCACACTAAAATGTTCATTATATTCAAAATGGCGGCTGAAGCTCCAGCGCGATTTTCCCGAAAAATGAGACTTAGACTACTTATGACCGCCCTAACGAACTGTGAAAGATTTTCTTAGCTGATTATTTGGTTTTGGTCAACTAACGGGCGTTTTTTAAAGAGCTTGAGAACTTTGACTAATAATATAAGACAGAAATATTGTTGGAATAAATTTGTTTCTATTATAATCTGGTAGATTATTTCATGGCAGTTATTTTCTTAATATGATTTCCGGAATTTTTTTTTTAAATAAATGTTCACAATTTGGAAGCGTTCTTCTATGGTTAAACGATTCATGATGAATTCCCAAGCCTTACTGAACAGAAATGTCAACAGATTTTGACATTCTCAACTGTCAAACCATAGACAACAACCATCGCAACTTCTCATGTAGCTAAAAAAAAACACCCGTTATTTCGAATATCCGTATCTCACATACAATTTAATTTCTAAAACTAAAACTAATATTGAAATTTCTGAGGATGCTAATTCAGAAGAAGTAATCTTAAGAACGTTAACGCCTCAATTAACTTTATGAATTTTGAGACGGAATAGGCGATCAGTTTGGGTTCATGGTCCCACCAGATCACGACTCTCTTGAACTGTGTAGATGGCAGCAAGAAGGTTTACTTCACTTACCAAAAGTAATTAAAGTTGCCAATTAGAAAGAAATCAACTCCAACTTTTTTCACAAGATCCTACAAGATTTAAATTAAATAAATAAAGTGATAGTGAGAATGAAAATAGAAATGGACCGCTTTGGCTGCCTTGAGGAATACCAAAGGCAAAACGAAAACAAACACTGCAATAACGGTCATCCCTTTATTAGGTATATGCATTTATATGTGAAAGTTTGCTAATAATAGAATAATTATTGACTTGATAATTGACAAATGCTCGCACTTCGCTTGTATATTTTAAGGGTATTTAAAACCCCTTTAGTGCTTTCACAATATAAGAAAAAAAGACAATTATTAATGATAATGTTTTTGTGCCATAACTATAACAAAACTCAATCAACAAAAAACGTTCTTTTAATTTTTTCAAAACTTCAGAAAGATGATTACATCTGGTTATCATTTTTTTGACTAAGAATTTATAAGAACATTTCATATAAAAAAAAAGAACTCAAATTTTATATTTATTATTATTTTAAAAATTTATATTTATTATTATTTTAAAAATAAATACATTTTGTGTTTCCTTTTTTAATTTTGACTTTAAATTTAATTTCGGTTAAAATAAAAATAAAAGAATGACATTTTATCTTTCAGCCTTATTTTGAAATTCGAACAAATTCATTCATTCGAATGAACTCTGTATATTTTGACATTCGAACGAATAATATTAACTTTCAAACGATTGCACAAAATGAACTTGAATGAATCTCATTCTTAAAGTGAACTATTTGAAATTTACTGACATTTCTTTTTGATTTAGTATGACCAAAGTAACTTTTTTTCGTTGATTTTTTTTTTACTAAAAAGTTGGTCCGAAAATAAATCATTATTTCAGAAAAACAAATGAAGTAAAGTTATGTTTTATGCTTAGTAAATCTAAATATTTTTTTTATTTGAAGCATTTTAGAAATAATGGTCAGTTTATTGATACAAAAAGAATCAAAACTTTTTGTATAATAAAATATACTAGATTTTTGCTGAGCTTTCGTTTCACTTTAATTGTGATTAAAATTTGTTAACAAAAAAACAGCTGTCCAACAAACAACTTCAGTGGTTATTAATATCATCTGGTCACACTTATTAATTGTCAAAACAAAAACTAATGTCGCTTGTCATGATACAATATTGTTTTTTCTTTGAAAGAATATTAATTACTTTGAAGAAAAGCGGATGGCAATTGTTTGAGTTTGGGAGGGTGAAGACGGCGAGGAGCAGATAAGTAGGAAAAGGATAATAGAAGCAACACATCTATTCGTGAGTGATTTTTTTTAAGAAAGTGAAATGATAGTTAATCGATGAAGCACGAAGCACCCGGTACATGTCGCTGCATTATTTTAATTAAAAATGTACATACACATTCTACAATTATTTATATAAATATATCAGACTTATTTATTTTGGTTAAAAACTAAAATCAATCAAAAAACCATAAACAACTCTTTTAATTCACATTACGAAGGAATTATATTTACGTATTTTACATTTACATTATTGAACTCTCTTCTAAACATTTTAGAAGGAGATACGTAACTATTCAGCTTCTGCGCTGCATCTCTCCAAAAGCGTTCGGTTCCAGTCCGAATGTTGAAAATTCCTTGGATATCTCAAGATTGTCTTCCATCAATCTGATGTACAATGTACTTCTCTGAATCTCTGAACTTCTTTCTGTTCCCGGTTGGTTAAAAAAGCCAACAAATAACTCATAAAAGTAATTTCGTTTAATTATTTTTCAATACAAATATCTAAACTTACATGTTTTGTGAATATATTCGCCAGAAAAAAACTGAACGAGAACTTAATGACATTTGATTCGAATGATTCGAAAGTCAAATTTTCCTTAGTTTTGAAGAAAAATTAACTTTCGATTGTTTAAGTGAAATTTCGGATTCTTTTGAAATTCAAAATACAAATCATTCGAATTCGACTTACTTTGGCATGAAAGTCTGAACATGTTTTTCAGCAACCTCTTTATATATCGAATCCATTATGTTAACCTAACTGCACTCCTAAAGTAACTCTAAAAGCAAAGAAAAGAATCTTTGTATTAGTTGAGGTTATGCGACATCTTCAAATATATGTATTTAGGTATATATTTATAAGTAAACGCATATAACGGGTGATTTTTTTGCTACTTGGTTTTTGACGTTTATATTTTTGACAGATCACACATGACAAATTCCACGAACATTTGACATTTCGATTTAGTATTGTTTGCCATTTCATCATGAATAGACTTACGCCTGAACAACGTTTGCAAATTATTGAAATTTATTATCAAAATTCGTGCTCTGTGAAAAATGTGTTTCGCAAGCTACGTCCGTTTTTATTTCCGCTCATTTTTGGCTAAATGGATACGAAAATAAGCAGAATTGCCGTATTTGGAGTGAAGAGCAGCCAGAGGCAATTCAGCAGCTACCAATGCATTCCGAAAAATGCACTGTTTGGTGCGGTTTATGGGCAGGCGGCATCATTGGGCCGTACTTCTTCAAGGACGATGAAGGCCGCAGGATTACGGTCAATGGAGAAAGGTACCGTTCGATGATAACAGATTTTTTTTTGCCGAAAATGCAAGAATTGAACTCGGTCGACATGTGGTTCCAACAGGAGGGTGCCACATGCCACACTGCACGCGAAACCATTCATCAGTTGAGAGGCGAATTTGGTGAGCAGTTGATCTCACGTTTTGGCGCAGTCAATTGGCCACCAAGATCATGTGATTTGACCCCGTTAGACTATTTTTTGTGGGGCTATGTTAAGTCTATTGTTTATGGGGACAAGCCAAACACGATTGCTGCCTTGGAAGCCAACATTGAACGCGTCATTGGTGAGATTCTGGCCGAAATGTGTGAAAAAGTTTGCCAAAATTGGACCTCCAGAATGGACCACCTGAAACGTAGCCGCGGGCAACATTTAAGTGAAATTATTTTTAAAAAGTAAATGGCAGAAATTGATTTATCGATCCAAATAAAAATTTCATTCACTTTTTACAAGTTTCTGTGTTTTTTTGAATTTTCAAAAACCAAGCTCTTAAAAAATCACCGTTTACATATATACGTACAATGTACTCACCCCTAAATTATATAGGTTACTATAGTATTAAGAAAATGAATGTTATATTTTTTCAATATGAGAGTGTAGCAGAGTTGTAAAAGAATGCAATCATTTTGGAATGCATTCATTGAAGTCACAGGAAAACTAATTCATATTGACTTCAATCATATGAATTCACTTAAAGACTTCAACTTTAAAATATAAAGTCACCATTCATTTTAAATTCATTGATTGGGAATTCATTTTAGTTAATTCAATAATTGCATTCAAATGAATGCAATCTTCTGCTCAGTGACGTCATTGAAGTCTTTTTAAAGTCATTGAAGTCAAAATCAATTGAAGTCATTTTGAAGTCATTGCAGTCCTTATTAACTATTTTAAGTTCAACTGTGAATAATAATACTTTAAATGAGCTACGTTATTAAAATAAAATGCACGACTGGATCGCCCCAACTTGCTCTTATGTTCGATCACATCGTATGCAAAAGGTTTCTATTAAGTATCTAAATATATTTCCGAAGTTGTTTTTAATTTTTTTTCTAAAAAAAAACTTGGTATGGCAATTTTAAATATTTAATAATATAAACTTAAAAACAAGACTCAACAAAAAATCATCCACCCGTTTTCGAAACATAGAATTTTCCAAAAAAAAAAAATATTTTTCGAAAATTTTGGTTTGCAGTATTATTTATAATTTGAAGGACATCCTATACAAATATTTGATCAAAATCTGTCGATCCGTTTATGAACAAAATAAATTTCATAGATATTATGTATGTACATATATGTACTATATATGTATATGTGATCGAACATTTTTTTTTTTTTTATAACTGTGCACGCGCTCAAGGGATTATGAATACCCTTTATATGTTTTTCTTAACACAGCGCGGGCATTCGTTGGAAGAAGAGAAAAAGTGATAGGAAAGATGTGTGGCGCGATGTTCTGAGACTAGATCTGGTTGATGTCTTAGATTTGTCTCCAGGGATGGCGGCTGAACTAATGCGGAGAGAATTACCGTGTTTTATTTATTTATGTCCCTTATAATTCGTATTATTTTATTTATTTCGTTGTCAAATTTTATGGGTATGCTAGTTTACTCAATCACATGTTGTTAGTGTTATGCCTAAACAGCATGTAATGAGCAAAGCAGCAACTTATTTTATGACAATTTTTAGAATTGGTTTTTAATGGAATATAAGAAGACATAGACAAGAGCAAGTTCGGGCGATCCAGTTGTGCATTTTATTTTAATAACAAATAGTAAGTTTACTTAAAGTAGTATTATTCACAGTTGAACTTAAAATAATTAACAAGGACTGCAATTACTTCAAAATGACTACAATGACTTTAAAAAGACTTTTATGACGTCACTGAAATCACAGAAGATTGCCATCATTTGAATGCTCTCATTGAATTAACTAAAATGATTTCCCAATCGATGAATTCAAAATGAATGGTGATTTCATATTTTGAAGTTGAAGTCTTTAAGTGAATTTCATGAGTTACACATTTTTGGAGATAAATCAAATTAATTAAATTCCAAAATGATTGCATTCTTTTACAACTCTGGAGTGTATGTATTTGAGCATACAATTATCGATTTTTTGCAAGATTAGTTAAAATGTCTTCTGTTATTTTACCCCACGCCATGTTTGCCTAGAAATATGTACCTATGTCTATTTAAAATACAAAAAAATGCAAAACCAGAGATGGAAATGTTAAATAAATACTATTTTTTTTTTAAATTTTTTGTTAACTGAATGTTCTTAAAAAAGTTTTCTTTTTTTTCTTACAGTGGTGGAACACAAGCAGCTAGCTCATCAGCTGCTGGTGGCGGGGGCGGTGGAGGAGCTGGTGCTAGAACAGCAAACAGTTCCGGCAACATGTATTCCGCCCGCCATTCAGTGGGCTCCTCAACGGGGGTCCTAATGGTAGGACCGAATTTCCGTGTTGGTAAAAAAATTGGCTGTGGTAATTTTGGAGAATTGCGATTAGGTAAGTTTTTTTTCCGTTAATTCCTTTATTTTTAAAATTGTTTGATTATTTTGTCTCGTATACACATATGTATGTACTCATAAATGTATATGTTTATATGTCATTTTATTGTTTAAAACCAAAAAATCAAATTTTCCAAGTGCAAAATACTAGGTGGCTCACAAGTTATCACCATATCGGAAGGTGCTATATAGTTTTTGCAAATGGCGGCAAATGTCATTCAAATTAATAAATTGATCAATCCACGTTCCTTATGTATATAGTGATTCATTTCTTGTTGACTTGTCTTTTGTATCTTTTAACTGCCTTAATGTCAAAGTAGAATTGACATTTGGGGCAATTAGCAGCGCCACCTATTATTTACATATAATGAATAATTTCGGAGATGAATCATTGCCAAAGAAGAAGAAAACTTAACAAAAAAATACGAATCAATATTAAAGTCTGACTAAACAGGAAGATCCTCGATAAATTTACAGAAATTAACAAGCACAATGACATTTAAAACAGAATTGTCTGCCGCAGTAAAATTGTGGGCCAAATCTTAAACATGTCGGCAAAAAACTGTGCAAACGCTTTTATTTACATTTGTAATTATGTATAAATGACAAAGTGACAAATGATGTTAGTCATAATATGCGTTTTTTTTTCTTTCTGAGCAATGCTATGAACAGAGTCCGATTGCATAGAAAATGCTTTGAATGCGTTCCAAATAGAGCTAGCTTCGAACACCCTGATTGTTTTTTTTTTTTAATCAGTTGAACTCTGTCATTAATTAAAATTTTGGTAATTCAATTCTGTTTTGTATTATTCAGTAACAAAAAAATTCTGCCATCTTTTTTCGAAATACGTCAAACCAACACATACTTAAATTTATGTTAACAAAAAATTCTTGGTTAGGGGATTTTTTTACTTCTCGCGAGGGCTCTCTTGCGTAAAACTTTGTATTGTCTTGCACGGTGCTGATGCGGTCTACAACTGCAAAAATAATTGTAGAGTATTCTGTCAGCTGTCAAAAACAAAATTGATAATGTGCGACTATGTATGGGCAAAACTACCAGTTTTTATTCTTCTAAGATTTCGAATTTATAGAATTGCTTAGAAATTACCAATATAGATTCACAGTTAAGGAAAATTTGCAATGAAATTGAGACAACTTTTGTTACAATTTTGAATTTATTTACTCACATCATAATCAGATTTAATCAAAGTATGTAAATAGATAACAACAACTGTTGTTCGTTGACTGAAATTAATAAATATAACAGATTCAGTTATTATTCAGGTTCTGAACTAAGCAAAATTAGTAATAAGAGTTAACTTTTTTTTTAAATATAAAATTAAAATATTTTAAATGTTATTCCAATAACTGGTATTTTCGATCTTCAATAAGTAGTTGTTATTACTATTTCCCAATATCTGTTGGTAAAATGGTCAACAAGAATATAGATATTTTCGTAAAGCCATTTCCTCAATTATCACAAAGTCAAAACTAGTGATCCGGTGCCGCAATTAACTAAGATTGCTAAGTGAATCGAACTTAGTCATCCTAATCTGGGTCCCAGGACATAGTGATATACAAGGAAATGAAATCGCAGACGAACTGGCTAAATCCGGATCATCACTTGAACCGAGCCAAGTCGTTTCCGGGATATTTGTGCCACTGGCGCAAGAAAATTTAAGAATTCATCAAACTTTCCTCAAAACCGCAAACGTCAGATGATCAGGAATTTGACAGCTATCGGGTTTCGAGAAATCTTTGGACAGAAATCTCTAAGGAAAAAACAGATTATTTACTAGGGCTTAACAGACCTCAACTGTCCCTCCTAATGGGCATCCTAACGGGTCACAACTTAATGGGAGCCCATATGACCAGAATGGGCATCAGCACAGCTGACTTATGTAGAGAGGCGGAAGAGGGCTCATATCACTTCCTTTGTGAATGCCCCAGCCTTAGCCAGAACAAGGAAAGTTGCCCTCGGAGAGCACTTCTTCGACGAACTGGGCGATGTCTCGAATAAGCCACTTAAACGTATCGTGGAATTTATTGACAGGTCAGAATGGTTTAAGGATGTCCCTCAAACTCAAACTTAACTGTTCCAATTTACTCCACTCCTCAAATTCCTCCCTTCATACCCTGGGGACCGCAATGGATCCATTGAGATCCGAGTGAGGTGAGGCGGCTTGCCGCTTCACCACCCCTTCTTACCTAACCTAACCTAATATCTGTTACTGAAATATTGACCCATCACCAGTTATGACAGCTGACCAAATTTCGCCAGCTACTAATTTCCCGGGGTAATTTAGTTGATAACTAAAATACAGAAATTGTGCTAAAAATTCTAGTACAAATAACACACCGTTGCTCAGCAACGTAGCGGCAGGAAATCGAAAATTAGAGCGATTATTTTCGTTTATAATTTCGTCGTGTTATTAGCCGCGTTTTATTTGCCCAAAACAACAGAATTTACACACATTAAAAGTACAAGAACCTGTTTGCGATAAAAGTGACATTTGTGACATTTATTCGAGTATCGATTGAATTTATGAAATTATGTTGTTGGTAGTTCCGATGACTTTTAAATATATCGAAGACTTTGTTCGTAGAGCTCTTATTTATGTCAATGGCCACGTTCACCCAATTATTAGATACGAGTAAGTTATGTCCGATACTAAGCTATCCAAATATATTTGTGAACGATTCGAAAGCATTCAAGAACCAAAAATGTTTGGTTAAGTACAGGGTATCCGCCGGGAAGGTATACTCGTTTGTTTGTTTATAATTTTTGATTAAATGAAAGATAATAGATCTTATATTGATACATGTTTTATTTAATGTCGGCAATTATGTATGGAATACAATATCAGGTAAATGTCCGCCTCTGTTAGTCTCACAAATGCGAGCCCTTTTGAGCATATTTTTCATTATATTCACGCACATTTAACGCGGTATTTCATTAATTTCATCACGAGTATTTTGTTTGAGTTGTTCAAACGTTTCTGATTTGTTTGCATAAACCTTGCTTTTCAGATATGCCCACAAAAAGAAGTCCGGAGCAGTCAAATCAGGCGACCGTGGAGGCGTGGGTTTTCCATTGCCCAGAACCGACTATTCTGTTTATTCACATATCCATTCAAATGAAAATGTGCCTCGTCACTCATTATGGTTTTTTCACGAAAATCGGGGTTATCATAGGCCAGCTGTAACATCCTATTGGCATATGTACGGCGGCGTAAATGGTATTGTGGAAGAAGCTCTTGTGTCAACTGAATCTTAAATGGAAACAAATGCAAATCCTTGTGCAAAATTGTGGCCAAAGTAGTTCTTTGAAAACCAAGCTCCGGAGCACGGCGTCGAATTGAGGCTGATGGATTGTTTTGAACACTTCCTTGAGCAGCAGTAATGTTTTCAGCCGATCTTGCAGTACGTTGTGGTCCATGCTTATCACCTACATGCCCTTTTTCTTCGAAATCATTCACTACACGATTAATAGTGAGTTTTGTTGGCACGTTGTTTCTCCCGAAAATTTCACGTAATTTCCTCGTCGTCACAAAAATCGATGATTGATTTTGATTTAATGTTTTAACGATTAAGACACGTTGGTTTATCGAATATAAAACCGCCTCCCCGGCGGACACCCTATATGTGTTCATTTCTCAAAAAAATTGTTTCACACCTATTCACGTACAGGAACTAAAAATTAGTGAAACAACGAACTAAGAAAATAACGAATAAAAAACTAATAAAAAAAGTATTCAGTACCATGTACTTGTAAATTTGTATTCGTAAAGACTATTTTTTTTTTAACTTTTATTAAAGATAATTTATAGCAATTGCTTGGATTGTTTTATTTTGAACTGCAAATTCTTGTATAACTTTTAATAACTTGTACATTCTCTTTATCTCAAAATTATACCTTTTAAATCTATCTTTGAGTAGGTTCTATGTTTGCATGTCACAAATCGATGAAATGAGGCGTATGTTTTTTTGTTAACGTTTTAATAGGTTTTATGTCAAATATGTATATCAAACACAAACAATCTACCTACTAGGTATATTAAAGTAATATAAATGCACGGCGACGCACGTTGCACAGTGGGGTGGAATTGCCTTAAAGCCAAATTGATTTAAAAAAAATGGAAAAATTAAAATTTGAAATATTTTTTTTTTTTGTTAATGTACTAAAAGCATATTGTACCACAATGACACATCCACCGGAAAGTCAAGTTTGCATAGGTTTTAATAAACATTCATAAACCTGGAACAACAGTAATTATGAAGACATTTTTAAATATCAATTTATGTCGCCGAATTTCTAAATGTATATTTAAGACGAACAATTATCACGGATTATACTTGTATTTTTACTTGTGATATAATGCAAGTTTTGAATTCGGATAAACAATCCAACTCGAAATTTTATTCAAACTTCATGTACGGGGATAGAGAATATCAAAAAAGTGGGTCCCGCAATTTCGTCTGTCTGTCTGTAGGTCGATCGACAGTCTAAATCGCTGAAGCGGTTTTGTATAAACTTGGTGCTTAAGCTCATTAGATGATTGGCTCGAATCGTTTGTCTAATATTTTTTTTTTTAGCCCTAAAATAACAATACCTGTAATACATTTTTTTTGCACCAAAATTGGTAAATATTGATTATGTTATGCTCACAATGGCTCTAATGATTTTGATAAAAATACAGTGCACTATTTTAGGTGTAGTTTATATTTTAGTTTAAAAAAAAATACATTAACGGTATACGTCCTGCCATAGAATGGTTTTTTTTATTTCGACCTTCTTATTAAGGGCTCAACGGATTTTGATCAAATTGTTTGTACAGGAGGTCCTTCAAATTTAAAATAAATATGCATACTAAAATTTTCTAAACATATTTTTTTTGGATTTTGAATTTGATTCCATCTGTCTGTCTGTCTGTAAAACTCTCTACAGCCTAAACGGCTGAACCGATTTTTCTTCCAACTTGGTATTTAAGCGTTTTAGGTGATTGTCCAAAATAGATTTTTCAATTGTTGTTTTAGCCCCAAAAATAACGGCACTTGCCATACAAATTTTTCTACCATCTTAATTATCTCGAAAACAGCTCTAACGATCTTAATAAAAATTGGTGTGTGTACTATTTTGGGTATGGTCTATATTTTGGCCAACATTTTTGTTTTAAATATTTGGTTATTAACTGTAGCTGCTGTACAACCATTTTATTCATTTTCGACTTCCTCATAAACGGCTCAACGGATTTCTATTCAAATTTTTATACAGGAGCTCCTTCAAATTCTAAATAATACTGCATTTCAAAATTTGCGAAAAATAGTTTTTTTGGATTTAAAAATTCAATATTTTTTGAAAATTCAATATTTCGAAAACGGGTGGACGATTTTTTCTGAAATTTTGATTTTTAATTTATATTATTAAATATTTAAAATGTTCATACAAATTTTGTTTAAGAAAAAAATTAAGAATTTTTATATATAAAAAATAAAGTGAAAAACGACTTTAAGAACAAACAAATATTTTTCTATTAAGAATATTTTGCATATAATGTAATCGGACATATGTAGGAGCAAGTACGTGCGATCCAATCGTGCATTTTGATAACACTCGTTATTGCTTTTGTAGTGTTCTTAATAATCTTTAAAATGAGGTCTGAATCATGAATCTTGCACAAATGTTGTACCGTTAATCAAACGCCAAGTACACACTGCATAAGAAAGTAAACTTAGCAATATCTGTTGTTTGCATTAATGTACTTTTTCCGTACCACCACAGAGGTAAAACAATGAGCAGTCTCCGTGGTGTTTGAACATACTTGCATTCTGCAATTCCCGCATACTAAAGAGCCAGTAGAACAATTTTTCTACAACTTCAACTTTTATTACATCCTTTTGAGCAATTTGCAAAATAAATTGTTGACAAGTTGTTCCGCAGCTAGTGGCACGGGGTTTTTATCGGGTTCTAGTATATTTTGTTATCCTCATCCTCAGTCTTCAGGTCTTATGAGGCCACTTTTGTACCTGGAGATAGACTACTAAAATATGCTGCTGTGATAAGCTGAATGTAGGTGGTTAATTGCTTCATTTTAAGCTTTATTAAGTCTGGTTGCTTTAACGAAAGAATAATATCAATATCTATTTTGAAGAAAAAGTTGAACTTTCGACCGCTATAATAACTCAAGAACGAATAGACATACACAGCTCGTTAATAGCACATTTTTTTGCAACAAAGCTTATGTAGTTTTAAGGAAATAAACTAGGCTTTCATAATAATTTAAAAAAATCATTACTTATGAACGTGTTTTTTTTTGAATAGAATGATATCAAAGTGAGAAAACAACTTAAAAAAGAATACAAATAGGGTTTGATTGAAATTTGCGGAAAACTGTTATTCGCACAAAAACAAATTATAGGCCAAATTATAAGAGCTATAAGTTCTTGATTGAATGAAAAAGAGATCTTATGAATCGGACGTCGTTTACCAAAGATAAGGCCAGTTTAAGGCAGAGAGAGCGACTTAGAATGACCTCAGGAACCCATGGTTTTCGTCTGCGGCGGTGACTGTGGGACACCATGTATAAAAATTCCTAAATTTTTTCTAAAGAGAAAGTCGAATATCAATAAAATGGTTGTATGGCAGGTGCCGTTAATAACAAAATATTTCAAAAAAAAATTTGACCAAAATATAGACCATACCTAAAGTAGTACACACACCAATTTTTATCAAAATCGTTAGAGGCGTTTTCGAGATAATTAATAGAAAAAATTGTATGGCAAGTACCGTTATTTTTGGGGCTAAAACAACGATTCAAAAACCTATTTTGGGCAATCACCTAAAACGCTTAAATACCAAGTTTGAAGAAAATCGCTTCAGCGATTGTACAGACAGACAGACAAATGGAATCGATTTTTTTCCAAATGCAAAACTTTTATAGTACTTACTCGTATATATCGCAAGTAAAAAAATTTCCTACACCCTAATGTTTCGATGATTTTTCTCCAAGTCTGTCAATTTTATACGATAAAAAGTGTAACATGAGCTACAATGTGTACAACTACAAATTTTTTTCAAAAAAAAACCTATGGTTTTAGAGTAATTGTTTCCAAAATTACGTGGAAAATTTGACGGAATTCTTTTTGAAGTGAAAATCTTATTTTTCTGAACTATTTATATGGAAAATTAAGTAAAAAACGACTTAAAAATATATTTAGCCGTTTCTACTAACAATCTTCCATTTCCAATTACGATGGTACTGAACATCATAAAAGTAAGTATACGATACGCGCGATCCAGTCATGTATTTTATTTGTACTCAATAAGTCGTCATTATTTTTAGTTCATTCCTAATTACGATTGTATTCTTCCACTGTATCTTGACGTCCTTCGAAAATCGCTTTATATTTCATTGCGAATACTTTACAATTTTCAATTAAATTGCAACCTACCTCCGGCAGCTAGATATTCTTCTAAGAACAAAAATAGAAGTTAAATATCTATATAGTTACATGAACTAAGTTAGTAAGCCACAAGGCAACACCCTATATATAAGTTTGCAATTGAGCCTCCAATTTAATATGTATTCACACAGATACATATGTATGTTTATATTTATTATACGCGTAATGCATAAACAGTTAAATTTTAGATGCAAAGATACACACAATGGTCATTTGTCGTTTGAATTATAAACATAAAATTATGCCAGTAATGATTCTTGTTTTATTCTTCAAGAAGTCTGATGGGTAAAAATGGTGCCAATCAGCATTAACACACAATTCTCAGTATTTTTTTTATACAGAAAGTTAATTGACAAAACAATAAAACAAACAAGAAGACAAAAAAGCCCACGTAGCTTTGAATATAAATTTAAGTTTAAAGCTAGCGTAATATGACGACTTTTAGAGTAGGTTGGTTAATATTGTTTTGGGTTAGATTAACTTGCAAGCAAGGTACCTATTATTTGTTGGCGGCTGGCAATTTAAATTAAGTGCTGATTTCCTCTAAATTTAGAAAATAAATCCCTACGTACTTGTGAATGCCTAACCTATGTACATACTCGTACGCTGCACGTTAATTGGTTAAGATCGTATATATGTACATATAACATTGCATACATTGTAATGCCTGGTTCTGAAATTGTTTTATTAAATTTAACCAGGGGCTTAGGTTTAGGGAATTTATGAATTTAAACTCGAGATGATAATCAAACGGTGGTATGACATTGACATTATTTCCGTTTTTAAAATAATTGAAGGTTTAAGCACTGCAAAGTTTTCGGAACAGATGATAATATCGACTCAAGGTAAGATAGTATCAAAATTTGTGGTAGGTCATTTCGAAATTTGTCAATCAAACGTTGAAATATTGGTGGTGCGTTTCGAAGTCCAAATGGCATTCGATTAACAGCCTGATGTTAAGGGCTTAGCATGAAGCTACTTAACAGTTTGCTAATACTAAAGCACTATACTAATATTTTCCTAATTTTGCTAAATGCTAAATCTATTTTCTTAATAAACTAAAGGGTGATTTTTTTGCTACTTGGTTTTTGACGTTTATATTTTTGACAGATCACACATGACAAATTCCACGAACATTTGACATTTCGATTCAGTATTGTCTGCCATTTCATCATGAATAGACTTACGCCTGAACAACGTTTGCAAATTATTGAAATTTATTATCAAAATTCGTGCTCTGTGAAAAATGTGTTTCGCAAGCTACGTCCGTTTCAGCGACGAGGCTCATTTTTGGCTAAATGGATACGTGAATAAGCAGAATTGCCGTATTTGGAGTGAAGAGCAGCCAGAGGCAATTCAGCAGCTACCAATGCATCCCGAAAAATGCACTGTTTGGTGCGGTTTATGGGCAGGCGGTATCATTGGGCCGTACTTCTTCAAGGACGATGAAGGCCGCAGGGTTACGGTCAATGGAGAAAAGTACCGTTCGATGATAACAGATTTTTTTTTTGCCGAAAATGCAAGAATTGAACTCGGTCGACATGTGGTTCCAACAGGACGGTGCCACATGCCACACTGCACGCGAAACCATGCATCAATTGAGAGGCGAATTTGGTGAGCAGTTGATTTCACGTTTTGGCGCAGTCAATTGGCCACCAAGATCATGTGATTTGACCCCGTTAGACTATTTTTTGTGGGGCTATGTTAAGTCTATTGTCTATTGGGACAAGCCAAACACGATTGCTGCCTTGGAAGCCAACATTGAACGCGTCATTGGTGAGATTCCGGCCGAAATGTGTGAAAAAGTTTGCCAAAATTGGACCTTCAGAATGGACCACCTGAAGCGTAGCCGCGGGCAACATTTAAGTAAAATTATTTTAAAAAAGTAAATGGCAGAAATTGATTTATCGATCCAAATAAAAATTTCATTCACTTTTTACAAGTTTCTGTGTTTTTTTGAATTTTCAAAAACCAAGCTCTTAAAAAATCAACGTTTATAACTAAACACGCCTAAAAGACTGCAAAAAAGTAAGCGAACATATCTTTTTGACGTTTCTAAATGTCAAAGTGGCGTATGGATTTAGTAGGATACTAAAAAAATAAAGTAGCCATTTTGTGACTTTAAATTTAGTAAAATGTTAAGAAAACAGTACGATACTAAACTGGTTTAAAATTAGCAAAATCCTCTTTTTAGCCTAGTATCATACTAAAAATGATTTAACATATTACTAAATCGACTAAAATTTTGCGCCATAGCTACTAAAAGGTGTAATGGGTTGATCTTCCTTTGCTTGCTTTATCAGTCAGTATTCAGAACGAAAATCTAATATGAACATTAACGGTCTTGGGAACCATAACAACTATGAAATCCCAAGGCGATTATGTTTTTATGATAATGCTCTTTTGCAATAAGTCATCGACTTCGGTTTTAAGCTGGATTTTCCTAGTAGGTGAAATTCTGTAAGGGCCACTAGAAATCGGTTTGTGTGTCCCAGTATTGATGTTGTGTTCAATATAGGGTATAGTGGTGGTTATTTCGCCAAATAAATCATTTTGATCTTTGAGTATAATTCCAAGTTGTAACTTTTCTGTAGGATTTATTTCATAACCTTCTTATGGACGTAATGTTATGTGTACCCTTTTTGGTCTGCTGAAGAGGTCGTTTCAGTTTTGATGGTGTCCTCATATTTTGGCGAACAGCATCTGAGAAAATAGCCTGAATAATGTGAGGAGAGTAATCTCTATTTCGTTTTCGTTATCTTGTATTGCCAATAGGACTTATGACTTGATTGCTTTCAATCCAAGTAAGATATGCCAAAACTTCTTTCAGCTTGTCACCATTTTCCAATGTGGTGTGGTATCTTTGTATTTCTTTTGACTTAACACACTATCAGAATTGGTCGAAGAGAGCTTATAGCAAGCTCCGTCTTGCGACCAATGGTTTACCAACACAGAAAACTGTGTTATACCACCGGCTCATCATTTAGTGCAGTGTTAGTTGTTAGTAGGCAAACTCTATTACAAATAACAGTAACACAAGTACAACATGAAAATATAACATATAATATTACGTCTATACAAAACAAGAACATAACAATAAACAAAAAAACATTTAGGAGCGTGGAACACTGGTTTTGAGTAGATTTTTTAATTTAATTTTACTGATATTGAAATCAAAAACGTTTGAATTCCAATTTAAAAGTCTACCCATACGTGTCAATGGTTCAGGCATCCCATAGTTGGTCCTATGTGTTGGGACTTTAATCAAGTCGAGTCCACGAAGATTATAACCCCCACCCCGATAATTAAAAAAAACTGAACATAGTAGGTCTGGTGCATCTGTGACACCTGTTATTATTTGGTGGAAGAATACCAAATCATTGTTTGTTCTTCTCTGTGCCTGTGTTTGCATTTGAAGAATAGATAAACGTTGGTCATAAGGGAGGGCATTAGAAGGATCACTCCACTGAAGCCCGTTCAATGCGAAACGAGTAAAGTTTCTTTGAACAGATTCTAATCTCTCAATATGAACATCGTAAAGAGGAGTCCAAACCTGCGATGCATACTCAAGATGGGGACGAACCAAGCAGTTGTATAAATCACGGGTAACAATGGGATCAACAAATTCATTGGACCAACGTTTAATAAATCCTAACATTGAATTGGCTTTGTTAACTATGATATTAATATGGACAGAAAAGTCTAAGTTTTGCGTGAAAAGAACTCCAAGGTCTCGTACAGTTATAACACGAGTTAAAATGTGCCGTGAAATAATATAGTCATGAGAAGAAGGAGAACGTTTTTTTGAAAATGTCATTGTTTGACATTTTGTCGGGTTAAGATTCAAACTGTTCTTTTTACACCACAAAGCAAAGTGGTTAATATCCTCTTATAATAGAGTTCGATCCTTTGAGGATGATATATTTTTATAAATCTTCATATCGTCTGCAAAGATAAGAATTTCGCTATTGCGTACACAAAGAGGAGCATCATTAATGGCCAATGTAAAGAGTAATGGTCCAAGATGGCTTCCCTGCGGAACACCTGATTTGGCAATAAAGGATCTTGAGTAAGAATTTCTGAATTTGACTTGATATGACCTATCTTCAAGATACGATGATATCCACTTGATGAAAGATGGAGTAAACCCGTATGAATTAAGTTTAAACTTGACAATCTCATGAGACAATTGATCAAAAGCTTTCGAGAAGTCTGTGTATACACAATCAACTTCTTGACCACTTTCTAGGGAGTTTAAACATTTATTCAAAAAGAAAACTAGATTAGTAACAGTAGACCGTTTCTGCATAAAACCATGTTGTTGGTTGCAAATAATATTTTTACATATAAATGTCAAACTATAACATACAACTTGTTCGAACAACTTCGGAATGCAAGAAAGTTTAGAAATTGGTCTATAGTTGATAATATTGGTTTTAACTCCCTTTTTATATACTGGGGTTATAAATGCATTCTTCCAAACTGAAGGAAATTTACCTAATTTCAAAGATAATTCAAAAATATTACTCAGAGGAAGAGCTAAAATGGACCTACATTTTTTTAATACAGCAGGTGGTATTCCATCAGGTCCAACAGAGTAGTCCTCTTTTAAATGTGACAAAAAGCTCTAAATTTTTTCACTCTCTATTGTTATATTGTTAAATGATACTTGAGGACAATTTCGTAAAAAATGAAAATAGTTTTCGTCAACAACTACAGGAGAATCAATGAAGGATTGGCTAAAATTACTTGCAAATCCCTCACAGATTTCAGAAGTTGTATTCAAGATTACGTCATTATAAATGAGGTTTACTGGATACCCGTCACATTTCTTTTTAGAATTTATGAATTTCCAGAAGTTTTTCGGGTCTAACTTCAAAGAACGCCCCATGGTTTCAAGATATTCGTTATAGAGTTCGAAAGAGAGTTTTTTGAATTCTTCAAAAAGGGAAATGTAAACTACTTGATTCTCTACCGTCATGAACCTTATGTATTTTTGCCAAGCCTTATTTCTTTTATTTCGGATACATTTCAGTTCTTTTGTGAACCATGGATGATAGGAAGAATTGGAAGGAATAGATCTTTTTTTAGGAACTGTTTCATTAATGCATCTCATCAAAATAGAATAGAAGCTGGAGATAGTTGAGTCAAGATCATTAGAAATCAGTAAATTTTCTATACCGGAATTTATTAAACTATCTAAGAGCTGTTGAAAATCACCTTTGCGAAAGTCAAAAGTATGGGAGCAGTCATGAGGATTACTATTTTCTAGTAAATGACCACTCAAGTCAAGAAAAATGTCAAGAGGCGGGTGATAACGATCTATGTTAGATAAAGCAGAGGTAGATTCTACCACTCCTGTACTAACGGCGTCAGATGAGAATACAAGGTCAAGTTGTCTATTTTTAAAATTGTGTACAGAGTTAACTTGATATAAATCCGTAGAGATAATATTATCCAACATTTGGAGCTCCTGTTGGGATGAACTTGCGGAAGCTTCGAAATAGGATTCGCCATCAGAAGGAACCCAATAAACTTTGGCGACTTGATTAACAGTTAAATTTCAATATCATTTCTTCCGATAACTGTTGATTCGATTATGTTGAATTCTAAAATTGTTGGGTTATTAGCGTTCTTGTTGCTAAAGATAGGGTAATTTGTTATGAAATAACCTTTTATACCACTACCGGCCAATTGAAGTATGTCTTTTTGGTGTTGGTTGTTTTGTTTTCTTAAAACATTGCTCCGCTAAATGTTCTTGTTGTCTGTTTTCTTACAAATGAATACGTCAGTTGACTCATTAATTTTCGATGTAGAATAAGGGAGAGCATTTCTAGCGGAGACATTCTCTAAATTCTTATATATAGTAATCGTTGCTACAAAGTCTTCTAACTGAGAGATGTTTCTCTCACCATCAAAACGAGCTCTAAACCTTCTGAACGTACCATGATGTTCATTGACATTAAGCTGCTCTACGAACATAACGATTGGAAGTGTAGACATCTTAGGAGTACGAGGAGTAGTTGATTCAAGTGCGGATTCTGATGAAGAAGTATTTTCTTGGTATTGTATTTTTTGTTTTGTCAATAATCGATCGTTATTTCTCATAGATTCCTCGTAAGAATAATTAACCGGGTTGTATTGTAGTCATTTTTCTCTTATCAATATCAATATCAAAACCAAAAATTGTTGATCCACATAAATGGATTTTACTATTTTCGGATTTATCCGGGTTGCGATAGTTGTGATAGTTTTACCAGTAACCACAAAGTTGGTCGCCAATTGCTTCCGGGGGAACGTATATTGTTTTTAGTTGATCTTCAAAAATGTTTACTTCCCAAAGCCCAAACTATTTATTAGCAAAGCCAAGCGACCATTTATGATGTTCACCTTGTCTATAGAGCTGAAGAGTGACGAAAAAAAAAACTATTATTGAAGGAAATGTTCCAAACTTTAAGTTGTTTACTCATTAGTCTTATTGAACAAACTGTAGCTTATATTTTGTTCGCCCTTTAATACACAAAAACAACAGCATATTACAATTTATTTGAATTAAAAAAATATGTTTTGTTACAATATGTACTTCTAAACTAAAAAGTTATTTATGTAATTATAATGCATACAGGGTGTCCGCCAGGAAGGTATACTACTTTGTTTTGCCGCCATTTTGGTAAACATTAGTCTTGACAGTTCATATTTGGCAGTGGTGAAGTAGACACGTGGCAAATTTATTATGGAAAAATATTCGATAAACCAACGTGTTTTAATCGTTAAAACATTTTATCAAAATCAATCATCGAATACTGTGACGGTGAGAAAGTTACGTGAATTTTTTTGGAGAAACAAAGTGCCAACAAAACGCACTATTTATCGTGTAATGAATGATTTCGAAGAAAGAGGGTCTGTAGGTGATAGGCCCAAGCATGGACCACAACAGACTGCTAGATCGGCTGAAAACATCACTGCTGCTCAAGGAAGTGCTCAAAACAATCCATCAACCTCAATTCGACGCCGTGCTCAGGAGCTTGGTCTTCAAAGAACAACTTCGGCCACAATTTTGCACAAGGATTTGCATTTATTTCCATTTAAGATTCAGTTGACACAAGAGCTTCTTCCACAAAACATTTACGCCGCCGTACATTATGTATGCCAATAGGATGGTACAGCTAGCCCATGATAACCCCGATTTTCATGAAAAAATCATAATGTGTGACGAGGCACATTTTCATTTAAATAGTAATGTGAATAAACAGAATAGTCGGTTCTGGGCAATGGAAAACCCCCAAATTATTCATCAGTCACCTTTGCATCCATTAAAAGTTACAGTCTGGTTTGCAATTTGGTCAGTAGGAATCATTGGACCTTACTTCTTTTTGAAATGAAAATGGCGTAACGGAACCTGTGAATGGGGACCGATATCGCGATATGATTGAAAACTGCATGCTTTGTACTTGATTAACATGTGGTATCAACAAGACGGTGCCACATCCCATACAGCCAGGATTACAATGGAATTACTGCAAGACCTCTTTCCACAACAAGTTATTTCAAGAAATGGTGATGTTTATTGGCCTCCACGGTCGTCTGATTTGACTGCTCCGGACTTCTTTTTGTTGGGATATCTGAAAAGCAAGGCTTATGCAAACAAACCAGAAACGCTTGATCAACTGAAACAAAATATTCCTGATTAAAATAATGAAATACCGCGTGAAATGTGTGAGAATGCAATGAAAAAAGTGCTCAAAATAGGTAGCATTTGTGAGACTAACAGAGGCGGACATTTACCTTATATTGTATTTAATACATAATTGCCGACATTAAATAAAACATTTGTCAATATAAGATCCATTCTCTTTGATTTAATCAAACATTATAAACAAACAAAGTAGTTCACCGGGGACACTCTGTACATATTATTTCTGTTGTCAAACGCCTTTTTTCTCATTTATAAAATAATCAAATCAACTAAGTTTTTTCAAGGAATTATGAATACCCTTTATATGTTTTTCTTAACACAGCGCGGGCATCCGGTGGAAGAAGAGAAAGAAGGATATGAAAGATGTGTGGCGCGATCTTCTGGGACTAGAGCTGGTTGTTGTCTCAGATTTATCTCCAGGGATGTCGGCTGAACTAATGCGGAGAGAATTACCGTGTCTCATTTATTTATGTCTCTTATAATTCGCATTATTTTATTTATTTCGTTGTCATATGTTTATGGGTATGCTAGTTTACTCAATCACATGTTGTTAGTGTTATGTCTAAACAGCATGTAATAAGCAAAGCAGAAACTTATTTTATGACAATTTTTAGAATTGGTTTTTAATGGAATATAAGAAGACATAGAAAACGGCAGGAATCGAACCCGCAACCACGAGGTTGACAGGCGAGTACACAACTATCGCGCCACGGCCCCCCTAAGGTTAGGTATCACTGGATAGGAATTTACACTCAACGATGACATTGCACATTTTTGTTAGACCACCTTATTTCCTATAAATTTCCGCACTTTCAATTATGTAATTCAATAAATGAATACATAATTTAACATAAAGAATGCCTCACTTTTAACCCATTGAGTAGTGAAAGAGAAAAATATGTATTACTTCTGTAATTTAAAAATCTCTTGGAGAAGAAACATTTTTTCGCTGCACCATGAATGAGATGGAAAGAAACAAATTTATTTGTCACTTATGTTGCTTGTATTCTTTTTTTCTCATTTATAAAAACCGAATACACTAAATTAGGTATCACTCTTTAAAACTATAGCTGATTTGATCGTGTTGGAAGTTAGGGACTTTGTAAAACTAATACAGTAGATGCTCAATATAGTGAAGTAATAAAAACCAGGCATGTTCAGTATTACGAGATTGTTCACTATTTCGAGAGAGAATTTTTAGTTTTTCAAAGCTTAACTTAATAAAAACTACATACATTGAGTAGTGTGAAGTACACATACTTTATTTTATAATTCTTAAGTGTAAATAAGCAATTTTACAAACATTAAATAAAATACATATGCAGAGTGAGGCTTGACAAAAACCACAAGTTTTAATTTTCTTTGAAAAAAATTTCATCAAGAAAACAAAAAAAGGAACATTTCACATCACGTGAATAACAAACAAAAAAACATAAAACATAAACATAATATAACAAAGTAATAAAACGTGTAAAAATAATTCGTCACTGCGCCGCTTGTGTCTTTCTTAATTTTAAATTCTTTTGGCCAGCTTTTTTTTTGTACATGTTTTAAAACTAAAATGTCAGAATAATCTGCAATATTATATACCGCCCATTCAATGACCTTATCAATATAAATAACAGCATCGTTTGATGAAATAAGACACAAACACTAACGTATTTGACGAGTTTATGGTTAAAACGACATGAAACTAAACGGTAAAACCGTATCGACATAAAAAAAAAAACCTATCGACAAGCTATGGACGGATTGCTGATGGAAAATTCTGAGAAAAAAGCAGTGTTGACTAAAACGAGATTTTTCTTATGCACTATTTACAGTGTCCTGTATAAAATTTTGTGTGTTCACTATATTGGATAGTTCACACCAACGAGATTCACTATATCGAGCGTCTACTGTATGTTCATATCAATAAAGAATTTGTAAATTTTGTTCAAACATTCTATTTGAAAATTTAATTCCAAAACCTTATTGAATGTGAGAAACTTTCGCACGGATGTTCTGGTAATATTTTATATTTTGTGTATCGGAAAGAGGATGGCTTTTACACAGTATCGTTTTACAGGGTAATTTAAAAATCCGAAAATATATCGCCCTATCGGAAAATAATATTAACTTTTACAAATAGCGACAACTCACTGTCAGTAATGTTTTTACATTTGTTAAACAAACAATTGCAACTCTATTCTATTCTATTTTATTACATTCCATTCTATTTTTTTTATTTATTTATTTTATCTTAAAACAATTATCCAATTTTTTAACTATAGACAGTAGGTATATGTACAATACATATATATTGATGATTACGCTGTAAAAAATTGCTTATGTGAAATCATTCGCTACAAAATATCTACTCTACATAATATCAAAATATAAATGAATTTTGTTGATTTCCTGATTCCATAGACAGGTAATTCAGATTGTTTATCGGAATGTAAAGACCAAGGTAAATTGAACACTATACCTACATCAATTGTAATCATAAACTCGAATTTTAATTAGGTTCCAATAATAAAGTTACTGGCGCTAAAAGGTGCCAATTTGTTGGAAATCATTATCAAATGGATTTTAATTACATTTCTTTGAATCAAACTTTGATGGTTAATTGCTGTTTATTCATTTTCACTTCGAAAATTTCTTAGAATTTAGAAATAAATTATGCTTTAATTATTTTATTTAAATTGAAATATAACAATTTACATGAAAATTTTACGTAACAATCATCACTAATTTGCACTCCCACTTCTACACATTCTAATTCTATGCCAATAAAATACAATTATTTAATGTTTTCGCATTTCTAAATATTCTATTCGTTGGAAGTTCTATGACAACATGTCGTCATACCTACTCGCATTTTGAGTCTCTATCACGAAGATAAATCTCCTTCATTATCAACAAATAAATAATAAAATTTCAAAACCAAACAAAAATATTCAAAATCCACACCACTTGTTTATTTGCTTAAATTACATAAAAATATCCAAGATCTAAAAATAGCTTCATTTATAACTGACAACGAAACCAGGAACAAAATTAAAGTCCGTTTTTCATAATATGTGTATGGCAGCCATCTCTTCACAAATGCGTTGTTGATTTTATGGCTTCTGATATAGTGTGGCAACAAAAAAAAAAAAAAAAAAATAAAGAACACACTTGGTATATGTATTTATACAAACTTTGTAGTAGATACTATACATAATTATACTCGAAGCTATAGTATCTACCTACAACTTTTAAATGACGTCAATGGCATGTCGGCAGGCGCGCAGCGTAAAGAAATATCATTCGAACATCAGAACACTTTCACTTAGCTTGGCCTTAAAAATGGTCCATCAGTTTAACACATTGAAGGCGTTTAATTATGTTTTTCTAAAGAAAGTGCTTTCTAGATACTGTGTGGATAAGTAAGTCAGTAAAAACAAAGTCCTGTTTGATTACTAGTCCTTACAAATTGTCAAAAAATTGTAACAAAATTTGTCAAATATTTTGACATTTATTGGATAATTTGCAGAATATCATAACTGTCAAAAACCCAGCTGTCAGTTATTAATTTAAAATTGGCGATTGTTTAATGTGAAATAATAAATATTTTGTAGGTAAACGCAAATTTTCAACAAATGCCAAAAAATGTAATAAAATTGGGAGGATTTTAATTTTGACTTTTTATAACATGTATGTATGTGCAGTATGTATAATATACGAGTATGACTTTTAGCTCAATACGTTTTTTTTTCTTTTTTGAAAAATTTGTCTCCTTTTATTTTGACAGGTCTTGCCATTTTTTTTTTTTTTGAAAAACAACAAAAAAAGATACAAAACAGAAATAAGTACACATTACGTTTTATTTTTTATTATTTGGTACTTTATTAATTCATTTATAAGATTTACAATTGTATTTGTTTAATACTAAGTACATTTAAGCATGGCTTAGCCGTCTGCCGAGAAATGACAACAAATTTAACAGTTATACAAAATTTAAATTTTAAAGGTATATTTACAAATATTTAAATATGAAAATGTGGATTTGTTATTTATTTTAGAAATTTTCATTAATAATATTTGTTCTATAGTTGAGAGCTGTGTAGCAATATGAAGCAAGTTTTCCCCAATTTTCACTGCCGTTGAGGATACGTTTAACATCTTCATTATTCATCAGATTGACTCCATAATGGTATCGCCTTATTTCTTTCAGGATGGGTCAGGAACCAAGAAAGTGCATCACGTCTTCGTTTTCCCTTGTGTTGCAGAGGTGGCAGATTGATGAACTATCTTCGCGATGGGGCATGTAATTTAATTTGATTAGTTCTCCTCTCACTCGAATTACCATAGAAATTTGTGCAGTACTGAGGCCAAGATTCAAATAATTAATCTGTTGATGTTCGAGTTGCCGATACAAAAAACGTGATGAATTTTCAGCTTGTGTTATGCTTTCCATTTTCATTGCCTGTTTCACATCAAGAACGAATTCTTGGGTTCTGTCTTTCCATTCTGGGATATTATTTTTTCTGTTAGGTCCAGCAGAATGTTGTATTTGGCTGCGGTATTTGTCCAGTCCTTGTAGAACATTGTTTTCGTTCTAAGTGCCTTCTTGACGAAAACCTTCGTAAGTCGTGAATCGTCTTCCTCGTTAAGAACTTTGGTCACATAGTTCATGCTAAGTTGTAGTGTGAAAACATAAAGAGGTGACATTCCACTTTCAAGTAGCAGCATATAATTAGGAGTGGTTGATGGTAGCCGTAAGAGTTTTTTTCAAAAAGAAATGCAACAGCTTTTCTACATCTTCGTAGTATTTGCCACCCCAAACTTGCCCGCCATAGCACATTATTGAGCGCATAACAGCTTCGAAAATTTTTATTTTGGATGGTAATCCAACCCTAGAGTTAGACATTAGATTTTTCCAAGTTGTATTAATGGCTTTCTTCGAATCAGCAAGTTTCATTTCAAATGAAGGAAAGGTAGTGATTTATCGTCAATCCTAGGTACTTGTACGATTTAACAACTTCCAGATGCTCTCCACCATATTTCCCTTTTTCGTATCCAGCTAATCGGCCTCTCCCTTTTCTGAATACCATGACTTTAGACTTCACTGTGTTGATTTCTAGACAGTTGCACTTGCAGTAATTTTCTAATTTGTTTATCATAAGCTGTAAAGAACTATGTGATTCTGATAAGATTACCAGGTCGTCCGCAAAAAGCAATGTGGTGATTTTGATAACTTCAACCATGACTCCTGCTGGCAGGCACTCTGAGATATCATCCAAAAACATTGAGAAAATCAGCGGACTTAGCAAACACCCCTGTCTTACACCTATTTCAATTCCGAACCAGTCTGACAGCTGGTTTCCACTCCATATTGCCGATTTGTTCGTTCTGAATAGCAACTTAGTCGATAGACCAATTTGGGAAAGTTTGTAGAAAAGACAGTTTCTGTTGATCGCATCAAATGCCGCACGAAAGTCGATGAAAAAAGCATATAATTTTTTTCCTTTATTAATGTAGGTTTGCGCTATACTTGTTAGATTAAATATCTAATCTACAGTAGAATAGCCTTCCCTAAATCTCGCCTGAAACTGGCTTAACTTTCTATTTTCTTTGACGATCAATAAGCCAGTAAAAA
The DNA here is from genome assembly GCA_910595825.1 of Philhelius pedissequus. Classification (NCBI taxonomy): domain Eukaryota; kingdom Metazoa; phylum Arthropoda; class Insecta; order Diptera; family Syrphidae; genus Philhelius; species Philhelius pedissequus. The sequence continues at coordinate 208,604,334 of OU343161.1, read as the reverse complement.
TGTTTGCTTTAGTGTTCATAAAAGATATTCCTCTATAGTTCGCCGCATTATTAGGATCACCTTTCTTGAATATTGGGAAGATTATTGACTTCTGGAACTCCTCTGGTACCTTTGCTTCTTTGTATATATAATTTAAGGATTTAAGTACTTTTTCAAGAAAATTGACTGTAGCATTTTGGAAAAACTCATAGGGGATTCGATCTTCACCTGGTGCTTTATTTTGTTTTGCTTTTCGCAACACATCAAAAAGCTCTTCGATGCTGAATGGTGTGTCCAAAATTTCATTAAACACTTGTGGTACTGCATACATATATGTAACTTGTGGTCCCCCAGGATTTAGCATTGTTCGGAAATGGTTCTTTAGAGTGCCAATTTCAACTCGGGTGCCAACTCTGAATGCGTTTCCGTTGAGTTTTCTGGCAATGGTCCAAAAATCCTTGCTCACATTACGTTTTGAAATGTTTGAAATTGAATTGACATTTCTAGAAACTATCCATATATATTTATACACTCTAAAAATAAATCGTGTAATTTTACTATCATAAAACGAGGAAACTTGTTGCCTCCCATAATTGCAGTATTTTTACACACGTATTAATTCTACATATTTATTGTGTAAATATTAATGTGTAATTTCAAATAAAGATTTAAAGTAAAAATGTGTATTTCTACAGCCAAGATGTTTAAACTTGATGTATATATTCATAATTTATGTTTAAAATTCAACAGAATTTAAGCAAATGTTTCTTATATATAAATATAAAATGTGTAAATATAAACTTTTTATTTGTAAATTCATAGCGAAATTCGACAAACAATGTTTAACTCCAAACAAAATTAAGTATTAAAATGCTTAAAATTACACTTTTATTTATGTGATTTCGCTCTAAAAAGAGCTTCATTTTTTTTAATATAAGCATAAAATGTGTAAATTTAAACTTATTATGTTCAAATTTACAGCGAAATTCTACAAGCAATGTGTAAACTTCCAACAACATATGATTTCGCTTTTAAAGATCTTAAACTTTTTGCAGAGATTCTAAATAATGAATTAAATTATTATAATATGCTAATAGGCTTGTTTGCCTATGAGAGTTCCTTAAAAATGTGTCAAAATTAACACAAATAAATACGTTTTGATGTTGTTGACCACCTTTGCCAAAATTACAACGTTGCGAGAAACACGCGTCGATGACCAATTGCGATATTTATTGACCTGTTGAATATCACTGAAATAAATGCTATAATTTGTGCTTACAAAGTAAATAATGCAGACAAAAAAGCAAAACAATAAAACAATATGTTTTGCGAAAAATTAAATAAAGTTTTTCTTATTATTAAAATTCAATTTGACTAAAAACACATAACAAATCAAGTCATTTTAGTTTTTTTTTACTTAAGAGAAAAAGAACTAAGTTCAAATTATTAAATACAAAATATTGTGAGACATAATTTATAAATACGGAACTAGTTCTGTGTTCGCCAACGGCCTGATTACGAATGAAATGAATAATGAACGTGCAAACGTATCGTCATCGTCAGAAACGAATTGCAAATTTACACATAAAATATGTAACTTATATCAAATGTTTGTAAATATAAGCATTGATTGTTTAATTACAAACACTTTATGTATAGTTTTCATTAGGTGTTTGAATTTAAACAATATTTGTTTAATTATAAACATTGTGGGCGTAATGTTTAAGCATAATTAGTTTAATACTGAACAATGGTGATTGAAAGGTACACAGAGGGTGAAAATTTGCAACAAATATTTGTAATATCCAACATAATGTGTTTAATTCTTTTTTACCTATTGTCATTTGTATAAATACGCAACTTGCCTACTTTTACACTAAAAATTACATACAATTTCGTGGTAAATTTACACGCAGTTTTTTTTAGAGTGAAGTGGAATTTACACTTATACTACGCATTCACTTACCACTAAAGCGCCTAACATCTTTCCTAATCGAAATGAACAGGCTTATTGGAAATGTAAATTTTTCGTTTCGTTTGACACACAACATTACATGTCTCACTTCTACTGCATGAAAAGAAATAAAACACAATTCGCATTTTGGAAGGTTCTGTCAAAATTAAACTACTTTTTTCAGTGAAAACACTAATTATTATTTATTAAGAATCTGGTGAAAACAAATTTTTTGGTAACGCTGTGTTCGTTATATATCGTATACTTTTTTAATATATCCAAAAATTACTATTGCCGTTTTCTCTTTCAGTTTCTATAGTACGTTATATTTTGACTTCTCTCTTATATGAGCTATATTTTGGCCAATTGTTAACGTTTTTCTTTTTATTTTTTTAAAAAGAAGACTAATGACTAAACCTAAACAAAAAGCTGACATGTAGGTTGAAATCTTTTCCCGATAAGTGAAAAAATACTAACTAACATATAAAATATTGAAACCAGCTAAGGGCCATTTTCTTCACTACAAATTGAACTCAACTTAAGAATTTTTATTCTCAACTTGTGATTTTGTTTTTCTTCACTCAAATTTGAAAGTTTCAACTTTCGATTCTCAACTCCCGAGTTTATCAACTTCTGGTTTTCTCAACTTCCGAAAATAGTAGAAGTTGAGGGAGCAAACTTGAGAGTTTTATGTCAAATTCAAATTTCTAATACATTTTGTTGCATCTTCTCTCAAAAATTATTCTCTGTTTCGTTTTGAATAAAAATATTTTTAAAATAAAATGTTCCGTGGAAATTATTATAGGGAAAATAATCCATCGTCTGCTTCCGGAAGCGAAGATGAAGATGAATTTTTGGCTTTTGAAAGAAGACAATATAAATAATCTGATTACGGTTCGGGCTTGTAAAAATGCGATGGCCATTAAGAAACACGAAAAGAACAGTTACAAACAGCAAGAGAATTTTATGATAAAGCCAAATTTCCTGATATCAATAATAAATTATACATTCCAGAACTTTTCACCGATTGAATCAAATTAAATAAAGAGATTAATTCTTTACTAAAAAAATGTTCAATAACGAAAGTAAAATAGAATGTTCACTAGAGTTAACTTGAAAAAACAGCTCACATTAAGAACGACATCTCGAAAAGCACCATACGATTTACCGAATGCATATAAGATTTCCCAGGTAAGGTTGGTTGCATGTTATGCTTCGATTTTTTAATTTTTGTTACGTACTCGACCGTCCCGTCCCCTAATATAATTTGCGACACATAAGATCTGCACAGAATTTTGGAAACAAACCCGAATACGTCACGTCAGTCCAAAAATTATTTGGTTTGTCGAAATCATCACACATAAAAAATTAAATCTCACAGAATAAATTCAAATCTAAAGTTGAAACATACGTATCTGTCAAAAATTTCCCAGGGATATTTAAAAAACACAAGTTGGCTAACTTTTAAATTTCAACTCTCGAGTTAAGATTTAAAATATTGAAGAAAAACAAATTTCAACTTGGCACTCAACTCTCAAGTTTGTGTCAACTCTAGAGTTGGTCAACTTGAGAGTTTGCGGCAAGTTGACAAAGTGAAGAAAATGGCTCTAAACCAACCAGGCGCAATAAAACGCATACTTTACGAACACATCGATAATAAATAATTTTGCCATACGATATTTTGATACGAATTCCAACTGAGGATTTTCGTTGAACATTTTAGACAACTGTCAAATAGTCTTTGTCTATATAATTAGCATGCATTACTTAAAATCATTAGCTGAAAGAATTGCTAAATAATAACCTGTCATTGAAATCGCTCACTCATAATATAGCAAATGTCGTTTAGACAATAAATAATATACACCAACAGATATGTCAAACTTGTTGCTATACTTGGGCCGCTGTACACTATTTCGGCATATTTTAAACTTCGAGAATGCTACAGGGCGCAGGTACCCCATTGTTTACGGACAGTCCTACAGGTTTTCTTTTTACTTGCGATACTACTATAGGGCAAGTTTTGCATTTGGAAAAAAATCGAACTCGAGACTTTAATCAAAGTTGACATTACGATGATAGAGAACACCAAAAGTGGGTCCCGCAATTCCGTATGTCTGTCTGTCTGTCTGTCTGTCTGTACAACTCTCTACAGCCTAAACGGCTGAAGCGATTTTCTTCAAACTTGGTATTTAAGCATTTTAGGTGATTGTCCAAAATAGATTTTTGAATCGTTGTTTTAGCCCAAAAAATAACGGTACTTGCCATACAATTTTTTCTAACATCTTAATTATCTCGAAAACGGCCCTAACGATTTTGATAAAAATTGGTGGGTGTACTGCTTTGGGTATGTTCTACATTTTGAACAAAATTGTTTAAATACAACCATTTTATTGATTCCCGACTTTCTCATAAACGGCTCAATGGAGTTCGATCAAAATTTTTTCACAGGAGCTTTTTCAAATTCTAAATAATACTGCACTTCAAAGTTTTCAAAAATAGTTTTATTTTTTTTTTGAAAATTCAATATTTCGAAAACGGATGGACGATTTTTTCTGAAATTTTGTTTTTGAATTTATATTATTAAATATTTAAAATGTTCATACCAATTTTTTTTTAGAAAAAATTTAAGAATTTTTATTTATAAAAAATTAACTTTAAAAATAAATTTAGGCGTTTCTATTGAGTTGCATATAATGTAATCGAATATAGGAGCAAGTACGTGCGATCCAGTCGTGCATTTTATTTTACTTGCGATTATAGGTATTTTAAGGGCAAGTTATGCATTCGTCGAAAAAAAAAAGTTTTGAGATAACAATCATACATGACATTACGATGATAGCGAAGACGAAAAAAGATGGTTTAAAAATTCTGTCCGTCTGTATATCTGTCTGTCTGTCAGTCTGTCTGGATATATGTATAGACACCTATAGTCCAAACGGGTGGGCCGAATAGGTTCAAACTTGGTATATAGAGTTTTTTAGGCATTGTACGGAGGTGATATTGAATTTGTTTAGCTCAAAAAATAACGGTACCTGCCATATAACCGTTACGTTAAAGCCTATTTTTTGGAAATTGCTCTAACGACTTTGATTTAAAAAAATCAGTACGGCTTTTTTAGGTACGACCGATCATATGGTTGAAAAAAAGAATTTTAAAATGTCTGAAAACGGTACTTTCCTTAGGACGTTTTTTTTCCTTTCGACTATATCGTAAATGGCTTAACCGATTATTTCGAAATTTTACACATATATAGGTTTAGGCTGCCCAATTTATACTGCATACCAATATTTTTAATTAATATTTTTTTGTATATTTAAAAGCATTTAAAAAAAATTAAAAATTAATATTTTGAAAATTGCTCATTAATTTTTTTTTCACAAATTATAGTTATATGTATTTGCTGGCGTTTTTTAATGTTTTTGACAAATGTTTTCAAAAAGTTAAAACCGCTCCACAGATTTTAAAATTTTTTTTCTTCATAAATTGAAATTTATCGAAGAAATTAAATGGCGTACATATTTTTGCGCTCAATTAGTTTAAGTATTTATTTCAGATTTTTTTTTATTGATTAAGCTGATTTAGTATTTTGTTTTTAAGTTTATATAATAATATTTAAGATTGTCATACCCATTTTTTTTTAGAAAAAAAAATTAAAGACATTTTGTACATACAAAAAATTAAGTAAAAAAACGACTTTAAAAATATATTTGGATTTTAATCGAAATCTTTTGCATACGATGTGCATGTGATCGAACATAAGATCAAGTTCTTGCGATCCAGTCGTGCATTTTATTTAAATATGTATGTGTCCTCTATAATAACTCACTACCTAACCTACATTATACTCTGTGAGCCTCGAATGAATGAATGAATTCTTGTAATCTTTATGTATGATATGTTTAATAAACATTTCAAGATATTAGGTCTGATCCAGCCTTTTTTTTGGACAGAAATTGGCAGCTTATAAAATTTTGAAGAGTGGGGATGAAATTCTCTCAATAAAAAATATAATCCGGAAAAGTCTGGAAAAGCTTGAGCACAATTTTCTGCCAATTTTTAAACGTTAACACATTTGTTTTTTTTTTATTTCTTTTTTTTTTGTTGTAAATTTACATTTTTTCTCTTTAAACTAATTATTTTGTATTTTAGTGTTTCTAAATTAATTTATTTGTTCATCAAAAATTTTTTCCAAACCAACTACGAACCGTTTTTTTTTTGTTTATGACAAACTTCAGCCTGACAATTGTAAATTTTCTGCCCACAAATTGTTGCCTACAAAAATTTATTGGGCAGAAATTGGAAATTGGCAAGAAATTGTCACGAAGGCGAAATATTTTACTCTCTGAGCGCTCTCTTCTGCCCAAAATTACCACATTTGTAAGTCTGGAACATGATTTGGCAGAGTTTAGATCAGACCTACTCTGTCAGCTTCGAATGAATGAATGAATTCTAATAAACTGTTAGGGTCTGTTCAATGAACTATTCAATATATGTATTACGAACTAATTTCAATTTTGACATTTCATTTCAAATAATGTTTTTTTTTTTTGAGTGGCGGGCGGATGGGAACGTGAATCTTCACAAATTATAACAGTGCACGTTCGGTAAGTTGAAATTTTTTTTGGCTGAAAAGAAATAAAATCTGCTTGACCACAATTTTCTAACAATTTTTAAAAGTCAAAAACTGTATTGTTTTTGTATTTAAAATTCACAATTTGATCTCTTCAAACTAATTGCTTTGTTTTTGAGCACTTTTAAATTTATTTGTTCGACAAAATTTTTCGCCACGACAAAGAGACGATTTTTTTCTTTAATTACAAACGTCAACGTGACATACACAACTTTGCTGTCGACTGCAGACATTTTGAGGAAGGGGAAATGTATGTGTTCTTTTTTCATGAATGCCTTCTTCTGTCTGGAACTACATAATTTGTAAGTGTGGAACAGGAACGAGCTGTTGATAGTTAAAAGTTTTGGACAGGGTGTTGAAGAAATCTAATTTTTTTTGCATTCGAACAAAAGTTTTATTTGCTGGTTTGTGGAGTACGTTCCGATCTTTTGAAATTGAATTCAAATAGTTTGACAGTTCATATATGACAAAATAGGTTAGTTCTGAATTTTTCTACTTTTTTGGACTTTTGAGTCTGGCAACTTTTCAAATTTTACAGAGTGGGGTTGAAATTCTCTCATAGAAAAAAAAAACCGAAAGTCTTGAACGGGTTAACACAATTTTCTGTCAATTTTTACACGTTAACAAAATGTGGCATTTCGTGACAATTGCTAGATTTGTACAGGGTGTGGAACAGACCGAAATTTTTATTAACATTATGATATCCAAAAATCGTAAAATTGCGAAATTTTATATTTTTTGGGGAGATCGTGACCACACTTTCTTGTTGAAACATTCATATAAATTCACAAAATTGCACAAATCAATACTAGCTGACAGCAGTAAAAATGACATTTGGGGTGTGCATGACATACACAAGTGCAAATCTTACTCTGTTGTATTTTTCTGTTGCAAATGTGATATTTTTGAAATTTTTATCATGAACATGAACACCCTTATTGTTTTGTACAATTGAGTATAACTTCTATAACTCCGGCTTTGAATGTTCTGTTCTTTATTCCGTTTACCTAGTACCGTGGTGTTGCATTTAAGGCAAATTAAAACTATGGTAGGGAGTATGTGCATACATATACCGTGAGCAGCAAAACTCTTGATACGCAAGCTTATTTTTTCTTAAGGTAAAGAAATTATGTAAATAAAAGCTTTCGACACTTATATTTTTTTGGTTAATGTTTGTTTATTTGTGTTTTTTTAATTGCAAGATCAAAATTGAGAACAATTCATACACAAACAAATATGTCGCGCAAAATGTCACGCATGATTGAAAATAAACACAGCAAAAGTGTTTATACTCTTTCTCTTATGCATATTCTCTCTGCAAAATAACAGTACATTTTTAAAAGAAAGAATTTTTTGTTTCATAATGACCTTGGCAAGCAAAATGAAATTCAGTTAGTCTGGCCAGAACCATATGGGCGTTAGTTGAAAAATAATAGATTTGCAAAATGGGAAGAAAAGAATTAACTTTAGAAGAAAGAAAAATTATTGTAAATTGCCCTGAGGATGGAAAGTCATATTCACAAATTGCTCAGTTAGTTGGAAAAAGCAAAGCAACAATTCAAAAAGTAATAAATAGATTTCAGACGGATAAACGTATTGAAAACAAGCCGAGATCTGGACGTCCTCGGAAATTATCAGCCAGGGATGAACGAATGATTAAAGGTATTATTAAAAAAGATCCGTTTGAAAGCGCACCAAAGATCGCTGCAACCTTCGAAGAGTCCTTGAATACATCCGTATCGGCAGACACTATACACAGATGCATCAAACGGGGTGGTTTCAAATCTTGTGTGACTAGAAAGAAGCCATTTATCAGTGAAGTAAATAAAAAGAAAAGATTAAAATTTGCCGATGAGTATAAAAGTAAAGATTTCGACTTCTGGGATAAGGTAATTTTTTCAGACGAGTCAAAATTTAATAGTTTTGGCTCGTATGGGCGTACAAATGTATGGGGAAAACCAAATGAAGCTCTAAATCCAAAAAACACCCGCAAAACTGTGAAGCACGGTGGTGGTGGTGTTATGGTGTGGGGCTGTATGTCCACTCAAGGTGTTGGTAACTTGGTTATAATTGATGAAATTATGACCAAAGAAGTGTACTTCCAAATTTTGCAACAAAATTTGCTACAGAGTGCACAAAAATGGGAATCTTGGAAGATTTTTACTTTCAACAGGACAACGATCCCAAACATAACGCTCACCTTGTGAAGATGTGGTTGGTTCACAGAGTCCCTCACTTGCTAGCAACACCACCACAAAGCCCGGATTTGAACCCGATTAAACATCTTTGGGATCATTTGGACAAACGTTTGCAAAAGCATGTAATAAAATCGAAGTCTCAGCTTAAGGCTTTACTGCTAACGGAATGGCAAGAAATCTCAAATGAATACTTGAAAAAGTTGACACATTCCATTCCTGACCGCTTAAAAGAAGTGAAAAGATTGAAAGGATGGCCAACCAAATATTAAGTAAGTGTTATTTCTGCAAACCTAAGCTATAATCTACGGTTTTTCCTAAATTTCTTTAAAGGTATCAACAGTTTTGCTGCTTTTCTTTTCATTGCTGCGTAACATTTTTGTTTTTTATATTTTATTTAAGTGGATAAATTTTATTTTTTTTTGTTGAATTTAAAAAAAGTGTAAATAAAAAACATTTTTTGAAAACAAATATATTTGCCGAAAACTTTTATTAAAATAATATTTTGCTCCAAAGGAAAAACAAGTTGGGCTATCTAGACTTTTGCTGCTCACTGTATATGTACCAAATTTATTAGATTATGTCATTGCTCATAGACAAGCCCTTTGTTTGCTTCAAAACGTTTTAATTCTTGTGTTGTTAGTTAATCCCTGAGGGTATAAAATATATGCACCTTAATCATACGTACCTACTTATGTTTTTAACCGCATGATTCATCATATATTATGTAGGGAAGTATACACACCTACTTATAAATTTGTATTCCTTTCATTGGACTTCAATGGTTGTGCTTGATCTCCTTCTTTTGCTGCTCGTTTTTCATCGTTTTCTGTTTTAACTGACTTGTTATGTAAAACACCGGCACCTTGCACACTATAATAAATATCAGTAAAGACTTAAAAGAACGAAATTCAACACCATAGCTAAAACCAAACAAAAAATTTTGTGCTCAAGTTTGTGCACGTCGTAACATGTCGACTAGCAAACTCTACGTTTCTTGGTTGGTTGTTAAATGAATGCCATTGCTAGTGCAGCGCAAAAGTGTTCCCTTCTTCCATGTTTGAACGTGTTTGCTATGCCGCCGAGTCGGGTGCGGGTTATGTGTCATGTCGGAGAATAAAAACTCCAAATGGAAACTATTTCCTCTTTTTGTTTCTTGTATGCTTGATTCATGCTTCATCTTTGTGTTGCACCTCTTATCCCGGATTTAGATTTAATTTTTTTATTTGACATGTTGAAAACACACGCACTGACTAGCCCAACAAAAAAAAATTAAATCCACGATTATATCGCATATACTTGCTCTTATGTTCGATCATATCGGAAGCACAAGATTCTTAGTAGAAAATGCTAAATATATTTTAAAATGGTTTTGTACTTACCTTTTTGTTTTATATACAAACTTTCGTTAATTTCTTTTCTTTTTGTATGTCAATTCTAAATTTGACAACATAATGGGCCCTATCGGGAATCTTCCAGGGAATTTCGTTTCCCTCGAAATTTTTCCTACGATCGTGAATCTCCCACGGAATAAATTTCCCTCGCACAAAAAATTGTATGAAATATAAGCAAAATTCACTGGGAGAGCTTATTCTCGATACCGAGGGAATCTTTTGAGCAAACATTAACGTTACCAAGATTCGAATTGGTGAAAAATTTCTAGAGAAATTTTCATTCACGATAACCCCCAATATCAATGTCCAAAAAATAGTTCATCTAAAATTATTTTGTTATAATGTATAAAAATGTTGATCAAAATCCGTTGAGCTGTTTATGATAAAGTCGAAAATCAAACACAAAAAAAAATAAACAGTTCTATGGCAGGTACCGTTATTAAAATTTAATGTAAAAAAAATGTTTAGTGCACTCAATTTTTTTTACCAAATTTGTTAGAGACGTTTTTGAAAAAAATTAAGATTCACAATTTTTGGTATACAAAATTGTATGACAAGTATCTACCTAAAGTTTTTTTTGGAGCTAAAAATAAGATTAGAAAAAGGAATCGAATTAATGACTTAGGAAGCTTAGATACCAAGTTTGAAGAAAATCGCTTCAGCGGCTTAGGCTGCAGATCGACCCTTGAGACTGACAGATACACTGAATTGTTTGACTCACTTTTTTCGTTTCTTGCTCTCTATTATCATTGTTATGTTAAGTTAGATACTCGTAAAAATCTGGAGTTCGATTTTTTTTTTCAAATGCAAAAACTTGCCCTACCTATCCTACATATAACATATATCGCAATCGCAAGTAAAAAAACAGTAGCCCGCATTTAGCAAACTCTTGGAAGTTGTTTCTTTAGCAGGTTCCTTCTTAGTTTTCCATGTATTTTGTGTATCTATATTCCATGTGTCACTTGTTGTGTAAGTCCGACATCCTTCAAAAAACAAAATGGCATGTGTATATTTTTCTTCTTCTGCAATAAAGAAGTACAAGTTCTCTGTAAACTTCATTTCCTTCCCTATTTCTTACAAATAAAAAAATATTAACTCATCTGGTTTCTTTGTCTAAATCTAAAGTGAGTAGTTTTTGCTACAGTGAACTTTATTTGTAAACGCATTTGGTACACGTATGTAAGATTTCTGCGTGATTACATGCAAACGTGGCTTTAAAACAAAATAGCTAGGCAGTAGCAAGAGCATATGAAACCAAACGAGGATAACAAAACAGATTTAAATACAGTAGAAACCTTCCAATCAGAAGTTTTTTATATACACAATATGAGTATAATGTGCAACGGTGGAAAACCATCGTATACCTACTTCGAAAAGTTGTATGAAATATGTATGGAATATCTTTTACACCTATAGTAAAAAACACGGTTTAGCAATTTTTCATCTTTAACACGTTAGACTAAGTGCAAAATGTAATTAATAAAAAAGAATTTCTGCTATTTGACGCTTACAAACCTATTCCTATAGCTAAACTATCGAAGACCGTGCTTTAGTGAAGGACTAAGAATTGACATTTAAAACAAAATTTACACGGACATAGAATAAATAGAGATAGAATTGATACTTATTGTATTAAATTTTAGTTGGGATTTTCGCTTTTGTATTAATTGAAAATTTTTGTCCGCAGATAAACTTTTATTCTATGGTTTAGTAAACTGATGGATTAGCGGTGGAATAAGCATGTTTTATTAATATGCTTTAACTTATAAACTTCTCTACAAAATTTAGCCACATCCAACTTAAAAATCATGGTTTATTATTTACAATAGTGACTATACACATGTCAAATTATAACAGTAATGTTTATACAAGTCAGACGGGTACCTGTTATTTAATACCGCTACTGCGCTGTTATTATTTCATAATTTTAATATAACACTATAAAATTGGAGTTTCTCTAGTCTTGTCCAAATCACTATCTGTCAAAACTTATTGTTCTCCATTTTAGCCATTAAGGTGGTGGGAATTGAATTAAAAATGACATCGGAAATTGAAGAGGGCATACAAGAAAAAATTGACACTGCCATGCAATTGTTATTGCATATATGTTATTATTGATAACTAATAAGTATTTTGAGACGGTACACAATTGTTTCTCCGGATCTTGTTCATCCCATTTGTTCGCTCGACCTAAATTTTGACATATTCTGTTATTTCTGAAGTTTCTGAGAAAGAATCATCAAAAGGCTATTAATTAAGGGTATTCATGCAAATAGATAATTTTCCGCTTTGCAGAAAGATTGTATATCTTTCCACTAGAAGTTTGCGTGAACACCTCCTTAAAAATACTTGAGTAAATGTGCGAAACAATCAGCTGTTCGTTAAATTAATGTCAGTCCTATTTGGCTATCCGAAAGCCTTCTAGACTCTTCTGAACGTGTTCACTTGAGAAAAAAATGACACATCTGATTCTGAAAACAAGAGAATTTTGCTTTTGGATTTGAAATCAGAATCGAAACCAGAAGCACTCACATTCATATACTTGAACGTCAAACTCGTCTGTTGGCATTTTTTTTGCATTGATTGTGCATTAATCGTTATTTTTTATTTTGATTATTTTCACGTACACAATAATTTTCACATATACAATCACATTAAAATTCAGAATAGCCAGAATCAAAAAAAAGTGTTCAGTTGGGATCCCGAATCGGAGAGGGTTTCCGGATTGTCAGATAAAAACGCCATGACTTTATGAGGTTTATTTTTTCTCTTTCCACATCAAATTCGTGAGATAAATTTTTCTGCTTTGCAGAATATTTTTTTTATACAAACTTTGACATTTTGACAGTTCATTTCTATGCCGAAGTAAAATTATCTAATTTCTGAAATTTATCTACGTTTTCCGCCGTTGCATGAATACCCTTATTAAAGTTGACTCGAAATAAGAAAACAAACCTAGTTAGTGGGTTAGTGTGTGTGGTCTTGTACATACTCATCAGAATTTGTACTTCTTTGGCGTAAAAAACTGAAATGAGCGAAACTAAGCGATAAGTATTAATTCGTGTATGGGCAAATCATTTATTTTTCCGTTTATTAGCAACAATTTAAGTTTTCTCCGATGGAGGTTTTATATACATAAGTGAAAAGCCCCCCTACACTCATTTGATGAAATTAGAATGAAAAAAATAATAAATTACATATTAATGGGTGAATTCGAGTTTATGTTAAAAATGTGTTGTTTTTCTAATATTATTGGGGCTAAATTCGAGTTAACACATTTTGAGAAAATTGAAAATCCTCTGATCACCCTAATTTAATTTAAAGTCACTGGAAAACTGGTCCTTAGAGAACTTCTACTGTGTGTTAAAATATAAAACAAAAACTCTCGTAAGAATTACTGCCTGCAGTTGATTGTTTTTACATCGTGTTTTTTTTTCTCTTGTTGCTTTTACATTTTTATGCATTGTGGCATGAAACAGAAAACTACTACAGCAAAAAAAAAAAAAGAAACACAAAAAACCAGCCTTCCGGAAATGAGCTATTAAACGATTTGACAGCGACAAAAAAATAAACCATGCATCGAAGGAGATTGTAGTTGCTCTTAGTAATAATGCAGTGGAATATTTTTCCAAGAGTTACTTTTGATGCTTAATGCTCGTGTAGTTTTCTTTCTAATTATCCTTTTGTAGCTGATGATGGCCTTTTTGATCACCTGGCTAATTATTTGACTTTTACAAAACCTTCATTAAGGTAAATGAAATGTTAAATCGAATTGCAACAAGTTAGGACTGATTTTCTATAGTATGTATTATCAATGGAATGTTGTAAATTGCTTTTGCAAATATTTCGAAATATGCTTGCGGGATGATATCTACTGATAATTGTTTTAGCGATAAAGAAACTCATTTACATAATATGTACAGTTTTAGGTTAAATTTAAGTTAGACGCAAGAATTAATAACAATTAAATGCATATTTCAGCTCTAATCCGCGACTGTTCTAAACCATAGAATAGAAGTTAATCCGCGAGTTAAGATTTTCAATGAATACAAATAAAAGTTCCGTCCGCAAATCAAATAAAAGAATCTAATACTGTAAGTATGAACTCGTATCTTTTCTTGTATTCTATGGTTCTGTAAAGTATTGTCAAATGTCAATTCTTATTCCTTCGCTAAACCAACTACTTTATAAATGTCAAATGAAAAATATTTAATTTTTGAAGTAATAACTTCTTATGGGAAATGGGAGGGTAAATCGATTCGACGAGTACGATAGCTCAGGCGCACAAAATAATTACAGATTTTTGTATATTGGCAAAACAAGCATTTTTACTTGCGATTATAGGTACTTAAGGCAAGTTACGCAATCGTCGAAAAAAAAAATTTGAGATAACAATCAAACATGACATTACGATGATACCGAAGACAAAAAAAGATGGTCTAAAAATTCTGTCCGTCTGCCTGTCTGTCAGTCTTTCAGTCTTTCAGTCTTTCAGTCTTTCAGTCTTTCAATCTGTCAGTCTGTCAGTCTGTCAGTCTGTCAGTCTGTCAGTCTGTCAGTCTGTCAGTCTGTCAGTCTGTCAGTCTGTCAGTCTGTCAGTCTGTCAGTCTGTCAGTCTGTCAGTCTGTCAGTCTGTCAGTCTGTCTGTATGTATGTATAGAAACCTACAGCCCAAACGGGTGGGCTGAATTGCTTCAAAACTTGGTCTATTGAGTTTTTTAGGTATTGTGCACAGGGGAAATTGAATTTTTTTTAGCTCAAAAAATAACGGTACCTGCCATATAACCGTTACGTTCAAACCTATTTTTCTCGGAGACGGATCTAACGATTTTGATTAAAAAAAATTAGTGCGGCTTTTTAGCTTCGACCGATCATATGGTTGAAAAAAATTTTAAATGTCTAAAAACGGTACCTTCCATAGAACCGTTTTTTTTTTTGCTTTCGACTATCCCATAAACGGCTTACTCGATTCTTTCGAAATTTCACATATATACCTATAGGTTTAGGTTGCCCAATTTATACTGCATACCAATATGTTTAATTAATATTTTTTTGTATTTTTAAAAGCATAAAAAAATTAATTTATATTTTGAAAACTGCTCAATAATTTTTTTTTAAATTATAGTTATGTGTATTTCCTGAATTCCTATGAATTGGCGTTTTTGATTTTTTTTTTGAAAAATGTTTTCAAAAAGTTTAAAAAAAACTATTTTTCTCAAAAACCGCTCCACAGATTTTTAAAAAATTTTTTCTCAAAAAATCAAATTTATCCAAGAAATAAAATAGCGTAATTCTTTTTGAGCTCAAATTAGTTTAAGTATTTATTTTAGAATTTTGAATAATTTTTTCTTAGATTAAGCCGATTTAATCTTTTGTTTTTAAGTTTATATTATTAAATATTTAAAATTCTTATACCAATTTTTTTAGAAATAAATTTTGTTTATATAAAAAATTAAGTAAAAAACGGCTTTAAAAATATATTTAGATTTTTAATAGAAATCTTTTGCATACGATGTGATCGAACATAAGAGCAAGTTCGTGCGATACAGTCGTGCATTTTATTTATCTTAATCCACGTCTTAAAGCAAAACCGTTACTTAATCGTTTTATTTTTGATTTATTAATTTTATTTACAAAAAAAAAACAAAGAGCAAGTACAGTCGATCTAGTGTCTAGTCGATCTAGATTATTCCTTCAATCACTTATTTAATTATGTTTTGACATTTTACCAATATCTGTTGATTGGTATACATACCTACCTACTGCCTACTGCCTTTTCAGAAACTTCAAGATTTTCAAGAGCTTCAAAATTTAAGGAAAAATGCTCTTCAAAACACAACAAATATACCCTTTCAGTTATTGTCATTTTCTGGTACACATGAATATTTTATTATGGTCAGAAGTAAAAAAATAAAAACAGTTAAGATACATCTCATGGGTGCGTTCTTAGTCATCCTCATCATCGTTCGGATCGACGCCATTTGTAGTTGATAAGATTGTGAGTTAAAGTTGGTTGATGCATGATCATAATGATAGACGTAGGGTATATTAAACGTCATCCTCGTGCGGCGTCGGTGAGGTTTTTGTATTTGCAAACTTCGTAATCGAATACCTAAGTAAATTGTAAAAAAAATGACTCATCCGTTCGACCACAACGAACAAATATAAGAAATATGACGTTAAAGCTAAATGACCAGTTTTTGTGTGCCTGTATTGGTTGTGTTATGATTTTTCAATTTGTTTTTGTTCTATTTCTGCTTCAAGTTTTATTTGATTTATGCACAATGCCTACTACATTTAAACTTCTATATGTTAAATCTTCAATGTATTGTGCTTAGGGGAAATAAGGGCATAAATGTTAATGTTTTATTTGTAATATTTAGCAGATCATTATAATGAAACAGAAGGCATCAATGTGGCCAATTTAGCATTTTTCCTGCTAAATTTAACAGGAAAACTTTGCTTTTAGCATTTTTTTTCCAAATCCTGCCGGCAGTTTTTTTTTCTGCAGGAAATTTGGTTTTAGCAGGAAATATAGCAGGCATTACTCAAACCTAAAATAAAATATTACTTTAAAAAAATTAAACTCAGTCAAACATAAATGCGTATCGCTCATTACAGAGCTTCAATCGCGAACTCCACAAAATCTACGAATTTTGCAGCAATTAAACTTCTTTTCTGTTTTTAAAGATAAAAACATGAATTCTGAACTTATTTTCAAAATTGAATCGTAATGGAACACCATAAATCTAAATAAATGGGAGAATATTGAAAATACTATTGAATTTTGGTGCGATGTAAATAGGTTCTCCGATGCATCCAATGAAAATCCTTACATAGAGTTGTCAAACTTTGTCAATTCGTTTTCAGTTTTGCCTATCTCAAATGCTGCAGTTGAAAGAATGTTTAGTTTAATAAATCTTATAAAGGATCAACGAAGGAATCGAATGAAAATTGATATGTTAAATAGTATACTTTTTATCAGAGATAATTTATCTGATAAATGTTGTGATGCCTTCATTATTCCTCCTAATATAATCAAACAAGTTGCTTCATCAAAATTTTATTTTACCGCATTAGAAGAACAAGAAACTTGTGATATTTTTAAAGATGATTTAAATGAAGCAGAAAACCTTGCAGTAAAAGATTTATAAAAATACCTTTAACTTAATTAGATTAACATACTCTGATACCTGATTTTGTTTGTTTCTTTTTGTTGCGAAATATATTTAATTATTTTTAAAGTTGTTTCCTTTTTTTTAAAATAAACTTTACAAAATAAACAACTTCTTTTTTGGTTTTAAAACTAAAGTAAAAAAAAAACTACAAAAAAATATACACTCGGTACTTTAAACGTCACCCTAAGATAAGTTCGATTGGTTCAGGCGGATATTTAAGTTTGTTTGCGTTCTTATTACAGGATTTTCCGAGTTGGCAGGATTTCTTGCAGTTTTTTTTCTTTCTAAAAAAAAATTTTATTTTTTTGTAGCAGTTTTTGAAGTAAAAAAATCCTGCTAAAACCACTATTTTAGCGGGATTTTGAAATTTCTCATTGGTCACACTGGAAGGGATAGTCAATTTGACGAATTATTCGTCTGTAAAATTAATAGTCCGAAAACTGCAATTTAGTTTTATAAATTGAAACTGTAAATTGAATATTTTTTTTACTCTACCACCACAGAAATCGAGTGTATACTAAAAAATTAGTACATTATTTCATTTTAAAAAGTAATGTGTAATAAAAAGTGTGTACTAAAAATTAAAAAAAAAAACTATTATCTACGTAGGTATGTGATAAAAATAGTTCGTACCAAAAATATTTTGTAATAATAAAATAAAAAACAAATATTGCAAGAGAGGTCTGCTTCAGTTTTGTTTTTGAAATTCTTGCTCTGAGCCAAAAAAGAAAAATGTTTAATGATACAGTAAATAATGTAACAGAAAAACTAACTCATAATGTATACTTAAAAACTAACTAACTAAAAGTTTAAGTTTTATCTCCACTTAAGGTAGTTTTCTTTTCAACTATTTCAAGCTGCTACTAGTCGGATGAAGTGCGTATTAAGGAACCACCTTATTCCTTATTCACTATTCCAATAAATAGGTAATATTTTTTTCTATGAAATCTAGGCTGCATATAAAATGGCCATATGTTTTAGAACATCGCGTAAAAAAAGTAAAAGAGTAAAAATTAACATAATTTGAGTCAGTTTCAAAAACAACAAAGTATATATTATTTAACCGTTTTTTCGCTGCTAAGAAAAGCTTTGACCTCATGTACAGTTAAGCTCCATATTCCCTTAATTAAAAATTCCTCTCATTGCAATTATTCTACGCTCTCTTAAAAGCGTTGATGTTAAACTCAATTATATATTGTATTTTTCTTTTAATTATTGTTTCAATTTCCTATTAAAGCCAACAAAAAAAACTATAGCGTAGTACAAGCATTTCCAATGACACATTTAAATTTGTAGCCAAGGTTTGAAATGCAACTAAATCCAACAATAAATTAAGTAATGTTTGAAATTTAAAATAAATGAACATTTCGCGTAGGGAGACCAAAACGATACTCTTCAGATTAATTTTTTTTTTTTGTATGTCATCTACGTCCGACATTATATAATAGAAATGGTAGAAATGTGAAATCTATATTTTAGAGTGCTAAAAAAAATAAATACATATTGATAAGTAATGCTACATTTGTATTTTTAAATTCTACCATAATACCTTGGGGTAAAATATATTCAAGCTACCAGCATGTATTTTTAATAAAGGCAGAAAAACAAAAAAAGTAATAATTAACAATTTTTTGTAATCGTCCCAAATACCAAAATGCCGACTATATTCGGAATTGAAGCCCGAATGTCAATACATTTTTAGTACTATTTTAGTACTCTTATAGGAATCAAACCACAAACAATACAATATAGCTACATTTTTGAGGTTTAAATCGCGCGCACTATTTTTAATACCAAAAAAGTAGGTACTAAGCCATTCAAGATTTTGGAACTCATCATTTTGTCTATTCGGGATACTTAGCATGTTGTTTCATACGGCAGGCTGTAATTTGGTAAAATGTGAAGATTTGGGCTAAAATCACTGAAATGCGAGATTTCACTTTGACGGAAGCATATATAATTACGCCACACAAACTATAATTTTGTCTCCTAGACAAGCCATGCGCAAATGGCTTTGTTCAAATTCAAATTTTAAATTAAAAAAAAAGACTGTGTGTACTTATGTACACGCGCCATAAGTAAAACTTCCCTAATTTGAAACAATTTTTTCTTTCGTAATTCTAAGTCAGCTACA
Organism: Philhelius pedissequus; assembly: GCA_910595825.1. Classification (NCBI taxonomy): domain Eukaryota; kingdom Metazoa; phylum Arthropoda; class Insecta; order Diptera; family Syrphidae; genus Philhelius; species Philhelius pedissequus. Next base: position 208,584,867 of record OU343161.1, on the reverse strand, counting down.
ACATATATGTATTTTAATTTTATGGAAACCGGTCAAAGAACAACGAATTTGACATTTTTGAAACCAGCCCTGTACTTGTATATATAAATACATCGCCCATAACGGCCCCATCTTCCACTTGTACACACGTCACCGTGGCGTCGCTCGAATTTTGATTCATGGTTCTGCAATTTTACATTAAATACATTAAACCACTCTGTATATATAAATCTACGAAGTAGATTCACTGAAGCTCTGGCAACGAGCGACCATATCGACTTAAACATTACACACATTAATACAACCCAATACACACTAATGTATGAGCATCAATAAAACAAACACACAAAAATAGCCATCAAATACACACAATACGCAGTAAATCTTATCAACAAAACGAACCAACAAAAAATTCCTCATCGAATACACACAATGCTTATATCTACTACATTAATTTATAAATATACACAATTCATGCAGGTACCTACAGAATGAAAATCCACAACACGTACCAACAAAAAAAATTCCCAGCGCATACACACAATGCAGATACACACTTATCTGCACTCATCTATGAAATCCACAAAACCGAACAAACATGGCGTATGTCGGGCTTGACAACTCCACAGACATTTTTTTACCCCCAACGCAACACCGGAAAAGAAGTTTTACTTCAAAAATATATTTTCTTTCTAGTTACTTGGTGTTAGATTAAAAAATCGTTATTTGAACAGAAAAACATTTCACCTAGAATGTGAAATTTAAAAATGTTCCTGTTTAGTATGAAAATTCTGCGTCAGTATTGTGATTTCAACAAACTATTTCATTTCGGAATCTCAAAACTATATTTATATGTTTCCCCACCCAAGGAAAATTTTATTGAAAAATCAATGAAATCACTTTACCGTAAACGAAATCATTTTTAAGATTCACTATACTTTTGAATATTTAAAAAAACTATGTTACTTGTAAAACTATCGATACTCAAAAAGATTTTGATCTTAATGTGTCATTGTAAATTTAATGTTTCTTCGAAATAAATGAAATGAAATGAAAATACTACATAGAAAGTTTTTTCTCACGCCAGAGAGAGAAAAGGGAGAATATATTTTTTTTATTTGACACTTGAGAAAATACGCCTTCAAATAAACGCACGGCTGGGTTGCAGAATTACAAAAAACTAAAAGGTTTCGGCAGTTTGAACACTAATTTGAAATCTCGAAAGCTTCCTCCTGAAATCTCTGATTTCGCTTTGGTGTGAACATGGTATTTAGGCAAATTTGAAAGCTCGGACTGAATTCCCTGTAATGCATAAGAAAAATTGTCAATTGTCAAAAAAAATCTCATTCTTACATAATTGATTTGCTGGGTACAGAAAGAAAATTCAAGAATTTCAAAGATTTGCTCATTGAATGAGCCACTCAAAACATTCTTTGCCATTCACAGTATTAAGACGCATTTATTTCGAATACACCGCTTACAATGTTTTGTTTTTCATAAACGAATCTGAAGCAAGTTCGTTTGAATGAATGAATCGTTAGCCAATTATTAGAAATAGAAATTTAGAAATTTCAAGAATTTCAAAGATTTGCTCATTGAATGAGCCACTCACAACATTCTTTGTCATTCACAGTATTAAGACACATTTATTTCGAATACACCGCTTACAATGTATTGTTTTTCATAAACGAATCTGAAGCAAGTTCGTTTGAATGAATGAATCGTTAGCCTTGCAAAGAATGCTTTCAATCGAATGTGAATGTGTTTGAATATTTAACACATCCCCAAATGTTTCAGTTGTTATCGTATTTTGTGTTTTTCCAAAAATAACATGCGATAAAAATACATTGTCAAAAACCAAAACAACTTAACTTATCGACGCATTTTAATTTAATCTGAACATACCATAGCTTGAACCACCTTGAATATTTTCAGGTATAGGAGAGACCGAGGCTAGAAGTAACAGGGCTAAAAAGTAACAGCTAAAAACGAAATGGTTCCCCTGAAAATTAAGAAACGCGTGAACGAGAAAATTGTTCGTCTAGTTCAAAGCTAACGTTAAGTATACTTAAGCTGTGAATAGGACATCCTAAAGAAAAGTTAATAGGGTAGTGCCTAACATATTTTTTTCTATGTACGAGTATTTATAGTATTCCTCTTCACTCGGAAGAGATATAGTTCTAGTTGTTTTTTTTTTTGAAATATGTATTGACATATGTTTTGGTTAAGTTTATGTAATTATTTGAGCAATGAATGGTTTTCGGTATTTTTTAAATTGAGTTATTTTGTAGAAAACTTCATGGTGGGGCTAGTTGTAACATTTTTGTGGGGTAAGTTGTAAAAAATAAAAACAGACTTCGTTCATATTTTCAAACACATTTTTGGGAACCAAGACGATAGAAATAGTGTTCTAGGTAGATAGATAGATATATATTTTTTATTTCATTTTAAAAGTTTACAATATTTCTATATGTATGTATAATTGTATACCAAAAGACAAAACAGAATACAATAAAATTAAATTTAAATATTTGAAGCATGGCTTTGCCGTCTGCCCGGTTAACATTTTTTTTTTTAAATTTTTATTTTAATTTTGTAACCAACTAAATGATAGATGTATATTTAACTTGAGCAATATACATATGTATGCAATATGATCTTTTCGGTGAGCTATTGCTTAAAAAGCTTCATTAAGAATTTGATTTCTGTACGACATTGCATTCGTATAAAATGCGTACAGTTGAGTTATATCACCTTCGCAGTTAAGAAGCGCTATTACTTCTTCATCACTTAACGCGTCCCTACCAAGAAAGGATCTTCTGCTTTCCTTCAAGATTGGGCATTTTCCGATGAAATGCATAACGTCTTCTCTTACCAACATGTTACAGAGAGTGCAAATGATTGGTAGATTCTCACGGTGCGGCATGAAGTTCAATCTTACTAACTCCCCTCTCATCTTAAATACCGCTGAGATTAATTTTTGCTTGAAATCCAGTCTAAAATAATTTCTTTCACACATATTGTGTTGAAGAACGCTGTATATGGCTCTATGCACAGAAGTGGTCGCCTGATGAATGCACTCAAGCCTATATTTTTCATCTACTTTTGCGATGAGATCGTAAAGTTGATATCTGTTCTATTCCATGACTATGTTGAGCGTAGAACTCATGCCACAGTATTCAGCAAGTTCATTTAGTTTCTCCACCCAAAGACTCTTCCTTTGGATGGCATAAAAGGCTATACTTTAGGCAATCTTCCATCAGGCATGTTAAATACTCTCAGAATGTAGTCAATAGTGTTCTATGTTTATATTTTGTTTTGTTTAATTTTTTTTCCTTATATTAAATATAAAAACAAAAAGTCCATTTGACTGATATCGCTGGCAACATAAAGTTGAAGAGAAATGAGGTCGCTCATATGTTTTCCTGGCTAAATTCGAATGCATATGAGTATATCTAATATTGGTTTTGGAATATTCAATTACGTTCCTAATTTTTATGACTAAATTCAGGTTTTTTTCAAAAAATTCATATTGATTTTGTTTCTTTCGAGGAACATTACAAATTAATTAATTAATTAAATGTGTGAATTAATATAATCAGTTACAATTTTTTTATATTAATTTCATAAGCTTTGCTGGTGTCTGTGCTATATTTTTTGTTGTTAATCTTGTTTATAAATTGATGTTTTTTTTTTTAAGAAGATGACAGGTTTTGTTACAATTTTACCCCGCATACGGTTTAAGTCGTAACAACGCGTTTTTTTGTCTAAAAGTTATATTTTTACAAATTCTGATCAGTATTTTTTTTTAAATTTTTATTGGATTTCGTAGCTGAAATATTGCTTCTTAAACAGAAAAAAGTTTGGTTAACTTATTTTCAAAACATTAGGAAAAGCATCAATTTTAGAAAAAAATGTTATTTTTAGCCCGGGTCTCCCCTACACATACCTACTGCCTAATCTTACAAACACCAATAACAAAATAATTTTCTTTTGATGGCTTCCGTTATCGATTGCTTATAAGAACAGATAAGTTATGTACAAAACACAATACTTTAGTAAAGACTTCATCACGAACGACGGTACTATCTATATCCTTTATTTATTGATTGACGTGTCGGCGAAGACGACGACGACGTGCTATATTTTGCAATATTAACACACTTAAATACAAAAGATACTTTTTTATCTTTCACAAAATTTTGGGCGGGTTTTTTTTTTGGTTATTTTTAGAAAGTACTTCTCGCTGATGATGACGATGATAATAAAAAAAACATTGAAAAATTAACAAAATGACATAATAAAAAATTCACATTGACGGCGAGTGGGTTGGGTTGTTTTTGTTGTATCTATAAGCGGAAGATAATTATAGTATAATACAAATGGTTTTAATCATTTTTACTGTGCACAAATTATTGTTACATACAAAATCAAGTGCGTATAAAAAGAGTGTGGTGGGAGTGTGGGTGGTCATTGATGAAAGATTAGCCGAGTTGTACATAGATATTATTTTTTAATATTTTTAGCTTCCGATATAGGTAATATAGGGCAAGTTTCGCATTTGGAAAAAAAATCGAACTCGAGATCTTAATCAAACTTGACATTACGATGATGGAGAATACCATAAAAGTGGTTCCCGCAATTCCGTCTCTCTATCAGTCTGTACAACTCTCTACAGCCTAAACGGCTGAAGCGATTATCTTCAAACTTATTTAAGTATTTAAGCGTTTTAGGTGATTGTCCAAAATAGATTTTTGAATTGCTGTTTTAGCCTCAAAACTAACGGTACTTGCCAGACAAATTTGTCTCCCATCTTAATTATCTCGAAAACGGCTATATTGATTTTGATAAAAATTGGTGTGTGTATTGCTTTGGGTATGATCTACATTTTGGCCAAAAATGTTTTTAAAAGTATTTTGTTATTAACGTTATATACAACCATTTTATTGATTTTCGACTTTCTCATAAACGGCTCAACGGATTTCGATAAAAATTGTTATACCGGATCTCCTTCAAATTTTAAATAATACTGAATTTCAAAATTTTCGAAAAATATTTTTTTTTTGGATTTTTGAAAAAAATAACTTTTTTTTTGAAAATTCAATATTTCGAAAACGGGTGGACGATTTTTTCTGAAATTTTATTTTTGAATTTATATTATTAAATTTTTAAAATGTTCATACCAATTTTTTGTAGAAAAAAACTTAAGAATTTTTATATTAAAAAAATTAAGTGAGTTTAAAAATACATACAAATATTTTCTATTAAGAATATTTTGCATATAATGTAATCGGACATAGAGGAGCAAGTACGTGCGATCCAGTCGTGCATTTTATTTCTCATTGCTTTATAAATACACTTCCAGTTGGTCACTAAACAAAACAGTTTTTGGGAAGAAATATTTTTTGGTGACCAAAACTGAAAATGATGTCATTTGCTGAAATGAATTTTTGTATGTTAGCTACAAGCTTTTGTAGTATTCAGACAAGTCAACAAGCAAGCAAGTATCTACGTCAAAAAGTGGACATTTGAGTAAACCACAGACAAAATTGAAACGATTTATTTTGACAGCAACATAACTGGTAACTAAAGTCTATTTAAACAATTAGAAACATTTTTTTTTTGTTCAATTAATATATGATAAAGTGATTAAAAATTACATATACAGTCGACTCTTTATAATTCAAATCTGCGATAATTCGAACCTCTCTCTAATTCAAAATTATAACGAGTTTTTTTTAGAAAATCTCTTAATATTTCGAAAAAAATAAAAAAGTAATAATATTAAACTATTATGTATAATGATTCCGTAAACCAAAGGTCGTTAAAATCTATTTTCAATCAATAATTCAACACGTCCGATTAAATATAATACAAAACACCTTCCTAATTAAATATGTCTAGCCCAGTACAAAATCTTCCAATTTTAATGATTAAAGATTTTAATCTTATTGGATATAGTTCACATTGGTGACCCATGTAAGGTGAACTGAACTTAACAAAAAGTGCATATTGGTAGGGCAAGTCCCTCACTAGCCAACTGATTAATCCAAGTGAGTTAAAAGCTATTTGAATTAAATGATTTCTTATCAAAAATGTTTATTTTAATTTTTGTATATGTAAATATAGAGATAAGTACCTAGAGATGAGTACTTACATATGTATGTGCACTTAAGAGGGTTTTTATAACTGCCTAACCCGCATAATTGCCTATTAAAATGTGGCATTTGATGATCCGGGTGTTGCTGTACACCAAATAATTTAAGATTCTTCTGAATATCCTCGCAACCAAAATAGAAAACAAGGAGAAGATTTATTCTACTCAATCTGGAGTAACAAAAAGAAATACTATAATAATTATTAAGTCGAACTTTTATATTTTTTTTCGCAAACATTTCAAACCATTTAATATTTTGCACTCTCGATAGTTCGTAATATTTTAGATGCCCCTCGAGTTTCGAATTAACGAAAGTCAACTGTATGTAATTTTCTAAATAAATTAATTGTTGATGAAATCCGTCAAGTGGGCTACCATTGTTATTGTTCATGGCCGTTTATGCTTTTTTTTTACCACATTTTCAATTTCAATTATTTATGCGGTTGTAAATTTTGAAAAAGATGAGTTTGGGCGACCTTCCGACTCTTTTTTCACTAGTTTTTCCAGTCTTGTCGGGTCGCGTGAATCAAAACGAAAGTGTTTAAAATATTTTTTTTTTGTATTTAGAACAGTCGGGAAATATGAGCAAATTTTCACGGTGCGTCAAAATCAATAAACGAATTTATAAGTAGGTAATAACATTTTTCACAGCACTTGTAGGCTGAGAAGGATTCTCTGGCCAAGGCATCTTCCTACTATACGTATGTAATATGTAGGTTCACTAAATTGGGAAAAAGAAAACTTGCAAAGTAAGTCTACAAAACTTTAGTCAGTTATCGCAAATCACAAGTTCTTGGTTTATTTCTGTATATGTGGTACATAAGACATATCCTACCACTCGGCGCCAAATTTCATCACGCGTCTTGTATAGAAATACTCAAATTTTTATTTTTTACTTGCGATATACTGTAGGGCCAGTTTTGGGGAGCGTGTCATAATACTGTTTTTCAAAATTCTGTATGACAAAATTTTAGTTGGTCAAAAATCAAAATATTGTAGCACCATATCATTATAGTGTAAATTCTGTATACGTCAAAATACGGTATGGACAAAATACTGACTTCCATAATTTATGTTTTGTAAAAATATGTATGGCAAAATAGTGTATTTTCAATACACGTGCATGTAAACAAAATTAACACCACCAGCTGAATTGAAATTATATTATATGACACATTTTTTATTTGCGCGGCTTAAATAATATGCATAGCAACAAATGTACAATTATAATTCATTCATGAAATCCAATTGTGTTTTCACAAACAAAAGAGAGGAAGAGAAATTGAATAGAAAAAGGAAGAACGAATAAACAATAACTTACTATAATAAATTAATATACAAATTGCATTTACCAAAAAAGACGAGAAAACTCAAGAAATAATTTTAGAGGAAAAATTAAGTGAACGAAATAGAAGTTAAACAGTAGAAATTTGTTTGTTTTCTCTCTCCTTTTCCCTTAGCCCATAATTATGTACCTACATATATTAATCAACTATTGAATCTTGATATTTTATTTAGTTCCATCTTTTATTATCTCAGGTCGTGATATGAAAGTTGTGACGTCATTAAAAAAATCCTCTAATAAATAATCTGTATCTCAAAAATCTGTAAAAATGCTGTGAAAGAAATATCTTTTTGATAATGTACTAACAGTATTTTGGCGTACAGTATTTTGGCGTACAATATTTTGAATACAATATTTTGCCGCAAGATTCGCTCTTTGCGTAACAAGAGAAACAAGTTTTCGGCAATTTTCCTTCGTTTTCGATCGCTATTTAATAGAAACACAAACCAACCTTATAAATGATCCTTAGTCGTTTTTTCAGTTCGTCAATTAAAAAAGAAAATCCGATATATCTCCTATCTCTTTTTCCTTCTATAAGGAAACTTCAGATAATCCGCAGATATTGCCAAGTTTTTTGCCACTTTTGTCAAGCAATCTTTCACCGATTTTTCCCTTGTACCTGATTCAGATGATTTCGACTATTTGCCAAATTTCTCAATAGGCCCATTTCTTCCTCTTACCGTCGACCCATACATCATCGAAAATAAGTTGAATCAACTTAACGATGAAGTACTTCCTGGTCCTGATGGCATCTCCGCAATATTCCTAAAAAAAAATGCTCTTCAGCCCTCTCTTTTTCGCTCGCCAAAATGTTCAGTCTATCAATTCCTCAAGTAGAATTTCCTCAGTTATGGAAAACCTGTTTCATAACCCCAATATACAAAAAGGGTACTAAGAGCGATATTAAAAACTATTGTCCCATTGCCAAACTTTCAAAAATCCCTAAGATATTTGAAAGTATTTTGTACGAAATTTCAAGTTTCCGCTGTAAGTCCCTCATTTCCCCTAAACAACACGGCTTTCTCAAATGTAGGTCTACAACAACTAACATAGTAGAATTTGTATCGTATACAGTCTGATCTCTAGAAAGGGGAAGGGAAGTAGTTGTAATATCTACTGACTTTAGGAAGGCTTTTGACAAAATTTCGCACAGACTAATAATTTTCAAATTATCCACCCTTTGCTTTGAATCGATCTTCTTCAAATGGATTTCTTCTTATCTAGCAAACCGGTACTATAGTGTTCGTTTCGGATATGCGTTCTCCAATTCATTCTTAGCTACCTGCGGGGTCCCTCAAGGAAGTCACATAGGACCTCTCCTTTTTATTCTTACAATTAACGATGTTGAATTGGTCATTAAACATTCCCATATCTCATTATACGCTGACGATACCAAGTTTTTCAAGACGATTTCTTACTCTCACGACTTTTCTCTTATCCAACTGGATCTTCATAGTTTCTCAATCTGGTGTATCAAAAACTGATTAGAGCTTAATATTGCCAAATGTCAATCAATCACTTCTTCACGCAAACGCATAAAATCTTCTCCCAGGAGCTACTTTCTTCACAATCAACCCTTAGGCATTGTTGAATCGATTCGAGACATCGGCATATTATGTGACAGAGAGCTCAATTTCATAACACACATCGATAATATTATTTCAAAAGCCAATCGCTTGGTTTTGTGAAACAATGGTCAAAGAATACTCCGACCCCTACGTCACCAGATCAGTCTATATAACATTTATCCGCCCTGCCAATTATGATCCCCATATCAACAATTTCAAATATCTACAATCGAGAGCATTCAACGCCGTTTCTTAAAGATTAAACCTTTGATCCTGCCCTCCTATCAAAATCGCCTTTAACTAAGTAACTTTAATTCCTTGCAAGAGCGAAGAGAAATAACCGAAATCCTCTTCATTCATCGACTCCTCTCAGGTTTCGTTGACTCTGAAATCCTCTACAACTCTATCTTTCTCAACACTAACCCCCGTAATCTAAGTTTCTTAGGTTCGCCTCTTCTACCAGCCTATTCATCGTACCTCTTATGGCTTCAATGAACCTATTACCCGTATGCTGCGAAGGGTTGATTTAAACAAAAATGTTCCCAGCCTAAATCTCATCCTGTTAAATCGTCCGCCCAATTCAATCCAACCGTAGCCCTAAGTTTCATAATTTTAAGTTAGATTAGGTTAGAAGTTCGTATTAAGCCAAATGAATGGGGGATTGCCCCCACCAAAATCTGAAATTTGAAAATTTCCTACATACAGTATTTGACCCCAATCCCAAGTTTTGGGTTTGGAAAAAAAATCAAAGTCGAGATCTTAATCAAACTTGACATTACAATGACAGAGAACACGAAAAAACTGTGTCCCGCAACTCCGTCTATCTGTCTGTCTGTAGGTCGATCTACAGTCTAAACCGCTGAAGCGATGGTTAATCTTAATTATCTCGATAACGGCTCTTACGATTTTGATTTAAAAAAAATTGGTGATCTATTATAGGAGTAGTTTACATTTTGGTTAAACATTTTTTTTTAATTAAATGTTATTAACGGTACCTGCCATATAGAACCGGCTTTTTTGATTTACGACTTTCTCATTAACTGCTCAACGGATTTCGATCGTAAAAATTCAATATTTTAGAAACGGGTTGACTTTTTTGTTGACGTTGTTTTTAAATTTATGTTACTTAATACTTCAAATTGACCTACAAAACTTTTTTAGCATAAAATTTACGAAATTTTGTTTTAAAAAATTAAGAAAAAACGATTTTAAAAATATCCTAATATTCAAATATCCATTTTCTACTAAGAATCTTCTGCTAACGATATGATCGAACATAATAACAGTCGTGTATTTTATTTTCCTTTGATTTCATTACAATTCCTACAAATCTACCGAATATTATCATTCTACTACAATTGAAAAAGCTCCATATAATTATTAATATCAATTCTGGGGAATTTGACACAATAAATGAATGATTTTCCTATGTATACTCCACAAGACCTGCCGTTGAAATTTGGTGGTGTGGTGCCTCTGCTTGATGAACTCACCAGTTACTGCGAATTTGACGTTGACGTCCAAATTGCTTGAGTTTGATACTCTAAAAAGGGTGTTAGTACCAGAATTTGGCTGATGTGCGAAAACAGGACAGTCAATAATATGGGGAACTAGCGGACCAAGCGAACTTCGTCTCGCCCAATTTAACCTCTTCAAATCAACTGCAGAGCCTTAATAAAACATAGATAGTTCAAATTTCAATGTGATTTATTTGAATGGAATAAAAATAAGGAGAGAGTGCTATGATAAACAATGTTTTTCGACCGTTTACCAAGCTATCGACGACGTTGTTTTTCTTCGCTGCTAGTATTGTAATTATAGAGATTTTTAAATTTTTTTGGAATGCTGGGGAGCACTTTACTTTGGTGATAAGTTTCTTATTCGACGTTGTTATCTCGCAAAAAATTGTCGGGAACGATATCAATCCAATTGAGACATCAACAGAAATTTGGCTATTGCCAAGTACCAGCAGTTGTTTTGAGATTTCAGCAGCCGATGTGTCGTTCTGCAATGCCACTCATATTTGTGGTCAATTTCAACTTATTGACATGCCAGCACAAAAAAGGATCCATTAAGTTCATCGGCAGCAGTAGATTTCAGGATGACGGGAAGCATTTGACAAAAAACTCCGCTGAGCAATATCATATCCCCACCAAATCATCTCGAATCATCTTGTAAATCCTTCATTGTTAGGTCAACTGCCTCCAAAGCTAGTTTATGAGCCATCTTGCATTCATCTCAAAACTTCAGCGCCAGTTTCAAAGCGGAATGTGCAGTTCGACCGCCTTCAAGCGGTGTGGTATCAATGCCATAGATGCCATAGGATGCAACAGGCAACGAAAGAAATCTGGGCCGAATTGTTGCTAGAAGCAACTAAATGACGAATGTCTGGCATCTCCCACCGGGAGCATCGAGCGAGTAAATGCGATTCTAAAGCAGCGCGATTGAAGTCTACATTTACCACTTTTCTCCTTCTAATAACTTTTTGTCGAATTTGTGGTACAGTTTGAAGCTGTGAAATATGGGCAGGTCTCCATTTATATATTCTGCACGCTCTTGCGTTTGATTATCACGGACATTCTGATTAATTATTGCAAGACATGTCCGTCGTCCAAGGTTAGATCAGAATCAGTGTAATAATACTCAAAACTCGAATCAATTGCAGCAAGAAAAAGAGCACATTTGCTAAATAGAAAATGATAATGTGAAAAGGACACCTGTCAAATCGCGCATGTCAATGTAGAACGCAATGTATCTGGTTGTGGCATTGATCGCAGCACAGAGTCATCTAATATATATCTCGTAAACTTCTTTGAACAACACAATCCAAGAGTTTCATGTTTAAATTTGAATGCCTTGCAATGACTGCACACAACAGTCATTAATCCATTTGAAACCACATCAAGAGAAGAATAATTCAGATTTGAATCATACGTAAATGTACCACGCACCAAATTTATTCATTGTGCAGCTCTCACACGGGCATTACGCTGCCGATTAACCGCATTAACATCAGCCCGTTTATGACCTGTTTGAGCAGCTCTGCCTACTTTTCTAGCTGCAGCTTTCCGAGTTGATCGGCCTAAATTGCTACATGGACGTACCATATTATTGTATTCAAAACATTATTTAGAAATCGTTTTAATTTTATACGCAACACAAAAACGAATTTTCACTCAGCGGCCAAACGATGTGTATTGAGCAAACACAAGGTAGTTTATGTCAAAGAAATACACCGGCGGAACTAACAAAAGCGAAATCAGGAATTATACGTTTTTGACAATTTTTTTTATATATATATTTGTTTATGTTTATTGTTTATGTGTATTAGTTCATGAGATTTAACAATTTTATTAAGCATTTTTAAATTTTAATAGCTCACAAAAGCAACCATAAATCGTAAACCAATACACATAAGCACAAAGCTTAAAACTTTCTTCTCGACCATATCTTTCATTAAACAAAACTGTGATCATTAGCGTCATACGTTTTTGACAACATTTTTGTAAATAAAGGGTTATCCATTTTGCGGTTTCAAAAGTAAACGTAAATAAAACACATATAAAATATTTTTTTTTCATGATATTTCTTTTTTATTATAAAGCTTGAACGTTGACATTATGTGTGAAATTTAAATGACCACCACGCGAATTGTTGCAAGCATCGATTCTTTTAACGTAATTTTCTACCACTTTTTGACACATATTGAGTGGTATATCAGCCATAACTTGACGAATGTTGATTTTCAAGTGCTCAAGAGTTTAAGGTTTATCTGCATAAGCACGGTCTTTCGCGTAGCCCCACAAAAAAAGTCCAGCGATGTCAAATCGCATGATCTTGGTGGCCAGTTGATTTCGCCACGACGAGAAATTACGCGGCCAGGAAATGTCTCGTGCAATAAAGCCATATTTCCTCGAGTTGTGTGGCATGTGGCCCCGTCTTGCTGAAACCACATATTCTCCAAGTCGTATTCTTCAATAGCAGGCAAAAAAAAGTCGGTTACCATATGACCATAACGCTCCGAATTGACGGTGACAGTCGTTCCATCGTCGTTTTCGAAGAAGTAAGGTCCAATCACACCTCCGGACCAAAGAGCGCCCCAAACAGTGACTTTTTGTGGATGTAATGGCCTCTCTTCAATTACTTGAGGATTCTCAGAACCCCAAATACGACAATTTTGTTTATTAACATACCAACCAAGTGAGAAATGTGCTTCGTCGCTGAAGAAAATTGAGCGAAAAATCGCCGTCTACCGCCTGTTGTTCAAGCACCCATTCGACGTATCTACGACGCGACGTTGTGAATGGTCAGATGGCTTCAGTTGTTGTGTGAGCTGGACTTTATATTGATGTAGGTGAAAATCCATATGGAAAATACGCCATAATGTGCCGTAAGACAGGCCTTATTCCTAAAGATGACGAGGAATCGACACATTCTGGTCTTCAGCAACACTTTCACTTACAGCAGCGATATTTTCAGTGGTACGAGCGAAACCATGAAGCACAGGCCTTATAATATCTGTAACCAATACAGTCTCTTCAAATTTCTTCACAATTTTGCCAATTGCTTAGTTTGACAGATATCGAATTCCAGCCCTATACTTTTGAAACCGCAAAATGGATAACCCATAAAGAAGATAGCGGTACCAGATTGTGGTCCAATATGTCGGTATAAAATCTGAGAATTGTTTTGACAAAAATGCATAACTGTCAGATGTTAGTTTTTACTCTGTTCAATAATTATTATTGATGGTGGAGACTGATATTTCTCTATCTCTAATATTAATTTGTATCACTTAACACTCTACTAAATTCCACATGTTCGACTGGAATTCTCGACGAATCTATATGTGTTTGTACCATAATTCATGCGTAATTCCAGTGTGCTGTGCCTCAAACATTTGACTTCTTATGTGAGTCAGATTTTGAGATGAATTTTGGAATATAGTGATGGCAAAGTACTTTTAGTGTATTTCCTAAATATGACATTAAAAAGTCTTAAATTTTAATTGATTTAAGTAATTGTAAAACCACTTAGGTATCTACCAATAATTTAATTAAAATTTTTTATTGAAAAATTAAAATGAATTTATAATACACATGACTCTATAAACCATTTAATTTTAGACTTTGATAATTTAAAAACTGAATTAACCAAATTATAAAATTAAAACATTCTTCATGATCTTTTTTGCATTTAGCCTATTTTAATTCATCGTGGTCTAGTATATTTACCCTTTCCAATACTCTTCTCCACAGATACATAAAAAAATACAATTTTCCACGTATTAATATTTCCACAATTTTATCTGTTTTCTGAATTGTGACATTTATGACTTTTTCCAAGAGTTCTAATTTTTTATGTATTTTATCGATACGAAAAAAGAATCAAAGAAAAATATTTTGCTATGCAATATATATAACACAATATTTTTAATTTATATTTCTTGTTTTATTTTTTTTTTCTTAGAAATTGAAACAAAGAAATCAAGAGAAAGTATGACATATCTACTTTGTCATTAAGTGCACACTCCAACTTACTTGAATAAGGTCACAAAATGTTCATGTAAAATGTCACCAATATAATTATGTTCTTGATGGGATTTCAATTGGTGAAATTAATGAACAAAATAAACATTTATGAACTAAATCCTAACGAAACGAAATTATAGAAAATGAAATCAAATTTTTTTTAGAAAATTCATTTCGTTATTTATCTCATTTTATTTAGTTTTTTTCTTATAAGATTGCTTGCTGCAATCAGTACATGGAACACGTTGTCGTACAATAAAATAATCCTTCTCAAAGCTGAATTCTAAAATTTAAAACATGTCCTTCGAAAATGTAATTACTAAATTAAAGATACAGCGCACCGTGACAAAATATATTATACTTAAGCATAATCCAGTGTCACGGAGAGTACTTATTTGCAGTCACAAACAACTTTACTTGTGTGTGCACAATCCTTTGGCTAAAATTTTTTGAGGTTATTTTACAGTTTATCTTCAAGAAAAAGCGGAACTTCTAGTTCTATGGTAAAGAGTTATGTTCATTTTCCTGCTCCGGGTATTTGAAAAAGAATAAAAGGAAACATCAGCAGACATTTGTGTGACCTAATTTCTTTACTAGGTTTTTGAAGTTTCCTTGGAAATTGTTGGATTTTTTTTTGCTTTTTTTTACTTCGCTTGTTGAAGTGGATTTAATTTTCTTCGTTTTTTTTTCTTTCTAGCTCAGTGATTTTGATGGTATCTTCTTTTGTTAAAACATGGCAGTTTAGTTAGATTGTAAATTGAAAATAAGTTAGGAGGACAATAGCTTGTGGTTGGTGAATAAATTCAATTTGTTGTAGTTTCACGTGTCTGGGAAGTTTTTTTTGCTTGTTGTGAATTATAAATAGACTCGTTTGTCTCGGGGTGTCTAAGACACTTTTTTTTTAAAATGATACTTCCAGTTTTGTGTACATTTGTCTATTTTTGTAGCTTTTCGTTACATACCTAATTTAAATCGTGACATATTATGCCAAAACCTTTACTTGTATGAATCGGCGACATGCAAGTATACAATACACGTGACCAAGAACGTAACCTTTCGGAAGATGATATAATTTTTTTTAAATGGTCGTAACTGTCTGTATTTTTTTTTTTTTTTTGAAGATGTAGAATACATGTCGATAAACCAGAATGCTAACCCTTATACACTCGTTACTATTTTCTACGGAATGATTTGTCATTGATTTTTGGGCAAGCGAATCTCGGCTTGGATTTGCCGACGGTCCGACACCAACAACTAGTCAAACACTAATAGCGAGTTTCGAAATTGTAATGGTCTTTTTGAGTGGACGCATATAAATTATAAACCTGAAGTTTAAATCACATAATATCTTTATGTTTGTCAAAATCAAAATAAAAAGCAAATAATATAAAACTTAGTATAGATTGGCCAATTCAAAGCCGGCGATGTATATATATAACGGGTGATTTTTTTGCTACTTGGTTTTTGACGTTTATATTTTTGAAAGATCACACATGACAAATTCCACGAACATTTGACATTTCGATTCAGTATTGTTTGCCATTTCATCATGAATAGACTTACGCCTGAACAACGTTTGCAAATTATTGAAATTTATTATCAAAATTCGTGCTCTGTGAAAAATGTGTTTCGCAAGCTACGTCGGTTTCAGCGACGAGGCTCATTTTTGGCTAAATGGATACGTGAATAAGCAGAATTGCCGTATTTGGAGTGAAGAGCAGCCAGAGGCAATTCAGCAGCTACCAATGCATCCCGAAAAATGCACTGTTTGGTGCGGTTTATGGGCAGGCGGCATCATTGGACCGTACTTCTTCAAGGACGATGAAGGCCGCAGGGTTACGGTCAATGGAGAAAGGTACCGTTCCATGATAACAGATTTTTTTTTGCCGAAAATGCAAGAATTGAACTCGGTCGACATGTGGTTCCAACAGGACGGTGCCACATGCCACACTGCACGCGAAACCATGCATCAATTGAGAGGCGAATGTGGTGAGCAGTTGATCTCACGTTTTGGCGCAGTCAATTGGCCACCAAGATCATGTGATTTGACCCCGTTAGACTATTTTTTGTGGGGCTATGTTAATTCTATTGTCTATGGGGACAAGCCAAACACGATTGCTGCCTTGGAAGCCAACATTGAACGCGTCATTGGTGAGATTCCGGCCGAAATGTGTGAAAAAGTTTGCCAAAATTGGACCTTCAGAATGGACCACCTGAAGCGTAGCCGCGGGCAACATTTAAGTGAAATTATTTTTAAAAAGTAAATGGCAGAAATTGATTTATCGATCCAAATAAAAATTTCATTCACTTTTTACAAGTTTCTGTGTTTTTTTGAATTTTCTGAAACCAAGCTCTTAAACAATCACCGTTTATATGTATCAACCTTCATTGCACAATATGTTGCTTAATTTCATTTATTTGAAGAGAAGACTTATATATTTTATTTGTGTTACTTATTGCAGAAGAGTTTATTTTTGTTACTTTGTTTCATTAAAGCTTTGTATCTTAAAAAAATATTATAGACGGAGTTTATATATGAACATACATCCAGTATAAATACAATGTTTTGTATGGCTTACTTCGTTTTCATGAAATTTTGTAGGTACACGTACAAGATATTTTCTTTTGCCCATTGTTTCTTAAAAGAAATTTTCTTTCCTAGATCCGTGTTTCTTTTATAAGAATTTAATTTAACTCCGATATAAGAAAGAAATTTCTTGTATTTTTAGAATTTCTTATATCCGTGTTGTACTGTAGCAGGTTTAATTAAAATTTCGAGTTATTATTTATTATTATTCTTAAAAAAGCTCAAAAAAAATAATATTGCATACTTTTTGTCTACAATACGTGTACAATACGCAGATCTTATACAAATCTCCATTTAGAAGAACTTAAATGGTATAAACATCATGGCACATTGCTTAAGGGAATTATATTTTATGGCTCATTATTGTTTTTTTTTTTTTCAAAACTATATTTATACATAAATGAATATGCTATTAAATATATATTCGAGCCCAATCATATTCAATTCAAAAGACGAAACGACTTAATAATCTACTGAAGCACAAACAGCCATTGACACAATTACATTTCAATTAGGTAAATTTTCACTTGGATAAGTCCTATGTTGTGTCTATCCATAATAAAAGTATTTATCTACGCATTTGTTTGCACGCAAATTTTAAGTTGCATCAGTGCTGCCAGCAGATTATTCTGCGAGGCACAATATGCAGTGATATTCGTGCATATGTGTAGGTACGTATTGCCTTTTAGGCATAGAAAATAAATTGCGAAAAAAATAGTTCATTTTTATTCCGGTAAGTGTCGCTTTATTATTATAGAACTGGAAGCTAAAACTTAATTTTTCATTTTCTCAACCTATAGTGGGGCAGTCGTATAAAAAAGTTGAAATAAACTTGTACCATATGTCTTAGTCGTTTGTCAGTTGCAGGTGATGAATAAAAACAACAAGATGTCATTAAATGATGTATCAAAAGGCGTTGAACGAACTCAGCCAAGGTGTAGACCGACAGAAATGTCAAAATGTGCTTGTAGCAGAATATTGAGTTGATTCAAACTTAATTCTTCAAGTAGACACTAAGTGCATTCATTCAACGGCGGGAAACATAGATACACCTCAGAAACCAGATAATTTTATCTGCTCAAAAATTGTATGGGACAAAAGTTGGAAAGCTTTTCTTTAATTTCTTAAGTGCGTTACTGACTATTATAGTTCCAACTTTAGCAGCGTCATCGCAGCAATCACTGTAATCAGTATCGAAGCGAACGAAGGGTAGATATTGCACGTAGAAGCAATATGCATAACAAACCACTTCACTATTGCTTATTTCATCTAGAACTTTCTAAAATATATCGGAGATTTACATCGGCACAAAAATGGCCTGCGTAACGAAGTAATATCGTTTTCCCTTTTAACCTTACGTTTTTTGACTCGGATAGGCGTCAACGGTGGTACAAACGCACCTAAAAATTGCCTTAAAAAAAACTGTTATACTTATAACTCCTTTTTCAATTTATTTTAGAATTTGATTAACAAACAGAGTGTTTTGACTTTTAATTGGGCAATTATTTCTTTGCAGCACACCACTTTAATAACTAGTCGGTTCAAGAGGTTAATTTATGTTAGTAATCACTCCCTTTACTTCAAAATAAAATCCGGGGTGAAGAATTCACTCCATTTTCTAAATTTTTCGTAAACTTTTCGGAGTGATTATGATTATATCTCTAGGAGTCACTATTTTTTTAATTTTGGAGAATGGCATAAATGTTAAATTAGTCGGACTTTTTAATGTTCAAATCTCAATAACTATTATTGATTTTATTCGAAAGTTCAACTGTTCCACTGTGCTGTATCCCAAAAGCAAAAACTTATTTAAAAAACTACAAACATTTATGAACATTTTGTATTTATTTTGTTTTTTGTTGATCTCACTCAATTCAATTTATGTTTGTCAATGTCCAAGTCCATATATGTCCAGTCATAACTAAAGAATCTTATCTGTTTAACCAGATGCAATAATTTTTTTCGAATTATCTGTTTGACAGGTCGCCGTTTGTGCGCTTTTGGATCAGGTTCGTTGGAACAAAAAAATGAATGTAGTTACGAGTATATGTGTCATTTGTGAGCATGGTGTAATCAGTATTGCTGAATGAAGTAAAGGTCTTTTTTTATATGGCATGAAAATATAATCGATTTTGAAAATGTTTTATATGTGACAACTCGTTTCATACATTTTATGTATACATAATTATGTATGTAGGTGTTTAAATGTTAGTTCACAATAGGCACCTTTATTTGACAGCGCGGGGGGAATTGGATGGAAAAAAAGACATTGGGAATTAGCGACGCCATTACAGAAAAATAATCGATAGTTCCATACAAACTATCGATAATACAGTGGTATTTCGCGCCGGTAACACAGTTTTCTTTGGAATAATAATTTTAGTCCAAATTGTTAAAACCGCTAAAATCAGGGAAGCACAAATTAAATGTTAGATTTAATGAAGTCTACGGAAAATAGTTTTCAAGAAGGATGTATGGTTTTTTTTTTTTAGAAACTTACGGATGTACATAATAAGGGTGTTCATGAAACGGCGGAAAACCCGTATAATATATGAGGTTTATACACTTAATGCATATCAAGTTTTCGTATAAGAACTAAACAATTTATTTTTTTTTTTTAAAACGAAAATAAAACCAACTGAGATATCTCCAAAAACAAAACATGTATGTATGAGAGTTCAACGCAATTTTCGATAATTCGCCAACACATTTCGGCGGAAATGACAGCCGCTATCTCTCGTTAAATATAAACTTTGAGCTGCTCTGACGGCGCCGGCCGGCTTATTGAAAAATACCAATGATCAGCATTCATCGAATTGAGCTGTGAATAAGTCAATTGTTACATCCGTTGGGTGGCATGTGGCGTCATCTTGTGCAATTCACGTAAGATTATTGTTTAGTGCATCTCATTGACTAAAGAAATACTTATACGTAAAATGTCCCTGCAGCGATTTGCATTGATTGTCATCAACGAAAAATAAACGGCCTAATTACATCACCTGCATGAAAACCACATGAAGCTGTTATTTTTATGAATAAAGTGGTTTTTCTGGAAGCAAATGAAGTTTTGTTGAAAAAGCCGTTACGCAAAAAATAAGCATCACGATCAAAACTTGTAGTTAACGCACTTAAAATTGCCGTCAACGACTAGGAAGATTAATATTAAACCAGAAGACCCTTGCGAAAATAAGGTTTTGCAATAAAATTTTCAAATAGAATGTTTGAACAAAATAAATAAAATACTTTATTGATATGAACATACAGTGCGCCCTCGGTAAAAGTAACTAATAGAAATTCGAGCGGTTACGTTAATTGTTGTAATAAACCGCGTCACAAAAAATTTGATAAATGCATTCACATTTGACTTGAGAATTACTGTATTAGTTTTAAAAATTCTGTAATTGAAATCAGCTACAATTTTGAAGAGTGATACCTAATTTATTGAATTCGATTTTTTATAAATGAGAACAAAATACATACAAACTGATGATTGAAATCAAGTTGTGTATGGAATGCTTTGGGATTGACAGTTTGGTAATTCGTTTAAGGGTGCGTTCAGGTTGAGATTTCAAAGATGTCAGTTATCTGTCAAATTTAAATGAATTATAATGAATTTGAGTGAATTTTTAGATATTTTCAAGTAGAGTTAACTATACTACAGTCAGTCAACCTTAAATTTGATCGAACATTCTCATTTTAGAAAAAGTTTATTCAACTAATGAATGCATTCAGCACTTAATAGAAGTAGATCAGGTTTATTTATTTACAAAAATATTAATTTTTTACCAAATTGAGATGAGAAATTTTGGAAATCGTAACGTTCCAACCAAAATATTCAGGTTTTCCTTTGACATATCTTAATTATTTTGTATTTTTGTATAAAATTTGGTAATTTACTGGCAAAAAAATGTTTTCATTATTTAATAAAAAAAAATAAAATAAGTTCTTTTGATGAAAAGGTTTTTCTGAGTCAGAAAATTCCTAGATTAGGCAACAGTTTTGTAGAACTTTATAATGTGGACTTAATGCTGGGATGTAGAAAAACTTAAACAGTTCTGTAAGAAAGAATGGGACAAATTATAGTTTGTCATTTTTTTTTTTTTTTTTTTTTTTTTTTTTTTTTTTTTTTTTTTTTTTTTTTTTTTTTTTTTTGCGAAAGTGTGTGGAACTGAATTGATTCTCATTTTGTTGGCGAAAACGGATGAAAATATTGATGTCATATGTAAATCTGTGGCGAAACTTGTGGTTTTAATCAGGAGTCGTTTAAGGAAAAACATAACTCTAGATAAAGAGCCGTTTGCGTAGCCTTATCTAACTTTTTGGCAACTTTAAACACTTCGAACAACTGTTCTAACTAGACGCTATCTCAAATGAACGCGCCTATTTTTCACAGATATGTATATGATTCAAACAGAACCAGCTTTAAACATAAACACATCAATTTCAAATTTAAATTAAATAAATGTATAATTTGCTTTCGTGTTTACCGGCTAGTGTGCCACTGTAGTGTACTTATCAGGGTCAGAGGTAAGGAACAAGTCAAGAGTGTTTTCTGCTCGACCATTAACGTCCGATATTCGAGTGGGCACGTTGACCATCTGAGTAAGGTGTTTATTCTCAGCAAAAAATCTCAGCACACACTCCTTCGGGTATTGTCTGACCCAAATGTGGAAGCCAAGAAGAATTGTATACATTGAAATCACCAGTAATAAAGATTTCAGTGCGAGGATATGAGGAAATAATTCTTTGGATGGAATCAGACAGAGCATCAAATTCACATGAAGGTGATTCTCTGTCTAGATTTGGACTTCTATATAAAAGACTGAATGATGTCCTTTTTTATAGAGAATTAGAACCAAAGAAAATTGAAAAAAGAATTAGTGCAGGAACCATATTTAGGTAGAAGATGGTAAGCAACATCATTCCTGATATAAACGGCGATACCATTGTGGGAAAATAATAGAGGCACTAAGTTATATCCATGAATATTAAATTCAGCAGGATCGAAAACCTCACCTACCTGGGCTTCACTTAGTGCCAAACCGAAACTATAAACATATCACGTTAAATATCATAAAGCAACACTGTAAAAAAAATTGTAGTTGTTGATTGTGAATTGAAAATATCCTTAAGTATTAATTTACTCATCAACTCGTTTATCGGAAAATGCGTCTCTTTAACGTTTCATATAACTTTTATGAATAACATGTCTGCGTTTAGAAGCATTGCTGCTTTACGCAGTCTATAAAATGTGTTTATGAATAACATGTGCTAACAAAAATTCTTTCCTATCTTTCTATTTCTTCTAACTAGTGCCGTACAACTGCATTTAAAAGATATTAGGTCTTACAGGCATATAATTAAAATTATTTTTATTGATTATGTAAAAACTTCGACTAACTGCAGCTAGTGTCCAAAAGATAGGGTTCCCCAAAAAAACGCAAAATTAGCCATTTAAAAGAAAGCCGTCAACGACGTAATACACCTACCAACACGGTTCAAAGTCAAAAGAGGTTAAAATATTCAAACAAATTTTGGTTTATACACCAACTAGTACAGTGAGTCCGACATACACAGGTACATACATGTATGAATATACCTTTAATATAGTATTATCAAACCTACTAATTTTTTCCATCCCACCAATGGAAATGAATTAAATTTATTTGAAAAAAAAGATGCTGAATGGGGGGAATTTGTTTCCAATTTGCTTCATATGTCTTTAGAGTTTAGAGAATACACAGAGGATCAGTAAATTGCAATAAAATTTTCATCAGCACGTGAAAATGGAATGTCTTGAACTTCATCATAAAATTAGAGGTTTTAAGTTAAAATATTGATATTGTTTTTTTTCACATGAATGATGTTACATATTTATTTAAAAAAAGAACTTTTTTATTACTAACACAATATTATATATAAAATAAATAAATTCATATATTTTAAAAATTAATTAAATTTTGTTTATTTTCAGGAAAAAATCTTTACAACAATGAACACGTAGCAATAAAAATGGAGCCGATGAAATCAAAGGCTCCGCAACTACATTTAGAGTATAGGTTTTATAAATTACTAGGATCACATGGTAAGTCGTAACCTTGTTGTTGAAAAACTAAAGTTTTTACTTATCATTTTAATTTAAATTAAAAAAAAAAAGAAAGGAAATAGAGAAAAGGTAAAAAAAAGAGATCATTTTTGCAAAATAATAATTATGATATTTTTAAATATAGTTGTTTAGATATTTAATTTTTAATTTTTTTTTTCATGATAAAATTTATCAATATTTTGGTCCAACAAAGAAAAGGTGGATAGACCTATATTCTTGGCAGAATTGATGAAAAAACGATGTACAGTTTTGTAGTTGAAATACGACTGCGTTTAGGGCCTTATTCCTTAGAATTCACCAAACGAATTCAATGCATTGTTCTGCAGTTATACAAATCATTATGCATACATACTCATTGTAGTTATAAGGGGCTTTCTGTATTCATAACAGAGAGAAATAAATCTTGCCCGTTAGGCAATCCAGACTAGCCTGGTTTTCACACAGCATCATTGGCGTATGCCAAAAATTGACATTTACACACCCTAAAAAATGACAATATGTACAGGGTGGCGCACGAATCGTGCTACAATAAGAAATTTAAATAACTTTTATTTTAATCGATGTATTTCATTAATTTTTTTTATTATATTAACAATTAAATTTTATTTTAAATAACTAATTGTTTTTAAAGATGATAGACCGCAAATGACCTCCACGCTCATCCACGCATATGCGGCACCTTAGAAAATTGTTCATTGCGGCCTGAAGGGTTGAAATTGGGATCGCCTCAATTATTGTCTTAATGGACT
Source organism: Philhelius pedissequus (assembly GCA_910595825.1). Taxonomy (NCBI): domain Eukaryota; kingdom Metazoa; phylum Arthropoda; class Insecta; order Diptera; family Syrphidae; genus Philhelius; species Philhelius pedissequus. Next base: position 208,560,845 of record OU343161.1, on the reverse strand, counting down.
GCTTCAATTCAGTCAAATTCCTGGGGTTCGTTTTGTACACTTCCTGCTTGACATAACCCCATAAAAAAAAGTTTGGTGCATTCAGGTCAGGTGACCTTGGGGGCCAGCGGAAAGTGCAGTTTCTGGATATCAATTTTTTTGGGAATTTTCGTTGGAGCTCCGCCATAACGTGTGTGGCTACGTGTGCACTTGCTTCATCTTGTTGAAACCAAATCCTGCTGAAAGGGATACGTCGGCGAAGTTCTGTGTAAAAAAACTTCTTCAACATCTTTAAATAACGGTCCCCATTGACAGTTTGTGTTACACCGTTTTCTTCAAAGAAGTATGACCTGACAATACACCTTGATGAAACTGCGCACCACACAGTGACTCGTTCTGGATGCAGTTCCGTCTCATGGAGCATTTCTAGATTAGATTCACTCCATATACGGCAATTTTGCTTGTTAACATTGCCGTTTAAGTCAAAATGGGCCTCATCAGACATGAACAAAGATTTTATCGAAGTGTTGTCTTTTTCGGCCATTGCAATCATTTTTCGGCAAAAGTCCAGGCGAACAGGCAAATCCTGTGAGTTTAACTTGCTTGTAATTTGGACTTTGTACGGAAACAAGTTTAAGTCATCATGAAGTATCCGTTGTAATGACTGTCTGCTAACTCCAATTTAGTTTCGAGTCGAAACACTTGGATTTGCCTGTATTGCCGATGGAACAGCCACAATTGTATCCTGAACCCGAACATTGGGATCTCGATGATACGGTCTTCGTTCGATGCTTGCAGATTCGGCAAACATGTTCACCAGGCTCATAATGGTCCATCTACTCTGGGGAGTACCGCCAAACTCCAGCCTAAATTCCCTTTGGACGGAAATGACGGACTGCAAAGAATGGTATCGCTGCACTATCCAAATCCTTTTTTCAGTATCCCAAGTATTCATTTTGATAAATCTAAATAGTAGCCTATAAAACAAAAAAAAATTAAGCCGATTACTCACACTGAAAAAAAGTTATAACGTTTTATTTTTGTAGCACGATTCGTGCGCCACCCTGTATTAGGAATTTCCGCCATACGTCAAATTAAGTATGGGATCAATATTGTAATATACAAAAATTAACCATTCTTCACGAAATACAATGGATGTTGTTCCTTACTCGTACATGTCAAAATTAGAAGGAGAAAAGTCAAAAATAGTTTCTGGAATTTGCCAATTTATGCATAACACTGATGGTATCTGATGTATACCCCAGCAAGTTTGCAAGAAAATGTCCTTTTTTAGAATTCATACGACTGGTTTTTTTACGGTTGAGTTGTTTGTGTGTCCAAAGTATAAACGAAATATTTTAAAACCTTTTGTTCTGATAGACTTCCGTATGACCCGTTTGCAGTTAAGTTAAATCATAGTCATAGCTACTGCTATTGTCGAACAATCGTACCATTTACACAAACTCTTTTTTGAACGTCAAATGACGTTTCAAACAAGACCAAACGACAAAACAAGTTTTTTTACTCTTGTTTTGTGTCTCCGATTACACCTCGATTTTTTTGTACTGCATATCTGCACCCCAGATGATGTTTTCAAACATCAAAGTTTTGCAAGCTGCATCATAAAGCACAATGCTAGTGCAGCCGAATTCTTGATTGCGTTTTTGAACAGTTAAGCATATTTTTTAAAAATGCAGTTTTGACACAGACTCCCTGTGGTCAGCTTCCATTTTTTGGCGGTTTTCTTTGCTTTCCAGTCCACAGTACTTCACTTATCTATCTGGTTGTAGTTATACACTTTCTTAACGTCATTATGAAAGGTATTCTCAAGGGCATCGCGGCATCAAAACAATATTGATGTGGAACCGTTTTAACTTTTTGTTTTTTAATTTTTTGTTAGTTATGTAATCATAAACCAAAATTATCGACGACTTTTTTTTAGTCAAATACTATCTTGCAAAAATGTTTTCTTCTATCAGCAATACAAAACTTTGATAATAAGCTCCATTAAATGTTTAAATTATCTATGTTTAGTCATGTCCTAAAATCCAATATGTATTTTTTTTTAAATTTTGTTTACACAAAAATTATCTAATAATTCTCCTCTAATACCTCTATTCCCTATACTAAAAAAAATGAATAGATTTTCTCAAGCATATTCTTCGGGGATAATAAAAGCAATACCTACAAAGAAATGCAATATTATTTTAGTTCTATATTTCGTATACATATTTAGCAATAAGAAAAAAAAAACAATCAAAATCTATTATAATATCCGTGTTTTGAAGATAATTTTCCAGAGGGTATACCACGTGTCTATCATCTGGGCACATGTGGTGGCCGTTACAATGCCATGGTATTAGAATTATTGGGACTATCATTAGAAGATCTCTTCAATATTTGTTCCCGTAAATTTTCCCTTAAGACTGTTCTGATGATAGCTAAGCAACTAGTAAGTTTTTTTTTTGTTAATTTATTTTGCTTATTTTATGATTTTCTTTTTGTTTTTTTTGTTAAAACTTAGTGAAAATTCACTGTTTATAAAATTTTTTTTCTAGAAACCAAAAAAAGCCAAGTTTTTGAATGCACTTTACTCACGGAATAAATTTTACTCACTTTTTTTTTTACTAAATAAAGTAACATTAAAAAAAGATTACATAAAAAATAAAGCAACAAGTATTTGCATAAAACAATTTAAATTTTAGATAAAAGTTTAAAGCACATACAGTGGTGGTGAAGTGGTTATTGAAAGTAAATATATTTCTAACTTCCGAAAAAAAAAAAATCAGTTTTTTGCCGTTTAAAATGTCGAAGGCTTAACAATCATTCTAAAAGTCCAGCTCAAAACGTGGGCTTAACAAAAACAAAATATTAACCTTCCAATGACATGATATAAATGTAGACCACTAAAACACAAAAAAAGTGGGCGTGGCAGTAGAAGAACGTTAAAAAAAATTAACATAAAATGCTATGTGTTCGAAAACTTTCTTGGGATTTCAAATCATATTTTCAGTACAGAGAAGATTGGATATTTGCCTTTCACTCCGACTGTAATAGGTACCAATAAGTTAGGACCGTTTTAAAGCTCATACACGGAAGCTATTTTTTTAGGCGCGTACAAAAACACATCCACGTAAATCCGTTTTGATATTATTGTGTTCATGATTTTACATAAATACAGTGCCTTGCATAAGTATAACTGCACCCTGTAAATGAAAATGGAATTGATACCTTACTACAGTAGAATCTCAGAAAGATGAACAGATATAAAACATGCCCCGTTCATCTTTTCGAAGTGTTCATCTTTCTAAGCAAACAATTTTATTTAGAGGAAAAGAACATATCCACATATTTAAAAGTTAAAACACCCCCGAAAATACTAAACAGGTACCGTAACTTAAATATAACAAGACAAACTGGAGGCAATGAAATAGGAGAAAATAAAATTGGAAATCGAGTGTTCATCTTTTCGAGTACCTAAATTTCAACCCGTTCATCTTTTTTGGAAGAACACGTTCATCTTTCCACACTGTTCATCTTATAGAACCGTTCATGTTTCCGAGATTCTACTGTATTTTTTTTTTATTGAATGACATCAGTAAGCAAGTAAATTGGAAGAAAAAAATGTCCCTTACTTTCTTATAAAAGTATAACCGCATTTTAATTTTTTTAAATTTTAATTTTAAGTACATTTTGGAAGACAAATTATCAAAGGCGCTTGCTGCCCCTATTTTCGACCAAGCTAACAATTGTTTTTGGCATACTGTTGACAAGGTTTTTTTAATATGGAATCTTCTATAGAGTTCCATTCTTCCACAATTCCATCTCGAAGCTCAGCAACACTCGCAAATTGCCTATTATGGGCATACATTTTGCGGGTCAACATTTACCACATATTTTCAGTGGGGTTACAGTGCAGTGTGGGGAAAGTGCCGGCCACATCCGATCAAATTTATGTTATTGGATTCTAACGTGAATTTGGACATTCTATTGCTGAAATACATGCCGAACTCGACGAAATCGTCTTAAGTATTGTACCAAATTGTCCTGAAGCACCTGGGACCTGGGTGTAAGCTGTGTTGTTCATCCTTGTAGTGGTGAAAGCAAGTGCAACCTTACCACGGTCAAAGAAGGCCCCTCAAACCATACAACTGCCACGCGGCAATGTTCCTTTTAGAAAAAAAAAAACTTTTTCCTATCTCAAATCTTGCCAATATCCTTTAAAACTATCTGGTCCATCAAGATTATTTCTTTTCGTCACTGAAAATAATCTAACCGAAAACTTACTAGATTGTGCCATTTGGAACTAACGGGTTATCCATTTTGCGGTTTCAAAAGTAAACGTTAATAAAACACATATAAAATATTTTTTCATGATATTTCTTCTTTATTATAAAGTTTGAACGTTGACATTATGTGTGAAACACTACATCATTTAAATGACCACCAGGCGAATTGTTGCAAGCATCGATTCTTTTGAGGTAATTTTCGACCACTTTTTGACACATATTGGGCGGTATCTCAGCCATAACTTCACGAATGTTGGTTTTCAAGTGCTCAAGAGTTAAAGGTTTATCTGCATAAACACGGTCTTTCGCGTAGCCCCACAAAAAAAAGTCCAGCGGTGTCATGATCTTGGTGGTCAGTTGATTTCGCCACGACGAAAAATTACGCGGCCAGGAAATGTCTTTTGCAATAAAGCCATATTCGCTTGAGTGGTCTGGCATGTGGCACCGTCTTGTTGAAACCACATATTCTCCAAGTCGTATTCTTCAATAGCAGGCAAAAAAAAGTCGGTTATCATATGACCATAACGCTCCGAATTGACGGTGACAGTCGTTCCATCGTCGTTTTCGAAGAAATAAGGTCCAATAACACCTCCGGACCAAAGAGCGCCCCAAACAATGACTTTTTGTGGATGTAATGGCCTCTCTTTAATTACTTGAGAATTCTCAGAACTCCAAATACTACAATTTTGTTTATTAACATACCCACCGAGTGAGAAATGTGCTTCGTCGCTGAAGAAAATTTAGTTCGAAAAATCGCCGCCCTCCGGCTGTTGTTCAAGCACCCATTCGACGTATCTACGACGTTGTGAATGGTCAGCTGGCTTCAGTTGTTGTGTGAGCTGGACTTTATATGGATGTAGGTGTAGATCCAAATGCAAAATACGCTATAATGTGCCGTAAGACAGTCCTAATTCCTGAGGGCGACGAGGAATCGACACATACGGGTCTTCGGCAACACTTTCACTTACAGCAGCGATATTTTCAGTGGTACGTGCGAAACGATGATGCACATGCCTTACAATATCTGTAACCAATCTAGTCTCCTCAAATTTCTTCACAATTTTGCCAACTGCTTGCGTAGTTGGACGATTATATAAACCACAATCTGCTCTTAAAGCACGATATGTGGCTGTGGCAGAATAAAAAAAAAATTGGTTTAACAACTTAGTTTGACAGATGTCGAATTCCAGCCTTATACTTTTGAAACCGCGAAATGAATAACCCTTTAGAATAGTTAACAATAGTTAAGTGTAAACTAATAGAATGTTACTTACGGTTTTCCAGTTCCGGTCTATGTTTTGAGGGGCAATTTTTATTTTAATTTAACTATATGCCTGTAAGACCTAAGGTCTAAATGCAACCTGAATTGCACGGCACTAGTTGGGCACAGTGGATTTGAGAACCAGATATTGACTGTCTCATTTTAACCCAATTCTAATCTTTTTTGTTTGTAGGCTGTAGTTAGATTTGGAGTTGGCACCATTTTGCCCCGAATAATAACTCCACTAATTTTTACGGCACGAAAAACCGTGAAAACTAAAACTATCAACCCCAATTCGTCACGTATTTCCGACAAAGAATGCACCGAATTGTATGCAGCATTGATTATTATACGCCTCTTATCGCTACGTGTCAGCATCTGCGGACGACCGGGGTACTTATTGTTCGATAAGGTTCTGGATCTTGTAAGAAATTTCGGACAACTCGATCCGATCTCGAAATTTTCTTACTAATAGCCCTAAAACTTAGTGCACTTGACTAAAAAGCCTAAAATTTTCCTTTTTTCTATATCGCTTAAATGTGTACCACGCGGCATTGTTGTTTATTCCTTTTTTTTTATTTAATGTCATTCACCATTAAGGGCATTTGAAATTAGTTGGCACAGTGCATTTTAACATCGAAACATCAATTTTAATTAGAGCAGCAAAAATGCCGTACCAGCAGCAGTAAAAACCTATAAATAATTTGACAGTTTTTTAAGTGTCAAATAAAAAACAAAAACGTCCATCGATTTTATCCTCGGGTCCGGTCAAACGAAACATTGTCCGATTTCATAAGCTTCGAGCTGTCTGAAAACTTTTAATAGCGGGAAAAATTGTTAATTTTTAATATTATTGCTTAATATTTACAGTTATTGGGTGTACAAAGTAGGCCCTTCGGCGAAGTATACAACGTGTTCTCCTGTTAAATCCCAACAAGAACTCACATGTCCATTTACTCGTAACTTTGTTTAATTTATAATAACTTTTTTGTTGTTAAAAGTGTCACATATTCACCGCGCTAAATAAACAGCTATGTCAGTGCCAGAACTTGAATGACTTTCTGATCCTGCCGAACCGCATAAACAGTACTTTTATAAACAACTGTTATAAATTGGCATGTCCCATCTCTGGATGGCATTTGTCAGTTATATATACGGTGACCATTTTTTCACACAACTTTAATTAACTTAAGAAAGTTTAGGAAGAAACGATATTTATTCAAAAGTTTTGTACTTCAGATAACATAATTTCAGTTTTAAAAACAAAAATCAAAATACTTATGACATAAAAAACAAAATAAAATAATAAATACTTAAGGAATTATTAGAAGAAATTCTTAGTTTTTGTATTTGCCTTCACAGTGTATTTTTTTTTAAAGATGTCATCCCCACTTCTTAAAAAAGTCTTAACATCTCCACAATCATAGTCATAATTGCACATTGTTATCAACCCTGCCTTAGTGTATCATTTTTTAATTGCTATTTTTCAGGTGTTTAATTGTTATTAGAAAATGGAAACAGTAGGGGTATTTGAAGCTGGAAGCGACTGTGAAAACTCTTACGAGTCAGTAAATTTTCGTACTTTACATTTTCTACATCAAAGTATTTGGAAATTTCAACCCATTTCCGACTTGGTGACAAGTTGTCCGTTTTCCAATTTCACTTTGTTTCTTACGCAAGAAACCTTGCCATACCACACACTGAATTATTCAAACCAGTGCTGTCTTCATTTAGTCCTGAAGAAAGTACTTTACTCCGTACGAAAAATGTTTCAAAAAAAAGAAGACATTAATTCAATTTAGTAAAAAGAGGACAAATTGTTGTACTCTTTACGGAAAAACGAAAAAAGGACTGTCCTCTAAAAAAGAGGACGGATGGTCGCAGAAGTTATAAATGTATATATTTTTTGACTATTATACCAAATATTATCAATATTTTAAAGATTATATTGTTTACAATCATTTTTGTCGCACATAATTTCTACGAATTTGGCTAGTTGTGCGAAAAATGTTTTCTTTTTGTTTAAATATTTTTGTTGAATATCTGAGATTTTTTTTAAATATTCATTCAGTGATGGTATATGAAAACATAGATAATTTTATAGGAAAATTTATAGAAAAAAAATGTTTTCTTCAAATCTTATCATTGTCACGTATTTCAAGTTTTGGATTTACATTAGATTTTACACTACTCTATAGATAAATCTATAAAGTAAAATAAAGTCTATACCTGAAGCTCTAGACAGACCTTCGCCTTAGACACAAGACATTCATACAACAGAGAGAAAGACAGAGATGCAGGACAAACAATATAAGAAACACATGTCAACAGCACGAGGTTGATTTTTGGTCGGTCCACCCAAGTGCTAATCACGCGCAATGACGATTGATTTCGCTGATAGATGGGGAGCGTTGCTTTCATCAGAGCCAAAGTTGACAAGTTTTGTCAGATCTGACAATGATGTAACATTTAGCTGACAATATTGAATTACCTTTCAGTCAGTTCACACTCTTGGTAGATTTTGTCCGAAAGTCTGACAGGTTCTGGCCGGACAATTACTTTTCTGACATTTTTGTCACAGACACAATAGTTAGTCACAAAAAAACCAAAAACTATACTTTCTTAAAAAAAAAAAAATGATATTAATGAGGTCAGCTTAAGTTGGCAGAATCTAACGATAAGAAATTCTAAAAAAAAAAACAAACAAAAATAATACCAATACGTATCACAAATATATTTATTTAGTGTGATATATATTTTGTGATATATTATATTTATGTAGTTAAAGATAGGGAAGTTTTTGTGTATGCCGCTGGGATTTTTTTTTATTTTCATGTACCATCACTGCACTTACTTCATTTTGTGATATTATCAATAAATATAACCCAAAAGTTAAAAGCTGTTGCCAATTAAAATGTGTTTAGATTTTTTTTTTAATATAAATTTCGAAGAATTTATTTATCTTATCTTCCCAATGTATTGTATATTGTTTATATTTGAACTGAGTAATTATCTCCTCCATGGGTAAACGTGCAATCGGAAATTTGGTTTCCGATATCTTTATTATTCGTTAAGTGTCTCAACAGCTGATAGCGCAAACAATGATAAATCAATGTTATAAACTTTAAACTTTACTTTAGGGATAAACAACATCTCACGGATAAATTAACACGATAACTTTAATGTATCGTGTAATAATAATAGAAGTTAAATAAGTGTGGTAAAATTCTTACTATAATTACCACATGAAAAATGTTTAGATAGTTTTTGCTTTTAATTATTGTTATTATTATTATTTTTGTTGAATCTTTTTTGTAATCATTACTTCATCGTTGTCTTTAAGATAAGATCAATCTCTATTTAGCAAAGAGCAAAAAACTTTAACATTTAGTTTATTTCTTTTGCTTTGTTTGATAATAACTAAAAAATTAAATAGTTTGTTAGAACTAAATTTTATTATAGCATTAAATAAAACATTAAGCCATAATGTTAGATATTTTTGTTTGTTGTGAAATATTTTTCGTTTTTTTTTTGTTTTTTTTTTCGTTTTTTTTTAAGTAGTGCATTGTTTGTATTCTCATTTCATATCTTTTCTCTGTTTCTGTGTGTTTAGAATTAAATTTATTTGAGAAAAAAAAATACAAAAAAAATCATAGTTTGGCACCACTCCACTACTATTTTACTTATAAAATCAACACAAAATCATTTCACCTTTTTTAACGTTAAGGAGAGCATCGTTAATAAACAATAATAATCATTTGAAATACATATAGGAATAAATTAAAATGCATTTACTGAATTTGTTCTCGCTTTATTAATATGTATGTATGTATTTTTTTCTTATTGTTTATTTTTTTTTTTTCTTAATTTAATTAACTTTCAATCTTTACCTCATAACCACTACACTAACCTGTGTGCACGCTTTAAATAAATAAGTTGGGGTCATAATTCTGTAAGAATTCAAATTAATATTCTTAAAATTAAGCTTCAAAATATATTTTTTTTTGTTTTTTTTTTTTTTAAATTCTTTTTCACTTTGTTGAAGCAAATAGTCAAAACAACAAATGCCATAATTCTGATTTTATTAGTTTTATGTTGTTTTCGATTGGCGGTTATTTTTCGTTCACTCTTTTTGCTCCAAAAACTTTCAATTGGCTGTTTCGAGTAAGATTTTCGGAGTATTTTCTTTTGTTCTCGATTTCTTCATCCATAGAAAACACAGGTAAATCAAAGTTTCTCGTCGGATTATTTATCAAAAGTAATATATGCTTGAAAAAGCCATTTTTGTTATCGACGATGACGTTCAAATGTGTGCTCGTATGGGACATTTTCATATTAGATTACAATCAAAAAAAGAGCAGAACACTCCGAAAATCCAATCGAAAACGACAACAAATTTGTTATGATTTAATTTCACATTTAAATAGTACGTTTATAACAGAACTTTACATATATCACTTGGCAGAATCTGCGGTTAAGTAACCATGCTATGCATTTGTGATATATCAATTTGGTTAGCATCATACTATAAAATAATAGATTTTCATATACCAATTTATCTGTCAATCGAGTTGTCAAATTATTATTATATTGTGATTAGGTTTGTTTTGAATTTATTTATAAATTTTATCGTTTATCTTTTTTTGTATATAAAATCCGTTTGTATTGAGAAGTGAGAAAAGTTTTAATCGTGATAAAAAGAAGTAAGGCAGTAAACAATTTGAATGCCGTGGCCGTGGCGCGATAGTTATGTGTTCGCCTGTCAACCTCATGGTTACAGGTTCGATCCCTGCCGTAGTCTATGTCTTCTTATTTTTCCATTAAAAACCAATTCTAAAAATAAATGTCATACAATGAGTTGCTGGTTTACTCATTACATGCTGGTTAGGCATAGAAAGAATAAAAAAGAATAAGAAAATTAATGCGAATTATAATGGACAACGATGAATAAGACACGGAAATTTCTCCGCATTAGTTCAGCCGCCATCCCTGGAGATAAAATTTGAGACAACAACCTCCTACAGTCTCCGAATATCGCGCCACACATCTTTCCTATCATTCTTTCTCTTCCTTAACCTCACGATCACGCCCGCGCTGTGTTGAAACATTTAAAGGGTATTCATAATCCCTTGAGCGCGTGTAGATTATTAAAAAAAAAAAAAAAAAAAAAAAAAAAAAAAAAAAAAAAAAAATGCAGTAGAAAGAGAAATCATTGTCTGTTTTCTCAAATTAATCCTAGTTCGCGTCTGATATGAGGTGACAAACAACATTCGATTAAAATGCCACGAAATTATAAACGAAATTTCCTATATCCCATGCTGAACGACAAAATGAGTTATTTTAGTTGATAGCTGTACTAAAATTATTCACCGGTGTATTAATTGCTTGCAAAATCTTGACGCTTCATTTTTTACAGTGGTCAACTTTTACAACTATAATGTATATCATAAACTGATATTAGCAGATAGCAATAACATTTCTTATTTTGTTTGTGTTAACCTTTTTACATTAACAAAAAGTTATTTAACTTTCATAAGTAACTCATTTTTCTTAACTAATTCTGATTCGATTAATTGTAATTCTGCCTCTTTACTAGTGATTTCAGTCATCGTATAAATTCGAAAGCGTAACAAAAAGTTGTTTAACATAGCTGATTTGACGATTTGACAATTTGACAATATGGAAATATCAAATATTGTATTGTAAATAAATTGGTCATTAGATGTTGCACATTATCAACACCGACAATGCACTTACCCGAAAGCCCGCTCCCTCACTTTCGGCCCAAAATTATGCACTACTGTTTTTACTTGCGATTATAGGTACTATAAGGCAAGTTAAGTATTCGTAAAAAAATTTTTTTTTCTAACAATCAAACATGCCATTACGATCATAGAGGCCACCAAAAAAGTGGGTCCCTCAATTCCGTCTGTCTGTAGAACGATCCACAGCCTAAACGGCTGAACCGATTTAGTTCAAACTTGGTACTTAGGCGTTTTATGTGATTGTCCAAAATAGTTTTTGAATCGTTGTTTTAGCCCCAAAAATAACTGTACTTGCCATACAAATTTTTCTACTTTCTTAATTATCTCGAAAACGACTCTTGCAATTTTGATAAAATTTGGCGTGTGTACTACCTTGGTTATGGTCTACATTTTGGCTAAAATTTTTTTTAAAATATTTTGTTATTAACTGTACCTGCCATGAACGGCTCAACTAATTTCGATAAAAAAAATTTATACAGGAGCTCCTTCAAATTCTGAACAGAAAAATATTTTTTTTTGGATTTTTGAAAAAAAAAATGTTTTTTTGAAAATTCAATATTTCGAAAACGGATGAACAAATTTTTCTGAAATTTTGTTTTTAAATTTATATTATTAAACATTTAAAATGTTCATACCAATTTTTTTAGAAATAAAATGCACGACTGGATCGCACGTACTTGCTCCTATGTTCGATCACATTATATGCAAAAGATTCTTAATGGAAACTGCTAAAAGTATTTTTAAAGTCGTTTTTCACTTAACTTTGTGCGATCCAGTCGTACATTTTATTTTTTGTTGCCAAGATCAGCACGAAACACTACTGATTCCTTGTACCGTGACTCAGGATGCAGCTATCTGACCGTACGCGTACCGATTCCGCACATATCGCACAAATCCATTGAAATGTAGGTGTATTGGAAAAAAGTAAATTCACAATATAATTTTACTTGTAAATTTAACTTATTTGTTAAAATTTATTTTGTACAAAGTTGTATAAATTATTATGTGAGTGTGACTTGATGTATTTTTTAGAAGTACTTAAATAAGTTTTGTAAGTCTTGACGTTGCACTTTTTCTGGTAAGAGTAATGTTAAAAAGTATTGTTGTTGATGTTTATATTTTGAAAATAAAGACATGGCGAAGAACGCAGACACGTTCGAAATGTTGCAGTGGAATAGATATCTTTTTTATTGACCTACATCCCGATTGAACTTAAAACGAAATTTATAGAAACAAAGATCAATCAAATTTAACAACAATTTTAAACTAAATTACAACTTTAGATTCGAAATCTTAGAAGAATCAAAACTAGCAGTTTGGTCCATGGCTAGACACAACTTGTTAATTGTTTTTTGACAGCTGAGAGAATTCTCTACAAATAGTTTTGGGCTGTGGTTTTTGTTTATACTTCGCTCTGAATTTGGAGACTACCCCCAAAAATAATTTCGCTTCAGCAAAGTACGTTGTTTTAACAATAAATTGTAAATCCTACCATACTGAAGATAGAAACAGATCACACAATGAACATAAAGATACCTTCCATCGGAAATCTCTCCAAATGCCAATAAATTTCTAATCTGTGGACTGAAACAGATCTTTTTTTCGCAAACATAACCGGGCCAAATATGTTTCTTTCAAGATAGGTGTCAGCTCCAGCCTCAGATGAGTAACACCAAGATTAGAATCTTTCATACGATTCACCCTCCTAAACCCATTTTCTTATCTTTTGTATTTGTAATTTGATTTTGTGTCGATGAATAAATGTGAATTAGTATTTTTGGGATGTGTTCAAAACTCGTTTTCTATTTGTCAATGGGAATTTTGTTCTTTGCAAAAACAACGCACACATTTATTTTTCATTATATTGTGTGTGTGTGCGAGCGCGTGTTTTTTGTTCGTGTAAATCCCTCTAAAAATCTGTATCTGTCATTTTGAAACTAGATCAACAAAAATTAGGTTTTGAGGTTATAGAAATGTCATATCTTGCTAGTGTGTGTAAAGTAGATAAAATCTTGCTAAAAATGCAAAATTTGTTCTGACGGAATAAGGTAGATTTTGTTCAGAAAATTTTCGATTTTGTCCAAACAAATTGATGATTAAATGGGAATTTCACAAAAAACTGACAATTTTAAATAGCCCTTTATGGCACGGGGTGTATTTAAATCGTTCCTCAACATTTTCCGGGATTTGTCCTAAATTGATATTTTGGTATGTTCGTTCGATCTACCAGGCCGAAAGTCACACGTGTACAGTACATAAGTTGGATATGATCTGATATGGGAGTTTAGCTGGGAGATGCTTAAATCGTTTTATTGTTGTAAGATCGATCTATGCGATTACATATTTTGTGGATGTCTCAGTCATCATTCATGTGTCCTTCCACAAGTACTAGGCTGATGATTTAAAGCATGTAGGTACTTTATCAAAACACACCGTCTCTTCTTCAAGAACTGATATCATTATCGTTATGGCCTTAGTCTGCCTAAGATTTTATAGCTTCTATACTAGTTGGCGGAACTGGATTCCTATTTACCATTTGCTGGAAATGTAGCTGGAACATTTAACTATACCCTGTGCTTCGGTAGCTATGTTACCTTCGCTAGTTCGAACTAGCAGTGTTAGCAGTTAGTTGATTGGATTTTATTTTCAATAAAATTTTCGGGTATCGTTTCGATCGCGAGACTCTTTCATCTAATTCAGCTAACCGATTGAGTATGCCTTCATCCACTTCCGTATACTGGCTTTTATACTCATTCCTTTCTGTTCTTGTTCAACGCAGCAGCATTTTCACATGTGTAACTTCTCACGGGTTCTTTTCCTGGCATGGTTTCGGCTTCCTCGTTGAAACCTACTGAAACCTTCGAATCTTTGATTTTTGATATGAGCAGCAGCTAAAAAAACCCCTGCACTATACGCTGGAAAACTGTCGAAAAAGCCACGTGCTGCAAAAATTACTGAGAGAAGAATTATTTTGTAAAAAAAAAAAATAGGCAATTATAATAAGTATCTATTCTGCGATCTGCGATCTTGTGGAATTATTATTCTCTCCCCTGCATATTTTTTTTTCTTTATAGATTTAAAAAAGAGTTGCCGCCATTTGCAAAATTATAATTTTCCGATGCACAGTGGTCGGGTTTACCAATCTAGCGGAACAAAATTATTTTGAATGTGAAAATCATATTTTAAATTAATGATTTGATGTTTTAAAGGTAATAATAGATAGTCTATACAACCCTTCCTAGAAATAATATTGTTTTAACGAAAAGTAACCAAACTATTATCGATTTCATGATAAAAAAAATACGTTTTGGATTTAAAATTCAATTCAACTTTATTGGAATAATACTTTCAGACATTATTTTTATACCATTATTCACGTTTATGATATATGAGATACAAAAATAAAATAAAATGTTATATTCCTTAAATAATTTATTATATAATTGTAGTTAAATTATTTGCTTTCATCTTCATCATCCAAATCTTCCTCTTGGTTGTTATCGATTGATAGGAATTGTTACAGTATCATGCCACGTATTCGTTTTGGAACGTGATATATGGATCTGAAGAAATCAACAGCCGATTTAATAGATATATGTTTGTGTTCAATCTTGAATTTTTCCTTCTGAACATCTCTAAATTTTCTTGTGTCCTTATTTCTATCCTCTTATGAGAACTGTCCTGTTGAAAGAATACAAGATGCAATGATGTCTTTTCCATGAAAAAGCACTTTGTGAATACTCACTGGAATAGTGTACCATGAAGAAGTAAATAAAGGTTTCTTGTTTCAGATACATAGTTTTCAAATGCATTTTCATTTACAGATTGTCCAGTTCCTAATGTTTCTAAAATAATGTGTTCTATGTATAAGTTCCCGATTTACTCCAGTTATTTCTGAACTTTTTTCTTTAGCTCGGAAAAAACGTCTTGCAGTATTGGTGTTGATTTCTTCAGTTCAATTTAAAGTTTTAACATAGTTTAACATATATCCAGAATCATATTAAAGCATGGCTTGAAGCCGTCTGCCTGATTGACAAAAACAAGTTACATTAATATTGATTTTGAAAATTAATGAAAGGAATTACATTTACATACAATTAGATGAAAAATAAAGAATGAAAAAAGGAAATTATTTCTTAATTTGCAAACTAATTTAGAGATGTGCTAAAAATTATCATCGACTATCATCCGTCTGTAGGCTTCATCAGTTTTTACGAAAGAGAAGAGCGGTCTCCATGCACCTTTGCCATTAAAAATATCATTTGTATCTATTCAATTAAGCTCATCTTTTCCTAAGCACTTCTTCAAAATGGGGCAGATAGCTACGAAATGGAAGATATCTTCTCTGGAGTTCATGTTGCAGATGTTACAGAAAATAGGAAGATCATCACGATGTGGCATGTAGTTTAATTTAAAAAGTTCTCCTCACGTTCTAAATATGGTCTCAATAAATTTTACGTTGAATGCGGAGTTGAAGTAGTTTAGTCCTTCTAAGTTAAAATTAAGTTGCCTGTAATAATTTCGTTGATGTGAAGATTCAGCCTCCTCAATAAATTTTTTTCTTAACTTCAAATCAAGATCCTTTAAGAAATTATACAAAATCGCTTTCCAATCATTTGGACGACAAGGATTTAAATTCAAATGTATGTAATGGTTCCGTGCCAATAAACTCCATTCCTTAAAAAATAAGGTGTTGTTGTTGATTGCAAATTTTGCTATTTTCTTACGTAGTCGGTTATCGGGCATTTGCGTTACTATTTGAAGAACATAGTCAAAGTGTAATGTAACTGTTGCGATGCGCAACGGGGACAATTCTGTTTCCAAAAACAACATGTAATTCGGGCTGTTTTGAGGAAGATGGAAGCATCTTTTAATGTAGAACCGTAAAACTTTTTCAACTTCGTCATACTTATTTATTCCCCAAATTTGCGCAGCGTAAAACATTGTTGAGGTGGCAGTGCTTTCAAATTTTTTTTATTTTGCGGATGGATAAAGTGCTGAGTTACACATACATGATCTCCAGATTGAATTTAGCGTAGTGTTGGCAACGTTAAGCTTATTTACAAGGCGGTTTTGCATGCTCAAATTTGATCTAATAAGAATCCCTAGATATTTGTATTCTTTAACTATCTCGATTTCCTCACCTTTAAATCTCCATTTTTCAAACTGTGCGTATCTTCCAAAACTTTTTCTAAATACCATGACCTCCGATTTGTTAAGATTGACAGTTAAACTCCAAGTCTTACAATATTCCTCAAATTTTTTAATCATTTTTTGCAAAATGACTGGAGAATCTGCGTACATAAGGATTTTTATTCTTATTCCATTCCATAAAATACCTCCAATTAACCATTCAACCAAATCATCAATAAACAGAATAAAAATAAGGGCACTTAATGTACAGCCTTGTGTTACACCCGATAGTGTTTCAAAACAATTTGAAAAATCATTACCATTCCAAACCGCCGATTTGGTTTCGCTGTATTCTGCTGTGTCTTGCAGTATTGTCATCATTGCTGAACTTCATCGCATCCCATTTGATCGAAATTTCAAGATATTTTTCACCACCTTGAAGTTCACTTACTTCCGATCAAACAAGGATGGAAGTTGACCCTTATATATATGCTTCAATGAACTCAATTTCTGTGGGATAACATTTCTTTTTTGCGTTTAGCACTTTTTTATAAGAGAAAATATATTTGCATTTAGAGTTGATTTTATTGCATATGACTTGATATTGATGCTTGAAAAGATTTATGCCAATCTTTAAAGCCAATGCTTCATCGGGAGACAAAGGTATATGCGATTTTTAAATAATGATGAAGCTTCCTTTATGATATTTTCTGAATCCCGTTTATCCATTTTCAAAAGCACAATTTCACTAGCTTTTATTATTTCCCTAAGGCTAGTTGATGTAATTAAATTTTGAACTTTGCGTTTTGTTTAGATTTTTCACAGCATTTGGGGGTGGCTGTGGCGCGATTGTTATGTAAACCTCATGGTGACAGGTTCGATCCTTGCCGTAGTCTATGTTTATTTTTTTCATTAAAAACCAATTCTAAAATAAATGTCATACGAGTTGCTGGCTTACTCATTACATGCTATTTAGGCATAGAACTAACAACATGTGATTGAGTAAAAACTAGTATACCGATAAAATATGACAAAGAATAAAAAAAATTAATGCGAATTATAAGGGACATAGATAAATAAGACACGGAAATTTCTCCGCATTAGTGCAGCCACCATCCCTGGAGATAAAATCTAAGACAACAACCACCTACAGTCTCCGAACATCGCGCCACATACCTTTCCTATCATTCTTTCCTTAACCTCACGCCCGCGCTGTGTTGAAACATTTAAAGGGTATTATAATCCCTTGAGCGCGTGTAGATTATAAAAAAAAAATTCCTCAAAAGACTTTATAGACAAATTTCATAAAAAAAGGTCGGAAGACACCTCTGAGTTTGCAGCTAAAAATCGCATAGGCAATTAACATGTCTACCGCTTTTCACTAATTTTGGACAGGAAACTTTTTACGGAAGTATTGAGTTTCTTATTAGAATTGTCTGGCAGCTCAGGAAGCTTAAACTTATCTATAATAATTGCTCTAACCACATCCACCCTTCTTGTTTCATCCATTTGCCGCCAAATTTCAAAAATTTGCTTTCGCGATATTAGGGAGGTCATTCTGAAAATTGAAAATAATTGTATTGGTGTCGCAAAAACGCGCAAAAAGTGTTGGTTTTACCTCAAAGCCAACACTCCACAGAATTACTTTTTATAATTTTCGAGTCGGAACTCGGCGGAACTATTTAGTTTTATTCCAGTTGAAAATTCAACAAAAAAAATCTACTCCTATTTTTCACGTTGAACCAATTAACTTCTTGAATCGTTTTCTTATTACCCACAAATAATTCTATTCAAGAAAAAAAGACGCACCGTTACACTTTTTATAGCTAAACGAAATTGCATAAAAAAACACCTTTTATCTGCTGGCACTAAGTTGCTTTCACCAACTACTTACTTCAAAGCTTAATATTTTCCTATCAGTGAAAGAGATCATAAAACTAAATATGAATAAGAGTTACCTACTTTATTGACAAGTAAGCCACATCATTTTGAAACGGTTCGCATGACTTTAATTTTTCTATTTTGTCCCGCTAGATTGGTGAATCCGTCCACTGAGCGATTTGGGGATACATTTGCAGTCACCTTGTAGACGTTGAGGAAAAATCAAACACAAAGTTCACTCTGTTAAAAAATTTCCCTAATAAACCCCCATTTCTGTTTTGTTTTTTCGTTAATAAGTTTGAATCTAGATAAAAAGTCTACACAAAAAAAAAAATAATACATCTAAGAAAAAAGAACAGAAAAGCAGAATTATGATCCGCTCATATAGAAAACATATTTACTTATATTTTATAGTCACTCAGAAGAGGCCCTTAATGATTAAGTTATATATGCAATAGGTAAAAAAAAACCGTGGCTCACATTGGCTTAATTATGTTCTGTTACAACATTGCAAAAAGAATTAAATATGCTTCGAGAATTTCTATTTTCAAACTTTCTAACCTCACACTCATATACATTTTCTTGTATTTTGTGTTTGTTTTAAAGTTTAACTCTGTCCCAAGAGCAAAAAAAAAATAAATTTAACCCTAAAATTGTTTAGATATGTATTTAATACCTCCACTCCATTAAAATGAAAGACAAAAAACAATACTTCCTCTTCTCTCCCTATGTGAAGCAAACAATTAAATTTAAATACATAAAACTAAATAAAAAAAAAAACACTAATTTTTGTCTTGATTTTCCTTTCGATTTTTTTTGTTTTAATTTGTTTATTGTTTTGTTTTAATGTTCTTTTCTTCTTCTCTTCTTCTTTTTCAAATTCGTGCGTTATAAACAATTAAATTCCAAACGGAAAACTGAAAAACAAAAATTGAAAATTACAAAACCAATTCTCCATCTCCCAACGGGATCCACACGATATTCTCCTTAAACGCGAATTCCAATAACAAAAAAAAAAAAAAAAAAAAAAAAAAAAAAAAAAAAAAAAAAAATGTAAATAAAAAACACAAAAAAACACACGCATAAATTACACACGTTAACATGACACACAGCAGAGGGTGTCCCCGAAGTATATTACTTCGGACCATGCGGCAAATACAATGCACTTGTTATGGAATTGCTTGGTCCATCACTTGAAGATTTATTTGATATATGTGGCAGACGATTTACTCTGAAGACCGTACTACTGATAGCTATACAATTAGTAAGTACATTATACAAAAAAAAAAATTAAAGTTATAATTAGGTAAAATCTAATATACTTCTCTTCATATTAAATAATTATTATGTAAGTGTTTTTTTTTTAATAGTTCTATTGTTTTTTTTTTTTTTTAACTATAGTACACTAATTTAGCTCCTTTTATATTAATTCTTTATTTTTTTTGTAAATAATGGCTTTATAACAGTTTTTTTTTTTAACTTTAAACAACATGTTCATTTAAATAATATTTTTGTTATTTTCAAACATGCATCTGCTTTTTGATGAAAAATATGCAACCAAATAGTTATTTTTTGCTAATCTTATCTTTTTAACTACTTATGCCAAATATTTGCAATGATATGTTTAGATTAATAAATTTTTTAGAACATTTTGTAATCCCTGAAATTAATCAAACATACCTACATAAATATACCAATTGAAGTTGGTTTAGTATTATTAATATTTGTGCGTGTTATTTATTTTACAACGCCATCTTTTGGATATAAAAACAATTAATGCCAAATCTTAAGTAAATGTCTAGCCCACAATTTAAAATAAAAATGTTTGGAGTTTTGCGAGAATTTGCAAATTAACCATTATTAGATCGACCAAACCCCTAAAAATTCGAAAAATGACCCTCTACTCCCAGAGAAAAAAACAACGTAAGATCAAAGAAAACCACTTTGATTTAAGGTTGAATTATAGTAAAATCAATATCATTCAACCTTAAAACAAAATTGAAAAACTTCGATTTTAAAATTATGCATCATTAAATTAAATGTATTCGATCTTAAAAATATTATGAACCAACTTTAAAATTATAAAGGGTTATCCATTTTGCGGTTTCAAAAGTAAACGTAAATAAAACACATATAAAATATTTTTTTTCATGATATTTCTTTTTTATTATAAAGTTTGATCGTTGACATTACACTACATCATTTAAAAGACCACCACGCGAATTGTTGCAACATCGACTCTTTTGAGGTAAAAAAAGTCGGTTACCATATGACCATAACTCTCCGAATTGACGGTGACAGTCGTTTTCGAAGAAGAAAGCTCCAATCACACCTCCGGACCAAAGAGCGCCCAAAACAGTGACTTTTTGTGGATGTCATGGCCTCTCTTCAATTACTTGAGGATTCTCAGAAACCCAAATACCACAATTTTGTTAATTAACATACCCACCGAGTGAGAAATGTGCTTCGTCGCTGAAGAAAATTTTGTTCGAAAAATCGCCGTCCACCGCCTGTTGTTCAAGCACCCATTCGACGGATCCACGACGTTGTGAATGGTCAGCTGGCTTTAGTTGTTGCGTGAGCTCGACTTTATATGGATGTAGGTGTAGATCCAAATGCAAAATACGCCATAATGCGCCGAAAGGCAGTCCTAATTCCTGAGAACGACGAGGAATCGACACATTCGAGTCTTCAGCAACACTTTCACTTACAGCAGCGATATTTTCAGTGGTACGAGCGAAACGATGATCCATATGCCTTACAATATCTGTAACCAATACAGTGTCTTCAAATTTTGACAATTGTTTGCGTAGTTGGACGATTATGTAAACCATAATCTCCTCTTAAAGCACGATATGTGGCTGTGGCAGAATCACCATTTTTGTAGTAGGTTTTAACAATTTTTATGCGTTGTGCGATAGTTAAGGGATAATGTCAGACTTTCAACCGAAAAAAAAAATTGGTTTAACAACTTAGTTTGAAAGATGTCGAATTGCAGCCCTATACTTTTGAAACCGCAAAATGGATAACCCTTTACTATCTTTCAATTTTAATTTCACTACGTTTCAATGTTGTTTTAAGTAAATTCTAATAGATATTACTTTGAAATGTAAACGTTTTAGTTCTAATTTTACCAATGTTGAATTTTTTAAAACAACAACTTGGATCCACCCATAATTTACGTCAATCTGATTTTAATAAAAGTTTTAAATTTTTTTTGATAAAAAAAAACGATTATTTTGAAATATAAAAATTGTATTTTTATTGAAAATGCAACATTAATATGAAAATAAATACGTTTTACTTTGTTTCTACATCGTTTCCACTTTAAGTTGTAAACCGTTTGGTTTTAAATTGGGTCCAATTAAAAATGAGTATGAATGAATTCAAATTAAAGTTGATGTTATATTATTGAAAATCCTTCATCAATGTTTGTGGAAGAATAATTTAATGTATAAGTGTTATTTGTAGGTGGCTGCAACTTCGAAATGATGTTGAACAAAGTAGAATCAACTATGTTACGCTTTGAAAGTTGTGCATGGAATTTTAATTTTGGTTACATTTTAGCATTTTCCACTTTTAAATAACGTTGGCCGTACTTAATAATTTATGAAAGTTGTTTTACTGTTGAATCGACCACGGTTCACCTTAAAACAAGAATGACAATACTTAAAACAACGTTGCGTAGTTAGATCAATATATTTTCAACATTAAATTAAATACTATTTTCCAACGTTAAATCAAATACGCTTTATTAGATTTTACGTTGCCGTTTTTCCCTTAGTGTAATTACCGTCCAATTGCACTTACGTCCCTTCTTTGCATGGTCATGGAAACGCTGATCAATTATCAGCTTAAGAAATATCTTGAAGAAGGAAAGCTCTATAACTACCGGCAGCATGGCTTTCGGAGCAAAGGGTTCACTGGTGATTCGACGGTATGCCGCACCGAATAGTGGCACTAATCTTTACATCGTTTGAAAGATTATGAAGATGAATTTCTTCTTCGTTGGATTAGAAATCACTTTTCGCACTGCTCAATACAAGTCGTATTGAATGGACTCAATTCTGAAATTTACACAATAAATACTGGTGTGCCCCAGGGTTTCGTTCTGTCTCCGGCACTTTTCCTTAGTTTCACCAATGATCTCTTCTCTGAAACATCTAATGCAATATATTTTTTTGTTGAAGACAGTACCCTCAGCTTTTTATATTCATTTCCATATGCACAGCCATATCCATCGAATGTAGAACTTCAACGGCAGTGTTTGATAAGCTCATTAAATTTTGATCTGAACAGCATTGTCCAATGGGGAATAAAAAACCATGTAGAATTTAATGCTTAGAGAACTATGTGCGGTCTTCTGTCCTTAAAACAGAACCCACCCCCATGTCGCTATCCATGAGCGGGGCTTGTATTGAAGACACAAATCAGCTTTCAATTCTCGGTATGTGCATCACCGACAACCTTTTTTAGAATGTCCACATATTCGCCAAAAACGCTTCCTGGGTTTACTTAGACCATGGAAGAGATATATCTCCCCTTCTGATCTTTGTTATAATCTATAAGCCTATATTCGTTCAAAGCTTAAGTACAACTGTCATATGTATATGTGCGGGTTCTTCCACAACTCACTTGTAACTTAATTCTCTAGGAATGCTCATCAGTTTACCCATAATCTCAACTTCAGGAGTATTGTCAAGTATAGGGATTTCTTCTTTAGCCACACCACGCGAATGTGGAATTTTTTACCTGGCTGATTTTTACCTCCCCTTGCAATATTCAAACATTTAAAACTAATGTGCATCGGTATCTCCTGTCTAATCCTACCACATTTACCTAATCGCTGGAACTGTGTTTTAACATTTTATAGGAAGTAGTTAACGCCTTGAGTGCGCGTTAAATTAAAAAAAAAAATTAAAATGTCAAATTAACAAATATTTCTTTTTTTCAGCGACTATGCATAATGTTTAAATGGTGAAAACGTCAACAGTTTTCTATGTGAAAACTGGCACTCTTCGTGGTTTCAAAGGATTTTAACTTCCCTCGTCTAAGTTTAGTTGTCAAATATGTTTAATTTATCTGTCATATTTGCGATTGGTCTATAAATACAGCTAACAAAATACTCATTTTTTCTTTGGCCTTTTTGATAGTTTTGTTAATAATTTAAAAGCATATTGTATCAAATCGCCCAAAACGGTTTTGGCTTTGATTTTTCTTTGTGATTGTGTGATTTAATTTACTACTAGAGTCAACAAATATTTTGCATCAATAGGAGCGCCATCTGTTGAGCGTATCATAAAACACACCAAACTCTAAACATTCCGTATTCTGCACAGAGTTCTTCACAGTTGGCATTTTTGATTAGAAAGTATGCGAGACTATATGTGTCTCTTTCCACTATGCTTGTATGGCTTAAAAACCTACACAAAATGGCGTTTGAATTTCACTTTCTCATGCGATGTTCGGTATCTTAGAAGTTTATATTGAAATCTGTGGGTTGAATTCAAATTCGGTTCAAACGTTCAGAAAGTATATCTCCACAGAAAACATACTTGGGAGTTAACTTTGATTTGATAAATAATTCCAAGTAAACTCATTCTCAAATAAATTCGCCCAGCATTCGCTCTCCACACTCAATTAAATATCCATCCAATAATATTTCTTATGTGCACCTTCATTCACATTATCCATGTGGGCTCATTCATTTCACCAGTTTTTCTTCCGTTTCTCTCCGTTTTCTCTGAAGTGGATAACCTATTGTGGTATCAGCCTCATTGATTTCTTAACGTAATACTGGGAACACTGTTCGTTCGGTTTTGTGATAGGTAAATGTACATCGAGATGGCGACGGAGTGCTTTGAGTCGATTATTAGTACATGTTGGTCTTTGGTTGTTTGTTCGATCATCTGAAAAGCGTAAGACTCTGGCGTGGATTCATGAACAAGCCATTAACTGTGACAGTGCAAAAACTTATCAAACATACCATTTTTTAACGTTTGCGTACATAAATATTTATATAAATGTATATAAGCAAATTTTAATACTCTAAAAAATCTAAATATTGTGTTTAAACAAAACTGAATGATAACTAGAAAAATCATCTATTTACTAAAATAGCTTTGCTAGAAGCTAGATTATCAAAGTGACTAAAGTTTTTCTCCGTCAAACGTCAAAAATATCAAAAGTTGACGGAATGTAGCTCCATCTGCAGCTGCGATGGATGCCATCCCGTGTGTTCGTAACATTGAATTGGTACATTCAAATATCGATACGATAGTCTGTCTAACCCTGCGGCTCCACAAGCAATTTTTATTTTTGTTTTTATTTCAGCAATTATTGCAGACATTTTTGTTTTTTCGTTCAGTGGGAAAATTATTTCATGAAATCTTATTGACAATCAAAATGCCAAGACACCAACACATATTGTATTTACATTCTCGGCCTGGAATTCCAACTCAACCCATCAGTATACACATGTAGGTAAATGTAAAAAACACACAAATGTCTGTCGAATTGCCATTAGAAGTCAAATTATTTCTTCATGTATTTTCACACAGATGGTAAAAAATAAATACTGTAATCGAGTTCGTAAAATAATTTATTTCATGCAATTTGTGGTCCGGATTGAAAATTTCATTGAATTTTCGATTTTCTGAAAGATAATAGCCCTGTTCTTTTGGTAAATCTATCGGCAGCAAAGCAGGATTTCCCAAAAGAACGATCCGCAGCAGCCTGATTTTTTAAATCTTTAAGTTGGTATTACCGAACTTGTGTCTAAAAACTAAATGCAAAAAATCTATAATTGATTTGTGTTTATTTCTTAAGATTAAATGCATTTAAGAATACTAAAACTTGAATTAAAAGATGCAAATAAAATGGAATATATATAAAGCAGTAAGAAATGACAAAAAGTTGAATTTTCTACATCTGTGTGTTCCAAAATGTTCAATTTAAAATTATTGTATGTGTTTGACGTTTCTTTTCAATAAATCAGATTTGTGGCAATGAAAGGGTATGTTTGCATTGTGTTTCCTTGCAAAAATGATCGCATTCATTATTTAACTGTTAAGTATTTTTAAACTTCGTTTACATGCGGCTCAAAAGTAGAGAGGTTAATTAAAAATGAGTTATATGAATTATGGACAGAAATCCCCTTTTTGAATCTCATAATTGGGGTAAATAGTCGTGTTTTGGTAAAAATTATTAACGTCGCAACAAATACACACTGAAAAAATAGACGATTATGTCCACTTTTATATCCACTGGTTGGTCAACGGTCAACTCGACTCCGAATTCAAAATGACGTAAGATTGTCAAAATCTGTTTTGACACGAATTTTATGGTCAAGTTAATTATCTACGACATCCATCAATAAAATTTGACATTTTCTGACTAGGCAATAAGCTATATTTTGATTTATTTAGAATGTATTTCTTGCCAAATTTCGCCGAAAAGCTCTAAATCATCAATCTTTTCCGCAGGTGATATTAAATCTGATAATTTCCAATTTTCGGTATAACCAAATTAAGATTTTTTAGAAGAAATCTTAATAATCTTCACAATCGAATTCGACATTTTATGTCTTGCACGTGTTATAAGTGCTCTATCGATAATATACACTTACGTGATGCTAATGAGTGCTTATATATTTCTAAATAATAAGAATATGCACTGACTTGCTCTTTAAATGCTTGTTGCTATTCCAATTTCAGAGCTTTGGTAGGGGGCGCTGCTCAAGTCTTAGTTAGCTATTTTTTTAGGCAATTTGACAGCAGCTGACACAAAGCCGCTCAAAAATCTTTTATTTAAGTATCTTTGATCTTGCAGTTTGGCACTAATAAGCTTAACTTTTACTTAAATTGGAAGAACGTCCACTACCTATGCTTATTAATATGATTTATAAAGCAACAAAAATTAATAAAACGTATTTTTGCTCCAGTTCGTTAATTAACCAAAAATTATTGATTTTTGACTGCTTGCAGCTAACCTATTCGAATCGTTCACAAATATATTCGAATTGTTTGGTTTCCGAGATAACTTATCTAATAAATATGTGAACGTGTCCATTGACAAAGAAAATAACTCTACGAACAAGGACTTCGAGATTCATTAAAGTCATCGGAACTACCATTTAATCAACATAATAACATTCGATACTCGAAGAAATGTCAGAAATCTATCCAAAGGAGACTTCTGCTTTTAGTTTTATCGAAAGCAGGTTGTTGTATTTGTAATGTGTGTAAATTCTGATTTGCCTCCGATGTCATTGCATAGAAAACAATTAAGAGACAATTATATGGCGAACAAAAATAATGCTATATCAACGGACCTTAGGATTATTTGTCATTATTCTTATCTGTAGAAAAATACTCGTACTATAAATCTCGTTTTGATACGAAAAAAAAATAAATTGATATTCTTAAGCCCAAACACATGAAAGTTAATTTAAATTCCCAAACAGAGAACAAGAACCAACAGACTTTTTCACAGGTATGCACATGTGCATATTGGTTATATTGAATATATTAGTCACCATGAAACTTTTATAATAATCCAGTCGAGACGATATGTGTGCAACAGCATCAGACTATCACATAGTCCACCTATCCATTGGTTTTTTGTCAATTTTTTTTTATTATCTGAGAAATAAATCTACATTTAGGATAAAAAGCTTCGATATTTCACCCAAAATCTCGTAAAAATGTTCCAAGCTTATTGAACGCACACACCACACAAACCCATAACCCTCTGTGAACAGAGGATTCATGATGTATATCCTTCTTCTTTCAGTCTTCACTCTTTCATGAACTGTAAGAACGTTTGGCAATAATCCAAATAGCTCGTTCTCCCACTTCATAGAAAATCCAAGATAGTACCTATCTCACGTAATATTGTGAATAACCTACAATACGGCGTACTTGCATAGGCCCATTAAAAAAATGTTTTTTTTTTTAGGGTACTCTGCGGATGATTTTTTGGTCAATTTTGTTTTGTAGGTACTTGCCATATTTTTAAAGCAAACATATATTATTTTCGAAAATGGTTTTAACGAACATGATTTCTCAGTTAGGTCAATTCGTTGGAACGGGGGCGGTCCGTTAAGTACCGCCGACGTTCAATTCCCCGTCGAATCGACCCAATAATTCGACAGAGTAGAGTCCTGTAATCGTACTGCCCTACTCCAGGTAGTCTATGCAGATCACACCTTGTCAATCTCAGAAAACGGTGGCCAACAACTTTTCGCACAGTCTTCGCCTTCTTTGGACCACGTCGTTCGCCGGGTGAGTTCCACTATTTCGACTGTTGCTTGATATCTGGTGTGTACCAGTGGATCCATGTTTCGTCGTCAGTCACGAAACGACGCAGAAACTCCTGCGGATTGCTCTTAAACAGATTTAAACATTGCTCTGAAGTGTGCTCACTGTTGCGGTTTTTTGTCCGGAGTGAAAAAACGATGCACCCATCGTGCCGACAGCTTTCTTATGCCCAAAATTTCATGGAGGATATAACGCACGAAGTCTTTTGAGATGCCTACTGTTTCAACTATCTCGCCCACCTTTAATCGGCGGTTTGCCAACACGAGATCGTCGATTTTTGACACGTTATTCTCCGTGGTAGCCATTTTCGGTGCACCTGGGCGGGACTCATCAAAAACCGATGTGCGACTACGTCGAAACTCGTTATACCAATTTTTGACGTACGCCATCGAAGGAGAAGAGTCAACCAAGTGTTCTATGATTTCGCTGGGGGATTTCCCTTCCAAAATCAAGAATGGAAACACCGACCGATATTGCTCTTATTCCAATTTTCTTAATTTCGCGAACAAGATGGCTTCCACACGTGGTCAAAATTTAAACAAAAACTAAAAGTTCGATTCCGTTTCGGCTGAAATTTTGAGACTTAAGAGAATTTACTAGACGATAATAAATCTCTCTTGCGATACTGGCACCATCGGACGGTGAGGCTAAGTACTTATCGGATGTCATCTGTTTGAAAAAGACTTTTATTTCTTTGACCAGTTCAGCGTCGGTGTAGAGTTTGTACAGTTTACCATTCGGTCTACCACCTCAATATTTCCGGAGAATTTTACACTCAGAACAACCTAAAGCGCTTTCGTCAATTTTTCACATAAAAACATGTCTCTCTATGTATCATACAACACGCCGGCCGGGTTCATGTCTCATGTGTAATAATACTGCATTTTATCTGGATTTGTTCCCTCTTTTAAAAGGATGTTGATACAAAAAATTATATTGTCTAACTTTTATTATCGAAATTTTTTTTTCTAAAACTCTTCAATATGCACACTCAAAACTATTTTTAAAAAAATCTGTTAGTACATAATGAATTTTTTTTCCCAATTAGTTAAATGTTAAGTTCTAAGCCTCAGGACCATGCCATTAATTTAATTATTCTATTCTATTTATCACACTTCTCTATAAAATATACATATAATGAAATTTGCCAAATAAAAAAAATACAAGATTACAAAATGTTTATCAATAGTGTCTAACCAAACGATCCGTATTGTGCCTTTTTCAAATGTGAAGAAGGAACAAAAAATAATAAAAAAGAAATCACCCCCACATAAGAAGAGTTCTTGGTTGTCGATTGAGGAGAGCATATCAATGCAATGTCATCAGTCAATGAGACAAAAGTGACAATTTTTGCTTTTCAACTGAAGGATAAACTTCATTTTGAGTTTTTGTTTTTTTTTTTACTTTTCCTTGCTTTTTTTGTATTACTTGTTTAAACTTATAATTTCAAATACATTCAGGCTAAAAAAAAAGATAATATATCGAGTCATTCATGCTCATTATCGCTAGTTGAGACACTGCTATGTAGCTTTATTTGTATAAGTATATGTTTAATAAAATATATTTTCAATTTTGTATGTAATCGTATTCAATAAAAATCATTAACTGATGCATGTTCTTTTTTAAAACATAAACATTTGCTTTTATTATTATTCTTATTAATAAAATCTTATTATTATTTTAATAATTTATGTTTTTTTTTTTTTTTTATGGAAAGAATTTAATTTGGCTAAATTTCACAATTTATTTTAGCTCCACCGGATCGAATATGTTCATAGTCGACACCTAATTTATAGAGATGTTAAACCTGAGAATTTTTTAATTGGTAGAACATCAACAAGACGAGAAAAAATTATTCACATAATTGGTAAGTTCTAAGATAAATAATTTTGGTAAGCTTTTAGGTTTTAGAATCGACATCTGCCAATTGGATTGTCAATTCTCACAATTAGTTTAATATCAATAATAATAATGGCGCAAAATTTTAACCAACTTATTATTAAGACCTTAACACGGTACTAGTTAACAATTGACTATATAAACGGTGATTTTTTAAGAACTTGGTTTTTGAAAATTCAAAAAAACACAGAAACTTGTAAAAAGTGAATGAAATTTTTATTTGGATCGATAAATCAATTTCTGCCATTTACTTTTTAAAAATAATTTCACTTAAATGTTGCCCGCGGCTACGCTTCAGGTGGTCCATTCTGAAGGTCCAATTTTGGCAAACTTTTTCACACATTTCGGCCGGAATCTCACCAATGACGCGTTCAATGTTGGCTTCCAAGGCAGCAATCGTGTTTGGCTTGTCCCCATAGACAATAGACTTAACATAGCCCCACAAAAATAGTCTAACGGGGTCAAATCACATGATCTTGGTGGCCAATTGACTGCGCCAAAACGTGAGATCAACTGCTCATCAAATTCGCCTCTCAATTGATGCATGGTTTCGCGTGCAGTGTGGCATATGGCACCGTCCTGTTGGAACCACATGTCGACCGAGTTCAATTCTTGCATTTTCGGCAAAAAAAAATCTGTTATCATCGAACGGTACCTTTCTCCATTGACCGTAACCCTGCGGCCTTCATCGTCCTTGAAGAAGTACGGCCCAATGATACCGCCTGCCCATAAACCGCACCAAACAGTGCATTTTTCGGGATGCATTGGTAGCTGCTGAATTGCCTCTGGCTGCTCTTCACTCCAAATACGGCAATTCTGCTTATTCACGTATCCATTTAGCCAAAAATGAGCCTCGTCGCTGAAGACAATTTTGCGATAAAAAAACGAATCCTCATCCAACTTTTCTAAGGCCCATTCACCGAAAATTCTACGTTGTGGTAGGTCGCCTGGCTTCAATTCTTGCACCAGCTGTATTTTGTATGGCTTTAAACCAAGATCTTTGCGTAAAATCTTCCAGGTGGTCGAATAACACAAACCCAATTGCTGCGATCGGCGCCGAATGGACATATCGCGATCTTCAGCAACACTGGCGGATGCAGCAGCAATATTCTCTTCGGTACGCATTCTACGGATACGGTTTGGTGGATTAATGTCCAATAAAGTGAAACTGGTGCGAAATTTGGTCACAATGAGCTGAATAGCCTGCTCGGTGGGTCGATTATGACGACCATAAAACGGACGTAGCTTGCGAAACACATTTTTCACAGAGCACGAATTTTGATAATAAATTTCAATAATTTGCAAACGTTGTTCAGGCGTAAGTATATTCATGATGAAATGGCAAACAATACTGAATTGAAATGTCAAATGTTCGTGGAATTTGTCATGTGTGATCTGTCAAAAATATAAACGTCAAAAACCAAGTAGCAAAAAAATCACCCGTTAAAACTTTATATATATACCTATGTACATATATGCATCGCTAAAAATTATCTTTGAAATACTCGGGTGACACTGGCGCAGTGGATATAGTGCTAACCTAGACGTGTGGGTTCGATCCCCACGCTAGGCGGCATTCTTTTCTATACTTCCAATTTTAATTGGATGCCGCCCGTGGGTTAATAATAAGATAGTAAATATCTAATTTTCAAATCCACTGTGCCAAAAAAAACACCTTTCTTATCTTTCTATTCCTTCTAACTAATGCCGTACAAGTAGCGACTACCCTAGGTATGTCCCGCCTCGACCATTTGTGCGGGGTTTATTGTAGGTTGGCCATACCATTCTGGATATAAGGCAGTCGGTTAGATTTTTCCACCTTTTGTTAGATTCCGTAAGGAAAATTGAGAGGATTTTCCCCTTCATATCAGATAGTGGGATAGACACGCTATGAAGGGCCGATCCCTGGTGGGCCAGCTCTTCTGTTCGTTCATTACCCTCGATGCCACTGTGTCCTGTGACCCAGATTTAGGTGATTCTATCCAGTCCAGTTTAACAAGCGCATATCAGCATTGTTGGACCACTTTTGAAAATATTTATATCGAATTTACCGTTTAATAGCCGCTTGGCTATCTGTGATTATAGCCGAATTTAGGTTTTGAGCTGGATTTAATTTAAGAATTTTACATTCTTCTATTATAGCTAGTACTTCAGCTTGATAGACACTAGCAAATTCAGGAAGTCGGAAAAATCTAGAGACTTTTAGCGATTCTTAGAAAATTCCTACTCCGACACCGCACTCCATTTTAGATCTGTCGGGAAAAAATTCAAACGTCGAAATCTTTTTAAGGCCCCTGTGCTGCCAACGGTAGCAGTTCTCTGAATTTTCTTAAGTCTGTTGATGTTGTAGTGTTTGTTTAAAGCAGGCCACCAGACAATCGAACTTTAAGACAGAATTCGTCGTACTACTGCTGTGTATGGCCAAAGGAGTATTTTCGACCCTATTTTTTACCGAATGTTTTACTACAAGCTTAGAAATTAATGCTAGCATTACAAGAATTTTGTTTATGACTAAAAGCCACAGAAGCGGGGTCAGAACTCCACCCTGTGGTGTTCCTCTATTTATATACTTGGTATCGGTCGAGTTGCCTAACGAAGTTACAATCATCCTGTGACCAAGCATAAGGATAATCCAATTTTGAATGTAGTCAGCTATGCTATGATATTTTAGTGAGTCTTAAATAGATTCGGTTACGACCTTTTTGAAGGCATTTACATTTACTACGCCATATGCCACACGCGAACAACTTCGAAATACTTTGCGACTCATTTATTCTAAATAAAAGTTTCACTGATGATAAGCTGCATGTCAGCTCGAAATGCAGTCGATTATAATTGTCAACTCAAGGAAGGCCCTTTAGAGCAAAACGGAGGAATCTACGCTAGATTGCTTCGATTCTTTTAATATGACCAAGGCGATACGTGGACCATACTTGGCTAGCATACTCAAGTAAAGGTCGGACAAAGGTCGTATACCGATATTACGTAAGAAAAGGGTCTGAAAACTCCTTAGACCAACGCTTAATATAACCAAGAGCAGAGTTAGCCCTAGAAATAATGTTTTTATAATGAGATCTGAAATTGAGCTCACTATCACAGATAACGCCAAAATCCCGAATGGATGTTACTCTTGAAACAAGGTCATTATTTATTTAGTAGTCCCGTGGTGTCGAACGAAAACGTTTGTGAGAATATGTGATTGCTTGGCATTTATCGACATTAAGTTCTAGATTGTTCTTTTGACACCACACAAAGAAATTATCCAAGTCATTTTGCAGACGCAAAGCATCACAAGGTGAATAAATTACTCTGAAAATGTTCATGTCTTCTGCGTATTGGAGAGTTTAGAATCATTTATTACAGATTCTACGTCATTTATTGTCAGGAGAAAGATAATAGGACCCAGATGGCTACCATGCGGGACGCCAGATTAAGCAATGAAAGGATCCGAAATAGAAGACCTGAACAAGACTCGATATTTACGATCAGAAAGGAGAAATCCATCCATTGAACAAATCCATGAGGAAATCCAAGAGCTATAAGCTTGTGATAATTTTGTGTGAAATTTTGTCAAATGCTTTGCTAAAGTCCCCGGCAATCACATCAACTTCGTCTTTCTTCTCTAAAGAATTTAAGGCATATGAAACAAATTCAGTTAAGTTAGTGGTCGTAGGCTTACCCTTAAGGAACCCATGTTTTTTGTAAAATAATGTTTTACAATGAAAGTACATTGTGTCGAAGGCAATACTTTCCAAAACTTTGGGAATACATGACAGTTTGGCGATTGGTCTATAATTAGAAATATTTGTTTTACATCCTTTTTTAATGAATAGGAATAATAAAAGAATCCTTCCATTTTGATGAAAAAATCCCTAAACCAAGTGATTTTTGGAAAAGAGTGGCAAAAGGTTGTGCTAAATTGGATACACATTTCCTTAAAACAATTGCAGGCAAACCGTCTGGGCCTGAGGAGAAATCTTCTTTTAGTTTGTTAATCTTGTGGACCACATCAACAACGTTAATGTTGATGGATACCGATGACGTTTGGTTACAATTATTTAAATAAGAAAAGTAGTTTATATCTGGTTCGAAATTATCGTCGGAAAAAGCGAGACTGAAAAAATTTACAAATAAATCTTCTTATAAAAGAACAATCCAAATTATGTTTGTGCGCTATCTTCTTTTTTTCTGCTTGGTCGATTTGAATTAAATTTTCAGGAGATTTTAGGACATATTTGGAGAGTGCATATAAGAAATCTGTTTGACAAAATCTGAGTGCAAAAATGCACTCACATGTTCGTTATTGCTTTATTAGTATAAATAATTTGTTTTGCATACACAGAAACACACTTGTTGCCGCGTGTATGCACACAACTACAGGCCGCAATTACAGCATTTGATTCCCTTAAATGGATTTTATATATTTTATTTGTCGAACTTTCTGGAATGTTCTATGGATTTCCTTCCGGCCGTTTCTCAAAATGTTTAGAATGGATTTTTTGGACGATTTAAAGGTGTAAGCTTGGAAAATTTCGGATATTTGTAACATTCATTGTGCTAAAAGACGTTTTGGGTGAAGAAGTTAACGAGATATATAATAGATGACGCTGTGCTGCGATCAATGCTAGATTTGACAGGTGTCCTTTTTGCATTGCCATTTTCTATTCAGCAAATGTGCTATTTTTCTTGCTGAAATTGATTCCAGTTTTGCGTATTATTACACTGATTCCGATCTAACCTTGGTCGACGTACCTACACGTCTTGCAATAATTAATCAGAATGTCCGTGATAATCAAACGCAAGAAGTACGCGCAGAAGATATAAATGGAGACGTGTCCACATTGCACAGCTTCAATCACCACCACAAATTTGACAAAATGTTATTAGAAGAAAAAAAGTGGTCAATCGCTCTGGTTTGGAATACGATTCCGCAATTGCATTTACTTTCCCGATGCTCCCGGTGGGACATGCAAGACATTTGTCATTTAGTTGATTCTAGCAACAATTCGGCCAAGATCTCTATCATGGCCTGTTGCATCCTATGGCATCTATGGCACTGTTTCCACACTGTTTGAAGGCGGTCGAACAGCACATTGCCGTTTGAAGCTGGCGATGAATTTTCTCACGGTTGACAAGCCAATAACCTGCACAATGACCAAGAATTGAACGACAGCGAGATTGATGCAAGAATGCAAAATCATAATTTGGGATGTATGCACGATGGCGCATAAACGAGCTTTGGAGGCAGTTGACCTAATAATGAAGGATTTACAAGGTGATTCGAGATGATTTGGTGGGGATCTGATATTGCTCAGCGGAGATTTTCGTCAAACGCTTCTCGCCATTCCGAAGTCTGCCGATGAATTTATATCATGCTTGAAATAGTCGTCTGTGTGCCGGCATGTCAAGAAATTGAAATTGACGACAAATATGAGAGTTGCATTGCAGAAAGACCCATTGGATGTTGAATGCTCGTGCGTGGCAATGCCCAAATTTCTGTTGATGTCTCGACTGGATTAATATCGTTCTCGGCAAAGTTTTGCAAGTTAACAACGTCGAACCACCAAATTAAAGTGTTCCCCGGCATTGCAAAAAATTATAAAAATCTCGACTAGATTTTTAAACGTTCACATAAATAGATCAGCGAAAAAAAAGGACGTCGTCGATAGCTTGAACTTCATCATTCAAAGTCAAATCGCTGGAGAATTGCATTCACAAATAGTTGACAGCGTGACCGAATATCCGACAAAATTTTTGAACTCGCTGGATGTGTCAGGAACCCAGATGTATATTTTACAGCTGAAGATGGGATCGATCAAAATCATGTTGTGGTGATTCCAGCCAAGATCATCAACGACAAATTCAAAGGAGAGGAAGTCCTTCTCCCACGAATTCCGTTTATTCCAACTGATCTTCCATTCCAATTCAAGTGGATTCAGTTCCACGTTCGATTGGCTTTTGCGATGACAATCAATAAGTCGCAAGGCCAATCGTTGTAAGTTTGTGAAATAAATCACGAATTTCGCTGTACGTTACCTGTTCGCGTGTTGGCAAACCGTCTTCGTTGTTTGCTTTTGCGGCGGAAAACAAATCGAAAAACATTGTTTATCATATCAGTCACTTATTTTGATTCAAATTAATCACATTGAAATTTGTCTGAAATGTTTTCCTATCTGTGTTTTATTATAGCTCTTCAGTTCATTTAAAGGCGTTAAATTGGGGCGAGACGACCGACACGTTCGCCTGGTCCGCTAGTTAGTTATAATTTTAGAGTCATTAGAAGAATAATCCGTAAAGGTAAGGGTAGCTGGTTAGCCATCGGACTTCTATTTTAAGTTTATAAATTGTTTAGGGTCAGCGATGATATCGAATTGCATTTTATTAATGTATGCATCATATAGTAGTTTGCAAAGAGTAGAAAATTCATGGTATGCATCCAGATAGAGAGAATAATCGGTTTCTGTTCTGGATCTCAAAATCTCAAATATTTTTGCCACAGACCGTTTGGCGAGTTTCAGAGTGTACGCAGCTCTCTTGAATACTATGGGGGGTCGATGACATATTTTTTCGGCGTGCATAAGGTACAGACAGGAAAAGACATTCAAAAATTGATGTTATTGTTTTCATTGTAATTAAAAATTAAGTCAAAATTTATATTGCTGAGAAGTTCATTCAGTTTGATAAAGTCAGCTTTACGAAAATTAAAAAGGTATACGTTTTCAGACTCTACATCAGGATGGTCATGATAGAAACCAAAAGTAAATTATAACGGTGGGTGATAGAGGTCAATAGTGGAAAGAATTAAACTACTTTTCTGAACGATGCAGTTATTAGGTTCATTACAAAAAATTAAATCAAGTTGTTTATTTAGATTGTTTTTGATATCGCTAATCTAGTGAAGGCCAGAATCAGAAAGATTATCAGTAAATAACACTTCTTTTTCAGTTGTTGCATTAAAAGCAACAAAATGAGAGTCATCTTCTGATCAATACCAGGTAAGATTAGGAAGATTAAAATCACCCAACCGTCATTATTTTCATGGTGTCGCATAAATAGTCAACTGCATCAATCAAAAGTTGGTAACAGTCGATTGGTCTACAAGGTCTCAAGTAGCAACACACAACATAAATACTTTTAAGCTTAACATTGATTTTAACACAAATTAGCTCAATATTTACAGTGTTAGGAATGTCAACTAAAGAACTGTCGTACTTATAGTGAACCGCAATCAGAACCCCTTTCGCAGCCTGTTCCCGTAAGTCCAAAAGACGATCCTTTCGATAAACGTTGAAATCCGATGTGAAAAACTCATTATTATTAAAACTACTATTAAGATTGGTCTATTAAGATTCGTCTCAGTAAGAGCAAAAACATAGAAAGGAAGTTCTTGCGACTTTAAAAATACATCCTGCGCTTTAGAGCGAAGTCAAGCTGTAAAGAGGTTATTATGGTTAGAGAAGTCAGTTTCCGGAATTATAAAGCCAACCCCACTGAGGAATACCGGAAAAAGTTTCAACAAGCTAGAAAGACTTGCAACGTTCACATTCGTAGAACCAAATTTTTGCATGACCAAAAATTAAGGCAAAAAATACTACAATGTCCCAAAGGTAGTAAGAATTTTTGGTCATTTGTAAAAACTATTCGAAATTCAACTTCTTCCTCGGTTCCAACGCTCGTCTTTAATGACACCCCATTTGTCAGTTCTCGCGAAAAAGCCAATTTGCTTGCAGCGTAGTTCGCTGTTAATTCGACGCTGTCAGAAAATGTTATGACTCCTCCAGTACTTGAGAGCGTAAACGATTTTATGGGACGAATCTTCTTTCGCACTCGTGCAGTTGCTAGAGTCCTCAAAGATCTTGACATAAACAAATCCGCTGGCCCGGATAGTATCCCTCCCATCGTTCTGAAGAGGTGTTCTTCAACGCTGGCAAAACCACTGCGTAAGCTTTTCTATCTGTCCTACTCTACAGGTCTCTTTCCGAGTGGATGGAAAACAACATTTGTCCAGCCTGTCCCTAAAAAAGGCGCATCTTCTTCACCATCTAATTACCGTCCAATTGCACTTACGTCCCTTCTTTCCAAGGTCATGGAAACGCTGATTAATTATCAGCTCAAGAAATATCTTGAAGAACGAAAGCTCCTTAATGACCGGCAGTATGTCTTTCGTAGCAATAGGTCCACTGGTGACCTGATGGTATATCTCACCGAACAGTGGCACAAATCTTTACATCGTTTTGGAGAAAGTAAGATTATTGCGCTTGATATTTCAAAAGCATTTGATAGAGTTTGGCATCAAGCTCTCCTATCGAAAATGCGTGCATTTGGTATCGATGAATGTCTTCTTCGTTGGATTAGAAATTACCTTTCGGACCGCTCAATACAAGTTGTATTGGACGGTTTCAAGTCTGATATTCACAAAATAAATGCTGCTGTGCCCCAGGGCTCCGTATTGTCTCCGACCCTCTTTTTCATTTTTATTAATGATCTCTTATTTGGAACTTCTAATCCACTTAATTGTTTTGCTGACGATAGTACTCTCAGCTTTTCATATTCGTTTTTAGATGCACCTCCTTGTTTTTCGGATGTGCAACTGGAACGGCAGCGTATGATAAGCTCATTAAATTCTGATCTTGACAGCATTGTCCAATGGGGAATTAAAAATCGTGTAGAATTTAATGCTTCAAAAACTGAGTGCTGTCTTCTGTCGTTAAAGCAGAACCCACCCCCCATGCCGCTATCCATGAGCGGCACTAGCATTGAAGAAACCGATCAGCTTTCAGTCCTCGGCATGTGCATCACAGACCACCTCTTGTGGAATGAACACATATTTGATGTCGCCAAAAACGCTGCAAAGTGTTTGGGCTTTCTTCGAAGGTGCAAGAAATTCTTCTCCTCGTCTGATCTGGCTGTAATCTATAAGGCCTTCATTCGTCCAAAGCTGGAGTATAACTCGCACATTTGGGCAGGAGCTCCCAAAACTCATTTGAATCTTTTGGATAGAATTCAAAATAGAGCTCTAAGAATGATTGGCGATAGAACTATAGTGGAAACAGTTACATCTCTAGAACAACGTCGAAATGTTATATGTCTCTCACTATTTTATCGCTATTTTTATAAACACTGTTCCAGCGAAATAGCCAGTTGCATTCCTCCCCTTAAATTTTTCAACCGTTATATTCGCGCTTCTAGGAATGCTCATCAGTTTACCCTTGAGCCCAACTTCGGACGTACTGTCAAGTACAGAGATTCTTTCTTTAGCCGTACAACGCGAATGTGGAATACTTTACCCGGCTCTATTTTCCCCTCCCATTTTGACATTCAGAAATTCAAAACCAATGTGCATCGGTATCTCCTCTTGCATCCTTCCCTACTTTCCTAACGCTCGCACTGTGCTTGTTCATTTTAAGGGTAGTCAAAACCCCTTTAGTGCGCGCATCCGTTTAAAAAAAAAAAAAAAAAAAGTCCTCTTACATTTTGATAGTAAAGGGACAAGCTGATTAGTTTTTTTTTTTGAGCTGCATTCAAGTGTCTCTTTTCTAGTAGATTTTGTAAACTTCGACTGCAACATCAGTTCACTACTTTTAAATATTAAGTTTGAAAGTTTTAACAACAAATTATATTAAATAAATATTTTTTTTTAGATTTCGGTCTGGCCAAAGAATATATTGATTTAGATACAAATAGACATATACCATATCGGGAACATAAATCATTAACGGGCACAGCACGTTACATGTCAATAAACACACATATGGGCAGGGAGCAATCAAGGCGTGATGATTTAGAAGCATTAGGTCATATGTTTATGTACTTTTTAAGAGGTTCACTGCCGTGGCAAGGTCTTAAGGCTGATACACTTAAGGAAAGGTATCAGAAAATTGGTGATACTAAACGCGCAACGCCTATTGAGGTAATCTTATATCAAATCTAATACAAAACAAAAAAAAAACATATTTAATATATTACTTTTAAATTTCCCGCTTAAGGCACTTTGCGATGGTCATCCAGAGGAGTTCGCAACATATCTAAGGTATGTGCGGCGATTAGATTTCTTTGAAACACCAGACTATGATTTCTTGAGAAGACTGTTTCAAGACTTATTTGAACGTAAAGGTTACGTGGATGATGGTGAATTTGATTGGACAGGGAAGACGATGGTAAGTTTTTAATAATTTCACAACGCACATTTTGTTGTATATTTGCATATCAAAGTTCTCGAAAGCTATTTTTATTTACCAAATACCTTGAAGAATACCAAGGCAATTTAAAAACAAAAAACTAAGATCCAACATTTCAAGACAATTCAAAAGAAAACAAAAGGCCCAACCCTCTCAACAGTCAAGATCAATACCTTTAAATTAAAAAAAATAAAAAATTTTATATGTACCTATTTTTTTTTTTTATATTATAAAATATATTAACAATTTTAATATTTGTGTTTATTATTAATTTTATGCTGCATGTTTGCATCTTTGTTTAACCTAATTCCCGTTTATAACTATAAATTACATAAAAAACAAATTTGAAATTAAAACAAAATCATACAAATTAAGACAAAACAACAAATGGAGGCAATGAAGGCAATCAAAAATGCACCTCCGTCTCATTTAGGCAAAAACCAATCGGATAAGGTATACTTTTTTTTTTTTTTGTTTAATGTTTTTTTTTTATTTGTTATAGTTTTATTTTTTGTTTGTTTTATTTTTATGTTATTTAAATGCGTAGGAAAGAATAAGCTAGATTTTTTCTATTAAAGGATTTCCTTAACGCTTTTTTTTTATTATTTCTTCTCAAAGGTATTAAACAATTACATATAATATGTATGTTTTATGTTCCATTATACTATTTATATTCATATTTAATTTATTACTAATTAACAAATAAAAATTATTATAAATAACAAACTTCATTTGCTCGAATCAAATCATTTACTCACATTTGTTATTTTAACTTCACTCTTGTTTTTAGTCGACACCTGTTGGATCTCTTCAAACTGGTCATGAGGTCATCATCTCACCAAATAAGGATCGTCATAATGTTACAGCTAAGGTAATAATTATTTAACAATTGCAAATTGCACAAATGTGAATAATTTTAAATTTAATTATATAATAAAACATAGTAATTCGTATTTTTTACAAACACACTTCATGAAAATTGAGCGTAAAAAGTCAATAATTTAATTAACGCATGTTGAATGGATCAATGTGATGAGTATATTGTTTTTTAACCTACATATCTTTATTAATATAGGTAAATTGTAGTCATCACTAACATTTTTGAGTATAACAATTTCTAAAGTAGACCGTGTCTTAAAGGTTAATGTGTTCGAATTTAATGACAGATCAATCCCAGAATATGTAACCTAAACGGCTTACGGGTACTGAATCTTGTGCGGAGGTGAGAAACCCTCAAAGATATTTGGTAATTTCTTTATTACTTTTCAATGTACAGGGTGGCGCACGAATCGTGGTACAATAAGAAATTTAAATAACTTTATAAGAAGTTTTTTTTAATAATACAAATTCTATATACTACTGAAATACATCAGCCAAGTAGAAGACTTAGCACTATAATATTTGGACTTGTTGAATTATTGATTCAAAATAGCTTTTAACGGCCTTTAGTCCAACACAAATTGGCGTTTCGTCCCGGCGATCTCACATGGACTCATCAGTTGACTAGTGAGGACCTTTGTCAATACGCAATTTTTGCCAAGTTCAGTTCATCTAACATAGATTTATATAACTTTTATTTTAATCGATGTATTTTATTAATTTTTTTTTTATTGGATTAAAAATTAAATTTTATTTTAAATAACTAATGGTTTTTAAAGATGATATACCGCAAATGACCTCCACGCTCATCCACGCATATGCGGCACCTGAATTGTTCATTGCGGCCTGAAGGGTTGAAATTGGGATCGCCTCAATTATTGTCTTAATGGACTGCGTCAATTCAGTCAAATTCCTGGGTTTCGTTTTGTACACTTCCTTCTTGACATAACCCCATAAAAATAAGTCTGGTGCAGTCAGGTCAGGTGACCTTGGGGGCCAGCGGAAAGTGCAGTTTCTGGATATCAATTCGTTTGGGAATTTTCGTTGGAGTTCCGCCATAACTTGTGTGGCTACTTGTGCACTTGCTCCATCTTGTTGAAACCAAATCCTACTGAAAGAGATACGTCTTCGGCGAAGTTCTGGGTAAAAAAAAACTCCTTCAACATCTTTAAATAATGGTCCCCATTGACAGTTTGCGTTACACTGTTTTCTTCAAAGAAGTATGTCCCGACAATACACCTTGATGAAACTGCGCACCACACAGTGACTCGTTCTTGGTGCAGTTCCGTCTCATGGAGCATTTCTGGATTAGATTCACTCCATATTTTTTTTTATATTCTACACGCGCTCAAGGGATTATATTAGCCTTTAAATGTTTCAACACAGCGCTGGCGTGAGGTTAAGGAAGAGAAAGAATGATAGGAAAGATGTGGGGCGCGATGTTCTGAGAATGTAGGTGGTTGTTGTCACAGATTTTATTTCCAGGGATGGCGGCTGAACTAATACGGAGAAATTTCCGTGTCGTATTTATCTATGTCCCTTATAATTCGCATTAATTTTTTTCATTCTTTGTCATATTTTATCGGCATACTAGTTTTACTCCATCACTCATCTATGCCTAAACAGCATGTAATGAGTTAACCAGAAACTCATTGTATGACATTTATTTTTAGAATTGATTTTTAATGGAAAATAAGAGGACATAGACTACGGCAGCGATCGAACCTGTGACCATGAGGTTGACAGGCGAAAACACAACTATCCGCCCACGGCCACCCCAATTTTGCTTGTTAACTTTGCCGTTTAAGTCAAAATGGGCCTCATCAGACATGAACAAACAATTTATCAATGTGTTGTCTTCTTCGGCCATTGCAATCATTTTGCGGCAAAATTCCAGGCGCATAGGCAAATCCTGAGGGATTAACTTGCTTGTAATTTGGACTTTGTACGGAAACAAGTTTAAGTCATCATGAAGTATCCGTTGTAATGACCTTCTGCTAACTCCAATTTGCCCCGATAAGTTTCGAGTCGAAACACTTGGGTTTGCCTGTATTGCTGATCCAACAGCCACGATTGTATCCTGAACCCGGACATTGGTATCTCGATGATACGGTCTTCAATCGATGCTTGCAGATTCGACAAACATGTTCACCAGCCTCATAATGGTCCATCTACTCGGGGGAGTACCGCCAAACTCCAGCCCATATTTCCTTTGGACGGAAATGACGGACTGCAATGAATGGTATCGCTGCACTATCCAAATCCTTTTTTCAGTATCCCAAGCACTCATTTTGATAAATCTAAATTACTCACACTGAAAAAAAGTTATTGCGTTTTATATTTGTAGCACGATCCGTGCGCCACAACGTAGATGATAAGATTCGAAAAAAATTCTGACAGTTAACAATAACACTATATCGTATGATGGTATCGCGCTATAATTTGCTCCTTTT
The DNA here is from genome assembly GCA_910595825.1 of Philhelius pedissequus. Taxonomy (NCBI): domain Eukaryota; kingdom Metazoa; phylum Arthropoda; class Insecta; order Diptera; family Syrphidae; genus Philhelius; species Philhelius pedissequus. Next base: position 208,517,808 of record OU343161.1, on the reverse strand, counting down.
CGAGCTGTTGCGCCAACCAATTTTGGGAAGTCTTATTATTAAGTATTCTCCCCAGTTGGCTGACAATTTGTTGGCTGGTATACATACTCTAACACTTTTGACACAGATGAGAAATAACATGATGGGAATCCACGACTGTCAAACGGGCTTAGAATTGCAAAGATAAATTAAATTAGTAACAGAAACAGTATATAATAACTTGTTCATCAATGTTTTTAAACTAAAATGCATAACAAATATTTTTAGCAATTGTTAAAATTATACAATACAAATTCTACATATATTTGCGAAAAATCTTGAAATGAGTATTTTTGTATGCATTATGTGTCAATGTGTTTCAAACGCTTTTATATGTATATAAAAAATCAAATTCCGTGGAAATGAAGAACACCCAACCTCAAAAATGGTTATTTAATATTTTCAGTTTTATCGCAACTATTCATCAATTTTTTTCCGATAAAATCGATTTTATTCCGTCAAAACAAATTTTGCATTTTTATCTAGATTAAATCTATACTTTACGCAAACAAGCAAGATTTGACATTTCTCTAACTTCAAATCCTTATTTTTCATTTTATCTTTATGAAATTCGAATTTAAATATTCGGTTTCCACAAAGAGAACACAAGAATCGAAAATTCAGCGATAAGTTAATTCTAAATTTCGATTATAAAACATTTCATAGGAGTTAAACCGAGTTTAAATATTAAACAAAGGTTGAACTACGATTGTACGATTGCTAATTCAGTTAATCAAACAGCAATATCAATTAAATTAGAAATTTTCAGATTGATTTTTTTTCGAAATCATCAAAATTACCAATTTTTGGATAATGTGGTTTTAATTTCAACCAAAAAATCCACCCTGGATTTATTTTTTGATCCCGGACCAGTTTTCGTGTTTTTTTCGGGATCAAAATAATAGATGTAGATTTTACATAAAACCAAATTGCGCACACGCCAAAGTGAAGCCAAATTTGATGAAACGTCAAACGCTTACTCTACACAGAATACATACACACACATATAATTAAAGAGTAATGTTTGCGTTGTTTTCCAAAAAAAAATCCGCATCTCATATCAATATCCCTTTTGACAAGTCTGTAAACTACCACAGAACAAATAATTCTGTTAACACTACCACAGATATTTTTTCATGCAAGCAAATTTTACCCACAAATAAAGTATGTCTACATCATCAAAATTTGAATTTCTTAAAATTTTTTGTTTGGTTGTTCGACTTCAAATCTTTCATGAATATCAATAAAATCAATAAAATTTACAAACACAACAATGTAAATGGGTTCTGTACAGTGAATCGTATGAAAGATTAGCCCTGTTCTTTTGGTAAATCTATCGGCAGCAAAGCAGGATTTCCCAAAAGAACGATCCGCAGCAGCCTGATTTTTTAAATATTTAAGTTGGTATTACCGAACTTGTGTCTAATAACTAAATGCAAAAATCTACAATTGATTTGTTTTTATTTCTTAAGATGAAAGGCATTTAAGAATACTAAAACTTGAATTAAAAGATGCAAATAAAATGGACTATATATAAAGCAGTAAGAAATAACAAAAAGTTGAATTTTCTACATCTGTGTGTTCCAAAATGTTCAATTTAAAATTATTGTATGTGTTTGACGTTTCTTTTCAATAAATCAGATCTTGTGGCAATGAAAGGGTATGTTTGCATTGTGTTTCCTTGCAAAAATGATCGCATTCATTATTTAACTGTTAAGTATTTTTAAACTTCGTTTACATGCGGCTCAAAAGTAGAGAGGTTAATTAAAAATGAGTTATATGAATTATGGACAGAAATCCCCTTTTTGAATCTCATAATTGGGGTAAATAGTCGTGTTTTGGTAAAAATTATTAATATCGCAACAAATAAACACTGAAAAAATTATGTCCACTTTTATATTCACTGGTTGGTCAACGGTCAACTCGACTCCGAATTCAAAATGACGTAAGATCGCCAAAATCTGTTTTGACACGAATTTTATGGTCAAGTTAATTATCTACGACATCCATCAATAAAATTTGACATTTTCTGACTAGGCAATAAGCTATATTTTGATTTATTTAGAATGTATTTCTTGCCAAATTTCGCCGAAAAGCTCTAAATCATCAATCTTTTCCGCAGGTGATATTAAATCTGATAATTTCCAATTTTCGGTATAACCAAATTAAGATTTTTTAGAAGAAATCTTAATAATCTTCACAATCGAATTCGACATTTTATGTCTTGCACGTGTTATAAGTGCTCTATCGATAATATACACTTACGTGATGCTAATGAGTGCTTATATATTTCTAAATAATAAGAACATGCACTGACTTGCTCTTTAAATGCTTGTTGCTATTCCAATTTCAGAGCTTTGGTAGGGGGCGCTGTTCAAGTCTTAGTTAGCTATTTTTTTAGGTAATTTGACAGCAGCTGACACAAAGCCGCTCAAAAATCTTTTATTTAAGTATCTTTGATCTTGCAGTTTGGCACTAATAAGCTTAACTTTTACTTAAATTGGAAGAACGTCCACTGCCTATGCTTATTAATATGATTTATAAAGCAACAAAAATTAATAAAACGTATTTTTGCTCCAGTTCGTTAATTAACCAAAAATTATTGATTTTTGACTGCTTGCAGCTAACCTATTCGAATCGTTCACAAATATATTCGAATTGTTTGGTTTCCGAGATAACTTATCTAATAAATATGTGAACGTGTCCATTGACAAAGAAAATAACTCTACGAACAAGGACTTCGAGATTCATTAAAGTCATCGGAACTACCATTTAATCAACATAATAACATTCGATACTCGAAGAAATGTCAGAAATCTATCCAAAGGAGATTTCTGCTTTTAGTTTTATCGAAATCATGTTGTTGTATTTGTAATGTGTGTAAATTCTTCTTTGCTTCCGATGTCATTTTTCCAAAAGAACAGCCCTATTGTCGTCTTGGTATTTCTCATCCATGACTTTTGTTGGAACAGCTCCAGCGGTTTTTTTTTTAATTACGATGAGTGACTAGTAAGTATGATCGAATAATGTCACTACCACCAATTTGAGTACTTATACATACTTGCATATGAACCAAACAAGCAAACATTTTTGTAAGTAAAAGGAAATAGAATACTAGAACTTATGTTTTATTTTGTTAATGGATGAAACTACATTTCGCGTTTCCCACTATGGCCGAAAAAGAAAATGAAATCCGTAAACCTAGTCCGCCACGATGGCGATGACATGAAAACAAATTGTAGTAGAGTAGAGTGGCCTGCTGTTAGTACAATTTTGTTTTTTACAGCAATGCTTCAAATTACTTTTGATCGCTATATAGTCCGGCTTGGACTTGGGCCTCAACCATCAAGTTTCTCCAACCAGTTCAGTCCTTAGCTTCAGTCTTCAACCCTTTGGGTCGGGATGGAAGATTTTCTGCCCGGTGCCTTTATATTCATCCGCTCTAAATGAGCCAACCAATTATGTCTTTACATTTTAACTCGTCCGGCTAGGACTGTGTTACTCACTCCATGCATCCCATTATTGTATATTCTTCTCCACTCACCGTTTATGCACAATGAACCATAAATCACCGGATGAATCTTTCTCTCAAAGAAACCTAGAACATTCTCATCCACAATTGATAAAAACCTTGCCCATGGAACATAAAGCAAGACTGGGATGATTATTGTTTTATAAGGGACAATAATCACCTGACGAGTTGCACGAGAGAAAGTTTTGTTTACTCAAACTCAATTGCTTCTGAGCCCAAAGGATCAGCGATTATCAATAGGTGTGCAAAGCCCCTAACTATCGCAAAGTTGCCAAGAAATCGATGTTGTACGTCCATTGTTGATGATAACTTGGTCTTGCCCTTATTTACTGCTAAACCCATCTTCGTCATTTCCGTCTCAATAATCAAAAAGGCGTCATTGACATAACGCTGTGCTCTTTCGATTCCTTCAATATAGTCGGCGTATGCAATTAGTTGAACATACCATTGAAGTATAGTGCGTCTGGTGGCTCGGGAGTTCTGCAGGAGGCCCTGTTTTTTTTTCCAAGATTTGCCCTTGGTGGACTATTCTGGCCTAAAGCCACACTGACATGGAGTTATTAACAGTCTCAGGCAAATTCCTAAACGCTAAACCTGCGCAAAATATGCTAAGCAAACTGTCCCTAAACGCAAACATAAAAATCTCTACAATGCAGACTGTCCCACAACGCAGTTCATTCTTTTTTCTTGAGCAAAACTCAGTGCATTTGTTCAATTTTTTAAGTAATATGGCGCACTTCTCTTGGTTCTTAATTTTAACGTGGTTGGTGCACTTACTTAGTATGAGACTTGCTTTGCAAATTTTGCTTGAGGAATTTGGCCTCATACTCAATTCTTGAAGATCGGGCAAACAATGCTAAGAATTCATTCGTTGGACATGATTTTTTCCGAAGTGTTCCTCTCTGTCTTTTGCCTCTAGAACTCACGAGTCCTTCTTGTTAACAGACAGAATGGGGAAGATTTCGATGTGTAAAACATTCTACATTCATATAGTGCGGCTAAAGGACGAATCTCTATATTTGACATTATGTGCGAAGTTGGCAAGGGTTGAATAGTTTTAGGGGAGAAATACAACTCGTTATTTGTTTATTATTGTCTAAAAAAGTTTATGAAATAAACGGTATTCAAGAGATGCAGTTGTTTCCGTTATTGTTCTATTACATGTCATTTTGAAAGCTCTTTCCATTTTAGGGATTTAAGGGAGCACCCAGTCTAGGTATGTCATCTGTATTCAAACTTTAAGTCTTTGACAGTGCTGTTGAATGCAACTTGAAACTCGCACACAATCCAAGCAACATAAAATCAGGGCACCATAAAACAGAGGGGGAAAGACAGGGGTTTTGGCAATCGTCATTTTCGTTGCATGTCGAAGACAACCACCAGTCAGGTGTAATATCCGTACGGTAGCATAAGTTCTCCAGAGTGCACACGTGAGATGACTATCCCAAGTCACAGTTTGATTAAAAGTTACAACTAAGTTTTTAACTGTTTTTTCGTAATTCAACTTTGAACCATCTAGCTTGACGCATTGTAACCTTGTCGTGCCAAGAACAGTATTACTTATAACAATGGCCTGGCATTTCTTCGAGTTGAGCTTCAGAAGATTTGATAGTGACCATAGTACTATATGGATCAGATCTTCGTTAATTCGGGCTGTTCAATCTTCAACATTGTCAGTGTTTATGTGAATTTCACAATTTTTAAGAACCGTATGTAAATCATTGTTCAAAAGCGTGAAAAAGAGGGCCTAAAATTCATCCCTAGGGTACACCAGCGTGAGTGCAAAGGAACTCCTCAATAAGAGATAAGGCTGATTTTTCAAAATAGAAAAAATGTTGTAACTTCATTAAAAGAATTCTATGAGAAGCAATGTCAAACGCCTTCGAGAAGTCTAAAAGAACTAACACGTAGTTATTAGATTCTTATCTATATGCAGTCATATGTCGTCCACAATTTTAAGGAGCGCTCTTGTACAGCTATGATGTGACTTAAAACCTGATTGGGTTGGTGTAAGTAGTTTATGTTTGGCTAGGAAAATGGCTTCGTAAAAAACGGCAGAATATAGATTGCTTGATATTTTTTTAGTACTTGAATTTGACTTTTTAAGGACAGGGAATAATTTTAGAAGCTCTCCAAAGCTTAGGGAAACAGGAACTGGTTAAGATAGGCTTAAAGATATCAGTTATGAAAGTAGATAGTAAAGGAAGAATTAATTTAACAAATTTGGGATGCATTTTGTCGCTTTGAACATTTGTATTTCATCAATTGTTCTGAAAGGTTTTAGCTGTCAAAATACCAGCATTCCTGTTCAGAACTATATCAGTATCATCATCAGTGTAGGAAGAAGAGGCCGCAAATATTTTGTTAAGCTCGTTATCGTCACATTCTTCATCACAACTCATTTTCTGGTTTGAGATACCAAGTGATATGATATTGCTCCACAGTTTTTTGAAGGTGAGATTACTAAATTTTGATACATAGAATCTTCTTCTGGAATTTTTGTATTTCAACAACTACAGTATTTCGCAATCTTTTATAATAATTGAAGAAATGCAGAACAAGAAATCGTTTCCAACACTTGTATGCCGCATTTCTCTGACTCATTATTTCGTGTGCGAATTGTCTGGATTGGTTCAGAAGTATCTAACAGGTTATAGATAATAAAATATTAGGAAGATAATAAGACCCCTTTTTAGTGCTAGGTGTAGTAGTTTTATTTTTGTATACGATTTAATTGCATTTAAGTATCTAGATTTGTTGTTATTATAAAATAAATACGACTTTTACTAAAATGATTTCCTGAAGTGTGTTTGTTTTTTTTTGTATTTATTAAAATATTTAATTATTTATACTTTTAATAACTTATATTAAAAATATTTTGAACGATTAAAACAATTACACACAACCAATACCAATAACAACGTCGGACACATTAACAAACAAAAAAAAATTATAAACAAATTTACGCACACTGACAAACAGAATTCCAATGAATTTCATTTTGATGAAGACGATGATGAATATTTATTAGTCGAGGTTAGAAAAATAATACCACACAACAACAATCAATTGCAATATATTTCGTAATTTAATGTCATTCACTACCATGGGCGACCCGACAATTTCTTCGTCGTCAATATATCATCTCTTAAATGCTAGTGCTTCGGTCGTTCTCCTTATATCTTTCCGAACCCCTTCACCAATTCATGTGTTGCCTATACTCGATAGGAAATTAATCCTTTTAATAGCTTATTTTTAGAATGGCTTGTGCTTGAGCTTAGAAGGCTCCACATCACACATCATAATTAACCCCTTCATCCGATGTAATTTTTTATTGCATACTTAATGTGAGAATAGTATAATTCAGTATTTATTTTTTTTTTGTTTTCAATAATGTGCTTAACATTAAATTATGTAGAAAAGTATTGTTTTATTTTTAACTAACAAAAAAAATCACAACCGACATACATAACTTACATTGTGTGCGTAACCCATTGTACACTAAAAACTATAAATTTTTTAATACAAAAATTAAAAAAAAAAAATACAATTAGACAAAAATTCGAAACTCATAAATTTTACATCAAAAAATAATTCTTCAGACTAATGCCAAAGGGGGCGTTGCTGCATGGCCTGATGTACCGAAACCAGGTGCCACGCTTGGTAACCTAACACCAGCCGACAGGCATGGTTCAGTACAGGTAAGTTTGTATGCAATTTTATGTGTTTGTTTTTTCTTGTAAATTAAATTTGTTATATTTTTATTATTATTTTTTTTCTATGTTTTATTAAACAAAATGTAATACAAAAAAAAAATAAAACTAACATAATCTCTGTATGTACATAACATTTTTTTTCTATAAACACCTACTGTTTGTGTACCCAGTTCTTTCAGAAACCTTTAGACGATACCACCAAATATTAGAAAGGCTTACGAAATATCTTAATTTCATTAAATAAACAAAAAAAACAAAACTGTTATACGCATATTGATATTAAAGTAATGAAATACCCTGCCGCTCATGTATTAGTTTCTCTTTTTAATTAAATTTTTCGTGTGATATCTTAATATATAGGTATTAGAAAACATTCTTAGAACCTCTAGATAACCATTATTCATGAGAAGAATTTCGGGTGAGTAACATAACTTTTATAATCCGTGTATTACCTGTATGTACCTCATATTACAGTCAAAATAGATACACACAAATGTAAAAGTTTTTAAGAATTCCGACAACTGCAAAAAAAGACCAAAAATCTGACATAATTTAATAACGTTGACTTAAAATTTTACATTTTCTAAGAAAAATATCCTTCTTTCCTGGGCCTATGTTTTTTAACTTTCAAGTCGAAAACAAAAAAAAAATTTTGTTTTGTTGTTAAGATGCCAAAATGATTTTTTCAATTTATCGCCTTCCATTGGAAAATCCCCCTGGCAATGACGCAGTGGATAAAGTGCTTGATTTCTAACTTGGACGTGTGGGTTCGATCCCCACGCTAGGCGCATTCTTTTCTATACCTCCAATTTTAATTAGATGCCGCCAATGGGTTAAAATGAGACAGTCAATACCTGGTTCTCAAATCCACTGTGCCAAACTAGTGCCGTGCAATTCAGGTTGCATTTAAAAGACATTAGGTCTTACAGGCATAAAGTTAAATTAAAACAAAAAATTGAAAATGTAAGGTATCGCCTCACAGATCATGGGCCCTGTTCTCATGTGTCATGGGCCCTGTTCTCATGTGTCAGTTTTTCTTTCAATGATCAAATCTAACCTCAAAATTACATTTGTTTATGAAAACTCTTTTCAATGACAGCCAAGTTTCAATGGTAGCTATAAATAACCGATTTTCCAACACAAATTCGACCGTTTCAGTGATTTGTGTTTTAATAATGAATTTTAATGAAAGCTATTACTGGCGCCTTAACATAGAGTAAGGAGCCAGTTATAGCGATCAGGGAAACGAAACAGAAAAAAAGTTCTAATGGATATAATGTTTTCACTCGTTTTAAAATACAAATGCTACACTAATCGATGACAAATAACTCAGATTTTTTTTGCAAAAAATATTTCCAATGAAACAATTGGTTTTTATTTAAAAATGTATTTACATAATTATTTTCCTGATAAAAATTCATTGTTGTGCCAGCTGATTGCAATTTGACATAAAATGGAACAAATTGTTCCAATTTCTCTCGTTCCACTGATAGAATTGTGGACGAAAAACTTTTTCAACTGACATACGTATAGTTGTCCTGTTTGCTATAAAAGTACATCGGGAATAGTATTAACTTTCATACTGTTTCAACTTTGCCTAAAACGTTTTCCTGATCGTTATAACTGGCACCTTAGCTTATGTTTTTTCACTTATAAAATGGACAGAAAATTATACTCAAACAGTTCCATGCCTTTTCCATTTCATTTCCCTCTAAGAGGGTCTTCCAATCGCTGTCAATCTCGCTAATTCTGTTTTTTGACTTTTTCGAAAACTGGTATAAAACACAATTTTGATCCCAATTTCATAGAAATTGAGGTGGTTTGAAGTGATTTCGAAATTCCGTCATTTTTTGTGAAAATGTGGATTCTTTGTATCTGTGTCGGAATTTTTACAAAGCTGGCGATATATTTTTAGTGGAATATTATTTAAGATTTCCAAAGGAAATATGTTTTTTATAATAACAGCCAGTTTAATTCCTAGCTTTTTGGCCACAAAAGTACTGACTTCTTCTCCTTTACCAGTCTATGGCCCGTTTGCTGATACGAATCATTCATATTAATGTTCAACTTAAAACGCTTAGGGACTACTTTTCTCTGCGTAAACTGTCACATAAGTGCTTAAGCAGAACTTAAATATTGTGTATCAGCAAACGGGCATAAGCCGTTTAAAAAAAAAATCACAGGCGAATTGTGGGATCTACGCATCTTTGAAGCTTGAAAGTACAACATTTTATAATCCAAGTTTTGATATGACAAAAGAGGTGAAGGAAAACAACATTTAAAGTGTCCAGCGATGGTATGGCGAAATCCTTGTCGAATTTTCGCATACTTGTGGTAGACAAGACATTTTGAAACGATTTTTTTAAAATTAATGTCGTTTTCGATTGGAGTTTCGGATTGTTCTACTCTTTCTTTTTTCCAATCGAATTTGAAAATGCCGTATTCACAAATTTTCGCATGCACACTTGAACGTGGTCATCTAAGAAAAATTACTTTTTCAAACAGTTAATAATTTTGACAAATAATCCGCCAAAACATTTTATGTATTTGTGTTCTATTAGAAAAATATTACGAAAACCTTACTCGGAAAGGCCAATCGAATGTTTCTGACGTGAAAAGAGATGTGAAAAAAGAGTAATGCGAAAGAGTCAATCGAAAACGACATACAAAATAAAACTTGTCAGCAATGAAATCAAGAACAAATCTATTAACTAAAATGGATGTTAGCTAGATGTTATTCTATGATTTTTAAGAATCCAAGTGTCAGAATTTCGAACTACAAATGTATGTAGTGATCAAATATCACTCATATATTTTGTTCTTGTACTCATCTTATTTATAGCGAAATCGCTGTCATCTTTGACTATTTCTTCGATTGACCGCAACGTGAAAGAAAATGTTGACAAGCTTATTTGGCGTCTTGTCTTTGTACCGGTTTCTAATGTCACTGTGTACATATTTATCTATAGTTGGGAATACTGGGTTCATACTTGCTTAAGCAATATATAATTAGTCGGCAGTCGACTAAGAAAAAATGGCGCAATTTTAATAGATACAAGAAGTGAAAGTTAAAAACGCCAAAGTCTTTCAAGTTTTCATTAACCCCCAAAATATGACTAGAAATTAAAAAAAAAAATTCAAGTTTGTGACAAGTGTCTGCTTTGTCCGCTTATTTTTCACAGAAATATTAATTTATTGGCTTGTGACATAAACTTCTCTCATAATGCCTGGGACTTGTGAAAAAGTTCCTATATAAAAATAAATAATATCAATGTCCGATAGAGGTCTAATAATGCATATTTCCTTGTTCCTTAAGAGTAGAGCTGTATAAACACAGTTCGAGCGCATAGAGTATGCTCTGACTTTGTTCCGAACAGAGCTCCCAACACTCGTAATTTGTTTTTTAAACACATTTCAACTCTTAGTTGCCATTTATTGACACTTTGCTAATTTACTTGCGTTTTACTTTGTAATTTATTTAAACAAAAACTTTACCCGCCATTTTAATTGTTGGCACACATGACATTTGGTCTGTTTAGCATTTAGCTCAGAATGTTCAGTGTTATCGAGCGCGCTACAAACATATTCAAAATGAAAACAGAAACAAATTCGGAGCTCTCAACGCTCTGAGTGAAAAAATTTCCAAAGTGAGGTTTTTTAATGCCTTTTGGGCATTATTTTATTAACATAGGCTTTGCGGCTTATTATTATTTAAGTAAGCTCGGTCTTAAAAAATATGTTTCCACCTAAAAATTGTGTCAATTTTGCGAACATTTTATCTGTCATTCTTTAAAAATAATTCTAGCTTCCACTTCTAGTAGTGGAATGAAATTCTTTGAAATAAATTTTAGATTATTTGTTTCACTACCTAAACAAATTTTATAGACCTAGATACCCAACTTTGCATCAATGAATAGAGAAGCGTTTTTTGTATAGTGGCAAAGGCGAGAGATAGAACTTTTCATTGAACTGACTCATGTACTTCAAATACTATCAAAAAACATAGCCGCTCGGCTTCCATTATGGTCCAAGCAAAGTATACGAGTTCAGTATAAACAAATTACATCAGGCATTATTTTATTGAAAAAGGCATGTGTTTTTTTTAATGTTGTTTTCCATTAGTACAAGAATTCGATTCTTTTTTGATACAAATCTAGTGTTAGCAACACTACTAAACACTAGTACACTTGGAAGCATTCAATTTTACAACTACTAGTTTCTCACAGAAACGAATTTACGCTAATACAATAGCAAAACAAAAATCAATTCAAATGGCTTTCCATTCGCCAGGAAATACATCAAATTCCTCATCAAATCCTCTATTTACCATTTTTCATTCAAAGTGGTTGACAACACTCACTCAGACTGCTCTGAACTAAAAAAAAACCGCATAGAATAGTTTAAAAAATCAATCCGCTTAAGCTTTCGATTGGAATATAAGTTTGATGAAACTACTTCCGATAGAAGTAAACCGGGGATATTTAATGGTAAGGATTCAAAACAAATTGAATTTCTCAGAACTCAAACTTTAATATATTTTTCGAGTTTCTGACTTCAAAATATTTTGTTATCGAATGCTTTCCTAAGACGGATTAATATTTAGAAAAAAACACATTTTGGGCATTAGCGGCATAATCTAATTTCCTTACTAATTGTTTTTATATTGATTACAAAGGTCTATTAGTGTCCATGTATCCATGTTTTGTAAATAAGCTTTTTATAATAATCCTAAAACAATGTATTACTACAAACTGCACCACACACACAAAATATATTAGTCACTTTGAAAAAAAAATCAATTGTAAATAACACCAAACTATAATTAAAAAAAAAACATTAAATAATAATACAGAAATTACAACAAAAATGCCTTGTATATATTTCTATAGAAAAAAATCAATCTATATTTCCCTTTTGGTTTGTTTGTCTTTCTTCACTGTACAATACTTGCAGACCGTTATATTTTTGGCCTTTTCAATCCTAATGTTTTCTATTGATTTGCTCTACATAAATTCAAGGTATTTAGTAGAAAGAAAAATTAAAGCAACAGTTAAAAAAAACACTAAATTAAAATCACCCTCTACCACCAGCACCATCAATAAAAAAAGAAATAACGAAAATGTAAAGTTTTTTTATTAAGTGATATTTTTAATAAGTTTTTTTTTTATATTAAAAAATTCTAAAAACCTACTAACTTAAAATGAATTTTCAGAAACAGTGTTGTTGCAATGAGCAGTATAATGAATTCACAGTAAAAAAATATGCTGCAGATTAGAACGTAGACGAATGTTTAAAATGATGGAATGCGTAATTTTTGGAGCTTTAACACTTCTTATAATTGCTTGTATTATTTTTTTTTTCATTTGCTATAAACACCACAAAGTCTTTCGTACTTATAGTTAGGTTTAGTTATTAAAGCTTGAGTTGTGTGATAATTGCAATTATGAAAAACAACATAAAATCACTGCTTTATACTCCACTCGTATCTAATCATACTTAGTTTAGATTCACAAATCCTCATAACATATTCAATATTCAATAACTCATAATTTTTCAACAATTTAAAGTTTATTTTCATCAATATAAATTGATTCAGTATGGCCATTTATCAAATGAGGGAAAAATGTTGTTCTAATTTTTGACGTTTCCTAATACACATCTTTTTTTTTTGTAGTAAGATAAGTAACAACTGTCAATCTTTGAAGTGGAAAGCATTCTTTAATTGTATTTGCATATGTTTGGAATTATTACATATTTAAAAAAACAACAACATTCAGAGCAAATACACAAACTTGACAGCTTGGCGTTTTGACAGCTGTTACATCAGTTAGCCGCACAAATTCAGGGGAAACAATTTTTTTGTTTAAATTAATACCAACCTAAATAGTGTTAAAAATTAATTAAACTGAATCGTATTTGTTATATTGATATTTATAATTATCTATTCTAAGATTTTCCATTGGTAAAAATAAATCAATTTATTTTTTTTTGAGATCTGAATTTGACTGTTTTCATACGTACATTTCATTTAAGTAAGATTTGCTTCTTCCACTACTAATCTCAATACAATTTGTGACGTCATGTTTGCAAATATGGCCATTGATCAGTTAAATTTATTTTAGTTGTGAAAATTATATTTAAAATAATATGTAATGTAAGAAACAATCTCTAATAGAAAATCGAAAAATTAGTGATCTTTCCGATGACGTAAAAGTGTAATAATCTTCTTTTGACAGTGTTCACAATGGCCTCACTCGACGGATTTATTTTGACGTCTGTGAACTCTGTATATTCCGTCTTTATAATTAGAGGGAGATGATGAAACGATGCAAAATTTTTGATTTTCTTAAACTTGTGTCTAATTCATTACAATTTCTATATGAAATAAATTGTATGCTATCAAAACAAATTTTGCATATGTAGCAAGATTTCATCGACTTTGAAGGACCAGTCGCAAGTTCTTATGTCAAATTGAAATGTTTCATTTTCTCGCAATAATAATATTGTTGTTGTTTCCTTAGAATTGCAGCAGCTATCAACTAGCACTCCCACATGAACAAAAAAAAGGGAAGAAATCGATTTGAAATGGCTGTAAAAATATCACATTACTAATATTGATTCAACAAATTTTTTTTTTTTTTTTAGTGAGCTATAGTTTCCACGTGTTTTTTTGTGAAACCGATGTGTTCACACTAATTGTGTCTAAACAAAACGGATTGGACTCGTGTAAATAAATCGCTTGAGTGAGTGAGACCGTCATTCTTTGATTCTGGTGGGTGAAACGTAAAATGTATGAAAAATTCATATCCTATAAGGGGGGTTCACATTTCGAAATATGCTTGACAAGCATGGTTTGATTGACTCGAATTTTAAAATGTGAACGCACCATCAAACGGATTGTCAAGCATGTTGGATGGATATCACAATATTTTTATATTTTGCTATGCTTGGCAAAGCCCCCTTTCACACAAGGAAACTGAGTTGCCGGCAACTGGGAGTTTGTTGGCGAGAAGGGCAAGAAGTAAGGGGAATGAGAAAAATCTCCCCGGTCAACGATTTAAAGAGATTTTTTTGACGTTTTGCTTTGCATTCCAATTAGCCCAACAAAATCTTCCCAGTTTCCTCCTCAGTTTCTTGGTGCCAGTTTCTTCGTGTGAAAGGTATAAGGCAATTAAAGGAAAACGTCAAAAAAATCTCTAGCAACTGGTTTCCCTGTGCGAAAGGGGACAAACATATTTGAGAATATGTGTGCATTCTTGTCAAACCAGGATAACATTTCATGCTAAAAAAAAAGTTGTCAACCTGTGCGCATCAAAAGAAAAGAAAAAAAAATGGCTGTAAGCGTAAATTGTGAATTTTAGAGGGAATTTTTTGAAATATATATCGAAGTTTACAAGAGACATGGCAAATTAAAAAAAGACTATAAACACAAAACGAAAAAAACATAAAGCTTATCTAATTATGGTATGAGTGAACCGATTTCAAGATCAGTTAAAAAGTTCAATGAATTCATTGGCCATATTGATTTGAGTTTTTCTCGAAATAAATTCAGTTAAATTTAAGTTAAGAACTTAATTTCACCGTTGTTTAATTTTAATATAATTTAAATTAGTTTAATTCATTTTTCAAAGTAATCAGTTAAGCTTGTTACTCCTAGATAAATAAATAAATAATTATTTCTGTTAAAGACAAACAAGAAGAACATTTTATACGCTTTTTTAGTCATTACTTAGTTCAAATTCGCTTCCTTTGTTGTTTTTTTTTCTTCTTATTCTTCATCTTCTAAAATTACAAGATCTGCAATCAAAACGTCTGCCATGATTAAAGTTTTAAAGAGAACTGATGTTTGACAGCCTGTTTGACAAATGTGAACGTAAAATGGCTTCAAGCCAAGCTTGACAAACCTATTTAAGAAGTTGGTACGGTTGTTAATTATTTTGTGTACGCATGGGCGAAAAACGCCTTCCATGAAGGAAAAAAAAACCAAACTCTGAATTTACCAATGGAAAACCCCATAAGTAATGACTGTCATTTTTCAATTTGACAGATTTATAAAATTCCCATAAAACTCAAAATCAAATTTCGTGAGTAAAGTCATCTCCATAAAAATAATAATCGTAAATAGACAAACTAAGCAATGATTTGGACGTGATTCTGTATCTATAGGATTTCATACTTATTTTTCAAAGCCATCACAGATGACCATCATTATTTTTTTTAAATACATAATACAACTTTATAGCACACCTTACAACATCGTTAAAATTCATAAGTAGAGGAAACCTGAGTTAAGTTCTTGACATTATTAAAATTTTTGCATTTGCCTTGACAAAATCATTTATTTATTTATGTTCTTATTAATTTTTGATAGCGTTTCATATTTCATGGAAAAGTTTATCAATTAAAAGTTTTTCACAGAAACATTTCGGTTTAATTTTTTTTTTAATTTTGTGTAGGTTGTTTGTACTTTTTGCCTGAAACCGTTTGATGTGATGCCGCCTTCTTCAATCGATATAGGATGTTATAATTTTTTTTTGTTTGAATTTTGTACGTTTTATTGTGTTTTGTGGTCTCCTTGGAGTAGAATGCTATTTTTTGTGTATTAAGAATGACAACCCAAAGCCATATACAATACATAGAAAATGAAAATGATATGAACCAAGTTTTTGTGTCTGTTTATTGGAGATGTTTTTTTTTTGTTTTTATATACTTACATACATATAGCCCAATCGCCAGATATCAAATTGTATGAATTTATACATATGTTAGATATGTTAGAAAAAAAAGTGTTTCAAATAATTATTTTTGAATGACTCATCCTGCTATCAAATTATTAAGAAATTCATATTTATATTTATTGGGAAAAAATTATATAACTCAGATTATAAGGAAATTAACGAAGACGGTAGCTGATAAATTTAATACAACAAAAATAGAAAATGAAAATGCTTTCTCCTCTTATGTATGCAAATAGGAGGATAGGATAGGATCTCGAATTTCCTTAGATATTTAAACTTGATCAAGCACAGAAATATGTATTTTTTTTGGTGTATTTTAGTTAAATAATTCGTATAAAAGAATTTGTTCTATTTTACAGAATTTAAATGTATTTTGCCTTGTGTTGCTATCTTTATTAAAATGAACAATAAAATTTGCAAAAAATAACTCTTGAAGATGTATGAGATTAATAGATATATAAATTCTTTATTTTTCTTATTAAAGTTTTTTCTACCTTAAGAATAAGAATTTGGCAATTCTGCCGTGTGCCTTTTAGATTAATGGATAGGTTTGTTCAGTGACGAAAAAGTTAGAACAGAACACATTTGTGAGAAATGTCAGAACAAGATAGAACAACTTAGAACAGTAAGTCATCTGACATAGATTATAAAAAATGATTGTTGTTTACCTACAATTCGAGTTCGTTTGTTGTTGCAGAAAAATTCTTAAAACCATTCTCAAACACAGTTGAATTTAATTAAAAAAAAAAAAAAACTATTTTTTTTATGAAATTGAGTGTGATTCCGACACATAAAGTGATATATCAGCTAAATCAAAATCTAATACGGAAATGTTTTTTTTAACAACAAGAGGTGGTTTTGAAAGTTCTCACAAATCTGTTCTAACCTGTTCTACATAAAAAGCAAGTGCAGAAAATCCTGTGCCTAAAGTATTCCATATGACTCATTGAACAGCAATCGAGAATAGTTTAGAACAGAAAATTTCTCATTGAACAGATAAATCTAGTACTTTTCGGTTCTAAATTGTTCTAATCTTTTCCGAACAGCCTTATTGAACAAATATAATAATGTGTATGTACTCGTATTTACACGATGTCATACAACCCTGGTCTTATTCTAATATTAATATTAGATCAAATCAAAAATCAAAATATATGAGAGTAACATCTACATAAGTAGCTGTTATCGGCAAGTCGAAGACTATGGTATGACAATTTTAAATATTTATTATTATAAACTTAAAAACATAATTTAAAAAAAAAATCACCCTCCCATTTTTGAAATATTGATGCAATTTTATTTTTTTTTTTTGAAAATTGTAGTATGCAGTATTCTTTATAATTTGAAGGACCTCCTATATAACAAATTTGATTGAAATCCGTAGAGCCGTTTATGAAAAAGTCGAAAATACATGTAAAAATACATATGTAAAATTTTTCTTTTACTAAAATGTAAACTCTACCAAGAGGAGTGCACACACTAATTTTTATCAATTAGGGCGGTGTTGGAGATAATTAAGGTGGTAGAAAAATTGCATGTTAAGTACCGTTATGTAACCACGCTCCAACTCTAGTAGACTTAACGCAAATTGCTCTGAATCGATTACAAATTTGGGCAACCAAATGTAGTCTGAATATTAACCCAACCAAGACAGAACTTGTCGTCTTCACTAGGAAATATGAAATTCCCCAACATATACCGCCATAAATAAATGGTACGCCACTGATTTTCTCAGACGAAGCCAAATATCTAAGTCTCATACTAGATAAAAACTAAGTTGGAAATCCAATATACAAGAAAGAGTAAGAGAATCAACAGTTGCACTCTTCTCTTGCAAAAAATCCATTGGAAATAAATGGGGCTTATCCCCACAGATTACCCATTGGTTGTACACAGCGCTCGTTAGACCGATACTTACTTATGGGGTAGCAGTATGGTCGACTGCATTGGACAAAGTCACATATTGTGACAAATTAAATAAGGTCCAAAGGTCAGCCATGTATTATGTATCAGTGGAGCACTCTGCTCCACACCCTCGGCTGCCCTTGACATACTACTTAACCTTACATCCCTCGACAAATAGCAAACAAGTACAGCTATTCGTCTCAAAGCCATTTCTCAATGGACTAGCAATTGGATAGGCTATTCTAATATTCTGAACAAGGTCGGGGCAAAACTAGGACGATCCGAATACACCACACACTAGCTTACCTTCGACAAGAACTTCCAAGTTACCATCCCAACAAGATCAAATTGGGAGGATGAGAGGTTCTTAAAAGATGAGTCAGCCCACCGAAGCGGGAGTGGGCGGTGGTGTGTTCTCAGATCTTAGTCTCTCTTTCCGTCTCCCTGACTATTGTAGCGTGTTCCAAGCGGAAATTCTGGCGATTAAAGAGGTGTTATCCTGGCTAAGGGAAAACGTGTTATCTACATCGGATATCCGCATATTTTCTGACAGCCAAGCAGCCCTCAGTACACTTGGCGCTGTTTCCACAAACTCTATAACTGCCCGCAACTGTCGATCATATCTCTGGGAGATGGCAGCACAGTTTAACATTCACCTGATTTGGGTGCCGGGACATAGTAAGTTTTTGGGAAACTGCAAAGCCGACGAACTCGCCAGTAAAGAAACCCCAATATCTATTCTACCGAAAATGGAAGAAATCGGTATGCCTATTGCTACAAGCAAACTATTGTTGCATCAAAACTCAGCAGTGAGCAGGAAACATCTTGGCTCCTTAATAGGTGTTGTAACTGGACACTGTTTAATTAGTAGACACGCCAAAAGACTTGGCGTTTTCTCCAACGACTTTTTCAGAAGCTGCTTGGATGAGGAGGAAGAAGAGACTATCTCACATTTTCTTTGTCCTCTCCCAAGGACAAAGATTACACCTGGGGGAATACTTTTTCGACGACACCAGTGATCTTAGACACATTCAGATTCACCGACTTCACCGCTTTATTCGAGGCTCCAACTGGTTTGATTAAAGAGTAAATTTCTCTTCATGTGGTATCAAAATGCACCTGTCTAAGGTCAGCTAAGTGTGTCAGCTGTTTTCCTGGCGACCACTTCAACCTAACCTACCGTTATTTTTGGAGCTAAAAAAACGGTTCAAAAATCTGTTTGAGACAATCACCAAAAAGTTTGAAGAAAATCACTTCAGCCGTTTAGATTGTAGAATGTAAATCGTTCTATAGACAGACGAAATTGTGGGACCTACTTTTTGGTTTTCTCCATCATCGTAATGTCAAGTTTGATAAAAACCTCGAGTTCGATTTTTTTTTTCCAAATACAAAACTTTCCCTATAGTACCTATATCGCAAGTAAAAATACGATATTCAATTTGATAGCAGCTTAAGTTGCTTGAGGACCAAAAGCATTCGCATCCACCCCTGTATTTGCTAAGTAGCTGTCATAAAATTGACCTGATTCATGTTCTGTAAGTTTCGAATCGATAAACATAGTCGAGAAACAAAAAAATGTTTGTTTTATTGTTAAGATTCCAAAATGACTTTTCCAAAGAAATTGAAAATTTAAGGTATCGCCTCAACTTACATAAACCCATTTTTTCAGAGGCGTTAAGTGAGGAAAAGTTATCGCCTGAGTTACAGAACATGTGCCCTGGTCTAAAGTGTTCCAGAAATCTCATTGAACAGCACAGAATTCTACATTTAATACAAATGTAAGTTATTTTCTGTTCAGAACTGTTTAGAAAAAGAATTAAAACAAAACCTCTCTAATATAAAGTAGTTATAATTCTACTGCTGTTTTCTACTCAGTTGATAGAAATTCATCAGGAAACTTCGAACAGCCCTATTAATTATGTCTTCTTTTTTTTTCTTTTATTATAAAATAAAACTGCGTGCAAAATATTTACAAGGTGTGTCCCGTACTTCCTAAAACTGCGCAAATCTATGAATTTCAATGAAAAACTTGTCAAATCATGTTGCCGTAAACCAAATTTTTGTACAAAAATATTTCTACATGCTACGAATTTTGGCCCAAGAAATTTCTTTGGACAAAATTAGGAAGACTGTCGTCATAAGAAAATGTTGCTCAAAAAACACTTTTTGACGTTTAAAAATCTTGTGAGATTTTTCCTCCACTCTTGAAAAAATGAGAGTCAGTGCATTTTGTGCTCAAAATACAGGAACACCTGTAATCATTACACGGAAATCATATTTGTATTTTATTTTTTTTTTACTAAGTAAGTGAAATGATGTAGGTAATACATGAAAAGCTCTATAAAGGGTTATCCATTTTGCGGTTTCAAAAGTAAAAACATTTTGTTAATGATATTTCTTCTTTATTATAAAGTATGAACGTTGACATTATGTGTGAAAAACTACATCATACAAATGACCACCACGCGAATTTTTGCAAGCATCAATTCTTTTGAGGTAATTTTCGACCACTTTTTGACACATATTGGGCGGTATCTCAGCCATAACTTGACGAATGTTGGTTTTCAAGTGCTCCAGAGTTAAAGGTTTATCTGCATAAACACGGTCTTTCACGTAGCCCCAGAAAAAAAAGTCCAGCGGTGTCAAATCGCATGATCTTTGTGGCAGGTTGATATCGCCACGACGAGAAATTACGCGGCCAGGAAATGTCTCTCGCAATAATGCCATATTCGCTCGAGCTGTGTGGCATGTGGCACCGTCTTGTTTAAACCACATATTCTCCAAGTCGTATTCTTCAATAGCAGGCAAAAAAAGTCGATTATCATATGACCATAACGCTCCGAATTGACGGTGACAGTCGTTCCATCGTCGTTTTCGAAAAAGTAAGGTCCAATCACACCTCCGGACCAAAGAGCGTCCCAAACAGTGACTTTTTGTGGATGTAATGGCCTCTCTTAAATTACTTGAGGATTCGCAGAACCCCAAATACGACAATTTTGTTTATTTACATACCCACCGAGTGAGAAATGTGCTTCGTCGCTGAAGAAAATTTTGTTCGAAAAATCGCCGTCCACCGCCTGTTGTTCAAGCACCCATTCGACGTATCTACGACGCGACGTTGTGAATGGTCAGCTGGCTATAGTTGTTGCGTGAGCTGGACTTTATATTGATGTAGGTGTAGATCCAAATGCAAAATACACCATAATGTGCCGTAAGACAGTCCTAATTCCTGAGAACGATGAGGAATCGACACATTCGGGTCTTCGGCAACACTTTCACTTACAGCAGCGATATTTTCAGTGGTACGAGCGAAACGATGATGCACATGCCTTACAATATCTGTAACCAGTTCAGTCTCTTCAAATTTCTTCACAGTTTTGCCAATTGCTTGCGTAGTTGGACGATTATTTAAACCATAATCTCCTCTTAAAGCACGATATGTGGTTGTGGCAGAATCACAATTTTTGTAGTAGGTTTTAACAATTTTTATGCCTTGTGCGATAGGTAAGCGATCCATTTTCGTAAATGTCAGACTTTCAACTGAAAAAAAAATGGTTTAACAACTTAGTTTGACATATGTCGAATTCCAGCCCTATACTTTTAAAACCGCAAAATGGATAACCCTTTACTTCTCTTAATTGCTAAAAACTACAAAATTCTATGCCAACAATTTCAATTTAGCAATTATTGATTCTAAAAAAGTAGTTGGATACTGTGTTTTTTTAAATTTTTTGATTGGTTGCTTAAGTATAATTATAATGTTTTTTGTTGTACGGAAGCTGCATGCAATATCAGAGAAGAGAAAGATAAATTATTTTGTAGAATGAAACATTTTCGACTTACATTTTTCAATGCGTGTTATTTTACTCTAGACATAAAGCATACTAAGAGCAAAAAACATCATAAAATCTCATTTAAATATTTGAGTATTCTGACAATTGTTCCTGTCGATTGGGCTAAAAGTCTTTAAACTTAAGATTAAAATAGTAAATGGCATTCCATCTTGCAATCATCATAATGCATATTTCAATAACATTCTATTTTATATCTCCAAATTTGTGCCATTCAGTACAATAAGTATTACCATCATCACAACTCAAATCGATATTTCCTCAAATATTCACAAAAAGAACCTAACAAATATATATGCCTATCCAAATGAAAATTTCCAGAGCAACCCTGAAGATTCAAGTACCGACGAAGATGATTCACCCTTCGATCCAAACGAAGACAAAACTTCCGAAGACGAAACGAAACCAAAAGCAACCCCCAAAAAAGAAACGAGAAAAAAGAAACCCAAAAAAAAGACATTAAACTAAACATAAAAAAAAACATTATTCTCGCAGTTTTTTATATAAAAAAAAGTGCTACAGCTGAAAACTATACAATAACTCGTATATAAAAAATATTTCCAATCCGTATGTACTTTTATGTTGACAAAAAAAAAACTTTGTGTAACAGTGTTTTATGTGCGTATGTGGTGTGTCAAATTAATTTATTTATTTTGATTTTTCATCAATTTTTATTGTATGCAATTTTATCAAAATCGTTATATTAATTACACACCACCTGCAATATTCTGTCTTGTATTTTCACGGTTATTTTACAAAAAAAAAATTGTAAATAACTATAAAACAATTATTCAATTCAACAGCAACAAATTGCCAAAACAAAAAAACCAAAGCTTAAATGTTTTCTTTTTGTTCAATTATGTCTGTATGGTAAAACGATGTTAATTTTATTTTTAGTCCTATTTCTTTTTTTTTGTTAAAAAAAATTTTTTTTTTAAATAATTTAATTTTCTTATTTTTTTATTCTTCAAATTATATCTTATTATCTTATATTACAGGTTGTGAGTTCGACGAATGGTGAATTGAATGCAGACGATCCCACGGCCGGACACTCAAATACTCCTATAACACAGCAACCAGAGGTTGAACTTGTGGACGAAACAAAGTGAGTATTAAATAATTTATAAAATGTATGGTTAAGCAAGGGAGATGCATTTGTGATGTTTTTTTTTTTGTTCAAAAAAAGTATAATGAAATAAATAATAATAATAAAAATATAGTATAATTTCGTAACAATTGCTCTCAATTTCTAATTCGATGTCTTCAATTTTGCTTTATTGACCTGTCAAAGTTAAAAGTGACACCCATGACACATGTGTGACACTGACAGCTGCAAAATTGAAAAGCGAAAATTTATGATCACCGTTGATTTATCAAGTCAACTTTTTATTACATCAATTGTGCTGTTTAGTAGATGAAAACTGTCAAGCTTTCATCATTAAAGTTTATTATTAATTTTTAAACCAAAATATATCTGTAGCTTTATTTTTAGTGATAGTAGGTTCGTTCGTTGAACTCTACCCAGGTTTGACCCAGGTTGACTTCAAGTTTTTCAATAAAATATTTTAGGGCGACTTAAATTAATATGTATACTCGTATCCAATGGATTTGGATTGGAGCACTCACTAAGTTCCAAACGTGAATTCAACGTTATGTTGGAAATGTTTATAAAATAAAATAATAACACTTACACTCGCATTTAACTTTAGAATCGGGAATTCAGTTCTTATTTATTTAATTGGAATCGGAAAGTTTTTTTCCGGATAACAATTGAAAACAAAATATCACAATAGCTGTGTTTTATTGGGAATCTATCCACATCTATGGACTGTAGCCTTTCTTTTAGTTTAGTAAGAACAGCTGTCACTGCTATCACAATCCATGAAAGAGTTTTGTGCAAAGAATAATTAAGAAAATATCAAAATTTTGAACAATATGTACTTTTAAATATATAAAATGGTGCAGTGCATTAACGCCCACGGAATTATCACCCGCGGGTGTTAATTCTAAAAAAAAAAAGGAAATAACTCCCGCGGGGTTTAATTCCTTTTAAGATTGGTAATAAGGCCCACCTAAAAAGGAACTAACGGCCGCGGGTGCTACTGCCTTTTGGAATAAATAACGCCGAACGTGGCTTGAGAAATAAGGCCGAGTCCCACTATTAGGTTTTTTTTTGGCAGTTGCGTGGTGTTTTTTTTGCGATTAGGTTCACCGCGTACAAAAAGCTCGATGCGTAAGGGGAGGCATGCTGCCCTCTGCAACCCCCTTGCTTGGTCCAATATAGGATTTGGGGTGGGTTCAAATTTTGGAGTATGCACATTTTTTTTTTGGATTTGAAGTTTTTTTTTTTTTAAAGTTCCAAAAAAAATTTGCATGCCCAAACTTGTACCCACCCCAAATCCATTATTTTGCCAAGCAGGGGGGTTGCAGGGGGCAGCATGCCCCCCTCAAGCTCCGAGCTTTTTGTACGCGGTGGTTTAAAATTGGAATTCAAACCCGTCAGGAAAAGGAATTAACCCCCGCGGATGTTAGTTCCAAATTAAAAAGAAATTAACCCCCGCGGGGGTTATTTCCTTTTTTTTTGGGAGAATTAACACCCGCGGGTGATAATTCCGTGGGCGCTAATGCACTGCGCCATATGGAATAGACAGTAGAAAAACGTACTAATATTAATTAATGTTTGAAAACCATTTTTTGTTTGATTTTTTTCTCCATTTTCAATTTTAAATTTGAACATTCATTTTGCATTAATAGGAAGGAAATAATAAGTTAATGGTTTTGTTCATAGACTATGGCCAAAGTCCCTTTTTACATAGGGAAATTTTTGTATTGCATTTAAAATCGTCTATGCCGTTCACACGTGGAAACAAAATTGCTGTAGATTTGTTTGTTTCCTTTCAATGTTTCTTGGTTTGAACGCATACTACACGTAGTTTAAATTGTTCACTCCCCTTACATTTCCCCTTTAAATTGTATGCTTTTTCTTTTACTTATTTTCTGAGTAGGCAGATAGATTAGATAGAGTTTTATTCTTCAAGTCAATTTACAAATGTATTTTCTGAGTGTGTTTTGCATTTAATTAATCAATAAGGACCAAATAGTTAACATTTTGCCATTTCTATGTCCAGAAAAAAAAAAAAACAATGGGATCACAAAAATGTTGGCCCAGTCCATGTAGTGAAGCGAAGTCCGTCCATGTCCAACGTCCATTAAACAGTGAACAAAAATAAAATTTTGTGAAGTTCCGTTGCCGCTTAGTACGTTATATTATAGCTCATAGAATTTCTTACGAATAAATATTTTGCAGCGCAGTGTCGAGCAGGTCCTCTGTAGTGCAGTTCTATCCAGTGCCGTTCTACCTTAAATCAATATTTCCACCCATCAAAACTTATCAAATTTCCTTTTTGTAGATCTAAATAAAAAGATGATTTTTTTTCACCAAATTCCGATTATTTATAACTAAACCAATAAAAATTGAACTCAGAACGAAAATTGGTCTTAGTTAGTCAAACATAAAAGTAAAACGGAATTCATTCAACAGCCATTGATTTTTTTTTCCAAATGGAAATCGAAATTTGTTAAAATTGATCAATTGACGTTAGCGGTATAGAAAATTGCAGATATATGTGGAATTTTAGACGTGCTCCACAAAATAATTGAGCAAGAATGCAAAAAACTTTTTACTTACATTTTTTAATAGCAAAAGTGAAAAACTTTTGAGAAGAATAGCTTATATATTTATTAAAAAAATGGAGTAATCTAAGATTTTAGATATATTAGCTGGCCAACTACAAAGAAAATAAAAAAAAAAGAATCAAAAAGATCGATTTGTGTTACGAATGCAAATTAATAATTATAACTACTTCATAAATACATCCGTCTTCAATCGTACCAACAAAACTAACAAAATCTATTTCGAGACTCGAATAAACGTCAACCAGCCATCCACCGTAGCTTCTACTTTAGCTTCTTATCGACGGGAGCGAATTGTATGTAAAATCTTACGACGGATAAATTTACGGTGGATAAATTTCTCAATAAAACACGGCTAGTGTCTTTAAAAATAAAAAAAAAAAATCATTTGATGACTTTGATGTTTCTGAATAAACGAGAGAGGAATATATTGAACTCTATTATAGCGAGCTTTATTCAAGAAAAGATTTGCTCTTCCTGTCAAAAGATTTGATCTTTTTGAATTTTGATAGTTTCATTGCAACAAAAAGAGCAATTCAAGATCAAATGTCAACAAGAAAGTTTTGATCTCTAATGGATTGGCAGTATGCACTGATAATGACATAATCGTCACATGTCCTTTTTATCATAATTCCAAATCCTAAAATAAGTGATAGTTTTAGAAATGAACTTTTTTATGTATTGAAAGCTATTTCAAATTGAGTTTTGTGTGAGATGTGAAGACACTGATGATGACAACAGATAAAATTTAACTTAAGAATCGTGTTTAATGAATTCTAGACAGAAATGTAGAATCTATCACTTTGCGTTTCATTCATGAAGTTGCCCGGAACAGTTTAATAAATTATTTTTTGCACCTACTTTTGAGGTAAAGCAAATGACCACGTTCGCATAACTAACCCATAACAGCACACGATAGAACACATTAGAACGGAACAAGTAAGAAATGGACAATCAATTAAACTTCAGTTGTCAAAACAAAAAAGGTTTGTTCGTTGAGCTTTTTTACCACAAATTCTGTGTTTTTTTTTTAAACCTGGGATCGCCCTGAAGTTGATCTAGGTTTTTAGCTGAGGAAAGTTTTGGTAAATGAATAAACTGTCACAGTCACATAAAATCTGACGTAGGGATGAGCGATTTAGAAATATCGATGTAATATCGAATGCTCATCATCGATATTAATAATTATATCGAATCGAAAACATCGAGGTTTTTATTGAAATTCCTTATTCTTCCTTCATCATTGATATTGAAGGAAGCATCGATTTATCTGTTTCAACATCGATGTTTCGTTAACATCGATGAACACGTTCGTGCCTAATCTGAAGTATTTGTTTTGTGTGACTTCTCGTTTTTTATGCAATTTGTTATTTTAAAAATGTAAAAAATACCCAAATTTAATTTCATACACAGAAATAGAAAATATAAACCTTTGTGAAGTTGTGGATTGTGCATAGGGCCAATGCAAGTGCACTAACGAATTCAAAATAAACATATTTTAGGTTTTAATTATTAAATGTCATAATTTGGGGGAACAAAAACATATCTGATGAAAAAAAACAGCTGTCCACATGAGCTATCTTGAGTTATCCCAAGGAAAATTGGAAAACAAATGACTGCAAACTTCATTTGGTATGCGTTTCGCTCTTTCTCTGATTCGTTCACAAATATACTAGGGTAGTTTGGTATCCGAGGTAACATATCTAATAAGTGGGTGAACAATAACAACAACATACAAAAACAAAAAAAGAACAATTTTGACAGTTTTTATGCTTCCGTTTTTTTTATCGCTCACGAGAGAGTAATATATTTCCCCAAGCTCTAGACTGTCAAATAAAGGAAAAAAAAATAAAAAAAATAATACATACACCACAAATAAGCCATAAAAAGATGGAAAACCTTCGTAACCCGTTTGTTTACATTGTTGTATTTGTACCTTTGAAACTCTATCCATGAGTAGATGGGAAATCGAAAAACAAAACAAAAACAAATTACTAGGGCTGTGTTGTCTATGTGTCTATAGGAAGATGAACAGAAAAGATTCTTATCAATGTTTCTACCCAGTAGGAAATTTCAAAATATTCATGCATGAATTACCAACTTTTTCATCAATTAATGGAAGCACGCCCCATGAATTTGGTATGAAAACATCAATGAATTTAACATGGGGCTGTCATAGGCGTTCACCAAGTGATTTTCGAGGTGAATATATAGCAGTGAAATCACGAAGTAGGGGTAACTAGTTTATTCATAAGTACATTATATGTGATGAAAAATACAATAGATAACTAAGTGTTGCTTATTCAGCAGGTGAAAAATGACATGAATGCTCATCCATTAATTCACTCTGTTAATGTAACTCGTTAATTCGCATATGATTTTTATATGATGAAAAATGGCATGAATGTTCATTATGAAATCACTAGGTAAAGCACGTATGATACCTATTTCTTTTTTCCTCATTTTTAATGCATTAAATCACATGAAAGTGTCAGTTTTCTGTATATTCTCAATAATATAAACATTCAATTAAGAAAAAAAATACGTTTAGCTAATAATAATTAAAATGTCGTCTTGATAAAATCTTGATGCGAAAGTAAACCTCATCATTATTTGATTCTTTTAAATTTGATCTGATGTCTGTTTTAGCAATTCATTTTGTTAATTCTGCGAAGGTTTTGCACTTTCAGTCGTCATCATGGCGTATTGAGTATAAATTTTGTTTTGAATAAATTCGAAGAAATACCCACCAATCGCCAAATATCATAGGATTAATAATTGTAACCTTTCAGCTGATACAATACAATTTCTGAACAAAAACAAACACTTTGATAAAAATATAAACTTCTTTTATATGTTTTTTCACTTTCTCTAAACTAAAAAAATCCACGAACTCAGTGCTGCCACTAAGAAATTAAAAAAAACATAGTTTTAAAACATGATTTGGGATAAAAAAACATGGACCTACATATCTCGTAGTTAGAAACGCGTTAAATGACAAACAAAAGAAAGAATTAAAATAGACAATTTGGAAACCGTATCATAAGTAAAACAAATATATTAAATTAACAGTTTATTTATGCAATTTCTGAAGCTGAACTCAATGTTCAAAGCAAAATAGTATCAGGAAAATGAAAAGGATTGAAAAAGGAGAGAACGATTGACGCTTTTAATAATTGAAAAATGAAAAAAAAAAACAGTTTCATCCTTCTATTTCTTTTACTCATCATCATTGCGTTACTCCAGGTAATAGTTAAGCTGTCCAAAATATTGCCAAGCCCGAGGCGGGAATGGAATAAGAGTGAGTAGATAAAGTGTAATATTGAAAAATAATATTTGTTCTATTCATTATTTTGTTGGTGCATTTCACATACCATATAAACGGTGATTTTTTAAGAGCTTGGTTTTTGAAAATTCAAAAAAAACACAGAAACTTGTAAAAAGTGAATGAAATTTTTATTTGGATCGATAAATCTATTTCTGCCATTTACTTTTTAAAAATAATTTCACTTAAATGTTGCCCGCGGCTACGCTTCAGGTAGTCCATTCTGAAGGTCCAATTTTGGCAAACTTTTTCACACATTTCGGCCGGAATCTCACCAATGACGCGTTCAATGTTGGCTTCCAAGGCAGCAATCGTGTTTGGCTTGTCCCCATAGACAATAGACTTAACATAGCCCCACAAAAAATAGTCTAACGGGGTCAAATCACAATATGATCTTGGTGGCCAATTGACTGCGCCAAAACGTGAGATCAACTGCTCACCAAATTCGCCTCTCAATTGATGCATGGTTTCGCGTGCAGTGTGGCATGTGGCACCGTCCTGTTGGAACCACATGTCGGCCGAGTTCAATTCTTGCATTTTCGGCAAAAAAAAATCTGTTATCATCGAACGGTACCTTTCTTCATTGACCGTAACCCTGCGGCCTTCATCGTCCTTGAAGAAGTACGGCCCAATGATGCCGCCTGCCCATAAACCGCACCAAACAGTGCATTTTTCGGGATGCATTGGTAGCTGCTGAATTGCCTCTGGCTGCTCTTCACTCCAAATACGGCAATTCTGCTTATTCACGTATCCATTTAGCCAAAAATAAGCCTCGTCGCTGAAGACAATTTGGCGATAAAAAAACGGATCCTCATCCAACTTTTCTAAGGCCCATTCACCGAAAATTCTACGTTGTGGTAGGTCGCCTGGCTTCAATTCTTGCACCAGCTGTATTTTGTATGGCTTTAAACCAAGATCTTTGCGTAAAATCTTCCAGGTGGTCGAATAACACAAACCCAATTGCTGCGATCGGCGCCGAATGGACATATCGCGATCTTCAGCAACACTGGCGGATGCAGCAGCAATATTCTCTTCGGTACGCACTCTACGGATACGATTTGGTGGATTAATGTCCAATAAAGTGAAACTGGTGCGAAATTTGGTCACAATGAGCTGAATAGCCTGCTCGGTGGGTCGATTATGACGACCATAAAACGGACGTAGCTTGCGAAACACATTTTTCACAGAGCACGAATTTTGATAATAAATTTCAATAATTTGCAAACGTTGTTCAGGCGTAAGTCTATTCATGATGAAATGGCAAACAATACTGAATCGAAATGTCAAATGCTCGTGGAATTTGTCATGTGTGATCTGTCAAAAATATAAACGTCAAAAACCAAGTAGCAAAAAAATCACCGGTTATATTCACACACACTGAAAATAAAAATCATCCTCCTTAAGCTTTTAGTTTCGTGTTTGTATTTATGTAGGGTAGGTTTGGGCATGATGGATTTTGCGATTATAGGGCCAAAATTTGTGTCAGAAAAAAAAACATGATTTTGGACTCACTAACACGAAAACATGATTTGGGTCTAAAAAACATGAAAATTATAATAAATCATGACTTCTGGCAGCCCTGCAGCGAAGACGGAGCGAGTGAGCCCATTTCTCGGGGGTTAGAAAAAACGCAATGTTCGTCGCTCTTCTCATGCCAGAAAAAACATTTTTTTATATTTTTTTTTGTTCTCGGGAAGAAAACAAAACAACCACCGCACCGCAGGGAACCAAACATCATTGACGAGCTCATGAACGTATGCATTACTCTTCATCGCTGGAATCATCGTTTATGATTTTGTAACTGAAATTGTAGTAAATTGTAAACATTCACTTCATTTGAATTTAGTTAACTGATGAAACAATGCTCAACCTTTTTCTTATGAAATCATTACATACTGCTCATCGATGGAAATAGTCGATGAATCCATTGATGAATTCACCAAAAAATTTCATTGATGTCGAAATTTCCAATTGGGTATTGGAAGATGAACGGAAAAGTTACTTGTGTGCGTGTTTCAGCTTGTAGTCAAATGTCAAATGAAAGCAGAGTTTTCGGGTCTTTATCTTATGAATTTATGACATACACTATTAGTTGACAGTAACAAACAAACTTTTCAAAAGAATCTTTTTATTAAAAAATTTCAAATACCTACGCACTTTTGTTTTGACGTTTAAAAAATGGCTAAAATATATACTCAATGGGTTCCTGTAGTTTTGTGAAACTTTGTATCTCTATGAGAAATTGTTACCCCCTCTCTTAAAGAAATGAGACCGTTAAGCGCATTTTTTACAAAAAGTACCTAACATGAGCACAGCTAGTAATTTTTAGCAATCTGAACTTTATTATCAATATTATAGTTGTCAAGATGATCTATTTTTTTTTTAGACTTTTGTATACAATATTTGTTTCATATTCGTCTACAAATTCCTCTATAGTAAGGCCAGTTAGAGTAATCAGGATAAATTGAAACAGCATGGAGGTGAATATTTTGTTCTCGGTGTTTTTTTAGCGACAATTTTCTCCACATACAGAGGTAAATAAATTTAAATAAATAAATGATGATGTGTATAATATTTTTATCGAAGTAACAAGTAACTTTAAAAAAAAGCATCTCTCTAGCATTACCGTCCATTTACCCCATTCCATTATCAAATTCAAACAAACAATTTTAAAAAGATGGTTTATGTGTCTTTCCAGATGTTGTTGCTTCTTTAAAAGAAAGAAGAAGAAATCATCACGCCAAAAATGACTAGATGGTGTCCAATGTAGTCCAGAGCGTGAAGCAGTAACACTGCTTCGTGCAACGTCACATTCAAATTCAAGGGATAGTGTATTAAATAATCCTAGTCAGGATTATATACAACAAGCAACGTCACAACATACGTTGCGATATCCTCCATCCGCGTCGATATTGACGCCAACACCAACTACAAATACGCCGACACTTCCGTTGTAATTTAATTTAAAAAAACAAAAAATACAGAAAAAAAAACAAAAAAAAATATTATAATTAATTATTATTATTATGTATTGATTTATTTACTATAATTATTATTATGTCAAATAAATAAGTTCAATAAAAAAAAACAAGCAAAATTCAACAAAATAAACATCCTTATATAAAACACAAATCAAAAAAGATATCCATCAAAATTTGCGCGTGTAGGAAAATGTTAAACATCCAAGATATTGAGCAAAATAAACACAAGAATTGTAGTATTTTGCTGCAATAGTTAAAAAAGAAAATAGAGTAAACGGAATTTCATAATTTATTTAAAAAAAAAATAATAAGCTACCTACTTCAAGTATTCATTATTATTAAATCTTTTACTGAAATCCCTTGCCCTTAACACAAACCCAAATTT
Organism: Philhelius pedissequus; assembly: GCA_910595825.1. Lineage (NCBI taxonomy): Eukaryota > Metazoa > Arthropoda > Insecta > Diptera > Syrphidae > Philhelius > Philhelius pedissequus. Next base: position 208,485,664 of record OU343161.1, on the reverse strand, counting down.
ATTGTCCCAGGGCCAACGACTGATTTAACTCAAGTGTTTACAGACCTGAAATTTTGTCAAGTAGTTTCTATATCGAATGAATAAACAAAAAAAAACTTAATAAGAAATTCAATAAATATAAAGAATATCTTTATCTGCCCTAAATAAGTTGCCTATATTGCCATAACAACTTCAAGGTAAAGGCAAAGTCTCTTTTTTGACGTGCTCAATTGTAAATGTTTTTAGCAATTAGGCAATGATGGGTTTTCTTTACAACTTAAGTTAAATAATGTCAATCTTTTAACTCTGTGAAAACAGTTTCAGTGTATTATTTGTTAAGTATATTTGGCGAAACTTTTTCGGCTTCATAGGCAGCGAATAATTTAAAACAAACCTTACTCTTAAAAAAATTTTAAAATCGCCCTGCCAAAATATATACTAGTCACACTTTTTAAGCCCTTTATTGGGTTCCTTATTTTTGTTTTCATTTGTTCTCATTTTTTAAAGCAGTAATAAAAAAAAATATGAGGTCTGCTAATAAACTTTAGACGAATTAAGCGCTGGCTCTCTTAGTACTATCAAACCTACTCCTTTTAAGTCCATTTTGCAATCCCGCATTTCCCTTCCTATCGTTTCTTTTTTATATTTTCATCATATTCCCTTTTATGCCTTATTCCATCACCATTATATCTGCATTGATAAATCTTTCATATATATTGTGAATTATATAAATATATATTTAAAAACAAAAAAAAAATATTTAAATAAAATATATAGAAATTGATTTAAAAAAATGATATGCTAATGTTTTACTTAAAATACATTTTTTGCATTGAAATATTAATACATATAAATATAAATACATAAATTAAATAAAAAATTGTATAAAGAAACAACAACAAAAAAGCATTGTGAATAATTTAATTAATTGTAAAACTCGATAATTATTATCTAAAATTAAAAAAAAAATTGCAGGTTTTTAAGTAAAATTAACATAGCAGACATGCATACATACAACTACTCTACTACTACACCTACGACAAGAACAAAAATACTATCATTTTTTCCATTTTTTTCATATTTTTTTTCAATAAGTAATAAGAATAAAATGTGAGTTAATTTATACTTAATAAAAAAAATCAAATCATATTAAACAAAAATGAATTTAAATGGTGTAAACTCTTTTTTCTCTCTTACAACATATAAAAATACATATATACATACATATACACTCAAAAACGACAGGCAGTTTTATTACAATTATATACAAAACATAATAACACAAAAAAGTTACGACGAAGTTGAAAGGAAAATTAAAAAAAAAAAGAAAGATAAAAGTCAACTGAACCAGATTTTCAGTAATTACACTATTCTATATAAAATACTTGTAATATAATTATTTTTATTGCGTTATTTTTAAAAGTGACTAAAATATAAAATAAAAACAAAATCATATTAAAAAAAAAGAGAGCAGTAAGAACTTAATAAAGAAGAAAGATTAGCCGAAGAAAAATATTTAAAAAAAAATAATGTGAAGTTTAAAAAAAATTATGTGGAAGACGAAAAATAAGTTAAACATGTGTAAAATGATACTTTTGAAGAACTGCATTCAAAAAAAAAATTAAACAAAAAATTCAAAAAAAATAATAAAAACCGAAAAAAAATATTTTTAAGCCTTTTAATTGCGATTATAGGTACTGTAAGGCAAGTTATGCATTCGTCGAAAAAAAAAGTTTTTTAGGATGATAGCGAAGGCGAAAAAAGATGGTCTAAAAATTCTGTCCGTCTGTATGTCTGTCTGTTTGTCAGTCTGTCTGTATGTATTTATAAACACCTACAGCCCAAACGGGTGGGCCGAACTGCTTCAAACTTGGTATATAGAGTTTTTTAGGTATTGTACGAGGGGAAATTGATTTTTTTGTTAGCTCAAAAAATAACGGTACCTGCCATATAACCGTTACGTTCAAACCTATTTTTCTCGGAAAAAAAATCAGTGCGAATTTTTAGCTACGACCGATCATATGGTTGAAAAAATGTTTAAAAACGGTAGGACTGTTTTTTTTTTGCTTTCCACTATTTCATAAACGGCTAAGCTGATTCTTTCGAAATTTCACACATATATAGGTTAACGTTGCCCAAATTATACCGCGTACCAATATTTTTAATTAGTATTATTTTTTATTTTTTTAAAATCATTTAAAAAAAATTTAAATTTATATTTCGAAAACTGCTAATTAAATTTTATTCAAAAATTATATTTATATGTATAATACCAATGAATTGGCGCTTTTGAATTTTTTTTGAAAAATGTTTTCAAAAAGTTTAAAAAAAAAAAACGTTTTTTCTCAAAAACCGCTCCATAGATTTAAAAATTTTTTTTTTCATAAATTCAAATTTATCTAACAAATAAAATGGCGTACTTTTTTTTTTAGCTTAATTTAGTTTAAGTATTTACTTCAGAATTTTGAATTATTTTAATATTTAATATTTTGTTTTTAAGTTTATATTATATATAAAAAATGAAGTAAAAAATTGTTTTAAATATATATTTAGATTTTTAACAGAAATTTTTTGCATTCTATGTGATCGAACATCAGAGCAAGTCGTGCGATCCAGTCGTGCATTTTATTTTTATAGCCCTCTATATGTATTATTCTACGTTACTCAAACAAACAAGTAAATCAGCATTTTTTTGAATTTGACCCTGGACCTGGCGGGTGATACCGTGACTCTTGAAACGATAATCGTTAACGTGATTGTCAGAAATTTGCTTCACGTAACTTAACCGTTTACGGCCATTTATGTTGTATTTTAACGTATAATTTGAGAACGTTTGGTTTCTTTCATAAATTCTCAAGTTATTTTCAAATATATATGAATACTTACCTAATTTTTGTGTGTATTGCGAGAAAACATAAGTAATTTTATCCACAAAGGAAAATAACTTGGCTTTCCAAATATTTTTGCTCGCGGCAAAAATTTTGGTTAACGTGCATTTCCCTATAGTTACTCTAAAATCCTAACCTATCAAACATTGGTAGACTTCGGTACCCCTACTCAGAGTCTCAATCATTGGCACCCCCTTGTTTTTAACCAATTTATTAACACCCCCTCATTCAATAACGATTCCTATAAAAATATCAATCTTATCAAGCCAATTTAATTTTAGCCTTTAACTACTACTTATTCCTCACATTTGTTCGTCTTTGTTTAATTAGTTCTTCAGTCGGTGTGTTTAAATGAAAGTGTTAACACGTTTTAAAAAAGTGAAAAATTTGAAAAATTACATACTTGCTTTTAAAGCACTTTTTCGTATCATTTAATGACTTTGAATGTCCAACAACAACTCGAGTGTGCTACCACCAAGTTTTTTCTCAATTATTTTTTTGGCTGGAATTATAGCTATTTCACGACTTGCCAAGGTCGATCATCAGATTCCTTTGCTCTAGTGGTGCTGGTCTACTTTTTCATTTTAATTGAAAAACTTCTTGTCCTTCATTGTGTATTGAACCATGACCAGCCGCTTAGTAGCCAACGAACTACGCATCACGCCACCGAGGCCACATGATCAGATCCAACCCAATACATGTTTTTTCTGTTTATCAATTGCATTGAAACGACTAGCGTTTTTATTAGCCACACAAGTTTGTTGTTGTTTATATTATTTAATATCAGATAATAATAAATTATTCGTATTTAACTATTTTTGAAATTAAAAGGTTGCCAATAATTGGTTCCAATTATTGGCACTCGGGTGCCAATAACTGGTTCTATGGAACCTTAATTATTGGCACTGCCAATAAATATACTTTCAAGACTGTCAATAACTACACCATTAAACCGTTAATTTTTTTAAGTTCGAAAAAATGCCGAAAACAAGAAAAACGTACAAAGAAAGAAATGTTCAAGAAGCTCTATGGGCCATACAAAAATGGACATACATATATCTAAAAAAAATCAGCTTCTAGATACCACAAAATACTGCGTTCTACTCCGTAGTTCCGATTGAGCAAAACATTTTGAAAAGTACGTCCAGGACCCGCAACAGTTTAACCTGAGGAAGAAGAATTGAGCAGTGTTGTATGGCTAAAAGTTTTTCAAGATGTTGTTTATGCTGTCCAGGAATTTCTAAGGCAAAGTTCCAAAGAGAGCACCCATTCGGTATCTAGGCAATACCAGAAAAGTTATGGTTTAGAAAAACAGATGTTGCTTAAAATGTACAACGAATTCAGCCAGGAAAATTTTATCAGGAACTTATTTGCGAATCCAGTCGAAGAAATCGGAGAAAATACAATTCGTAATTGACAGATATGCTTTTCCTGTACAATGTATACAATGACCGAAACAGAGGGAACTGATATTTGTAGTTTAAAATGTTCATTATGTATTAGAGAATATAACATAAAATGTTTGAAAAAACAGAAATATCACATTCTTCCAAATTGTATCAATTCTTTATATATTACTAAAAATTAACAGGTCTTAAGTTTTTATTTCAACTTATATATATAAAATGCGATCGGTATGAACTAATTTATTTTTGTTGTAGACTTGTTATTTATTTTTTCATATTTAACTTATTGTTTACTTAATATCTTTTATTTCTTTTCATTCCTTATAACCCGGAAGAAGCGGTAAATGTTTATGCTATTTTTTTTTACTGAAATTGAATGAACTACAACTTTTATAAATAAAAAAAAAACTAAATAAAATATTGTTTTCCTTTAATTCATAGGTGCCAATAATTGTACATTTTTGGGGTACCGATAATTGTAGTTTTTGGCAAGCTTTTTTTAATATCCCATTTTACCTCTTTTTTAATAAACAAAAAAAAAATTGTTCGCAACCCTAACCCCACTGCACCTATTTTGTATGGATTACCTAAGCTACATAAAGAAGATATCCCTCTACGGCCTGTGTCGTCTTCATTTAATGCTCCTGCACAGAAACTATGCAAGTATCTCGCCCGTACTTTACCTGAAGTTTTAGATTTTAAGCCCAAGTATGCAATTAAGAATTCGTTAGATTTGATCGATAGAGTTAAGAATTTAATTTTGCCACCTAATGCGAAGCTTGTTTCCTTTGATGTAAAAAGTTTATTTCCGTCGGTACCAAACAATAATTTTAAATTGCTGTTTGAACATAAACTTTCATTATGTGTTAAGAATGAACAAAAATGCCACCAACTGAAAAAGCTTATTTCCTTATGCATGGACCAAAACTACTTTCAATGGAAAATACTACAGACAAACGTCGGAGCTTGCAATGGGATCTTCGTTTTCGCCTTTCGCTGCCGAGTTCTTTATGGATCATTTGGAACAAAAGTTATTTTCTTCAAAAAGTCCGCTTATACAAAACATATTCTTTTGGGTTAGATATGTGGATGACATCTTTTGTGTATGGACAGGCACTCAAAGGAATCTTGTTTCTTTCCTTGAATCTGTATTGAATAACTTGGAGGACAATATTTCTTTTACTTTAGAATATGGACCTAACTGCATAGATTTCCTTGATTTAAGCCTGTCGATTTCATCAAACAAACTAGTTTTTGATATATATAGAAAGGAAACTTCAACGGATTCCATAATTCCAGCATCGTCTGCCCATCCCGTGAATATAAAACTGTATTCCCTTAAGAACAGATAGCTATAGGAAAGAGCTAAAGATAATTAAGACCATTGCTACAATGAATGGATATGATATCCAAACAATTATTGGTCCAAACGGTTATTGCAGAAAAAATCTAGAAAACTAGCTCTCCAATCAATTTTCCCGACTTCCGCTGGAAAGGAATCACAAGCTTGGAAAAAGATCCCTTATATTCCTGGAGTTTCGGAAAAATTGTGCAATCCACTATCAGCAATCAACATTAAACCTGCTTTTTTCAATAAATTCACACTAAAAAATGCTCTCTGCAACAACAAAATCAAACCAAAAACAACCATTTATTCGAAAAGTGGCGTGTATAAGGTAACCTGCAAGGAATGCAATGGAGTGTACATAGGAAAAACTGCAAGATCTTTATCGATAAGATTTACAGAACATTTAAAGGCTGCTGTACGTCCCGAACCTTCTTCTGGACTCGCTCAACATATACAAACTTCTGGACATGGATGCTCTCTCGATGATGTATCTCTATTACATTTTGTACCTGCTGGACGTTTATTAGACAAATATGAAATTTTCGAAATAAATAAGCATAAGTGCATGAACATTTTAAACTTACAAATTGACTTATTGAACAATAGCCCACTACTTGACATATAATATTTTTTTAAAAAAATATATATTATATCTTAATTTTTTTGTTTTACATTTTTTTTTCCATATTTTATACTTAGTTTAAACCCTTTTTTAAAGTCAGATCTCTATGTTTAATTTTCAAGTTTATTAATTTGTATGAACACTTTTGTTCACCAGTGTCGTGTTACAACCTTTATGATTGTATGATTTGTTTAAAAACAGAAAAAAAATGTATTGCCCTGATGATGTCCTAAATAAGACGAAACGCGTTGGCCTTAAAGTTTTTTAATTAGATATTAATAAAAACCTAATTTTAAATTGTGGAAAAACAAATGCTTAATTACTTCTTTATACAAAAATATCAAAAATATTTCCACCAACTCTCATACTATTGATTATATAAAAAATAAGAATTAAATATAAATAAACAAAGAAAATTCTATATTAAAATTTAGTATATTTTTTCATATTTTTAACTTTTTGATTACGAAAATTACGCGCATTTAAAATTGAAAAATCCTTAAGGGTGCCAACAATTGTATCCGTTACGCTATATAATTTACATACATCTTATGTAAGTTAAACGATTACTGCTTTCCATTTCCAAATGAATTGTTTTCAGACTTCAATTCATTGCCGAAACATTTTGACAACAGTTTCAAAACCAATGTATATACAACGCGTTATCAAATTACAGTTGGGTAAAAACCCAAGTTAAATTAAAAATCAATTCAAAACGATATTAACTATTTAGCTATCTTGCAAACGTTAGCGTTTTGGTGGTAATCGACTTACGTGAAGCATTGCGACATCCAAGCCAACGAACACGAAAAACTCGAAATTTTTCGCTAACAGCGAGCGGCTCGCGTACCAGCCAAAAACAAAGCGAGCGCGAGCATGTTCGTCGTTTGTGCCTGCCATTTAGCTATACTTTCTTCTGATGAATTGGCAGCCTGTAAATTTGTTTGTACAGTAGAAACTCGGAAAAGTTAAGTAGATAAATATGTACTAATGTAGTTTGTTTTTTTGGAGATACCTATCCATTGAAATATTTCAAATCCTGCTAAAAAAAAGTGGTAAAGTCGTAATTTGTAATACGTGGGCCTATGCAATTTTTGTATTGGATACAAATTAATTTGGTTTAATGCCGTTTTTATTTGGCAATCCGGAAGCCTTCTGGACTCTTCTGAAAGTGTTCACTTGGGGAAAAATGACAGTTCTGATCTGAAAAGAAGAGAATTTTGCTTCTGGATTTAAAATCTGAATCGAATCCAGAAGCACTCACACATTCATATGCGTCAAACTCGATTGTTGTCATTTTGTGTATCATAATTATGCAACAAACGTTTTTTTTTTTTTTATTTCAATAATTCCACGTACACAGTTGGGATCCCGTATCAGAGAGAGATTCCAGATTACCAAGTAAAAACGCCATAAGTGTCGCTATGGATTTATGTTTGATTGTGTTTTAGTTTTTTACATATTTTACATAATCACCCTTATTACGATTGGGGTTTATCTTGAACGAAAGCTCTCACTTTTTGTGTCGAGTCACTTTTTAGGCGTTTTAGTGTGGGTGTATTACGAAACAAAAACGCCACTCGTTGTCGATAGAAATACGTTCCACATAACAGCTGATTTTGAAAAAAAAAATAATTTTCAATGCAACTGCCGTTAATTTTGAAATTCATATTCCATTTCTGCCGATTAAATTAATAAAAGTCGCTAAATAAATAGTGTTGCTGCATTTATTTTCTCAAGAAAGACGAAAAAGAAACCAACAAAATGGATATACATAACTAAAGATCCAAATTCGAAATTAAATCTGTGAGATTTGCCAGATACGAAGTAAGTAGATGGACAGTTAAAATTCCTAATATTTTCAATTAAGATTATTCTCTTCTTTTCAGATTTGTAATGCGTAGATACTTCAGGCTAAATAAGGTAGCATTTCTTTACTTCAGTAAATAGCAGTACAAAATGCCACAAGGAAGAAGGATATTGTGTGTCAATTTTAAGACTTGGTGTTAAAGAATTCAATGTTGTGCTATGATTCCAATTTGATTTTGTTTTGTACATTTTGTGTTACCTCCTCGTCTCTTAAAATTTGTTCCAATAACTCGACGAGATGCTTCATTTGTTCAGCATTTATAATTTTTACCCTTTAATAAATCCAAATTTAATAAAAAGTGTTAAAAAAGAATATACAAAACAACAAAACTTATATTTTTAGGCAATTTCGCGACGAGTCGTTTAAACATTTTTGTTCGACAAAAAATAGCGTTTTAGTTGGCGTTTAAACAATGCCTAACGCATATTGTAATAACGATGAGTGACATTTTTCTCACAAAAATTTAAGTTCCACTCGAATTAAGTCGTTACGCTGAGGAAAATGACTATAAAACGCCAAACGTAATACAAAAATTTAAAAATGACATTCGTCATTTAAGCGAAACGCCTATCGTAATAAGGGTGAATATAATAATGGGCCCTAGCGAGTTAACCGTCTCGTGGGAGCGGAGAATTCTCCTAAATCGTCTGAATCGGAGAATATTTTCTTCGAGGTAATCTTCCGAACAACTGTCCGGAACATTTCTCCGACAAAGCGGAAAATGTTCCGCTTCGGCGGTTACCTCAATAGGGCAGAATATTTTATTTAGATGTGAGTAATATGAATTCCTGCTAGATTTCCTATAAAAGCAAAATTTAGCAAAACAAAAATGCTGACAATATCTATCGATAAATTTTATACAAAAACACGGATCTATGCACTAAAATTGGCAGTTTTGGGAGGTAAACAAATATACGCAAGCCGCTTGAATCGAATTAAGGCACGGCCTTAGAACAATCTTCAGAAACAATTTACTTAGCGGCATTCACATTTTCAGACCAATTCTAAATATTCCCCGCGAAAGGATGTGTAGAATTCTCCAACTATGAATTCCCCGGGAGACTATTTTTCCATTCGAAAGAGGGAATGTTCGAATCAGCTGCTGTTGCGTAGATATGACATCAAAAAAAAAAACTAGGCGAAAAAAAAATAATTTATCCAATGTGAAAATGAATACTTGAATAAATAAAGTGAAACACTCGGCTCTATCACGAGTTCCATCGTAATTGGAAAATTTTATTATGTATCCAAAGGATTGCGTAGGCGTTTTAGACAAAATCCAACTTTTCCTTTTTGCAACTGCGATTTTTTTAGTTGTTTTTGACCCCAAAAATAATTGATGTTTTATTTATATTTTATAGTTGCAAGAAGTAAAAATTTAATTTTTTCTCCCGCAAATACATACTCGTATATCGGGAACAAACGAGCACCAAATGGGGAAAAAATGGTCCTTATTTTGACATTTAGAATACCTACTTTTCCGCCTTTTGTTTAGAATAAGGGAATTGGGACCAAAACGAAATTACTAGGGCTGTCTTTTCTATGCGCCTATAGGAAGATTAACAGAAAAGTTTCTTGTGTGGATTTTTATCAATGTGTCTATTTAAAAGATGAATGGAAAAGTTACTAATTATTTCGAATTAAGCTTTCTAAAATTTTTTTAACGTAGTAGGCGTTCTGAATAATGTTTCAGTAGTTTTTATGATGAAAATCCCCTTTATCTTGTTATATTCATAGTTATTGTCATAAAATAACACTTTGATTTTAGAAACTCGAGCAGTTGGTTGTTCTTGTAAGAAAGTTTTAACGAGTATTTAATTTTGTGAAAAGTGTAATAAATATGGAAAGTTCGAATTTTCCAATTCTTGTTGGTGATGGTAAAGCCAGAAAAAGGCAAAAGACCAAAAGCAACTGGAAATCTGAATTGGCAAAAACCTAGCGGTAAGTTTTAAGAAGAAATGTAAAAACAATACAAACGCATACGTAGATATTGCTTTTGTTCTTTTTTTTTGTGGACTGAGCTTTAAATTTTAATTTTGTGACCTTTATTCTAAATGATGCGTTTCGCCCAAGTGCTACAGTTGGGCTCAACAGTTAGACGCTGTACTACCCTTCTAAGACGCAAAATATATTAGTCGATGGCTACCGACACAAATAAAATTTACAGCTTTAAAGCACTGTGAATTATATTTTTCTATTGGAATTCGGTCGAACTCATACCACCTAGAAAATAATGCCGTTGTCTGGCTTGTTTAATTTTAAGGAGAAATGTAAAAACAATACAAACGCATGTGAATACGTAGGTATTGCTTTTTTTCTTTATTTTTTTGTAGATTCAGCTTTTAATTTTGTTTTTTTGTGACCTTTATTCCAAATTATGCGTTTCGGTAAGTTTTAAGTTTTATAAATTAGCTGACTTTTGATCAAAGCTTACGTTGACTAGGAGTACAGTATTTTACGGATATAAGAAACATTTTTATATAAAAAACTCACATAATATCTTGGATTTTAGTAGAAAAGTCATATGGTTATACCAATAACAATCTTACAGTGTTACGACGCAACATGACAGTGTAAAGGTTTGAAAGTACGACTGTGTGAAAATGTTAGAGTGTGACAGTGTGACAATGTGAAAGGTTAACACTGTGACAGTTTTAAGGTGTTACAGCGTGAAAGTTTAAAGTGTGACAGTGTAAAAATATGAAAGCTTAAAGTGTTACAGTTAGACAATATGAAAGTTAAAATTGCAACTGTGTGAAAGTTTAAAGTATGAAAATATGAGAGTGTGAAAGGGTGACAATGTCTAAGTTCAAAGTGTTAAAATATGAATGTTTAAAATTGACAATGTGAAACTTTGACACTATGACTGTATGAAAGTGTAAAAGTGTGAAAATACGCCGATACCGTGTGACATTTCAATATAGCTTAATATTGTTTCTGTTTTCTTTCTAATACAATTTTTTCTGTGTTGAAATCTCAATAAAAATATTTGTACTATTATCTCTTTGTTTTGATTGGAGCATTATTATATCCGTTGCTTACACAAAAGACACACTCAGATAAACTTAAGATATACATTTGTTTCTCCAGAGTTTCTTATATTCGTGTTGTACTGTATAAATATTTCGTTATTGCTACTAGTTACCGACAGAAGCAATCACCAAAAATACGATCATGCAAATACCAACCACATAACAGTGTATAAAAGTGCAATACATTATAAAGTTCTGACGCAATGAGATTTGCAAAAGCATTTTACAAAACTGCAAACAAACTTTCGCAGGATGCATTTCTCGTGATGCATCTGTTTCGAGACGCAGAAGACCTACATCAGCAAAAAAAAGCCATGGAATATCATGTAAGAAATGGTAAAGAAAAATGTTTGCATTTCCTTCTTCCCTTCCCTATTTACCTAACGCTCTCACTGTGCTCGATTCATATTAAGGGTAGTCAAAATCCCTTTAGAGCGCGCAAAATGTAGCAAAAAAAAAAAGTTTGTCAAAGTGCTTTTTGTATAATTCTGGGCATAAAACGGGACAGGGTTATTGGGGTCTCCAGGAGACATTTAGAATCTGGAGGTACACCCTTAGAAACAAGAGTAGGTGACAGGTTTACCAAAAAAAAAAAAAAAATACTTTAATTTAATGGTTTAGGGCACATACTGGGCACTGAAGATCCTATTTGTGAACCTCAACCAGTTTTCAATGGAATTCGTGTTTCAACAAATTGAAAATTCTGTATACTCACCCGCAGTACCTTTCTTCTGCTTTCTAGTTAAATTTAAAAAAATATATAATATTGAAGTTTAAGCCCCTTAAAATTAAGTTTTTCAAGTTTTCAATTGCTACACTTTTTTATTTTATTCTGAAATCCAGAGGTAATTTTGAAAACCTATTATATCCATACTTCTTTTTGGTACCAATCAAAAACTAAAATTCTCAGATCTCGATTTTCATACTTAAACTGTTAGGAACCCCAATTATAACAATTCTACAAACAAAAAAGTTCTAAAAAATGTTTGTTAGGAGATACAAGTTTTTCTCGATTTACTCAAAATCTCTAAAAGTGGATAAAATGGGTTTTGATTTTGATCCACACAATTCATGACTTCACTCTTCGAAATTTTAGAAAAAAATCAAGGCTAACACCATGCAAAAAAAATTGCATTCTTAAAAATGTTCTCCTAACCCATCGATATATACATCAAAAGATAGGTCTGTTCAATACCTATCGACAGCTGAACAAAAATATATGCGACATCTGGTTCTTGAGATCATTCGCATGATTTTCCACCCAACTGCATTTGACTTGCTTTGGATGCTGATATCTCCACTAATAAATACCCCAAAAATCTGCTGCTGCCAGTTGTCGAAAGGGATTTCGCAGACCTTTCTATTGGCGTACAACTTGTTGCACAATTCATGACTTCACTTTTTTCGAAATTTAAAAAAAAAATCAAGGCTAACCCCTTGCAAAAAAAAATATATTTTCAAAACTGTTCCCCAAACCCATCGATATGTACATCAAAAGAAAGATCTGTTCAATACCTGTCCACAGCTGAAGGCAAAAGGTATCGACGACATTTGGTTGTTGAGATTTTTCAAATCAAAGTTATTCGCATGATTTACCACCCAAATGCATTTGACTAGCTTTGGCTGCTGACATGACCGCAACCAATCCCCGCAAAAATCTGCGGCTGCCAGTGCCCGACAGGGATTTCGCAGACTTTTCTATTGGCGTACAACTTGTTGTACAATTCATCACTTCACTTTTTTCGACATTTTAGAAACCCTTGCGAAAAAAAAATTACATTTTCAAAAATGTTCCTCAAACCAATTGATATATACATCAAAAGAAAGGTCTGTTCAATACCTGTCCACAGCTGAAGACAAAAAGTATCTGCGGAATTTGGTTCTTGAGATATTTCAATTCAAAATTATTCGCATGATTTTCCACCCAACTGCATTGAATTGCTTTGGATACTGATATGTCCGCAACCAAATCCCGCAAAAATCTGCGGCTGCCAGTGCTCGACAAGGATTTCGCAGACCTTTCTATTGGCGTACAACTTATTGTACAATTCACGACTTCACTTTTTTCGACATTTTAGAAACCCTTGCAAAAAAAATTACATTTTCAAAAATGTTCCCCAAGCCCAGCGATATGTCCAGCAAAACAAAGGTCTGTTCAATACCTGTCCACGGCTGAAGACAAATAGTATCTGCGACATTTGGTTCTTGAGATATTTCAAATCAAAGCTTTTCGCATGATTTTCCACACAACTGAATTTGACTTGCTTTGGATGCTGATATCTCCGCAACCAAACCCCGCGAAAATCTAAGGCTGCCAGTGCTTGACCGGGATTTCGCAGACCTTTCTATTGACGTACAACTTGTTGTACAATTCATGACTTCACTTTTTTCGACATTTTAGAAAAAAATCAAGGCTAACCCATTGCAAAAAAAAATACATTTTCAAAAATGTTCCCTAAACCCATTGATATGTACATCAAAAGAAAGGTCTGTTCAATACCTGTCCACAGCTGAAGACAAAAAGCATCTGCGACATCTTGTTCTTGAGATATTGCAATTCAAAGTTATTCGCATGATTTTCCACCCAACTGCATTTGACTTGCTTTGGATGCTGATATCTCTGCAAGTAAATCCCCCAAAAATCTGCGGTTTCCAGTTCTCTAAAGGGATTTCGCAGACCTTTCAATTGGCGTACAACTTGTTGTACAATTCATGACTTCACTTTTTACGACATTTTAGAAAAAAATCAAGGCTAACCCATTGCAAAAAAAATACATTTTCAAAAATGTTCCCTAAACATATTGATATGTACATCAAAAGAAAGGTCTGTTCAATACCTGTCCACAGCTGAAGACAAAAAGCATCTGCGACATCTTGTTCTTGAGATATTGCAATTCAAAGTTATTCGCATGATTTTCCACCCAACTGCATTTGACTTGCTTTGGATGCTGATATCTCTGCAAGTAAATCCCCCAAAAATCTGCGGTTTCCAGTTCTCTAAAGGGATTTCGCAGACCTTTCAATTGGCGTACAACTTGTTGTACAATTCAAGACTTCACTTTTTTCGACATTTTAGAAAAAATCAAGGCTAACCCCTTGCAAAAAAAATTACATTTTCAAAACTGTTAACCAAACCCATCTATATGTACATCAAAAGAAAGGTCTGTTCAATACCTGTCCACAGCTGAAGACAAATAGTATCTGCGACATCTGGTTCTTGAGATATTTCAATTCAAAGTTATTCCCATGATTTTCCACCCAACTGCATTTGACTTGTTTTGGATACTGATATCTCTGCAAATAAATCCCCCAAAAATCTGCGGCTTCCAGTGCTCGAATGTGATTTCACAAACCTTTCTATTGGCATACAACTTGTCGTACAATTCATGACTTCACTTTTTTCGACATTTTAGAAAAAAATCAAGGCTAACCCCTTGCAAAAAAAAATTACATTTTCAAAAATGTTCCCCAAACCCATTGATATATACATCAAAAGAAAGGTCTGTTCAATACCTATCCACAGCTGAAGACAAATAGTATCTGCGCCATTTGGTTCTTGGGATATTTTAATTCAAAGCTTTTCGCAGGATTTTCCACCCAACTGAATTTGACTTGCTTTGGATGCTGATATCTCCGCAAACAAACCTCGCAAAAATCTGCGGCTGTCAGTGCTTGACAGAGATTTCGCAGACCTTTCTGTTTGGGATTTCACAAACCTTTCTATTGGCGTACAACTTGTCGTACAATTCATGACTTCACTTTTTTCGACATTTTAGAAAAAAATCAAGGCTAACCCCTTGCAAAAAAAAATTACATTTTCAAAAATGTTCCCCAAATCCATTGATATATACATCAAAAGAAAGGTCTGTTCAATACCTGTCCACAGCTGAAGACAAAAAGTATCTGCGACATCTAGTTCTTGAGATATTTCAATTCAAAGTTATTCGCATGATTTTCCACCCAACTGCATTTGACTTGCTTTGGATGCTGATATCTCTGCAAATAAATCCCCCAAAAATCTGCGGCTTCCAGTGCTCGAATGTGATTTCACAAACCTTTCTATTGGCGTACAACTTGTCGTACAATTCATGACTTCACTTTTTTCGACATTTTAGAAAAAAATCAAGGCTAACCCCTTGCAAAAAAAAATTACATTTTCAAAAATGTTCCCCAAACCCATCGATATGTATATCAAAAGAAAGGTCTGTTCAATACCTGTCCACTGCTGAAAGCAAAAAGTATCTGCGACATTTGGTTCTTGAGATATTTCAATTCAAATTTATTCGCATGATTTTCTACCCAACTGCATTTGACTTGCTTTGGATGCTGATATCTCTGAAAATAAACCCCCCAAAAATCTGCGGCTTCCATTGCTCGAATAGGATTTCGCAGATCTTTCTATTGGCGTACAACTTGTTGTACAATTCATGACTTCACTTTTTTCGACATTTTAGAAAAAAATCAAGGCTAACCCCTTGCAAAAAAAAATTACATTTTCAAAAATGTTCCCCAAACCCATCGATATGTATATCAAAAGAAAGGTCTGTTCAATACCTGTCCACAGCTGAAGACAAAAAGTATCTGCGACATTTGGTTCTTGGGATATTTTAATTCAAAGCTTTTCGCATGATTTTCCACCCTACTGAATTTGACTTGCTTTGGATGCTGATATCTCCGCAACCAAACCTCGCGAAAATCTGCGGCTGTCAGTGCTTGACAGGGATTTCGCAGACCTTTCTATTGGCGTACGCTTTGTTGTACAATTCATTACTTCAATTTTTTCGACATTTTAGAAAAAAATCAAGGCTAACCCCTTGCAATAAATTACATTTTCAAAAATGTTCTCCAAACCCATTGATATATACATCAAAAGAAAGGCCTGTTCACTACCTGTCCACTGCTGTGGGCAAAAAGCAACTGGGACATTTGGTTCTTGAGATATTTCAATTCAAAGTTATTCGCATGACAACTGCATTTGACTTGCTTTGGATGCTGATATCTCTACAAATAAACCCCCCAAAAATCTGCGGCTTCCAGTGCTCGAATAGGATTTCGCAGATCTTTCTATTGGCGTACAACTTGTTGTACAATTCATGACTTCACTTTTTTCGACATTTTAGAAAAAAATCAAGGCTAACCCCTTGCAAAAAATTACATTTTCAAAAATGTTCCCCAAACCCATTGATATATACATCAAAAGAAAGGTCTGTTCAATACCTGTCCACTGCTGAAAGCAAAAAGTATCTGCGATATTTGGTTCTTGAGATATTTCAATTCAAAGTTATTCGCATGATTTTACACCCAACTGCATTTGACTTGCTTTGGATGCTGATATCTCTGCATATAAGTCCCCCAAAAATCTGCGGCTTCCAGTGCTCGAATGGGATTTCACAAACCTTTCTAGTGGCGTACAACTTGTCGTACAATTCATGACTTCACTTTTTTCGACATTTTAGAAAAAAATCAAGGCTAACCCCTTGCAAAAAAAAATTACATTTTCAAAAATGTTCCCCAAACCCATCGATATGTATATCAAAAGAAAGGTCTGTTCAATACCTGTCCACTGCTGAAAGCAAAAAGTATCTGCGACTCAGTGAGTTATTCGCATGATTTTCCAACCAACTGCATTTGACTTGCTTTGGATGCTGATATCTCTGCATATAAGTCCCCCAAAAATCTGCGGCTTCCAGTGCTCGAATGGGATTTCACAAACCTTTCTATTGGCGTACAACTTGTCGTACAATTCATGACTTCACTTTTTTCGACATTTTAGAAAAAAATCAAGGCTAACCCCTTGCAAAAAAAAAATTACATTTTCAAAAATGTTCTCCAAACCCATTGATATATACATCAAAAGAAAGGTCTGTTCAATACCTGTCCACAGTTGAAAGCAAAAAGTACCTGCGACATTTGGTTCTTGAGATATTTCAATTCAAAATTATTCGCATGATTTTCCACCCAACTGCATTTGACTTGCTTTGGATGCTGATATCTCTGAAAATAAACCCCCCAAAAATCTGCGGCTTCCATTGCTCGAATAGGATTTCGCAGATCTTTCTATTGGCGTACAACTTGTTGTACAATTCATGACTTCACTTTTTTCGACATTTTAGAAAAAAATCAAGGCTAACCCCTTGCAAAAAAAAATTACATTTTCAAAAATGTTCCCCAAACCCATTGATATATACATCAAAAGAAAGGTCTGTTCAATACCTGTCCACTGCTGAAAGCAAAAAGTATCTGCGATATTTGGTTCTTGAGATATTTCAATTCAAAGTTATTCGCATGATTTTACACCCAACTGCATTTGACTTGCTTTGGATGCTGATATCTCTGCATATAAGTCCCCCAAAAATCTGCGGCTTCCAGTGCTCGAATGGGATTTCACAAACCTTTCTATTGGCGTACAACTTGTCGTACAATTCATGACTTCACTTTTTTCGACATTTTAGAAAAAAATCAAGGCTAACCCCTTGCAACAAAAAATTACATTTTCAAAAATGTTCCCCAAACCCATTGATATATACATCAAAAGAAAGGCTTGTTCAATACCTGTCCACTGCTGAAAGCAAAAAGTATCTGCGCCATTTGGTTCTTGAGATATTTCAATTCAAAGTTATTCGCATGATTTTACACCCAACTGCATTTGACTTGCTTTGGATGCTGATATCTCTGCATATAAGTCCCCCAAAAATCTGCGGCTTCCAGTGCTCGAATGGGATTTCACAAACCTTTCTATTGGCGTACAACTTGTCGTACAATTCATGACTTCACTTTTTTCGACATTTTAGAAAAAAATCAAGGCTAACCCCTTGCAAAAAAAAAATTACATTTTCAAAAATGTTCTCCAAACCCATTGATATATACATCAAAAGAAAGGTCTGTTCAATACCTGTCCACAGTTGAAAGCAAAAAGTACCTGCGACATTTGGTTCTTGAGATATTTCAATTCAAAATTATTCGCATGATTTTCCACCCAACTGCATTTGACTTGCTTTGGATGCTGATATCTCTGAAAATAAACCCCCCAAAAATCTGCGGCTTCCATTGCTCGAATAGGATTTCGCAGATCTTTCTATTGGCGTACAACTTGTTGTACAATTCATGACTTCACTTTTTTCGACATTTTAGAAAAAAATCAAGGCTAACCCCTTGCAAAAAAAAATTACATTTTCAAAAATGTTCCCCAAACCCATTGATATATACATCAAAAGAAAGGTCTGTTCAATACCTGTCCACTGCTGAAAGCAAAAAGTATCTGCGATATTTGGTTCTTGAGATATTTCAATTCAAAGTTATTCGCATGATTTTACACCCAACTGCATTTGACTTGCTTTGGATGCTGATATCTCTGCATATAAGTCCCCCAAAAATCTGCGGCTTCCAGTGCTCGAATGGGATTTCACAAAACTTTCTATTGGCGTACAACTTGTCGTACAATTCATGACTTCACTTTTTTCGACATTTTAGAAAAAAATCAAGGCTAACCCCTTGCAACAAAAAATTACATTTTCAAAAATGTTCCCCAAACCCATTGATATATACATCAAAAGAAAGGCTTGTTCAATACCTGTCCACTGCTGAAAGCAAAAAGTATCTGCGCCATTTGGTTCTTGAGATATTTCAATTCAAAGTTATTCGCATGATTTTACACCCAACTGCATTTGACTTGCTTTGGATGCTGATATCTCTGCATATAAGTCCCCCAAAAATCTGCGGCTTCCAGTGCTCGAATGGGATTTCACAAACCTTTCTATTGGCGTACAACTTGTCGTACAATTCATGACTTCACTTTTTTCGACATTTTAGAAAAAAATCAAGGCTAACCCCTTGCAAAAAAAAAATTACATTTTCAAAAATGTTCCCCAAACCCATCGATATGTATATCAAAAGAAAGGTCTGTTCAATACCTGTCCACAGCTGAAGACAAAAAGTATCTGCGACATTTGGTTCTTGGGATATTTTAATTCAAAGCTTTTCGCATGATTTTCCACCCAACTGAATTTGACTTGCTTTGGATGCTGATATCTCCGCAACCAAACCTCGCGAAAATCTGCGGCTGTCAGTGCTTGACAGGGATTTCGCAGACCTTTCTATTGGCGTACGCTTTGTTGTACAATTCATTACTTCAATTTTTTCGACATTTTAGAAAAAAATCAAGGCTAACCCCTTGCAATAAATTACATTTTCAAAAATGTTCCCCAAACCCATTGATATATACATCAAAAGAAAGGTCTGTTCAATACCTGTCCACTGCTGAAAGCAAAAAGTATCTGCGACTCAGTGAGTTATTCGCATGATTTTCCACCCAACTGCATTTGACTTGCTTTGGATGCTGATATCTCTGCAAACAATACCTATCCACAGCTGAAGACAAATAGTATCTGCGACATTTGGTTCTTGGGATATTTTAATTCAAAGCTTTTCGCATGATTTTCCACCCAACTGAATTTGACTTGCTTTGGATGCTGATATCTGCGCAACCAAACCTCGCAAAAATCTGCGGCTGTCAGTGCTTGACAGGGATTTCGCAGACCTTTCTGTTTGGGATTTCACAAACCTTTCTATTGGCGTACAACTTGTCGTACAATTCATGACTTCACTTTTTTCGACATTTTAGAAAAAAATCAAGGCTAACCCCTTGCAAAAAAAAATTACATTTTCAAAAATGTTCCCCAAACCCATTGATATATACATAAAAAGAAAGGTCTGTTCAATACCTGTCCACAGCTGAAGACAAAAAGTATCTGCGACATCTAGTTCTTGAGATATTTCAATTCAAAGTTATTCGCATGATTTTCCACCCAACTGCATTTGACTTGCTTTGGATGCTGATATCTCTGCAAATAAATCCCCCAAAAATCTGCGGCTTCCAGAGCTCGAATGGGATTTCACAAACCTTTCTATTGGCGTACAACTTGTCGTACAATTCATGACTTCACTTTTTTCGACATTTTAGAAAAAAATCAAGGCTAACCCCTTGCAATAAATTACATTTTCAAAAATGTTCCCCAAACCCATTGATATATACATCAAAAGAAAGGTCTGTTCAATACCTGTCCACTGCTGAAAGCAAAAAGTATCTGCGACTCAGTGAGTTATTCGCATGATTTTCCACCCAACTGCATTTGACTTGCTTTGGATGCTGATATCTCTGCAAACAATACCTATCCACAGCTGAAGACAAATAGTATCTGCGACATTTGGTTCTTGGGATATTTTAATTCAAAGCTTTTCGCATGATTTTCCACCCAACTGAATTTGACTTGCTTTGGATGCTGATATCTGCGCAACCAAACCTCGCAAAAATCTGCGGCTGTCAGTGCTTGACAGGGATTTCGCAGACCTTTCTGTTTGGGATTTCACAAACCTTTCTATTGGCGTACAACTTGTCGTACAATTCATGACTTCACTTTTTTCGACATTTTAGAAAAAAATCAAGGCTAACCCCTTGCAAAAAAAAATTACATTTTCAAAAATGTTCCCCAAACCCATTGATATATACATAAAAAGAAAGGTCTGTTCAATACCTGTCCACAGCTGAAGACAAAAAGTATCTGCGACATCTAGTTCTTGAGATATTTCAATTCAAAGTTATTCGCATGATTTTCCACCCAACTGCATTTGACTTGCTTTGGATGCTGATATCTCTGCAAATAAATCCCCCAAAAATCTGCGGCTTCCAGAGCTCGAATGGGATTTCACAAACCTTTCTATTGGCGTACAACTTGTCGTACAATTCATGACTTCACTTTTTTCGACATTTTAGAAAAAAATCAAGGCTAACCCCTTGCAAAAAAACATTACATTTTCAAAAATGTTCCCCAAACCCATTGATATATACATCAAAAGAAAGGTCTGTTCAATACCTGTCCACTGCTGAAAGCAAAAAGTATCTGCGACATTTGGTTCTTGAGATATTTCAATTCAAAATTATTCGCATGATTTTCCACCCAACTGCATTTGACTTGCTTTGGATGCTGATATCTCTGAAAATAAACCCCCCAAAAATCTGCGGCTTCCATTGCTCGAATAGGATTTCGCAGATCTTTCTATTGGCGTACAACTTGTTGTACAATTCATGACTTCACTTTTTTCGACATTTTAGAAAAAAATCAAGGCTAACCCCTTGCAAAAAAAAATTACATTTTCAAAAATGTTCCCCAAACCCATTGATATATACATCAAAAGAAAGGTCTGTTCAATACCTGTCCACTGCTGAAAGCAAAAAGTATCTGCGATATTTGGTTCTTGAGATATTTCAATTCAAAGTTATTCGCATGATTTTACACCCAACTGCATTTGACTTGCTTTGGATGCTGATATCTCTGCATATAAGTCCCCCAAAAATCTGCGGCTTCCAGTGCTCGAATGGGATTTCACAAACCTTTCTATTGGCGTACAACTTGTCGTACAATTCATGACTTCACTTTTTTCGACATTTTAGAAAAAAATCAAGGCTAACCCCTTGCAACAAAAAATTACATTTTCAAAAATGTTCCCCAAACCCATTGATATATACATCAAAAGAAAGGCTTGTTCAATACCTGTCCACTGCTGAAAGCAAAAAGTATCTGCGCCATTTGGTTCTTGAGATATTTCAATTCAAAGTTATTCGCATGATTTTACACCCAACTGCATTTGACTTGCTTTGGATGCTGATATCTCTGCATATAAGTCCCCCAAAAATCTGCGGCTTCCAGTGCTCGAATGGGATTTCACAAACCTTTCTATTGGCGTACAACTTGTCGTACAATTCATGACTTCACTTTTTTCGACATTTTAGAAAAAAATCAAGGCTAACCCCTTGCAAAAAAAAAATTACATTTTCAAAAATGTTCTCCAAACCCATTGATATATACATCAAAAGAAAGGTCTGTTCAATACCTGTCCACAGTTGAAAGCAAAAAGTACCTGCGACATTTGGTTCTTGAGATATTTCAATTCAAAATTATTCGCATGATTTTCCACCCAACTGCATTTGACTTGCTTTGGATGCTGATATCTCTGAAAATAAACCCCCCAAAAATCTGCGGCTTCCATTGCTCGAATAGGATTTCGCAGATCTTTCTATTGGCGTACAACTTGTTGTACAATTCATGACTTCACTTTTTTCGACATTTTAGAAAAAAATCAAGGCTAACCCCTTGCAAAAAAAAATTACATTTTCAAAAATGTTCCCCAAACCCATTGATATATACATCAAAAGAAAGGTCTGTTCAATACCTGTCCACTGCTGAAAGCAAAAAGTATCTGCGATATTTGGTTCTTGAGATATTTCAATTCAAAGTTATTCGCATGATTTTACACCCAACTGCATTTGACTTGCTTTGGATGCTGATATCTCTGCATATAAGTCCCCCAAAAATCTGCGGCTTCCAGTGCTCGAATGGGATTTCACAAAACTTTCTATTGGCGTACAACTTGTCGTACAATTCATGACTTCACTTTTTTCGACATTTTAGAAAAAAATCAAGGCTAACCCCTTGCAACAAAAAATTACATTTTCAAAAATGTTCCCCAAACCCATTGATATATACATCAAAAGAAAGGCTTGTTCAATACCTGTCCACTGCTGAAAGCAAAAAGTATCTGCGCCATTTGGTTCTTGAGATATTTCAATTCAAAGTTATTCGCATGATTTTACACCCAACTGCATTTGACTTGCTTTGGATGCTGATATCTCTGCATATAAGTCCCCCAAAAATCTGCGGCTTCCAGTGCTCGAATGGGATTTCACAAACCTTTCTATTGGCGTACAACTTGTCGTACAATTCATGACTTCACTTTTTTCGACATTTTAGAAAAAAATCAAGGCTAACCCCTTGCAAAAAAAAAATTACATTTTCAAAAATGTTCCCCAAACCCATCGATATGTATATCAAAAGAAAGGTCTGTTCAATACCTGTCCACAGCTGAAGACAAAAAGTATCTGCGACATTTGGTTCTTGGGATATTTTAATTCAAAGCTTTTCGCATGATTTTCCACCCAACTGAATTTGACTTGCTTTGGATGCTGATATCTCCGCAACCAAACCTCGCGAAAATCTGCGGCTGTCAGTGCTTGACAGGGATTTCGCAGACCTTTCTATTGGCGTACGCTTTGTTGTACAATTCATTACTTCAATTTTTTCGACATTTTAGAAAAAAATCAAGGCTAACCCCTTGCAATAAATTACATTTTCAAAAATGTTCCCCAAACCCATTGATATATACATCAAAAGAAAGGTCTGTTCAATACCTGTCCACTGCTGAAAGCAAAAAGTATCTGCGACTCAGTGAGTTATTCGCATGATTTTCCACCCAACTGCATTTGACTTGCTTTGGATGCTGATATCTCTGCAAACAATACCTATCCACAGCTGAAGACAAATAGTATCTGCGACATTTGGTTCTTGGGATATTTTAATTCAAAGCTTTTCGCATGATTTTCCACCCAACTGAATTTGACTTGCTTTGGATGCTGATATCTGCGCAACCAAACCTCGCAAAAATCTGCGGCTGTCAGTGCTTGACAGGGATTTCGCAGACCTTTCTGTTTGGGATTTCACAAACCTTTCTATTGGCGTACAACTTGTCGTACAATTCATGACTTCACTTTTTTCGACATTTTAGAAAAAAATCAAGGCTAACCCCTTGCAAAAAAAAATTACATTTTCAAAAATGTTCCCCAAACCCATTGATATATACATAAAAAGAAAGGTCTGTTCAATACCTGTCCACAGCTGAAGACAAAAAGTATCTGCGACATCTAGTTCTTGAGATATTTCAATTCAAAGTTATTCGCATGATTTTCCACCCAACTGCATTTGACTTGCTTTGGATGCTGATATCTCTGCAAATAAATCCCCCAAAAATCTGCGGCTTCCAGAGCTCGAATGGGATTTCACAAACCTTTCTATTGGCGTACAACTTGTCGTACAATTCATGACTTCACTTTTTTCGACATTTTAGAAAAAAATCAAGGCTAACCCCTTGCAAAAAAACATTACATTTTCAAAAATGTTCCCCAAACCCATTGATATATACATCAAAAGAAAGGTCTGTTCAATACCTGTCCACTGCTGAAAGCAAAAAGTATCTGCGACATTTGGTTCTTGAGATATTTCAATTCAAAATTATTCGCATGATTTTCCACCCAACTGCATTTGACTTGCTTTGGATGCTGATATCTCTGAAAATAAACCCCCCAAAAATCTGCGGCTTCCATTGCTCGAATAGGATTTCGCAGATCTTTCTATTGGCGTACAACTTGTTGTACAATTCATGACTTCACTTTTTTCGACATTTTAGAAAAAAATCAAGGCTAACCCCTTGCAAAAAAAAATTACATTTTCAAAAATGTTCC
The DNA here is from genome assembly GCA_910595825.1 of Philhelius pedissequus. Classification (NCBI taxonomy): domain Eukaryota; kingdom Metazoa; phylum Arthropoda; class Insecta; order Diptera; family Syrphidae; genus Philhelius; species Philhelius pedissequus. The sequence continues at coordinate 208,461,171 of OU343161.1, read as the reverse complement.
CCAAACCCATTGATATATACATCAAAAGAAAGGTCTGTTCAATACCTGTCCACTGCTGAAAGCAAAAAGTATCTGCGCCATTTGGTTCTTGAGATATTTCAATTCAAAGTTATTCGCATGATTTTCCACCCAACTGCATTTGACTTGCTTTGGATGCTGATATCTCTGCATATAAGTCCCCCAAAAATCTGCGGCTTCCAGTGCTCGAATGGGATTTCACAAACCTTTCTATTGGCTTACAACTTGTCGTACAATTCATGACTTCACTTTTTTCGACATTTTAGAAAAAAATCAAGGCTAACCCCTTGCAAAAAAAAAATTACATTTTCAAAAATGTTCCCCAAACGCATCGATATGTATATCAAAAGAAAGGTCTGTTCAATACCTGTCCACTGCTGAAAGCAAAAAGTATCTGCGACATTTGGTTCTTGAGATATTTCAATTCAAAGTTATTCGCATGATTTTCCACCCAACTGCATTTGACTTGCTTTGGATGCTGATATCTCTACAAATAAACCCCCCAAAAATCTGCGGCTTCCAGTGCTCGAATAGGATTTCGCAGATCTTTCTATTGGCGTACAACTTGTTGTACAATTCATGACTTCACTTTTTTCGACATTTTAGAAAAAAATCAAGGCTAACCCCTTGCAAAAAAAAATTACATTTTCAAAAATGTTCCCCAAACCCATTGATATATACATAAAAAGAAAGGTCTGTTCAATACCTGTCCACAGCTGAAGACAAAAAGTATCTGCGACATCTAGTTCTTGAGATATTTCAATTCAAAGTTATTCGCATGATTTTCCACCCAACTGCATTTGACTTGCTTTGGATGCTGATATCTCTACAAATAAACCCCCCAAAAATCTGCGGCTTCCAGTGCTCGAATAGGATTTCGCAGATCTTTCTATTGGCGTACAACTTGTTGTACAATTCATGACTTCACTTTTTTCGACATTTTAGAAAAAAATCAAGGCCAACCCCTTGCAAAAAAATATTACATTTTCAAAAATGTTCCCCAAACCCATTGATATATACATCAAAAGAAAGGTCTGTCCAATACCTATCCACAGCTGAAGATAAATAGTATCTGCGACATTTGGTTCTTGGGATATTTTAATTCAAAGCTTTTCTCATGATTTTCCATCCAACTGAATTTGACTTGCTTTGGATGCTGATATCTCTGCATATAAGTCCCCCAAAAATCTGCGGCTTCCAGTGCTCGAATGGGATTTCACAAACCTTTCTATTGGCGTACAACTTGTCGTACAATTCATGACTTCACTTTTTTCGACATTTTAGAAAAAAATCAAGGCTAACCCCTTGCAAAAAAAAAATTACATTTTCAAAAATGTTCTCCAAACCCATTGATATATACATCAAAAGAAAGGTCTGTTCAATACCTGTCCACAGCTGAAAGCAAAAAGTATCTGCGACATTTGGTTCTTGAGATATTTCAATTCAAAATTATTCGCATGATTTTCCACCCAACTGCATTTGACTTGCTTTGGATGCTGATATCTCTGAAAATAAACCCCCCAAAAATCTGCGGCTTCCATTGCTCGAATAGGATTTCGCAGATCTTTCTATTGGCGTACAACTTGTTGTACAATTCATGACTTCACTTTTTTCGACATTTTAGAAAAAAATCAAGGCTAACCCCTTGCAAAAAAAAAATTACATTTTCAAAAATGTACCCCAAACGCATCGATATGTATATCAAAAGAAAGGCCTGTTCAATACCTGTCCACTGCTGAAAGCAAAAAGTATCTGCGACATTTGGTTCTTGAGATATTTCAATTCAAAGTTATTCGCATGATTTTCCACCCAACTGCATTTGACTTGCTTTGGATGCTGATATCTCTGAAAATAAACCCCCCAAAAATCTGCGGCTTCCATTGCTCGAATAGGATTTCGCATTTCTTTCTATTGGCGTACAACTTGTTGTACAATTCATGACTTCACTTTTTTCGACATTTTAGAAAAAAATCAAGGCTAACCCCTTGCAAAAAAAATTACATTTTCAAAAATGTTCCCCAAACCCATTGATATATACATCAAAAGAAAGGTCTGTTCAATACCTGTCCACTGCTGAAAGCAAAAAGTATCTGCGATATTTGGTTCTTGAGATATTTCAATTCAAAGTTATTCGCATGATTTTACACCCAACTGCATTTGACTTGCTTTGGATGCTGATATCTCTGCATATAAGTCCCCCAAAAATCTGCGGCTTCCAGTGCTCGAATGGGATTTCACAAACCTTTCTATTGGCGTACTACTTGTCGTACAATTCATGACTTCACTTTTTTCGACATTTAAAAAAAAAATCAAGGCTAACCCCTTGCAAAAAAAAATTACATTTTCAAAAATGTTCCCCAAACCCATCGATATGTATATCAAAAGAAAGGTCTGTTCAATACCTGTCCACAGCTGAAGACAAAAAGTATCTGCGACATCTAGTTCTTGAGATATTTCAATTCAAAGTTATTCGCATGATTTTCCACCCAACTGCATTTGACTTGCTTTGGATGCTGATATCTCTACAAATAAACCCCCCAAAAATCTGCGGCTTCCAGTGCTCGAATAGGATTTCGCAGATCTTTCTATTGGCGTACAACTTGTTGTACAATTCATGACTTCACTTTTTTCGACATTTTAGAAAAAAATCAAGGCCAACCCCTTGCAAAAAAATATTACATTTTCAAAAATGTTCCCCAAACCCATTGATATATACATCAAAAGAAAGGTCTGTCCAATACCTATCCACAGCTGAAGATAAATAGTATCTGCGACATTTGGTTCTTGGGATATTTTAATTCAAAGCTTTTCTCATGATTTTCCATCCAACTGAATTTGACTTGCTTTGGATGCTGATATCTCTGCATATAAATCCCCCAAAAATCTGCGGCTTCCAGTGCTCGAATGGGATTTCACAAACCTTTCTATTTGCGTAGAACTTGTCGTACAATTCATGACTTCACTTTTTTCGACATTTTAGAAAAAAATCAAGGCTAACCCCTTGCAAAAAAATATTACATTTTCAAAATTGTTCCCCAAACCCATCGATATGTATATCAAAAGAAAGGTCTGTTCAATACCTGTCCACTGCTGAAAGCAAAAAGTATCTGCGACTCAGTGAGTTATTCGCATGATTTTCCAACCAACTGCATTTGACTTGCTTTGGATGCTGATATCTCTGCATATAAGTCCCCCAAAAATCTGCGGCTTCCAGTGCTCGAATGGGATTTCACTAACCTTTCTATTGGCGTACAACTTGTCGTACAATTCATGACTTCACTTTTTTCGACATTTTAGAAAAAAATCAAGGCTAACCCCTTGCAAAAAAAAAATTACATTTTCAAAAATGTTCTCCAAACCCATTGATATATACATCAAAAGAAAGGTCTGTTCAATACCTGTCCACAGCTGAAAGCAAAAAGTATCTGCGACATTTGGTTCTTGAGATATTTCAATTCAAAATTATTCGCATGATTTTCCACCCAACTGCATTTGACTTGCTTTGGATGCTGATATCTCTGCATATAAGTCCCCCAAAAATCTGCGGCTTCCAGTGCTCGAATAGGATTTCGCAGATCTTTCTATTGGCGTACAACTTGTTGTACAATTCATGACTTCACTTTTTTCGACATTTTAGAAAAAAATCAAGGCTAATCCCTTGCAAAAAATTACATTTTCAAAAATGTTCCCCAAACCCATTGATATATACATCAAAAGAAAGGTCTGTTCAATACCTGTCCACAGCTGAAAGCAAAAAGTATCTGCGACATTTGGTTCTTGAGATATTTCAATTCAAAGTTATTCGCATGATTTTCCACCCAACTGCATTTGACTTGCTTTGGATGCTGATATCTCTGCATATAAGTCCCCCAAAAATCTGCGGCTTCCAGTGCTCGAATGGGATTTCACAAACCTTTCTATTGGCGTACAACTTGTCGCACAATTCATGACTTCACTTTTTTCGACATTTTAGAAAAAAATCAAGGCTAACCCCTTGCAAAAAAAAAGTACATTTTCAAAAATGTACCCCAAACGCATCGATATGTATATCAAAAGAAAGGCCTGTTCAATACCTGTCCACTGCTGAAAGCAAAAAGTATCTGCGACATTTGGTTCTTGAGATATTTCAATTCAAAGTTATTCGCATGATTTTCCACCCAACTGCATTTGACTTGCTTTGGATGCTGATATCTCTGAAAATAAACCCCCCAAAAATCTGCGGCTTCCATTGCTCGAATAGGATTTCGCATTTCTTTCTATTGGCGTACAACTTGTTGTACAATTCATGACTTCACTTTTTTCGACATTTTAGAAAAAAATCAAGGCTAACCCCTTGCAAAAAAAATTACATTTTCAAAAATGTTCCCCAAACCCATTGATATATACATCAAAAGAAAGGTCTGTTCAATACCTGTCCACTGCTGAAAGCAAAAAGTATCTGCGATATTTGGTTCTTGAGATATTTCAATTCAAAGTTATTCGCATGATTTTACACCCAACTGCATTTGACTTGCTTTGGATGCTGATATCTCTGCATATAAGTCCCCCAAAAATCTGCGGCTTCCAGTGCTCGAATGGGATTTCACAAACCTTTCTATTGGCATACTACTTGTCGTACAATTCATGACTTCCTTTTTTCGACATTTAAAAAAAAAATCAAGGCTAACCCCTTGCAAAAAAAAAATTACATTTTCAAAAATGTTCCCCAAACCCATCGATATGTATATCAAAAGAAAGGTCTGTTCAATACCTGTCCACAGCTGAAGACAAAAAGTATCTGCGACATTTGGTTCTTGGGATATTTTAATTCAAAGCTTTTCGCATGATTTTCCACCCAACTGAATTTGACTTGCTTTGGATGCTGATATCTCCGCAACCAAACCTCGCGAAAATCTGCGGCTGTCAGTGCTTGACAGGGATTTCGCAGACCTTTCTATTGGCGTACGCTTTGTTGTACAATTCATTACTTCAATTTTTTCGACATTTTAGAAAAAAATCAAGGCTAACCCCTTGCAATAAATTACATTTTCAAAAATGTTCTCCAAACCCATTGATATATACATCAAAAGAAAGGTCTGTCCACTACCTGTCCACTGCTGTGGGCAAAAAGCAACTGGGACATTTGGTTCTTGAGATATTTCAATTCAAAGTTATTCGCATGATTTTCCACCCAACTGCATTTGACTTGCTTTGGATGCTGATATCTCTACAAATAAACCCCCCAAAAATCTGCGGCTTCCAGTGCTCGAATAGGATTTCGCAGATCTTTCTATTGGCGTACAACTTGTTGTACAATTCATGACTTCACTTTTTTCGACATATTAGAAAAAAATCAAGGCTAACCCCTTGCAATAAATTACATTTTCAAAAATGTTCTCCAAACCCATTGATATATACATCAAAAGAAAGGTCTGTTCAATACCTGTCCACTGCTGAAAGCAAAAAGTATCTGCGACGCAGTGAGTTATTCGCATGATTTTCCAACCAACTGCATTTGACTTGCTTTGGATGCTGATATCTCTGCATATAAGTCCCCCAAAAATCTGCGGCTTCCAGTGCTCGAATGGGATTTCACAAACCTTTCTATTGGCGTACAACTTGTCGTACAATTCATGACTTCACTTTTTTCGACATTTTAGAAAAAAATCAAGGCTAACCCCTTGCAAAAAAAATTACATTTTCAAAAATGTTCCCCAAACCCATTGATATATACATCAAAAGAAAGGTCTGTTCAATACCTGTCCACTGCTGAAAGCAAAAAGTATCTGCGATATTTGGTTCTTGAGATATTTCAATTCAAAGTTATTCGCATGATTTTACACCCAACTGCATTTGACTTGCTTTGGATGCTGATATCTCTGCATATAAGTCCCCCAAAAATCTGCGGCTTCCAGTGCTCGAATGGGATTTCACAAACCTTTCTATTGGCGTACTACTTGTCGTACAATTCATGACTTCACTTTTTTCGACATTTAAAAAAAAAATCAAGGCTAACCCCTTGCAAAAAAAAATTACATTTTCAAAAATGTTCCCCAAACCCATCGATATGTATATCAAAAGAAAGGTCTGTTCAATACCTGTCCACAGCTGAAGACAAAAAGTATCTGCGACATCTAGTTCTTGAGATATTTCAATTCAAAGTTATTCGCATGATTTTCCACCCAACTGCATTTGACTTGCTTTGGATGCTGATATCTCTACAAATAAACCCCCCAAAAATCTGCGGCTTCCAGTGCTCGAATAGGATTTCGCAGATCTTTCTATTGGCGTACAACTTGTTGTACAATTCATGACTTCACTTTTTTCGACATTTTAGAAAAAAATCAAGGCCAACCCCTTGCAAAAAAATATTACATTTTCAAAAATGTTCCCCAAACCCATTGATATATACATCAAAAGAAAGGTCTGTCCAATACCTATCCACAGCTGAAGATAAATAGTATCTGCGACATTTGGTTCTTGGGATATTTTAATTCAAAGCTTTTCTCATGATTTTCCATCCAACTGAATTTGACTTGCTTTGGATGCTGATATCTCTGCATATAAATCCCCCAAAAATCTGCGGCTTCCAGTGCTCGAATGGGATTTCACAAACCTTTCTATTTGCGTAGAACTTGTCGTACAATTCATGACTTCACTTTTTTCGACATTTTAGAAAAAAATCAAGGCTAACCCCTTGCAAAAAAATATTACATTTTCAAAATTGTTCCCCAAACCCATCGATATGTATATCAAAAGAAAGGTCTGTTCAATACCTGTCCACTGCTGAAAGCAAAAAGTATCTGCGACTCAGTGAGTTATTCGCATGATTTTCCAACCAACTGCATTTGACTTGCTTTGGATGCTGATATCTCTGCATATAAGTCCCCCAAAAATCTGCGGCTTCCAGTGCTCGAATGGGATTTCACTAACCTTTCTATTGGCGTACAACTTGTCGTACAATTCATGACTTCACTTTTTTCGACATTTTAGAAAAAAATCAAGGCTAACCCCTTGCAAAAAAAAAATTACATTTTCAAAAATGTTCTCCAAACCCATTGATATATACATCAAAAGAAAGGTCTGTTCAATACCTGTCCACAGCTGAAAGCAAAAAGTATCTGCGACATTTGGTTCTTGAGATATTTCAATTCAAAATTATTCGCATGATTTTCCACCCAACTGCATTTGACTTGCTTTGGATGCTGATATCTCTGCATATAAGTCCCCCAAAAATCTGCGGCTTCCAGTGCTCGAATAGGATTTCGCAGATCTTTCTATTGGCGTACAACTTGTTGTACAATTCATGACTTCACTTTTTTCGACATTTTAGAAAAAAATCAAGGCTAATCCCTTGCAAAAAATTACATTTTCAAAAATGTTCCCCAAACCCATTGATATATACATCAAAAGAAAGGTCTGTTCAATACCTGTCCACAGCTGAAAGCAAAAAGTATCTGCGACATTTGGTTCTTGAGATATTTCAATTCAAAGTTATTCGCATGATTTTCCACCCAACTGCATTTGACTTGCTTTGGATGCTGATATCTCTGCATATAAGTCCCCCAAAAATCTGCGGCTTCCAGTGCTCGAATGGGATTTCACAAACCTTTCTATTGGCGTACAACTTGTCGCACAATTCATGACTTCACTTTTTTCGACATTTTAGAAAAAAATCAAGGCTAACCCCTTGCAAAAAAAAAGTACATTTTCAAAAATGTACCCCAAACGCATCGATATGTATATCAAAAGAAAGGCCTGTTCAATACCTGTCCACTGCTGAAAGCAAAAAGTATCTGCGACATTTGGTTCTTGAGATATTTCAATTCAAAGTTATTCGCATGATTTTCCACCCAACTGCATTTGACTTGCTTTGGATGCTGATATCTCTGAAAATAAACCCCCCAAAAATCTGCGGCTTCCATTGCTCGAATAGGATTTCGCATTTCTTTCTATTGGCGTACAACTTGTTGTACAATTCATGACTTCACTTTTTTCGACATTTTAGAAAAAAATCAAGGCTAACCCCTTGCAAAAAAAATTACATTTTCAAAAATGTTCCCCAAACCCATTGATATATACATCAAAAGAAAGGTCTGTTCAATACCTGTCCACTGCTGAAAGCAAAAAGTATCTGCGATATTTGGTTCTTGAGATATTTCAATTCAAAGTTATTCGCATGATTTTACACCCAACTGCATTTGACTTGCTTTGGATGCTGATATCTCTGCATATAAGTCCCCCAAAAATCTGCGGCTTCCAGTGCTCGAATGGGATTTCACAAACCTTTCTATTGGCATACTACTTGTCGTACAATTCATGACTTCCTTTTTTCGACATTTAAAAAAAAAATCAAGGCTAACCCCTTGCAAAAAAAAAATTACATTTTCAAAAATGTTCCCCAAACCCATCGATATGTATATCAAAAGAAAGGTCTGTTCAATACCTGTCCACAGCTGAAGACAAAAAGTATCTGCGACATTTGGTTCTTGGGATATTTTAATTCAAAGCTTTTCGCATGATTTTCCACCCAACTGAATTTGACTTGCTTTGGATGCTGATATCTCCGCAACCAAACCTCGCGAAAATCTGCGGCTGTCAGTGCTTGACAGGGATTTCGCAGACCTTTCTATTGGCGTACGCTTTGTTGTACAATTCATTACTTCAATTTTTTCGACATTTTAGAAAAAAATCAAGGCTAACCCCTTGCAATAAATTACATTTTCAAAAATGTTCTCCAAACCCATTGATATATACATCAAAAGAAAGGTCTGTCCACTACCTGTCCACTGCTGTGGGCAAAAAGCAACTGGGACATTTGGTTCTTGAGATATTTCAATTCAAAGTTATTCGCATGATTTTCCACCCAACTGCATTTGACTTGCTTTGGATGCTGATATCTCTACAAATAAACCCCCCAAAAATCTGCGGCTTCCAGTGCTCGAATAGGATTTCGCAGATCTTTCTATTGGCGTACAACTTGTTGTACAATTCATGACTTCACTTTTTTCGACATATTAGAAAAAAATCAAGGCTAACCCCTTGCAATAAATTACATTTTCAAAAATGTTCTCCAAACCCATTGATATATACATCAAAAGAAAGGTCTGTTCAATACCTGTCCACTGCTGAAAGCAAAAAGTATCTGCGACGCAGTGAGTTATTCGCATGATTTTCCAACCAACTGCATTTGACTTGCTTTGGATGCTGATATCTCTGCATATAAGTCCCCCAAAAATCTGCGGCTTCCAGTGCTCGAATGGGATTTCACAAACCTTTCTATTGGCGTACAACTTGTCGTACAATTCATGACTTCACTTTTTTCGACATTTTAGAAAAAAATCAAGGCTAACCCCTTGCAAAAAAAAAATTACATTTTCAAAAATGTTCTCCAAACCCATTGATATATACATCAAAAGAAAGGTCTGTTCAATACCTGTCCACAGCTGAAAGCAAAAAGTACCTGCGACATTTGGTTCTTGAGATATTTCAATTCAAAATTATTCGCATGATTTTCCACCCAACTGCATTTGACTTGCTTTGGATGCTGATATCTCTGAAAATAAACCCCCCAAAAATCTGCGGCTTCCATTGCTCGAATAGGATTTTGCAGATCTTTCTATTGGCGTACAACTTGTTGTACAATTCATGACTTCACTTTTTTCGACATTTTAGAAAAAAATCAAGGCTAACCCCTTGCAAAAAAAAATTACATTTTCAAAAATGTTCCCCAAACCCATTGATATATACATCAAAAGAAAGGTCTGTTCAATACCTGTCCACTGCTGAAAGCAAAAAGTATCTGCGATATTTGGTTCTTGAGATATTTCAATTCAAAGTTATTCGCATGATTTTACACCCAACTGCATTTGACTTGCTTTGGATGCTGATATCTCTGCATATAAGTCCCCCAAAAATCTGCGGCTTCCACTGCTCGAATGGGATTTCACAAACCTTTCTATTGGCGTACAACTTGTCGTACAATTCATGACTTCACTTTTTTCGACATTTTAGAAAAAAATCAAGGCTAACCCCTTGCAAAAAAAAATTACATTTTCAAAAATGTTCCCCAAACCCATCGATATGTATATCAAAAGAAAGGTCTGTTCAATACCTGTCCACAGCTGAAGACAAAAAGTATCTGCGACATTTGGTTCTTGGGATATTTTAATTCAAAGCTTTACGCATGATTTTCCACCCAACTGAATTTGACTTGCTTTGGATGCTGATATCTCCGCAACCAAACCTCGCGAAAATCTGCGGCTGTCAGTGCTTGACAGGGATTTCGCAGACCTTTCTATTGGCGTACGCTTTGTTGTACAATTCATTACTTCAATTTTTTCGACATTTTAGAAAAAAATCAAGGCTAACCCCTTGCAATAAATTACATTTTCAAAAATGTTCTCCAAACCCATTGATATATACATCAAAAGAAAGGTCTGTTCACTACCTGTCCACTGCTGTGGCAAAAAGCAACTGGGACATTTGGTTCTTGAGATATTTCAATTCAAAGTTATTCGCATGATTTTCCACCCAACTGCATTTGACTTGCTTTGGATGCTGATATCTCTACAAATAAACCCCCCAAAAATCTGCGGCTTCCAGTGCTCGAATAGGATTTCGCAGATCTTTCTATTGGCGTACAACTTGTTGTACAATTCATGACTTCACTTTTTTCGACATATTAGAAAAAAATCAAGGCTAACCCCTTGCAAAAAATTACATTTTCAAAAATGTTCCCCAAAACCATTGATATATACATCAAAAGAAAGGTCTGTTCAATACCTGTCCACTGCTGAAAGCAAAAAGTATCTGCGACTCAGTGAGTTATTCGCATGATTTTCCAACCAACTGCATTTGACTTGATTTGGATGCTGATATCTCTGCATATAAGTCCCCCAAAAATCTGCGGCTTCCAGTGCTCGAATGGGATTTCACAAACCTTTCTATTGGCTTACAACTTGTCGTACAATTCATGACTTCACTTTTTTCGACATTTTAGAAAAAAATCAAGGCTAACCCCTTGCAAAAAAAAATTACATTTTCAAAAATGTTCCCCAAACGCATCGATATGTATATCAAAAGAAAGGTCTGTTCAATACCTGTCCACTGCTGAAAGCAAAAAGTATCTGCGACATTTGGTTCTTGAGATATTTCAATTCAAAGTTATTCGCATGATTTTCCACCCAACTGCATTTGACTTGCTTTGGATGCTGATATCTCTGCATATAAGTCCCCCAAAAATCTGCGGCTTCTAGTGCTCGAATGGGATTTCACAAACCTTTCTATTGGCGTACAACTTGTCGTACCATTCATGACTTCACTTTTTTCGACATTTTTAGAAAAAAATCAAGGCTACCCTTTGCAAAAAAAATTACATTTTCAAAAATGTTCCCCAAACCCATCGATATGTATATCAAAAGAAAGGTCTGTTCAATACCTGTCCACAGCTGAAAACAAAAAGTATCTGCGACATTTGGTTCTTGGGATATTTTAATTCAAAGCTTTTCGCATGATTTTCCACCCAACTGAATTTGACTTGCTTTGGATGCTGATATCTCCGCAACCAAACCTCGCAAAAATCTGCGGCTGTCAGTGCTTGACAGGGATTTCGCAGACCTTTCTGTTTGGGATTTCACAAACCTTTCTATTGGCGTACAACTTGTCGTACAATTCATGACTTCACTTTTTTCGACATATTAGAAAAAAATCAAGGCTAACCCCTTGCAAAAAATTACATTTTCAAAAATGTTCCCCAAACCCATTGATATATACATCAAAAGAAAGGTCTGTTCAATACCTATCCACTGCTGAAAGCAAAAAGTATCTGCGACTCAGTGAGTTATTCGCATGATTTTCCACCCAACTGCATTTGACTTGCTTTGGATGCTGATATCTCTGCAAACAATACCTATCCACAGCTGAAGACAAATAGTATCTGCGACATTTGGTTCTTGGGATATTTTAATTCAAAGCTTTTCGCATGATTTTCCACCCAACTGAATTTGACTTGCTTTGGATGCTGATATCTCCGCAACGAAACCTCGCAAAAATCTGCGGCTGTCAGTGCTTGACAGGGATTTCGCAGACCTTTCTGTTTGGGATTTCACAAACCTTTCTATTGGCGTACAACTTGTCGTACAATTCATGACTTCAATTTTTTCGACATTTTAGAAAAATATCAAGGCTAACCCCTTGCAAAAAAAAATTACATTTTCAAAAATGTTCTCCAAACCCATTGATATATACATCAAAAGAAAGGTCTGTTCAATACCTGTCCACAGCTGAAAGCAAAAAGTATCTGCGACATTTGGTTCTTGAGATATTTCAATTCAAAATTATTCGCATGATTTTCCACCCAACTGCATTTGACTTGCTTTGGATGCTGATATCTCTGAAAATAAACCCCCCAAAAATCTGCGGCTTCCATTGCTCGAATAGGATTTCGCAGATCTTTCTATTGGCGTACAACTTGTTGTACAATTCATGACTTCACTTTTTTCGACATTTTAGAAAAAAATCAAGGCTAACCCCTTGCAAAAAAAATTACATTTTCAAAAATGTTCCCCAAACCCATTGATATATACATCAAAAGAAAGGTCTGTTCAATACCTGTCCACTGCTGAAAGCAAAAAGTATCTGCGCCATTTGGTTCTTGAGATATTTCAATTCAAAGTTATTCGCATGATTTTCCACCCAACTGCATTTGACTTGCTTTGGATGCTGATATCTCTGCATATAAGTCCCCCAAAAATCTGCGGCTTCCAGTGCTCGAATGGGATTTCACAAACCTTTCTATTGGCTTACAACTTGTCGTACAATTCATGACTTCACTTTTTTCGACATTTTAGAAAAAAATCAAGGCTAACCCCTTGCAAAAAAAAAATTACATTTTCAAAAATGTTCCCCAAACGCATCGATATGTATATCAAAAGAAAGGTCTGTTCAATACCTGTCCACTGCTGAAAGCAAAAAGTATCTGCGACATTTGGTTCTTGAGATATTTCAATTCAAAGTTATTCGCATGATTTTCCACCCAACTGCATTTGACTTGCTTTGGATGCTGATATCTCTGCATATAAGTCCCCCAAAAATCTGCGGCTTCTAGTGCTCGAATGGGATTTCACAAACCTTTCTATTGGCGTACAACTTGTTGTACAATTCATGACTTCACATTTTTCGACATTTTAAAAAAAAATGAAGGCTACCCCTTGCAAAAAAAAATTACATTTTCAAAAATGTTCCCCAAACCCATCGATATGTATATCAAAAGAAAGGTCTGTTCAATACCTGTCCACAGCTGAAGACAAAAAGTATCTGCGACATTTGGTTCTTGGGATATTTTAATTCAAAGCTTTTCGCATGATTTTCCACCCAACTGAATTTGACTTGCTTTGGATGCTGATATCTCCGCAACCAAACCTCGCGAAAATCTGCGGCTGTCAGTGCTTGACAGGGATTTCGCAGACCTTTCTATTGGCGTACAACTTGTTGTACAATTCATTACTTCAATTTTTTCGACATTTTAGAAAAAAATCAAGGCTAACCCCTTGCAATAAATTACATTTTCAAAAATGTTCTCCAAACCCATTAATATATACATCAAAAGAAAGGTCTGTTCACTACCTGTCCACTGCTGTGGGCAAAAAGTAACTGGGACATTTGGTTCTTGAAATATTTCAATTCAAAGTTATTCGCATGATTTTCCACCCAACTGCATTTGACTTGCTTTGGATGCTGATATCTCTACAAATAAACCCCCCAAAAATCTGCGGCTTCCAGTGCTCGAATGGGATTTCACAAACCTTTCTATTGGCGAACAACTTGTCGTACAATTCATGACTTCACTTTTTTCGACATTTTAGAAAAAAATCAAGGCTAACCCCTTGCAAAAAAAAAATTACATTTTCAAAAATGTTCCCCAAACGCATCGATATGTATATCAAAAGAAAGGTCTGTTCAATACCTGTCCACTGCTGAAAGCAAAAAGTATCTGCGACATTTGGTTCTTGAGATATTTGAATTCAAAGTTATTCGCATGATTTTCCACCCAACTGCATTTGACTTGCTTTGGATGCTGATATCTCTGCATATAAGTCCCCCAAAAATCTGGGGCTTCTAGTGCTCGAATGGGATTTCACAAACCTTTCTATTGGCGTACAACTTGTCGTACCATTCATGACTTCACTTTTTTCGACATTTTTAGAAAAAAATCAAGGCTACCCTTTGCAAAAAAAATTACATTTTCAAAAATGTTCCCCAAACCCATCGATATGTATATCAAAAGAAAGGTCTGTTCAATACCTGTCCACAGCTGAAGACAAAAAGTATCTGCGACATTTGGTTCTTGGGATATTTTAATTCAAAGCTTTTCGCATGATTTTCCAACCAACTGAATTTGACTTGCTTTGGATGCTGATATCTCCGCAACCAAACCTCGCGAAAATCTGCGGCTGTCAGTGCTTGACAGGGATTTCGCAGACCTTTCTATTGGCGTACAACTTGTTGTACAATTCATTACTTCAATTTTTTCGACATTTTAGAAAAAAATCAAGGCTACCCTTTGCAAAAAAAATTACATTTTCAAAAATGTTCTCCAAACCCATTGATATATACATCAAAAGAAAGGTCTGTTCACTACCTGTCCACTGCTGTGGGCAAAAAGTAACTGGGACATTTGGTTCTTGAAATATTTCAATTCAAAGTTATTCGCATGATTTTCCACCCAACTGCATTTGACTTGCTTTGGATGCTGATATCTCTACAAATAAACCCCCCAAAAATCTGCGGCTTCCAGTGCTCGAATAGGATTTCGTAGATCTTTCTATTGGCGTACAACTTGTTGTACAATTCATGACTTCACTTTTTTCGACATATTAGAAAAAAATCGAGGCTAACCCCTTGCAAAAAATTACATTTTCAAAAATGTTCCCCAAACCCATTGATATATACATCAAAAGAAAGGTCTGTTCAATACCTATCCACTGCTGAAAGCAAAAAGTATCTGCGACTCAGTGGGTTATTCGCATGATTTTCCACCCAACTGCATTTGACTTGCTTTGGATGCTGATATCTCTGCAAACAATACCTATCCACAGCTGAAGACAAATAGTATCTGCGACATTT
This sequence comes from Philhelius pedissequus, assembly GCA_910595825.1. Taxonomy (NCBI): domain Eukaryota; kingdom Metazoa; phylum Arthropoda; class Insecta; order Diptera; family Syrphidae; genus Philhelius; species Philhelius pedissequus. The sequence continues at coordinate 208,446,048 of OU343161.1, read as the reverse complement.
GGTTCTTGGGATATTTTAATTCAAAGCTTTTCGCATGATTTTCCACCCAACTGAATTTGACTTGCTTTGGATGCTGATATCTCCGCAACCAAACCTCGCAAAAATCTGCGGCTGTCAGTGCTTGACAGGGATTTCGCAGACCTTTCTGTTTGGGATTTCACAAACCTTTCTATTGGCGTACAACTTGTCGTACAATTCATGACTTCACTTTTTTCGACATTTTAGAAAAAAATCAAGGCTAACCCCTTGCAAAAAAAAATTACATTTTCAAAAATGTTCCCCAAACGAATTGATATATACATCAAAAGAAAGGTCTGTTCAATACCTATCCACAGCTGAAGACAAAAAGTATCTGCGACATCTAGTTCTTGAGATATTTCAATTCAAAGTTATTCGCATGATTTTCCACCCAACTGCATTTGACTTGCTTTGGATGCTGATATCTCTGCAAATAAATCCCCCAAAAATCTGCGGCTTCCAGTGCTCGAATGGGATTTCACAAACCTTTCTATTGGCGTACAACTTGTCGTACAATTCATGACTTCACTTTTTTCGACATTTTAGAAAAAAAATCAAGGCTAACCCCTTGCAAAAAAAAATTACATTTTCAAAAATGTTCCCCAAACCCATCGATATGTATATCAAAAGAAAGGTCTGTTCAATACCTGTCCACTGCTGAAAGCAAAAAGTATCTGCGACATTTGGTTCTTGAGATATTTCAATTCAAAGTTATTCGCATGATTTTCCACCCAACTGCATTTGACTTGCTTTGGATGCTGATATCTCTGCAAATAAATCCCCCAAAAATCTGCGGCTTCCAGTGCTCGAATGGGATTTCACAAACCTTTCTATTGGCGTACAACTTGTCGTACAATTCATGACTTCACTTTTTTCGACATTTTAGAAAAAATTCAAGGCTAACCCCTTGCACAAAAAAATTACATTTTCAAAAATGTTCCCCAAACCCATCGATATGTATATCAAAAGAAAGGTCTGTTCAATACCTGTCCACTGCTGAAAGCAAAAAGTATCTGCGATATTTGGTTCTTGAGATATTTCAATTCAAAGTTATTCGTATGATTTTACACCCAACTGCATTTGACTTGCTTTGGATGCTGATATCTCTGCATATAAGTCCCCCAAAAATCTGCGGCTTCCGGTGCTCGAATGGGATTTCACAAACCTTTCTATTGGCGTACAACTTGTCGTACAATTCATGACTTCACTTTTTTCGACATTTTAGAAAAAAATCAAGGCGCAAAAAAAAATTACATTTTCAAAAATGTTCCCCAAACCCATTGATATATACATCAAAAGAAAGGTCTGTTCAATACCTGTCCACAGCTGAAGACCAAAAGTATCTGCGACATCTAGTTCTTGAGATATTTCAATTCAAAGTTATTCGCATGATTTTCCACCCAACTGCATTTGACTTTCTTTGGATGCTGATATCTCTGCAAATAAATCCCCCAAAAATCTGCGGCTTCCAGTGCTCGAATGGGCTCGAAAGGCTAACCCCTTGCAAAAAAAAATTACATTTTCAAAAATGTTCCCCAAGCCCATCGATATGTATATCAAAAGAAAGGTCTGTTCAATACCTGTCCACAGTTGAAGACAAAAAGTATCTGCGACATTTGGTTCTTGGGATATTTTAATTCAAAGCTTTTCGCATGATTTTCCACCCAACTGAATTTGACTTGCTTTGTATGCTGATATCTCCGCAACCAAACCTCGCGAAAATCTGCGGCTGTCAGTGCTTGACAGGGATTTCGCAGACCTTTCTATTGGCGTACGCTTTGTTGTACAATTCATTACTTAAATTTTTTCGACATTTTAGAAAAAAATCAAGGCTAACCCCTTGCAATATATTACATTTTCAAAAATGTTCTCCAAACCCATTGATATATACATCAAAAGAAAGGTCTGTTCACTACCTGTCCACTGCTGTGGGCAAAAAGTAACTGGGACATTTGGTTCTTGAGATATTTCAATTCAAAGTTATTCGCATGATTTTCCACCCAACTGCATTTGACTTGCTTTGGATGCTGATATCTCTGAAAATAAACCCTCCAAAAATCTGCGGCTTCCATTGCTCGAATAGGATTTCGCAGATCTTTCTATTGGCGTACAACTTGTTGTACAATTCATGACTTCACTTTTTTCGACATTTTAGAAAAAAATCAAGGCTAACCCCTTGCAAAAAAAAAATTACATTTTCAAAAATGTTCTCCAAACCCATTGATATATACTTCAAAAGAAAGGTCTGTTCAATACCTGTCCACAGCTGAAAGCAAAAAGTATCTGCGACATTTGGTTCTTGAGATATTTCAATTCAAAATTATTCGCATGATTTTCCACCCAACTGCATTTGACTTGCTTTGGATGCTGATATCTCTGAAAATAAACCCTCCAAAAATCTGCGGCTTCCATTGCTCGAATAGGATTTCGCAGATCTTTCTATTGGCGTACAACTTGTTGTACAATTCATGACTTCACTTTTTTCGACATTTTAGAAAAAAATCAAGGCTAACCCCTTGCAAAAAAAAAATTACATTTTCAAAAATGTTCTCCAAACCCATTGATATATACATCAAAAGAAAGGTCTGTTCAATACATATCCAGAGCTGAAGACAAAAAGTATCTGCGACATCTGGTTCTTGAGATATTTCAATTCAAAGTTATTCGCATGATTTTCCACCCAACTGCATTTGACTTGCTTTGGATGCTGATATCTTTACAAATAAACCCCCCAAAAATCTGCGGCTTCGAGTGCTCGAATGGGATTTCGCAGATCTTTCTATTGGCGTACAACTTGTTGTACAATTCATGACTTCACTTTTTTCGACATTTTAGAAAAAAATCAAGGCTAACCCCTTGCAAAAAATTACATTTTCAAAAATGTTCTCCAAACCCATTGATATATACATCAAAAGAAAGGTCTGTTCAATACCTGTCCACAGCTGAAAGCAAAAAGTATCTGCGACATTTGGTTCTTGAGATATTTCAATTCAAAATTATTCGCATGATTTTCCACCCAACTGCATTTGACTTGCTTTGGATGCTGATATCTCTGAAAATAAACCCTCCAAAAATCTGCGGCTTCCATTGCTCGAATAGGATTTCGCAGATCTTTCTATTGGCGTACAACTTGTTGTACAATTCATGACTTCACTTTTTTCGACATTTTAGAAAAAAATCAAGGCTAACCCCTTGCAAAAAAAAAATTACATTTTCAAAAATGTTCCCCAAACCCATTGATATATACATCAAAAGAAAGGTCTGTTCAATACCTGTCCACAGCTGAAAGCAAAAAGTATCTGCGCCATTTGGTTATTGAGATATTTCAATTCAAAGTTATTCGCATGATTTTCCACCCAACTGCATTTGACTTGCTTTGGATGCTGATATCTCTGCATATAAGTCCCCCAAAAATCTGCGGCTTCCAGTGCTCGAATGGGATTTCACAAACCTTTCTATTGGCGTACAACTTGTTGTACAATTCATGACTTCACTTTTTTCGACATTTTAGAAAAAAATCAAGGGTAACCCCTTGCAAAAAAAAATTACATTTTCAAAAATGTTCCCCAAACCCATTGATATAGACATCAAAAGAAAGGTCTGTTCAATACCTGTCCACTGCTGAAAGCAAAAAGTATCTGCGCCATTTGGTTCTTGAGATATTTCAATTCAAAGTTATTCGCATGATTTTCCACCCAACTGCATTTGACTTGCTTTGGATGCTGATATCTCTGCAAATAAATCCCCCAAAAATCTGCGGCTTCCAGTGCTCGAATGGGATTTCACAAACCTTTCTATTGGCGTACAACTTGTCGTACAATTCATGACTTCACTTTTTTCGACATTTTAGAAAAAAATCAAGGCTAACCCCTTGCAAAAAAAAATTACACTTTTAAAAATGTTCCCCAAACCCATTGATATATACATCAAAAGAAAGGTCTGTTCAATACCTATCCACAGCTGAAGACAAATAGTATCTGCGACATTTGGTTCTTGGGATATTTTTATTCAAAGCTTTTCGCAGGATTTTCCACCCAACTGAATTTGACTTGCTTTGGATGCTGATATCTCCGCAACCAAACCTCGCAAAAATCTGGGGCTGTCAGTGCTTGACAGGGATTTCGCAGACCTTTCTATTGGCGTACAACTTGTTGTACAAGTCATGACTTCAATTTTTTCGACATTTTAGAAAAATATCAAGGCTAACCCCTTGCAAAAAAAATTACATTTTCAAAAATGTTCTCCAAACCCATTGATATATACATCAAAAGAAAGGTCTGTTCAATACCTGTCCACAGCTGAAAGCAAAAAGTATCTGGGACATTTGGTTCTTGAGATATTTCAATTCAAAATTATTCGCATGATTTTCCACCCAACTGCATTTGACTTGCTTTGGATGCTGATATCTCTGAAAATAAACCCCCCAAAAATCTGCGGCTTCCATTGCTCGAATAGGATTTCGCAGATCTTTCTATTGGCGTACAACTTGTTGTACAATTCATGACTTCACTTTTTTCGACATTTTAGAAAAAAATCAAGGCTAACCCCTTGAAAAAAAAAATTACATTTTCAAAAATGTTCCCCAAACCCATTGATATATACATCAAAAGAAAGGTCTGTTCAATACCTGTCCACTGCTGAAAGCAAAAAGTATCTGCGCCATTTGGTTCTTGAGATATTTCAATTCAAAGTTATTCGCATGATTTTCCACCCAACTGCATTTGACTTGCTTTGGATACTGATATCTCTGCATATAAGTCCCCCAAAAATCTGCGGCTTCTAGTGCTCGAATGGGATTTTACAAACCTTTCTATTGGCGTACAACTTGTCGTACAATTCATGACTTCACTTTTTTCGACATTTTAGAAAAAAATGAAGGCTACCCCTTGCAAAAAAAAATTACATTTTCAAAAATGTTCCCCAAACCCATCGATATGTATATCAAAAGAAAGGTCTGTTCAATACCTGTCCACAGCTGAAGACAAAAAGTATCTGCGACATTTGGTTCTTGGGATATTTTAATTCAAAGCTTTTCGCATGATTTTCCACCCAACTGAATTTGACTTGCTTTGGATGCTGATATCTCCGCAACCAAACCTCGCGAAAATCTGCGGCTGTCAGTGCTTGACAGGGATTTCGCAGACCTTTCTATTGGCGTACAACTTGTTGTACAATTCATTACTTCAATTTTTTCGACATTTTAGAAAAAAATCAAGGCTAACCCTTTGCAATAAATTACATTTTCAAAAATGTTCTCCAAACCCATTGATATATACATTAAAAGAAAGGTCTGTTCACTACCTGTCCACTGCTGTGGGCAAAAAGTAACTGGGACATTTGGTTCTTGAGATATTTCAATTCAAAGTTATTCGCATGATTTTCCACCCAACTGCATTTGACTTGCTTTGGATGCTGATATCTCTGCAAATAAATCCCCCAAAAATCTGCGGCTTCCAGTGCTCGAATAGGATTTCGCAGATCTTTCTATTGGCGTACAACTTGTTGTACAATTCATGACTTCACTTTTTTCGACATATTAGAAAAAAATCAAGGCTAACCCCTTGCAAAAAATTACATTTTCAAAAATGTTCCCCAAACCCATTGATATAGACATCAAAAGAAAGGTCTGTTCAATACCTGTCCACTGCTGAAAGCAAAAAGTATCTGCGACTCAGTGAGTTATTCGCATGATTTTCCACCCAACTGCATTTGACTTGCTTTGGATGCTGATATCTCTGCAAACAATACCTATCCACAGCTGAAGACAAATAGTATCTGCGACATTTGGTTCTTGGGATATTTTAATTCAAAGCTTTTCGCATGATTTTCCACCCAACTGAATTTGACTTGCTTTGGATGCTGATATCTCCGCAACCAAACCTCGCAAAAATCTGCGGCTGTCAGTGCTTGACAGGGATTTCGCAGACCTTTCTGTTTGGGATTTCACAAACCTTTCTATTGGCGTACAACTTGTCGTACAATTCATGACTTCACTTTTTTCGACATTTTAGAAAAAAATCAAGGCTAACCCCTTGCAAAAAAAAATTACATTTTCAAAAATGTTCCCCAAACTCATTGATATATACATCAAAAGAAAGGTCTGTTCAATATCTGTCCACAGCTGAAGACAAAAAGTATCTGCGACATCTAGTTCTTGAGATATTTCAATTCAAAGTTATTCGCATGATTTTCCACCCAACTGCATTTGACTTGCTTTGGATGCTGATATCTCTGCAAATAAATCCCCCAAAAATCTGCGGCTTCCAGTGCTCGAATGGGATTTCACAAACCTTTCTATTGGCGTACAACTTGTCGTACAATTCATGACTTCACTTTTTTCGACATTTTAGAAAAAAATCAAGGCTAACCCCTTGCAAAAAAAAATTACACTTTCAAAAATGTTCCCCAAACCCATTGATATAGACATCAAAAGAAAGGTCTGTTCAATACCTATCCACAGCTGAAGACAAATAGTATCTGCGACATTTGGTTCTTGGGATATTTTAATTCAAAGCTTTTCGAAGGATTTTCCACCCAACTGAATTTGACTTGCTTTGGATGCTGATATCTCCGCAACCAAACCTCGCAAAAATCTGCGGCTGTCAGTGCTTGACAGGGATTTCGCAGACCTTTCTATTGGCGTACAACTTGTTGTACAAGTCATGACTTCAATTTTTTCGACATTTTAGAAAAATATCAAGGCTAACCCCTTGCAAAAAATTACATTTTCAAAAATGTTCCCCAAACCCATTGATATAGACATCAAAAGAAAGGTCTGTTCAATACCTGTCCACAGCTGAAAGCAAAAAGTATCTGGGACATTTCGTTCTTGAGATATTTCAATTCAAAATTATTCGCATGATTTTCCACCCAACTGCATTTGACTTGCTTTGGATGCTGATATCTCTGAAAATAAACCCCCAAAAATCTGCGGCTTCCAGTGCTCGAATAGGATTTCGCAGATCTTTCTATTGGCGTACAACTTGTTGTAAAATTCATGACTTTACTTTTTTCGACATATTAGAAAAAAATCAAGGCTAACCCCTTGCAAAAAATTACATTTTCAAAAATGTTCCCCAAACCCATTGATATAGACATCAAAAGAAAGGTCTGTTCAATACCTGTCCACTGCTGAAAGCAAAAAGTATCTGCGACTCAGTGAGTTATTCGCATGATTTTCCACCCAACTGCATTTGACTTGCTTTTTATGCTGATATCTCTGCAAACAATACCTATCCACAGCTGAAGACAAATAGTATCTGCGACATTTGGTTCTTGGGATATTTTAATTCAAAGCTTTTCGCATGATTTTCCACCCAACTGAATTTGACTTGCTTTGGATGCTGATATCTCCGCAACCAAACCTCGCAAAAATCTGCGGCTGTCAGTGCTTGACAGGGATTTCGCAGACCTTTCTGTTTGGGATTTCACAAACCTTTCTATTGGCGTACAACTTGTCGTACAATTCATGACTTCACTTTTTTCGACATTTTAGAAAAAAATCAAGGCTAACCCCTTGCAAAAAAAAATTACATTTTCAAAAATGTTCTCCAAACCCATTGATATATACATCTAAAGAAAGGTCTGTTCAATACCTGTCCACAGCTGAAAGCAAAAAGTATCTGGGACATTTGGTTCTTGAGATATTTCAATTCAAAATTATTCGCATGATTTTCCACCCAACTGCATTTGACTTGCTTTGGATGCTGATATCTCTGAAAATAAACCCCCCAAAAATCTGCGGCTTCCATTGCTCGAATAGGATTTCGCAGATCTTTCTATTGGCGTACAACTTGTTGTACAATTCATGACTTCACTTTTTTCGACATTTTAGAAAAAAATCAAGGCTAACCCCTTGCAAAAACAAATTACATTTTCAAAAATGTTCCCCAAACCCATTGATATATACATCAAAAGAAAGGTCTGTTCAATACCTGTCCACTGCTGAAAGCAAAAAGTATCTGCGCCATTTGGTTCTTGAGATATTTCAATTCAAAGTTATTCGCATGATTTTCCACCCAACTGCATTTGACTTGCTTTGGATACTGATATCTCTGCATATAAGTCCCCCAAAAATCTGCGGCTTCTAGTGCTCGAATGGGATTTTACAAACCTTTCTATTGGCGTACAACTTGTCGTACAATTCATGACTTCACTTTTTTCGACATTTTAGAAAAAAATGAAGGCTACCCCTTGCAAAAAAAAATTACATTTTCAAAAATGTTCCCCAAACCCATCGATATGTATATCAAAAGAAAGGTCTGTTCAATACCTGTCCACAGCTGAAGACAAAAAGTATCTGCGACATTTGGTTCTTGGGATATTTTAATTCAAAGCTTTTCGCATGATTTTCCATCCAACTGAATTTGACTTGCTTTGGATGCTGATATCTCCGCAACCAAACCTCGCGAAAATCTGCGGCTGTCAGTGCTTGACAGGCATTTCGCAGACCTTTCTAAAGGCGTACAACTTGTTGTACAATTCATTACTTCAATTTTTTCGACATTTTAGAAAAAAATCAAGGCTAACCCCTTGCAATAAATTACATTTTCAAAAATGTTCTCCAAACCCATTGATATATACATTAAAAGAAAGGTCTGTTCACTACCTGTCCACTGCTGTGGGCAAAAAGTAACTGGGACATTTGGTTCTTGAGATATTTCAATTCAAAGTTATTCGCATGATTTTCCACCCAACTGCATTTGACTTGCTTTGGATGCTGATATCTCTACAAATAAACCCCCCAAAAATCTGCGGCTTCCAGTGCTCGAATAGGATTTCGCAGATCTTTCTATTGGCGTACAACTTGTTGTACAATTCATGACTTCACTTTTTTCGACATATTAGAAAAAAATCAAGGCTAACCCCTTGCAAAAAATTACATTTTCAAAAATGTTCCCCAAACCCATTGATATAGACATCAAAAGAAAGGTCTGTTCAATACCTGTCCACTGCTGAAAGCAAAAAGTATCTGCGACTCAGTGAGTTATTCGCATGATTTTCCACCCAACTGCATTTGACTTGCTTTGAGTAGTATAGATTGGTAGGTTCTGGCGTTCGTAAAGTGGTGCAAACACCACCCTATGGATTGGTAGGTTCTGGCGTTCGTAAAGTGGTGCAAAACACCAACCTTCTTGTGGTTTTGATTTGATTGACAGTTGGATGTTCCAATTGTGGTTAGGGTGTTCTAATTGTGGTTACGATGTTCGGATTGTGATTATGATGTTCCAATTGTGGTTTAGTTGTTTATAGTTTTATTTTTATATTATGTTTGATGAATGATCTATTTTTAGGATTTATTTTGCTGTGATGTGCACATTTATAATTATATAAATAGAGTTGGTATCATGAATTAATCATTATTTGTCGGAAATGTATTGGATACATCTGATCAAGACGTGTAATAAAAATTGCAATTGTCACTCTTCGTCTTCTAAGAGGTGTACTTGCTGCATACATGTTTATAGAAGAATTTGTGTGTAAGGGATGTTTTGGATTCAAACTATAAAATCGGGTGATCGATATTGCACTTGCCTCTCATCGTGGAAATATTTTAAAATTGTAAGAGTAGATATAATTTATAGTAATTTATCAGTTTATCTAACACCGGAGGATGGGAATAAATGTTTATTGTTGAATATGTGTAGAGGAGATTCACTATCTGGAAGTTTATCATCAATATTATATCAATTTAATATTAATGAGCATCTTAAAATTGAAGTAGTCGGTGGTACAATAACATTAATAGGAGTCACAACTGATGGTTTTCATCCCCTGAGAACAACAAATCGTTTTAATGAACATTGTGTATTTAATGATTTTGATACTAAGCTAAGTGATATTGATGAAGAAGACATAAAATTGTTGGATCAACTTATTATTGCTGAAACTGATAATAGAAAGGATGGTGGACATAAATTTCGATCAGCTTAGGAAGCAAATTTCTAACTTTTTAATAGGCAACAAGGACATTTTGTTGGATGAGCATTATGAGGATATTAAACATTGCTACATAAAATTATGTGAATACACTCATGCTTCTCTTATTACTTCTAAATATGGATACCATTATTCAACATGCAGCTGGTCATCAGATACATGTCAAGACGGACCCGATACTTGTGGTTGTTATATGATGGAGAGTATAGTAATACGTGCAAAGAAAATAATGTCATTATATAATAACAGAATAAATAAAAAGATTTAATTTAAAGAATTTTAATTTAGTATTAATTTGACTTTTCTCTGGTAAGGTGTGTTCATCTCTTCCGAATAATCAAACAAAATGTATAAATATTCCTTGCTGATAGTTTGCTTTTCATTGGGTTTATTACAAGCTATCCCAATACCACTAAATATTACAGCTAATGCTGAGAATAAAGGAAATTTGGAATTCTCTTTGCTGCTACCTAGCAATGATACTTTAAAAATTGATTTGTCCTTTCAATTAATGAAGATCAATGAGATCATTCATCAACAAAATGATAATAATAAAACAACAACAACTACAACAACAACAGAAAAGTCCCAAGTAAAATATTTTACTGTCAAAGAGGCTATAGAGGCATTCAGGCAAGATTTGTTGAGAAAAGAGAAGGATATACAAGGAATAATTGAAAGTGAAAATATTTTTTACAGACATTTTAAGTTAGAATATGATCAATTAGATCTGACAATTCGTTGTTCATACGATAGTAATTATAAGAAACGTACTTTGGTAATAGCTTGTTATGAATATCGTGAATATTCCACCGAAAGAATTATGAGTAATGGTGAAATTGAATTATTTACAACACAAGACACAGAGTTCCGATCTGATGTTGAACTGATCGATGTTAAAAAGTATAAACAGATATATGATATGACAATTTCGTAGATTGTGAAATCATTTATAAGAAAGTTGAGATAAAAATGCGAACGAAAAACTGAACTTGCTGGGATCACTTTTAGTTTGATCACAGCATCCAATCGAGAAGGATGGATAAAGATAAGGTTGGAATGAAAGATACAACACTTAAGAAGCTGCAGTATCTTGTAATAAGGAACCCTTTTAAAACATACATGGACAATAAAAAAGAATCATCATCATCATCATCATCATCATCATCTAATTGTACATCAAAATATACTTATAAAAAAATGTAATAAAGAAAACGGGTTTATTTTTGAAAAAAAAAAAAAAAAAAAAAAAATTAAATTTTTGTTTTTTGTTTTATTTATAAAGAAATTTCAGACACAAGTGACCGCAGTTAAAAGAATTATAATTTTGCTGTTGGTTATAGTTGTATTTTATGTTGTTTCCTAGATATTTCACAATTTCTTGGGGTGGTTGAAGGTTTCCAAAGCTATCAAAATACTCTTTATCGTTTTTGTTTTTTTTGTATGCTACCCAGTGTGTTCCAGAACCGAAAGAAGAATCCAGATTAACGATGCCACATTCAATTGGATAAGGTTGCCTTGGTAAAGTATCGCGCATAAAAACACCTCTAAAATGTGGTAGATATTTTGTATATCTGAGCAAATCGATGTCTGTAAGCGCTCGCCTGGGTAGGTTCTTCAATAGTTTTTTGGTTGTGAATGATAAAATAATCCGTATCCCTTCCTGTACGGTTTCAGATATAGACCTTTTCCCATTGCTATGGCTTCCATAGTTTTATTATGACGATTTGCTTCTTCGAATTGCTTTCGAGCAGATTTTGCTTCATTTATAGCTTTAACGATAGCTGATCCACCAGATGCTAGACCTCCAATTGCTCCGAGGGCTGTTAGTATAGGAACTAGAGGTAAAAATCCACCAACTTTAGGAAGCGGTATTATGCGTGGAATTTGAATCGTTGATTTTTTTCTTTTAAATGAATTATCTATAACTTTCCTAGCAATCTGTATTGCGCTCTCAATATCGTTCGGTTTTTCTTGTATCAAAATTTTTTTTGCATTTTTTACAGCCATCTTGAAAAGTTTATTTCCAGTATTGCATTTTTTCTTTCTTATCGATTTCATGTTCGTTTTGTTTAACTTGTTACCCATACCGAATTTTACTTTAGTATTCATAGCGTTTGTCACTAACCAAGCGTTTGCACGTTCAGCAAAATTATTGTCTTTGGATTTTACTATTGTCCACGCCTTGTTGCTTAATATTTGGTCTGCTGCGTGTCGTTTATTTATGTCTTTTGATTGAGAATAAGCAATATCATGTTCTCTGCAGGCAGCGTCCAAGAAATTTATTCCTTTTTCCCCTCTAGCTAAACGTTCTTTAAGTTTAGTGCCGGGTCCACAAAACTGATAGCCTGGTAGGTGAAGTTCAACAGGTAAGGAGTTAATAACTTTATCTATTAGTCCTCTTCCAACTGTGTTTCGATTGATACTGGAGGGCTTTTTATAAAAAACTACCATTTTTATTATCTTATTGATTTTTATTGAATGTGGTGATCAAGTTTGATGAACGTAGTACTGAAGACTAAAACATTTAAATTAAAAACTTAGGTTTTAATGTATATGTGTGCACTCATTATTAAGATGCGTTTCATTAAACAACAAAACGATCTTGTTGTCCGCAACAGAGATTTTTCAAATACTAATAGTTTATCGAAACCGAGGCATAGTTTACTTTTACCAAACACAATAAGAGCTTTGATAGTGGGACCATCAAATTGTGGAAAAACAAATGTTATGATAGGTTTAATAGAAAGTCCAAATGGAGTAAAGTTCAAAAATATTTATTTATATTCAAAATCATTATATCAATCAAAATATCAATATCTACAACAATTAATACAACCTATAAAAGGTATAGGATTTTATACATTCTCTGCAAATGAAGATGTTCTACCACCGGATGAAGCAAAAAATAATTCTATTATTATTTTCGATGATGTTGCATGTGAGAAACAAAACAATATTAGATCATACTTTTGTATGGGGCGTCATAAAAACATTGATTGTTTTTATTTATGTCAAACATACACACGAATTCCTAAACACTTAATACGAGATAATGCCAATATGATTATCATGTTCAAACAAGATGAAATGAATATGAAGCATATATACAACGATCATGTGGGTGCAGATATGAAATTTGAAAAATTTTCAAATATGTGCACCGAGTGTTGGAAGGATAAATATGGATTTCTTGTTATAAACAAAGACGATCCTATCGATGCGGGTCGTTATAGAAAAGGGTTTGATATATTCATTCAACAATAAGTATTCAAAATTAATCAATTTCTGATTAGTATACAATAGTATGAGACTAGGTCAATCTGTTAATCTGATCTGATAATTACAAGCTGATCTATTAACAACCTGATCTGATATTTAAACAGCTGATCTGATAAAGCTGATCTGATAAAGCTCATCTGTAAATAACCTGATCTGATATCTACAAGCCGATCTGTTAAGAACCTGATCTGATCTGTTAAGAACCTGATCTGATATCTAAAAAACAATAAATATTCAATATTAAACCGTTTCTGATCAGTATACAATGTGCTGTTGCAATAGCATGAGAGTAGGTAAATCTATTAACTGATCCGATAATTGCATGCTGATCTGTTAACAACCTGATCCGATATCTTAAAGCTGATCTATTAACAACCTGATCTGATATTTAAAAAGCTGATCTGATCAATGAAAAAATGAATAAGAAAATAATAAGAGATGTTATAAACACGAGAAATGTATTGCGGAAAAAGTTCAATAGTATTAAATTACAAGAATTAGATGCAGCAGACTTTTTGGAAGACACTTTTAAACCAATCACTAAACCTCTCAAAGACCTCGTTAAAAATTCAAAGCCTAGTTATGATTATGGTGAAAATGAAGAAACCAACCTTGAACCTTTACAATTCCATCTAAAAGGTAATACAAGTACACCCCTTAAAAAGAGCAACTCACCGGTTGATCATACTTATAAAAAAGATGATGATAATGATGATACGATTTTAATCAATTCAAATGGTTTAAGTAATGAAGATACCTTCTATTCACAAAATGATGACACTGACAAAAGTGGTGTATATACAAATTTGAATTTGACAACATTGGAACAGAAAAACAAATTGGATAAATTATATGGTCCACATAGAGATTCAAATGCTAAATGGAAATTTGGTAATAAAGAATTCGTACTAAAATCAAATCAAATTTCTATAGACGATCATATGTGGTCTTTAACACCCGGACTCTTTGAGCTTTTGTTTTACAAAACACCATCTAAAAACTATAATAAATCCGATTTGCAAATTTACAAAAAAATTCTTATTATAACAAGTGCACATAAACGTCAATATGATGAAAACGAACAAATTAAAGGAACAAAAGCATACAAGTACAGAAGTATTATAAAAAAGTTATTCAATGATAAACACAATGATAAAACACTCCATAAAGGAAATGGTATCATGACTGTAAATCCACAAAAACCTAACTATATTTTTTGGGATGATCCCAATGAAATCGTCGATAGATTACGACTTTTAATTTCATCACAGTCGGCAGGTCATACAGGTCACAGTAATGAAATTGTTTCCATTATTGAAGAACTTAAAGAAAGCAATATAATTGTATAAATATAAATGTATAGAATCATTAGCAAAATGAGCGTCGACAAGTTTGGTCACTTTTCTAATAATAATATAATACGACAGGATAGACTAAAGAAAACCATTGGATTTAATTTGGACCGTGATCGAAATATAAACCTTCATTTTAAACGATTGAAGAATATAGCTTTCCCTATTGAAGACAATGATGCAGTGTCAAAGCAATTTGTCTCGGAAAGTCTGAGTCAGTTGTCTTTAAAATCAAAACAAGAAATCACACTTTTGAGAAACAATATTAAAGATATTGAAAAAGTTATAAAAGATTTAGAATCCAAAATAAAATCAAACAAATTGCTGAATGAAAACCTAAACAATGAAATAAAAACACTTAACAATTATATTGAAGATAGGTTCAGAGGGTTTGAAAATTATATGTTTAAACAATTGATGGAACCAAGAATCTTGAAAAAATTTGAGCAAAGCCATTTACCAAAGCAATGAATTTAAATATAAAAAAAGGATTAGTAGATGAGCTTCATAGACAAGCGCGCAGGAATTTCCAACGTCGTCGAGTAATAATGAAAGGAATCGATGATCTTTGGCAAGCAGATTTAGTAGAAATGGGTATCTATTCAAAATTTAATAAAGGTCATCGCTTTCTTCTCACTATCATAGATACATTTTCGAAATTTGCCTGGGTTGTACCTCTTAAAACTAAAACTGCTTCTAGTGTCAGTGAAGCGATGAAAAGTATACTTATTGAGAGTCGTCGGTCGCCAGCAAACTTACAAACTGATGATGGAAAAGAATTTTTCAACAAACAATTTCAATTTTTAATGAAGCAGTACAGGATAAATCATTATTCAACATTTAATATTGTAAAGGCATCAATAGTTGAACGTTTCAACAGAACCTTTAAAGGTCTAATGTGGAAGGAGTTTAGTTATCATGGGTCATATCAATGGATAAATATTTACAAACAATTGATTGAAAGGTACAATAATACAAAACATAGAACCATTAAAATGTCACCAATCAGTGTAAATTCTACAAATGAAAATATGTTACTAAAAACTGTTTACAACAACTTGAAAATATTTAATAAACCAAAGTTTCATAAGGGAGACAGTGTACGCATTAGTAAATATAAACATGTTTTTGAAAAGGGTTACACACCAAATTGGACGACTGAAATTTTTAAAATCAAATCAATTCAAAATACTAATCCAACTACATACATTTTGGAGGACTATAAAGGCCATGTGATCAAGGGAGGAGTCTATGAGTTTGAGCTGTTGAAAACTAGATATCCAAATAGTTATCTAGTTGAAAAGATTCTTAATACCAATGGAAACAAAGTTCTAGTAAAATGGTTGGGATTTTCAAACGACCATAATTCATGGATTAATAAAAAACATATATTGTAATATATACATACACACACACTCACACACACACACACACGAATAAAACATTTTTTTTTTATAAAATATATATAAAATATGCTTTTAATTTCATTGTTCACCTATCGCTTAAGATGTCAATAACGCTAACTTTAACTGGGAATATCTCAAACCTGGAGGCAAATTACTTTCCATCAATAAATTTGGATAGGGATTACGAATGCGGTCTTGTTGATTTTCATGCATATAACACTGTTCCCAATGTTGATTTGGAAAATAATTTGTTTCATGTACAAAACACATTCATTGAACTTCCAGTTGGCTCGTATGAATTCGAAGATATAGCTACATACTTGGAGAAAAATTATGAGAGTATAAATAAAAGTGGAGAATTTTATATTGATGCTAATTATAATACATTGAAAACAGAAATTTATTGTAGTGATGATATCGACTTTAGTGCAAATAGAACCATCGGTTCATTATTGGGTTTTAGTAAGAGAATGTTAAGAGGAGGAAAAGCGTACGAATCAGACTTACCTATCAACATAACAAAAGTCAATGCAGTACGTATTGAATGTAACATTGTAAGTGGATCATATATTAATAATGCACCAGCACACACCATTCATGAGTTTTCGCTTAATGGTAGTCCTGGATATAAAGTAGATGAAATCCCCAAAAATGTCATCTATTTACCTGTAACCACCAGACAGATAAGTTCAATAACTGTTAAAGTTATTGATCAAAACGGTAATCTAATAAATTTTCGTGGAGAAACCATCACACTTAGGCTTCATTTAAAACCAAAGGACCAATGATTATTTACAATAAAAATAACACTAAAATAAAACCCTCCATCACTTCTTCACTATCAGTCACACGACCAACAACAGTAGTTTGGAAGGAACCGTCGCGAAAAAGAAAAAAATTAACTACCAACAATAAGAAATATTTAAAATCATTAGGTTTCCTACTAAAAAAATAATGAGTGAAGTATTGGATGTTTCACAAAAGCCCGTCTATGATGAGAGCATCATAAAAAAAGAATATCATAGCTACACACCATATTTGCAATCATTTAAAAATAATGATGAAGTAAGAATATCGATTCAGAATCAAGATATCTATGTGCTACCTAGCGAAAGTTACATTTATATCGAGGGATTTATAACGCTGGATAATGGAACAATATCACATAATATAAAATTAAAAAACAATTGCGTAGCATTTCTCTTTGATGAGATCCGATATGAAATTAATGGAATAGAAGTAGATCGGACAAGATATCTAGGCATAGCAACGATGGTTAAAAATTATGTCTCATTAAATAACAATGAAAGCAAAATGTTAAAAAATGCTGGATGGTTTGAAGAGACCGATTTTAAATTAGAGAATGGGTATTTCAATTTTTGCGTACCACTCAAAATGCTCATGGGCTTTGCTGAGGACTTCAATAAAATTGTATTGAACTCTAAGCATGAGCTCATATTACTACGTTCAAAATCTGATAAGGATGCATTTTTTTCAACTGATGATAAAGAGAAAATAAAATTAAACATTATTAATATTACATGGAAGATGCCTCATATACAACTGGCTGATTTTTCAAAACTGGAAATTCTCAAAACAATAAACAGCGGACGATGTTTAACAATGTCATTTCGAAGTTGGGATTGTCATTATAATCCTGTACTATCTCAAGGACTACACAATTTTTGGAATGTGAAACTTTCTCCACAAAGTGAGAGGCCTCGGTTTATTTTAATTGTCTTCCAGTCTGCAAATGGATTTCAGCACTGTGATTTGAGTAATGTTAAAGTGCATCTTAACTCTGATTCATATCCGTATGATGATCTCAATATAAAGTTTGATCGTAATCAGTATGCCATCTTATACGATATGTATATCAAATTTCAACAGAGCTATTATATGCGTGACCCTCAACCTATTTTATCGCGTGAAGATTTCAAGAAAGTCGCGCCAATCATTGTAGTTGATGTAACACACCAAAACGAAACTATCAAAACTGGCCCTATAGATATAAGAGTGGAATTTTATACAACGAAGAATATCCCTGACCAGACTTCTGCATATTGCGTACTTATACATGAACGTATAATTGAGTATACACCTCTTACTGGAGTGATAAAACGAATCGTATAATTTTATCAGTTACAAATTTGCAGTCGTCCCATACGCATTGTTCAGTCTGAAAAGTTTTTTTTTTTTTTTTTTAAACAATATAAAATTTAAAAAAATGGTTGCGAAAAATTTTATTACAATAGACGCACAAGGTTTCAAAAATGAAACTAATAGTTTTATATCTAAAGAACTCGCGATTACTTTTAACTATAATGAATATCAAAATTTTCTGATCGAACCACCATTCCCCTTTGAGAGACTACCAGTTAATAAACAAAAAGAAGCAAATTGGTTAAGAAACCATTATCATCATCTGGCTTGGAGTGATGGTTCGGTCAGCTTTAACAGTGTGCAAAAGTTTTTAAAAGAAAACATTTGCATAACCACAGTCATCTATGTGAAAGGATTAGAGAAAACAAAGTGGATCGAAGATATCCTTGGTGACAACTGGTACCAGGTTGTTAACATTGAAGACTTGGGATGTGAAAATCTAAAGTCTCTTCAAAAAAACAACTGTTTATCAATACAATGCCCACATCATTACGCTGCTGGTTGTTGTGCCTTGGAAAATAGTTTTTTAATCCGCAGTTTTGTTGATTCAAAAAAAAATTATTAAATAAAAAGTCATTTAATTATGTTACATTATATGTAAAAGAAAAATTTGTTTTATTTATTTTTTTGGTACAATTTTTATTTTCGAGGATCTTCCTATAGGACCTAAATAGGCAAGGGTGTATGGTGAACTATTTATCGTCTTAATAGCATCATCCGATAAGCTTCTATAGCGATCCGGAAGAAAAATCTATTAAAAACAAAAAAAAAAAAAAAGTTATTATATTATTTTTTTATTTTTTTTTTACTTACTTGAAAATCTTTGAAGATGCATAGCATCTTTTTCCCGTACTTGGTGTTCACCACTTTGATATGTTCAATATCGTATAAGTAGTCCTTTACCAAGCTATTTACCTTTATAGTTGTTTTAAATTTATGCTCCTCTATAGTTTCAAGTTCCTTTTCAATATCCATGATGGTACTTGTAGAAAACAAATTATTAATTGTACTGTCCACTAGGAACATGAATTCACCCTATTTATATTATTTCAAAACTGTAGTTAGTTAGTAATGTTGTCATTACATAAACCACAACCCACATATCAGCTTTGTTTTTTTTTATTATGCGTATGCTATTCATGCAATTAGTTATTGACTTAAAAAAGTGTCTTCTGAAAGTTCTGCTGAGTTTTTTTTTTTTAAATATCATATCAGTCTAAACAGATTTATCTAGTCTTAGGTTATTAATTTTTTTTTTTTCATTGAACATTTATTATGTGTGTATGATCTTCATACAATTTCACAAAACCATACCTTACAGAATTATTATTATCCGATGATAATGAAAAGTTGCCTACTTTTGGCCAATCTCTGTTCCTTTGATTGACCCACTTTATGTTTGGAAACACAAGTTTCAATGCTCTTTTTATCTTACGTATCCATGCAGAGAGGAGACGTTCTTTTTTTGTATTTTTTTCCGTTTTAACGAACGTTGGTGTTGCAGCGATAATGTTCTCATTACATTGGTATAGGGAACTGTCAGGCGTCTTAATTGGCATTATTTCATCACAATATAGTGAGTGGAATATTTCCACATCATTTTGTGTAGAAGAACTGCATTCATTTAAAGCTGTCAAGTTTTCCTCCACCATCCCAAAGAAATCTCCATTTAATAATTCTTTTTCATCAAAGAATTCTCCGCAATAGAATGAGTCGTAGCACTCTTTAAAACTTAACATCTCCTCAATTTGAGAGGGATCCAAACTGGTTGAATTGAATAATGTAGTATTTATTTTATCTAGTGTGTCCATTTTATTTGATAGTTTCTTAATGGTTTACTATCATGCATGGAATTTTTTATTTAAACAATTTCATACCTATACAATTTGTATATTGTTATCATAGTGATAATTTTCTTGTGGTAATTTGAATGATGGCTTGCTTTTATAGGGCACATTTTAATAATAAAAATGATAAAAAGTCATTGGTTAGCGTGGTGACACCTATTGTTAGTGTAGATTCCCGTAGTTATATAAAAAAATTATCATTGACCTCATCACAAGGATTTTATATGTAGATATTTTTTAAAAATAAAAAGAAACAGTCACACTTTTTTTATACATTTATTGATTTTCATATTCAATTTTATAATGTCCCCAAGCTAAAGTACTTATATTATTTTTACATATATATCTTTTTGTATCCTCAAAGTTCAATGTCATCTTATTTAAATTTTGTGTATAAATTATATGAAGCTTATTCCTAAAAGTAGTCATATTCTTATAAATAGAGATTTTATCAAATAAACAGGTCTTATAGTTTTCTATAGTTAGTCTTTTTGTAACATACGTCTTGATCCCTTTACATTTCTGAATTGAAGTACCATCATCAATTGTAAAGGAGTACATTTTTGCACGTAAGCCAACAAATTGTACCATTTTCTTTCCACTATTCTCATCTTTAAACATACCTATTTTTTTTGCATTAACAATCGGAAAGTTGTGCACATTCAAGGGATTGTAGTCAGAAGTATCAAAATATGTGACTAAATCAGTCAAGATATCAGAGTAAAAATCTTCTGTATTTATAGTATATATGAAAGAATCTGTATCCATATAATTAAGAAGCAACCTGTTATCAAATTTTACTTTCATATATTCATAATGAAACTCATACATAAGTAATTTTGAAAGTTCTAAGACAACGAAGCCCAAATAAAGAGGTTTATCATAGACAACTTTTACCCTTTTCATTTGTATAGCAATCATATTTTCAGAAAAAATAGATACACTGTGAAAATTTGGTTTTGCTATTAGATCCCGTGCACCTTTTCTTTTACCAATATTCTCCCAATATGTAAGAATTTTAACATCAGTTCTTTTATCAACGTTTTCCATTGTCTTACCATAGACACTATTATTCATTAATTTGAAAAATTTTTTTTCGAAGGTATTTCTGGCTTTCTTACGATGGTTAGTATTCAATTCAATATACTTTTGAAGCCAATTTGATTGTTTAAATTGAATGACTCTGTGAACTTTTTTTAATATCAAACCGTGTTTTAAGGTTTGCTTCAAGTTTTCTATATGAATAACATATTTACGTTTATCATAAAAGCTGCTTACCAACTTTTTAGATTTGGTTCCCGGAGTGCAAATATTTTCTGGGCAGAATGGTAAGTCATTGTGAACATCATGTAAGGAACTGGGATAATCCAAGTCTACTTCCAAAACGTAACCAATGTCTTTATTTTTGTAAGATGTTATATAATTTTTGGTAAACTGCTCAACATCAGTCACCCACTGAA
Organism: Philhelius pedissequus; assembly: GCA_910595825.1. NCBI lineage: Eukaryota > Metazoa > Arthropoda > Insecta > Diptera > Syrphidae > Philhelius > Philhelius pedissequus. Next base: position 208,424,581 of record OU343161.1, on the reverse strand, counting down.
AACCACCATAGGGAAGAGTTTGATTCATAGCCCAACCATAGAGATTATTAACATCCAGGTACATCAAATATGATGAAGGTAAGTTTGGCATATATGAACTCATAAATTTGTTGTTTGCTTTCGAATATCTATGACAACATTGAGTTAAACCACCTCTAACACCCTTTTGGAAAAATTTATACATTTCTAATTCGGTTAATAATTCCAAGTCAATGTCTGTAATTTTGAGCATTGCATCCCAAGATAAACCTGGTGCTGTATAATAGTAGCAGGGATCTAATTTATAAATTTCTTGACATATTTTTCGAAAATTTTCAAAGATATCGGCAAGCAAAACAACATCACTTTGTAAATAAATTTGCATGTATTCCTTCATATTCTTACAATTGAAATATGACCACATTTTATTAACAACTTCATATGACTCATCGGAACATTCCTCATCAGTTAGTTTGTTAAAAAAATGACATTTTTCCGGTAAAGACTTCATTTCTAAGCGATCCCATGAATTAATATAATCATAGGGAAACACACCCTTTCGTTTAATTAAATCGAATTGATTATCACAATTAAAATATGATGTTGTTAATTTAAAATCATCTTTACCTAAATTTTGTGAAAGGGAGTCAAGACTTTCGTTCAGAAAGCGATATGAATCAAGAAATCTCATTTCAAAGTAGGTCTGTGATTTTTCATCTACAAGTATCTTTTTAGATATTGATACATATTTTTCTTTATTCAAGGCAATGACATTTATTTCTCCCTCCACTGCATTCAATGAAGAGAAAAACAAATGACTGTCATAGCCTGTTAGATTGTGTAAGAATATTGGAATAAATTTGGGAAGACCTGATCTTAAATTACAACTATTATGACTAGGTCCTCTATATTCACCTGTAATATGACAGTGATCTCTTACTCTATATTCAAATTCTACAAACTTTTTCTCACATAATATGCAGCATTCTTTGTTCTCCTGACACCATTCTTGTTGCGATGTGAGATCTTTCATCGGTACAGCATATTTGTAATAATCAGCATAAAGACGTTGAATATCTTCACATAAACTAAGAATAAATTCCTTCGTACAATCTGGCCCTATAAAAAACAAGAATATTTAAAAAATAAAAAAATAAAAAAATAAAAATATAACATACCAGTAAATGTCCTCATTAAATTATTTCTTTTATCAAAGAAGCAATTAATGTAGTACGCAAATGCACAAGGAACATGCTGTTGAGTTGTTGTTGTTGATGATATGGTTGGATCAGGAAGACAAGTACTGACAGGTAATAAAATGCTCTCAAAGTCTGCATATATCACGAAAGGCACATTGATAGAATTTTCAACTTTTGAAAACTTTACACAGTTTTCTCCTTCCTTTGGCATATGTGTAACAACACCCCCGCATTCTTTCTTATGGTTCTGCAAACTTTCCTCGCTGTAATTATGATGTAAGCAACTATTGCAAAAGTATAGTTTTTTCTCTTTCGCATTAAGTATCCTATCGCGTAGAAGCCGACTTAAACTTTTTATCCAAACGTAATGTGACATTGCGTTAGCCTTGCAAAATAATAAGTTAATATGAATCGGTTTTTCAGTTTTAGTCAAATAGTATGGACCCTCAATACTATTTTCTTCATTTGAGTATCCAAAAACATTTACGCTTATATCATTTTGTGCTTCAAATTTGTATATCTGATCAATTCCCAAAGGAAAAACAAGATCTTTAAAATTTAAAACCATATTAGCAATGGGAATACAATCACTAGTTATATCTGATATGTTATAAGCATATGGGGAATTAGCATTCGACACGTTTGGATTCACAGCTGATATTATAGCCCATTTGAAACAGTATATATCATTGTTTTGAATATTAATAACAGCCTTTTTGTTATTAATGAAAGCTGGTAATTTGAAGTGCTTTGACCCCCTCAAACACTGAAATCTATTTATATTCAATTCCAATGCTTTTATCTTAATAAGAGTCCATCCACTGTCTCGCTCCTGAAATTCTTCCAGCTTCTCCATTATATTTGTCTCCATTTCTGATATTAATTGATCAATATTATCAAATGGAAGAAGAGTTCGCATACGTGTCATCATTGACTTTACATCAAAATTCATATCATCCACATTAACAATCTTCACAAATTCGGCGAATAATTCCAAATTGAATTTAATTGATCCATTCTCTACGACTTTTTCTTGCAAAAGATTTTTAATATTTGCTCTCTTCCTTGCAAAAAATGAATTCACGTCCAAATCGTCTTCTTTTTCATTTTGGATGGAATATGACACAATTCGATCTTTAAATGATGTCAATATTTTATACACGTTATCACTGCAGAACACTTGCTCTTTTATTTTATGTACACTGCTTCGCTGATGTTGTTTCCATCGTTTCTTATCAATTTCAATATTACACACTTTGCATATCATTTTTGATGATGATGATGATGATGACTCCGACGGTGATATTACTCGTAATGTTGATGTAGCTAGTGATGTCACAAGTAATTTTTCATTACTTTTTCTCCTCTGCTCAACCAAAACTATACATTTCAACATATGCTCCTTCAATTTGTATTTCCTAGTAAATCTCTTGCCACAACCCGCGCAATGATTTAAGATCTCCTCATGCATAGTTTGTATGTGACGCTTCAATGTATAATCTCGCGAAAACACTTTACTACAGATATTACACTTCATTTTTTTCTTTTTGAAAAAAAAATCAACTGTCCCTTTGAATTGAAAATCAATTCAACTTATACCGTTTGTAACCATCATCAATCAAAATAAATTCTAAAAATAGATCATTCATCAAACATAATATAAAAATAAAAGTATAAACAACTAAACCACAATTGGAACATCCAACTGACAATCAAACCAAAACCGTGTTTTGAACCAATTTATGAACTATACCGTTTGTAATCATTATCAGTCAAAAATAAATTCTAAAAATATATCATTCATCAAACATAATATATAAATAAAACTATAAACAACTAAATCACAATTGGAACATCATAATCACAATCCGAACATCGTAACCACAATTGGAACACCCTAACCACAATTGGAACACCCTAACCACAATTGGAACATCCAACTGTCAATCAAATCAAAACCACAAGAAGGTTGGTGTTTTGCACCACTTTACGAACGCCAGAACCTACCAATCCATAGGGTGGTGTTTGCACCACTTTACGAACGCCAGAACCTACCAATCTATACTACTGCTTTGGATGCTGATATCTCTGCAAACAATACCTATCCACAGCTGAAGACAAATAGTATCTGCGACATTTGGTTCTTGGGATATTTTAATTCAAAGCTTTTCGCATGATTTTCCACCCAACTGAATTTGACTTGCTTTGGATGCTGATATCTCCGCAACCAAACCTCGCAAAAATCTGCGGCTGTCAGTGCTTGACAGGGATTTCGCAGACCTTTCTGTTTGGGATTTCACAAACCTTTCTATTGGCGTACAACTTGTCGTACAATTCATGACTTCACTTTTTTCGACATTTTAGAAAAAAATCAAGGCTAACCCCTTGCAAAAAAAAATTACATTTTCAAAAATGTTCCCCAAACCCATCGATATGTATATCAAAAGAAAGGTCTGTTCAATACCTGTCCACAGCTGAAGACAAAAAGTATCTGCGACATTTGGTTCTTGGGATATTTTAATTCAAAGCTTTTCGCATGATTTTCAACCCAACTGAATTTGACTTGCTTTGGATGCTGATATCTCCGCAACCAAACCTCGCGAAAATCTGCGGCTGTCAGTGCTTGACAGGGATTTCGCAGACCTTTCTATTGGCGTACAACTTGTTGTACAATTCATGACTTCACTTTTTTCGACATATTAGAAAAAAATCAAGGCTAACCCCTTGCAAAAAATTACATTTTCAAAAATGTTCCCCAAACCCATTGATATATACATCAAAAGAAAGGTCTGTTCAATACCTGTCCACTGCTGAAAGCAAAAAGTATCTGCGCCATTTGGTTCTTGAGATATTTCAATTCAAAGTTATTCGCATGATTTTCCACCCAACTGCATTTGACTTGCTTTGGATACTGATATCTCTGCAAACAATACCTATCCACAGCTGAAGACAAATAGTATCTGCGACATTTGGTTCTTGGGATATTTTAATTCAAAGCTTTTCGCATGATTTTCCACCCAACTGAATTTGACTTGCTTTGGATGCTGATATCTCCGCAACCAAACCTCGCAAAAATCTGCGGCTGTCAGTGCTTGACAGGGATTTCGCAGACCTTTCTGTTTGGGATTTCACAAACCTTTCTATTGGCGTACAACTTGTCGTACAATTCATGACTTCACTTTTTTCGACATTTTAGAAAAAAATCAAGGCTAACCCCTTGCAAAAAAAAATTACATTTTCAAAAATGTTCCCCAAACTCATTGATATATACATCAAAAGAAAGGTCTGTTCAATATCTGTCCACAGCTGAAGACAAAAAGTATCTGCGACATCTAGTTCTTGAGATATTTCAATTCAAAGTTATTCGCATGATTTTCCACCCAACTGCATTTGACTTGCTTTGGATGCTGATATCTCTGCAAATAAATCCCCCAAAAATCTGCGGCTTCCAGTGCTCGAATGGGATTTCACAAACCTTTCTATTGGCGTACAACTTGTCGTACAATTCATGACTTCACTTTTTTCGACATTTTAGAAAAAAATCAAGGCTAACCCCTTGCAAAAAAAAATTACATTTTCAAAAATGTTCCCCAAACCCATTGATATATACATCAAAAGAAAGGTCTGTTCAATACCTGTCCACTGCTGAAAGCAAAAAGTATCTGCGCCATTTGGTTCTTGAGATATTTCAATTCAAAGTTATTCGCATGATTTTCCACCCAACTGCATTTGACTTGCTTTGGATACTGATATCTCTGCATATAAGTCCCCCAAAAATCTGCGGCTTCTAGTGCTCGAATGGGATTTCACAAACCTTTCTATTGGCGTACAACTTGTCGTACAATTCATGACTTCACTTTTTTCGACATTTTAGAAAAAAATGAAGGCTACCCCTTGCAAAACAAAATTACATTTTCAAAAATGTTCCCCAAACCCATCGATATGTATATCAAAAGAAAGGTCTGTTCAATACCTGTCCACAGCTGAAGACAAAAAGTATCTGCGACATTTGGTTCTTGGGATATTTTAATTCAAAGCTTTTCGCATGATTTTCCACCCAACTGAATTTGACTTGCTTTGGATGCTGATATCTCCGCAACCAAACCTCGCGAAAATCTGCGGCTGTCAGTGCTTGACAGGCATTTCGCAGACCTTTCTATTGGCGTACAACTTGTTGTACAATTCATTACTTCAATTTTTTCGACATTTTAGAAAAAAATCAAGGCTAACCCCTTGCAATAAATTACATTTTCAAAAATGTTCTCCAAACCCATTGATATATACATTAAAAGAAAGGTCTGTTCACTACCTGTCCACTGCTGTGGGCAAAAAGTAACTGGGACATTTGGTTCTTGAGATATTTCAATTCAAAGTTATTCGCATGATTTTCCACCCAACTGCATTTGACTTGCTTTGGATGCTGATATCTCTGCATATAAGTCCCCCAAAAATCTGCGGCTTCTAGTGCTCGAATGGGATTTCACAAACCTTTCAAACCTTTCATTTTCAAAAATGTTCCCCAAACCCATTGATATATACATCAAAAGAAAGGTCTGTTCAATACCTGTCCACAGCTGAAGACAAAAAGTATCTGCGACATCTAGTTCTTGAGATATCTCAATTCAAAGTTATTCGCATGATTTTCCACCCAACTGCATTTGACTTGCTTTGGATGCTGATATCTCTGCAAATAAATCCCCCAAAAATGTGCGGCTTCCAGTGCTCGAATGGGATTTCACAAACCTTTCTATTGGCGTACAACTTGTCGTACAATTCATGACTTCACTTTTTTCGACATTTTAGAAAAAAATCAAGGCTAACCCCTTGCAAAAAAAAATTACATTTTCAAAAATGTTCCCCAAACCCATCGATATGTATATCAAAAGAAAGGTCTGTTCAATACCTGTCCACTGCTGAAAGCAAAAAGTATCTGCGCCATTTGGTTCTTGAGATATTTCAATTCAAAGTTATTCGCATGATTTTCCACCCAACTGCATTTGACTTGCTTTGGATGCTGATATCTCTGCATATAAGTCCCCCAAAAATCTGCGGCTTCCAGTGCTCGAATGGGATTTCACAAACCTTTCTATTGGCGTACAACTTGTCGTACAATTCATGACTTCACTTTTTTCGACATTTTAGAAAAAAATCAAGGCTACCCCTTGCAAAAAAAAATTACATTTTCAAAAATGTTCCCCAAACCCATTGATATATACATCAAAAGAAAGGTCTGTTCAATACCTGTCCACAGCTGAAGACAAAAAGTATCTGCGACATCTAGTTCTTGAGATATCTCAATTCAAAGTTATTTGCATGATTTTCCACCCAACTGCATTTGACTTGCTTTGGATGCTGATATCTCTGCAAATAAATCCCCAAAAAATCTGCGGCTTCCAGTGCTCGAATGGGATTTCACAAACCTTTCTATTGGCTTACAACTTGTCGTACAATTCATGACTTCACTTTTTTCGACATTTTAGAAAAAAATCAAGGCTAACCCCTTGCAAAAAAAAATTACATTTTCAAAAATGTTCCCCAAACCCATCGATATGTATATCAAAAGAAAGGTCTGTTCAATACCTGTCCACTGCTGAAAGCAAAAAGTATCTGCGACATTTGGTTCTATTGGCGTACAACTTGTTGTACAATTCATGACTTCACCTTTTTCGACATTTTAGAAAAAAATCAAGGCTAACCCCTTGCAAAAAAAAAATTACATTTTCAAAAATGTTCCCCAAACTAATCGATATGTATATCAAAAGAAAGGTCTGTTCAATACCTGTCCACTGCTGAAAGCAAACACTATCTGCGCCATTTGGTTCTTGAGATATTTCAATTCAAAGTTATTCGCATGATTTTCCACCCAACTGCATTTGACTTGCTTTGGATGCTGATATCTCTGCATATAAGTTCCCCAAAAATCTGCGGCTTCCAGTGCTCGAATGGGATTTCACAAACCTTTCTATTGGCGTACAACTTGTCGTACAATTCATGACTTCACTTTTTTCGACATTTTAGAAAAAAATCAAGGCTACCCCTTGCAAAAAAAAATTACATTTTCAAAAATGTTCCCCAAAAACATTGATATATACATCAAAAGAAAGGTCTGTTCAATACCTATCCACAGCTGAAGACAAATAGTATCTGCGACATTTAGTTCTTGGGATATTTTAATTCAAAGCTTTTCGCATGATTTTCCACCCAACTGAATTTGACGTGCTTCGGATGCTGATATCTCCAAAACCCAACCTCGCGAAAATCTGCGGCTGTCAGTGCTTGACAGGGATTTCGCAGACCTTTCTATTGGCGTACAACTTGTTGTACAATTCATTACTTCAATTTTTTCGACATTTTAGAAAAAAATCAAGGCTAATCCCTTGCAATAAATTACATTTTCAAAAATGTTCTCCAAACCCATTGATATATACATCAAAAGAAAGGTCTGTTCACTACCTGTCCAGTGCTGTGGGCAAAAAGTAACTGGGACATTTGGTTCTTGAAATATTTCAATTCAAAGTTATTCGCATGATTTTCCACCCAACTGCATTTGACTTGCTTTGGATGCTGATATCTCTGCAAATAAATCCCCCAAAAATCTGCGGCTTCCAGTGCTCGAATGGGATTTCACAAACCTTTCTATTGGCGAACAAATTGTTGTACAATTCATGACTTCACTTTTTTCGACATTTTAGAAAAAAATCAAGGCTAACCCCTTGCAAAAAAAATTACATTTTCAAAAATGTTCCCCAAACGCATTGATATATACATCAAAAGAAAGGTCTGTTCAATACCTGTCCACAGCTGAAGACAAAAAGTATCTGCGACATTTGGTTCTTGGGATATTTTAATTCAAAGCTTTTCGCATGATTTTCCACCCAACTGAATTTGACTTGTTTTGGATGATGATATCTCCAAAACCCAACATCGCGAAAATCTGCGGCTGTCAGTGCTTGACAGGGATTTCGCAGACCTTTCTATTGGCGTACAACTTGTTGTACAATTCATTACTTCAATTTTTTCGACATTTTAGAAAAAAATCAGGGCTAACCCCTTGCAATAAATTACATTTTCAAAAATGTTCTCCAAACGCATTGATATATACATCAAAAGAAAGGTCTGTTCACTACCTGTCCACTGCTGTGGGCAAAAAGTAACTGGGACATTTGGTTCTTGAAATATTTCAATTCAAAGTTATTCGCATGATTTTCCACCCAACTGCATTTGACTTGCTTTGGATGCTGATATCTCTACAAATAAACCCCCCAAAAATCTGCGGCTTCCAGTGCTCGAATAGGATTTCGCAGATCTTTCTATTGGCGTACAACTTGTTGTACAATTCATGACTTCACTTTTTTCGACATATTAGAAAAAAATCAAGGCTAACCCCTTGCAAAAAATTACATTTTCAAAAATGTTCCCCAAACCCATTGATATATACATCAAAAGAAAGGTCTGTTCAATACCTGTCCACAGCTGAAGACAAAAAGTATCTGCGACATTTGGTTCTTGGGATATTTTAATTCAAAGCTTTTCGCATGATTTTCCACCCAACTGAATTTGACTTGCTTTGGATGCTGATATCTCTGCATATAAGTCCCCCAAAAATCTGCGGCTTCCAGTGCTCGAATGGGATTTCACAAACCTTTCTATTGGCGTACAACTTGTCGTACAATTCATGACTTCACTTTTTTCGACATTTTAGAAAAAAATCAAGGCTAACCCCTTGCAAAAAAAAATTACATTTTCAAAAATGTTTCCCAAACCCATTGATATATACATCAAAAGAAAGGTCTGTTCAATACCTATCCACAGCTGAAGACAAATAGTATCTGCGACATTTGGTTCTTGGGATATTTTAATTCAAAGCTTTTCGCATGATTTTCCACCCAACTGAATTTGACTTGCTTTGGATGCTGATATCTCCGCAACCAAACCTCGGCCAAATTTGCGGCTGTCAGTGCTTGACAGGGATTTCGCAGACCTTTCTATTGGCGTACAATTTGTTGTACAATTCATGACTTCAATTTTTTCGACATTTTAGAAGAAAATCAAGGCTAACCCATTGCAAAAAAATTACATTTTCAAAAATGTTCCCCAAACCCATCGATATGTATATCAAAGAAAGGTCTGTTCAATACCTGTCCACTGCTGAAAGCAAAAAGTATCTGCGACATTTGGTTCTTGAGATATTTCAATTCAAAGTTATTCGCATGATTTTCCACCCAACTGCATTTGACTTACTTTGGATGCTGATATCTCTGCATATAAATCCCCCAAAAATCTGCCGCTTCCAGTGCTCGAAAGGGATTTCACAAACATTTCTATTGGCGTACAACTTGTTGTACAATTCATGATTTCACTTTTTTCGACATTTTAGAAAAAAATCAAGGCTAACCCCTTGCAAAAAATTACATTTTCAAAAATGTTCCCCAAACCCATCGATATGTATATCAAAAGAAAGCTCTGTTCAATACCTGTCCACAGCTGAAGGCAAAAAGTATCTGCGACATTTGGTTCTTGAGATATTTCAATTCAAAATTATTCGCATGATTTTCCACCCAACTGCATTTGACTTGCTTTGGATGCTGATATCTCTACAAATAAATCCCCCAAAAATCTGCGGCTTCCAGTGCTCGAATGGGAATTCCCAAACCTTTCTATTGGCGTACAACTTGTCGTACAATTCATGACTTCACTTTTTTCGACATTTTAGAAAAAAATCAAGGCTAACCCCTTGCAAAAAAAAATTACATTTTCAAAAATGTTCCCCAAACCCATTGATATATACATCAAAAGAAAGGTCTGTTCAATACCTATCCACAGCTGAAGACAAATAGTATCTGCGACATTTGGTTCTTGGGATATTTTAATTCAAAGCTTTTCGCATGATTTTCCACCCAACTGAATTTGACTTGCTTTGGATGCTGATATCTCCGCAACCAAACCTCGCAAAAATCTGCGGCTGTCAGTGATTGACAGGGATTTCGCAGACCTTTCTATTAACGTACACGCTGTTGTACAAGTCATGACTTCAATTTTTTCGACATTTTAGAAAAAAATCAAGGCTAACCCCTTGCAAAAAAAAAATTACATTTTCAAAAATGTTCCCCAAACCCATTGATATATACATCAAAAGAAAGGTCTGTTCAATACCTATCCACAGCTGAAGACAAATAGTATCTGCGACATTTGGTTCTTGGGATATTTTAATTCAAAGCTTTTCGCATGATTTTCCACCCAACTGAATTTGACGTGCTTCGGATGCTGATATCTCCAAAACCCAACCTCGCGAAAATCTGCGGCTGTCAGTGCTTGACAGGGATTTCGCAGACCTTTCTATTGGCGTACAACTTGTTGTACAATTCATGACTTCAATTTTTTCGACATTTTAGAAAAAAATCAAGGCTAACCCCTTGCAAAAAAAATTACATTTTCAAAAATGTTCCCCAAACCCATCGATATGTATATCAAAGAAAGGTCTGTTCAATACCTGTCCACTGCTGAAAGCAAAAAGTATCTGCGACATTTGGTTCTTGAGATATTTCAATTCAAAGTTATTCGCATGATTTTCCACCCAACTACATTTGACTTGCTTTGGATGCTAATATCTCTGCAAATAAACCCCCCAAAAATCTGCGGCTTCCAGTGCTCGAATGGGATTTCGCAGATCTTTCTATTGGCGTACAACTTGTCGTACAATTCATGACTTCACTTTTTTCGACATTTTAGAAAAAAATCAAGGCTAACCCCTTGCAAAAAAAAATTACACTTTCAAAAATGTTCCCCAAACCCATTGATATATACATCAAAAGAAAGGTCTGTTCAATACCTATCCACAGCTGAAGACAAATAGTATCTGCGACATTTGGTTCTTGGGATATTTTAATTCAAAGCTCTTCGCATGATTTTCCACCCAACTGAATTTGACTTGCTTTGGATGCTGATATCTCCGCAACCAAACCTCGAAAAATCTGCGGCTGTCAGTGCTTGACAGGGATTTCGCAGACCTTTCTATTGGCGTACAATTTGTTGTACAATTCATGACTTCAATTTTTTCGACATTTTAGAAGAAAATCAAGGCTAACCCTTGCAAAAAAAATTACATTTTCAAAAATGTTCCACAAACCCATTGATATATACATCAAAAGAAAGGTCTGTTCAATACCTGTCCACAGCTGAAGACAAAAAGTATCTGCGACATCTGGTTCTTGAGATATTTCAATTCAAAGTTATTCGCATGATTTTCCACCCAACTGCATTTGACTTGCTTTGGATGCTGATATCTCTGCAAATAAATCCCCCAAAAATCTGCAGCTTCCAGTGTTCGAAAGGGATTTCACAAACATTTCTATTGGCGTACAACTTGTTGTACAATTCATGATTTCACTTTTTTCGACATTTTAGAAAAAAATCAAGGCTAACCCCTTGCAAAAAATTACATTTTCAAAAATGTTCCCCAAACCCATCGATATGTATATCAAAAGAAAGCTCTGTTTAATACCTGTCCACAGCTGAAGGCAAAAAGTATCTGCGACATTTGGTTCTTGAGATATTTCAATTCAAAATTATTCGCATGATTTTCCACCCAACTGCATTTGACTTGCTTTGGATGCTGATATCTCCGCAACCAAACCTCGCAAAAATCTGCGGCTGTCAGTGATTGACAAGGATTTCGCAGACCTTTCTATTAACGTACACCCTGTTGTACAAGTCATGACTTCAATTTTTTCGACATTTTAGAAAAAAATCAAGGCTAACCCCTTGCAAAAAAAAAATTACATTTTCAAAAATGTTCCCCAAACCCATTGATATATACATCAAAAGAAAGGTCTGTTCAATACCTATCCACAGCTGAAGACAAATAGTATCTGCGACATTTGGTTCTTGGGATATTTTAATTCAAAGCTTTTCGCATGATTTTCCACCCAACTGAATTTGACTTGCTTTGGATGCTGATATCTCCGCAACCAAACCTCGTAAAAATCTGCGGCTGTCAGTGATTGACAGGGATTTCGCAGACCTTTCTATTAACGTACACCCTGTTGTACAAGTCATGACTTCAATTTTTTCGACATTTTAGAAAAAAATCAAGGCTAACCCCTTGCAAAAAAAAAAATACATTTTCAAAAATGTTCCCCAAACCCATTGATATATACATCAAAAGAAAGGTCTGTTCAATACCTATCCACAGCTGAAGACAAATAGTATCTGCGACATTTGGTTCTTGGGATATTTTAATTCAAAGCTTTTCGCATGATTTTCCACCCAACTGAATTTGACGTGCTTCGGATGCTGATATCTCCAAAACCCAACCTCGCGAAAATCTGCGGCTGTCAGTGCTTGACAGGGATTTCGCAGACCTTTCTATTGGCGTACAACTTGTTGTACAATTCATGACTTCAATTTTTTCGACATTTTAGAAAAAAATCAAGGCTAACCCCTTGCAAAAAAAATTACATTTTCAAAAATGTTCCCCAAACCCATCGATATGTATATCAAAGAAAGGTCTGTTCAATACCTGTCCACTGCTGAAAGCAAAAAGTATCTGCGACATTTGGTTCTTGAGATATTTCAATTCAAAGTTATTCGCATGATTTTCCACCCAACTACATTTGACTTGCTTTGGATGCTAATATCTCTGCAAATAAACCCCCCAAAAATCTGCGGCTTCCAGTGCTCGAATGGGATTTCGCAGATCTTTCTATTGGCGTACAACTTGTTGTACAATTCATGACTTCAATTTTTTCGACATTTTAGAAAAAAATCAAGGCTAACCCCTTGCAAAAAAAATTATATTTTCAAAATTGTTCCCCAAACCCATCGATATGTATATCAAATAAAGGTCTGTTCAATACCTGTCCACTGCTGAAAGCAAAAAGTATCTGCGACATTTGGTTCTTGAGATATTTCAATTCAAAGTTATTCGCATGATTTTCCACCCAACTGAATTTGACGTGCTTCGGATGCTGATATCTCCAAAACCCAACCTCGCGAAAATCTGCGGCTGTCAGTGCTTGACAGGGATTTCGCAGACCTTTCTATTGGCGTACAACTTGTTGTACAATTCATGACTTCAATTTTTTCGACATTTTAGAAAAAAATCAAGGCTAACCCCTTGCAAAAAAAATTACATTTTCAAAAATGTTCCCCAAACCCATCGATATGTATATCAAAGAAAGGTCTGTTCAATACCTGTCCACTGCTGAAAGCAAAAAGTATCTGCGACATTTGGTTCTTGAGATATTTCAATTCAAAGTTATTCGCATGATTTTCCACCCAACTACATTTGACTTGCTTTGGATGCTAATATCTCTGCAAATAAATCCCCCAAAAATCTGCGGCTTCCAGTGCTCGAAAGGGATTTCACAAACATTTCTATTGGCGTACAACTTGTTGTAAAATTCATGATTTCACTTTTTTCGACATTTTAGAAAAAAATCAAGGCTAACCCCTTGCAAAAAATTACATTTTCAAAAATGTTCCCCAAACCCATCGATATGTATATCAAAAGAAAGCTCTGTTCAATACCTGTCCACAGCTGAAGGCAAAAAGTATCTGCGACATTTGGTTCTTGAGATATTTCAATTCAAAATTATTCGCATGATTTTCCACCCAACTGCATTTGACTTGCTTTGGATGCTGATATCACTACAAATAAATCCCCCAATAATCTGAGGCTTCCAGTGCTCGAATGGGAATTCCCAAACCTTTCTATTGGCGTACAACTTGTCGTACAATTCATGACTTCACTTTTTTCGACATTTTAGAAAAAAATCAAGGCTAACCCCTTGCAAAAAAAAATTACATTTTCAAAAATGTTCCCCAAACCCATTGATATATACATCAAAAGAAAGGTCTGTTCAATACCTATCCACAGCTGAAGACAAATAGTATCTGCGACATTTGGTTCTTGGGATATTTTAATTCAAAGCTTTTCGCATGATTTTCCACCCAACTGAATTTGACTTGCTTTGGATGCTGATATCTCCGCAACCAAACCTCGCAAAAATCTGCGGCTGTCAGTGATTGACAGGGATTTCGCAGACCTTTCTATTAACGTACACCCTGTTGTACAAGTCATGACTTCAATTTTTTCGACATTTTAGAAAAAAATCAAGGCTAACCCCTTGCAAAAAAAAAATTACATTTTCAAAAATGTTCCCCAAACCCATTGATATATACATCAAAAGAAAGGTCTGTTCAATACCTATCCACAGCTGAAGACAAATAGTATCTGCGACATTTGGTTCTTGGGATATTTTAATTCAAAGCTTTTCGCATGATTTTCCACCCAACTGCATTTAACATGCTTTGGATGCTGATATCTCTGCAAATAAATCCCCCAAAAATCTGCGGCTTCCAGTGCTCGAATGGGATTTCACAAACCTTTCTATTGGCGTACAACTTGTCGTACATTTTTTAGATTTTAGAAAAAAATCAAGGCTAACCCCTTGCAAAAAAAAATTACATTTTCAAAAATGTTCCCCAAGCCCATTGATATATACATCAAAAGAAAGGTCTGTTCAATACCTGCCCACTGCTGAAAGCAAAAAGTATCTGCGACATTTGGTTCTTGAGATATTTCAATTCAAAGTTATTCGCATGATTTTCCACCCAACTGCATTTGACTTGCTTTGGATGCTGATATCTCTGCATATAATTCCCAAAAAAATCTGCGGCTTCCGGTGCTCGAATGGGATTTCTAAAACCTTTCTATTGGCGTACAACATGTCGTACAATCCATGACTTCACTTTTTTCGACATTTTAGAAAAAAATCAAGGCTACCCCTTGCAAAAAAAAATTACATTTTCAAAAATGTTCCCCAAACCCATTGATATATACATCAAAAGAAAGGTCTGTTCAATACCTGTCCACAGCTGAAGACAAATAGTATCTGCGACATTTGGTTCTTGGTGGGATATTTTAATTCAAAGCTTTTCGCATGATTTTCCACCCAACTGAATTTGACTTGCTTTGGATGCTGATATCTCCGCAACCAAACCTCGCAAAAATCTGCGGCTGTCAGTGCTTGACAGGGATTTCGAAGACTTTTCTATTGGCGTACAACTTGTTGTACAAGTCATGACTTCAATTTTTTCGACATTTTAGAAAAAAATCAAGGCTACCCCTTGCAAAAAAAAATTACATTTTCAAAAATGTTCCCCAAACCCATTGATATATACATCAAAAGAAAGGTCTGTTCAATACTTGTTCACAGCTGAAGACAAAAAGTATCTGCGACATCTGGTTCTTGGGATATTTTAATTCAAAGCTTTTCGCATGATTTTCCACCCAACTGAATTTGACTTGCTTTGGATGCTGATATCTCTGCAAACAATACCTATCCACAGCTGAAGACAAATAGTATCTGCGACATTTGGTTCTTGGGATATTTTAATTCAAAGCTTTTCGCATGATTTTCCACCCAACTGAATTTGACTTGCTTTGGATGCTGATATCTCCGCAACCAAACCTCGCAAAAATCTGCGGCTGTCAGTGCTTGACAGGGATTTCGCAGACCTTTCTGTTTGGGATTTCACAAACTATTCTATTGGCGTACAACTTGTCGTACAATTCATGACTTCACTTTTTTCGACATTTTAGAAAAAAATCAAGGCTAACCCCTTGCAATAAATTACATTTTTAAAAATGTTCTCCAAACCCATTGATATATACATCAAAAGAAAGGTCTGTTCACTACCTGTCCACTGCTGTGGGCAAAAAGTAACTGGGACATTTGGTTCTTGAGATATTTCAATTCAAAGTTATTCGCATGATTTTCCACCCAACTGCATTTGACTTGCTTTGGATGCTGATATCTCTACAAATAAACCCCCCAAAAATCTGCGGCTTCCAGTGCTCGAATAGGATTTCGCAGATCTTTCTATTGGCGTACAACTTGTTGTACAATTCATGACTTCACTTTTTTCGACATATTAGAAAAAAATCAAGGCTACCCCTTGCAAAAAAAAATTACATTTTCAAAAATGTTCCCCTAACCCATTGATATATACATCAAAAGAAAGGTCTCTTCCAATACCTGTCCACAGCTGAAGACAAAAAGTATCTGCGACATTTGGTTCTTGGGATATTTTAATTCAAAGCTTTTCGCATGATTTTCCACATAACTGAATTTGACTTGCTTTGGATGCTGATATCTCCGCAACCAAACCTCGCGAAAATCTGCGGCTGTCAGGGCTTGACAGGGATTTCGCAGACCTTTCTATTGGCGTACAACTTGTTGTACAATTCATTACTTCAATTTTTTCGACATTTTAGAAAAAAATCAAGGCTAACCCCTTGCAATAAATTACATTTTTAAAAATGTTCTCCAAACCCATTGATATATACATCAAAAGAAAGGTCTGTTCACTACCTGTCCACTGCTGTGGGCAAAAAGTAACTGGGACATTTGGTTCTTGAGATATTTCAATTCAAAGTTATTCGCATGATTTTCCACCCAACTGCATTTGACTTGCTTTGGATGCTGATATCTCTACAAATAAACCCCCCAAAAATCTGCGGCTTCCAGTGCTCGAATAGGATTTCGCAGATCTTTCTATTGGCGTACAACTTGTTGTACAATTCATGACTTCACTTTTTTCGACATATTAGAAAAAAATCAAGGCCCCCTTGCAAAAAAAATTATATTTTCAAAATTGTTCCCCAAACCCATCGATATGTATATCAAATAAAGGTCTGTTCAATACCTGTCCACTGCTGAAAGCAAAAAGTATCTGCGACATTTGGTTCTTGAGATATTTCAATTCAAAGTTATTCGCATGATTTTCCACCCAACTGCATTTGACTTGCTTTGGATGCTGATATCTCTGCAAATGAATCCCCCAAAAATCTGCGGCTTCCAGTGCTCGAAAGGGATTTCGCAGACCTTTCTACTGGCGTACAACTTGTTGTACAATTCATGACTTCACTTTTTTCGATATTTTAGAAAAAAATCAACGCTAACCCTTGCAAAAAAATTACATTTTCAAAAATGTTCCCCAAACCCATTGATATATACATCAAAAGGAAGGTCTGTTCAATACCTGTCCACAGCTGAAGACAAAAAGTATCTGCGACATCTGGTTCTTGAGATATTTCAATTCAAAGTTATTCGCATGATTTTCCACCCAACTGCATTTGACTTGCTTTGGATGCTGATATCTCTGCATATAATTCCCCAAAAATCTGCGGCTTCCGGTGCTCGAATGGGATTTCACAAACCTTTATATTGGCGTACAACTTGTTGTACAATTCATGACTTCACTTTTTTCGACATTTTAGAAAAAAATCAAGGCAAAAAATCTTGCAAAAAACAATTACATTTTCAAAAATGTTCCCCAAACCCATTGATATATACATCAAAAGAAAGGTCTGTTCAATACCTATCCACAGCTGAAGACAAATAGTATCTGCGACATTTGGTTCTTGGTGGGATATTTTAATTCAAAGCTTTTCGCATGATTTTCCACCCAACTGAATTTGACTTGCTTTGGATGCTGATATCTCCGCAACCAAACCTCGCAAAAATCTGCGGCTGTCAGTGCTTGACAGGGATTTCGAAGACTTTTCTATTGGCGTACAACTTGTTGTACAAGTCATGACTTCAATTTTTTCGACATTTTAGAAAAAAATCAAGGCTAACCTCTTGCAAAAAAAATTACATTTTCAAAAATGTTCCCCAAACCCATTGATATATACATCAAAAGAAAGGTCTGTTCAATACCTATCCACAGCTGAAGACAAATAGTATCTGCGACATTTGGTTCTTGGGATATTTTAATTCAAAGCTTTTCGCATGATTTTCCACCCAACTGAATTTGACTTGCTTTGGATGCTGATATCTCCGCAACCAAACCTCGCAAAAATCTGCGGCTTTCAGTGCTTGACAGGGATTTCGCAGACCTTTCTATTGGCGTACACCTTGTTGTACAAGTCATGACTTCAATTTTTTCGACATTTTAGAAAAAAATCAAGGCTAACCCCTTGCAAAAAAAAATTACATTTTCAAAAATGTTTCCCAAACCCATTGATATATACATCAAAAGAAAGGTCTGTTCAATACCTGTCCACAGCTGAAGACAAAAAGTATCTGCGACATTTGGTTCTTGGGATATTTTAATTCAAAGCTTTTCGCATGATTTTCCACCCAACTGAATTTGACTTGCTTTGGATGCTGATATCTCCGCAACCAAACCTCGCGAAAATCTGCGGCTGTCAGTGCTTGACAGGGATTTCGCAGACCTTTCTATTGGCGTACAACTTGTTGTACAATTCATGACTTCACTTTTTTCGACATTTTAGAAAAAAATCAAGGCTAACCCCTTGCAAAAAAAAATTACATTTTCAAAAATGTTCCCCAAACCCATTGATATATACATCAAAAGAAAGGTCTGTTCAATACCTGTCCACTGCTGAAAGCAAAAAGTATCTGCGACATTTGGTTCTTGAGATATTTCAATTCAAAGTTATTCACATGATTTTCCACCCAACTGCATTTGACTGGCTTTGGATGCTGATATCTCTGCAAATAAAGCTCCCAAAAATCTGCGGCTTCCAGTGCTCGAATGGGATTTCGCAGATCTTTCTATTGGCGTACAACTTGTTGTACAATTCATGACTTCACTTTTTTCGACATTTGAGAAAAAAATCAAGGCTAACCCCTTGCAAAAAATTACATTTTCAAAAATGTTCTCCAAACCCATTGATATATACATCAAAAGAAAGGTCTGTTCAATACCTGTCCACTGCTGAAAGCAAAAAGTATCTGCGACATTTGGTTCTTGAGATATTTCAATTCAAAGTTATTCGCATGATTTTCCACCCAACTGCATTTGACTTGCTTTGGATGCTGATATCTCTGCAAATAATTCCCCCAAAAATCTGCGGCTTCCAGTGCTCGAATGGGATTTCACAAACCTTTCTATTGGCGTACAACTTGTTGTACAATTCATGACTTCACTTTTTTCGACATTTTAGAAAAAAATCAAGGCTAACCCCTTGCAACAAAAAATTTCATTTTCAAAAATGTTTCCCAAACCCATTGATATATACATCAAAAGAAAGGTCTGTTCAATACCTGTCCACTGCTGAAAGCAAAAAGTATCTGCGACATTTGGTTCTTGAGATATTTCAATTCAAAGTTATTCGCATGATTTTCCACCCAACTGCATTTGACTTGCTTTGGATGCTGATATCTCCGCAACCAAACCTCGCGAAAATCTGCGGCTGTCAGTGCTTGACAGGGATTTCGCAGACCTTTCTATTGGCGTACAACTTGTTGTACAATTCATGACTTCAATTTTTTCGACATTTTAGAAAAAAATCAAGGCTTAACCCCTTGCAAAAAAATTACATTTTCAAAAATGTTCCCCAAACCCATCGATATGTATATCAAAGAAAGGTCTGTTCAATACCTGTCCACTGCTGAAAGCAAAAAGTATCTGCGACATTTGGTTCTTGAGATATTTCAATTCAAAGTTATTCACATGATTTTCCACCCAACTGCATTTGACTTGCTTTGGATGCTGATATCTCTGCAAATAAACCCCCCAAAAATCTGCGGCTTCCAGTGCTCGAATGGGATTTCACAAACCTTTCTATTGGCGTACAACTTGTCGTACAATTCATGACTTCACTTTTTTCGACATTTTAGAAAAAAATCAAGGCTAACCCCTTGCAAAAAAAATTACATTTTCAAAAATGTTCCCCAAACCCATTGATATATACATCAAAAGAAAGGTCTGCTCAATACCTGTCCACAGCTGAAGACAAAAAGTATCTGCGACATTTGGTTCTTGGGATATTTTAATTCAAAGCTTTTCGCATGATTTTCCACCCAACTGAATTTGACTTGCTTTGGATGCTGATATCTCCGCAACCAAACCTCGCGAAAATCTGCGGCTGTCAGTGCTTGACAGGGATTTCGCAGACCTTTCTATTGGCGTACAACTTGTTGTACAATTCATGACTTCAATTTTTTCGACATTTTAGAAAAAAATCAAGGCTTAACCCCTTGCAAAAAAATTACATTTTCAAAAATGTTCCCCAAACCCATCGATATGTATATCAAAGAAAGGTCTGTTCAATACCTGTCCACTGCTGAAAGCAAAAAGTATCTGCGCCATTTGGTTCTTGAGATATTTCAATTCAAAGTTATTCGCATGATTTTCCACCCAACTGCATTTGACTTGCTTTGGATGCTGATATCTCTGCATATAAGTCCCCCAAAAATCTGCGGCTTCTAGTGCTCGAATGGGATTTCACAAACCTTTGTATTGGCGTACAACTTGTCGTACAATTCATGACTTCACTTTTTTCGACATTTTAGAAAAAAATCAAGGCTAACCCCTTGCAAAAAATTACATTTTCAAAAATGTTCTCCAAACCCAGTGATATATACATCAAAAGAAAGGTCTGTTCAATACCTGTCCACAGCTGATGACAAAAAGTATCTGCGACATTTGGTTCTTGGGATATTTTAATTCAAAGCTTTTCGCATGATTTTCCACCCAACTGAATTTGACTTGCTTTGGATGCTGATATCTCTGCAAATAATTCCCCCAAAAATCTGCGGCTTCCAGTGCTCGAATGGGATTTCACAAACCTTTCTATTGGCGTACAACTTGTTGTACAATTCATGACTTCACTTTTTTCGACATTTTAGAAAAAAATCAAGGCTAACCCCTTGCAACAAAAAATTTCATTTTCAAAAATGTTTCCCAAACCCATTGATATATACATCAAAAGAAAGGTCTGTTCAATACCTGTCCACTGCTGAAAGCAAAAAGTATCTGCGACATTTGGTTCTTGAGATATTTCAATTCAAAGTTATTCGCATGATTTTCCACCCAACTGCATTTGACTTGCTTTGGATGCTGATATCTCCGCAACCAAACCTCGCGAAAATCTGCGGCTGTCAGTGCTTGACAGGGATTTCGCAGACCTTTCTATTGGCGTACAACTTGTTGTACAATTCATGACTTCAATTTTTTCGACATTTTAGAAAAAAATCAAGGCTTAACCCCTTGCAAAAAAATTACATTTTCAAAAATGTTCCCCAAACCCATCGGTATGTATATCAAAGAAAGGTCTGTTCAATACCTGTCCACTGCTGAAAGCAAAAAGTATCTGCGACATTTGGTTCTTGAGATATTTCAATTCAAAGTTATTCACATCATTTTCCACCCAACTGCATTTGACTTGCTTTGGATGCTGATATCTCTGCAAATAAACCCCCCAAAAATCTGCGGCTTCCAGTGCTCGAATGGGATTTCACAAACCTTTCTATTGGCGTACAACTAGTCGTACAATTCATGACTTCACTTTTTTCGACATTTTAGAAAAAAATCAAGGCTAACCCCTTGCAAAAAAAATTACATTTTCAAAAATGTTCCCCAAACCCATTGATATAAACATCAAAAGAAAGGTCTGCTCAATACCTGTCCACAGCTGAAGACAAAAAGTATCTGCGACATTTGGTTCTTGGGATATTTTAATTCAAAGCTTTTCGCATGATTTTCCACCCAACTGAATTTGACTTGCTTTGGATGCTGATATCTCCGCAACCAAACCTCGCGAAAATCTGCGACTGTCAGTGCTTGACAGGGATTTCGCAGACCTTTCTATTGGCGTACAACTTGTTGTACAATTCATGACTTCAATTTTTTCGACATTTTAGAAAAAAATCAAGGCTTAACCCCTTGCAAAAAAATTACATTTTCAAAAATGTTCCCCAAACCCATCGATATGTATATCAAAGAAAGGTCTGTTCAATACCTGTCCACTGCTGAAAGCAAAAAGTATCTGCGCCATTTGGTTCTTGAGATATTTCAATTCAAAGTTATTCGCATGATTTTCCACCCAACTGCATTTGACTTGCTTTGGATGCTGATATCTCTGCATATAAGTCCCCCAAAAATCTGCGGCTTCTAGTGCTCGAATGGGATTTCACAAACCTTTGTATTGGCGTACAACTTGTCGTACAATTCATGACTTCACTTTTTTCGACATTTTAGAAAAAAATCAAGGCTAACCCCTTGCAAAAAATTACATTTTCAAAAATGTTCTCCAAACCCAGTGATATATACATCAAAAGAAAGGTCTGTTCAATACCTGTCCACAGCTGATGACAAAAAGTATCTGCGACATTTGGTTCTTGGGATATTTTAATTCAAAGCTTTTCGCATGATTTTCCACCCAACTGAATTTGACTTGCTTTGGATGCTGATATCTCCGCAACCAAACCTCGCGAAAATCTGCGGCTGTCAGTGCTTGACAGGGATTTCGCAGACCTTTCTATTGGCGTACAACTTGTTGTACAATTCATGACTTCAATTTTTTCGACATTTTAGAAAAAAATCAAGGCTTAACAACTTGCAAAAAAAATTACATTTTCAAAAATGTTCCCCAAACCCATCGATATGTATATCAAACAAAGGTCTGTTTAATACCTGTCCACTGCTGAAAGCAAAAAGTATCTGCGACATTTGGTTCTTGAGATATTTCAATTCAAAGTTATTCACATGATTTTCCACCCAACTGCATTTGACTTGCTTTGGATGCTGATATCTCTGCAAATAAGCCCCCCAAAAATCTGCGGCTTCCAGTGCTCGAATGGGATTTTGCAGATCTTTCTATTGGCGTACAACTTGTTGTACAATTCATGACTTCAATTTTTTCGACATTTTAGAAAAAAATCAAGGCTTAACCCCTTGCAAAAAAAATTACATTTTCAAAAATGTTCCCCAAACCCATCGATATGTATATCAAAGAAAGGCCTGTTCAATACCTGTCCACTGCTGAAAGCAAAAAGTAGCTGCGACATTTGGTTCTTGAGATATTTCAATTCAAAGTTATTCGCATGATTTTCCACCCAACTGCATTTGACTTGCTTTGGATGCTGATATCTCTGCATATAAGTCCCCCAAAAATCTGCGGCTTCTAGTGCTCGAATGGGATTTCACAAACCTTTCTATTGGCGTACAACTTGTCGTACAATTCATGACTTCACTTTTTTCGACATTTTAGAAAAAAATCAAGGCTAACCCCTTGCAAAAAAAAATTACATTTTCAAAAATGTTCCCCAAACCCATTGATATATACATCAAAAGAAAGGTCTGTTCAATTCCTATCCACAGCTGAAGACAAAAAGTATCTGCGACATTTGGTTCTTCAGATATTTCAATTCAAAATTATTCGCATGATTTTCCACCCAACTGCATTTGACTTGCTTTGGATGCTGATATCTTTACAAATAAACCCCCCAAAAATCTGCTGCTTCGAGTGGTTGAATGGGATTTCGCAGATCTTTCTATTGGCATACAACTTGTTGTACAATTCATGACTTCACTTTTTTCGACATTTGAGAAAAAAATCAAGGCTAACCCCTTGCAAAAAATTACATTTTCAAAAATGTTCCCCAAACCCATTGATATATACATCAAAATAAAGGTCTGTTCAATACCTGTCCACTGCTGAAGACAAAAAGTATCTGCGACATCTGGTTCTTGAGATCTTTCAATTCAAAGTTATTCGCATGATTTTCCACCCAACTGCATTTGACTTGCTTTGGATGCTGATATCTCTGCATATAAATCCCCCAAAAATCTGCGGCTTCCAGTGCTTGAATGGGATTTCACAAACCTTTCTATTGGCGTACAACTTGTCGCACAATTCATGACTTCACTTTTTTCGACATTTTAGAAAAAAATCAAGGCTAACCCCTTGCAAAAAATTACATTTTCAAAAATGTTCTCCAAACCCATTGATATATACATCAAAAGAAAGGTCTGTTCAATACCTATCCACAGCTGAAGACAAATAGTATCTGCGACATTTGGTTCTTGGGATATTTTAATTCAAAGCTTTTCGCATGATTTTCCACCCAACTGAATTTGACTTGCTTTGGATGCTGATATCTCCGCAACCAAACCTCGCGAAAATCTGCGGCTGTCAGTGCTTGACAGGGATTTCGCAGACCTTTCTATTGGCGTACAACTTGTTGTACAATTCATGACTTCACTTTTTTCGACATTTTAGAAAAAAATCAAGGCTAACCCCTTGCAAAAAAAAATTACATTTTCAAAAATGTTCCCCAAACCCATTGATATATACATCAAAAGAAAGGTCTGTTCAATACCTGTCCACAGCTGAAGACAAAAAGTATCTGCGACATTTGGTTCTTGGGATATTTTAATTCAAAGCTTTTCGCATGATTTTCCACCCAACTGAATTTGACTTGCTTTGGATGCTGATATCTCCGCAACCAAACCTCGCGAAAATCTGCGGCTGTCAGTGCTTGACAGGGATTTCGCAGACCTTTCTATTGGCGTACAACTTGTTGTACAAGTCATGACTTCAATTTTTTCGACATTTTAGAAAAATATCAATTCTAACCCCTTGCAAAAAAAAATTACATTTTCAAAAATGTTCCCCAAACCCATTGATATATACATCAAAAGAAAGGTCTGTTCAATACCTGTCCACTGCTGAAAGCAAAAAGTATCTGCGACATTTGGTTCTTGAGATATTTCAATTCAAAGTTATTCACATGATTTTCCACCCAACTGCATTTGACTGGCTTTGGATGCTGATATCTCTGCAAATAAAGCTCCCAAAAATCTGCGGCTTCCAGTGCTCGAATGGGATTTCGCAGATCTTTCTATTGGCGTACAACTTGTTGTACAATTCATGACTTCACTTTTTTCGACATTTGAGAAAAAAATCAAGGCTAACCCCTTGCAAAAAATTACATTTTCAAAAATGTTCTCCAAACCCATTGATATATACATCAAAAGAAAGGTCTGTTCAATACCTGTCCACTGCTGAAAGCAAAAAGTATCTGCGACATTTGGTTCTTGAGATATTTCAATTCAAAGTTATTCGCATGATTTTCCACCCAACTGCATTTGACTTGCTTTGGATGCTGATATCTCTGCAAATAATTCCCCCAAAAATCTGCGGCTTCCAGTGCTCGAATGGGATTTCACAAACCTTTCTATTGGCGTACAACTTGTTGTACAATTCATGACTTCACTTTTTTCGACATTTTAGAAAAAAATCAAGGCTAACCCCTTGCAACAAAAATTTACATTTTCAAAAATGTTTCCCAAACCCATTGATATATACATCAAAAGAAAGGTCTGTTCAATACCTGTCCACTGCTGAAAGCAAAAAGTATCTGCGACATTTGGTTCTTGAGATATTTCAATTCAAAGTTATTCGCATGATTTTCCACCCAACTGCATTTGACTTGCTTTGGATGCTGATATCTTCGCAACCAAACCTCGCGAAAATCTGCGGCTGTCAGTGCTTGACAGGGATTTCGCAGACCTTTCTATTGGCGTACAACTTGTTGTACAATTCATGACTTCAATTTTTTCGACATTTTAGAAAAAAATCAAGGCTTAACCCCTTGCAAAAAAATTACATTTTCAAAAATGTTCCCCAAACCCATCGATATGTATATCAAAGAAAGGTCTGTTCAATACCTGTCCACTGCTGAAAGCAAAAAGTATCTGCGACATTTGGTTCTTGAGATATTTCAATTCAAAGTTATTCACATGATTTTCCACCCAACTGCATTTGACTTGCTTTGGATGCTGATATCTCTGCAAATAAACCCCCCAAAAATCTGCGGCTTCTAGTGCTCGAATGGGATTTCACAAACCTTTGTATTGGCGTACAACTTGTCGTACAATTCATGACTTCACTTTTTTCGACATTTTAGAAAAAAATCAAGGCTAACCCCTTGCAAAAAATTACATTTTCAAAAATGTTCCCCAAACCCATCGATATGTATATCAAACAAAGGTCTGTTTAATACCTGTCCACTGCTGAAAGCAAAAAGTATCTGCGACATTTGGTTCTTGAGATATTTCAATTCAAAGTTATTCACATGATTTTCCACCCAACTGCATTTGACTTGCTTTGGATGCTGATATCTCTGCAAATAAGCCCCCCAAAAATCTGCGGCTTCCAGTGCTCGAATGGGATTTTGCAGATCTTTCTATTGGCGTACAACTTGTTGTACAATTCATGACTTCAATTTTTTCGACATTTTAGAAAAAAATCAAGGCTTAACCCCTTGCAAAAAAAATTACATTTTCAAAAATGTTCCCCAAACCCATCGATATGTATATCAAAGAAAGGCCTGTTCAATACCTGTCCACTGCTGAAAGCAAAAAGTAGCTGCGACATTTGGTTCTTGAGATATTTCAATTCAAAGTTATTCGCATGATTTTCCACCCAACTGCATTTGACTTGCTTTGGATGCTGATATCTCTGCATATAAGTCCCCCAAAAATCTGCGGCTTCTAGTGCTCGAATGGGATTTCACAAACCTTTCTATTGGCGTACAACTTGTCGTACAATTCATGACTTCACTTTTTTCGACATTTTAGAAAAAAATCAAGGCTAACCCCTTGCAAAAAAAAATTACATTTTCAAAAATGTTCCCCAAACCCATTGATATATACATCAAAAGAAAGGTCTGTTCAATTCCTATCCACAGCTGAAGACAAAAAGTATCTGCGACATTTGGTTCTTCAGATATTTCAATTCAAAATTATTCGCATGATTTTCCACCCAACTGCATTTGACTTGCTTTGGATGCTGATATCTTTACAAATAAACCCCCCAAAAATCTGCTGCTTCGAGTGGTTGAATGGGATTTCGCAGATCTTTCTATTGGCATACAACTTGTTGTAGAATTCATGACTTCACTTTTTTCGACATTTTAGAAAAAAATCAAGGCTAACCCCTGGCAAAAAAAATTACATTTTCAAAAATGTTCCCCAAACCCATTGATATATACATCAAAAGAAAGGTCTATTCAATACCTGTCCACTGCTGAAAGCAAAAAGTATATGCAACATTTGGTTCTTGAGATATTTCAATTCAAAGTTATTCGCATGATTTTCCACCCAACTGCATTTGACTTGTTTGGATGCTGATATCTCTGCATATAAGTCCCCCAAAAATCTGCGGCTTCCAGTGCTCGAATGGGATTTCACCAACCTTTCTATTGGCGTACAACTTGTCGTACAATTCATGACTTCACTTTTTTCGACATTTTAGAAAAAAATCAAGGGTAACCCCTTGCAAAAAATTACATTTTCAAAAATGTTCCCCAAACCCATTGATATATACATCAAAATAAAGGTCTGTTCAATACCTGTCCACTGCTGAAGACAAAAAGTATCTGCGACATCTGGTTCTTGAGATCTTTCAATTCAAAGTTATTCGCATGATTTTCCACCCAACTGCATTTGACTTGCTTTGGATGCTGATATCTCTGCATATAAATCCCCCAAAAATCTGCGGCTTCCAGTGCTTGAATGGGATTTCACAAACCTTTCTATTGGCGTACAACTTGTCGCACAATTCATGACTTCACTTTTTTCGACATTTTAGAAAAAAATCAAGGCTAACCCCTTGCAAAAAATTACATTTTCAAAAATGTTCTCCAAACCCATTGATATATACATCAAAAGAAAGGTCTGTTCAATACCTATCCACAGCTGAAGACAAATAGTATCTGCGACATTTGGTTCTTGGGATATTTTAATTCAAAGCTTTTCGCATGATTTTCCACCCAACTGAATTTGACTTGCTTTGGATGCTGATATCTGCGCAACCAAACCTCGCAAAAATCTGCGGCTGTCAGTGCTTGACAGGGATTTTGCAGACCTTTCTATTGGCGTACAACTTGTTGTACAAGTCATGACTTCAATTTTTTCGACATTTTAGAAAAAAATCACGGCTAACCCCTTGCAAAAAAAATTACATTTTCAAAAATGTTCCCCAAACCCATTGATATATACATCAAAAGAAAGGTCTGTTCAATACCTGTCCACTGCTGAAAGCAAAAAGTATTTGCGACATTTGGTTCTTGAGATATTTCAATTCAAAATTATTCGCATGATTTTCCACCCAACTGCGTTTGACTTGCTTTGGATGCTGATATCTCTGCATATAAGTCCCCCAAAAATCTGCGGCTTCCAGTGCTCGAATGGGATTTCACAAACCTTTCTATTGGCGTACAACTTGTTGTACAATTCATGACTTCAATTTTTTCGACATTTTAGAAAAAATTCAAGGCTAACCCCTTGCAAAAAAAAATTACATTTTCAAAAATGTTCCCCAAACCCATTGATATATACATCAAAAGAAAGGTCTGTTCAATTCCTATCCACAGCTGAAGACAAAAAGTATCTGCGACATTTGGTTCTTCAGATATTTCAATTCAAAATTATTCGCATGATTTTCCACCCAACTGCATTTGACTTGTTTGGATGCTGATATCTCTGCATATAAGTCCCCCAAAAATCTGCGGCTTCCAGTGCTCGAATGGGATTTCACCAACCTTTCTATTGGCGTACAACTTGTCGTACAATTCATGACTTCACTTTTTTCGACATTTTAGAAAAAAATCAAGGCTAACCCCTTGCAAAAAAAAAATTACATTTTCAAAAATGTTCCCCAAACCCATTGATATATACATCAAAAGAAAGGTCTGTTCAATTCCTATCCACAGCTGAAGACAAAAAGTATCTGCGACATTTGGTTCTTCAGATATTTCAATTCAAAATTATTCGCATGATTTTCCACCCAACTGCATTTGACTTGCTTTGGATGCTGATATCTTTACAAATAAACCCCCCAAAAATCTGCTGCTTCGAGTGCTTGAATGGGATTTCGCAGATCTTTCTATTGGCATACAACTTGTTGTAGAATTCATGACTTCACTTTTTTCGACATTTTAGAAAAAAATCAAGGCTAACCCCTTGCAAAAAAAAAATTACATTTTCAAAAATGTTCCCCAAACCCATTGATATATACATCAAAAGAAAGGTCTGTTCAATTCCTATCCACAGCTGAAGACAAAAAGTATCTGCGACATTTGGTTCTTCAGATATTTCAATTCAAAATTATTCGCATGATTTTCCACCCAACTGCATTTGACTTGTTTGGATGCTGATATCTCTGCATATAAGTCCCCCAAAAATCTGCGGCTTCCAGTGCTCGAATGGGATTTCACCAACCTTTCTATTGGCGTACAACTTGTCGTACAATTCATGACTTCACTTTTTTCGACATTTTAGAAAAAAATCAAGGCTAACCCCTTGCAAAAAAAAAATTACATTTTCAAAAATGTTCCCCAAACCCATTGATATATACATCAAAAGAAAGGTCTGTTCAATACCTGTCCACTGCTGAAAGCAAAAAGTATCTGCGACATTTGGTTCTTGAGATATTTCAATTCAAAGTTATTCACATGATTTTCCACCCAACTGCATTTGACTGGCTTTGGATGCTGATATCTCTGCAAATAAAGCTCCCAAAAATCTGCGGCTTCCAGTGCTCGAATGGGATTTCGCAGATCTTTCTATTGGCGTACAACTTGTTGTACAATTCATGACTTCACTTTTTTCGACATTTGAGAAAAAAATCAAGGCTAACCCCTTGCAAAAAATTACATTTTCAAAAATGTTCTCCAAACCCATTGATATATACATCAAAAGAAAGGTCTGTTCAATACCTGTCCACTGCTGAAAGCAAAAAGTATCTGCGACATTTGGTTCTTGAGATATTTCAATTCAAAGTTATTCGCATGATTTTCCACCCAACTGCATTTGACTTGCTTTGGATGCTGATATCTCTGCAAATAATTCCCCCAAAAATCTGCGGCTTCCAGTGCTCGAATGGGATTTCACAAACCTTTCTATTGGCGTACAACTTGTTGTACAATTCATGACTTCACTTTTTTCGACATTTTAGAAAAAAATCAAGGCTAACCCCTTGCAACAAAAAATTACATTTTCAAAAATGTTTCCCAAACCCATTGATATATACATCAAAAGAAAGGTCTGTTCAATACCTGTCCACTGCTGAAAGCAAAAAGTATCTGCGACATTTGGTTCTTGAGATATTTCAATTCAAAGTTATTCGCATGATTTTCCACCCAACTGCATTTGACTTGCTTTGGATGCTGATATCTTCGCAACCAAACCTCGCGAAAATCTGCGGCTGTCAGTGCTTGACAGGGATTTCGCAGACCTTTCTATTGGCGTACAACTTGTTGTACAATTCATGACTTCAATTTTTTCGACATTTTAGAAAAAAATCAAGGCTTAACCCCTTGCAAAAAAATTACATTTTCAAAAATGTTCCCCAAACCCATCGATATGTATATCAAAGAAAGGTCTGTTCAATACCTGTCCACTGCTGAAAGCAAAAAGTATCTGCGACATTTGGTTCTTGAGATATTTCAATTCAAAGTTATTCACATGATTTTCCACCCAACTGCATTTGACTTGCTTTGGATGCTGATATCTCTGCAAATAAACCCCCCAAAAATCTGCGGCTTCTAGTGCTCGAATGGGATTTCACAAACCTTTGTATTGGCGTACAACTTGTCGTACAATTCATGACTTCACTTTTTTCGACATTTTAGAAAAAAATCAAGGCTAACCCCTTGCAAAAAATTACATTTTCAAAAATGTTCCCCAAACCCATTGATATATACATCAAAATAAAGGTCTGTTCAATACCTGTCCACTGCTGAAGACAAAAAGTATCTGCGACATCTGGTTCTTGAGATCTTTCAATTCAAAGTTATTCGCATGATTTTCCACCCAACTGCATTTGACTTGCTTTGGATGCTGATATCTCTGCATATAAATCCCCCAAAAATCTGCGGCTTCCAGTGCTTGAATGGGATTTCACAAACCTTTCTATTGGCGTACAACTTGTCGCACAATTCATGACTTCACTTTTTTCGACATTTTAGAAAAAAATCAAGGCTAACCCCTTGCAAAAAATTACATTTTCAAAAATGTTCTCCAAACCCATTGATATATACATCAAAAGAAAGGTCTGTTCAATACCTATCCACAGCTGAAGACAAATAGTATCTGCGACATTTGGTTCTTGGGATATTTTAATTCAAAGCTTTTCGCATGATTTTCCACCCAACTGAATTTGACTTGCTTTGGATGCTGATATCTGCGCAACCAAACCTCGCAAAAATCTGCGGCTGTCAGTGCTTGACAGGGATTTTGCAGACCTTTCTATTGGCGTACAACTTGTTGTACAAGTCATGACTTCAATTTTTTCGACATTTTAGAAAAAAATCACGGCTAACCCCTTGCAAAAAAAATTACATTTTCAAAAATGTTCCCCAAACCCATTGATATATACATCAAAAGAAAGGTCTGTTCAATACCTGTCCACTGCTGAAAGCAAAAAGTATTTGCGACATTTGGTTCTTGAGATATTTCAATTCAAAATTATTCGCATGATTTTCCACCCAACTGCGTTTGACTTGCTTTGGATGCTGATATCTCTGCATATAAGTCCCCCAAAAATCTGCGGCTTCCAGTGCTCGAATGGGATTTCACAAACCTTTCTATTGGCGTACAACTTGTTGTACAATTCATGACTTCAATTTTTTCGACATTTTAGAAAAAATTCAAGGCTAACCCCTTGCAAAAAAAAATTACATTTTCAAAAATGTTCCCCAAACCCATTGATATATACATCAAAAGAAAGGTCTGTTCAATTCCTATCCACAGCTGAAGACAAAAAGTATCTGCGACATTTGGTTCTTCAGATATTTCAATTCAAAATTATTCGCATGATTTTCCACCCAACTGCATTTGACTTGCTTTGGATGCTGATATCTTTACAAATAAACCCCCCAAAAATCTGCTGCTTCGAGTGCTTGAATGGGATTTCGCAGATCTTTCTATTGGCATACAACTTGTTGTAGAATTCATGACTTCACTTTTTTCGACATTTTAGAAAAAAATCAAGGCTAACCCCTTGCAAAAAAAATTACATTTTCAAAAATGTTCCCCAAACCCATTGATATATACATCAAAAGAAAGGTCTGTTCAATTCCTATCCACAGCTGAAGACAAAAAGTATCTGCGACATTTGGTTCTTCAGATATTTCAATTCAAAATTATTCGCATGATTTTCCACCCAACTGCATTTGACTTGTTTGGATGCTGATATCTCTGCATATAAGTCCCCCAAAAATCTGCGGCTTCCAGTGCTCGAATGGGATTTCACCAACCTTTCTATTGGCGTACAACTTGTCGTACAATTCATGACTTCACTTTTTTCGACATTTTAGAAAAAAATCAAGGCTAACCCCTTGCAAAAAAAAAATTACATTTTCAAAAATGTTCCCCAAACCCATTGATATATACATCAAAAGAAAGGTCTGTTCAATACCTGTCCACTGCTGAAAGCAAAAAGTATCTGCGACATTTGGTTCTTGAGATATTTCAATTCAAAGTTATTCACATGATTTTCCACCCAACTGCATTTGACTGGCTTTGGATGCTGATATCTCTGCAAATAAAGCTCCCAAAAATCTGCGGCTTCCAGTGCTCGAATGGGATTTCGCAGATCTTTCTATTGGCGTACAACTTGTTGTACAATTCATGACTTCACTTTTTTCGACATTTGAGAAAAAAATCAAGGCTAACCCCTTGCAAAAAATTACATTTTCAAAAATGTTCTCCAAACCCATTGATATATACATCAAAAGAAAGGTCTGTTCAATACCTGTCCACTGCTGAAAGCAAAAAGTATCTGCGACATTTGGTTCTTGAGATATTTCAATTCAAAGTTATTCGCATGATTTTCCACCCAACTGCATTTGACTTGCTTTGGATGCTGATATCTCTGCAAATAATTCCCCCAAAAATCTGCGGCTTCCAGTGCTCGAATGGGATTTCACAAACCTTTCTATTGGCGTACAACTTGTTGTACAATTCATGACTTCACTTTTTTCGACATTTTAGAAAAAAATCAAGGCTAACCCCTTGCAACAAAAAATTACATTTTCAAAAATGTTTCCCAAACCCATTGATATATACATCAAAAGAAAGGTCTGTTCAATACCTGTCCACTGCTGAAAGCAAAAAGTATCTGCGACATTTGGTTCTTGAGATATTTCAATTCAAAGTTATTCGCATGATTTTCCACCCAACTGCATTTGACTTGCTTTGGATGCTGATATCTTCGCAACCAAACCTCGCGAAAATCTGCGGCTGTCAGTGCTTGACAGGGATTTCGCAGACCTTTCTATTGGCGTACAACTTGTTGTACAATTCATGACTTCAATTTTTTCGACATTTTAGAAAAAAATCAAGGCTTAACCCCTTGCAAAAAAATTACATTTTCAAAAATGTTCCCCAAACCCATCGATATGTATATCAAAGAAAGGTCTGTTCAATACCTGTCCACTGCTGAAAGCAAAAAGTATCTGCGACATTTGGTTCTTGAGATATTTCAATTCAAAGTTATTCACATGATTTTCCACCCAACTGCATTTGACTTGCTTTGGATGCTGATATCTCTGCAAATAAACCCCCCAAAAATCTGCGGCTTCTAGTGCTCGAATGGGATTTCACAAACCTTTGTATTGGCGTACAACTTGTCGTACAATTCATGACTTCACTTTTTTCGACATTTTAGAAAAAAATCAAGGCTAACCCCTTGCAAAAAATTACATTTTCAAAAATGTTCCCCAAACCCATCGATATGTATATCAAACAAAGGTCTGTTTAATACCTGTCCACTGCTGAAAGCAAAAAGTATCTGCGACATTTGGTTCTTGAGATATTTCAATTCAAAGTTATTCACATGATTTTCCACCCAACTGCATTTGACTTGCTTTGGATGCTGATATCTCTGCAAATAAGCCCCCCAAAAATCTGCGGCTTCCAGTGCTCGAATGGGATTTTGCAGATCTTTCTATTGGCGTACAACTTGTTGTACAATTCATGACTTCAATTTTTTCGACATTTTAGAAAAAAATCAAGGCTTAACCCCTTGCAAAAAAAATTACATTTTCAAAAATGTTCCCCAAACCCATCGATATGTATATCAAAGAAAGGCCTGTTCAATACCTGTCCACTGCTGAAAGCAAAAAGTAGCTGCGACATTTGGTTCTTGAGATATTTCAATTCAAAGTTATTCGCATGATTTTCCACCCAACTGCATTTGACTTGCTTTGGATGCTGATATCTCTGCATATAAGTCCCCCAAAAATCTGCGGCTTCTAGTGCTCGAATGGGATTTCACAAACCTTTCTATTGGCGTACAACTTGTCGTACAATTCATGACTTCACTTTTTTCGACATTTTAGAAAAAAATCAAGGCTAACCCCTTGCAAAAAAAAATTACATTTTCAAAAATGTTCCCCAAACCCATTGATATATACATCAAAAGAAAGGTCTGTTCAATTCCTATCCACAGCTGAAGACAAAAAGTATCTGCGACATTTGGTTCTTCAGATATTTCAATTCAAAATTATTCGCATGATTTTCCACCCAACTGCATTTGACTTGCTTTGGATGCTGATATCTTTACAAATAAACCCCCCAAAAATCTGCTGCTTCGAGTGGTTGAATGGGATTTCGCAGATCTTTCTATTGGCATACAACTTGTTGTAGAATTCATGACTTCACTTTTTTCGACATTTTAGAAAAAAATCAAGGCTAACCCCTGGCAAAAAAAATTACATTTTCAAAAATGTTCCCCAAACCCATTGATATATACATCAAAAGAAAGGTCTATTCAATACCTGTCCACTGCTGAAAGCAAAAAGTATATGCAACATTTGGTTCTTGAGATATTTCAATTCAAAGTTATTCGCATGATTTTCCACCCAACTGCATTTGACTTGTTTGGATGCTGATATCTCTGCATATAAGTCCCCCAAAAATCTGCGGCTTCCAGTGCTCGAATGGGATTTCACCAACCTTTCTATTGGCGTACAACTTGTCGTACAATTCATGACTTCACTTTTTTCGACATTTTAGAAAAAAATCAAGGCTAACCCCTTGCAAAAAATTACATTTTCAAAAATGTTCCCCAAACCCATTGATATATACATCAAAATAAAGGTCTGTTCAATACCTGTCCACTGCTGAAGACAAAAAGTATCTGCGACATCTGGTTCTTGAGATCTTTCAATTCAAAGTTATTCGCATGATTTTCCACCCAACTGCATTTGACTTGCTTTGGATGCTGATATCTCTGCATATAAATCCCCCAAAAATCTGCGGCTTCCAGTGCTTGAATGGGATTTCACAAACCTTTCTATTGGCGTACAACTTGTCGCACAATTCATGACTTCACTTTTTTCGACATTTTAGAAAAAAATCAAGGCTAACCCCTTGCAAAAAATTACATTTTCAAAAATGTTCTCCAAACCCATTGATATATACATCAAAAGAAAGGTCTGTTCAATACCTATCCACAGCTGAAGACAAATAGTATCTGCGACATTTGGTTCTTGGGATATTTTAATTCAAAGCTTTTCGCATGATTTTCCACCCAACTGAATTTGACTTGCTTTGGATGCTGATATCTGCGCAACCAAACCTCGCAAAAATCTGCGGCTGTTAGTGCTTGACAGGGATTTTGCAGACCTTTCTATTGGCGTACAACTTGTTGTACAAGTCATGACTTCAATTTTTTCGACATTTTAGAAAAAAATCACGGCTAACCCCTTGCAAAAAAAATTACATTTTCAAAAATGTTCCCCAAACCCATTGATATATACATCAAAAGAAAGGTCTGTTCAATACCTGTCCACTGCTGAAAGCAAAAAGTATTTGCGACATTTGGTTCTTGAGATATTTCAATTCAAAATTATTCGCATGATTTTCCACCCAACTGCGTTTGACTTGCTTTGGATGCTGATATCTCTGCATATAAGTCCCCCAAAAATCTGCGGCTTCCAGTGCTCGAATGGGATTTCACAAACCTTTCTATTGGCGTACAACTTGTTGTACAATTCATGACTTCAATTTTTTCGACATTTTAGAAAAAATTCAAGGCTAACCCCTTGCAAAAAAAAATTACATTTTCAAAAATGTTCCCCAAACCCATTGATATATACATCAAAAGAAAGGTCTGTTCAATTCCTATCCACAGCTGAAGACAAAAAGTATCTGCGACATTTGGTTCTTCAGATATTTCAATTCAAAATTATTCGCATGATTTTCCACCCAACTGCATTTGACTTGCTTTGGATGCTGATATCTTTACAAATAAACCCCCCAAAAATCTGCTGCTTCGAGTGCTTGAATGGGATTTCGCAGATCTTTCTATTGGCGTACAACTTGTCGTACAATTCATGACTTCACTTTTTTCGACATTTTAGAAAAAAATCAAGGCTAACCCCTTGCAAAAAATTACATTTTCAAAAATGTTCCCCAAACCCATTGATATATACATCAAAATAAAGGTCTGTTCAATACCTGTCCACTGCTGAAGACAAAAAGTATCTGCGACATCTGGTTCTTGAGATCTTTCAATTCAAAGTTATTCGCATGATTTTCCACCCAACTGCATTTGACTTGCTTTGGATGCTGATATCTCTGCATATAAATCCCCCAAAAATCTGCGGCTTCCAGTGCTTGAATGGGATTTCACAAACCTTTCTATTGGCGTACAACTTGTCGCACAATTCATGACTTCACTTTTTTCGACATTTTAGAAAAAAATCAAGGCTAACCCCTTGCAAAAAATTACATTTTCAAAAATGTTCTCCAAACCCATTGATATATACATCAAAAGAAAGGTCTGTTCAATACCTATCCACAGCTGAAGACAAATAGTATCTGCGACATTTGGTTCTTGGGATATTTTAATTCAAAGCTTTTCGCATGATTTTCCACCCAACTGAATTTGACTTGCTTTGGATGCTGATATCTGCGCAACCAAACCTCGCAAAAATCTGCGGCTGTCAGTGCTTGACAGGGATTTTGCAGACCTTTCTATTGGCGTACAACTTGTTGTACAAGTCATGACTTCAATTTTTTCGACATTTTAGAAAAAAATCACGGCTAACCCCTTGCAAAAAAAATTACATTTTCAAAAATGTTCCCCAAACCCATTGATATATACATCAAAAGAAAGGTCTGTTCAATACCTGTCCACTGCTGAAAGCAAAAAGTATTTGCGACATTTGGTTCTTGAGATATTTCAATTCAAAATTATTCGCATGATTTTCCACCCAACTGCGTTTGACTTGCTTTGGATGCTGATATCTCTGCATATAAGTCCCCCAAAAATCTGCGGCTTCCAGTGCTCGAATGGGATTTCACAAACCTTTCTATTGGCGTACAACTTGTTGTACAATTCATGACTTCAATTTTTTCGACATTTTAGAAAAAATTCAAGGCTAACCCCTTGCAAAAAAAAATTACATTTTCAAAAATGTTCCCCA
Source organism: Philhelius pedissequus (assembly GCA_910595825.1). Taxonomy (NCBI): domain Eukaryota; kingdom Metazoa; phylum Arthropoda; class Insecta; order Diptera; family Syrphidae; genus Philhelius; species Philhelius pedissequus. Next base: position 208,387,140 of record OU343161.1, on the reverse strand, counting down.
AACCCATTGATATATACATCAAAAGAAAGGTCTGTTCAATTCCTATCCACAGCTGAAGACAAAAAGTATCTGCGACATTTGGTTCTTCAGATATTTCAATTCAAAATTATTCGCATGATTTTCCACCCAACTGCATTTGACTTGCTTTGGATGCTGATATCTTTACAAATAAACCCCCCAAAAATCTGCTGCTTCGAGTGCTTGAATGGGATTTCGCAGATCTTTCTATTGGCATACAACTTGTTGTAGAATTCATGACTTCACTTTTTTCGACATTTTAGAAAAAAATCAAGGCTAACCCCTTGCAAAAAAAATTACATTTTCAAAAATGTTCCCCAAACCCATTGATATATACATCAAAAGAAAGGTCTGTTCAATTCCTATCCACAGCTGAAGACAAAAAGTATCTGCGACATTTGGTTCTTCAGATATTTCAATTCAAAATTATTCGCATGATTTTCCACCCAACTGCATTTGACTTGTTTGGATGCTGATATCTCTGCATATAAGTCCCCCAAAAATCTGCGGCTTCCAGTGCTCGAATGGGATTTCACCAACCTTTCTATTGGCGTACAACTTGTCGTACAATTCATGACTTCACTTTTTTCGACATTTTAGAAAAAAATCAAGGCTAACCCCTTGCAAAAAAAAAATTAAATTTTCAAAAATGTTCCCCAAACCCATTGATATATACATCAAAATAAAGGTCTGTTCAATACCTGTCCACTGCTGAAGACGAAAAGTATCTGCGACATCTGGTTCTTGAGATCTTTCAATTCAAAGTTATTCGCATGATTTTCCACCCAACTGCATTTGACTTTCTTTGGATGCTGATATCTCTGCATATAAATCCCCCAAAAATCTGCGGCTTCCAGTGCTTGAATGGGATTTCACAAACCTTTCTATTGGCGTACAACTTGTCGTACATTTTTTAGATTTTAGAAAAAAATCAAGGCTAACCCCTTGCAAAAAAAAATTACATTTTCAAAAATGTTCCCCAAACCCATTGATATATACATCAAAAGAAAGGTCTGTTCAATACCTGTCCACTGCTGAAGACAAAAAGTATCTGCGACATCTGGTTCTTGAGATATTTCAATTCAAAGTTATTCGCATGATTTTCCACCCAACTGCATTTAACTTGCTTTGGATGCTGATATCTCTGCAAATAAATCCCCCAAAAATCAGCGGCTTCCAGTGCTCGAATGGGATTTCACAAACCTTTCTATTGGCGTACAACTTGTCGTACAATTCATGACTTCACTTTTTTCGACATTTTAGAAAAAAATCAAGGCTAAAAAAAAATTACATTTTCAAAAATGTTCCCCAAACCCATTGATATATACATCAAAAGAAAGGTCTGTTCAATACCTGTCCACTGCTGAAAGCAAAAAGTATCTGCGACATTTGGTTCTTGAGATATTTCAATTCAAAGTTATTCGCATAATTTTCCCCCCAACTGCATTTGACTTGCTTTGGATGCTGATATCTCCGTAAATAAATCCCTCAAAAATCTGCCGCTTCCAGTGCTCGAATGGGATTTTACAAACCTTTCGATTGGCGTACAACTTGTTGTACAATTCATGATTTCACTATTTTCGACATTTTAGAAAAAAATCAAGGCCAACCCCTTGCAAAAAAATATTACATTTTCAAAAATGTTCCCCAAACCCATTGATATATACATCAAAAGAAAGGTCTGTCCAATACCTATCCACAGCTGAAGACAAATAGTATCTGCGACATTTGGTTCTTGGGATATTTTAATTCAAAGCTTTTCGCATGATTTTCCACCCAACTGCATTTGACTTGTTTGGATGCTGATATCTCTGCATATAAGTCCCCCAAAAAACTGCGGCTTCCAGTGCTCGAATGGGATTTCACAAACCTTCCTATTGGCGTACAACTTGTCGTACAATTCATGACTTCACTTTTTTCGACATTTTAGAAAAAAATCAAGGCTAACCCCTTGCAAAAAAAATTACATTTTCAAAAATGTTCCCCAAACCCAGTGATATATACATCAAAAGAAAGGTCTGTTCAATACCTGTCCACTGCTGAAAGCAAAAAGTATATGCGACATTTGGTTCTTGAGATATTTCAATTCAAAGTTATTCGCATGATTTTCCACCCAACTGCATTTGACTTGCTTTGGATGCTGATATCTCTGCAAATAAATCCCCCAAAAATCTGCGGCTTCCAGTGCTCGAATGGGATTTCACAAACCTTTCTATTGGCGTACAAATTGTTGTACAATTCATGACTTCACTTTTTTCGACATTTTAGAAAAAAATCAAGGCTAACCCCTTGCAAAAAATTACATTTTCAAAAATGTTCCCCAAACCCATCGATATGTATATCAAAAGAAAGGTCTGTTCAATACCTGTCCACTGCTGAAGACAAAAAGTATCTGCGACATCTGGTCCTTGAGATATTTCAAATCAAAGTTATTCGCATAATTTTCCCCCCAACTGCATTTGACTTGCTTTGGATGCTGATATCTCCGTAAATAAATCCCTCAAAAATCTGCCGCTTCGAGTGCTCGAATGGGATTTCACAAACCTTTCTATTTGCGTAGAACTTGTCGTACAATTCATGACTTCACTTTTTTCGACATTTTAGAAAAAAATCAAGGCTAACCCCTTGCAAAAAAATATTACATTTTCAAAATTGTTCACCAAACCCATCAATATGTATATCAAAAGAAAGGTCTGTTCAATACCTGTCCACAGCTGAAGGCAAAAAGTATCTGCGACATTTGGTTCTTGAGATATTTCAATTCAAAGTTATTCGCATGATTTTCCACCCAACTGGATTTGACTTGCTTTGGATGATGATATCTCTGCAAATAAATCCCCCAAAAATCTGCGGCTTACAGTGCTCGAATGGGATTTCACAAACCTTTCTATTGACGTACAACTTGTTGTACAATTCATAATTTCACTTTTTTCGACATTTTAGAAAAAAATCAAGGCTAACCCCTTGCAAAAAATTACATTTTCAAAAATGTTCCGCAAACCCATTGATATATACATCAAAAGAGAGGTCTGTTCAATACCTATCCACAGCTGAAGACAAATAGTATCTGCGACATTTGGTTCTTGGGATATTTTAATTCAAAGCTTTTCGCATGATTTTCCACCCAACTGAATTTGACTTGCTTTGGATGCTGATATCTGCGCAACCAAACCTCGCAAAAATCTGCGGCTGTCAGTGCTTGACAGGGATTTTGCAGACCTTTCTATTGGCGTACACCTTGTTGTACAAGTCATGACTTCACTTTTTTCGACATTTTAGAAAAAAATCCCTTGCAAAAAAAATTACATTTTCAAAAATGTTCCCCAAACCCATTGATTTTGCAGACCTTTCTATTGGCGTACACCTTGTTGTACAAGTCATGACTTCAATTTTTTCAACATTTTAGAAAAAAATCAAGGCTAACCCCTTGCAAAAAAAAAATTACATTTTCAAAAATGTTCCCCAGACCCATTGATATATACATCAAAAGAAAGGTCTGTTCAATACTTGTTCACAGCTGAAGACAAAAAGTATCTGCGACATCTGGTTCTTGAGATATTTCAATTCAAAGATATTCGCATGATTTTCCACCCAACTGCATTTAACTTGCTTTGGATGCTGATATCTCTGCAAATAAATCCCCCAAAAATCTGCGGCTTCCAGTGCTCGAATGGGATTTCACAAGCCTTTCTATTGGCGTACAACTTGTCGTACAATTCATGACTTCACTTTTTTCGACATTTTAGAAAAAAATCAAGGCTAACCCCTTGCAAAAAAAATTACATTTTCAAAAATGTTCCCCAAACCCATTGATATATACATCAAAAGAAAGGTCTGTTCAATACCTGTCCACTGCTGAAGACAAAAAGTATCTGCGACATCTGGTTCTTGAGATATTTCAATTCAAAGTTATTCGCATGATTTTCCACCCAACTGCATTTGACTTGCTTTGGATGCTGATATCTCAGCATATAAATCCCCCAAAAATCTGCGGCTTCCAGTGCTCGAATGGGATTTCACAAACCTTTCTATTGGCGTACAACTTGACGTACAATTCATGACTTCACTTTTTTCGACATTTTAGAAAAAAATCAAGGCTAACCCTTTGCAAAAAAATTACATTTTCAAAAATGTTCCCCAAAACCATTGATATATACATCAAAAGAAAGGTCTGTTCAATACTTGTTCACAGCTGAAGACAAAAAGTATCTGCGACATCTGGTTCTTGAGATATTTCAATTCAAATTTATTCGCATGATTTTCCACCCAACTGCATTTAACTTGCTTTGGATGCTGATATCTCTGCAAATAAATCCCCCAAAAATCTGCGGCTTCCAGTGCTCGAATGGGATTTCACAAACCTTTCTATTGGCGTACAACTTGTCGTACAATTCATGACTTCACTTTTTTCGACATTTTAGAAAAAAAATCAAGGCTAACCCCTTGCAAAAAAAATTACATTTTCAAAAATGTTCCCCAAACCCATCGATATGTATATCAAAAGAAAGGTCTGTTCAATACCTGTCCACTGCTGAAAGCAAAAAGTATCTGCGACATTTGGTTCTTGAGATATTTCAATTCAAAATTATTCGCATGATTTTCCACCCAACTGCATTTGACTTGTTTGGATGCTGATATCTCTGCATATAAGTCCCCCAAAAAAACTGCGGCTTCCAGTGCTCGAATGGGATTTCACAAACCTTTCTATTGGCGTACAAATTGTTGTACAATTCATGACTTCACTTTTTTCGACATTTTAGAAAAAAATCAAGGCTAACCCCTTGCAAAAAATTACATTTTCAAAAATGTTCCCCAAACCCATCGATATGTATATCAAAAGAAAGGTCTGTTCAATACCTGTCCACTGCTGAAGACAAAAAGTATCTGCGACATCTGGTCCTTGAGATATTTCAAATCAAAGTTATTCGCATAATTTTCCCCCCAACTGCATTTGACTTGCTTTGGATGCTGATATCTCCGTAAATAAATCCCTCAAAAATCTGCCGCTTCCAGTGCTCGAAAGGGATTTCACAAACCTTTCGATTGGCGTACAACTTGTTGTACAATTCATGATTTCACTATTTTCGACATTTTAGAAAAAAATCAAGGCCAACCCCTTGCAAAAAAATATTACATTTTCAAAAATGTTCCCCAAACCCATTGATATATACATCAAAAGAAAGGTCTGTCCAATACCTATCCACAGCTGAAGATAAATAGTATCTGCGACATTTGGTTCTTGGGATATTTTAATTCAAAGCTTTTCTCATGATTTTCCATCCAACTGAATTTGACTTGCTTTGGATGCTGATATCTCTGCATATAAATCCCCCAAAAATCTGCGGCTTCCAGTGCTCGAATGGGATTTCACAAACCTTTCTATTTGCGTAGAACTTGTCGTACAATTCATGACTTCACTTTTTTCGACATTTTAGAAAAAAATCAAGGCTAACCCCTTGCAAAAAAATATTACATTTTCAAAATTGTTCCCCAAACCCATCGATATGTATATCAAAAGAAAGGTCTGTTCAATACCTGTCCACAGCTGAAGGCAAAAAGTATCTGCGACATTTGGTTCTTGAGATATTTCAATTCAAAGTTATTCGCATGATTTTCCACCCAACTGGATTTGACTTGCTTTGGATGATGATATCTCTGCAAATAAATCCCCCAAAAATCTGCGGCTTACAGTGCTCGAATGGGATTTCACAAACCTTTCTATTGACGTACAACTTGTTGTACAATTCATAATTTCACTTTTTTCGACATTTTAGAAAAAAATCAAGGCTAACCCCTTGCAAAAAATTACATTTTCAAAAATGTTCCCCAAACCCATCGATATGTATATCAAAAGAAAGGTCTGTTCAATACCTGTCCACTGCTGAAGACAAAAAGTATCTGCGACATCTGGTCCTTGAGATATTTCAAATCAAAGTTATTCGCATAATTTTCGCCCCAACTGCATTTGACTTGCTTTGGATGCTGATATCTCCGTAAATAAATCCCTCAAAAATCTGCCGCTTCCAGTGCTCGAAAGGGATTTCACAAACCTTTCGATTGGCGTACAACTTGTTGTACAATTCATGATTTCACTATTTTCGACATTTTAGAAAAAAATCAAGGCCAACCCCTTGCAAAAAAATATTACATTTTCAAAAATGTTCCGCAAACCCATTGATATATACATCAAAAGAGAGGTCTGTTCAATACCTATCCACAGCTGAAGACAAATAGTATCTGCGACATTTGGTTCTTGGGATATTTTAATTCAAAGCTTTTCGCATGATTTTCCACCCAACTGAATTTGACTTGCTTTGGATGCTGATATCTGCGCAACCAAACCTCGCAAAAATCTGCGGCTGTCAGTGCTTGACAGGGATTTTGCAGACCTTTCTATTGGCGTACACCTTGTTGTACAAGTCATGACTTCAATTTTTTCAACATTTTAGAAAAAAATCAAGGCTAACCCCTTGCAAAAAAAAAATTACATTTTCAAAAATGTTCCCCAAACCCATTGATATATACATCAAAAGAAAGGTCTGTTCAATACTTGTTCACAGCTGAAGACAAAAAGTATCTGCGACATCTGGTTCTTGAGATATTTCAATTCAAAGATATTCGCATGATTTTCCACCCAACTGCATTTAACTTGCTTTGGATGCTGATATCTCTGCAAATAAATCCCCCAAAAATCTGCGGCTTCCAGTGCTCGAATGGGATTTCACAAGCCTTTCTATTGGCGTACAACTTGTCGTACAATTCATGACTTCACTTTTTTCGACATTTTAGAAAAAAATCAAGGCTAACCCCTTGCAAAAAAAATTACATTTTCAAAAATGTTCCCCAAACCCATTGATATATACATCAAAAGAAAGGTCTGTTCAATACCTGTCCACTGCTGAAGACAAAAAGTATCTGCGACATCTGGTTCTTGAGATATTTCAATTCAAAGTTATTCGCATGATTTTCCACCCAACTGCATTTGACTTGCTTTGGATGCTGATATCTCAGCATATAAATCCCCCAAAAATCTGCGGCTTCCAGTGCTCGAATGGGATTTCACAAACCTTTCTATTGGCGTACAACTTGACGTACAATTCATGACTTCACTTTTTTCGACATTTTAGAAAAAAAATCAAGGCTAACCCCTTGCAAAAAAAATTACATTTTCAAAAATGTTCCCCAAACCCATCGATATGTATATCAAAAGAAAGGTCTGTTCAATACCTGTCCACTGCTGAAAGCAAAAAGTATCTGCGACATTTGGTTCTTGAGATATTTCAATTCAAAATTATTCGCATGATTTTCCACCCAACTGCATTTGACTTGTTTGGATGCTGATATCTCTGCATATAAGTCCCCCAAAAAAACTGCGGCTTCCAGTGCTCGAATGGGATTTCACAAACCTTTCTATTGGCGTACAAATTGTTGTACAATTCATGACTTCACTTTTTTCGACATTTTAGAAAAAAATCAAGGCTAACCCCTTGCAAAAAATTACATTTTCAAAAATGTTCCCCAAACCCATCGATATGTATATCAAAAGAAAGGTCTGTTCAATACCTGTCCACTGCTGAAGACAAAAAGTATCTGCGACATCTGGTCCTTGAGATATTTCAAATCAAAGTTATTCGCATAATTTTCCCCCCAACTGCATTTGACTTGCTTTGGATGCTGATATCTCCGTAAATAAATCCCTCAAAAATCTGCCGCTTCCAGTGCTCGAAAGGGATTTCACAAACCTTTCGATTGGCGTACAACTTGTTGTACAATTCATGATTTCACTATTTTCGACATTTTAGAAAAAAATCAAGGCCAACCCCTTGCAAAAAAATATTACATTTTCAAAAATGTTCCCCAAACCCATTGATATATACATCAAAAGAAAGGTCTGTCCAATACCTATCCACAGCTGAAGATAAATAGTATCTGCGACATTTGGTTCTTGGGATATTTTAATTCAAAGCTTTTCTCATGATTTTCCATCCAACTGAATTTGACTTGCTTTGGATGCTGATATCTCTGCATATAAATCCCCCAAAAATCTGCGGCTTCCAGTGCTCGAATGGGATTTCACAAACCTTTCTATTTGCGTAGAACTTGTCGTACAATTCATGACTTCACTTTTTTCGACATTTTAGAAAAAAATCAAGGCTAACCCCTTGCAAAAAAATATTACATTTTCAAAATTGTTCCCCAAACCCATCGATATGTATATCAAAAGAAAGGTCTGTTCAATACCTGTCCACAGCTGAAGGCAAAAAGTATCTGCGACATTTGGTTCTTGAGATATTTCAATTCAAAGTTATTCGCATGATTTTCCACCCAACTGGATTTGACTTGCTTTGGATGATGATATCTCTGCAAATAAATCCCCCAAAAATCTGCGGCTTACAGTGCTCGAATGGGATTTCACAAACCTTTCTATTGACGTACAACTTGTTGTACAATTCATAATTTCACTTTTTTCGACATTTTAGAAAAAAATCAAGGCTAACCCCTTGCAAAAAATTACATTTTCAAAAATGTTCCCCAAACCCATCGATATGTATATCAAAAGAAAGGTCTGTTCAATACCTGTCCACTGCTGAAGACAAAAAGTATCTGCGACATCTGGTCCTTGAGATATTTCAAATCAAAGTTATTCGCATAATTTTCGCCCCAACTGCATTTGACTTGCTTTGGATGCTGATATCTCCGTAAATAAATCCCTCAAAAATCTGCCGCTTCCAGTGCTCGAAAGGGATTTCACAAACCTTTCGATTGGCGTACAACTTGTTGTACAATTCATGATTTCACTATTTTCGACATTTTAGAAAAAAATCAAGGCCAACCCCTTGCAAAAAAATATTACATTTTCAAAAATGTTCCGCAAACCCATTGATATATACATCAAAAGAGAGGTCTGTTCAATACCTATCCACAGCTGAAGACAAATAGTATCTGCGACATTTGGTTCTTGGGATATTTTAATTCAAAGCTTTTCGCATGATTTTCCACCCAACTGAATTTGACTTGCTTTGGATGCTGATATCTGCGCAACCAAACCTCGCAAAAATCTGCGGCTGTCAGTGCTTGACAGGGATTTTGCAGACCTTTCTATTGGCGTACACCTTGTTGTACAAGTCATGACTTCACTTTTTTCGACATTTTAGAAAAAAATCCCTTGCAAAAAAAATTACATTTTCAAAAATGTTCCCCAAACCCATTGATATATACATCAAAAGAAAGGTCTGTTCAATACCTGTCCACTGCTGAAGACAAAAAGTATCTGCGACATCTGGTTCTTGAGATATTTCAATTCAAGGATATTCGCATGATTTTCCACCCAACTGCATTTAACTTGCTTTGGATGCTGATATCTCTGCAAATAAATCCCCCAAAAATCTGCGGCTTCCAGTGCTCGAATGGGATTTCACAAACCTTTCTATTGGCGTACAACTTGTCGTACAATTCATGACTTCACTTTTTTCGACATTTTAGAAAAAAATCAAGGCTAACCCCTTGCAAAAAAAATTACATTTTCAAAAATGTTCCCCAAACCCATTGATATATACATCAAAAGAAAGGTCTGTTCAATACCTGTCCACTGCTGAAAGCAAAAAGTATTTGCGACATTTGGTTCTTGAGATATTTCAATTCAAAATTATTCGCATGATTTTCCACCCAACTGCATTTGACTTGCTTTGGATGCTGATATCTCTGCATATAAGTCCCCCAAAAATCTGCGGCTTCCAGTGCTCGAATGGGATTTCACAAACCTTTCTATTGGCGTACAACTTGTTGTACAATTCATGACTTCAATTTTTTCGACATTTTAGAAAAAATTCAAGGCTAACCCCTTGCAAAAAAAAATTACATTTTCAAAAATGTTCCCCAAACCCATTGATATATACATCAAAAGAAAGGTCTGTTCAATTCCTATCCACAGCTGAAGACAAAAAGTATCTGCGACATTTGGTTCTTCAGATATTTCAATTCAAAATTATTCGCATGATTTTCCACCCAACTGCATTTGACTTGCTTTGGATGCTGATATCTTTACAAATAAACCCCCCAAAAATCTTTCTATTGGCATACAACTTGTTGTAGAATTCATGACTTCACTTTTTTCGACATTTTAGAAAAAAATCAAGGCTCCTTGCAAAAAAAATTACATTTTCAAAAATGTTCCCCAAACCCATTGATATATACATCAAAAGAAAGGTCTGTTCAATACCTGTCCACTGCTGAAAGCAAAAAGTATATGCGACATCTGGTTCTTGAGATATTTCAATTCAAAGTTATTCGCATGATTTTCCACCCAACTGCATTTAACTTGCTTTGGATGCTGATATCTCTGCAAATAAATCCCCCAAAAATCTGCGGCTTCCAGTGCTCGAATGGGATTTCACAAACCTTTCTATTGGCGTACAACTTGTCGTACAATTCATGACTTCACTTTTTTCGACATTTTAGAAAAAAATCAAGGCTAACCCTTTGCAAAAAAATTACATTTTCAAAAATGTTCCCCAAACCCATTGATATATACATCAAAAGAAAGGTCTGTTCAATACTTGTTCACAGCTGAAGACAAATAGTATCTGCCACATTTGGTTCTTGGGATATTTTAATTCAAAGCTTTTCGCATGATTTTCCACCCAACTGAATTTGACTTGCTTTGGATGCTGATATCTGCGCAACCAAACCTCGCAAAAATCTGCGGCTGTCAGTGCTTGACAGGGATTTTGCAGACCTTTCTATTGGCGTACACCTTGTTGTACAAGTCATGACTTCAATTTTTTCGACATTTTAGAAAAAAATCAAGGCTAACCCCTTGCAAAAAAAAAATTACATTTTCAAAAATGTTCCCCAAACCCATCGATATGTATATCAAAAGAAAGGTCTGTTCAATACCTGTCCACTGCTGAAGACAAAAAGTATCTGCGACATCTGGTCCTTGAGATATTTCAAATCAAAGTTATTCGCATAATTTTCCCCCCAACTGCATTTGACTTGCTTTGGATGCTGATATCTCCGTAAATAAATCCCTCAAAAATCTGCCGCTTCCAGTGCTTGAAAGGGATTTCACAAACCTTTCGATTGGCGTACAACTTGTTGTACAATTCATGATTTCACTATTTTCGACATTTTAGAAAAAAATCAAGGCCAACCCCTTGCAAAAAAATATTACATTTTCAAAAATGTTCCCCAAACCCATTGATATATACATCAAAAGAGAGGTCTGTTCAATACCTATCCACAGCTGAAGACAAATAGTATCTGCGACATTTGGTTCTTGGGATATTTTAATTCAAAGCTTTTCGCATGATTTTCCACCCAACTGAATTTGACTTGCTTTGGATGCTGATATCTCTGCAAATAAATCCCCCAAAAATCTGCGGCTTCCAGTGCTCGAATGGGATTTCACAAACCTTTCTATTGACGTACAACTTGTTGTACAATTCATAATTTCACTTTTTTCGACATTTTAGAAAAAAATCAAGGCTAACCCCTTGCAAAAAATTACATTTTCAAAAATGTTCCGCAAACCCATTGATATATACATCAAAAGAGAGGTCTGTTCAATACCTATCCACAGCTGAAGACAAATAGTATCTGCGACATTTGGTTCTTGGGATATTTTAATTCAAAGCTTTTCGCATGATTTTCCACCCAACTGAATTTGACTTGCTTTGGATGCTGATATCTGCGCAACCAAACCTCGCAAAAATCTGCGGCTGTCAGTGCTTGACAGGGATTTTGCAGACCTTTCTATTGGCGTACACCTTGTTGTACAAGTCATGACTTCAATTTTTTCGACATTTTAGAAAAAAATCAAGGCTAACCCCTTGCAAAAAAAAATTACATTTTCAAAAATGTTCCCCAAACCCATTGATATATACATCAAAATAAAGGTCTGTTCAATACTTGTTCACAGCTGAAGACAAAAAGTATCTGCGACATCTGGTCCTTGAGATATTTCAATTCAAAGTTATTCGCATGATTTTCCACCCAACTGCATTTAACTTGCTTTGGATGCTGATATCTCTGCAAATAAATCCCCCAAAAATCTGCGACTTCCAGTGGTCGAATGGGATTTCACAAACCTTTCTATTGGCGTACAACTTGTCGTACAATTCATGACTTCACTTTTTTCGACATTTTAGAAAAAAAATCAAGGCTAACCCCTTGCAAAAAAAATTACATTTTCAAAAATGTTCCCCAACCCATCGATATGTATATCAAAAGAAAGGTCTATGCAATACCTGTCCACTGCTGAAAGCAAAAAGTATCTGCGACATTTGGTTCTTGAGATATTTCAATTCAAAATTATTCGCATGATTTTCCACCCAACTGCATTCGACTTGTTTGGATGCTGATATCTCTGCATATAAGTCCCCCAAAAATCTGCGGCTTCCAGTGCTCGAATGGGATTTCACCAACCTTTCTATTGGCGTACAACTTGTCGTACAATTCATGACTTCACTTTTTTCGACATTTTAGAAAAAAATCAAGGCTAACCCCTTGCAAAAAAAATTACATTTTCAAAAATATTCCCCAAACCCATTGATATATACATCAAAAGAAAGGTCTGTTCAATACCTGTCCACTGCTGAAGACAAAAAGTATCTGCGACATCTGGTTCTTGAGATATTTCAATTCAAAGTTATTCGCATGATTTTCCACCCAACTGCATTTGACTTGCTTTGGATGCTGATATCTCTGCATATAAATCCCCCAAAAATCTGCGGCTTCCAGTGCTCGAATGGGATTTCACAAACCTTTCTATTGGCGTACAACTTGTCGTACAATTCATGACTTCACTTTTTTCGACATTTTAGAAAAAAATCAAGGCTAACCCCTTGCAAAAAATTACATTTTCAAAAATGTTCTCCAAACCCATTGATATATACATCAAAAGAAAGGTCTGTTCAATACCTATCCACAGCTGAAGACAAATAGTATCTGCGACATTTGGTTCTTGGGATATTTTAATTCAAATTTATTCGCATGATTTTCCACCCAACTGCATTTGACTTGCTTTGGATGCTGATATCTCTGCAAATAAATCCCCTAAAAATCTGCGGCTTCCAGTGCTCGAATGGGATTTCACAAACCTTTCTATTGGCGTACAACTTGTCGTACAATTCATGACTTCACTTTTTTCGACATTTTAGAAAAAAATCAAGGCTAACCCCTTGCAAAAAATTACATTTTCAAAAATGTTCTCCAAAACCATTGATATATACATCAAAAGAAAGGTCTGTCCAATACCTGTCCACAGCTGAAGACGAAAAGTATCTGCGACATCTGGTTCTTCAGATATTTCAAACCAAAGTTATTCGCATAATTTTCCCCCCAACTGCATTTGACTTGCTTTGGATGCTGATATCTACATAAATAAATCCCTCAAAAATCTGCCGCTTCCAGTGCTCGAAAGGGATTTCACAAACCTTTCTATTGGCGTACAACTTGTTGTACAATTCATGATTTCACTATTTTCGACATTTTAGAAAAAAATCAAGGCTAACCCCTTGCAAAAAATTACATTTTCAAAAATGTTCCCCAAACCCATCGATATGTATATCAAAAGAAAGGTCTGTTCAATACCTGTCCACAGCTGAAGTCAAAAAGTATCTGCGACATTTGGTTCTTGAGATATTTCAATTTAAATTTATTCGCATGATTTTCCACCCAACTGCATTTGACTTGCTTTGGATCCTGATATCTCTGCATATAAATCCCCCAAAAATCTGCGGCTTCCAGTGCTCGAATGGGATTTCACAAACCTTTCTATTGGCGTAGAACTTGTCGTACAATTCATGACTTCACTTTTTTCGACATTTTAGAAAAAAATCAAGGCTAACCCCTTGCAAAAAAATATTACATTTTCAAAAATGTTCCCCAAACCCATTGATATATACATTAAAAGAAAGGTCTGTTCAATACCTGTCCACTGCTGGAGACAAAAAGTATCTGCGACATCTGGTTCTTGAGATATTTCAAATCAAAGTTATTCGCATAATTTTCCCCCCAACTGCATTTGACTTGCTTTGGATGCTGATATCTCCGTAAATAAATCCCTCAAAAATCTGCCGCTTCCAGTGCTCGAAAGGGATTTCACAAGCCTTTCGATTGGCGTACAACTTGTTGTACAATTCATGATTTCACTATTTTCGACATTTTAGAAAAAAATCAAGGCTAACCCCTTGCAAAAAATTACATTTTCAAAAATGTTCCCCAAACCCATCGATATGTATATCAAAAGAAAGGTCTGTTCAATACCTGTCCACAGCTGAAGTCAAAAAGTATCTGCGACATTTGGTTCTTGAGATATTTCAATTCAAATTTATTCGCATGATTTTCCACCCAACTGCATTTGACTTGCTTTGGATCCTGATATCTCTGCATATAAATCCCCCAAAAATCTGCGGCTTCCAGTGCTCGAATGGGATTTCACAAACCTTTCTATTGGCGTAGAACTTGTCGTACAATTCATGACTTCACTTTTTTCGACATTTTAGAAAAAAATCAAGGCTAACCCCTTGCAAAAAAATATTACATTTTCAAAAATGTTCCCCAAACCCATTGATATATACATTAAAAGAAAGGTCTGTTCAATACCTGTCCACTGCTGGAGACAAAAAGTATCTGCGACATCTGGTTCTTGAGATATTTCAAATCAAAGTTATTCGCATAATTTTCCCCCCAACTGCATTTGACTTGCTTTGGATGCTGATATCTCCGTAAATAAATCCCTCAAAAATCTGCCGCTTCCAGTGCTCGAAAGGGATTTCACAAACCTTTCGATTGGCGTACAACTTGTTGTACAATTCATGATTTCACTATTTTCGACATTTTAGAAAAAAATCAAGGCTAACCCCTTGCAAAAAAATATTACATTTTCAAAAATGTTCCCCAAACCCATTGATATATACATCAAAAGAAAAGTCTGTCCAATACCTATCCACAGCTGAAGACAAATAGTATCTGCGACATTTGGTTCTTGGGATATTTTAATTCAAAGCTTTTCGCATGATTTTCCACCCAACTGAATTTGACTTGCTTTGGATGCTGATATCTCTGCATATAAATCCCCCAAAAATCTGCGGCCATCTGGTTCTTGAGATATTTCAATTCAAAGTTATTCGCATGATTTTCCACCCAACTGCATTTGACTTGCTTTGGATGCTGATATCTCTGCATATAAATCCCCCAAAAATCTGCGGCTTCCAGTGCTCGAATGGGATTTCACAAACCTTTCTATTGGCGTACAACTTGTCGTACAATTCATGACTTCACTTTTTTCGACATTTTAGAAAAAAATCAAGGCTAACCCTTTGCAAAAAAATTACATTTTCAAAAATGTTCCCCAAACCCATTGATATATACATCAAAAGAAAGGTCTGTTCAATACCTGTCCACTGCTGAAAGCAAAAAGTATATGCGACATCTGGTCCTTGAGATATTTCAAATCAAAGTTATTCGCATGATTTTCCACCCAACTGCATTTGACTTGCTTTGGATGCTGATATCTCTGCAAATAAATCCCCCAAAAATCTGCGGCTTCCAGTGCTCGAATGGGATTTCACAAACCTTTCTATTGGCGTACAACTTGTCGTACAATTCATGACTTCACTTTTTTCGACATTTTAGAAAAAAATCAAGGCTAACCCCTTGCAAAAAATTACATTTTCAAAAATGTTCCCCAAATCCATCGATATGTATATCAAAAGAAAGGTCTGTTCAATACCTGTCCACTGCTGAAGACAAAAAGTATCTGCGACATCTGGCCCTTGAGATATTTCAAATCAAAGTTATTCGCATAATTTTCCCCCCAACTGCATTTGACTTGCTTTGGATGCTGATATCTCCGTAAATAAATCCCTCAAAAATCTGCCGCTTCCAGTGCTCGAAAGGGATTTCACAAACCTTTCGATTGGCGTACAACTTGTTGTACAATTCATGATTTCACTATTTTCGACATTTTAGAAAAAAATCAAGGCCAACCCTTGCAAAAAAATATTACATTTTCAAAAATGTTCCCCAAACCCATTGATATATACATCAAAAGAAAGGTCTGTCCAATACCTATCCACAGCTGAAGACAAATAGTATCTGCGACATTTGGTTCTTGGGATATTTTAATTCAAAGCTTTTCGCATGATTTTCCATCCAACTGAATTTGACTTGCTTTGGATGCTGATATCTCTGCATATAAATCCCCCAAAAATCTGCGGCTTCCAGTGCTCGAATGGGATTTCACAAACCTTTCTATTTGCGTAGAACTTGTCGTACAATTCATGACTTCACTTTTTTCGACATTTTAGAAAAAAATCAAGGCTAACCCCTTGCAAAAAAAATTACATTTTCAAAAATGTTCCCCAAACCCAGTGATATATACATCAAAAGAAAGGTCTGTTCAATACCTGTCCACTGCTGAAAGCAAAAAGTATATGCGACATTTGGTTCTTGAGATATTTCAATTCAAAGTTATTCGCATGATTTTCCACCCAACTGCATTTGACTTGCTTTGGATGCTGATATCTCTGCAAATAAATCCCCCAAAAATCTGCGGCTTCCAGTGCTCGAATGGGATTTCACAAACCTTTCTATTGGCGTACAAATTGTTGTACAATTCATGACTTCACTTTTTTCGACATTTTAGAAAAAAATCAAGGCCAACCCCTTGCAAAAAATTACATTTTCAAAAATGTTCCCCAAACCCATCGATATGTATATCAAAAGAAAGGTCTGTTCAATACCTGTCCACTGCTGAAGACAAAAAGTATCTGCGACATCTGGTCCTTGAGATATTTCAAATCAAAGTTATTCGCATAATTTTCCCCCCAACTGCATTTGACTTGCTTTGGATGCTGATATCTCCGTAAATAAATCCCTCAAAAATCTGCCGCTTCCAGTGCTCGAAAGGGATTTCACAAACCTTTCGATTGGCGTACAACTTGTTGTACAATTCATGATTTCACTATTTTCGACATTTTAGAAAAAAATCAAGGCCAACCCCTTGCAAAAAAATATTACATTTTCAAAAATGTTCCCCAAACCCATTGATATATACATCAAAAGAAAGGTCTGTCCAATACCTATCCACAGCTGAAGATAAATAGTATCTGCGACATTTGGTTCTTGGGATATTTTAATTCAAAGCTTTTCGCATGATTTTCCATCCAACTGAATTTGACTTGCTTTGGATGCTGATATCTCTGCATATAAATCCCCCAAAAATCTACGGCTTCCAGTGCTCGAATGGGATTTCACAAACCTTTCTATTTGCGTAGAACTTGTCGTACAATTCATGACTTCACTTTTTTCGACATTTTAGAAAAAAATCAAGGCTAACCCCTTGCAAAAAAATATTACATTTTCAAAATTGTTCCCCAAACCCATCGATATGTATATCAAAAGAAAGGTCTATTCAATACCTGTCCACAGCTGAAGGCAAAAAGTATCTGCGACATTTGGTTCTTGGGATATTTTAATTCAAAGCTTTTCGCATGATTTTCCACCCAACTGAATTTGACTTGCTTTGGATGCTGATATCTGCGCAACCAAACCTCGCAAAAATCTGCGGCTGTCAGTGCTTGACAGGGATTTGGCAGACCTTTCTATTGGCGTACACCTTGTTGTACAAGTCATGACTTCAATTTTTTCGACATTTTAGAAAAAAATCAAGGCTAACCCCTTGCAAAAAAAAAATTACATTTTCAAAAATGTTCCCCAAACCCATTGATATATACAT
This sequence comes from Philhelius pedissequus, assembly GCA_910595825.1. Taxonomy (NCBI): domain Eukaryota; kingdom Metazoa; phylum Arthropoda; class Insecta; order Diptera; family Syrphidae; genus Philhelius; species Philhelius pedissequus. The sequence continues at coordinate 208,369,379 of OU343161.1, read as the reverse complement.
CAAAAGAAAGGTCTGTTCAATACTTGTTCACAGCTGAAGACAAAAAGTATCTGCGACATCTGGTTCTTGAGATATTTCAATTCAAAGATATTCGCATGATTTTCCACCCAACTGCATTTAACTTGCTTTGGATGCTGATATCTCTGCAAATAAATCCCCCAAAAATCTGCGGCTTCCAGTGCTCGAATGGGATTTCACAAACCTTTCTATTGGCGTACAACTTGTCGTACAATTCATGACTTCACTTTTTTCGACATTTTAGAAAAAAATCAAGGCTAACCCCTTGCAAAAAAAATTACATTTTCAAAAATGTTCCCCACACCCATTGATATATACATCAAAAGAAAGGTCTGTTCAATACCTGTCCACTGCTGAAAGCAAAAAGTATTTGCGACATTTGGTTCTTGAGATATTTCAATTCAAAATTATTCGCATGATTTTCCACCCAACTGCATTTGACTTGCTTTGGATGCTGATATCTCTGCATATAAGTCCCCCAAAAATCTGCGGCTTCCAGTGCTCGAATGGGATTTCACAAACCTTTCTTTTGGCGTACAACTTGTTGTACAATTCATGACTTCACTTTTTTCGACATTTTAGAAAAAAATCAAGGCTAACCCCTTGCAAAAAAAATTACATTTTCAAAAATGTTCCCCAAACCCATTGATATATACATCAAAAGAAAGGTCTGTTCAATACCTGTCCACTGCTGAAAGCAAAAAGTATTTGCGACATTTGGTTCTTGAGATATTTCAATTCAAAATTATTCGCATGATTTTCCACCCAACTGCATTTGACTTGCTTTGGATGCTGATATCACTGCATATAAGTCCCCCAAAAATCTGCGGCTTCCAGTGCTCGAATGGGATTTCACAAACCTTTCTATTGGCGTACAACTTGTCGTACATTTTTTAGATTTTAGAAAAAAATCAAGGCTAACCCCTTGCAAAAAAAAATTACATTTTCAAAAATGTTCCCCAAACCCATTGATATATACAGCAAAAGAAAGGTCTGTTCAATACCTGTCCACTGCTGAAGACAAAAAGTATCTGCGACATCTGGTTCTTGAGATATTTCAATTCAAAGTTATTCGCATGATTTTCCACCCAACTGCATTTGACTTGCTTTGGATGCTGATATCTCAGCATATAAATCCCCCAAAAATCTGCGGCTTCCAGTGCTCGAATGGGATTTCACAAACCTTTCTATTGGCGTACAACTTGACGTTCAATTCATGACTTCACTTTTTTCGACATTTTAGAAAAAAATCAAGGCTAACCCTTTGCAAAAAAATTACATTTTCAAAAATGTTCCCCAAACCCATTGATATATACATCAAAAGAAAGGCCTGTTCAATACTTGTTCACACCTGAAGACAAAAAGTATCTGCGACATCTGGTTCTTGAGATATTTCAATTCAAATTTATTCGCATGATTTTCCACCCAACTGCATTTAACTTGCTTTGGATGCTGATATCTCTGCAAATAAATCCCCCAAAAATCTGCGGCTTCCAGTGCTCGAATGGGATTTCACAAACCTTTCTATTGGCGTACAACTTGTCGTACAATTCATGACTTCACTTTTTTCGACATTTTAGAAAAAAAATCAAGGCTAACCCCTTGCAAAAAAAATTACATTTTCAAAAATGTTCCCCAAACCCATCGATATATACATCAAAAGAAAGGTCTGTTCAATACCTGTCCACTGCTGAAAGCAAAAAGTATATGCGACATTTGGTTCTTGAGATATTTCAATTCAAAGTTATTCGCATGATTTTCCACCCAACTGCATTTGACTTGCTTTGGATGCTGATATCTCTGCAAATAAATCCCCCAAAAATCTGCGGCTTCCAGTGCTCGAATGGGATTTCACAAACCTTTCTATTGGCGTACAAATTGTTGTACAATTCATGACTTCACTTTTTTCGACATTTTAGAAAAAAATCAAGGCTAACCCCTTGCAAAAAAATATTAAATTTTCAAAAATGTTCCCCAAACCCATTGATATATACATCAAAAGAAAGGTCTGTCCAATACCTATCCACAGCTGAAGATAAATAGTATCTGCGACATTTGGTTCTTGGGATATTTTAATTCAAAGCTTTTCGCATGATTTTCCATCCAACTGAATTTGACTTGCTTTGGATGCTGATATCTCTGCATATAAATCCCCCAAAAATCTGCGGCTTCCAGTGCTCGAATGGGATTTCACAAACCTTTCTATTTGCGTAGAACTTGTCGTACAATTCATGACTTCACTTTTTTCGACATTTTAGAAAAAAATCAAGGCTAACCCCTTGCAAAAAAATATTACATTTTCAAAATTGTTCCCCAAACCCATCGATATGTATATCAAAAGAAAGGTCTGTTCAATACCTGTCCACAGCTGAAGGCAAAAAGTATCTGCGACATTTGGTTCTTGGGATATTTTAATTCAAAGCTTTTCGCATGATTTTCCACCCAACTGAATTTGACTTGCTTTGGATGCTGATATCTGCGCAACCAAACCTCGCAAAAATCTGCGGCTGTCAGTGCTTGACAGGGATTTTGCAGACCTTTCTATTGGGGTACACCTTGTTGTACAAGTCATGACTTCAATTTTTTCGACATTTTAGAAAAAAATCAAGGCTAACCCCTTGCAAAAAAAAAATTACATTTTCAAAAATGTTCCCCAAACCCATTGATATATACATCAAAAGAAAGGTCTGTTCAATACTTGTTCACAGCTGAAGACAAAAAGTATCTGCGACATCTGGTTCTTGAGATATTTCAATTCAAAGATATTCGCATGATTTTCCACCCAACTGCATTTAACATGCTTTGGATGCTGATATCTCTGCAAATAAATCCCCCAAAAATCTGCGGCTTCCAGTGCTCGAATGGGATTTCACAAACCTTTCTATTGGCGTACAACTTGTCGTACATTTTTTAGATTTTAGAAAAAAATCAAGGCTAACCCCTTGCAAAAAAAAATTACATTTTCAAAAATGTTCCCCAAGCCCATTGATATATACATCAAAAGAAAGGTCTGTTCAATACCTGTCCACTGCTGAAGACAAAAAGTATCTGCGACATCTGGTTCTTGAGATATTTCAATTCAAAGTTATTCGCATGATTTTCCACCCAACTGCATTTGACTTGCTTTGGATGCTGATATCTCTGCATATAAATCCCCCAAAAATCTGCGGCTTCCAGTGCTCGAATGGGATTTCACAAACCTTTCTATTGGCGTACAACTTGTCGTACAATTCATGACTTCACTTTTTTCGACATTTTAGAAAAAAATCAAGGCTAACCCTTTGCAAAAAAATTACATTTTCAAAAATGTTCCCCAAACCCATTGATATATACATCAAAAGAAAGGTCTGTTCAATACTTGTTCACAGCTGAAGACAAAAAGTATCTGCGACATCTGGTTCTTGAGATATTTCAATTCAAAGTTATTCGCATGATTTTCCACCCAACTCCATTTAACTTGCTTTGGATGCTGATATCTCTGCAAATAAATCCCCCAAAAATCAGCGGCTTCCAGTGCTCGAATGGGATTTCACAAACCTTTCTATTGGCGTACAACTTGTCGTACAATTCATGACTTCACTTTTTTCGACATTTTAGAAAAAAAATCAAGGCTAACCCCTTGCAAAAAAAATTACATTTTCAAAAATGTTCCCCAAACCCATCGATATGTATATCAAAAGAAAGGTCTGTTCAATACCTGTCCACTGCTGAAAGCAAAAAGTATCTGCGACATTTGGTTCTTGAGATATTTCAATTCAAAATTATTCGCATGATTTTCCACCCAACTGCATTTGACTTGTTCGGATGCTGATATCTCTGCATATAAGTCCCCCAAAAAACTGCGGCTTCCAGTGCTCGAATGGGATTTCACAAACCTTCCTATTGGCGTACAACTTGTCGTACAATTCATGACTTCACTTTTTTCGACATTTTAGAAAAAAATCAAGGCTAACCCCTTGCAAAAAAAAATTACATTTTCAAAAATGTTCCCCAAACCCAGTGATATATACATCAAAAGAAAGGTCTGTTCAATACCTGTCCACTGCTGAAAGCAAAAAGTATATGCGACATCTGGTCCTTGAGATATTTCAAATCAAAGTTATTCGCATAATTTTCCCCCCAACTGCATTTGACTTGCTTTGGATGCTGATATCTCCGTAAATAAATCCCTCAAAAATCTGCCGCTTCCAGTGCTCGAAAGGGATTTCACAAACCTTTCGATTGGCGTACAACTTGTTGTACAATTCATGATTTCACTATTTTCGACATTTTAGAAAAAAATCAAGGCCAACCCCTTGCAAAAAAATATTACATTTTCAAAAATGTTCCCCAAACCCATTGATATATACATCAAAAGAAAGGTCTGTCCAATACCTATCCACAGCTGAAGACAAATAATATCTGCGACATTTGGTTCTTGGGATATTTTAATTCAAAGCTTTTCGCATGATTTTCCATCCAACTGAATTTGACTTGCTTTGGATGCTGATATCTCTGCATATAAGTCCCCCAAAAAACTGCGGCTTCCAGTGCTCGAATGGGATTTCACAAACCTTCCTATTGGCGTACAACTTGTCGTACAATTCATGACTTCACTTTTTTCGACATTTTAGAAAAAAATCAAGGCTAACCCCTTGCAAAAAAAATTACATTTTCAAAAATGTTCCCCAAACCCATCGATATGTATATCAAAAGAAAGGTCTAGTCAATACCTGTCCACTGCTGAAAGCAAAAAGTATCTGCGACATTTGGTTCTTGAGATATTTCAATTCAAAATTATTCGCATGATTTTCCACCCAACTGCATTTGACTTGTTTGGATGCTGATATCTCTGCATATAAGTCCCCCAAAAATCTGCGGCTTCCAGTGCTCGAATGGGATTTCACCAACCTTTCTATTGGCGTACAACTTGTCGTACAATTCATGACTTCACTTTTTTCGACATTTTAGAAAAAAATCAAGGCTAACCCTTTGCAAAAAAATTACATTTTCAAAAATGTTCCCCAAACCCATTGATATATACATCAAAAGAAAGGTCTGTTCAATACTTGTTCACAGCTGAAGACAAAAAGTATCTGCGACATCTGGTTCTTGAGATATTTCAATTCAAAGTTATTCGCATGATTTTCCACCCAACTGCATTTAACTTGCTTTGGATGCTGATGTCTCTTCAAATAAATCCCCCAAAAATCAGCGGCTTCCAGTGCTCGAATGGGATTTCACAAACCTTTCTATTGGCGTACAACTTGTCGTACAATTCATGACTTCACTTTTTTCGACATTTTAGAAAAAAAATCAAGGCTAACCCCTTGCAAAAAAAATTACATTGTCAAAAATGTTCCCCAAACCCATCGATATGTATATCAAAAGAAAAGTCTGTTCAATACCTGTCCACTGCTGAAGGCAAAAAGTATCTGCGACATTTGGTTCTTGAGATATTTCAATTCAAAATTATTCGCATGATTTTCCACCCAACTGCATTTGACTTGTTTGGATGCTGATATCTCTGCATATAAGTCCCCCAAAAATCTGCGGCTTCCAGTGCTCGAATGGGATTTCACAAACCTTTCTATTGGCGTACAACTTGTCGTACAATTCATGACTTCACTTTTTTCGACATTTTAGAAAAAAATCAAGGCTAACCCCTTGCAAAAAAAAATTACATTTTCAAAAATGTTCCCCAAACCCATTGATATATACATCAAAAGAAAGGTCTGTTCAATACCTGTCCACTGCTGAAAGCAAAAAGTATATGCGACATCTGGTTCTTGAGATATTTCAATTCAAAATTATTCGCATGATTTTCCACCCAACTGCATTTGACTTGTTTGGATGCTGATATCTCTGCATATAAGTCCCCCAAAAAACTGCGGCTTCCAGTGCTCGAATGGGATTTCACAAACCTTTCTATTGGCGTACAAATTGTTGTACAATTCATGACTTCACTTTTTTCGACATTTTAGAAAAAAATCAAGGCTAACCCCTTGCAAAAAAAATTACATTTTCAAAAATGTTCCCCAAACCCATTGAGATATACATCAAAAGAAAGGTCTGTCCAATACCTGTCCACAGCTGAAGACAAAAAGTATCTGCGACATCTGGTTCTTGAGATATTTCAATTCAAAGTTATTCGCATGATTTTCCACAAAACTGCATTTGACTTGCTTTGGATGCTGATATCTCCACAAACAAACCTCGCGAAAATGTGCGGCTTCGAGTGCTCGAATGGGATTTCGCAGATCTTTCTATTGACTTCACTTTTTTCGACATTTTAGAAAAAAATCAAGGCTAACCCCTTGCAAAAAATTACATTTTCAAAAATGTTCCCCAAACCCATTGATATATACATCAAAAGAAAGGTCTGTCCAATACCTGTCCACAGCTGAAGACAAAAAGTATCTGCGACATCTGGTTCTTGAGATATTTCAATTCAAAGTTATTCGCATGATTTTCCACCCAACTGCATTTGACTTGCTTTGGATGCTGATATCTCTGCATATAAATCCCCCAAAAATCTGCGGCTTCCAGTGCTCGAATGGGATTTCACAAACCTTTCTATTGGCGTACAACTTGTCGTACAATTCATGACTTCACTTTTTTCGACATTTTAGAAAAAAATCAAGGCTAACCCCTTGCAAAAAATTACGTTTTCAAAAATGTTCTCCAAACCCATTGATATATACATCAAAAGAAAGATCTGTTCAATACCTATCCACAGCTGAAGACAAATAGTATCTGCGACATTTGGTTCTTGGGATATTTTAATTCAAATTTATTCGCATGATTTTCCACCCAACTGCATTTGACTTGCTTTGGATGCTGATATCTCTGCAAATAAATCCCCCAAAAATCTGCGGCTTCCAGTGCTCGAATGGGATTTCCCAAACCTTTCTATTGGCGTATAACTTGTTGTACAATTCATAATTTCACTTTTTTCGACATTTTAGAAAAAAATCAAGGCTAACCCCTGCAAAAAAAATTACATTTTCAAAAATGTTCTCCAAACCCATTGATATGATATATACATCAAAAGAAAGGTCTGTCCAATACCTGTCCACAGCTGAAGACGAAAAGTATCTGCGACATCTGGTTCTTGAGATATTTCAAACCAAAGTTATTCGCATAATTTTCCCCCCAACTGCATTTGACTTGCTTTGGATGCTGATATCTACGTAAATAAATCCCTCAAAAATCTGCCGCTTCCAGTGCTCGAAAGGGATTTCACAAACCTTTCTATTGGCGTACAACTTGTTGTACAATTCATGATTTCACTATTTTCGACATTTTAGAAAAAAATCAAGGCTAACCCCTTGCAAAAAATTACATTTTCAAAAATGTTCCCCAAACCCATCGATATGTATATCAAAAGAAAGGTCTGTTCAATACCTGTCCACAGCTGAAGTCAAAAAGTATCTGCGACATTTGGTTCTTGAGATATTTCAATTCAAATTTATTCGCATGATTTTCCACCCAACTGCATTTGACTTGCTTTGGATCCTGATATCTCTGCATATAAATCCCCCAAAAATCTGCGGCTTCCAGTGCTCGAATGGGATTTCACAAACTTTTCTATTGGCGTAGAACTTGTCGTACAATTCATGACTTCACTTTTTTCGACATTTTAGAAAAAAATCAAGGCTAACCCCTTGCAAAAAAATATTACATTTTCAAAAATGTTCCCCAAACCCATTGATATATACATTAAAAGAAAGGTCTGTTCAATACCTGTCCACTGCTGGAGACAAAAAGTATCTGCGACATCTGGTTCTTGAGATATTTCAAATCAAAGTTATTCGCATAATTTTCCCCCCAACTGCATTTGACTTGCTTTGGATGCTGATATCTCCGTAAATAAATCCCTCAAAAATCTGCCGCTTCCAGTGCTCGAAAGGGATTTCACAAGCCTTTCGATTGGCGTACAACTTGTTGTACAATTCATGATTTCACTATTTTCGACATTTTAGAAAAAAATCAAGGCTAACCCCTTGCAAAAAAATATTACATTTTCAAAAATGTTCCCCAAACCCATTGATATATACATCAAAAGAAAAGTCTGTCCAATACCTATCCACAGCTGAAGACAAATAGTATCTCAGTCGATCTCGTACTGTGGAAGTGTTAAGACGTTTTCGGCTTCCCAGTTTTTCCAATTAAAATTCGTGTGTGAGCTTAAGTTCCAAATTAAATCAACATTTCATAAGTGGTGCAGTAGCACAGTGATAGAGTGGCCGACCGAGAATCCGAGGGTCGCCAGTTCGATTCCCAGGAGGGCATCAAAACTTTATCAGCTTTTTTTCACAACCGTGAAGTAGTTAACTTTATTGGTTGGGAAAACGAACAAAGGAGGAGGAGTTTAAGCACCGGGGCATCGAAAGGTGTCCTAGGGCCAATGAGGCCAGCGATGGCATCAGCTGAGGGTACATCGAAAGATGTTCCAACTACAAGCAGTGATTCTGCAGCAACAACATCAACAGCAATAACAACAACGGCAACATCATCCGATGCTAATCAAAAGCGCAGAAAGAGGATCAAGTGCGCACCAAATTTGGTAAAAAGGAGATCCACGGCCACCTCAGCAAAGCTTCCAGCTGGGGTGCATACGTCCGATATAGGTGAGACGTCAGAGGCAGTAAGACAAACCGAGTTAGACACTTCACCCGAAGAGGGTATAGCATATATGTCTGAAGAAGGAGAAGGGCACTTCACGACGGGCGATAGTACTGCCTTCGTGAACCTCTCCACATCAGAGGCGTCATCTGAGGAGGACGAGGAACAAAAAATGATCGCTAAAATTGTAACAATAGAGGCAGAAATCCAAGAGTTGAAAAGTAAAGTTAAGGCCAGCCAAGAAGCGCGCCGAGCGAAACAACTAAAAGAACTCGGCGAACAAGAACAACAACAGAAAAAAGAACAATTACAAAAACAACAGCCACAGCAGCAGCCAAAACAACAACGGCAAAAACAACAACAGCAACAGCAGCAGACACAAGTCCAGAAACAACCGCAAGAAAAACATCAGCAGCAGATTCAAAAGCAGCAGAATCAACAGCCGCAGAAAAATCAGTCTCAGCAGCAGCAGCCACAGCCGCCGATCATGAAAAAAGAAAAGGTGCCACCCATTAATACTTATAAAATGGAGTTACAGGATACCATAAATCTATGTAAGTTGACCATAGGTCATAATTTTACTATTAAAAGATTAAATAACGATAGGCATGCTATCCAGTGCTTCACACTGGAACAGCACAAAAAAATTAAAGAGTTGCTGAAAGAAACTACTACCGAATTCTTTAGTTTCACCCCTAAAACCGAAAAATTTCAAACGGTCCTTTTGAAGGGCATAGATTCCTGCACGGAACCACAGGTGCTCTTAAATGAACTCCGCCAACAAGCGAATGACGATCTCGACTTTATCGGGGTCAAGCCGTTCGCTACAGTTAGAGCTAGGCGGGAGAAGCGGAGACTTCCCTTCTTCCTTGTTCAACTCTCACCCAGCAGCAAACTGGATAGTTTGAGGAGTATATCCGTCCTCAACTATCAGGTTGTAACTTGGGACAAATTAAAAAGGCGCGGCGACATGCTTCAATGCATGCGCTGCCAAAGGTTCGGCCACGCCGCAGCAAACTGCGAAATGCAGTCACGCTGCGTTAAGTGTGGAGAGAACCACAATGCAGATGAATGCAAGTTAGGAAAGGAACGGGTCGAAGATAGGACCCAGCTTAAATGTGTACTCTGCCGAGGCGCCGGACACCCCGCTAATTATCGGGGATGCCCGACGTTTCAGCTTATAAAAAACAATAAAGCAGCAAAGCAAACAGTGGTAGAAAAGCGTCCAACAGTGCGCCCTCCTACAACAACGCCCGTCAACCCCCAAATTTCTTACGCCCAAATGGCGTCAGGAAGGGGAAGCACGGTACAGCCTACACCAAAGGTCGCCCAACAGGCCCCCGTGCCTAAGGCGCCGGCGGCACAGGCGGATATTATGGGCGTTCTACTGGCCATCCAGGGCCAGTTGAACGGCCTCCAAAACCAGATCAGGGAGCAGGCGACTAGGGTGGATTATATCTACTCTGTTTTGCCGAGCTTAACGCAACTTAGAGGTTAAGGGCGCGCTGCCGGAGAGGCCCTTTAAGATCCTAGCTGTGAATGTAAATTCACTGATTAGGACCGAACGTAGAGCGAATTTATTCCAATTGCTTAAAGACATAAGTCCAGATGTGTTTATGGCTAGCGAAACTAAGCTTAACCAGAAACATAAATTGACTAACAACAATTACAATATCGTAAGGAGAGACCGACCCAACTCCACTCAAGGAGGGGGCGTCGCAATCTTTATACGTAAAGGCATTAGTCATAAGGTAATATATAATAGTGATGTGCGTAAATTTCGGACATTAGAGGCATGCATCATATGCATTCATCTCCAACAGGGGAAGCGAATGTATGTGATCGCTGCCTATGCACCGGAAACACCTCAGCCCACACAGTTTATAACAGAGCTTGAAAAGCTTTTTGAATGCTTAAGATTAAGCTCGGAAGAAAACTACTACATATTGGCTGGTGATTTGAATGCCAAACATATAGATTGGGGAAATCAAATACAAAATCCTCGTGGTAACCATCTGTATAATTGGATGGGTCGATACAACCTGGAATATCGCATTGAACTTCTCGCTACAGACAGGCCATCGTTTCCAAGAAGCGGTGCTTATTTGGATCTATTGTTGAAAGACGCAAGACTAACAATTACTGACACTGTGGGCCAACGGCCTAAAAATTGTTTAAGAACGATCGAGTACGACAGTGACCACTGCGGACTCGCCGCCGTAATACAACTTCCGAACGAGCTTATGGAATTGGAGGAGTATGTACCTGTGCATACTTACAATTACAGTAAGGTGCGCTGGCCACGCTTCTCGAACTTCTTATTGAGCGAATTACGTTCAAATGATATATCCCCACCAAATGACAGGAACCTGACAAATACTGAAATTGACAGATACTTAGAACAAATGGACGAAACAATTCAACGAACAATGAACAGGACAATACCGAAATACAAAGAACGTAACGCAACTGACATGTACCGTAACGCGACAATTGATGCACTACACAGACAAAAAAGTGGCTTACTGACAAGACTAAAACGCTTGTACAGACGGTTTACTGACACACGAGATCTGGAGATAAGGACACTGAAGTCGTCCATAAAAAACATCAACCAATTGATCAAAGAAAATTATAGGTTGTCCATTAATTTGTTTTGGGACAACAAAATTCGGGCCGTGAACGCTACCGACCCGAGTATGTTCCCGCAAATTAATAAGATATTCAGAAGAAAAGATCAAAACGACCTTCCGTGTCTTAAGCTCCAGAGGACGACACAAAACAGAGACGTACTCTTGACAGCGGGCATAGATCCAGATGACGCCGTCTTGGACGATGACCTCTTCATAATCGAAGATCCGCAGGAGAAGGTGGAGGCGGTGGGGGCTTTTTTTCAGCAAGTGTACAAGGTGAATGCTAGCATTCGCCCGAACCATGACCTGGAGAGCAGAGCTCTGGTTCACCACTTTTACCTGCGGAACGATATAACGCAGTGGCGATCTGAGAACCTTGGTTTTACCGGGTTTAATGATGAACATTTGGCAAACGCCATAATCGCCGAGCGAAATGGGACCAGTTCCCTGTTAATTTCGAAGATTGAGCTCCAGCTCATCTTTGATTCACTAAAGAAAAAGAAATCAGCAGGAGTCGATGGTATATCCAACGTTGTACTACGACATTTGCCTCAAGAAGCAGTTGACATATATACCACACTGTTTAACAACGCACTGAATAATGCATATTATCCAGTGCGGTGGAAGACAGCAGTGGTGCATCCTCTCCCTAAAAAGGGAAAGGACAATTCCAATCCGGCGAATCTCAGGTCGATAAGTCTTCTTCCGAGTATCAGCAAAGTATTTGAAAAGGTTATTAATAGAGCTCTGTTCAAGTGGGCGGAGGACAACAAAATCATACCGGATAATCAGTTCGGTTTTAAGACGGGACATGACACAATTCATGCCGCGTCTAAACTTGTTTCTGATGTCCAATGGAACAAATCTAAAAAGCAGTGTACGGGTGCCTGTCTGGTTGATTTGGAGAAGGCCTTCGACACCGTATGGTTAGAGGGTCTCTATCTAAAGCTCGCCAGACTTGGTATAAGTAAACCGCTATTGTACATGCTTTATGACATGCTAAATGGTAGAAAGTTTGTTGTCAAGAGTGGCAATGTAACTTCTACCACAGTTTTTAATATTAACAATGGTCTTCAGCAGGGAGCGGTTAACTCGCCGATTCTCTTCAGCATTTACACCAGCGATCTGATAGGTAGTCTAACTCAGGCAATTGCGTACGCCGACGATCTAATTGCGTACAGAACAGCTCCAACAGTTGAGGTCATCAAAATTCTCTTGCAGCGTGACTTCGACAAGATTCAGCGATATTGTGATGACTTTAAGTTGAAAATCAACTTCCAGAAATCAGAAACTATTTTGTTTAGGACTCCGTTGTCTAGCGCCTCAAGGGATACGAGAAAGAACTGGCGCAAGCTGGTGATCGTAGGGCCACATGGACATCCACTGGCGAGTAAAAGTGTAGTAAAGTACCTTGGCATCTGGTTGGATCAGTACTTGTATTTCGACAGACATATAGGTGCTGCTCTGGCCAGGGCTAGGGGAGCCTTTGCCCTGACAAAACGATTGTTTTATAGCAGTCGTCTTGACAGCAGGGTGAAGGTGATTTGCTACATGGCCCTCATCAGGCCGATGATTGCCTATGGATGCCCGGTGTGGTTCAACGTTGCCCCATCTCAAATGGAAAAGATTCGGGTGTTTGAGAGGCAGTGTCTTCGACGTTGCCTTGGATTACACAGAACACCAGAGTCGGAGTACAAACGATATTATTCCAACCAGGTTCTATACAACGGAGCCAACATAAACAGAATAGATAATTTTTTGTTTAAGCTGATTCGGGGTCACGTTGCAAGAGCGATGTCCTCAACTAACAACTTAATTTTTGGGGCGTATTACCCAAATAACCAATATTTCGAGAGTGCGCGGTTAAGTGGCTACATCCCTCCCGAGGCATTCCTCTATTTAGACAGTCGAGGGCTGATACAGGATGGAGGGGCGGTTCCGCTCATCTACCACGTCAGCCGGAAAACTGTGGATAGGCGACTCCTTTATGGTCGAGACGTCATCGCTCAAGGTGGAGAAGAGCGCCTTCGGTTCAGTAGGACTGTGTCCGATCGGGACCGGAGGGATAGGGCGAAACAGGAGAACCAGTTCTGGTGGCTCTCTGAACAGCATCGTGATATTTAAAGTCGATGAAGATGGTATATCTTGGCCGACTTACATAGATTTAGGGAATTAGGTATAGGGAACAGTCGTGGTGGCACCAAAAAAAAAAAAAAAAAAATTTAAAATATGTATGTATGCGGGGGCATGCGTGCATGTATCTGCGTGTCTGTACATGTATGTGCGTACGTATATGTACGTGCGTATGTACATGTATGGGTGGGTTGCATGTTTGTATGTGTCTGCATGCATATAAAAAATAAACAAAAAAAAAATTAAAAAACGAAAAAAATGCTGCTGTGGCTGTTCTAGTTTTTAAGTAGTTTTAAGTATTATTAGGTATTTTAAGTAGTGTAAGTTATTTTAGTTAGTATAAGTTAGTTTTATTTAGTTTTAATTATTTTTAATATATATTTAGGTTTAGTTTATAAGTTAAAAAAAAAAAATAAAAAAAAAAAAAAAAAAAAAAAAAAAAAAAAAAAAAAAAAATTATCAGATATCAAGTTTTTGTGAAATTTCCTTGAAATATAAAATAAAATAAAAAAAAAAAATTTAGATTTAATTAAAATAGTTTTTAGGTCGAAAGACATTAGTTTTAAGAGTTATAGTTTAATTTAGAGCGCCCGTAAAGGGCCAGTAAATTAGTTGTAAGTTATTGATAATTAGGCTAGTTTTAAACATTTTTGTCTAGCTTTAAGATACTTATAAGTTAAAATGAAATAAAAATGAATTTAAAAAAAAAAAAAAAAAAAAAAAAAAAACAAATAGTATCTGCGACATTTGGTTCTTGGGATATTTTAATTCAAAGCTTTTCGCATGATTTTCCACCCAACTGAATTTGACTTGCTTTGGATGCTGATATCTCTGCATATAAATCCCCCAAAAATCTGCGGCCATCTGGTTCTTGAGATATTTCAATTCAAAGTTATTCGCATGATTTTCCACCCAACTGCATTTAACTTGCTTTGGATGCTGATATCTCTGCAAATAAATCCCCCAAAAATCAGCGGCTTCCAGTGCTCGAATGGGATTTCACAAACCTTTCTATTGGCGTACAACTTGTCGTACAATTCATGACTTCACTTTTTTCGACATTTTAGAAAAAAAATCAAGGCTAACCCCTTGCAAAAAAAATTACATTTTCAAAAATGTTCCCCAAACCCATCGATATGTATATCAAAAGAAAGGTCTGTTCAATACCTATCCACAGCTGAAGACAAAAAGTATCTGCGACATCTGGTCCTTGAGATATTTCAAATCAAAGTTATTCGCATAATTTTCCCCCCAACTGCATTTGACTTGCTTTGGATGCTGATATCTCCGTAAATAAATCCCTCAAAAATCTGCCGCTTCCAGTGCTCGAAAGGGATTTCACAAACCTTTCGATTGGCGTACAACTTGTTGTACAATTCATGATTTCACTATTTTCGACATTTTAGAAAAAAATCAAGGCCAACCCCTTGCAAAAAAATATTACATTTTCAAAAATGTTCCCCAAACCCATTGATATATACATCAAAAGAAAGGTCTATCCAATACCTATCCACAGCTGAAGACAAATAGTATCTGAGACATTTGGTTCTTGGGATATTTTAATTCAAAGCTTTTCGCATGATTTTCCACCCAACTGAATTTGACTTGCTTTGGATGCTGATATCTGCGCAACCAAACCTCGCAAAAATCTGCGGCTGTCAGTGCTTGACAGGGATTTTGCAGACCTTTCTATTGGCGTACACCTTGTTGTACAAGTCATGACTTCAATTTTTTCGACATTTTAGAAAAAAATCAAGGCTAACCCCTTGCAAAAAAAAAATTACATTTTCAAAAATGTTCCCCAAACGCATTGATATATACATCAAAATAAAGGTCTGTTCAATACTTGTTCACAGCTGAAGACAAAAAGTATCTGCGACATCTGGTCCTTGAGATATTTCAAATCAAAGTTATTCGCATAATTTTCCCCCCAACTGCATTTGACTTGCTTTGGATGCTGATATCTCCGTAAATAAATCCCTCAAAAATCTGCCGCTTCCAGTGCTCGAAAGGGATTTCACAAACCTTTCGATTGGCGTACAACTTGTTGTACAATTCATGATTTCACTATTTTCGACATTTTAGAAAAAAATCAAGGCCAACCCCTTGCAAAAAAATATTACATTTTCAAAAATGTTCCCCAAACCCATTGATATATACATCAAAAGAAAGGTCTATCCAATACCTATCCACAGCTGAAGACAAATAGTATCTGCGACATTTGGTTCTTGGGATATTTTAATTCAAAGCTTTTCGCATGATTTTCCATCCAACTGAATTTGACTTGCTTTGGATGCTGATATCTCTGCATATAAATCCCCCAAAAATCTGCGGCTTCCAGTGCTCGAATGGGATTTCACAAACCTTTCTATTTGCGTAGAACTTGTCGTACAATTCATGACTTCACTTTTTTCGACATTTTAGAAAAAAATCAAGGCTAACCCCTTGCAAAAAAATATTACATTTTCAAAATTGTTCCCCAAACCCATCGATATGTATATCAAAAGAAAGGTCTGTTCAATACCTGTCCACAGCTGAAGGCAAAAAGTATCTGCGACATTTGGTTCTTGAGATATTTCAATTCAAAGTTATTCGCATGATTTTCCACCCAACTGGATTTGACTTGCTTTGGATGCTGATATCTCTGCAAATAAATCCCCCAAAAATCTGCGGCTTCCAGTGCTCGAATGGGATTTCACAAACCTTTCTATTTGCGTAGAACTTGTCGTACAATTCATGACTTCACTTTTTTCGACATTTTAGAAAAAAATCAAGGCTAACCCCTTGCAAAAAAATATTACATTTTCAAAATTGTTCCCCAAACCCATCGATATGTATATCAAAAGAAAGGTCTGTTCAATACCTGTCCACAGCTGAAGACAAATAGTATCTGAGACATTTGGTTCTTGGGATATTTTAATTCAAAGCTTTTCGCATGATTTTCCACCCAACTGAATTTGACTTGCTTTGGATGCTGATATCTGCGCAACCAAACCTCGCAAAAATCTGCGGCTGTCAGTGCTTGACAGGGATTTTGCAGACCTTTCTATTGGCGTACACCTTGTTGTACAAGTCATGACTTCAATTTTTTCGACATTTTAGAAAAAAATCAAGGCTAACCCCTTGCAAAAAAAAAATTACATTTTCAAAAATGTTCCCCAAACGCATTGATATATACATCAAAATAAAGGTCTGTTCAATACTTGTTCACAGCTGAAGACAAAAAGTATCTGCGACATCTGGTCCTTGAGATATTTCAATTCAAAGTTATTCGCATTATTTTCCACCCAACTGCATTTAACTTGCTTTGGATGCTGATATCTCTGCAAAAAAATCCCCCAAAAATCTGCGGCTTCCAGTGCTCGAATAGGATTTCACAAACCTTTCTATTGGCGTACAACTTGTCGTACAATTCATGACTTCACTTTTTTCGACATTTTAGAAAAAAATCAAGGCCAACCCCTTGCAAAAAAATATTACATTTTCAAAAATGTTCCCCAAACCCATTGATATATACATCAAAAGAGAGGTCTGTTCAATACCTGTCCACTGCTGAAGACAAAAAGTATCTGCGACATCTGGTTCTTGAGATATTTCAATTCAAAGTTATTCGCATGATTTTCCACCCAACTGCATTTGACTTGCTTTGGATGCTGATATCTCTGCATATAAATCCCCCAAAAATCTGCGGCTTCCAGTGCTCGAATGGGATTTCACAAACCTTTCTATTGGCGTACAACTTGTCGTACAATTCATGACTTCACTTTTTTCGACATTTTAGAAAAAAATCAAGGCTAACCCTTTGCAAAAAAATTACATTTTCAAAAATGTTCCCCAAACCCATTGATATATACATCAAAAGAAAGGTCTGTCCAATACCTATCCACAGCTGAAGACAAATAGTATCTGCGACATTTGGTTCTTGGGATATTTTAATTCAAAGCTTTTCGCATGATTTTCCATCCAACTGAATTTGACTTGCTTTGGATGCTGATATCTCTGCATATAAATCCCCCAAAAATCTGCGGCTTCCAGTGCTCGAATGGGATTTCACAAACCTTTCTATTTGCGTAGAACTTGTCGTACAATTCATGACTTCACTTTTTTCGACATTTTAGAAAAAAATCAAGGCTAACCCCTTGCAAAAAAATATTACATTTTCAAAATTGTTCCCCAAACCCATCGATATGTATATCAAAAGAAAGGTCTGTTCAATACCTGTCCACAGCTGAAGGCAAAAAGTATCTGCGACATTTGGTTCTTGAGACATTTCAATTCAAAGTTATTCGCATGATTTTCCACCCAACTGGATTTGACTTGCTTTGGATGCTGATATCTCTGCAAATAAATCCCCCAAAAATCTGCGGCTTCCAGTGCTCGAATGGGATTTCACAAACCTTTCTATTGACGTACAACTTGTTGTACAATTCATAATTTCACTTTTTTCGACATTTTAGAAAAAAATCAAGGCTAACCCCTTGCAAAAAATTACATTTTCAAAAATGTTCCGCAAACCCATTGATATATACATCAAAAGAGAGGTCTGTTCAATACCTATCCACAGCTGAAGACAAATAGTATCTGAGACATTTGGTTCTTGGGATATTTTAATTCAAAGCTTTTCGCATGATTTTCCACCCAACTGAATTTGACTTGCTTTGGATGCTGATATCTGCGCAACCAAACCTCGCAAAAATCTGCGGCTGTCAGTGCTTGACAGGGATTTTGCAGACCTTTCTATTGGCGTACACCTTGTTGTACAAGTCATGACTTCAATTTTTTCGACATTTTAGAAAAAAATCAAGGCTAACCCCTTGCAAAAAAAAATTCCATTTTCAAAAATGTTCCCCAAACCCATTGATATATACATCAAAATAAAGGTCTGTTCAATACTTGTTCACAGCTGAAGACAAAAAGTATCTGCGACATCTGGTCCTTGAGATATTTCAATTCAAAGTTATTCGCATGATTTTCCACCCAACTGCATTTGACTTGCTTTGGATGCTGATATCTCTGCAAATAAATCCCCCAAAAATCTGCGGCTTCCAGTGCTCGAATGGGATTTCACAAACCTTTCTATTGGCGTACAACTTGTCGTACAATTCATGACTTCACTTTTTTCGACATTTTAGAAAAAAAATCAAGGCTAACCCCTTGCAAAAAAAATTACATTTTCAAAAATGTTCCCCAAACCCATCGATATGTATATCAAAAGAAAGGTCTATTCAATACATGTCCACTGCTGAAAGCAAAAAGTATCTGCGACATTTGGTTCTTGAGATATTTCAATTCAAAGTTATTCGCATGATTTTCCACCCAACTGCATTTGACTTGCTTTGGATGCTGATATCTCTGCATATAAATCCCCCAAAAATCTGCGGCTTCCAGTGCTCGAATGGGATTTCACAAACCTTTCTATTGGCGTACAACTTGTCGTACAATTCATGACTTCACTTTTTTCGACATTTTAGAAAAAAATCAAGGCTAACCCTTTGCAAAAAAATTACATTTTCAAAAATGTTCCCCAAACCCATTGATATATACATCAAAAGAAAGGTCTGTTCAATACCTGTCCACTGCTGAAGACAAAAAGTATCTGCGACATCTGGTTCTTGAGATATTTCAATTCAAAGTTATTCGCATGATTTTCCACCCAACTGCATTTGACTTGCTTTGGATGCTGATATCTCCGTAAATAAATCCCCCAAAAATCTGCCGCTTCCAGTGCTCGAAAGGGATTTCACAAACCTTTCGATTGGCGTACAACTTGTTGTACAATTCATGATTTCACTATTTTCGACATTTTAGAAAAAATTCAAGGCCAACCCCTTGCAAAAAAATATTACATTTTCAAAAATGTTCCCCAAACCCATTGATATATACATCAAAAGAAAGGTCTGTCCAATACCTATCCACAGCTGAAGACAAATAGTATCTGCGACATTTGGTTCTTGGGATATTTTAATTCAAAGCTTTTCGCATGATTTTCCATCCAACTGAATTTGACTTGCTTTGGATGCTGATATCTCTGCATATAAATCCCCCAAAAATCTGCGGCTTCCAGTGCTCGAATGGGATTTCACAAACCTTTCTATTTGCGTAGAACTTGTCGTACAATTCATGACTTCACTTTTTTCGACATTTTAGAAAAAAATCAAGGCTAACCCCTTGCAAAAAAATATTACATTTTCAAAATTGTTCCCCAAACCCATCGATATGTATATCAAAAGAAAGGTCTGTTCAATACCTGTCCACAGCTGAAGGCAAAAAGTATCTGCGACATTTGGTTCTTGAGACATTTCAATTCAAAGTTATTCGCATGATTTTCCACCCAACTGGATTTGACTTGCTTTGGATGCTGATATCTCTGCAAATAAATCCCCCAAAAATCTGCGGCTTCCAGTGCTCGAATGGGATTTCACAAACCTTTCTATTGACGTACAACTTGTTGTACAATTCATAATTTCACTTTTTTCGACATTTTAGAAAAAAATCAAGGCTAACCCCTTGCAAAAAATTACATTTTCAAAAATGTTCCGCAAACCCATTGATATATACATCAAAAGAGAGGTCTGTTCAATACCTATCCACAGCTGAAGACAAATAGTATCTGAGACATTTGGTTCTTGGGATATTTTAATTCAAAGCTTTTCGCATGATTTTCCACCCAACTGAATTTGACTTGCTTTGGATGCTGATATCTGCGCAACCAAACCTCGCAAAAATCTGCGGCTGTCAGTGCTTGACAGGGATTTTGCAGACCTTTCTATTGGCGTACACCTTGTTGTACAAGTCATGACTTCAATTTTTTCGACATTTTAGAAAAAAATCAAGGCTAACCCCTTGCAAAAAAAATTCCATTTTCAAAAATGTTCCCCAAACCCATTGATATATACATCAAAATAAAGGTCTGTTCAATACTTGTTCACAGCTGAAGACAAAAAGTATCTGCGACATCTGGTCCTTGAGATATTTCAATTCAAAGTTATTCGCATGATTTTCCACCCAACTGCATTTGACTTGCTTTGGATGCTGATATCTCTGCAAATAAATCCCCCAAAAATCTGCGGCTTCCAGTGCTCGAATGGGATTTCACAAACCTTTCTATTGGCGTACAACTTGTCGTACAATTCATGACTTCACTTTTTTCGACATTTTAGAAAAAAAATCAAGGCTAACCCCTTGCAAAAAAAATTACATTTTCAAAAATGTTCCCCAAACCCATCGATATGTATATCAAAAGAAAGGTCTATTCAATACATGTCCACTGCTGAAAGCAAATAGTATCTGCGACATTCGGTTCTTGGGATATTTTAATTCAAAGCTTTTCGCATGATTTTCCATCCAACTGAATTTGACTTGCTTTGGATGCTGATATCTCTGCATATAAATCCCCCAAAAATCTGCGGCTTCCAGTGCTCGAATGGGATTTCACAAACCTTTCTATTGGCGTACAACTTGTCGTACAATTCATGACTTCACTTTTTTCGACATTTTAGAAAAAAAATCAAGGCTAACCCCTTGCAAAAAAAATTACATTTTCAAAAATGTTCCCCAAACCCATCGATATGTATATCAAAAGAAAGGTCTATTCAATACATGTCCACTGCTGAAAGCAAATAGTATCTGCGACATTTGGTTCTTGGGATATTTTAATTCAAAGCTTTTCGCATGATTTTCCACCCAACTGAATTTGACTTGCTTTGGATGCTGATATCTGCGCAACCAAACCTCGCAAAAATCTGCGGCTGTCAGTGCTTGACAGGGATTTTGCAGACCTTTCTATTGGCGTACACCTTGTTGTACAAGTCATGACTTCAATTTTTTCGACATTTTAGAAAAAAATCAAGGCTAACCCCTTGCAAAAAAAAAATTACATTTTCAAAAATGTTCCCCAAACCCATTGATATATACATCAAAATAAAGGTCTGTTCAATACTTGTTCACAGCTGAAGACAAAAAGTATCTGCGACATCTGGTCCTTGAGATATTTCAATTCAAAGTTATTCGCATTATTTTCCACCCAACTGCATTTAACTTGCTTTGGATGCTGATATCTCTGCAAATAAATCCCCCAAAAATCTGCGAATTCCAGTGCTCGAATAAGATTTCACCAACCTTTCTATTGGCGTACAACTTGTCGTACAATTCATGACTTCACTTTTTTCGACATTTTAGAAAAAAATCAAGGCTAACCCCTTGCAAAAAAAAATTACATTTTCAAAAATGTTCCCCAAACCCATTGATATATACATCAAAAGAAAGGTCTGTTCAATACCTGTCCACTGCTGAAGACAAAAAGTATCTGCGACATCTGGTTCTTGAGATATTTCAATTCAAAGTTATTCGCATGATTTTCCACCCAACTGCATTTGACTTGCTTTGGATGCTGATATCTCTGCATATAAATCCCCCAAAAATATGCGGCTTCCAGTGCTCGAATGGGATTTCACAAACCTTTCTATTGGCGTACAACTTGTCGTACAATTCATGACTTCACTTTTTTCGACATTTTAGAAAAAAATCAAGGCTAACCCTTTGCAAAAAAATTACATTTTCAAAAATGTTCCCCAAACCCATTGATATATACATCAAAAGAAAGGTCTGTTCAATACCTGTCCACTGCTGAAGACAAAAAGTATCTGCGACATCTGGTTCTTGAGATATTTCAATTCAAAGTTATTCGCATGATTTTCCACCCAACTGCATTTGACTTGCTTTGGATGCTGATATCTCCGTAAATAAATCCCCCAAAAATCTGCCGCTTCCAGTGCTCGAAAGGGATTTCACAAACCTTTCGATTGGCGTACAACTTGTTGTACAATTCATGATTTCACTATTTTCGACATTTTAGAAAAAATTCAAGGCCAACCCCTTGCAAAAAAATATTACATTTTCAAAAATGTTCCCCAAACCCATTGATATATACATCAAAAGAAAGGTCTGTCCAATACCTATCCACAGCTGAAGACAAATAGTATCTGCGACATTTGGTTCTTGGGATATTTTAATTCAAAGCTTTTCGCATGATTTTCCATCCAACTGAATTTGACTTGCTTTGGATGCTGATATCTCTGCATATAAATCCCCCAAAAATCTGCGGCTTCCAGTGCTCGAATGGGATTTCACAAACCTTTCTATTTGCGTAGAACTTGTCGTACAATTCATGACTTCACTTTTTTCGACATTTTAGAAAAAAATCAAGGCTAACCCCTTGCAAAAAAATATTACATTTTCAAAATTGTTCCCCAAACCCATCGATATGTATATCAAAAGAAAGGTCTGTTCAATACCTGTCCACAGCTGAAGGCAAAAAGTATCTGCGACATTTGGTTCTTGAGATATTTCAATTCAAAGTTATTCGCATGATTTTCCACCCAACTGGATTTGACTTGCTTTGGATGCTGATATCTCTGCAAATAAATCCCCCAAAAATCTGCGGCTTCCAGTGCTCGAATGGGATTTCACAAACCTTTCTATTGGCGTACAACTTGTTGTACAATTCATGATTTCACTATTTTCGACATTTTAGAAAAAATTCAAGGCCAACCCCTTGCAAAAAAATATTACATTTTCAAAAATGTTCCCCAAACCCATTGATATATACATCAAAAGAAAGGTCTGTCCAATACCTATCCACAGCTGAAGACAAATAGTATCTGCGACATTTGGTTCTTGGGATATTTTAATTCAAAGCTTTTCGCATGATTTTCCATCCAACTGAATTTGACTTGCTTTGGATGCTGATATATCTGCATATAAATCCCCCAAAAATCTGCGGCTTCCAGTGCTCGAATGGGATTTCACAAACCTTTCTATTTGCGTAGAACTTGTCGTACAATTCATGACTTCACTTTTTTCGACATTTTAGAAAAAAATCAAGGCTAACCCCTTGCAAAAAAATATTACATTTTCAAAATTGTTCCCCAAACCCATCGATATGTATATCAAAAGAAAGGTCTGTTCAATACCTGTCCACAGCTGAAGGCAAAAAGTATCTGCGACATTTGGTTCTTGAGATATTTCAATTCAAAGTTATTCGCATGATTTTCCACCCAACTGGATTTGACTTGCTTTGGATGCTGATATCTCTGCAAATAAATCCCCCAAAAATCTGCGGCTTCCAGTGCTCGAATGGGATTTCACAAACCTTTCTATTTGCGTAGAACTTGTCGTACAATTCATGACTTCACTTTTTTCGACATTTTAGAAAAAAATCAAGGCTAACCCCTTGCAAAAAAATATTACATTTTCAAAAATGTTCCGCAAACCCATTGATATATACATCAAAAGAGAGGTCTGTTCAATACCTATCCACAGCTGAAGACAAATAGTATCTGAGACATTTGGTTCTTGGGATATTTTAATTCAAAGCTTTTCGCATGATTTTCCACCCAACTGAATTTGACTTGCTTTGGATGCTGATATCTGCGCAACCAAACCTCGCAAAAATCTGCGGCTGTCAGTGCTTGACAGGGATTTTGCAGACCTTTCTATTGGCGTACACCTTGTTGTACAAGTCATGACTTCAATTTTTTCGACATTTTAGAAAAAAATCAAGGCTAACCCCTTGCAAAAAAAAATTACATTTTCAAAAATGTTCCCCAAACCCATTGATATATACATCAAAATAAAGGTCTGTTCAATACTTGTTCACAGCTGAAGACAAAAAGTATCTGCGACATCTGGTCCTTGAGATATTTCAATTCAAAGTTATTCGCATTATTTTCCACCCAACTGCATTTAACTTGCTTTGGATGCTGATATCTCTGCAAATAAATCCCCCAAAAATCTGCGGCTTCCAGTGCTCGAATGGGATTTCACAAACCTTTCTATTGGCGTACAACTTGTCGTACAATTCATGACTTCACTTTTTTCGACATTTTAGAAAAAAAATCAAGGCTAACCCCTTGCAAAAAAAATTACATTTTCAAAAATGTTCCCCAAACCCATCGATATGTATATCAAAAAAAGGTCTATTCAATACATGTCCACTGCTGAAAGCAAAAAGTATCTGCGACATTTGGTTCTTGAGATATTTCAATTCAAAATTATTCGCATGATTTTCCACCCAACTGCATTTGACTTGTTTGGATGCTGATATCTCTGCATATAAGTCCCCCAAAAATCTGCGGCTTGCGGCTTCCAGTGCTCGAATGGGATTTCACCAACCTTTCTATTGGCGTACAACTTGTCGTACAATTCATGACTTCACTTTTTTCGACATTTTAGAAAAAAATCAAGGCTAACCCCTTGCAAAAAAAAATTACATTTTCAAAAATGTTCCCCAAACCCATTGATATATACATCAAAAGAAAGGTCTGTTCAATACCTGTCCACTGCTGAAGACAAGAAGTATCTGCGACATCTGGTTCTTGAGATATTTCAATTCAAAGTTATTCGCATGATTTTCCACCCAACTGCATTTGACTTGCTTTGGATGCTGATATCTCTGCATATAAATCCCCCAAAAATCTGCGGCTTCCAGTGCTCGAATGGGATTTCACAAACCTTTCTATTGGCGTACAACTTGTCGTACAATTCATGACTTCACTTTTTTCGACATTTTAGAAAAAAATCAAGGCTAACCCTTTGCAAAAAAATTACATTTTCAAAAATGTTCCCCAAACCCATTGATATATACATCAAAAGAAAGGTCTGTTCAATACCTGTCCACTGCTGAAGACAAAAAGTATCTGCGACATCTGGTTCTTGAGATATTTCAATTCAAAGTTATTCGCATGATTTTCCACCCAACTGCATTTGACTTGCTTTGGATGCTGATATCTCCGTAAATAAATCCCCCAAAAATCTGCCGCTTCCAGTGCTCGAAAGGGATTTCACAAACCTTTCGATTGGCGTACAACTTGTTGTACAATTCATGATTTCACTATTTTCGACATTTTAGAAAAAATTCAAGGCCAACCCCTTGCAAAAAAATATTACATTTTCAAAAATGTTCCCCAAACCCATTGATATATACATCAAAAGAAAGGTCTGTCCAATACATATCCACAGCTGAAGACAAATAGTATCTGCGACATTTGGTTCTTGGGATATTTTAATTCAAAGCCTTTCGCATGATTTTCCACCCAACTGAATTTGACTTGCTTTGGATGCTGATATCTGCGCAACCAAACCTCGCAAAAATCTGCGGCTGTCAGTGCTTGACAGGGATTTTGCAGACCTTTCTATTGGCGTACACCTTGTTGTACAAGTCATGACTTCAATTTTTTCGACATTTTAGAAAAAAATCAAGGCTAACCCCTTGCAAAAAAAAAATTACATTTTCAAAAATGTTCCCCAAACCCATTGATATATACATCAAAATAAAGGTCTGTTCAATAATTGTTCACAGCTGAAGACAAAAAGTATCTGCGACATCTGGTCCTTGAGATATTTCAATTCAAAGTTATTCGCATTATTTTCCACCCAACTGCATTTAACTTGCTTTGGATGCTGATATCTCTGCAAATAAATCCCCCAAAAATCTGCGGCTTCCAGTGCTCGAATGGGATTTCACAAACCTTTCTATTGGCGTACAACTTGTCGTACAATTCATGACTTCACTTTTTTCGACATTTTAGAAAAAAAATCAAGGCCCTTGCAAAAAAAATTACATTTTCAAAAATGTTCCCCAAACCCATTGATATATACATCAAAAGAAAGGTCTGTTCAATACCTGTCCACTGCTGAAGACAAAAAGTATCTGCGACATCTGGTGCTTGAGATATTTCAATTCAAAGTTATTCGCATGATTTTCCACCCAACTGCATTTGACTTGCTTTGGATGCTGATATCTCTGCATATAAATCCCCCAAAAATCTGCGGCTTCCAGTGCTCGAATGGGATTTCACAAACCTTTCTATTGGCGTACAACTTGTCGTACAATTCATGACTTCACTTTTTTCGACATTTTAGAAAAAAATCAAGGCTAACCCTTTGCAAAAAAATTACATTTTAAAAAATGTTCCCCAAACCCATTGATATATACATCAAAAGAAAGGTCTGTTCAATACCTGTCCACTGCTGAAGACAAAAAGTATCTGCGACATCTGGTTCTTGAGATATTTCAATTCAAAGTTATTCGCATGATTTTCCACCCAACTGCATTTGACTTGCTTTGGATGCTGATATCTGCGCAACCAAACCTCGCAAAAATCTGCGGCTGTCAGTGCTTGACAGGGATTTTGCAGACCTTTCTATTGGCGTACACCTTGTTGTACAAGTCATGACTTCAATTTTTTCGACATTTTAGAAAAAAATCAAGGCTAACCCCTTGCAAAAAAAAAATTACATTTTCAAAAATGTTCCCCAAACCCATTGATATATACATCAAAATAAAGGTCTGTTCAATACCTATCCACAGCTGAGGACAAAAAGTATCTGTGACATCTGGCACTTGAGATATTTCAATTCAAAGTTATTCACATGATTTTACACCTAACTGCATTTGACTTGTTTCGGATGGTGATATCTCCGCAACCAAGCCCCGCAAAAATCTGCGGCTGCCAGTCCTCGAAAGGGATTTCATAGACCTTTCCACTGGTGTACAACTTGTTGTACAATTCACGACTTTAATTTTTTCAACATTTTAGAAAAAAATCAAGGCTAACCCCTTGCAAAAAAAATTACATTGTCAAAAATGTTCCCCAAACCCATTGAGATATACATCAAAAGAAAGGTCTGTCCAATACCTGTCCACAGCTGAAGACAAAAAGTATCTGCGACATCTGGTTCTTGAGATATTTCAATTCAAAGTTATTCGCATGATTTTCCACAAAACTGCATTTGACTTGCTTTGGATGCTGATATCTCCACAACCAAACCTCGCGAAAATGTGCGGCTTCGAGTGCTCGAATGGGATTTCGCAGATCTTTCTATTGACTTCACTTTTTTCGACATTTTAGAAAAAAATCAAGGCTAACCCCTTGCAAAAAATTACATTTTCAAAAATGTTCCCCAAACCCATTGATATATACATCAAAAGAAAGGTCTGTTCAATACCTATCCACAGCTGAAGACAAATAGTATCTGCGACATTTGGTTCTTGGGATATTTTAATTCAAAGCTTTTCGCATGATTTTCCACCCAACTGAATTTGACTTGCTTTGGATGCTGATATCTCCGCAACCAAACCTCGCAAAAATCTGCGGCTGTCAGTTCTTGACAGGGATTTCGCAGACCTTTCTATTGGCGTACAACTTGTTGTACAAGTCATGACTTCAATTTTTTCGACATTTTAGAAAAAAATCACGGCTAACCCCTTGCAAAAAAAAATTACATTTTCAAAAATGTTCCCCAAACCCATTGATATATACATCAAAAGAAAGGTCTGTTCAATACTTGTTCACAGCTGAAGACTAAAAGTATCTGCGACATCTGGTTCTTGAGATATTTCAATTCAAAGATATTCGCATGATTTTCCACCCAACTGCATTTAACTTGATTTGGATGCTGATATCTCTGCAAATAAATCCCCCAAAAATCTGCGGCTTCCAGTGCTCGAATGGGATTTCACAAACCTTTCTATTGGCGTACAACTTGTCGTACAATTCATGACTTCACTTTTTTCGACATTTTAGAAAAAAATCAAGGCTAACCCCTTGCAAAAAAAATTACATTTTCAAAAATGTTCCCCAAACCCATTGATATATACATCAAAAGAAAGGTCTGTTCAATACCTGTCCACTGCTGAAGACAAAAAGTATCTGCGACATCTGGTTCTTGAGATATTTCAATTCAAAGTTATTCGCATGATTTTCCACCCAACTGCATTTGACTTGCTTTGGATGCTGATATCTTTACAAATAAACACCCCAAAAATCTGCGGCTTCCAGTGCTCGAATAGGATTTCGCAGATCTTTCTATTGGGGTACAACTTGTTGTACAATTCATGACTTCACTTTTTTCGACATTTTAGAAAAAAATCAAGGCTAACCCCTTGCAAAAAATTACATTTTCAAAAATGTTCCCCAAACCCATCGATATGTATATAAAAAGAAAGGTCTGTTCAATACCTGTCCACTGCTGAAAGCAAAAAGTATCTGCGACATTTGGTTCTTGAGATATTTCAATTCAAATTTATTCGCATGATTTTCCACCCAACTGCATTTGACTTGCTTTGGATGCTGATATCTCTGCAAATAAATCCCCCAAAAATCTGCGGCTTCCAGTGCTCGAATGGGATTTCCCAAACCTTTCTATTGGCGTATAACTTGTTGTACAATTCATAATTTCACTTTTTTCGACATTTTAGAAAAAAAAATCAAGGCTAACCCCTGCAAAAAAAAATTACATTTTCAAAAATGTTCTCCAAACCCATTGATATGATATATACATCAAAAGAAAGGTCTGTCCAATACCTGTCCACAGCTGAAGACGAAAAGTATCTGCGACATCTGGTTCTTGAGATATTTCAAACCAAAGTTATTCGCATAATTTTCCCCCCAACTGCATTAGACTTGCTTTGGATGCTGATATCTACGTAAATAAATCCCTCAAAAATCTGCCGCTTCCAGTGCTCGAAAGGGATTTCACAAACCTTTCTATTGGCGTACAACTTGTTGTACAATTCATGATTTCCCCTTGCAAAAAATTACATTTTCAAAAATGTTCCCCAAACCCATCGATATGTATATCAAAAGAAAGGTCTGTTCAATACATGTCCACAGCTGAAGTCAAAAAGTATCTGCGACATTTGGTTCTTGAGATATTTCAATTCAAATTTATTCGCATGATTTTCCACCCAACTGCATTTGACTTGCTTTGGATCCTGATATCTCTGCATATAAATCCCCCAAAAATCTGCGGCTTCCAGTGCTCGAATGGGATTTCACAAACCTTTCTATTGGCGTAGAACTTGTCGTACAATTCATGACTTCACTTTTTTCGACATTTTAGAAAAAAATCAAGGCTAACCCCTTGCAAAAAAAATTACATTTTTAAAAATGTTCTCCAAACCCATTGATATATACATCAAAAGAAAGGTCTGTTCAATACCTATCCACAGCTGAAGAC
Source organism: Philhelius pedissequus (assembly GCA_910595825.1). Taxonomy (NCBI): domain Eukaryota; kingdom Metazoa; phylum Arthropoda; class Insecta; order Diptera; family Syrphidae; genus Philhelius; species Philhelius pedissequus. The sequence continues at coordinate 208,339,968 of OU343161.1, read as the reverse complement.
AAACAGTATCTGCGACATTTGGTTCTTGGGATATTTCAATTCAAGGTTATTCGCATGATTTTGCACCCAACTGCATTTGACTTGCTTTGGATGCTGATATCTCTGCATATAAATCCCCCAAAAATCTGCGGCTTCCAGTGCTCGAATGGGATTTCACAAACCTTTCTATTGGCGTACAACTTGTCGTACAATTCATGACTTCACTTTTTTCGACATTTTAGAAAAAAAAATCAAGGCTAACCCCTGCAAAAAAAAATTACATTTTCAAAAATGTTCTCCAAACCCATTGATATGATATATACATCAAAAGAAAGGTCTGTCCAATACCTGTCCACAGCTGAAGACGAAAAGTATCTGCGACATCTGGTTCTTGAGATATTTCAAACCAAAGTTATTCGCATAATTTTCCCCCCAACTGCATTAGACTTGCTTTGGATGCTGATATCTACGTAAATAAATCCCTCAAAAATCTGCCGCTTCCAGTGCTCGAAAGGGATTTCACAAACCTTTCTATTGGCGTACAACTTGTTGTACAATTCATGATTTCCCCTTGCAAAAAATTACATTTTCAAAAATGTTCCCCAAACCCATCGATATGTATATCAAAAGAAAGGTCTGTTCAATACATGTCCACAGCTGAAGTCAAAAAGTATCTGCGACATTTGGTTCTTGAGATATTTCAATTCAAATTTATTCGCATGATTTTCCACCCAACTGCATTTGACTTGCTTTGGATCCTGATATCTCTGCATATAAATCCCCCAAAAATCTGCGGCTTCCAGTGCTCGAATGGGATTTCACAAACCTTTCTATTGGCGTAGAACTTGTCGTACAATTCATGACTTCACTTTTTTCGACATTTTAGAAAAAAATCAAGGCTAACCCCTTGCAAAAAAAATTACATTTTTAAAAATGTTCTCCAAACCCATTGATATATACATCAAAAGAAAGGTCTGTTCAATACCTATCCACAGCTGAAGACAAACAGTATCTGCGACATTTGGTTCTTGGGATATTTCAATTCAAGGTTATTCGCATGATTTTGCACCCAACTGCATTTGACTTGCTTTGGATGCTGATATCTCTGCATATAAATCCCCCAAAAATCTGCGGCTTCCAGTGCTCGAATGGGATTTCACAAACCTTTCTATTGGCGTACAACTTGTCGTACAATTCATGACTTCACTTTTTTCGACATTTTAGAAAAAAATCAAGGCTAACCCCTTGCAAAAAAAATTACATTTTTAAAAATGTTCTCCAAACCCATTGATATATACATCAAAAGAAAGGTCTGTTCAATACCTATCCACAGCTGAAGACAAACAGTATCTGCGACATTTGGTTCTTGGGATATTTCAATTCAAGGTTATTCGCATGATTTTGCACCCAACTGCATTTGACTTGCTTTGGATGCTGATATCTCTGCATATAAATCCCCCAAAAATCTGCGGCTTCCAGTGCTCGAATGGGATTTCACAAACCTTTCTATTGGCGTACAACTTGTCGTACAATTCATGACTTCACTTTTTCGACATTTTAGAAAAAAATCAAGGCTAACCCCTTGCAAAAAAAATTACATTTTTAAAAATGTTCTCCAAACCCATTGATATATACATCAAAAGAAAGGTCTGTTCAATACCTATCCACAGCTGAAGACAAACAGTATCTGCGACATTTGGTTCTTGGGATATTTTAATTCAAAGCTTTTCGCATGACTTTCCACCCAACTGAATTTGACTAGCTTTGGAAGCTGATATCACCGCAACCAAACCTCGCGAAAATGTGCGGCTTCGAGTGCTCGAATGGGATTTCGCAGATCTTTCTATTGGCGTACAACTTGTTTAACAATTCATGACTTCACTTTTTTCGACATTTTAGAAAAAAATCAAGGCTAACCCCTTGCAAAAAATTACATTTTCAAAAATGTTCCCCAAACCCATTGATATATACATCAAAAGAAAGGTCTGTCCAATACCTGTCCACAGCTGAAGACAAAAAGTATCTGCGACATCTGGTTCTTGGGATATTTTAATTCAAAGCTTTTCGCATGATTTTCCATCCAACTGAATTTGACTTGCTTTGGATGCTGATATATCTGCATATAAATCCCCCAAAAATCTGCGGCTTCCAGTGCTCGAATGGGATTTCACAAACCTTTCTATTTGCGTAGAACTTGTCGTACAATTCATGACTTCACTTTTTTCGACATTTTAGAAAAAAATCAAGGCTAACCCCTTGCAAAAAAATATTACATTTTCAAAATTGTTCCCCAAACCCATCGATATGTATATCAAAAGAAAGGTCTGTTCAATACCTGTCCACAGCTGAAGGCAAAAAGTATCTGCGACATTTGGTTCTTGAGATATTTCAATTCAAAGTTATTCGCATGATTTTCCACCCAACTGGATTTGACTTGCTTTGGATGCTGATATCTCTGCAAATAAATCCCCCAAAAATCTGCGGCTTCCAGTGCTCGAATGGGATTTCACAAACCTTTCTATTTGCGTAGAACTTGTCGTACAATTCATGACTTCACTTTTTTCGACATTTTAGAAAAAAATCAAGGCTAACCCCTTGCAAAAAAATATTACATTTTCAAAAATGTTCCGCAAACCCATTGATATATACATCAAAAGAGAGGTCTGTTCAATACCTATCCACAGCTGAAGACAAATAGTATCTGAGACATTTGGTTCTTGGGATATTTTAATTCAAAGCTTTTCGCATGATTTTCCACCCAACTGAATTTGACTTGCTTTGGATGCTGATATCTGCGCAACCAAACCTCGCAAAAATCTGCGGCTGTCAGTGCTTGACAGGGATTTTGCAGACCTTTCTATTGGCGTACACCTTGTTGTACAAGTCATGACTTCAATTTTTTCGACATTTTAGAAAAAAATCAAGGCTAACCCCTTGCAAAAAAAAATTACATTTTCAAAAATGTTCCCCAAACCCATTGATATATACATCAAAATAAAGGTCTGTTCAATACTTGTTCACAGCTGAAGACAAAAAGTATCTGCGACATCTGGTCCTTGAGATATTTCAATTCAAAGTTATTCGCATTATTTTCCACCCAACTGCATTTAACTTGCTTTGGATGCTGATATCTCTGCAAATAAATCCCCCAAAAATCTGCGGCTTCCAGTGCTCGAATGGGATTTCACAAACCTTTCTATTGGCGTACAACTTGTCGTACAATTCATGACTTCACTTTTTTCGACATTTTAGAAAAAAAATCAAGGCTAACCCCTTGCAAAAAAAATTACATTTTCAAAAATGTTCCCCAAACCCATCGATATGTATATCAAAAAAAGGTCTATTCAATACATGTCCACTGCTGAAAGCAAAAAGTATCTGCGACATTTGGTTCTTGAGATATTTCAATTCAAAATTATTCGCATGATTTTCCACCCAACTGCATTTGACTTGTTTGGATGCTGATATCTCTGCATATAAGTCCCCCAAAAATCTGCGGCTTGCGGCTTCCAGTGCTCGAATGGGATTTCACCAACCTTTCTATTGGCGTACAACTTGTCGTACAATTCATGACTTCACTTTTTTCGACATTTTAGAAAAAAATCAAGGCTAACCCCTTGCAAAAAAAAATTACATTTTCAAAAATGTTCCCCAAACCCATTGATATATACATCAAAAGAAAGGTCTGTTCAATACCTGTCCACTGCTGAAGACAAGAAGTATCTGCGACATCTGGTTCTTGAGATATTTCAATTCAAAGTTATTCGCATGATTTTCCACCCAACTGCATTTGACTTGCTTTGGATGCTGATATCTCTGCATATAAATCCCCCAAAAATCTGCGGCTTCCAGTGCTCGAATGGGATTTCACAAACCTTTCTATTGGCGTACAACTTGTCGTACAATTCATGACTTCACTTTTTTCGACATTTTAGAAAAAAATCAAGGCTAACCCTTTGCAAAAAAATTACATTTTCAAAAATGTTCCCCAAACCCATTGATATATACATCAAAAGAAAGGTCTGTTCAATACCTGTCCACTGCTGAAGACAAAAAGTATCTGCGACATCTGGTTCTTGAGATATTTCAATTCAAAGTTATTCGCATGATTTTCCACCCAACTGCATTTGACTTGCTTTGGATGCTGATATCTCCGTAAATAAATCCCCCAAAAATCTGCCGCTTCCAGTGCTCGAAAGGGATTTCACAAACCTTTCGATTGGCGTACAACTTGTTGTACAATTCATGATTTCACTATTTTCGACATTTTAGAAAAAATTCAAGGCCAACCCCTTGCAAAAAAATATTACATTTTCAAAAATGTTCCCCAAACCCATTGATATATACATCAAAAGAAAGGTCTGTCCAATACATATCCACAGCTGAAGACAAATAGTATCTGCGACATTTGGTTCTTGGGATATTTTAATTCAAAGCCTTTCGCATGATTTTCCACCCAACTGAATTTGACTTGCTTTGGATGCTGATATCTGCGCAACCAAACCTCGCAAAAATCTGCGGCTGTCAGTGCTTGACAGGGATTTTGCAGACCTTTCTATTGGCGTACACCTTGTTGTACAAGTCATGACTTCAATTTTTTCGACATTTTAGAAAAAAATCAAGGCTAACCCCTTGCAAAAAAAAAATTACATTTTCAAAAATGTTCCCCAAACCCATTGATATATACATCAAAATAAAGGTCTGTTCAATAATTGTTCACAGCTGAAGACAAAAAGTATCTGCGACATCTGGTCCTTGAGATATTTCAATTCAAAGTTATTCGCATTATTTTCCACCCAACTGCATTTAACTTGCTTTGGATGCTGATATCTCTGCAAATAAATCCCCCAAAAATCTGCGGCTTCCAGTGCTCGAATGGGATTTCACAAACCTTTCTATTGGCGTACAACTTGTCGTACAATTCATGACTTCACTTTTTTCGACATTTTAGAAAAAAAATCAAGGCCCTTGCAAAAAAAATTACATTTTCAAAAATGTTCCCCAAACCCATTGATATATACATCAAAAGAAAGGTCTGTTCAATACCTGTCCACTGCTGAAGACAAAAAGTATCTGCGACATCTGGTGCTTGAGATATTTCAATTCAAAGTTATTCGCATGATTTTCCACCCAACTGCATTTGACTTGCTTTGGATGCTGATATCTCTGCATATAAATCCCCCAAAAATCTGCGGCTTCCAGTGCTCGAATGGGATTTCACAAACCTTTCTATTGGCGTACAACTTGTCGTACAATTCATGACTTCACTTTTTTCGACATTTTAGAAAAAAATCAAGGCTAACCCTTTGCAAAAAAATTACATTTTAAAAAATGTTCCCCAAACCCATTGATATATACATCAAAAGAAAGGTCTGTTCAATACCTGTCCACTGCTGAAGACAAAAAGTATCTGCGACATCTGGTTCTTGAGATATTTCAATTCAAAGTTATTCGCATGATTTTCCACCCAACTGCATTTGACTTGCTTTGGATGCTGATATCTGCGCAACCAAACCTCGCAAAAATCTGCGGCTGTCAGTGCTTGACAGGGATTTTGCAGACCTTTCTATTGGCGTACACCTTGTTGTACAAGTCATGACTTCAATTTTTTCGACATTTTAGAAAAAAATCAAGGCTAACCCCTTGCAAAAAAAAAATTACATTTTCAAAAATGTTCCCCAAACCCATTGATATATACATCAAAATAAAGGTCTGTTCAATACCTATCCACAGCTGAGGACAAAAAGTATCTGTGACATCTGGCACTTGAGATATTTCAATTCAAAGTTATTCACATGATTTTACACCTAACTGCATTTGACTTGTTTCGGATGGTGATATCTCCGCAACCAAGCCCCGCAAAAATCTGCGGCTGCCAGTCCTCGAAAGGGATTTCATAGACCTTTCCACTGGTGTACAACTTGTTGTACAATTCACGACTTTAATTTTTTCAACATTTTAGAAAAAAATCAAGGCTAACCCCTTGCAAAAAAAATTACATTGTCAAAAATGTTCCCCAAACCCATTGAGATATACATCAAAAGAAAGGTCTGTCCAATACCTGTCCACAGCTGAAGACAAAAAGTATCTGCGACATCTGGTTCTTGAGATATTTCAATTCAAAGTTATTCGCATGATTTTCCACAAAACTGCATTTGACTTGCTTTGGATGCTGATATCTCCACAACCAAACCTCGCGAAAATGTGCGGCTTCGAGTGCTCGAATGGGATTTCGCAGATCTTTCTATTGACTTCACTTTTTTCGACATTTTAGAAAAAAATCAAGGCTAACCCCTTGCAAAAAATTACATTTTCAAAAATGTTCCCCAAACCCATTGATATATACATCAAAAGAAAGGTCTGTTCAATACCTATCCACAGCTGAAGACAAATAGTATCTGCGACATTTGGTTCTTGGGATATTTTAATTCAAAGCTTTTCGCATGATTTTCCACCCAACTGAATTTGACTTGCTTTGGATGCTGATATCTCCGCAACCAAACCTCGCAAAAATCTGCGGCTGTCAGTTCTTGACAGGGATTTCGCAGACCTTTCTATTGGCGTACAACTTGTTGTACAAGTCATGACTTCAATTTTTTCGACATTTTAGAAAAAAATCACGGCTAACCCCTTGCAAAAAAAAATTACATTTTCAAAAATGTTCCCCAAACCCATTGATATATACATCAAAAGAAAGGTCTGTTCAATACTTGTTCACAGCTGAAGACTAAAAGTATCTGCGACATCTGGTTCTTGAGATATTTCAATTCAAAGATATTCGCATGATTTTCCACCCAACTGCATTTAACTTGATTTGGATGCTGATATCTCTGCAAATAAATCCCCCAAAAATCTGCGGCTTCCAGTGCTCGAATGGGATTTCACAAACCTTTCTATTGGCGTACAACTTGTCGTACAATTCATGACTTCACTTTTTTCGACATTTTAGAAAAAAATCAAGGCTAACCCCTTGCAAAAAAAATTACATTTTCAAAAATGTTCCCCAAACCCATTGATATATACATCAAAAGAAAGGTCTGTTCAATACCTGTCCACTGCTGAAAGCAAAAAGTATTTGCGACATTTGGTTCTTGAGATATTTCAATTCAAAATTATTCGCATGATTTTCCACCCAACTGCATTTGACTTGCTTTGGATGCTGATATCTCTGCATATAAGTCCCCCAAAAATCTGCGGCTTCCAGTGCTCGAATGGGATTTCACAAACCTTTCTATTGGCGTACAACTTGTCGTACAATTCATGACTTCACTTTTTTCGACATTTTAGAAAAAAATCAAGGCTAACCCCTTGCAAAAAAAATTACATTTTCAAAAATGTTCCCCAAACCCATTGATATATACATCAAAAGAAAGGTCTGTTCAATACCTGTCCACTGCTGAAGACAAAAAGTATCTGCGACATCTGGTTCTTGAGATATTTCAATTCAAAGTTATTCGCATGATTTTCCACCCAACTGCATTTGACTTGCTTTGGATGCTGATATCTTTACAAATAAACACCCCAAAAATCTGCGGCTTCCAGTGCTCGAATAGGATTTCGCAGATCTTTCTATTGGGGTACAACTTGTTGTACAATTCATGACTTCACTTTTTTCGACATTTTAGAAAAAAATCAAGGCTAACCCCTTGCAAAAAATTACATTTTCAAAAATGTTCCCCAAACCCATCGATATGTATATAAAAAGAAAGGTCTGTTCAATACCTGTCCACTGCTGAAAGCAAAAAGTATCTGCGACATTTGGTTCTTGAGATATTTCAATTCAAATTTATTCGCATGATTTTCCACCCAACTGCATTTGACTTGCTTTGGATGCTGATAT